>CM022401.1:74387216-75651456 GCA_011833715.1 Carcinoscorpius rotundicauda
AAAGTCTGGAAGGAAACAAGATAAAACTATTTATTCCAGCAGTCTTATGAACACAGATATTTAGCTACTGGGAATTAGTGAAACATAAAAAGTTGTTAAGATGCTCGATATACAAGTAAAATAAAGATTTTGAAAGACATCTGTAGATGTCATATATAAAACGTATATTTCGAATTACTTGATTTTAATTTGAAACATATTTTAAAGGCTAGATGTTACTTTGGTAGTGCTTTGATCATGCTAAGAATTATGCTGAGGTTTTATTAAATACCAGGTGGTTAGAGCGCTCGACTCGTAATCTGAGGGTCGCGGGTTCGAACCCCCGTTCCACCAAACACGCTCACCATTTCAGCCGTGGAGGCGTTATAATGTGACGGTCAATTCTACTATTCTTTGGTAAAAGGGTAGCCCAAGAGTTGGCGTTAGATGGTGATGACCACCTGCGTTGCCTCTAGTCTTACACTGATAAATTAGGGACGGCTAGCGAATATAAATTGCCATTCGCTTGTAAAGAAATTGTGAACATCCTGCACTAACATCGACATTACGCGTCTAAACGTTTGATTCTCAACGTAATGGAATAGAGTGAATAATTCTTATCTTATTTTCTATTAGTTTATTTAATCCAACTCTCATTTGTTTGGTGCTGTTTTACGTGTTCAGATGGTTGGAAATTTCTATTTACTGAAACACCTTTATGCACTGTTGAGTTAAAAGTGAGCTCACATGTGGTGCCAAGTTTGTTCATCTATTTGTTTTAGATCAAAGCCAGAATGGGTCCCCTGGTTTGTTCACTTCGAGTTATCGAACACCGAATTTTAGCGTTGTAAACCCATAAAGTTACCACTGTCTCACCAGGAGTAAGACGATAAGTCTCTGGAATAAGTTTACAGATACTCTTCAATCTGTGAAATCGTGTATAAATGTGCCATTGTATCCACGACATAAAACTATCACCTTTATAAGGTTATTTGGTTGTGCATATTCTTAATATTTTAAGTACTAACATACAATACAGCCAAGTTAACTGATAACTGTGGAGATAAAATCCCAGATTGCGTTGGATATGAGTAAAAGTTCAAGTATTAACAAATACTAGGGCCAAGTTAGCAGATAACTGTGGAGGTAATTTCCCAGTTGATCTTAGAATGGTGCATATTTTAAACATTAACATGTAATAAGGCTAAGTTACCAGGTAAATGTTTAAATAACTTTATATCTAATCTTGAACATGGGTATATTTTAAACTAAAGTGTGGTTGTACACGTGGTTCTAATTTGTGTACCTTTATGTAATTATGTCACAAGACATGAAAGTATCATGACACGAAATTTACAATTATTGACTGATAATAAGTTTATTTTAGGTTTCTGGCAATAAATCCATGTTAAGTGATAACTGTTAACGCAACTTACCAGTTGGCTGTGAAGAAATTGACGGTTTGTTGGGCAAAATGTGTATGATATTGATTATATACACAGTGGCTATAATGTTGGTTATATTAACAGTAAATTTATTTTTATGGTACTGGTCTTGTTGAGTACCATGGTCGTACACTATGTATATCACATGGCTGTACATTATGCTATGGTGTGCTATGTTACTATGCATATGATATAGGGTATTCAATACTGATCACATGCACTGTATAATATATTAACCACAAGTATTTTGATGGTTTATATTAATTATTATTTTACTCTGAACTTCAACCGTCTTATGTTTTTATATGTTCATTTAGGGAAACCTGACTTTTGATAGCTACATGTTGCTAGATTTTTGCTTATAGGAAGGACTGGAGTATTGTAATCGTTATTACTACATTTCAAATCACAGCAGGAAGAAAATCAAGATACATGTCATATAATTCGTTTAAACTTCATCGACACTAAGATTTTCTCAGAACAGAGTTGTTTGTTTATTTGTCTGTAGTTAAGCACAAAGCTACACAATAGACTATCTGTGCTCTGCTCACCAGGGATAACGAAACCCGGTTTCTAGCGTTGTAAACCCGCAGACATACCGCTGTGCCACTAGGGAGCACACGCCGAACAAAAGGAAACGTAAGTTAATATTTCAAAACGTAATACTTGAATTGTGTATGGCTAGTGGATATTGTAAATTTAAGTTAGTGGTTATAAAGCTTCATATCACTGGACGTTAGAATGAAGGTAAACAGTCTTACGAAAGAGATGATTATGACACAAAGATTTTAAACATAGCTAAAGTTCTAGGGTGGTCGATTTGTTTGTTTGTTTGTTTTGGAATTTCGCACAAAGCTACTCGAGGGCTATCTGTGCTAGCCGTCCCTAATTTTGCAGTGTAAGACTAGAGGGAAGGCAGCTAGTCATCACCACCCACCGCCAACTCTTGGGCTACTCTTTTACCAACGAATAGTGGGATTGACCGTCACATTATACACCCCCATGGCTGGGAGGGCGAGCATGTTTAGCGCGACGCTGGCACGAACCCGCGACCCTCGGATTACGAGTCGCACGCCTCATGCGCTCGCCCATGCCAGGCCCCTAGGGTGGTCGAAAGCCTGCGACTACTTCTTCTCTGTATAACTCTGGAAGTGTAGCAGTCAAGTTATGCATCGCAGGGATTCTTGACCACCTGTTACCCTTTGATATAGGTTGAAAAAATTATTATTTTAATCATATAACTCTGAATACAAGTACTTGCCACGGAAAATATGATAATATAACTCTGAACATAAGTAATTGTCATTGAGAATATGATAACATAACTCTGAACACAACTACATGTCTCTGAAAATGTGATAGTATAATTCTGAATACAAGCATTTGTCATTGAAAATATGACAAAAGAGCTCTGAACACAAGCATTTATTTCTAAATATGTGACAAAATAACTGTGAATACAAGTACTTGTCACTGAAAATATGACAAAATAAAAGGTTGACAAGATAGAAAAGACGCATGTGGGTTAAACTTACCTGAATTGTACTTCCACTATATTTCCATACGAACTTTTTCATTTTCATGTCTTATATCGTCATAGTTTTAAAAAATAGAAAATCAAGGGTTTTCGTTTCGATTTTGAAGACTTAATTGAAATTCCAGTACAATACAACTCCCTCACCTAACTAAAGAAGCACTGAGACTACGCTTTCCTATGTAAATATTTTTTCTCTCACGTATAATTCATGCTGTTGACCTTGTGTTCAGTAAGATACTTCTACAGGCTTGTATCTGCCAGATCATGAAAACGTAATGTAGACTTTCATTCTTGGAAATTTGTGTTTCTTCTTCTTCTGACTTGAACATTTTGGCCCATCTTCCAATACTACTCGTCTGTAATAATACTAGCTGTGAAAATCTATTGTGATTTCTATGTTTAATACACCTTTCACCATCTCTCACGCGTCTACATTCCACGTGCTATTTGATCACTCCTGTGACTGAGCCAACAGAGCGTGCCTCACATCAGTTCCTTGTGGCAAGTGATACGCCCCCTCCCTGACGGGAAGGACAGAAAACATTGACTGATGTTTAGCCTTAAGCTGGCCTTCTTAGAGTCATTAAGCGTCATAAAGAGAGCTAAAGTAACCAAACTCCATTTGTCTAATCTGTGTGGGTAGAGAATTTAAAGATATGATCGGTATTATTACTTTACTCGCATGTTGACTCGTAAATAATAAAGGATAAAGTCACCATGTCACATAAATATAAATATTGAAACCCAGTGCATTAATTTCCTTTTAAATGTAGTTAAGAACCAATATTTTTGAATAAAAATGTCAAAGTTTTAGATAGAAACTCACAACTCTTACTTTAGGGGATTTTGTTTTATATCTTACAAACATTTTTAACTTTAGTACCAAATGTCAGGATTACCAGAGGAATTTGAATGTACAGAATTGGGTAACACTCTGTTCAAATGAGTTAAGTTTCCGCACATTAAAAGAGTGAATTGTTTCTAGTATTTAGTGTCAGATAACACATTAATTGTTGCTTCGTTATCGATTTACTCTGCAATACCCTACTGGTATTGAAGCACCCTTTGAAAATGCAAATGAAGGTAAACAATAAATTAAGATTGCATAGTTGATTTAAGTGCTGAAGGTATTTGCTGCTAGATGGCAGGAACGATTTCTTCCAAATAAAAATAAGGAAATCTGTTTGTTTATGAATTTTGCGCAAAGCTACACGAGCGAGGGTTATCTGCTATAGCCGTCCCTAATTTACTAAAGTAAGACTAGAGGGAAGATAGATAATCTTCACCACCCACTGCCAACTTTTGGGGGGGGCTCTTTTATCAACGAGTAGTGAGATTGATTGTGACATCATAACGCCTCCGCGGCTGAAAGGGCGAGCGTCGTTTACAGAGCTTACAATATTAACTATAGTCACCGTATTATCGTTCTGGTATAAAGTTTCGTTTACTTTTGAATTTCGCGTAAAGCTACATGAGTGTTATCTCCGCTAGCCGTCCCTAATTTTGCAGTGTAAGACTAGAGGGAAGGCAACGAGTCATCACTACTCAACGCCACCTCTTGGGCTTTGACCGTCACATTATATCGCCTCCGCTGCTGAAGAAGCGAGCATATTTGGTGTAATAGGGATTCGAACCCTCAATCCTCAGGTTACCAGTAGAGCGCCTTAACCATCTGACAAAATAAGGGAATGAAAAAGCATTGTAATATTGTATTTTGTAAAGAGAGGGAAACACATTGACAGTAAACTTTTTCTTTGTGAATCGCATATTAAAGTAAGTTATTTATATGTATACCAATCATATTCAGCTTCTCAAATTAAAATTTTTAAAATACACAGAAACTGACTTTGCTGAAAGATATACAGAAGAAAATAAAAATAACTTAATATGTTAATGGATAAATGAATTATCTTTATGAAGATTCAAAGTAACAGTTAATATTAAGTCATGAAAACTATTTCTTTTTGGCAATGGTTCAAGATATTGTTTTTGTTTTTTTAATACGAATGCACATAAGAACTTGCAAACCAGTATTCAATTTAAAGATTTGAACAACCAAACATTATTAACTAATATCTTTTATAAGCAAAGGATGTTGGAAAAAATCAAGTAAGAAAAGGGGAGAGCTAAAAACAAAAGAAAAGTTAGCAGTATAAAATGTTTACAGTATTTCTGAGCTTAGTTGAAGTAAATAGCTTTAAAGTACATCATTACACGTGGAACATTTATATTTAACTCTACATCACTGATGTACGTTATAATATGAAGCATTTAAACATTTTGCTAAAAGATTTAATGGTCAAACATCGTTAAACTTACGTGAGTATTATAATTTTGTTAGAATGTTAAACATTATTATTTATAAATAATTAACCCCTGTAACACCAAACATGCTCGCTCTTTCAACCGCGAGGCCGTTATAATGTGACGGTCAAATCCCACTATTCGTTGGTGAAAGAGTAACCTAAGACATGGTGGTGAGTGGTGATGAATAGCTGCCTTCCTTCTAGTCTTACAGCCTTCCAGTGGCTCAGTGGTATGTCTGCGGACTAACACGCTAAAATCCGGGTTTCGATACCCGTGGTGGGCAGAGCACAGATAGCCCATTGTGTAGCTTTGTGCTTAATTCAAAACAACAACAACATCTAGTCTTACATTGATAAATTTGGGATGACCAGCACAGATAGCCCTGGTGTAGCTTTGCGCGAAATTCAAAAACAAACAAACAAAAACCAAATAATTGAGCATTTGTCAGCATGAGTTCATTTACGTCCATTACAGTATTATACGAAAGTTCCACACCGAAAACGTGTTTTTATAGCTACACTTTTAGACATGTAATGAGCTTGGTGTGCTTTATTTACGTATAACAACTGACATTCTTAATGCTGATTTAACTGTATATGTGTTTATATGTTGTAAAAGCAGCTATTAAGAGTGAATACAAATTGAAAGCAAATAATATAAGGGCAAATAAAAACTAATCCAAACTGTTGGATGCTCTAATTTATTAATCAGTTTAATTCACTTTAAAAATCTTATATTCTCAATATCTGATAACTGATAGTTCTTTTATTAGGGAATGCACATGTGAAATTGTAACTTGAAACTAGAAAAGTTTCAGAGTTTTTGAGTGTATGATGATTCATGGAGAAAGAAGAGACACACAAACAGTGTTTCGATGAAAGAAAGTATTCTTTATTGAATATTTTATTCTAACAGATCTGAAGAATACGTCAAATAAAGAGATAAGAGTGTAGATGACTACAGTTTGAACACTGATACAGTCAATCTTACACAAAGGAAAATAATGCGAAAATAAAACAAAGGAAACTGTACAAGTTTCAGAACTACTTTCATGTAGCACTGGCCACCTGAAAGACAAGACTGGAATGTTTTTGAAAAGTCAATTCAACGTGGGAAGTCTACTTTCTTTTGCTTTTTTAGCTAGTCACAGTTACGAGACTGTCAGGTCTATCACATCAAAATGCCAATATGGTAGTTACCAAGGTCCAACGGAAGAAGGACAGAGATGATGCAGGTTGCTAACGCATAGACAAGGGTCATTTGTATGTGGTTACCAAATGACTTTATGTTTCAACTCAAAATGATTGAGATGCACAATATTCTAATGATATCTTTAGTATAAAGCCAAAGAAAGGTGCAATTAGTGCCACAAACATTTTAGAAATAGAATTAATGTACAGAATATGTAGTTCTTTTGCATGCTGAGTTTCAAAATTTGAAACACTTGTTCCAATACTGAAATCTAACGATAAAATAAATACTAAGTATTTTAATATGGTGTGATGTCATTACTTTTCTGTGTACTATTTTCTAATGTGATAACGAGTTTACGAAAAATATACATAATCATATATCATGGAATCTACCTTATTTGCCGTAATTGAATGGAAATTTTTACGCCTGTTGTATCGTTTTATGAATCACTTTTGATGCTGTTTATACGTTAAACATTCCCATTAATATCGTCTCTATTTTAAACGATCTTCCTACCATTTTTACATTTTAAAAAATGAGTAGAGATAATACTTACGCTAAAGTGGTAGCTCGTGATAATATACTTATACGATACGTATTTACGGTGGTTGCACTTTATAATGACTGTGGTTATCGTTAACGCGTGTATCTGATATACTTTTCATCAACCATGATATCATACCATCCATATGTTTACGTTATTAAAGGATAAAACGATCACTGCATGTCCTTTCTTGCTTGAAATATTGTTTTCGGCAATTAATATTTATAAGTTTTATTTTCATAGATAGAAAAGCCTATTATAAGAAGTGGATACTAAAACAACCTAAATGGTCGTTTTTGAGAGGTTACTGTTAACACTTAGATAGTATTCTGAGTTTAGAATTTTCGGCTGATGATTCATCAGGAAGGTTTCTATCTTCGTTTTAACGCCTGTTTTTTTAGTTAGAAAGTTTTCTTCTTCAGACATGCTTGACTTTGTAAAATGCTATAATGTTTCCGCTTAATAAAGTTCTTAATGGAAAATAAATGACATTCGTATTGCCAACATATTTCATCGATCCCTACTCCTCCATCCTAGTTTCATCCAGTTTCTTAGTATCCTCAATCTTCTGTTATTCCCAGTTACTCACAACATGAAGAACCATTATAAAATAAATGACTACTCGTATGTGTACTGATGATAAAGGCTGTATGACTTTGTACGTACGTCTAAATACATAATCAGAACAAGACTGTCTGTCACGTTGAACAATGTGAACCAGGTATTAATAATTGTTTGTGGTACTGCAAAAAATTCGATTCTTAGAAGATTTGTTTCGGTTATTAAATAAAACCCTTTTATTTACTCATTTTTGATAAATGTTCATGCCACACGAGGGAGCCCTCAGTGGGTCAGCGGTATGTCTGCGGACTTACAAAGCTAAAAACCGGGTTTCGATACCCGTGGTGGGCAGAGCACAGATACCCCCTTGTGCAGCATTTTGCTTTATTCAAAAACAACAACAACACACGAGGGAACTTGGTAGCAAGAAAACAAAACGTCGTATTCACAACAAGGAGAGACAGGTGGAAAAGTTGAAGTACAGAGAGATCCAAAGAACGAATAATATAAACAATAGACAAAACTTGGCGTTTAAGGATAAAAAAATAAACAGAAAAGGTACAGATATAGAACGCTGAAAAATGGACACAATTATATCCTTTACGTATAAGAGATAATATGAAATGATAAGAAAGGAATTATTGTCACGTGAAAAAATTATATTCTCAATAGTTACTTAATTACGACGAACACATTAATTTTAATTAGTTAGTAAAGCAGTTGCAGTGCAGTCTTATCACATTAATATCATGTTTTCCCAAACATATTTTGCAGGAAGTTCATCTAATTCAAGCTAATAATTATAAATTGATTTATTCGTTGCATCTCGGATATTGCGAACGTAACCAGGTTGTGGTTTTCACTACTTCAAAACTTGAGAGGTATATTATATTCTAAAATTCTATGAAATGCAAAAAAAACAAAAAAACATAACTCTTTGTTCTTAAGATCGTTTCAATATAAATGGTCAGAGAAGTTGTTTTTAGCAAAACTAATGGACAAACCATTTAAGATATAGAGTTCATTGCTAAGAGAATCACGGATGTACAGACTAAGAGAAGAGAAGCAGATACAAGTAATGGTATGTAATTGAGTAGTACGGAGAGAAAATAAATTGCGTAGGGGTCTTCTGTATATATACAGAACAATTAAAAGAATACAAGACATATAATTATTTCAAATTTATCTGACTAATAAAGAATTTTAGCGTGGTTTACAAATTTAACAGTATTAACTGTAACCGTCCTATTATTATTCTTGTATCAGGTTTGGTTTGAATTTCGTGCAAAGCTACACGAGGGCTATATGCGCTATTCGTTCCTCATTTAGCAGTGTAAGACTAGAGGAAAGGCAGCTGGTCATCACCACCAACCTAGCCAACTCTTGGGCTACTTTTTCACCAATTAATAGTGGGATTGACCGTCATATTATAACACTCGCAGGGTTGAAATGGTGAGAATGTCTTGTTGGTGTGACGGAGATTCGAACTCGCAACCCTCAGATTACGAGTCGAATACCTTAATCACCTGGTAATGCCGGGCCTCGCTGAAGTCAACTGTTTCGTAATTGTTATAATAAATTGTTTAACACCAATTCTCAATACTTGGTATGAGATTTTTACATGTTTCGCGTTTTCCGATTAAAAACATTAGTATTTATAAACTGTTTTTTTGTTATATTTCTATTATCATTGTAATTCAAATTCAAAACCTCGCATGAAAAGTTTGAGCAGAAATTCTCAGTATCACCAGATACTCAGATACGATAAATGAAAAAATGAGTTTAATACCCAACGAGCAGTTTTTCGATTTTTATATTTCAAAATATTTTACAATAACAGGGTCATCAAATAAGAATCAACCTGAAAGACAATAAACAGATGATACTCTACACTCAGTGGCTACTATATTAGGTACCCCAACTTATGACAATGTAGAAACCACTTTTGCCTTCAGAACAGACTGAATTCATTGCGGCATGGATTCAACAAGGTGTTGGAAACATTCCTTAGGGATTTTAATCCATATTGACTGGATAGCATCAAGTAGATTTTGCAGATTTATCGACCATACATTCATGCTGCTAACTTCCCGTTCCACCTCACCCCAGAGGTGCTCCATTGGATTGAGTTATGGGGACTATGCAAGCCCTTGGAGTACATTTTAGTCACTGTCATGTTCGCGGAACCAGTTTGAGATGACGCGTGTTTTGCGACATGGTGCATTATTCTACTGGAAATAGCCATTGGAAAACGAATGAACTGTTGCCATAATGGGATGCACATGGTCAGCAACAATGCTCAGGTACGATTTCAAATAATGATCAGTTGATATTAAGGGATCTAATGTGTGACAAGAAAATATTCCTCACATCATTATACCCCTACAAGGCAGGATGGATCCATGGATTCACGTTGTTTATGCCAAATCCTGATTCTACCATCTACATGTCGCAGCAAAAATCGAGACTCGTCAGACCAGGCGACGTTCTTTCCAATCTTCAATCGTCCAGTTTTGGTGATCCCGTACCAACTGTAGCATCATCTTCCTGTTCTTAGATGACAGGAGTGAAACCCGGCGTGGTCTTCTGCTGCTATATTCTATCGCTTGAAGGTTCGACACTTTATGAGTTCAGAGATGCCCTTCTGCACGCCACTGTTGTTAAGATTAGTTATTTGTGGCCTTCCTGTCAGCTTGAATAAGTCTGGCTATTCTCCTCTGACCTCTCTCAATAACAAAGCGTTTTTACCCACAGAACTGCCGCTCACTGGATGTCTTTTTGCACCATTCTCTGTTAAGTTTAAAGACTGTAGTGCGTGAAAATCCCAGTAGATTTGCAGTTTCTGAGATGCTAGAACTTTTATGCCTGGCACCAACAATCATTCCACGGTTAAGATTGCTTAGATCACTCATCTTCCCCATTCAAATGCTTGATCAAACAATACCTACGAGTAAACCCCTTAACCATGTTTGCATGTTTTGTATATTGAGTTGCGGCCACATGATTCGCTGCTTGGATATTTACGTTAAAGCACAGGTGTACCTAATAACGTGGCTACTGATTACCTAATAACGTGGCTACTGATTATGTGTCCTAAGCTAATGAATAAACAATAAACAATATTCTATGTAAATTTAACAAATAACAAAAATGCAAGAAATGCCTTATATATAAACGAGTGTGATTTTATTTTGTTCTTAGATAATGGGTGTATGCTTATTTGGAAAAAGATTGGAGTCAGATTCAACCATGATACCAGATAGGAATGTGACGCATGTAGCGGTGGAAGCTTAGTGTGGGTATAAACAAACAATGATATCTGTGCTGACCTACGTATTACAGTAAAGACATTCTACATTCATTTATACTGCCATGTACTGGAGCAATCGGTTATGACTCTTTGTAATGGATGGTAACTCCTATATCTTACCATACTTAAGTAGTTGTCACATTCATTGAAGGAAACGAAAGAAATTAACTGAAAAAAATGGTCTGTCGAAAGAAAGAAAATTAACTGAGAGAAATGGTTTGTACACTCACGGGACGTATGGGATGCCTTTGGAAGATACACCATATTTTGTCAGACGACTCTAGAAGGACATTGAAGATGTCCTGAAAAAAAGCCTTATCAGAAAAATTGACAAGAGCACCTTGGGATCTTACTAAAACTCTGATTTTAAACATGTAGTATCATAGGTTAGTGTTGGTGTCTACAGTGGCCCTAGTCCAATCAGTAAATTGTAAAGATATAAACCTTCCTTTATCAAATACTTGTTGTTTTTTTTTATACGAGCGTAAACGAATAATGAATTATTTTCATTTAAGATTACACGACGGTTCATAAAATGTCTGATTTAAAAACTAACTGAGGGGTGACAGACGTTGTTGTTATAAAAATAGTTTCACCTTGTCTCAGTAACAATACAATAAATTCAAATAACCCTTTAACTGTTTTCTTTTATATTCTTTTTCTTAATGTGATGAGTAGGAAATATTTTGTTGTGTTCAAGAAATCACTATTTATATATTTGAGTAGCTATTGATACTATTAGTATTTTACATTTTGTTCCATGAAATTTGTTTGAAAAATCATACATACAGTGAGTATGATATTAGCATTTTAAAATATTTTAAAAAGAAGAAAAACATGTCAAGATGATATTGATAATTATTATTGAGCAGAATAATTTTTCACCTGTGGTAAAATATTAGGTCCAGCATGGCCAAGCGTGTTAAGGCGTTCGACTCGTAATCTGAGGGGCGCGGGTTCGAATCCCGGTCGCACCGGAAACATACTCGCCCTTTCAGCTCTGGGAACGTTATAATGTGACGGTCAATTCCCCTATTCGTTGGTAAAAGAGTAGCCCAAGAGTTGGCGGTGGCTGGTGATGACTAGCTGCCTTCCCTGTAGTCTCACACTCCTAAATTAGGGACGGCTAGCGCAGATAACACTCGTATAGCTTTGCACAAATTTCAAAACAAATTAAGTGATGTGAAAAAAATGTTAATTTAGATACTAAATGGCTGTTCAAATTCCTTATTTTACTGCCCACACGTAAGCAAACGCATATGTGATATTCCATGCTTTAATTATGAATGTTGATATATTCGTTAAACATAGTTTGAACGACATGATACTGGTATAATCGCTAATTTCTGTTAATTGAGGTTTTCCGATAGGATAATGGTAAGTTTAAGGATTCACAACTCTAGAATCCGGAGTTCGATTTCCCGTAGTGGCCATAGCAGACAGCCTAATGTGGCTTTGCTCTAAAAGAAACAACCAGCATCTAATTCAGAGGGAAGCATTTATTTGTTTATGAAATATTTTACAGGTCACATTTCTTTACTCTCAATATACTTCATGGATGAATGTTTTCACAGATGCGCGCACGGACAGACAAACTAAGAAAGTAGACGATGTACCGAAACGGCTAGTAGTACAAGGCAATTACCAAATCAAATCGTAGCTTAAGAGCTTCGGTAATTATTCACTACCACGTGATCCTCTTCACTTGGTAGAATGTTCGAAAGTAGATAGAGGTTCAGAAAGGAAGCTTGATGTACGTTTGTAATTAGTGTTCATGCCTTATCAGTTAATGCTTGAATTATCAGCGTATAAACGGACTCTAAACTGGAGTTTAAAAAGATATCTCTTACTCCACCTCTCTCTCCATCATATCTATATATTTCGTTTTTAATTAAACTTTATGCGTGACTTTTTATAGGAACAATTTAAAACTTAAAATGTTTATGGATCTGAAAATTATGGTCATTCGATAATTTTGCTTGTGATAGAATATTTCACGTCTTTATCATTTGTGTGACTTTTCCCTGTAGAAAGCAATATTTCTTAATCCTTAAGTTGCTGAAGTTTACAAAGGTGAAACGTTATTACGAATTAATAAAGAGCAATTATAAAATTAAAGGATGTTGCTTACGAGCGTGTACATTCTCCGAAAGCAAGGTATGTTTAAGAAACTTTATTGAAATCCATTACGTTAACATATTAACCAATGAGGTACATAAGCTATGTTCCTATTCTTGTAAAATTTTCACAGTGGAAAAGAATACTCAATAAAGAATGCATTCTTTAATTTACAGGAAAACACGTTACCTGCATATTTACAGAGGGTTTAGAACGTTATGATAAAACGCTTTTGAATGTGCAAATAAAAAAGTCGTGAAACAATACCAGTCGATATCAATATACCTCACAGTTGTTTAAGATTACTTAGATAGTTTGTCATGCCAATGAAAATTGATCGCTTTTGGGAAAGGTTTGTATCATCTATTACCAACACAAAATATTCATAAATTCAAGTAATAAAGATGTATTCAGATCTGTGATGAAAACGGGGATATCCTTTTACCTCATGGTATTAGAAAATAAAGAAATATGTATGAGCTTTGGGTCACAGAACCAGTTATAAAGAGACCTGTAACAAGTCATATTCCAGTTGTGGTAAGTATTGTGCAACGTATTGTAACTTGTGAATGGCAAATATCATTTACATAATTCAGGCAACAGTTTGCAAACAAAACAAGAAGGATCTCTTTCTGGAAAAATGACACTAGTTACATGTACACAAGTTGCTTCCACAGCATATACATTCTATTGGTGTTTACCTCAAGCGTACAGAGAAGAAAATGGATATTCTTACATTTCACTAAGAGGACGTAATGATTAAATCGCTGGATATAGCGCTTATGGATTTCTGGGTGATCGCACTGTTGGAAGGCGAACTGGAAACCATTGCTCTCAAACACTGGATGAACTATGAAAAGTCAGCAGGAAGGAGTGATGTATCTTGAATATGACAGTTTTGCGATGGAAACAACATTCTAGACCTACTGTCAAGATTACATTGTTGTAAGATGGACCTTGACCGGATGTGGCAACGACATGGTGAAGATTGAAATCGTGTTAATATAATATACTCAACTTATATATATCTTCTATTAATTTTTAACCATTGATGGATAAGATCACTTAAGCTACAGAATTGAATCCCCATATTTTATATACTATCTAAAACCTTTTCTCCCTTTTTACTTTTGAACAACAATGTTGTATATACAAAAACACTAAGTCTATACACATATCAGACAAATAAAACTAGGCTACAGGCTAGAGTAGGTTTTTTTGATGTTTGTGTTTTTTCTTATATCAAAGTCACATCGGGCTATCTGCTCCGCCACCCCAAGGGGAATCGAACCCCTGATTTTAGCGCTGTAAATCTGGAGACATACCGCTGTACTAGAGTAGGAAATGTAGAATAATGAATACAGAAAAATACATGACAAAGTTGAATACTGACAGCGGAGGCAATACACTTTCTGTTATTTTTATTTCTATCTATAAACCTATCGTTATATAAGTAAAAATTCAAACTGTTTAAGGTATCCATGTTTTCTCAGCCACAACTTGGATATCAAGAGTTCACTTCATATTAGACATAAGTTTTAATGGTTGTATTAAAGAATTTATACCATAATTATGGTGAACTTATTATGTGCTAAGAAGCCGATCAATGCAGTTCATTTTCTTTCATACAAATTACTTGAATCACTAACAAAAGATATGAAAGAACTGATGTCTTATTCCCAAGGAACCATGATCTGATATCTGATTGTATATATTATTATTTTTTCTTCCAAAAGAAACCAAAATAAATGTCCATAACACAAACAGATACAAAAGTACAGATAATAACGACTACCGTCTTTCTAGAAATCAATAGGTATACAATACAGATTTCATTTATGTCAGTAAGAAACAAGAATTTTATGTTGTGAGTGAATAACCAGAATATTGATTTCTCTTTGAAGCTTTCTGACTGTCGTTCTGTTTATCATCGTGTAAAGTTAAATACATTTTTTTTGAAAAGAGATAGTTTGAGAACATTCCAAAAAGAGAATATTTCTCAAGATTCATCATAATTCCATGTTTGGTCTGCAATGAAAGATGTAACTTTTCTAGTAGTGCTTTATTAAAGACTTTACATATTAATATTTTATTAATAGAAATTTGTTGTTTCTGAATTTCGGGCAAAGCTATATGAGAACTATCTACGCTAGCCATCCCTAATTTAGTAATGTAAGACTAGAGGAAAATATTACCACCCAACGCCAACACTTGGGCTACTCTTTTACCAACGTATAGTGGGATTGACCGTCACAATATAACGCCATCAGGGTTGAAAGGGCAAACATGTTTGGTGTGACGGGGATTCGAATCCCCGATTCTCAGATTACGAGTCGAGAGCCCTAACCACCTGGTTATGCCAGGCCTTATCAACAGAAACAGCCAATAGCAAGTGAAAATTTTATAATTCCTCAACGTTTGGTCTTACGGCTTTATTAAGAAATAGACATCATGTGAGAATAATAGCTCATTTGTTAACATAACAAAATAACATGTGTTAAAACTGGGCTTGTGTTCAATAGGATGTTTTGATAAAGTCCTAAGGAGAAACGTTGAGAACTTACAGATTTTTATCTGGGAACTGAGTATTTCTCTTCATAAAACATGTTTACACTTCGGTGTGCACTACACTATCTGAATATGAGTTATACATCCAGGAATAAATATTACAACATTTCCGTACACAAAATGTAAACAACTGTAGCAACTTATATTTTCAAAGTAAAAACCTTTTTTTTTTACATATATTAGAAAAAAAATATTGACAGAAAACACGCTATTTCTAAACCAGGTAATTAATTAATTTTATCACTGACTTTACAATAAAAGAACTTTCAGAAAGACAAGAAACATGAACTTTCTCTAGTTTTACCAATTAATATAAAAATCAAATTTCACTGCATGTTTATTGCATGCTTTATACCTTGTAAAAATATCATTTTATGTTTACCTTTGTTCTGTCACAAGCCGTTACTCAAAAGATCTTCAGACTTATCACCTGAGCTGAATTTATAACAGTGAAAACTTCGTTCGAAACGTTGAGTACATAAAATACCAGAAGTTCGGTTGTGTGTACCTGCATAAAATATCTTGATCTGCTTAATTAGGCTTAAGGACTTAAACTTAGGAATGTGTGCAAATGGCATTTCAGATCTATATTATTCACACCTACTCTTGCTAGGACTGAGTAGCTAGTTTGCTTCCTTAGTTTATACTTTTTATTATAAAGCGAAATTAAACTTATTGTTTATCGTTATACTTGTAAACTAGAGCAAAACTATTCTTACAGTGAAACATGATTTGACATCAAGACAATGTTGAACACTAAAGTGATTTTGCAGCAACAATAATATATTTTGGCCAATATCAAGACATTTCTAAGAATAAAAGTATTTTTACAACTGCACTTCCGTCATGCTTCAAAGCTAGATAAAAAGTATGATGTTAAGGCGTGCGTTTCGCAATCTGAGGGTCGCGGGTTCGCGTCCGAGTGGCGCCAAACATGCTCGCCCTTCCAGCCGTGGGAGCGTTATAATGTTACGGTTAATCCCACTATTCGTTGGTAAAAGAGTAGCCCAAGAGTTGGCGGTGGGTGGTGATGACTAGCTGCCTTCCCTCTAGTCTTTCACTGCTAAATTAGGGACGGCTAGCACAGATAGCCCTCGAGTAGCTTTGTGCGAAATTCCAAAAACAAACAAACAAAACAAAAACTATGATAATAACGAAGGCAGGCACATTCTTATTAGTTATTGATAATTTTTACATAGATTAAAAACAAGGCTAACAAAGAAAATACATTCACAATAAATGAAAATGAAATTTAATGGAAAACAGCTTAATCAAAAGTTAAGGATAAACTTTGAGAAGGACAAAAGTATTAGGTTTTAAAATATTAACTAAAAGCAGTGACTTTAATAAAACTGCATTTAAAAACTATACTGCTGATGTTTTAGGTTCGGTGCTTGTAATCTCAACATTAAGAGTTAAATCCAAACTATATAGCTTTAGGATTTGTTTTTGAGCAATAAAAAAGTTAATAAAAAGTTGTGCCCTTGGAGTAGACACATTGTTAGCGTTTCTACTTAGAAGGACTAATGACAACAATGGGGATACAACCGAAAAGCATTTTGACCTGAAGCAAAGTGGATGAATCATTACTGGCAGTCAATTGGTCCTTTAAGATCACGTGATAGCTTCAGTTTGAGAATCCAATAACAACTGTTTGTGTAGCTGTGTGGTTCCCTTGCATAAAAGTACCAGCAATACACACTATCTCATAGAATAACTATGTGATTCCTTTGCATCAGCGAGCCTTAAACAGAGGTCAAATAAATATAAGATGGCATGCTGATAGAACTCAGTTTCATTTATCTATAAACAAAGCACTCATATGATTACCGTGAAATATATTAGAAACGTGTTCTGAAATATTAGACCTGACGTAAACTAGCAGGAAATCAATACATATGTACATTTATTTTGGATATTGTGTTAATTAGGTGACTGGGTATCCTAACTTGGAAATAAATTTCTCAAAGGAAACCAATATAAACTCAAACAGCTTCAAAAAGTTTATAAACGTGTGAATTTATAGAAATATAACAGGTTGTCTAAAGTTAAATTCCTCGTATGATAATACATTAGCAATGTAACAATAATTATAAAAGAACGCTGAGAAAAATAATATATATAAATTTAACCTCTTCCAGAAACACAGAGAAGTTAATATGAGTAAATCTGAGAATATGAAATTCAGAGCCAACTTTTGTTGCTCACAAAAATATAAAGTTTTCTCTATTATTTAGTTTTGTAGAAAATCTGATACTTTATTTTCATAACACGATTTCTTGTTTTTAGACAGGGAACAAAAACGCGACAAAAACACAGCTCTTTGTAGAGATTTGCGCTTAATTTCAAACAAACAAAAATTGACTGTTGAATGGTACGTAGTCATAGCAACATGGCAAGGCCAATTGAATCTTCTTTTGAGCAGAACCAGGAAGAATACGCAGTAGAAACATCTTATTCAGCTAATGTACTGGGACGCTTTATTTCTAACATTTAAGTCAAAATTTATAAATAAATGTTTTGAACCCTTTATAAACTATAATTAGCTCTATCTTAAGAGTTTTGAAATTATTTGTATGCATTATTGTGTTAAATATCATATGAAATAACATCCCATAACAAACACGTCAAATGTTATTATGTGGAGAACATGACTCCAACTCACCCACAAGCTCGCGCAACTTCAGTTTTGTCGAGATACTTATGTTTATATAAGTGTCTTAACAGATTTTCAAAGTTGTCAAGCATAACAAGTGACAATGACACCTTCAGCTAAAGTTTATTAAGTTTCGTTTGTGCTGAAAATACCTAGGGCAACATTAAATTAAATGATTTTCTTTTCCAGAAACCATCTTTTTGTCGTCAGTGCTATGTGAACTCACACATATTAGCTCGAGCTCATTTTGAAATAATGCTAGATTTTTTCTTCTTTATTCAAAGCTTCGTAGAAAGGAAAATCTCTAAACAAGTTTTTATTTATATAAAGTGTAACTATGATATTAAAGATTTTTTGTTTTTTGCTCTGCCCACCACGGGTATCGAAACCCAGTTTTTAGTGTGTAAGTCCGCAGACATACTACTGTGCTACTGGGGGGCATATATTAAAGAACAATTACTGAGTAAACAGAATTTTCTATTTAAATGCTAATAAATAAAAACTTTCGTAGAATAAACTACCTCTAAAAGCTGTTCTAAAAGATAATGTAAAATAATGGTATTAAAACCATTTAAAATCCTTTAAGAACTACCACTTAAATGTACAGTCGAGGATGGTAGGCTATTTAGTCGTAATTAGTGTAAAAACTATGGTTGAATTATTTATTTCTATTTCGCATCAAGATAAGAATATATTGGGAGCTCTGAAGAGTTTTATGAATGACTGTAAAAAATTATGATTTTATATGTATTATACATACATTATTTTACATATTATATTGTACATATTGAAAACTAAATACTAACACTAATTTACCTCCTTAAATTGATATATTAGTTAATGAAGTCATAAACCAAACACTTGGTTAGATTTTGCGTGGAAATACTTAACATCTATTCAATTAATAGCTCAAAGAATCTTCCATCTCGGGCACTCTTGTTTATATTTGTAACTTACGTAAGTGTTATATAAGTTGAAATAACAAAGATGTTTCATCTATTTCGAATATTGCAGTGAAACGTGTACCTTATAAATTGTGTTTAATGTTTCTGGCACTTGAACCTTATACATTTTGAGCATTATGTTAACCGTAAAGCCATACGTTAAGCTAACCCTAACCAGCTGTTTTCTGAAACTATCTCTATATGAAAACTTAATTGAGTGATAACGGGCTGATGAGAGCTTTGCGAACGTTTGTCATTCAGACAGTAAAGGGAATTAACAACAGTGAATCATAGATAGGCAGTGCTATAAAGCTAATTTTCGTGCGAAGAACCTGCTTAAAGGTTTGCACGTGTATTTTATTAATCGATCTCGGCCTATAGGTTTAAAAACAGGACAAAGACACTAGGGTGGTTAATAATAAGGCTTGTAAATTCGTTTCCAAGAAAATGTCATGTAATTTGCACACAGTCACATTTCGTGCTGTCTTCCTTCGTTAATATTTCTAACTAGAGTTACTATCGAGTTACTTATATGTATTCTAATGATAATTCACTTCTCCAATTTTGCCTGGTCTGTAAAGACAGTAACCTTAAAGTTATGGCTGTAGGTAGAGAAACACACAGAGAGGCGTATTGGGATGGCGTGCTTTGAGCAATAAATTCAGATGAAATTACCTTCTTTATCACATATATTTGATCAGATAGTTATTTCATCGTTTATCCTGACAATAAAGATGAGCCACGATATAAAGTAGTTATATTTACTCTACTTTATTACATTTAAACTTAGATTATTTTCCGGAGAGAACCAGTGCAACTGATGAATATAAATAATTGAATAGTGCGCTTAATACTGTATAATGTGAAATATAAAAGGCTATCTTATCTACAAAATGACTAGATATGACATAGAATATCCAGCTTCAAATCTAATCGAGTATTTATTTCATCAGAAACGTGTGCATGCAGAAAACTACCAGTAAATAGGTTCTTAATAGGTTTTAACTGACGTTGTACTCTAAGTGTACAACGCCACCGGAAGCCACACTAAATATACAAGTTTTCATCCTCTCTATCTACATCCAGAGCGAACGACGTCAGCAATATACTTTGATTTGTCTTATAAGTACACCTAATTATACGAAATGTGAACACGATGATTGATGGCTCGTAACTCGTTGCTGCAAAATAATTCTTCTCACTTTCTAGCCTAGGGGAGGCGGGGGTACAAGAGTGGCGTTAATATTTTACCATCCTTATCAGATACAAACAGCCCATAATTGACGGTAGGTGCTGATTAGCTAGCCTCTCAGTTCCAAAGGAAAGGATATGCATATGTAACACTTGTGTAGCTTTTTAAAAATTTTAAAATTTGTTCGTGTTTTCACAAAACGAACATAAATTACTGTAACATTACTATTATTAATTTTAAGAAATACTTTTATCTACGCACCAAAAATACGATTGTCACGTATTTGTTTTCTTATGCATGAGCTAGATCATCATTAATACGACACTTCCATTAAAGGATATTCTAGTATTCTATTTCTTTATCCACAAGACGTTTCTCTTTGTGGTATGTGTATAGGTAAAAGAAGGAATATCGTTTTATACATGGTGTATGTGTGTAAGTCAGCGCCAAGCTAAGGATGTGCTCTCTGTGTTCTACCCACCATTTGTATTTAAACGCGGTTACTACGATTGTAAATCCGCACGGGGGAGGAGTTTCATACCTGGTGTTCACTTTAAATTAAAGCAGTAAAATAGTTTTTTTTGTGAAAAGTGTAATTGCAGTTCAACAGTTTGTTTAATGATAATAGAAATCGATGTCATTTAACTGTAAATCAGATTAGTAGCAATTTGTTTTTCTCTAGTAGTAAACATTCTTGAAAAGTCAAGTGCGTTTTCTCAAGAAACAACATCAGAAACATGTTTGACCTGTTTGCTATTTTATAGAAAATCATTTATTTAATATATCTTATTTATGTTGCAAGATGTAGAGCAACACGTTTACTTAATTGAGGTTTATGATGTTTTTTACCATTACTTTGTAGTCTAAAGATTAACATATCTTTATTGTACCTTAATTTTAGTTAGAGTTCTCTTCTCTCACTTCCACACTCACACTTATTCAGTACATACTACACGCTTACATTTGTAAAATCTGATACATTATACACGGTGTTAGGTAACTGTTTAAACCTTACACATGCAGACATTTAGCATTGGGATAATATGATTAGTTTGCTCTGATTTTCAAAGAAAGAGTATAGATTTTAATTATTGGATTTATTATCAACTGTTCAAAAGCATCTGCTAAAAATGGAAACCAATATGAATCTCTAGGAATACTTGTGTTTGTTTTGAATTTCGCGTAAAACCACACGAGAGATATCTGAGCTAACCGTCTCTAATTTACCCAATTTTCGTACTACTCTTTAATCAACGCATTATGAGATTAAGCGTAACATAATAACACCTAAACAACCGAAAGAGCGAACATGTTTGATGTGACGAGGATTCTAAAACGAGACCCTTAGTTTGCGAGTCGAGTCAGGCTGGGCCAAATTCTTTGGAGTCATCCATAAACCAATAGCAGACATTGGGTAAATGGGTTATAACCGAACATGGCATCTACAGCCACATTATGGCACATGTTCCACGCCGCATTTAGTCTATTGTCGCAAGAAAAACTGTCCTAGCTCAAACATTGTGGGTTCTTAAAAATGTTCCCCATTACTGCTGGTTATGCTACCTCACTGTTATAAGTTTTATTTCTTATTTATCATATCTGCTACGATAGAAAACTATTATTAATTTTTATACGTTACACCTAATCTTGCTCGTATTGCATTTAACTGTAACATTGTTTTGGTGGCAACATGTAAATAAAATCTACTTGTTAAAATAATAATAAAAAACAACAACTAGAAGATTGTATTTTAATGGTGAAATAGGCAGGAAATAAATAATCAAAATATTGTGCTTTTGTGTTCTAATGGAAACATGGAAAAGAAAATACTGATATAATTAATTTATTGCAAAATAGTCGTCTAAAGGCCAACGATGTTGTCTTGAATTAAGCATAAAGCTACACAATGGGCTATCTGAGCGCTGCCCATCACGGGTATCGAAACCCGGATTTTAGCGTGTAAGTCCGCAGACATACCGCTGAGCCACTGAGCGGTAAAGGCCAACGACTACAAGAACAAATAAGTAATTGTAATACTGTTTTGCAATGGAGACGAGATAAAAAACGCGTAATTAATTAAATTGGTGGGTAAGTAGCATTAATGGAAAAACATTTTATGAAGAACGTTTGATAACGCAGAAAAAAAACTAAATTATACTAATAATTGAAATCTACAAAGTTATTCAGAGTATTCTGACAGCGATTGACCTCTTTAATTTACTTTCATTTTTGGTAAAACTTCTTTTCTGATAATTCATAATTTCGAAAGGTTCTGAAATATTGATAACTAGTTTCATTCTGTGATATCCCACCTTCAAAGTTTCAGTTACTTTTCTAACTATTTCTCGAGTTTGTAGCACTTTAAGGTACCAACTATCTGTTTAATGAAATATTTATTTTGAAAATCATAATCATTAGGAAAAATATTATATGTACTGTATACTTTTGTCATCACATTAACTACCTGTGGGTTTGAAAAATGTCAAAGCAATTTTTAAAAATATATTGTAATATTACCTAATATGAAATTACAACTTTGATGTTGAAGCGGAAAACTTACAGCTAAAGTTCTATTTTACTTCAATCTATAGTATTAAAACATTTATTATCAAGTTGTCTGAACAAAATATTTTTGTTTTTCCATTGGTTTCGAGAACGTAGGATAACGACTTTATTTAATTTGACTTGAAATATTTTGTCTGCCTTTGATAATTTGATTATTTTATTATGTTATGTCATTGAAGACACGTATGTTCAACTGAAGTGTCTATGTGATGTTATTTGACCTAAGAAACAAAACGGTGGAAAAAGAGAGGAGTGTAGATAAAGCTACAGAATGGGCTACATTCACTGCGAGTATTGAAATCAAATGTTACCATTATATGCCTTTAGATTTATTGCCAGGTGGTTAGGTTGCTTGACTTGCAGTCTGAGGGTTGCGAATTCGAGTCCCTGTCACACTAAACATGCTCGCCCTTACAGCCGTAGAGGCTTTAAAATGTGATGGTTAATCCCACTATTCGTCAGTAAAAGAGTATCCCCGGTGTCCCTCTGGTCTTGAACTGCTAAATTAAGGACTGCTAGCGCAAATAGCACTCGTGCAGCTTTGCGCGCAATCCAAAACAAAACACGGCTCTGAAGTTAGGGTTTTTGTTCTATCTAGATTGAGACAGCTTAAAATTAATTTGTTACCACATTCTTAATTAAGAGCAAGCTAATGCAGATTTATCTGGCTACATCTGTTACGTTGTGTTAAAATTTCATCTACTGTCTTCTTATTTTTCTAATAATATTACAAATAGTGAACATGAGTGTATTAATCAGTTACGAACCAAGTAGATGATTTGTTCTTTTACATGTTGGTATTGAAGGTAACTTACATTTTAATGTATGGTGTAAAAATAAAACTTATTGTAGGTAAAACTCATACAACTCATATATATTTAGCAGCAAATAGAACATAATACAGTAAAATGACCATCAAACACAACCGCTCAGCTGTTTCTGATATATATTTGTGCTTAATATTTTAAAACTTTTGAATAAACAATTACTTTAATTGACGATAATTGCCCTACATAAACCTTATTCAAGTACACGGAAACAATTGTACATTCATATTCATTGGAATGTTCATGATAACGAGGATCTCACAATCTTAAACGGGGCCCGGCATGGCCTAGCGCGTTAAGGAATACGCTTCGTAATCTGAGGGTCGCGGGTTCGTGCCCGAGTCGCGCCAAACATGCTCGCCCTTCCAGCCGTGGGGGTGTTATAATGTGACGGTCAATCCCACTATTCGTTGGTAAAAGAGTAGCCCAAGAGTTGACGGTGGGTGGTGATGACTAGTTGCCTTCCCTCTAGTCTTACACTGCTAAATTAGGGACGGCTAGCAGAGATAGCTCTCGAGTAGATTTGTGCGAAATTCCAAAACAAACAAACTCACAACCTTAAAACTATCGTTACTGTCGTCTTCATGACACGTGATTAATAACGGTCACTTTTACAAACCTCATTCTTAACCTGAAGATGACCTAAGGTGGTCAAAATGCTACTTGTTTTGTGCTTTTCAAAAACAAAACTCAATCTGCATGTTGGCCGTGTGTGCTATCACTGGAACGTGGTTCTACTCAGTGAAGTGTATTTTGAACTTTGTTTTTAAAGGAGGATTAGTTCAAATCTAAACAACTAGGTGCTTTCAGGTTTGACCATTACAATGAAAACATTATTCTGAATTTATTCGATTTTTAGAAAAAAAAATCTTGTTCTATAAGTTTAACCCCTAAGATGAAAATTAATAGTAATTTACCCTTCAGAGAAGTTTTTATTTTTTTTCTATTTTTTCACTGTAATACATTATTACACAGTAATATTGATTAATAATTACTTTTATATGATTGCTTTATTATTTGCACTGATTATAATCAAATAATCATTTATTTTTCATGGATGTTTTAATATTATTGTCTGACATTTTGACTCCTCTCATATCATCTGGAAATATATGCTTATAAAAATGCTTTTGTAAAAAGAATGGACGAAAATAACAATTTTTTTCCAGTAATTTTGATATTCTTTTAAGATTGCACAACATTTTGATTGTGTAACATTTTAACTTGAATTTATTACAAATTATTTTTTCGCTGTAAGAAATAAAATTCGCAAGATTATTTAGGAAATTATTTATATAGATAATTAATTACACGTTAGAAAAAATACATCAAAGGGTGTGTTCATACACAAGTGTAATATATATATATAAATTGAAGAAATACATACCAGTAAGTAGAAAACGAGGAAGAAACAAATCTCAGAACATCTGAAGAATACCCTATATTGCATAAAATATATCTACACATTTGATACAATAGAAAAACTTAGACTAAAGTATTTCTTTCGTATTACAACACAATGATCAATCTTCTGATAATCTAAGATATTTTATCGGAAATTCCTGAGACTAAACTTCAAGCAGAAAAAAGTGTTTTCTACTTCCAATTTGTATGCATGAGTCGGTAGTGCAATATTATTGATCTATTGTGTTTTTTTGAGAGATGCGCAAAAAACAGACAGACAAACAAACAGATAACAAGATAAATTGTGTTCGATACTCATACAGGTGAAATAATGCTGCCATGGCTTACAATAAAAACACTTTCAAATTATTTCCCAGGCAATAACAAAGAAATAATTACACAACAAGACACTACCTCACTGTCAGTTGAGATGATGCAAAATAGAACAAGTTTTTCATTTTAAAATCCAAATTTAACATTCTTCATGTTTTTCTTGAAGGACCTAATTTTCCAGAAATGAAGGCTTCATCCATTATTAGATAAACATTTCCTCTATAAAAGCACTGAGGTAATAAAATGCTTGATAATGATAAGTATTATCAACTTTTACCCATGAGAAAACGAGTGCTTTTAGCTTTAAATGTATGGGTATTAGAGAATTCATTTAAAAATAAATCCAAGCTGAGAGAAACTGAAAACAAAGAAGTTGAATTTTGAAATAAAACGTTTGGGAGATATTGCATCATCGGTAATAAATTTACGTTCACCAATTGTGCTAACTATTTAAGTATTCATTCTAAATACCACGTTTCTTTACATTGGAAACATGTTTTAATCTGTGAAAATTTTCATCGACTCATTGTCATTAAGAATGACAATACTGTATTTCAGTTGATTTTAAGTTTTATTAAAAACCTTCAAATTGGATTTAAATATTAAACGATGGTCATCATCCAAGACTACCGTTGTTTAAGGGTTAAACTGGTTTGGTGATATAATCGATATTTAGCGCCATAAATCATAAGGGTTTTTTTTTAAATTTTGCTCCAAACTACATGAGGGCTATCTACGCTAGTCGTCCCTAATTTAGCAGTGTAAGACTAGAGGGAAGGCAGCTAGTCATCACTACCCACCGCTAACTCTTTGGTTACTGTTTTACCAACGAATAATGGGATTGACCGTCACATTATAACGCCTTCACGGCTGAAAGGACGAGCATGTTTGGTGCGACGGAGATTCGAACCCGCGACCCTAAGATTACGAGTCGAACGCCATAGCCCACTCTGCCATGCCGAGCCAAATGGTGAGGTAAAAAGTAAGTATTAGGAAAATGATCGATTTTGTGCAAAGAAATGAACTTAAAATATAAAGTATAAACGTCATACTCACAAACGCAAATAGCCTATACTTATATTGAAAACTACTCACGATAAAAGATTACATAAACTTTGTTTTTCTTTATTCAACTATTTTAAGTGCATAATTACTTACATTCAGCGAAATCGGCGTATTAGTATAATAAAATGACGAAATTCAATGTTTGTACAAGCATGAATATCTTCACAGTATTTCGATCCAATTTTTTCATGTATGTTAAAAGTAAAACTGAAGAACTCCTTAAAACGAAAACCTTACACATCTTTATATTTTCTGACTTTTCTTAACACCTGAGACAATAAAGCGCTCAGGGCTCCAACGTTAAATAATTCGATTTTTGAACTACAATTTTATTTTGCACGCAACTGAAAATAAACAGAAGATCACATTTTTTTCAGAAAGGATAGAATTTAATAAAATAATAGGAGGAAAAATCAGAAATTGGAATAATGAATAATAAACAAAATACAATTTCATTTTTCCTTTTTACTCGCATTTGTTAATCACTTCTTTTAAGCAACGTAAGTTCTAAGTGACATAAAAACTTTAACCTCGTGAGTCTACCGGACGACAAATTTTTAGTTTCTGAACTATTATGGTTCAGTTTATTGTTTATTTTGAATTTCGTGCAAAGCTACATGAGGGTTATCTGCGTTAGCCGTCCCTAATTTAGCTGTGTAAGACTAGAGGGAAGGCAGCTAGTCATTATCATCCGCCGTCAACTCTCAGGCTACTCTTTTACGAAGAAATAGTGGGATTGACAGTCACATTATAACACCTGCACGGCTGAAAGGGCGATTATGGTTAAGTATCAGAGCGAATATTTGAAATATAAATGATAAATACTAAGAATATATATGAAACGTAAAAAAAACCAAAATGATATGAAGTGCGTGTTTTGCAAGCTGTACCATTCACTAAAACTAAAGATTTTTTACCAGTGGTTAATGTTTAAAATGAAATGGATTTACCAAAAGTTGACCAAGAGAGAACTTTTAAATTAAAGAAACATTTATAATTCCTTACAAAGATAACCTTCGTGACTTCCAGGTTTAAGTGCTAACCTATAAGAAGTAAAACAGTGCGAGGTAAGTCATATTTTAGACTTTTGTATGTAAGGAAACTAGAATTGTTGCATTTATATAATAACATTAACTTTCGTTTTTGTGAAAGGCATAATGTAATTATCTGATATAATCTTATGCTCATAAATATTTAATTTATTACTAACAAAACAAAAATAAAGCGTTCATCAAACACTTGAAGTCTGGAAAGAAAGAGATTACCTCTTACTTGCCACCAGATGAAGCACTTAATCTATTTCACTTGAAGACAAGGGCAGGCAGAAAGCTGGAGAAACTGACCGCACATTCAATAAAAGCTCGATCATAATTTGGTACTACATTTTCATACTCTTAAACATTTAGCCAGCATTGCCGTTTGTTCTCATTGCTTTTAAGGTATCTACTTTTTTTTCTTCTTTTGAGCTTGTTACAAGAGAACGTTAACAGCTGTTACCTCAAGCAATTCGATTACGTTCAGTTAACTAGTGAAAGAACTAAGGAAGTCTTGGCATATACTGAAGAAGCAGTGGAAAGTGAAGGATGTTTCAGCATACTGAGAGAGTTACCTACTGCTACACTTACTCTTTATACCATATATAGTGAAAACAAAGACTGAAGTAAAAACTGCGTTATTTTCTAAACATCGTATAAATTATTTAAAAGTAGATTATTGGTCTGTCTGTCGACTAACTTTTATTAAAAATATATGGCTAAAAAAAAGTTATTGACAAATGTTCAAAATTTCAGGCATTAATAAAAATGTAGTAAAACTTAGCTGTTATGTGTTTTTTGATTTAGAAAGAGTATTTAACACGTTTTCCACACAAAATATTCACACACTCAGATCATAGACATGCGTTGAGGTAGGGTATTTTGAATTTCCAACATAATGTTTTTAAAGAGACGAGAAAACAAAGGAAGAATATGGTTCAACTTGAGACAAAAGGCCATAAAAGAGATCCCTGCAACAAAACTCACTTTAGCTATGGTAAGGAAAGCGGGCGTCTTGTAACAGGACAAGCTCCGTGAGCACAAAGATTGCTGGAAGAACCGTTCACGTATCCCAAGCAACATAATCAAGCAGGCTATTCATCTGGGAAAGCAAAACAAGCTGGTCTCACGACGTATTCGTTCAACTATCGCATACCGGATACAGCGCAAGAATAAAACGGGTATTTGTGATATTCTATACTAAAATATGACACTCAAATCACCTATGGATTTCTTTGGTATTGGATTGTTGAAACGGCGGCGAAGACATCGTCGTCTTTGCACACTAGATAACTTATAGAAAACAAACTTAGTGGATTTCTGTGTATTTTAGACATAATAGCCTTACGACGGACGGAGCTTTTCCAATGGAAACTACACTGCAGAACTCTTGTCAACATACGAAATAGTCAGAAACAACATGATCGGACGTGGTGACATAGACTATAACGACTTGCCAAACTTCAAAATCGTTTCAATATAACATACCCAACTTCTTTGGCAAATCAGCATATTTATTTAGCTCAAAGCTTGAACATTCAATTTTGCTTTTTAATATTACCATCTTATATCTAATTATATGTATAGTATTCCATGTAAAAAGAAAATATTTGGCTAGGGTATGTGTAGAATTTTATAATATTTTCGATTTATCAAAGTACAATATAGTAATAAAGGATGTTCATAGCTCATATATTTATCCACAACCATAAATGATGTAATGCATTTGCTTCTTAAGTAATATATAATTTAGTTAGATATTTATGAATTTTCGTTGTCATGCGTTTACTGGTTATATAATACACACTTTAATTCTATATATTTACGAATTAAACATTTAGTAGCAGCTGGTTATGACCTGGTGGTTATGGAGCTTGACTCGCAATCTGGTGGTCGTGGGTTTAAAGTTCTTTCACTGTATATGCTCACTCTTTCAGTCAAAGAGTAGCCCAATAGTTGGCGATGGGTGGTGAAGATAAACTGCTTTCCCTCCAGCTTTACACTGCTAAATTAGAGAAACTAGTACAGATAGCCTTCGTGTAGGTTTGCGTTAAATTAACAAAAACAAACAAATAAAACCATTTATCACAAATCTCGGGCTATTCTTTTACCAACGAGTTGTTGGATAGACCGTTACATTATAACAACAAGCATGTTTAGTGCGAAGGGAATTCCAATCCCCGAATCTCAGATTACGAGTCGAGTGTCTTAACCACCTGGCCATGCCGGGCTTAGAATAATTTTCACTAGCTGCCTTCTCTCTGGGCTATCACTGCTAAATTTGGGATGGCTGAAGCAGACAGCCTCCGTGCAGCTTTGCGTAAAAATGAAACCGAATTATAGATCGTAAATAAAAACGAAATTAGACCGAACTTTTTCGAAAAGGTTCTCTTTTCAGGTCTTTCCTTTCTTATGTGTCCACACAAAACAGTATATAACTTATATAACAGTATATAACTTATATCCTTAGTTGAGTGAAAAAATCAAGAAGTTATCATAATGCAACCAAAATAATGTTTCAGGGAAATTTCTTCACTCAACATTGAACTAGAAGCTTATTTTGAGAAACCGGAGACAGGCAGTAAGTCACAGTACTTTTTTTTTCAAATACCTGATTTTCTACACATTGAGGTACGTATTCTATAAAGTAGATCGGAAATATTTTCACCTTCATTATTTTGTCTCTTCTTAATTAATGTCTTGACCAATGGCTGGTAAATAAAACACCTTTACAGTTATCTCGTATTATGTCAACGTCAATGTTACCATGGTTACACTATCTGCTATAAAAGGTAGTTTAGTGAGAGCTTCTGTTGTTAGAACAATAATCTATTCACAAGTTTACTTATGTTTAAGGGTATAGAAGATCTGTGTAATTTTTTCTTTAGATTGATGAGATTGCCTGCTTAATTACGTGATTAATTACAACTGCTTAGGTAGCAAAGTTGCAGCATAATACAAGCAAGCGAGTCAGTCAGTGTGTGACTCGAGCCTTTATCAATAATATAAAGAGATTTAACTGCCATTATAAGATTTAGCTTTGAAGAATAATACCATATTTGTTTCCAAGAGTGTACGTCTCTCCACTGGTACAGCGTTAAGTCTCCAGATTTATAACGTTAAAATCAGGGGGTCGATTTTCCTCGGTGGACGCAGCAGATAGCCCTATGTGACTTTGCTATAAGAAACACACACACCCAAGAGTAATATTTACTAATGAAATGTAGATCGATGGAAATGTTTATTTTGTAAACGAGATACTTTCAATTTAGGTTGTTTTCTTTATAGGATCTCTTTATAAAATACATTAAAATATTATATTGCATATTGTTAAACCATTCGTTTTATGTTATTAATGATAGAGTCTAAACATTTCAAGTAGCCAAAAATTTTAATGGACGACTTTTACACTATAGGACGAATATATTTATATTCGATACACATAAAGCAACTTCCATTTAGAAATAAATACTAACTACGAGTGAGTAACAGTAAACCGACGTAGAAATATCCATTGCTCTAATAATTCCAGCGTAGACATATTTAGGTTGGAGTTTCCTATGAACGCCAGATGTTTTGTATTTTGAGAGATCGAAGATGTCACAGTGCTGTATAAAGATCTTCTTTAGCCTAAAGGTACAAAAGGCAATTGCCTTTGCTACATATCAGTATTTATACTTAGGTCGCTGTTTGCTACTTGATTCAAGCTCAAACATTGGCCAACTTTTTCCCGTTATTACTGTTTGTATCCAAACCATTGTTAAAACGTTGGAACTGCTCGAGATCTACCTGCGCTAATCGTCTCAAATTTTAAAGTGGTTTACTATGATGAAGGTTTATACGATCAACCTCCAAATCATAGGCTACTCTAACAGAATAGTAAGATCTGACCGTCAAAATTCAAGATTAATGGGAAGCAAAACATGGACTTCGGATTTACAGTCCGGCACACTAACCAATGGTTGTTTAGAATTTCAAAAGTCATGTAAACAGATAGAATGTAATATGATGTTTCATTAAAATCTTATTTGATGGGATTATTATACTATGCAATAAAGTTACATAAACAGCCACGATGTTTCACTTCTGATTGTACAGAAAAGTAGTTCTTGAGAAAAATTGCTGTTTATTGTTTCATTATGTGATAGAAAGGCTTCTCACAAAATATGTTGCTGTTTCAAGATAAGTTATGCTGTTTAATTTCTCACTGAATAATACACTGATTCACGGCAAGTTATGTTTTTCATGTCTCACGTAAGGAAGAATGTTTCGTGACAAGTTATGCTGATTCATCTCACTGTGTGGAAGGATATTTTATTATATGAGTGTTACGTTTTTTTATGTTTTAAGAACGCAACAGAAAGACACAGATAACAGCTTGTATAATTTAATACACTAAACTAAATATATAAATATATAACAGGTATAACGTTAATTACATATTAACAATGACACACATTCAGTTTTAACATTCAAAATCAATTACAACACAAAATGGTACTGGCCTGTATCTAATACAATGATCTAGAATGAAAGTCCAGAAACAATTCACAGTTCAATAATTTTGATGACATTCCTTTTACGATGAATGTCCCTTGTTTTCCAATTTGCCTCGGTTTCTCTTAAACAGACCCGTACGTGTCGACACCCAGCACAACCAGTAATTCAAATGAATCGCAAAGATTGATGAAACAAAATCACAGTCTCTGTAGATCTAGCTCTAGTCACAAAGTTAAGTTGAATAACCACACAGCGAACGTTGGAAACTTCTCGAACAAAGACACTACTTCTTCAATTAAATATAAACTAATGACTGACTCTTCTTCTTTTGAATAATTCTAATGTCTGACTCCTTTTTTCTCCTTCTTTCTCGCATCTTCGACTGTTTATATACTTTTAGGCCTCTTTTTTCTCGAGCATTCACCGGGACTTCGACAGAGTAATCTGCGCATGTATGTTTTTGCACGAGACTCTACGTCTAGACGCTAGGCCGCCAAACATTTCCATTTATAGTCATATATTTGATCTACATAATTCTAGAAAATTCCAAATGTTATTCAAAACGAAGAACAACGTATTTCACTGTCTAAACCTTGAAACAGTAATACAAATATGAAAATATAAATAATAGAAATGAAAATTTAAACACAACACGACATGTTGTCGTTTACAAAAACATTTACACGACATTTACATAACACTCTCCCCTTAAAAGTAAAAAAAAAAGTTTGAACTTGTGAAAACCTTTTTTTTGTGTTTTTTTAAACCAACTTAAAAGGGTTAAATCCAGTAGAATCTGAAATAACCTCACGAACTTCAAACAATAACAATGGAACACCCTCATGCCAGTTTTTTGAGTGTTCGTGGCAGTAATTTGGTGGAAACGATCAAAAACACCTTGTGACTCAGGATGGTATGCATTGGATGAAACTTGATGGATTTTTAATTCATGCATGGCTTGTTGAAATAGTTTGGACATAGAATTTGAGTCTTGATCTGATTGTACAACTTTTGGAATCCCGAACATGGTAAAGAATTTGACAAAAGCCTTGACAATGTTGCGAGCGGTGATTTTTCTCAAAGGGGTTGCCTCAGGGAAACGTGTAGAAGCACACATGATCGTCAAGAGGTATTCATTTCCTGCTTTGCTTTTTGACAATGGGCCAACACAGTCGATAATGACCCTTGAGAACGGTTCTTCAAAGGCAGGAATAGGTTGCAGAGGTGCTTTGGGAATCCCCTGATTTGGTTTTTCCAGTCATTTGACAAGAATGGCATGTCTTACAATAGTTGACCACGTCTTGGCGCATCTTTGGCCAATAGAAATGTCGTCGGATACGATCTAGGGTCTTTCTTATACCTAAGTGTCCTGACAACACATGATCATGAGCAAGACTAAGAATATCATTCCGATAGCATTTTGGAATGACGATTTGGTGAATAACATTCCACTCTTCATCAACAGCAACGTCAGGAGGTCTGTAATTTCTCATTAATACACCTGACTTCTGGTAGTAACAAATAGGGACAGTTCCTATTTCATTTTCATCAACGGCCAGTTGTAGAAGAGAATGAGTTTCAGGATCATTGTCCTGTTCCTCAACAAGTTTGTTTCGATGAAGAGAGTTGAAAAATGACTTGGAGTCATCAGTAGAACTTAAAGTTGAGTCAGAAATCTCATCGATGTGAGACATGAATTATCAGATAAAGGGAAATCCTCTTTGGACTCCTGAGAGCGTGTTTGAGAACGAGTAACAGCACAAGTGGGAAAAACATCAGGAAACTCTTCAACGAGTTGCTTTGTACTGGGACTAACAACAGGTGCTTCAACAACACGAACCTCTGGTACCACCTTACTACCAGCCAAATTATTCCCCAAAAGCATAGACACACCTTCAACAGGCAATGAGGCTTTAATACCCACGGTCACTGGGCCCGAAACTAAGTCCGAATGTAAATCTAATCTATGAAGAGGAATAGAAACGACGCCACCTTCTACACCAGAAATGAGCACACTGGCCCTAATGGATGACTTTTCAGAAAACGGAAGTACACTTTCCAAAATCAAACTCTGAAAAGCTCCAGTATCCCGCAGGATTTTAATTGGTTGTAGACGTGAATCGCCAACAAAAGAAACAAAACCTTCAGTGATGAAAGGCTTAAATTTGTCCTCAACAAGATTTTCAGGTACATCAATAATATTGGGCTTAGAATCCACAGTGGACTGGACAGGGTCAAAATCATTGGGAACCAATGATGTATCCAACGAGGGCGAAATGAAACTATGGGGTGATGGCTTGTTTTTAATCTTATAGCACTCAGAAATCAGATGGCCAGGTTTCTTACAATAAGCACATGTTTTGGATGAGAATGACACGTTTTTGGTAGATGACGAGCTTTGAGAATGAGATGAAGTCTTTATTTGAGAATCAGAAGTTTGCTCTTTTCTGTCTTGGTTGACATTTGCATAATATTTGAAGGTGTCATTGAGTTTCTTTGCTGTGTGATTTGTTTTGCTTTTGTATGAGAAATCTTTGTGAGTCAAAGCATACTCGTCTGCCAAGACAGCAGCATCATGAATTTTGGAAGCTTTTTGTTCGTCAATGTAAGTTTTGAGCTCTACGGGAATACATCTTTTAAATTCTTCAACTAACATGAGTTCTCTGAGTTTTGTATAATCATCTTTAATTTCTTTGGAATCACACCACCTGTCGAACAGAGTTTCTTTTTCACGAACAAATTCGACATAAGTTTGGCTGTCAAACTTTTTGTAACCACGAAATTTTTGTCTGTATGCCTCTGGCACCAATTCATAAGCATTCAAAATGCATTTTTTGACGTGCTCGTAATCATAACTTTGCTCGGCCGTGAGTTTGGAAAATGCTTCCTGAGCTTTACCCTTGAGAACACTCTGAAGTAATACTGTCCAATATTCGGTAGGCCATTTTAGCCTAAAGGCCAATTTTTCAAATTGCTGAAAATATTTATCTACAGCCTTCTCACTGAATGGACGCAGTAAACGAATTTGTTTGGAAGCATCAAAATTATCCAACCGCATTTGGACAACTTTTTCTTCTGTCTGTGCCTTTCTCATACTAATTTCCTTATCAGCTCTAATGCGTTCTATTTGTATTTCGGCATCAAGGCGTTTGTTTTCTTGTTCTGCCTCAAGACGTTTGCTTTCAATTTCTAAACGAAATTTCATTTCCATTTCCATTCTTATTAATTGAAAATCTGGGTCAAACTGAGCGGCGGGCAATTGTTGTACAACTTTTTGAGGTAAAACTTTTTGGCTGACCAAATGTTCAACAAGAATGTTTGATATCTGCTTTCTTCACTTCTAAATTAAAATGTTTTTCAACATCAAGCAATTCAGATTTTTATAATTCATTGATCATTTCGAAAGAGGGATTCTGATTAAATTCGTTTATAAAATCTTCAAGTTGGAAAGCCATTTTGAATATACAAGCTGTCTATCTGTATAGAATATAAATCTAATATAATTAAATTGTTTGATCAATCCCGGACGAACCCCCAATTTTCTGTCACGTTTTTTTATGTTTTAAGAACGCAACAGAAAGACACAGATAACAGCTTGTATAATTTAATACACTAAACTAAATATATAAATATATAACAGGTATAACGTTAATTACATATTAACAATGACACACATTCAGTTTTAACATTCAAAATCAATTACAACACAAAATGGTACTGGCCTGTATCTAATACAATGATCTAGAATGAAAGTCCAGAAACAATTCACAGTTCAATAATTTTGATGACATTCCTTTTACGATGAATGTCCCTTGTTTTCCAATTTGCCTCGGTTTCTCTTAAACAGTCCCGTACGTGTCGACACCCAGCACAACCAGTAATCCAAATAAATCGCAAAGATTGATGAAACAAAATCACAGTCTCTGTAGATCCAGCTCTAGTCACAAAGTTACGTTGAATAACCACACAGCGAACGTTGGAAACTTCTCGAATAAAGACACTACTTCTTCAATTAAATATAAACTAATGACTGACTCTTCTTCTTTTGAATAATTCTAATGTCTGACTCCTTTTTTCTCCTTCTTTCATGCATCTTCGACTGTTTATATACTTTTAGGCCTCTTTTTTTCTCGAACAGTCACCGAAACTTCGACAGAGTAATCTGCGCATGTATGTTTTTGCACGAGACTCTACGTCTAGACGCTAGGCCGCCAAACATTTCCATTTATAGTCATATATTTGATCTACCTAATTCTAGAAAATTCCAAATGTTATTCAAAACGAAGAACAACGTATTTCACTGTCTAAACCTTGAAACAGTAATACAAATATGAAAATATAAATAATAGAAATGAAAATTTAAACACAACACGACATGTTGTCGTTTACAAAACATTTACACGACATTTACATAATAATGAGTTAGTAGTGTGTATCCTTTCACTATCAATGTGTTATAACATTTAGGTTCTACATAACGTTTCAAATGAAATATACCGAAACTGATTATTGAACCTAACTCGATTTTCCAGTTTACGCTCATATGGCAAAGAGATTTGTTTTAGTTAGCTCAACACTTCGTCACATAGTAATATATCACTAAGACAACGTGAACAATATAAAGTTAACAATGTTTGTTTTTTTTGTTTGTTTTTTGGAATTTCGCACAAAGCTACTCGAGGGCTATCTGTGCTAGCCGTCCCTAATTTAGCAGTGTAAGACTAGAGGGAAGGCAGCTAGTCATCACCACCCACCGCCAACTCTTGGGCTACTCTTTTACCAACGAATAGTGGGATTGACCGTCACATTATACACCCCCACGGCTGGGAGGGCGAGCATGTTTAGCGCGACTCGGGCGCGAACCCGCGACCTTCGGATTACGAGTGCACGCCTTAACGCGCTCGGCCATGCCAGGCCTTAACAATGTTTAGGAACAACAAAGGGCCTATTTGTACCCATACGCTGTCCATCCTTGAAACTAAACTAAAACTATTAAGTAAAAAAGAACAAGTTGATCCTCATAAACACTTTTTATCATTTATATAGTTATCAATATTTCTTTTAAACTAACTTAATTTCACTGTCTCCACAACATCGGAAGACAACCCCTTCCAAGGCCAACCACAGTGTTAGAAAAATAAAACTGTCTCAACTGAAAATGACTCTTACCCAACCAGAGTTTATATTTGTGATCTCTTGTCCTACTGTTTTCACCATTACGTCTGATAAATAGATAATGCATGAACACAGAGATTAACTCAAGCTTTTCTTTCTCAATAAAAATAATTTTAGAGATCTTAACTTATATTGACAGCCCATACATCTTAGGTAATATTCTAGTAATCTACTCTGAATTATTCACAACAGTTCAGTGTCCTTCCTATGATAAGGAGCCCAAGACTGAACACAATATTCCAACTGTGACCTAAACATTGACCTAGAAAATGAAGTTATAACTTCTGTAGCTTTGTATTCCATATTTATGTAAATATAACCTAAAATCCTATTTGCCCTACTCTTAGCAACAGCACACTGGGCGATTACTGATCAACAATTACGTTAAACAAAGTGAAATAATTATAACTGTTGAAATATGATGCAATTAGGACTGTAGTGTTTTATTACGGATTAATGATTTAAAGGTCACAACATCATGAATTATCATGGAGAAATAAGTTAATTACTATACGTCATTGTAACACCAATAATAATGTTTTAGTTGTTAGCGATGCAACTCCAATATTACAGTACATGTACAGTAAACTCCTAAAACTATCTAGAAATATTACTGTTTAATGCTGTTTCATTTAACAATGTGTCAATTGTCAAGAATAATATCTTGAGTCTATTGTATTTATAACAGTTGTTTTCACCAACAAGTTGTTAGTGGTGAAACTAACAGACGTAGTGTTTTGTTGGCTCAGAACTAGTTAAAGTTAAAGAAAAGTTATCCATGAAGATATATATTAAATATTTTAGAGAAGTATTGCTTCCCACTCAATTTAAACATTTAACTACGATAGTCAATTGCAAGAATAATTTATGAGCAAATCTCTCAGCACAAATTTTAGTCTTTTTTAACTTTATATTAGAGATAATTTGAAGTTTGTTTTATACAGAAGAAAACACTAGAAATGAAACAGCTGTTTAACATTAAGACAAGGAAATACAGAGAGCAAGTACTCACATACATAATTTATTCTCAAATCAAAAAGTAAAGACATACATAATAAAATAAAATTTGATTTATATAATTCCAACTCTTGTAGAAGCTTTTACAACTTTATTGTCAATAAGAAACGCCATTCCTTAAATGTTATTGTAACTTAAGAAAGATCATGTTAAAATAAAGACAGAATCCTTGTTTACTTAATGTAATGAGTGTTGAATTGTTCTATATTACAGAGATTATTACCGAGTTTCATAAATTGTAAAATGATGTGATTATCTTAAAAGCTTTTCATATGAGATGAAACAGTTAACAACCAAACACTTTATCTTATCTTAGTAAAACAAGTTAGAGTTAGCTAGAGATGTTACTTAAGAAAGCTATTCTAGAGAATTGTGAATATTCTTTCGTCTACTATCATCTAATACTGGGAATATATTCAAAATCATCCAGCATGGATAAAACGCAGAATTTAAAAGCATATAATTCTTTTATCTTGTCATCTACACTAAGAAATAATTTCATCTACAATTACACATTAACAAAATTTATAAAAGTCACTAAAAATTTTACGATTAAGACTGCATTTTCATTTTCTGAAATCTTTACATGAGCACGTTTTGTTCTGTTAACTAAATATTGCAGAACGGAGAAGAAATAACAGAGAATGCCAGATCTCCAGAAAGAAAGGGCTTGTGGAAAGTTATTGTGAAACAATGTTGGATTTTTTAAAGTTTTTTTTTTTTTAAATATGTAATAGAACGAAAGTTACGGTGTACAAACTCAGAGAGAATTGTATATTTCCAATTTCTTAACATTTAGTTAAAACAAAAACATAATAACAGAATACAAATTCTAGAATAGAAATAACAGTTAAGTCGAGAAATAATTATTTTATCGAGTGAGGTATTTGTATCAAAGTGCAAGTTATAATTTATGGGTAATATAAGTTAGATAAAAGAATAAATTTTCGAACTTGTTACTATAAAGAAAAATATATTTATTTTCGGTAAATTACATTTATATAAATTATTAGTTGTTTTTTCTTGAATATTTTATGTTGTTAACTTCTAAAACATTAATATTCATTATATAGGTTTTTTCTTATATCAATCTATCTTGTTTCTAGTCGCAGAGCATCCATTTATTCAAATCATCTAAACATATTTTAACGTGTTATATAAAAGGTAAATATAATTATGAACATTTTAATAGTCATATTCGTATATAGTAATATTATTGAATAGACGTATTGTCCCAAAGTGAGATATAATTATTATATACTTCATAAAACAATTATTTTCTACCATCAAGATTCTTTTGATACCATTAAACTTGAAATGGAATTTTTAGATTTTAAGGCTTAACATGTTTCCTCTTGAGAGCATAGAAACCACTTGAATGATCGATAAGGAGATTACTGGAAGGATTAGAGACAATGTTTTAACATCCTCTGTTGTCGTAATCGATTTATTTTAAAAGCACACGTTATATTTACTTCTATGTTCATTTTTCTGCTCAGACAAGCAAAAGTATGTAATAAAACCATGCAGATCTCTAATGAGATTTGAATATTTACGTTTCAGTAATTGTAACTCTTAAATATATATATATATATGCCAATAGTATTGAAAGTAATTTTGAAAGCAGTGAATAAAATTGATATAAAATACATAATTATGTGATTGCTCCCAATACATTGAAAAAATGGGAGTTCTTTACAAATGAATTCTTAGCTTCAAATTATTTGACAACAATCAGAAGCTAGTTTTCGGTATTACAGTCAACGTAAAACATGACGAAATATGCTGGAAAATTAATACATCTGTAGGCTGCACTTCAGCCAGTGGTGTTGGAAGTTCACACAAAATTGACGGCATTCTGACTGTTGACAAGCACAACTAGATTTTTAGCCATCATGTCATTACCTGAGGAACAAGGGCTGTTAGATTGCAAATCACCTTCCAGCAGAATCAAATACATAGTAAAACGACACCTGGAGGTAAACTAGTCCGGCAGAATACTCAGAACCATAACTTAACCTGCAAAAGTTTTCATCGTAGATATTATTAAGTCTTTTCTGATTGAATTAATAAAGTTAAAATTTATATTTCAAATATTGTGCTTGAATACGCATGTTAATAATCTCGAGATAGCTCTGCAGTATATAGAGGTTTAGTACGTCAGATTAAAACTAGTTTTAAGACTCACCACATATGGCCAAGCCCTTTTAGAAGATTTTTTACCTTAATAATATCCATGCAGCGTAACTATCATTGCAAAAGGTTCCATCGTGAAAGTTTAACGTCCAAAGCACATCTTTCCTCTCTGGAAGATTTATAAAACCCATCTTGAAGCGAGAATGGAAGTTTCACAATGCAATTTCAAAACTCCTATCGCCCAATAATCCACAGGCACTGTCTCCAACGTTTTGAACAATTTTCTTGGAATAGAATAATATGAATATCCGTTTCATTCTTTAGTTTTTGAATTATACTATGATTCAATGGGATATATGATAGGAAGCCTTATCTTGATGAACTCGTACCATACGTGTTGGTTATTTTGCGTACTGTTGCTTGAGGCACGGAGAGGGCTTTTGCTTGTGCCGTTTTGTTCATGGATTTTCATCTGATAGAGGAAAGGCATTTTGTTTATCACTGCTGGAGTAAGACTTGTTTCAAGTCTCTTTCTTGATGGTCTTTTTTACCCAGGTTGATGCGTATACCTTTGTTTACTAGTGCCGAACGAAAGATATTCTTGTCTTGTTAATACTAAATCCTCAGATCACGAGTCAAACGTATTAACCCACCTGGTCATGCTGGGCTGAAGGAATCCTTAACAGCTGTGACACTTGAAATTCTTTTAACCAGGAAAAGACTAAATTATTTTGAGACAGTTTTTTTTATTTCTTTTTGGTTTGCTATGTTTTTGTGCGCCAGTAATACCAAGTGTGTGGCGCGTGCATATCCCATCTAATTTTACTATTCATCAGGATCTTTACAAGCCTTCCTTCAAAATGGAATTATTTTAGTCAGGATTAGAGAAACTTAGTTTATGCGACTTTAGGCGTGGTCAGATACTTTAATCTGAAGGGTTTGACTTTCCGAGTCTAAACCTGTAGTTATATCTGTGTTTGTTTTGTTTTGAATTTCGCACAAAGCTACACGAGGGCTATCTGCGCTAGCCGTCCATAATTTAGCAATGTAAGATTAGAGGGAATGCCCAACTCTTGGGCTAATCTTTTTTTACCAATGAATAGTGGAACTGATCGTTACATTATAAGACCCTCAAGGTTGAAAGGGCAAGAATGTTTAGGGTGATGGGAATTCACACCTGCGAACCAAAAAATTGCCAAGGTAGTGCACCGACCACTTGGGAAAGTCGTCCCGTGTTGAAAGATAACGAAACTATGAACTAAACGTTTGTACTCGAAAAAACAAGAGCAACATAAAAACTGTGAGCCACTATGCAGCGGCTGAACATTGTGAAAATAAATACTTAAAAATTGTATGTGTTAATGGTTCTTAGGTTGAAACATGCCATCTCATCTTGAAACCAAATAAGTATTTTACAAATATTAAAAACGATTTTATGTTTTATAACATAAAATAAAACTGCATTAAAAAAATTAAAATGTCAACAGAAGTTGCTAAAAAAATTCAGAAAAATATTTAGTTTTTTACTTTTAAATGATGCAAATTTCGTGATTTTACAGAAAAACAAGACTTAAAAATGTGAGATATGAAAAAAAACATTTGTACAACTGACATTCCTGTTTGATTAATTAAACATCTTATTATTAACTATCTTATAAGTTTTGTTCAAATGTATGTTGATATAGTGTTTCATTCTCTTAAGCAAAGATAAAAATAGACTTATGAAAAATAACAACGAAAGAAAAAAAGAACATTTTTAGTTAAAGAAAAACACATCGTTATTTTTATAATGAAGGTAGTGTACAAAAATAAAAGAGTGTACATTATTAAGAACAAAATATCTTTTCTCACGTTTTTCTATTAATCTATTCTGTTCAAAAATACATCATAATCATGCTGTTAAAACATGCATCGAAGTAGAACGTGCAAGTGTGAGCTTTTCGTTTTAAATTCGACTAATTTTATTGCTATAGTTAAACCTTTATTTCAAAGGATACAACTAAAAAAAACTATGCTCAATAAGACACCAATATATTTTCAAATTCACCACTATCAAAGATTGTTTTTTTTTGTTTGTTTGTTTTTGGAAATTCGCACAAAGCTACTCGAGGGCTATCTGTGCTAGCCGTCCCTAATTTTGCAGTGTAAGACTAGAGGGAAGGCAGCTAGTCATCACCACCCACCGCCAACTCTTGGGCTACTCTTTAACAACGAATAGTGGGATTGACCGTCACATTATACACCCCCACGGCTGGGAGGGCGAGCATGTTTAGCGCGACGCGGGCGCAAACCCGCGACCCTCGGATTACGAGTGCACGCCTTAACGCGCTCGGCCATGCCAGGCCACACTATCAAAGAAAGACCCGGTGATCATAAACGGACATAATTCTTGTAAAACTAGAATCTGGAAACCAAGCTATCAATTTGAATCTTTTTGAAACTACAGCCAAATAATTAGTTTAATGATATGAAAACAAAATAATCAATGCTGTCTAACTTGGTGAGAAAGAAATGTTGGAACTGCTCAAGATCGATATTTTGTAAGTACTGTAACTTATGTCATAATTTTAGAAAAGTACAAAACCGGTTTTGTTCTTTAAGTCCCTGTTTAGTCTTTTATCAGAACGCTATTCAAGTTTAACCATGTCACATATGATATTTTCCAGTATACCCACAATGAGAAGTTGTTTGTTATGTTTGAAATTAAACACAAAGCTACTCAATGGGCTTTCTGTGCTTTGTCCACTACGGATATCGAAACCCGAATTTTACCACTATGAGCCCGTAGACATTCCGCTGTGCCATTGGGGGAAGGCGCAACCACATGAGAACGTGAAAAATTATTTTGCGATTTTCTCGTCCAAATTGACTGTAAAATGAGCTACGTCGAGTGGCTAGCGTCTCCGGACTGTGATATGTGTTCATGGTCCGTGTCATACTCATGGAAATGCGCTTCGTACTTCGGGGTGAGATATAAAAATAATGGTCAGATCCTATGGTTATTCGGTCAGAGAATAACAGTTTAAGAGCTGGCTTTAGATATTATGTTTACTAGCTATCTTTGTTCTAGTCTATCATTCTAAAATTATGGACAGTTAAGAGCAGACAGCACTTATTTAGCTTAAGGCGAAAATTATAAAAAACAATAATCCAATGTACATCTAATCGGTTCTATGTGTGTGTAAGGTATAAGACAAATATTGAACGACTTTTATTACGTTTGAAAACAACTATCTTTTTTTGATAATCCGATTTAATTACAAAAAGAATGGTTTTTAAACACATTATGCAATAATATAATTCTCTTGAAAATTCTTACGATACAAACATTTGAAAACAATCCTTTTTGAATTACCTTCGTTGTTAAACGTTAAAAATTCTTCATGTGTGAAACAGTAATGTGTTCAAATCATTTCGATCTTTCCTCTCTAACTAGACATTAACAGCTCAATCCTGTTATAGCTGGAACTCGTACAAATAAACTTCTGATAAAATATAAAGTTTAATGACAGTCTGAAGCGAGTTTTTACTTTGTCTGCTGTTTAAATACGCTGAGGAGATGCTAGTATATAGCTTCTAAGTCAAAGGATTACAAAATAGGAAAGCTAGTTACGAAGCATTAGCAAAGAAATGAGATTTTGACATACAAGATCCGTTGTTTATCCATCGGTTTTACGCTACACTAATTTTTTAGTGGTATTAACTTGAGAAAACTCGCCATCTTCTAGAAGTTTCCAATAATTATGTTTACCGATGTAATATTGAATTCAATAAATATATAGATCTTTTTACTAATTTATTTTTTTATTTTCATATAAAATTTTACAATACTTTATCATACAATCAATATTAAACTAAGTAGTTAAATTGCATTTAATAAGTAAATATAGTTTAATGGAGATTATGATAATGTGTAGATGTAAAAGAAAATTGATTCTTACTTAGAAAGTTCGGATTTAGAATTTTTTCACGATTCATAACAAAATATTCTTGCAAAATGTACTCAGAAGCTTTATTTTTTATTTTATTTGTTGCTTTATTTTATTTTTAATAATGGGCCTAAATTAATATACGTTAACTCATAGTGCTTTCATTTACGTAAAGCTCCCCGCTAGTACAGCGGTAAATCGGCGGATATACAACGCTAAAATCAGGGGTTAAGATTTCCTTCGGTGGGCTCTGCAGATAACCCGATGGGGCTTTGTTATATAAAAAGCAACACACACGTTTACGTAATAATTCTAAATTAAATTACTGTTTTTAACCATTCTGGTTTTCATACAAAATATAGAAGTGTCAGAAAACTGAACAACCAGAAAAATAAGTACTTTCTTCATTCACTGATTCATTAAATATTGATATAAAACTATGAAAAAAACAATAAAAACATATATCTAATTTCCTTGTATTTCGTATTCAAAATATTTGGCACAACAGACTTATTAAGCATTATTATTAGTATCGACGTCCTATTTTAAAACGAATCTTATGATAAAGTATTCGGATCTGTAAAGATTAAAGTAATAACTAAAATTGGATAATACATCAACTTTGATTTGTTTGTTTCAGATATTCGTGAAAACTACCAATGGTTAGCTGAATTAACCCTCACTAATATTGAATTGACGCACTAGAGCTACTCTAATCCAACAGCTGAACATGGCCTAAGGTACAACTGCGCGTGACGTGGTTTTGTGTTTTTTTTTGTATCAGTGGGATACGAACCACGTATTATCGGTTCCGTTGTATCGCTAGTAAGAAATGACAAATCTACTTAAGTACTTCAATGTAGTCAGTAAATAGTGTAGAAATATGACTTTTAGTTATTGAAAAACAAGAACAATAAAGAGAACAAGTTTTTTGTTTCATACTCGTATGTTAATTTCACATGTATAGTTACAGATGTGCTCAGGGAATCTCATATGAAAATTATCAACAGAGAATCCTTTTAGTTGTCAGTAATTTGTGTTATCTGTCAAAGTTATTTCAAAGTGATTAAATTATTGATTTGTATTGAATAAATGAAGTTCTAAAAGTTTGTACCCTTAAGAAATTAATGCATGAAAATAAAAATAACTCAAATACTTTAATAACTACAAACATCAGTGAACAATTTACAATCAATAACACATTCTTTAATTACGTTATTAGAAAATCCTGATACTTAAAAGCAATTATGCACAGATTCAAATGTCAGCAAGACATCCTGTAAATTAGAATTCAATTGCATAGTGACGACGTGGTAGCTGAAAAAGATACTATTTTCACCCTTTCATAATTAGGTTAGAATATAGAATATTTCTATAGTCAGATTTATTGAAATATATGTGTAAAGTTGGAATAGATGTTTGGCACATAGATTATATAATAGTTAGTCAAGTGTCGAAAGATCGTAAGTATGCGTTCATATTTTTACTTAGAAAAATATTACATAAGACAAAAGTCAGAAGCTTGTATACACTTGGCCCTGTCTGTATCTGTGTTTATTCCTTTAGTAGCAAGCCTATTTCAAAGGGTGGTACAGATGCATGTTCAACTGATATGACTTGAAGAGTATTTACCCTGTATATATTGTTTTAAATAGTCAGTGATGTACTTAGTTTTGTATTATGAGATATTGCATTTGAGACCTTTACTTGAAAGTGCAGGTCATCATACTTGTTTCTATCCTTGCCTGACGTAAACGTGTTTGAAAAGCTTTATTTCCCAGCCATAGCAACCAATGAAATCATAACAGAAACTAGAAGGGCAGCCAGTAGATTTCTTAGTCACTTGTATTTTTTTTTTCTTTTCTTCCAGTAACAATCCTGAATCAGCGTTTTACTAATACTTTGAACTTATCTTTTTGGTATTAATATCAGAAAACTTATGACGCAGAGGCTTATATTTATGTGAAGTTTAGTGACACAACTAGGACCAGTTAATTAAAGTAGCAACTATAGTGGCGTCAGTAATATAAACTGGAGTAACTGGAATAATGTATTAAATTTTTGTTGATGATGGTCATTTTTTTCTGACGGATTCGGTTTTAATATTGCTGTGCATTAATTAATTGGGATTCATTTCTTTCCTCTGGTGGAAAAAATATGTTTCCTTTGAGATACAATCTGTCAGATCTTTCCATTCCTTCATCCATCAATAGATGGAAGCGATAAAACCTATCCTTTCTCCACTATATATTTTTGTTCTTTGTTACGTTATACATTAGTTCATCAGGTAGTATCACAAAGATTAATGGCTCGTGAACCTAACGTGGCACGCAGAGGCGTGTAGTGTATGTAGTTCTTACAGCGAAGAAAAAAACAACAAACATTACAGCCGCAAAGTTGCTATTTGGTTGAGTATGATTGTTGTACCTTAAGAAGCCCACAGCTTGACCCCTAGTGAACAACAAACTTAGCTAAACTATGGAAACTTTCTTATTTGATGAAAAAAAAAAGAATGTTTCGGTAACCCTAAAAGTTTGTTCTCCACTTTCATCATATGACTTGCAGCGTAAGGTAATAATATTTAACAGTGTTATTGTTTTTTACTACTTTAGCTAAATGTACTAATATGTGATTCGAGATAATCTGCGAAATCATCCATAACTTCAGAGGAGTATTCTGTGCAATCATGTCGTCGTTAAACCCGAGTTAACATTTCAAACACTGTATGCAAGGTTAGTTGACATCTTTAAATAATTGAAGAATGAGTTGCTCTCGCATTTCTCGTAGAGATGATTAATGTCTCCACGTATTAATTACTTCAGATAACAGCTTTCAGCAACAAGCAGACAAATGTTTCGGTGACAACTTAGGACGAATACTACCTGCACAAGTGAAGTTGAGCAGTTTGAAATCTTTACCTTACGGGAATGAACAACTCACTGAATAAGATTAATATTTAAGCAATCTATTTAAAGTTTCATGAACCTTGATAAATATAAAATATTCATTTCTTCACATCGTACTTGTTATTTAAATATGCAAGCCTCCTTTAAATAATAATCTAATGTAACCGGTTACTTCTTGAAACTTTAAAACGTCTTTTGTTAGTTAAAACTGTATTTTAATAACAATAGTATTCTGAGCTAAAGTTCACTTTAAGTGCGACTTCATTAATTAAACATTAAATGTTAAGATTCTTCCAACTTAAAAGTAACATAAAAACAACATTTATTCATTGAGTTATACAAATAAAGAGAGCAGCGAGAACTTATCGACTTTTTACTATTACTGTTTAGAAAACTATCTCTGAATTTTATTCTACGAATATTTATACGGTTAGTTGAAGATTTATTATACAATTCAATAGTATTTCAATATTAATATTTCGTGCTGAAAAAATCAAAGCCTTATGATAATTCTTGTAAGAAACAAAAACATTTAATTAAGTCATTCTGAGTTTTAACTAAATATTAATAGCAAAAGCTAAGCTGTGCACCTTTTGTTTTATATTAAACCGTTTTTAGAATAATTGTTTAGTGATTCGATTGCCGGCTGTGAAAACTTGAAAAAACCCTTTACATACTTCTTAGCATACAAAATTAGTTACGTAGAACAATGTGTTTTTCTGGGTATTTCAGTTCGTTTTGGCAACTCCTCGAAGGAGCTTTGTTCTATTAAGCAGAAAAAAAAACCGTTGAGAAGAGAATCGAAACATAACATTTGTTTTAACAAAATAAGTATGGTAGCAAAGAAACTTTCGAGCTCCATTCTTATAATTTCAACTAAAAATGATGACCAACACATACACTCCACAACTGAAACACTTGACACATACACTCCACAACTGAAACACTTGACACATACACTCCACAACTGAAACACTTGACACATACACTCCACAACTGAAACACTTGAGACTGGGGATTATTAGTGACTAAAGAAGGAAAATCATGGGGTTAATAAGATGAAGTTTTTGAAAATTTTTTGTGCGCCAATCAGTTATTTTGTAGCTGCCATAATCAAAGAAACGCTGAGGATTGAACTAACATGGTAATTTTCACTCACACTTACGTTCTTGCTTCCTATACACGCTATCTTCTTGATATTAGTATAATCTTATGGTAAACCTCAGGATTATCCCATGTTGTTATTGCTTGAAATGGACTGTTGACTCTTCTCTCTTTCCGTCCGAAAGATTGTTAAACCGTTTACTCTTGCTTTAAGACCCTGAACGTTTTCTATTCTCTTATTATTATTAACATTTTTATTTCTCGTGTTAATACCAATAAAAATCTAATATGTTTATTACTATTGATCGAACAGAGAATGTTTATTTCATTTTTCAAAATAAACCAATCTTTGAGATCTATTTTGAAATAATGTGGGGGTCTCCTATTTATATTTTATGCGTAAATGAAAATATTCTGCTCCTTTTACGGATACATTATATGAGAAACAGCCAATTCCCTTATTTGGCTTAGGTCTCCACATAGAACTTAATACAGAAAGTGTTTCTGGTTAACTTTATTCACTTTGATTGGTAGTACAAAATTAAGTATGACTATGCCGAAGTCCTATGCATCTATGACATGTCCATTTAGCCTTTTTATATCTCATAGGAATCTTATCAAAAATTACTTCGATTACTACCAAGTATGTTTCTTCTTAAGGATAACCAAAAATTATTACAAACAGAAAATACACACCCAGGAACCTCTATTTACGTCTAATGAACAATTAAATTTTCTATTCCTGTCACAATACAATTTGTTTGGCTTTTTTATTATTGTACTTATAAGCAAGAGTTTCTTCTTTTAAGCAGGAACACTCTGGTATTGTTACAAAAAGAAATGCCTATATTTTTACTTTGATTACATTTAAGTAAAAGCACTGTTACTAATACACACTTGTCTCTTTTATTACTCAACAGCCTCCAGTGGCACAACGACATGTCCACGGACTTACTGCGCTAGAAAATAGGTTTCGATATTGGTTGCAGGCACAGATAGTTCGCTGTGTAGCTTTTTGCCGAATTTCAAACAGACTTATAAACAACACCATTTCTCATCTTAATAGTCTGTTTCTTATACTTCTGTGTTCCAAACAGGAACTCCCTTGCCACTGTTGCGTATACGTTCAATTCTATTCCTTGAGCCCGGCATGACCAGGTGGTTAAGGCCCTCGACTCGTAATCTGAGGGTTACGGGTTCGACTCCCAAACATGTTCGCCCTCTCAGCCGTGGGAGCGTTATAATGTGACGGTCAATCCCACTATTCGTTGGTAAAAGAGTAACCCAAGAGTAAGCGATGGGTGGTAATGACTAGCTGCCTTCCCTCTAGTCTTACAGACTAACTAAGGGAAGATTAGTGCAGATTGCCTTTGTGTAGCTTTGCGCGAAATTCAAAACAAATAAACCAAACTGTTCCTTGAACTTGTAAGTTCTAAAGAAAAACCTTTCCAATAATATTTCGTACAAACATGTGCTTCCCTTTCTTCTTCTTCTGTGTTATAAATGAGAACATTTATTCTCCTGTTAATAACTGAAATAGTTCTGTTTAGTTTATTATATATTCTAAACAGAAACTCTTCCTAATCGACAGTGTTAAATACAGAAGCGCTTATATTTGTCACAAAATTACTGTTGTTCATTTATTTTAACACCCACGTTTATTTCAATGTAGTTTTATTTTTCATGTGTAACATATGTTATTCACCGCGTATTTTTTCCTCCGGCTTTCGTAACTTGTAGAGAGTTCTTAAAAGTGACAATGCTGTTACAAAATTCGCTATTAACCTGTTTCAGACTTACTTTTGCATGTATTCATTTCTCTTGTGGCTCAGTAGTACTTCATTTATATTTGCAAAGCATCATTTGTCAGGTTAAAATTAAAATAGATATGATTAACAACTAATTAAGAGGAATCAGTTAAATATAAATTCAGGATTTGGAAGATCACACATTTTTTTTTAACAGACGAAGTGATATTTACGTGAATGATACTGCAATATATAAAGATAGAACTGTTTAAACATTTATAATTTAAAACAGAATATCTTAGAACACTTTTTATACGCCAAAGAATAAACTTCACGATTGTTTCCTTGTTTTCTTTCTTACACCTACATAAGCGTTGCACTAATAAAAGAAACTAAAAAAAACATGATAAAAACATAGAATTTTCTAGAACCTTTTTTTATACGCTAAACAGTGTACTTCATGATCCTAGACTTCCTTTGTTACACTCTGCATGAATTTCTCAAATCATTCAAACCAGTACAAAGATTTTTTTTACATCAACTACATTGAAATATTTATACCGTCTCCTGAGTGCTTAAACAAAGAACTAGAAAAACTGTGTAACCATTGCAACACGCAGGGGATTCTGTTCACAAATTTCAGGATTTGTCACTTATTTGTAGATAAAGAACTGAGTCAAATTGATTTCCACTGTTTGATTAAGCCTAAAAAGGCTAAACGAAGGTAGATAATTTCAATGCTTATTAAGAAAGACATTGATTAAAGTGAACCTGTGTAAGAAAACCTAAAATATTAAACACTTTTGCGCTTTCCAATTGATAATTATAACTCGAAGAGCGTTTTATACACACGTGAAATGGAGGGCCAGGTAGGAAACCCTAAGGGCTCAAATGTAGCTACTGCTATTCTGGACATAACGACAAGAGAGAGGGCAGTTAGCTAGAAGCAACCAATGTCACAAGTGCTTTATCAAACATTTGTAATTTATAACAGGGCTTTACTGTCACTTTGATTAGGAGTAAAAATAAACAAGAGAAAAACTTGAGAGTATTCAGTGGCACAAAATTTCGAATCTTGGACATCCATTCGCAGCACAATTTGTTGTTATGCCAAACATAGGCTTATAGCTTGGCAGTTTACGAGTCGGAAGTTTCAATGTTAGAATAAAGATGTGTGTTTTTTTTACAGCAAAGCCACAACGGGCTATCTACTGTGTTCACGGCAGAGCCTTGGATTCTAACATTTGTAAATATACTTACCACTCAGATATACCGTTGAATACGTTTCGTTTTGTCAAGAAGATAATAAAGAAAAAGTTTATCGAATCAAGCAATACGTTTTTCGTAATATTTTAGAAACAAGGTTAGTTTTTATAGAGATTTCAAAGAAATTTAACATTATAAAATCACGTAAATTAATTACTGCACGGGATGAAAGAAACCTTGTTAAAAACCAGGTTTCAATACCCCTTGTGAGCACAGCAAATATATTGCATATCTTGCAGCTTAACAAAAAACAAACAAAACAAAACCTTATGGCATTTTGTGAAAGTCCAGGATTTCCTGACTAATGTAATAATAAAATAATGATAGTTATACATTCTGATTACAAATGACTGGTGATACGAATAGCAAGGCAGAATTTCATATTTCAAAATTCTAACTGGTTAAAATGAGTTCAAGTATAACTTTGTATTATACACCTTGATATTTAATCATTAGGTAGAATACAAAGCGAAAATTTTAATATTAAACTCAACTTGTGCCTTACTGTTAATCTTACTGACATATGTTAAATCAGAAGTTATAGTTACTGTCTTTTTTGCTAAACCTTTCGTTCAGAGTCAAAGACGGACAGAGAAAGTTGAATGTTTGTAAGAATAATTTATATTTTACGAGAAATCGCGTCTTTAACAAGGGTATTAAACTAGATTTGTATTTAATTTCTCAGTCACAGGGGTACAAAAATATGGCGTATTTTCTTAATATCAGCGGTATTGCTCTCGACCTCAGATTTAGTAGATTTGCGTTTTCCAAGCGATTTTATTCATCCAAACAACTCCAGAGGCTGAAAGTACAAACATGTTTTGTTTAATTCTTTCTTGTAATCCAATCAAACTTGAACCAATGGAGAAAAAACTAAATCCGTCTGCATCTTCTTCCACTATGAAGATAACAACCAAGCTACTTTTCCTGCCACACAACCAGAACTGAAGCAGCTTGTGCTCGCTCAAGGTACGTAAACTGTGTTCTTGTAGTCTATGTAGCTTACATAAACCCTATTACATTAGACGCATTACCGTGTAGTGGAATCTCAATTACTGTCATTATAGAAAGAGCTGTGTTATCCAAATAATTCTTCGAGAGGTAGCTAGCTGCTACAGATGCCAATATATTGTACCGAATATCGTAAAACGTGGATTTGTTTTTCTGATAAATAAGATTTTTAGTCGCGCCATAGTGGCTCATATAACAGCTTTGAGTTCATTTTATTTTTTTACAAGCACAATCTTTCAGCTCATAGCTCCGTCATTTCTTGACCGATTTCATATCTAATTACAGTTTTTTTGAACTCAGGAGTTGAAACCCTTTTGATTATTGTATTTAACCATGCCCAACGTTTCACAGAAAAACGAATTTCAATTCCAGGGCAGGCAGGGATGCATTCTAATGAGTAATAAAATCGAATCGGGTACACGGGCGACTCATGCTTGTTATTGCTGGCGCGCAAACATATGTATACAAATTAATTTACTCTAATTCTGCCAAAAAAAAAGATTCAAGTGCCGCGGCTATTGAAGATTCTCTCTTGTTTCTACAAGCATTACGCAAGAAAGTGTAACAAACAAAACGTAAGAGGCAATGAAGAATGGCGTTCAATCAATACTACTGAAGAAAAAACGACGAAGGAAAATGAACGATGAACAAAATGACAAAACTTTATCAGTGTAACTGTATGGAAAGAATAATACTAATGAAAAACTAAAGGTAAGATAAAATGAAATTTATAAACTCTTCAAAAGTTTCAAATAAAGTTTTAACACCAATAAAGAAATCGATGATGTTAGAAAAACACGTAGGTTCAGTAAGTCATGATAGAACTGAATAAAAGCCCTATAACCCGAGAAGGTTCGAAAGGTGGACCTTTCTTCTTCAGGGGCAAATTGAGAATGGTTTTAAATTTGAAGTTAGGACATTGTGCATCTCAGAAAATTGCTCTACCAACTGTGATAAATGGTTTACACTCCCAATTTTTTCCTGAAGAAGAAAGGTCCACTTTTCCAAAGCACTCGGATTATAGGATTTTTATTCATTTCAATAAAAAATCAGATATTCTGAAGAAATATAGGATAACAGCCGTACGAGAAAGAAGACAAATTAACAATTCTAAAGTCCGAAAAATTACTTTTATATCAAGATATATATATATAACGTTTATGTATGTGTGCTTAACAAACCAAGCCAAAAGTTAAATGAATACATTCTAATTTTTGTGTTGTTTCTTACCAGGAATAGATTATAAAATTTATGTTTCTAAATTCAGCGATAGAGTAAGATTAAACAACCTTGTTCTGTGCAGATCAATACGGTTTATATCCCACTGACACAACTCGGAACTGAGAGGAATAGACACTGTTTAAACCCTACAGAATTAATTTCCGTCAAGAAATTCCACTCATATATCAGAGACTGTAAATTTTTCAGAGCCGTAAGGATTAGTAAACGTTAAGTTCTATCTAGACGTGACAATACCGGAAAGCATATACATAGTGTAAGCTATGTGAATCCTTGTAATCTAATGTATCTTAAAGTTCTCTTTAGACATCATGGTGATGTGTACCTTAATGATAACTGAAACTGTACAGGACATTGTCGTTTTCTATAGTTTTAGATCAACCTAGAATCCTTATACTCAAGGAATTAGAAACTGTTTGAATCATTCATTGTTGTTACGTTGTTTAACAAATATTAAATATATGACAGTGTTGGGAGCTAACAACTAGTTTTTATTTGTCCTGTATTTAAGGTATACTTTATTTTGTATTTAATGTCACTTTCTTTAACAGTACCGGCTATAATGTCTGATGTGTATAGTTTTCTGTATTTCTTATTATTATACAGTTGTTTTCGAGTCTATATATAGATTTTGTCATGTATTTTGGACTAATTTAAAATTCTTAACTTCTGGTTTATCTGTGTGAAATATATTATTGGGTTACGTCCGGAAATATCATTATGAACGAGGGTGCTCAACTTATCAAACAAGGCATTATTAATAATAGTAAATAAGATAATAAGAAAAAAATGTTTAAACAGTTATATATGGGAATGATTTCCATTTGTGATATAAGTACATAGTTTACTATGTTCGGAAGGTAACATCAGTAAAATTTAAATTATCTTCTTTATCTCGTTACAAAAAAAAAAGATTTAAACAATTTAGACTCTCGCTGGTTTCTAGAGTTTGAAGTCGAGGCACGAAAGAAGATAAAGAAATTTTATATTCTTCAGGCTGTGTTCTATATGAAGAGGCCTGAAAGTGTCTAAATGATGGTGTGTTAGGTGAAGATTCAAAAGTTAAGGGTTTGAGCCTTGGTAGGAAGCTTAACAAACACTTTTATCTGTGGGATCGATATAATGGAGCCACTTAACCTGTGATATGGTTAAGGTATCTACATAGAGAGATGGCTGATAATGGCTGTTTTCTTTTCTTTGGTCAGCACTTCTAAATCAGGGAAAGCTATAAGTAAACTGCGGAGTTTGTGACCCGCATTTTTAAGTCATCACAATACTAAGTGTTTTCATGATGTTCGTGATACTACTGTTTTGTGAGACAATATGTTATATATATATATATACATAACTCTATTAACGTAATTCTAAATATTTAACTTAAATAGTAATATTATCTTACGTATATAATAGATATTATATATGTGTGTGTGTTTGTGTGCATACGATACACACTTGAGATACGAGTCAATGAATGCTAACCATTTTAGGTTTTCATAAAACATTTACACCTTACCTTATACGTCTGGCTGCTGTAAATCTGTCTCCATTGCCATTGTATGTCTCCCATTGTTTACATTGTATGTATCACTATTGTAATGTTATTCGATTAGCTTCTGGACATAATTCATTGTTTGTGCTAACTGAAGACATTTTTCTATTGTTACTGGATGCCTTCCCTTGCTTACATGGTATATCTGGCCGGTTCTGTAACATGCTTAGTTCACGTCTTCACATTTATGGTATTCCAAACACGAGACAGGCTTTACAATTTTCCACACGCACAACATTCCAGAATGTAAACATTGGGCAGGTAGCTTCAGACTTTCAGATTCGATTTCACGCTAAATATGAAACATTTAATAGCACATTCCATTTCAAATTTCATGATAAAGAAGCAGAGGAAGGAATTAGAAACGTTTACTCTTCGTCTGTTTTTATCACACAAACGAGTCGGAAAAACTCTATAATCACAAATTTCTCTAGCCTAGAAAAAATATAGCATTTCCTCGAGCAGTTTGTTTATCTTTAAAAGTTAAAAGTGCTTCAAGAAAATTAAGATAAAATTCAGTTGTCATGTATACGTTCATACTGTTGCTACAGTGAATTTCACGCTTTTGACATTTAGTCTTTGAACAGCCAAACTCACGTTATATGAAAGTTTCGATTTTTTTCTCGAAACTATTCGTCAACACTTGAAAGAAAACACAAACTGTCAGTTTTTTCTCATTTATCAAAACACTGACGTAAAATTTTCAGTAACTTCTTAATCACTTTACAGTCTTGAAGCTCAAATTTTGTTCTCACCGTACATCGCACCTTTCTGGATCTACTGAAGAGACAATTCAGCTAACATTATATCTATCGCTTGTTCCAAAGCGCTGTAATCACAAGCGCCATCTTCAGACATTCGAAGGAACCTTGTTTTTGCTATTTCTTCAACGGTTAAAAATACTAAAAATTTGTACTTTTTTAACGTCAAGAGTGTTATACTTTAAAAACAATTATTAAATCACAATATTTTTGTTTTGAAGCTTATCCTTCGTACAATACTCAATAAAAACGTAACATAATAATATAAAAATCCTTTACACCCTTAAAAAAATACTGGACTGGAAATCCTATTCGGAGAGGCCCGGTGTGGACAGGTAATTAAGACACTCCACTCGTAATCCGAATGTTGTGGGTTCGAATCCCCATCACGTCAAACATCCTTGCCCTTTCAGACGTGAGTGCCTTATAAGGTGACGGTCAATCTCATTATTCGTTGATAAAAGAGTGACCTAAGAGGTTATGACTAGCAACTTTCCCTCTAATATTATTCTGCTAAGTTAGGGACGTCTAGCGCAGATATCCCTCGGGTCGCGAAAATCAAGTTAACCAAACCTATTCGTAGAAAATTGAAAAAAAAAATTGATAAAAATATTTATTTTAATTAGATTTAAGTTTGAAGATGCATTTTCTAACTAAAAAAGCAATTTCTTAACGAAAACATTTTCGAATTCTGTTACATTACAACTTCTGTTTGTTTCTAAGTCTATTTGATCCATTCTTGTCTTATCGACTAGTAATGTACAATATTTAACTGGAAAATTTTCTTCTCCTTTGATTCTCTGTTATCCCTTCAGGAGACAACTATCGTTTATTGTACACATTTTGTTCAAATATCCAAGGTATTTTAGGTTATTACTGATGTTTTTTGTCTGAAGTTAAATATGAAGCGAAACAATGAGATTTTAGCGTTATCATCCTTCAGATTTACCAATGCGTAAATTATAGGTACTTAAGTTTGTTTTGAATATGTTTAAATCACAAATAGTTTGAAAAAAATCCAACATAGTTTTACAGAACTAATATATTTTATTAGAATTTTAATTATTGTTAAAAGTTCGTATTACAGGTAATTTATACTTTAAAACCGTTCTGTGGAGGGAACTGTTGATGAGATGTTTCATATCTTTATTATAATAACACTTTAAAGTTTTTATTAAGATAAAACTATGCAGTAGTATTTAGGTCTTTCCTATTAAATTAAATCGATTTCTTTGGTTTTAATATTGTTTTATTATAATGGTAAAAATAAGACTTATACACACAAAGAATTATCAACGTACGAAAATACATTAAAAATGATTCAGTTTCGAAATAAATTGAACATTCACTTCAACAAGTTCATGAGCGTAAAAACAACGTATTGACTTGTCTGTTTAGGTTGGTTTGGTTTTTTGGAATTTCGCACAAAGCTACTCGAGGGCTATCTGTGCTAGCCGTCCCTAATTTTGCAGTGTAAGACTAGAGGGAAGGCAGCTAGTCATCACCACCCACCGCGAACCCGCGACCCTCGGATTACGAGTGCACGCTTTAACGCGCTCGGCCATGCCAGGCCCCTTTTCTGTTTAGAAATATCTGCTTACATATTTATATATTTAGGAAACTATCATGCAAAGAAACTTAACAAGAATATTTGTACGCAAACATTTTAAAACATTCCCTGAGCACATAGAATTTTATGTGGCTTTTGCTGAGAAAACTGCAGAAAGACGCGAGGAAAACTACATAATAATGTGAAAAGTCGTGAAATAAGGATTAGAATTTTCAAAATGAACATTTAACACGCGCGTAGGCTGAACAGCGTATCAGATTCAGTTATAGTCACAAACCACTGAGGTTATCCTGAACTTATTAACACGATGTAAGATTATACCTTCCACGCTAGAAACAATATTTCATTTATGAATTAATTTATTTGCGTTGAAGATTATCATTTTATCTTATATCAGCCTGTGTAACATAAATTTTCTTCCCACACAGGCTTTTCTAACGCATTTAAACGACACGTAATAACTCTGACAGAGGAAAACACAGTAAAATCACACTAAATAACTGCTATTTTTCTAAGCCTCGTCTTTTCAGTCATGGAAATGCTCAGTATAGGATATGGTATATTGTTGGCTAACCTCAAGCACCTGTAATGTTGAATGACGGAAGAAATTCATAACATTAAAAAGTTCATTCGATATTGACTTGTAAACTTTCTGTGCAGCAAAATGTTTTGAAGAACAGTACAAACTTCAGATATATTTAATCTGTATTTAAGATTTTAAATAAGTGATCTTAATATTCCTGGTTTTTGTAAAAAAACTAAATTTATTTGAAACACTTGAAATACTTTATATTTAAAACGCTCATCATATTTGTTACCTATCAGGATAAAATAACTAGCATTAATATTATGGTTGAGATATAACTATCCTTTCTGATAAAGCATTTGCCAGCTTAAACCTAAATATGTATTAGCTTGTTTGTTTCTGTTCAAACAATTGGTTTATTTCACATCCAGCTGGTTAATGATGGTTTTACACCACTAATGATGTCACTAAAAATGATCAACCTTTTGAGGTCACGTGTCTTCCAGCCACTTTATAGGTAAAAGGTCCGAGTCCGGCCTGCAATATAGATCTAATGCATGATAAACTTACTGTTGCATATTTAATGCGTTTTTGTTGACTTTTATAAAAGTTCCAAACTGGATCTACCTTCTTCGTAAGTCACTTACTAGCAGAAACTTTTAGTTTTTTCTGGTTTTGGGGGATATTTATAGATACATAAATGCCAACCCCATTTTTACAAACTGTTTATACGGGCAGATAATAAAATAAATTAAATAAATATGTTATAATATAAGTGAATTTAATATAAATTAAAAGAACATATTAACACGCAGCGTTAATTAACTCTAAAAACTATCAAAGATAGTTTCAAGGAGATGCAGGAACTATGAAACTTTAATATCAAGTGTCCAGTCTAAGCCTTTATGTTATTAATTGTCACAGAAACTGTCAATCTTCAACATAAAAACAATTGTTATATTGTTATAAAATTTTCTTTAAAAATAATTTTGTCTCCGCTATTATACAAAAGAAAATTCACTGCTATAAGAAAGTTTGCCATAACTGGGATTTTTAAGTTAAGAAATTTACACCTATTTAAATTAAGAGATTTTTGAAACCTAAATAATTGAGATCAGAAATATTGCTACCAACTACAATGTTTTGTAGCTGTGCCTTTACCCTGTGCAGTGGCCGGGCCAGGATATTTTCGTTGGGAATGGGGAAGCAGAAGGGGGTTGAGATAACTGTGGAGGGGCTTCCCAAAATGCCATTAATATGAAGTATATATGATAATTATAATAATGTTAATACCAAGGTACTTTTGGGAAAGGTGTGCTCTTTTGAAATGCGTTTTGAATGCAGTTCTCATTGGAAACTCATACTCTGATTAGTATACAAATTAGAAATAATCTGTTTATGAAAATACGCGTGTATGTAAAAGAGGAAGCTCACTTAAATTCCATCCAAGGTGATACATAATAATAAAGAAAATCAAGATTAGCTTAGATTGAACATTTGATATACCATTAAGAGTGAAGCTACAAATGAAAAGAAATACAACATAAAGACATAGTTTACATAGCAGAAACGAATTATCTCATGTGAACTTACCACACTCTGAGGAAAAGTAAGGTCACTATCAGCTAATTATCTTTAATCATGTTGTATTTATTGTCAATATTACTTCAAAACAATGCACCTGTTCTGGTAGTTGACAGCAAATGTTTCTGTAACAGTATCAATGTCGAGTTGTTTTGCTCTCCTGGAGTTTACTGATATGACAGCAAGGTTGCTGGTGGTGGTTGTTACCACTGCTGTTGCGCAAATATGTCTTGAGAAGCTTCAGACATGAGAAACTTCTCTCACAGGCAGCTGAAGTTACAGCCAGGATCACAGCGATGCGTACAAGTTTGTGGAGATCCATGAAGCCATCCTCGTATGGCTCCAGCATGGTTGCAAGCTCCAATGGTGTGGATACTTCCTGCCCCTTGTCTTTTTTCCTTGCAATTAGCTGGTTCAACTGGTGGATCTCCACTGAGAGGTCATCCTCTGCCACACCATAGTTTGCTGCCATTCCTAAGAGTGCTTACTTGTCAAGAAATGTAGAGTGTTTGGGGTTCAATGCAATTGCACCCATCAAAACACTGTAGGTATCAGAGGAGAATCTTCTATTCAGCTCGTTGAGCGTTCTGTCTTTGATGGCATAGAAGATGTGTCTTCTGGCATCCAGAACATATCCGCGAAATACTGTTAGAGAAGTGTTTATCTTTAACCATATAGCTAGTACTTAATTAGAGGGTAGTGATGATGTAAAATTACAGGGCTAACTAGGGAACACAAACACAGCTTTGATATGGCATGCTGTAAAACTGTGGGCAGCTAATGGTAGTGAGCGGGGATGTGTGGCGTGCGGCTGACATCTAGATCTCATCAGGCTAAGCCGATCTTTAGCCGTGCACAGAGTGTACATCATGGTCAGCGGCTCGGTGATCATACGCTTAAGGCATTCGAGGCGGGAATCGCGCGTTCGAACAAAGCAAACCCGCAGCCTGGATATTGAATTGTCATAGTAGCACCAAAACAAAATATCTAAATTGCAGTTGACCTCCACAGAGAGGTTGGTTTCTTCATTAATTCACATTATTCATACAGGCCAAACTGTGATTCTGATATTGTTCTTATAATAAGTGTGACAAACACCTGTTACAATAATGTAACTGCTACATTACAGTAAATTAGGCACTTCTAAATAGCCCAATTACAATTTCAAAATTCATTCTAGAATTGTTTAGAAGTATTATTTGGTCAGTTAACATCTAAGGTTATTATCTAATAATAAGTACAACATTAATTGGATTGTAAGTCACAATTTTAAGTGTATGCCACAATTATTAGTATAATTTTGGATGGCTGATACACAATTTAAAATGATCTCACAGAGAATACAACACCTGCCACATGCTTCATAGTTTTTACTTATACACAATACACTTATTCATGCATGCTACGTTTTACTTTTCAATAAAAGATAAATTAAATTAATGGGTAAATACCTGTGAAACCTTTGGTTTATCAAGTAAAATCCCTGATGGTCTGTTGTAACTTGAAATCAACGTGGTTGTCTAATATTCGTCAAAGCTCAAGATAGAATGGCATTACACAGGGAGCGGCAATACAGCGGATGAGTTTCACTGCATTCAGTACGTTGCTATGGGACGCATGACACATACATCCGTTTTAATGAAGACGTTGAGTTCTACAGATCTATGTCTCTTCGATGTTAATTGTTAAGTAACAAAGATGATTGTGTTTTCCATATTTTATGAATATATGTAGGTAACAATTTTGGAGGCGTTGGCTCATTTTGGGGTGGCTCAAGCCCCCCCTAGCGCCGCCACTGATCTTGTTTGAAACAGGCCTGGTATAGGTGGGTAAAAACAGAACCTACAAGTCGTATCTCCCTGGCGTATTGTCGCCCTCAATCAAAGCCATATCTCTGAGTGGCATTGAATTCTGTTAACACAGGGAGAGAAAAATATCTCGAATTTTAAGAAGCAAGTGGTCTTTTCTCAGTCAAAACTAGCTGTGCCAATTCTCTAACGTATGGTAGACGGCTTGATTTTCAGAGTTTGTGATGTACTTTCTTAGATCATTATGAGCTATATGTATAAACATCTTTTTTTTTGAATATGTACATTTTTTATAATTCTATAACCTGTCGTTCTAGCTTGAATAACATTTTTTGAAGTACCATTACTGTTGTACTAGTAGAATCGACTTCTTTTGTCATTTGTTCTGTCACCTTGATATAGTTGGTTTCGCATATCGTACAATAACCAGTCGTCTGTCTCGCTTGATTTATTTGTTTATTATGCTATGTTTCTTCGTCATAACATGCTTATTTACACCATACTTAGACTTTCTGACATGCCTCTTTCTATTTTATTTGTTCGTTACCCCTTATATTGTTGTCCTATCATGCTTGGTTTCCTTTATCACATCATGTTTATTTGTGAACGATTTTTTTTCTTTTACGTGAGGTTCATTTACCATACTAAGTTTTAATTAAATTTAGAGAATAAATCAATACGTTTATTATTAATATGTTAACTCTGTTCCTAACTTAAGTATGGTAATTTCATTATTAGACTGCTTCTGTCCAGTCACATGTGGTCTCACGCCGAGCAATTAGGCAGAGCATCTCATGAGAATAGAAAACATTCGTTCATCAGTACTTAATGTGGTTTTGACTTGCAGACTGAAGAAAAAAGATTGTATCGGTAAATCTCCATAATCACAAACAAACTTAAATTGAGGACAAAGAACGCAAGTCTTGATTATCATAAAGAAATGCGACTGTTTTTATTGTAGCTTCATGTTGTATTCTTTGATTTTTCTATATTTTACCATTTATTTTATTTTTTCATTGTACTGATTGTATAAAAGTTGTGTTTTCACCTTTCAAAGTGAACATTTGTTTTCCATAAAGTAAAATAAAAACATGATACCTACAGAACTCGTTTACATTTACAATTATTGTCTTGCACGATTAGCTTGTATTTTATAATACAAGAAATTAAACACAACGAAGGCTAAACCCTAAATTGATTTTATACTTATAAGGTATGAATAAAGTCTTTAATATTTTAATAGGTTTACTGTCTGTGTGAGGTGTAACATTCGTACAGAAGGGACTTTCAATATCATGTTTTTTTTATACAGAATAGAATGTCGTTTAATGTTTTATCTAGCAATCCAAAATCTATCATAATTGGCTCTGTTATCTGCCAACTTCTATCATCCATCAAATTCTTTCCCTGTTCTTCCTAGTTGTATGGAAATAAAACGACAGAGGATTGATTTGTCGACTTGTGCAATCTATTTAAAATCATCAACAAAACGACTACATTCATAATTATGATTGTTGTTTTTGATTTAGAACACAGAACGCTTAGTCTAATTACGCAGGCGCACTACTGTCAAAATAATAGAATTTATTAAAGACGTGATTTAGAGGCACAACGTCTAACTCATTTACAACCAACTCGTGGCTAAAAAAGCCGACTTTTATTTAACAATCTATTACTTAACAGCATAATATTAATACTATTTTTGAACTGGTTTGACACTTGTTTCCAACGCTGAGCTTTTATTACTTCAAACAGAGTAAATACCTAACCAACCACATTTGGTATTGATCCAAATCATACAGCGTGTTCGTGAGCACAAGCTCGTGGACGACATAAACAGAGTCAATTATAGTAGATTGAATTACACGGAGTTTAGTAAAATTATAGTAAGTTTTAGAACAAAACAGAGCAAGTTGATTAAAAAACTAGAAAAAACTGAAACTAATTATCCTTAACTGAAGAAAACTGTGTCCACTAAAACGTATTTTGCCTATTTAAACAACTCAGTTATCATAAGTTGATATAAATAAGTTGTTTTTCTAAATTACGACAGACAGTAAATTTAAACTATTTTTATTTATATTCTTATTGAGATTTACACAAAAAATATTCTAATTCCAGAAGCAACTGAATGTATGGCGTGTCAGTTACGTAAACACATTGAATTTTTAATTTGGATTATCTCATTGGAATTACTTTGCATAAAGCATTGAAGAACTAAATCAACTGGATAAATGTTTTAGTTTGAATCAGTTAAGACACAATTACTCACAGGTTTATAATGGTTTAATCTCACCCTTTTATGTTTATAAAGATACGTCAAAAAATAACCGACACTATTCTAACCACACCCCTCCAAGCTCAGAGGTTTCTTTCACTAATTCACATAATACATACTTTTAATAGATTCTATTGGATTTGTATGCCTTATCCTGCAGAAATACTTGACAGCACGCAATTCTGTCGTTTAGATAATCCTCTACCAAAAATGATAAAAACTAGCAGAGAAAGCTTTATCTTGACAAAACTCATGACTAAAGTCACGAAAGTGGCTGTTATAGTTACGTGTTAATGGTCACTATGTTTATGTGGGAGTAATTTGGGCAGTTTGATAATATCTTAATGAATGCTGTCTGTCATTCTGTATTTCCGGAAACGCTAAATCTAAGAAGTCAGTAAACTTTACTCTTTTTTTCTTATAAAACACATACCACACAAAAAACAGATCGGCTGGTAAATTTCTGACCAATATCATTAACCAAATTTAATTAATAATGTGCCTGAACTTGATTTAAAATCAGTCTTATTATCCTTGTGTATGTTTAAAATTGACTGCTTTTTTTACCCTCCGATATTTTATTTATTTTCTCATAAAACAAGTTATTCATGTTTTGTTTATTTCTACCTTGTATTTTGTTCCCTTGTTGACCTTTTATTTATAAATCAAACAGAAGTTTTGTTAAGCCTTTTTCTTCATTCTACGAATAATTGATTCTTGCTAAGAATTCTGGGAAATACAGTATTAAAAAACGAACAATTTAAATATAGCAAATTTAGTGTACTATATACTGTATGATGATGGCATTGGTAAGATTTTATATGTTTAGAATATGGATTAGCGCTTACAGCAAGATATGTTTGGGATAAAAATCAATATCCACACTATTATTATATAGATTAAACCTAACTGAAAGTTCTTTTTACTTAAAATACATCGTGCAATTGTACGATAAGTGTAGTTATATTCCTATGTACATCAATATACGGACACTTGTCAGATGGATTACAATAAATCATGTTGAAATGAAAATTTTCAATTAATTAAAAACGTTTAGCAAAAATAAAGAACAAATGTTAATGCTATACAGTTAGAATTCGATAAAATCAGATCATACATTGAGGTTTAGCTCGTTGTCAAGTTAAACGACTGTAATTAAAGGTATGATATTTACAAATAACATGTTTACGTTGTTATGTAAATGTCGTGTAAATATTTTGTAAGCGACAACATGTCGTGTTGTGTTTAAATCTTCATTTCTATTATTCATTTTTCCATATTTATATTATTGTTTCGAAGTTTAAACTAAAATATGTTGTTATTTATTTAGGGTAACATTTAGAACTTTCTTGAATTAAGTAGACCAATCATATGTTTGTAAATGAAGTGCTGGTGACTACGTGTCTAGACGCGTAGTCTCGTGCAAGAACGGACATGCGTGGATTGATCTGGAGACCTGTAGAATTTTCGCGGTGTTTCGAGGAGTTTAGGCCTACAATATATAAACAGACGAAGATGCGAGAGACAAGAGAGATTCAGTCATCAGTTTTTATTCGAAGAAAAGAAGAGAGATTCAGACATCAGTTTTTATTCGAAGAAAAGAGGAGAGTCAGACATTAGTTTTATTTCAAAAGAAGAGAGTCAGTTATTTGAGAAAGATTAAGTGTTTGCTGTGATTATTCAACTTGGATTTGTGACTAAAGTTAGATCTACGGAAGCTGTGATTTTATTTCGTCAATCTCTACGATTCATCTGAATTACTGCTTGTGCTGAGAGTCGGCGAATTTATTGAACTGTGAACTGTTTCTGAACTTCTTCATTTAAGTTTCGGAATTTCTTCGTGGGACTAAATTCACACCCTAGCCTGGAATTTGAGACTTTCATTTTAGATCATTATATTAGATACAGGCCAGTACCATTTTGTATTGTGATTAATTTTGAAGTTTGAAACTAGTATTATTTTGTTTTGTAATTAATTTCGAATGTTGTAACTTAATATCTGTCACTGTTATTATATAATTTATGTTATATCTGTTATATTTGTTAATAGTTTAGTGTAATAAATTATACAAGCTGTTATCTGTGTTTTTCTGTTGCGTTTAGTGTACGAAAAACATAAAACATAAAAAATACGTAGCATACGTACATACAAAAGTTAAAAATTATAAGATTGATAAATTTCAATTGGATCTTTAAATGGTCATGATGTCAGAGTTTGACAGAACAATTTTCTTAGCGTCAATAGCTGATAATTGATCATCACAGTTAGTATTTTATTTACTAAAATGTCAACCAACTTAATTAATTATAAGTCATCAATCAATTAGATCCTTTTGTAGTAGAATGGATCCAGGTTGAGATTAAAGTTTAACCGTGTTCCTGTTATATTTTCTTACTTATGTATATTTCGAGCTTAGTATGTTTTTCCTTTGTATTAAACTATGTCTAAATCATTTTCCTTTATGGATGTAAACTATTTTTAGAAGACTCAAAGATTCACAAAATAGCGTGCATTTAATTTAAGTAGAAAGTGAGGTGGCAACTTCCACAGCTACCACAGAATATGTGGAACAAAAACATTATTGTGTATCGTACCAGTGGCAAATGCGTTGAAAGGTTTTAGGCCAATCAAGGTTTGCCATGAAGACAGTATATATGTGTGCTTATAACGGGTTAACTTGCTTGTTTACCATTTGAAACTACTACCAACAAAAGGTCCAAACGAGCTTGTTTAGGAAAGAACCAAGCGTCTTTATGTCAACCATCAGTTTTCCTAGGACACTTCTACTTTGCTACTGTGACCAAAAACGAACAGAATATCCGTATCAAAACGATAAAGGCAGATTGTGACAGAAATCTGCCATTGATAAAACTTGTAATTTAGGAAAGCTGCCACTCACTATACGAGTGTTTGCTTATTTTATTCTTTTGTTATACTCTGCAGCGTATTTCAACAGTTAGTTCAATATACTATTTAATATAGTCAGCAATACTAATATAAGTAATATATGACGTGAATGAACAGAAATGTAGCAATTGTATGCCTACAAACTCGTGGCAGTTTGATGTTTCTTATGCCAATTTATCTGTAATAATTAAGATTGTTTTACTTTGTTTTTAAACCTGACTTGTATGATATTATTTTGTCCTTATAAAACAAATAATACACATCACAAAGTGGTCACGTATTTGTTAAGTTGTCATTATGAAATCAAGTATGTATATCAGAATCTGACCATTATTTCTATTTATGTGTATAAAAATAACAGCATATATAAATACCTGACCATATAATATATGAATATCAAAATAATGTTTATATATGAATTCAGAACTGGTTGTTTAGTACATTAATTTATCGATAGTTGCTAGATATCAGAGCTGGATAAGAATGAATACAGAGAAAAAGCTTAAAATATTAACGTATTTTCTTTATGTTCCCAATACAAAATATTTTATATGTTATTTACTTATTGAGTAAATAGCGGATTCTAATAAATATAATCGTTCTAACTTTTGAAAACCTGTATAAAGAATCATAATCTATGCAAAATTTCACATTATTCAGACCGTATGCAATCCGTTAAAAGCTTCCATCACTCTTGGTTAGCATACGAAACCATTACAATGCTCTCACAATTCATCGATATATCTGCTTAGTTTCTTTATTCTTCTAAACGATTGTTTCCACAGCCTATTCACGCTGGTTAGTCACGTTATTAAACCTAATTACGATGTCTAAGAGATATTGGTGTGCGCTTCAACATTAGAGAAAGCCTAGAGCTCACTATACAGTATCATAGGAAAACTTTCCATTTCGAGAGACAATTAAAGTTCAGTTGTCTTAATGATATCTAGCAAAAATATGTCTTTAATAAAAGACGGATAACGATCTAACTACTTGAAATGGAAATCATTGGATGCACTGGTAAGTGATGACGTTGATTAAAATAAATCGGGTAATTCTACTTAACCTGCATTGTGATTTATTGGTGAATAGTTAAAGAGAAAAATAAAATAGTCGTTAACTTTTATAATAACAACCACTATGTTCATGTAATTACTATAAACCAACTTTAAATCAATTCAATATTAACAGTCAGTAATAGATATAATAACCCTAGGTATTATTGTATATTTAATCATAATGTTTTTTTAAAGCTCCAAGCCATCATCGAATCTGTTTTTCTTATATTAAATCTGAAAAAAGCACTTTGTAATTTAGCTCCTCGATCCCGAGCTTTAAGTTCACATTAACACGATCTAACTTAGCTGTTAACTCAACAATATTATTTTTATTTTTACCCTCTGATTGCGTTGCAGAGTTTTCTTCATTATCTACTAACTCGACTACTTTATCTTTATTTTCACTCTCTGATTGCGTTGCAGAGTTGTGTTCGTTATCTACTAACTCGACAGAGTTATCCTTAGTTTCACTCGCTTTCCGCATTACTAAATAATTAATTGTCTACTAAATCGACAGCTTTATTCTTAGTTCCACTCACTCACTGCCTTGCAAAGTGTTTAATTATCTACTAACTCGAGTGGTTTAGCTACTTACTCAACAACTTTACTATATATGTTTTCTCGATGACGAAGATCCTGCGTATTTCACTCACTCAAGTGTCTTAATTTAGCCTTGACCTGCGACAGAGATTCGTTATATGTTTTTAAGCAATTAAGGTATTAGGGAGCTATGTATATCATGTATATAATCAAAACGTACACTTAAGTTAATTAATTCAAATGAGAATTGCCGTCATTTCCCTTCCATCCTTATTCTGAGCGACTTCGCACAGAAACAACGTATAAAAAGCGTCATATTTAGCTCTTGACCCGCCACGATGTTATGAGATTGTTTGATATTTTAAGAATATTTGTAAAGCAGCGACATTTTATTCATATAGTTTTGGCTATCTGTTCTCTTTTATTCAATAAGCCTATTCAATGCTCAAACTATGCACGGGCCGAGGAACTCGCTGCTATAAGGATATTTCAATTACTACTTACATGTGATAAACCGTTCTTCACCAATATTTCAACAGCACTTCTGAGGTTGTTTCAAACTTGAGCTTTTCAACGTATAAACCAAGTGCTAAACTAGTAAAAATGCGTTCGCACTGACGGAAATATCTGGATTCTTGGCAAAATGAAGAACAGTCTATTTATTTGTGTATATTTATCATTTTTCAACATCATGAGTAGGACACTTTATTTACAACTGGCTTTCTCATGGAATCAAAACTCGTTTCTACATCCACTTAGCATAAAAGCTAATAACTTTATTACAAATTAACACGTATAACAATTCCAATAGTTGTTTTCTGAAAATCACGTTCAATATTTTACGGGATGAGAAAGTTTAACATAGTTTATATGTCTTTGTGGTTTTAAAGAAAATTTATATATTCTTTATGACACTGCGGGGTGTGTTCAGTAGCAGTCTGGCACACCAACAAATAGTTCATGTCCGATTCACACTAGTTCTTATAAACGAAACATAGAGGTTTCTTTGTGTTTTGTTTCCCGTTAAGCAAAAGGTTACATAATGGGCTGCTATCAGTACTGTGCCATTATCGGGTATCATAATATATAATTTCAAAACATTTCAATTCTTCCACGAAGTTTCTTCAGTTTCATTCCTCATTCAGGCAGCTTCTGGCAAGGAAGAGAAAAGGTTTCGTGTGGGATTATCAGTTGTCTGAGTGAAGATGAAGTTTATCAGAAGTTTAGAGAAATGCAGTACTTTATAATGTATTTTCGCAAAATGCATATTTTGATATGCCCATTTTAATGTGAAGATAGCATTTCTGTATAATTCGTTTCATTAAAAGTCTTAAGAATGGTAACCTTTGTGTTTTGAGAGTCGTTATAAGATATCCCCTTTCGTAAACATATATATACATAGAACGTGCTTTCTTTACCGAATGACGACATCACAGATTTTCGCACATAAATTGATTTACCACCTGATTTTCTTTCCATTCATACTTTGACTGAGTTTGAATTTTCTCATACTTGCATTTGGTTTTGTTTTGAATTTCGCGTGAAGCTACACGAAGACTATCTGCGCTAGCTGTTCCTAATTTATCCGTGTAAGACTAGAGGGAAGGCAGCTAGTCTTCACCACCCACCGTCAATTCTTGGGCTACTCTTTTATCAACGAATATTTAGATTGATCGCATTTATAACGTTCCATAGCTGAGAGGGCAAGCATGTTTGGTGTAAAGGGATTTGGATTACGAGTCGAGTGCCTTAACCATCTGGCCATGTTGGGCCCACACTTGTATTTAGTTTCTGCTCCATTTCATTATCTTAATATTTATTTTTTCATATTTATAAACTAGGGAAATATTTTTGAAACCAATCCTCTGATGGGATTAGATTAATGTTGTGAAGTTTCAAAATTTTACTTTCATTTTTTTATACATGAATAAAAGCTTATATATGTATATTATCTGGAAAAGCTCTTCCCAATTTAAGCTGTGCTAAAACTGTTATTTCACCTGAAAGTAAAATCGTTTCAGATTTTATCATCTGATTTTTACAAATACTAGGGTTATATTTTTTTCGTATTCATATTAATATGGATATTACAACATATTGTATAAATAGTTCTCTTCTTTACAAAGGATTGGAGATTTCTAGAGACATGTCTTACTAAACCTTAATAATAATACTTTTTCTATAATTCAAGATTTATTATTTCAAAAAATGCAAAGAAAACTTAAATTTGTGATAATAAGTCAAATTAATTCGGCTGAAATAACTTTCGAGACTTCGTAATGTAACGAACTGTAGAGGGAAGGAGAGTCTATAGAGTATGGAACACAAATAAGAAGTTTGGTGTTTGTTTAACTATTTTGGTTTAAAAGAGAATTTTTTTTAATGAATTCCAGTAGTTACTAAGTTATCTTGGCATTTACGGATCTACAGAATTCAGTTCTAACACAACACATAAAGTAACGACAGTTGCGCAGATAGCAGGTAGAAGTGTTCAAAGACGGTGGGAAAATTAAATAGTTGTCAAAAAAATTACTAGTATTTCTATTAGTAAAAACTAGCTCCAATATCATATTGGTTATCCTTATGAAAATACAAATAAATGTTTCACATATAGTTAACAACAACAACTTATAAATCTCAACATAAAATATTTAACAGCGCACAGCTGCTTTATACGATCCAAAGTGTACGTTTTCAGTTCAACCATATAAAAATATCACTTACAAAAGATGGCTATACAGTCATGGTAGTATTTTTTACAAAAAAAAACTGGTTTTGAGAAGTTTACCATTTGCTTTCATACATGCTTCGTAAATGTGGCTGGATTTTTTTTTTATTTCGCGCAAAAATACACGAAGACAACCTGCTCTAGCCGTCACCAATTTAACAGCGAAAGACTAGAGAAAAGGCAGTTGATCACCAACTCTTGGGTTACTCTTTTCTCAACGAATAGTGGAATTGACCGTCGCAAAGTAACACCTCTCTCTCAGATTGCGAATCAAACGCCTTAATCGCCTGGCGATGCTGGGCCCGTCGTAAATGTGGAAATTCTGAATTAATATTGGTTTCTCTTAGAGATATGACTGTCTTTTATTGTGATGTTGCAATATAGAAGTATTTGCATGTATATATATATATATATATTTATATAATTGTATAAATTATGGAAAAATTGACCTTTAATATAAAATTAATTTTATAGAGAAAAAATCGCTACAAACAAATCAAAGCCATATAAAAAGATTAGATACAAATAAAACATACACTAAATCCACAACAGTAGAACAGAATAATTTCATAACGTAAAATAAATTTCAAAACAAAATTTACTGCATTATTTATGCATAATTTTAAACTATAAGCTTGATAATTAGTACATTATTATTATTTTTCCTCATTTTGTACTTTTCTCAACGTACCTACAATCTCATTATCTTTGTATGATAACCTAAACGTGGTTTAGTGAATAGCGTGTCGGGCTGTGCTCCAGAGGGTTGGGCTTAAAGACATGTTTTTCTTTCTCACATAAAATAATTTCAATTACCAGTGCTGTATATAAAGTGTGAATCAACTCCTTAAATCAAAGGGATAATGAAAACCTGTGTAGGTACCGCTGATTGTTTGCCAATAGTTTGGTCAGTAGATTAAAATTAGTAAGGGCCATATCTGAATTTTAGTCGTCATTACCTGGCTTTTTATCCCATATGTGCAGAATGTTCAACTCAACTTGAAATTCTATTCCTCTTTTATCATCATTGAGAATACATTAATAAATTCTATCTTTCATATTTTATTAATGACATTAGAATTATCTTAGAAGATGCGATTGTTTATTTTCCCAAAATTACAAACCAATGGGGTAATGAAAACAATTCTAGAGCAAAATCATAAACAACTAATGTAAATAATACACTGATCAAGAATTTTCATGTGCAGTCAAACTATTATGATGAGTTTTGTATTAAGCAAAAGGCTTCGTCGGTAACGACTTACGAACAAACAAGAAAAGACTGAAATGTAATTATATATTTATTCTCGCCTCTACTCCGTATTGCAATCAAGTCCGGATTGTGTGTGTGTCTCTCTGTGTTTCCGCGAGCGTTTTTCAACAACTAATAGAGGGAGGTGTTCGAAAAATTCACACAATATAAGAAGTCAGCATGGGATACTCCTCACCAAATTTGGTTTGTATCCGACTCTGAATGATTTTTATAATTGGGTAAATGTGACATTTTCGCGGTTTGGGGTTAATACATCTGTAAAGTGTGATCGGATTTGTAACACATTTCATAGGCACATAAGAATTAAACATTCTATCACACTACAAAAAGTGATTCGGTCGTTGATCATTCTGGACCATAGAAGGATTATTTGAGTTTTCGAAGGTGATTTTGATGTTATTCAATAAAAATGCATCCAATCTCAAAAAAAAAAAAAGAAGAGCGACGGGCTATGATATGTAATTTCCGATTTTCTAAGTATAAACCTGTAGTGATAGTAAACAAATGACATTAAAGCTATTTTCAATATTTTTAACGTTATATCACATCCATATCATTAATAAGCATTAGGAATTGCCGTCTAAGACCTTCTACACTTTAACTCTTATTGCCTTGTAAGTGGCAGAAAGAAGACGCGTTTGAAGTAACATATTTAATAGATTTGTGATGGGAAAACCAAAATCTAATATAAAAAAGATGAGAATAGTTGATAAAATCATTTTATTTACAAGATCCCAACGTTAAGGAATACACTGACTCCACATTCGGCAAAATCTGAATCATATTTGTAACATGATTTGCAAATTTCTCTAAAGATGGAATAAATGTGTTCCAAGCGTTCCAACCTCGTAATTCAGATTTTGTAAAATGTAGCCAGAGAGCCTCTCAGAGCATACTGCTTCTTTGTGATACAATCAGCCTGTTAAGTTTGGTCTTAAATAAAAGTGCTATTTATAATAGTATTTAACACTATCTATACTGGTAATCTATACAGGACACTACATAATGTCACAATATAAATTTTTTTTCAGTCTTAGTTTGAAGTTTTTTTGTTATTCTTATGCAATTTACCGTTAAATGTTATAATCCACCAACGAAGAGAATTTCTACATTAACTTTATATAGTTAAAAATTTTGGTCACTGTTTGAACTACGGCGATAATGTTTGTTGCTCGGTTCTTGATAAGTTTTAACAATTAATTCTAACAATTTTTATGTTTTCATAATAAACAAGATTACTTGATAATTGAAAACATAAATATTTATTTTAACTTATGACTTAGAATAACGTTTCCTATTAAATACGTTAATAATTGTTTCGTCATTTCCTAATAAAGCTCGTTTGATAAAACTTAAATAAAACATCGAATTAACTAATTTTTCTTGAAATTAAACTCTTAAAATAATTTTGATAATAATTTATTTATTTATTACTAGATTTCATAAAAAGTAAGTTGCTAGTTTTTTATTTTATTTTTTCTCAAAGATGACTACACAAGGGTACCTTTGAGGCTCAAATGAGTGTATTACATTTTTGCCATATATTTTGGGGGGGTTGTTACAATATCCAACACTATGGTATAAGAATTGTTAATTATAAAAGTGATGACTGAATATTTCAATTAAGGATAAGCTTAAATCCCAAGCAAATTCTAGTTTTTATCTGCTATTTTAAGCTATTTTCAATTGAATCTATCATTACAATGGCTCTCACGTTGCCCGCCAGTGGCTCAGCGGTATGTCTGCGAACTTACACGCTAAAATCCGGGTTTCTATACCCGTGGTGGGCAGAACACAGATAGCCCATTGTGTAACTTTGTGCTTAATTCAAAACAAAAAAAGGCTCTCATGTTAAAAATACTAATTTGTATTTAATAAGCTTTCAAATTTCATGTTAATAAAATATGTATGAGTAACATTTTATAGTCGAAAAACACACCAGACTGATGAATTAAGCAAGTAATATTTAAACTATTTACTTATATATTTATAGGAGTATTTGAAAATTGTATTAAAACAGTGCTATGGTCGTCATAACAGAAAGAAACTACAGGTATTTATAATAGTGAAATTATTTTAGATTATTTTAATCCAGAGAAGAATTTTTAATTTAAAAAAAATACTATTTGACATTTCCATTCCTGAGATACATATATACAAATATACATACGAGTGATTCAAAACTTTGTTAAAAGTATAAATTAAGGTAATTAGATGCTGTCACGTTAATTTTCCATCTCTTTAGATGAACAAACTGTCATAAATGTTATATTGTATATTTAACATATAAATATATTTTTCATGTTTAGTGCTCAACGGAATCGTCTGTTGTTTTTTCATCTCATGTTAACATAATACAAGTTTGCAGCATGTTCATGTTCAGTATTTTTCATCAAACTACATCGACACTAGCACTCAGCTACGTTGGAATAAGTTTAGGGCTAACATATGTTTCCACCTGGACGGAGGAGAAGAAAGCTGTTTAATAAGTGCATGCCCTGCTACCTATGTAAGAATGTAGTAATTTAATTTTTAGAAATGTTTTTTTCTCATGAGATTCAGTCGTTTCCTGTTTGTTTGTTTTGGAATTTCGCACAAAGCTACTCGAGGGCTATCTGTGCTAGCCGTCCCTCATTTTGCAGTGTAAGACTAGAGGGAAGGCAGCTAGTCATCACCACCCACCGCCAACTCTTGGGCTACTCTTTTACCAACGAATAGTGGGATTGACCGTCACATTATACACCCCCACGGCTGGGAGGGCAAACATGTTTAGCGCGACGCGGGCGAGAACCCGCGACCCTCGGATTACGAGTGCACGCCTTAACGCGCTCGGCCATGCCAGGCCACAGTCGTTTCCTACATGGGTTGAAAACAACCACGTGCACGTGAAATAAAGGAGAATGTTTCTCCACGAGTTGGAGATATAATTTATCTAAAAATTCTATTTACTCATGCTAACACTCAATGTTTTTAAAGTGTTATAACTAACGTTATACCTAGAAACTCACTAAATTTTTTATTCCTTCCAGACACGCATCTATACCAATGCTAGAAAAATATTATTTTTTGTGTGAACGTGGTGAAAGACAGTGGCAATAGATGACGATGTTGTATTTTGCGGTTAAATTTTTAACATTGCCTTAAAACCTAAATCACAAATGCGATGCGAGTACGTCAGTAACTGGTTCTTACTCTCCAGTCAAGTAAGTACATCATTTCGATGGACACTGACTAGCTTGACGAACACACAGTTTGACAGATAGGGTTTTTGTTTTGTTTATTTGTCTACCGAAACCGGCAAGAAACGCTCGATTACCCGACTTACAAGAGTGTTTGGCACCGATAAGCCATCTCTGTATATACGATTGAACAATAACAAAATAAAACATATTACTTTGACAATATAAAACGGTTTTAAACGTTCCTTACAACGGTTGTCTGAGTTTGCTTTTTTTTTTCTTCTTGTTGCTGTTTTCGTGTTAAATTTGTCACATTATTGACTGCTTTGAAGTGATTTACTATTGCTGTAAACGCAAAGTCAATTTAGTTCGGATTTCGGTGCTATTCGAGAGAAGAAATCTGTTTTAGTATGAACGTTTATAACTTTCTACTCAAATCTTTCACAATTAAAACTTTTAAAACTTAAGTGTTTAACTTCTTATGAAATAATATAGACAAGTAAATTTCAAAGAAACTTTTATTAGTATGACTAATCTAAAATCTAGATACTGAGCTGCGGGTATAATAGTGTAACAGAATTTAAATAACCGCATATAAACACATTTCTTTTTTGTAATTTTGTACTATAATAACATCTACGTCATAGGGGTCAAACTGGAGGTGCTGTATTCTTTTCACTTTTACATATTTGACTTACATGGGTGAAACCCTCTAGGTTGAGCTATTCCGGGCAGCATGGAAGCTGCTACTAGCAATTCCTTATAATTATAATCTCTCATTGTAGAATCTGTATGTGTAGCTAAGCACTCCTATATACACTACAGTAAACGTGAATGAAATACTTCAAAATTGATAATATACTAAAATGAAAAGTAAAACTTACAACTTATTTTATGTCATGGAAAACTTATCTCTTACGTAATTTGTTTTTTGCTGTGTTGAAATGTAAACCTTTACAGTTTAAAATAGTTAAAATATTAAACATATATGATTTGCTTTATTCTTATAATATGTTAAAAATTATAAAACGTAAGTTTGCTTAATGTTTTATAAGACGATTATTTACACTTTCTAATTTATTCCGCTCGAGTCTCCGATTTATTACTCTTACGTATGTTAATGTATTACGGTTTCAAAATTCGAAAACGTTAATGTTAATTTAGAAGTTAACTGAATGTCGATATATATCGAATTTATAATATTTACCAACAAGATTGATACACACAATTTTCTTTCTTAACATAAATATATTTTAATATAAAAAAAAAACAGTACAATTTATAATAACGGTTATTACAAATAATGAGTTATATACAAATGCTTTAGAAAATTACAAAAAACGTCCAGTCTCATATCTGGTTTGGAAATGAATCTTTTATCAACCCTTCACGGAAAGCGAATTCATCCTATGTTGACATAATGCACACAAGTCACTTGACAGCAAAATTAGTTAGGTCCTTCACAAACACACAGAACTTTTTACCGCCGAAGTTGTACAATGTTTTCGTAATAATGCTAACGTTCGAAGTTAATTCTCTGAAGATGAACGGTTCGTAACATTCGAAATCTGTAAACGTTCCCGGTTAAATATCTGTAGTTTTCCGATTAATAAGTGTTTATCACAATTACAACTTTCGAGGTTTTTAGTATACTGACTGTAGCAAACCAACAATGTTATATATGTCTCTTGGAGTGTCAATTTATAATATTTAGGGGAAATTCTAGGAAGTTCAGTGGGCAACAATGTAAAAACATATGCTGTTGATTCTTACATTCGACAATCTTCTATAACCTTAGAGAACAAGTGGACCTCGCGCAATACGCATTTAATAATATAGGTTACACACACTTCCAAATATATATTTAACTCAAATAAACCTCAATATTAAAATAAATGTACATTACTAAATCCGTTATATGATAAAAACCTGAAGCATATATAAACCTTTCATTTCAGAATCCTTATTTTTGTAAAATATTTGAACACAAATAAGTTATTTTAAATTTATGCAAAAGCACAAGTGTTTCAGTTCAAAAACTGTAATGCGTTAAAATATGAACATAATTTTTTATTTCATTTTCTACACTGGATCGAATTTTAAGATTAGTTCAGCGAAACGTGAATTAAACCGGATTACTAAATTTAGTTGTAAAAGCTAAATAGCTTCAAATTCTTTTCCTCGGTGAAAATGTATAAATATGTTTCAAACCAAAACTATACTTAGCTCTTCTTGCCCCCTAACGACACATAAAGCTCATTAAGATACACAATTCCACATCACGTTGTTTCATCTGACTGATCTTATGGACGAGCTTATAACTTTCGTACGTGAGTTCCATGTATCTCATAGAGTTTGGTATATGCTATCGCAAAGTTATACAACATGGTCAGAACAGCTTCATCATTAAAATAAGATACTTATTATTCCACGTCACGTTTCAGTGTGCATATGAATTATACGTGTTAAAAGGCTATAATCTATGTCCATTCATTATAGTGAAACAAATGTATGTATACATTAATAGACATTATACTTTCGTATCATCAACGCAAGAAAGGAGCAACAATAAGGAAAAACTTTAGACGTCTTTAAAAACCGTACGACAACAAAATGTAATATTTGTAGCGCCATCTATCTTTATCTTATTTAAGTAGTAAAAGGAACAGACACAACATCACGCCTTATAAACTTCTTCGTCAAAACACTTGAAGATGATACAGTGGTTATCTCTAACAAAAATACAAATCATGTAATTGTGAAAAATAAATTTTTTCCGAACCTTATGAGCAGAGCGAAAAACGTTTTTAATAGAAAAAAAAGAAATGACAAGAGATGCGAGATAAGAACGTGTTTTGCTAAAACATATTCAAAGTGCGGTGAGACATGCCCGTTCAATCTCCACTTTAAGTGCTTAAGGACAGCTTGTGCAGAGTATATTTAATATCCTTCCGTAAAATATACAGAATAAATTACATAATTATTAAGGATATTTGTTCTTTGGACAGGTTATACGTTTCTGAGCAAGAAGATAGAAAGAATTTTTATTATATAAAAGAATGACTTACTGTAGAAGTAGTAGTTACATGCTACAATACAAAAAATATTTTGTTATTTAAAACATTATCATTATTTAGGCAAACAACTATATAAATATATTCCCCCAACACTAAATCTGAGGGATATAGTGTGGTTGAAATATACACGTTGTTGTTCTTCATAAACCCTAAGGGACTAAATAAAGAATGTAGTGTTAATAATATAATAGGCATAATACCAATGATCAACTTAAGAAGGCGTACAAAAAATCTGTTGTTCCTATCACTATTTAGTTTCTTGTGTGCCAGCTGACCAGATAAAATATTGTGTGCCAGCTGACCAGATGAGTTATTGTGTGCCAGCTGACCAGATAAACTATTGTGTGCCAGCTGACCAGATGAACTATTGTGTGCCAGCTGACCAGATGAACTACTGTTTGTTGAAACGCGTTGTCGGCATTGATAGGCTTAGATTATTTGGTTTAAATACCATTATACATTCTATTTCTTTCAGAAAATCCTTAAGAGATTGTATAAGTAACAAAGCATTAAAATATTACAGGCCTCATGAATAGTATAATTATAGGCCTAATACTAATGTTTTATGGCAAGTGTAATTACTTATGAATCACCAGCTTAGAAAACGTGTAAATGTCATAACAATGTATATTCGCGTAGTTGACTTGCTTCCAAAATTTTGTATCTTTACTATTTTGTGGCTTTATGTCTATGCGTTTAGAATCAAAGTATAGATTATAATTCAAACTTTAATATTATAAATGAGCTAATTTCTTAATTTAAAAGTAAATATTAAAAAAAACACTTTTAAATATAGATTTTAGTGAGTCACGTGGTATGTTGAATACAGTACTATTTATATTAGTTGTTGTTATGCCAAAATACTAAACCTGTAGTTTTGTACAAATTAGAAACTCAAATTACTAATATTATTAACAAGCTAGAATATAAAATAAGGAACTCAGTGGCTTTATTTACCTCTTTCTATTTTTGAAAACGGTCCCTTATATACATTTTCTTCAACATATAACATGTGAATAAACAATATACAACTTATAATGTCCTCTGTTAGTTCTCCCAACTATCTTAATCTAGGAAAAGGCTACCACATTTTTCGGACCAAGAATTCGAGAAGATAAGTTATGTCTTTAGTTTGCTCGAAGGTTCTTATTTGTTTAAACTTAAATGCGTCTTAGTTACTAAGCCTAGTAAATTACAACGGAATTACATGGTATAAGTATACTATTATCCCGATATTTTGTTTTTTTTCAAGTGAATATAAAAACCTAAACAAATCGTTCGATCTATTCTAGGTGCGAAATTTTAAAAGGCTTAGTAACCTATGTTCATCAGCAATCGAGTTCAAAGGTCATAGCGAGGGCAGATAATTGCTTGCTTTACTTCTTGATTTATTGTTCTATTGTTTAAGAAAAATAAGTTTAAAAATTTATTTCAAATAATAATAATCTGTACACGTATAAAGTGTATAATAACTGAAATGTGATTATATATTATAAAATACTAACCATTTAAACACAGCGAAGACAGGAAAGACTAAAGATCAGTTTTATATTATTGGATACGTAACATGAGTGCGCATGCATAACGTCAATGCATGTTATGTAATATTAGCTAGGCATGACTGAAAAGTCAATATAATAATATATATATATATAGCGTTATGAGTTTTAAGCTACTTAGACTAAACACTTGTATTTTAATGTTATAATATATAGCCATTCTCGCACGAAAAAAATATAATTTATATTTATTTCATTTTTGTTTTCAATCATGGTTACGAGGTTGGTCAAGTGACAGACCCTACATAGTCTGAGCTTAGAAAAAACATAAAATATAAAATCTTACTATCAACTAATGTTCTAAATGTATTTAGGAGGTTTTAGAGATTACACCGCTAATATTTGAGATTTGTAAAACAAAGAATATTTTTTAACTTCAGGCCAGTAAGGAAGAGGTTTCGATATTTTAACAAACAAATCTTCAGTGAAATATTTCCCCAGAAATCTAACCTTTTGTGTACGAAATACTAGTAATATTTACTAAACCTCTACCAAATTTTATGAAGATACACATGCTGTATCAAGCGTTATAGTGCAAATACTTAATTTGTGCAAATGTGTAGATGAACTCGTGTATATTATACCAAGCCCATCGCGAAAGGGACATTATTGTTATGTAACAGAAATTTCTCACAGTATATCAGTACAATAATAATGTACTTTCACCAGAACAAGAAAAACACCAATGCACTATTTTTACTTACGTGAAAAGTTTTCTTTGATGATCCATCACGTTGCTGGTGAGTGATCCAAGGAACCGTTCCTCGATGAGGGTTACAGTCATTCATTTTCCAATATACGTAATGCCGAAGAAACACTTACTGTAGTTTACCAATACCATTAGGTGGCAAGAAAAAAAACACCTTAGGTTTATATCCGTTATTCACGTTATTACAAAGTACTTTATGAAGAACTCAATATTATGGATTAACTCAATATTGAGGATTAACATGATCTAAGAGAAATAATATTTTTATTACTATTACACATATTTTGCAAGGTACAAAACTATTTAGTTTTTTCACACAACAAATTATTTCAAAACCTTTCCTCACAATGTTTTGTTTTTGTTAAACACAAAGCTTCACAATGGGCTATTCATGTTGGCCCACGATGGTATCGAAATTAGGGTTTTAGCGTTGGAAGCCTTCAGGAGTACCATTGACCCGCTACAGGGACTCCAAAAATTATAGTATTATATTTACTAGATATTTCAGAAAAAAAGCATTTTCAAGTGAGTATGAACTAAAAATATCCTAAATTGTATCAGTTTTATTATTTTTTTAAATTTAAAAGAGCAAGTGTGTGAAAAAGAAAGTGGAAACAATTATAACACACATCTTTGCCCTTGGTTACTTCTTATGAAAAGAAACTTCAGCTACACGTGCTATTAACGACGAATCTCAATTGTTCCCGTTACTTCAAATTCAACTGTTGCAGTTGTTAAGAAACGTAATTTTAGAGTGTTTGCTATGCTTCGTTAAACGGAAGTGCTCAATGGGCAAGAGTGTACCACATAACATCACTTCTCAAACGAAGCAGTTCTCTCAGTTACCAATACCTCAATAGTGTAGCAGTCAGAAGCGTTCGGCTGGTGTCTCGTTTACGTTAGTTTTCTTTCAAGAATCCGAATGCACGCGTTTAACCTGCTAGCCTGACATCACGTGACCTTACGACATTGTAACTGCATTTGAGTGGAAGCAACAATTATTGATTAAACGAAACTTATTGTTGTTACAAAATTGGAGACGCAAAAAGTGAATTATTTATCTACATGAGTTGACACACATGTACTGACACAAAGAATCATTTTCTGAAAATTTATTGCACTTGTTTGATAAGACACAATTTCTTAAAATATCTTCTTTTTTTCAATTGTTTCACAAAGTTCCTAGTGCTATTATGTAAGTACTACGATAACAACGATGTTGGTAGGAGTTCTGATCTAACGAGAGACGATTCCTTTCTTCTGTAGCGCAGTGGTATGTCTGCGGACTTAAAATGCTACAAAACCGGGATTCGATACTCGTCGTGGGTGGAGCACAAATAACCCGTCACCTAGTTTTATGCTTAAGCCTAAAAACAAACAATCCTTTTTTCTGTTTGTTCATGAAAACGAACGTTACTGTTAAGATAAGATCCTGAGGTAAAAGATGACCAGATTAGGTGGTTTATTGAGAACATTTTTACTCGCAACAACATGCAAGTAATTTTACATTAGACTGTACATCTTACAACATTGTAAATATAGAGCAGTAAGTGACTTATTCATCATTAAAACGACACTCACACTACACTTATATATTTATATACACACGTATATGTATTCTATAGATTTTTTTAGGAAGTTCTTACCATCTTGTGATTGTGCACACTTTCTTTGAAGTAAAACGCTAGAGTCCAAAAATGCGTAAACGGCTCTTTTTTTACTAAAGAAAGAACGTATGCCGATTAAATGTTGTAATAGAAATCCAAGTTTCTGTTAAGCGCCTCTAACGTATTGTCGGCTGAACAAAATTACTGTTAAAATAGAATGATGATTCTCAAAATGATCTTTACCAAATTTATATAAACAATACACCGTATTTTCCGCCTAATAAGCCGAATTTCTGTCCCTAAATTTTGGACCTAATTTTTTTGTTTTTGGACCAAAAAATACCGAGGACCAAAATTGGCCCCAAAATCATACCTTTGATCTCACAGTTGCAGCAGAGTTATTTCAGTTGAATAAACTTTATTTATTAATAGAAAAAGATTCTATAGATTACGAATGACATGTATTCATAGAAATAACAAAATTCATAAAAAATACACATTTTAATCTCAGAAATTTATTAAAATTCATCATTTTCATCGTCAGAAGCACCAAATAATAGATTCCAATCCTCGGCAGAGACCTGGTCGTCGTACGGGTCATTCTCTGGTGTTATTAGCTGAGTGAGTGGAATGTTGTCTTCCTCGTCGTCGTCCAATATCGTCCCACGATTTCACGACTCACTCACAGACGGTAGCGAGTGACGCAGCGCGCATATTTCCGGCAGCAGTAAAACTTTGATTGCCGGAAACTATCCACTCATTCCAGCATTGACGGAGCCTGCCTTTAAAAGGTTTATTTAAACATACATCTAAAGGCTGTATCACAGATGTCAGCCCACTGGAAATAACTGCAATATCGGTATTGCATCTTTTGATCGCGGCTTTGACGTTTTAACACAGGTAAGACTTAAACATATTCCAAACGAGCTGAGATCTAGATTTCATCAGTCCGCTAGGACGACGCGCCCACAATTCGTTAATCCACTTGATGCGTCCTTTGTCATCCATCCATTCGTTTTCTTGTTTATGGACGATCACTCCTTTCGGATATTTCTTCTTCTTAGGAAATGTTTTTCTTTTGAAAATTACCATAGGCGGTAATTTGTCCCATCAGCAAAGCACGTTAAGACTACAGTGAAACTTTGTTTCTCGTGGTCCGTTGTCTTAACCCAAACGGTTTTCTCGCCAGCTTTGTTAACGGTTTTGTTTCCAACCATATCGAAAAAAATCGGAGTCTCGTCCATATTCCCAATCATTTGTAGAGGGTAGTTGTGTTTTTGGCGATGATGAATGATAAATTTCTGGAACGAGGTGATTTTATCATCCAAGTCACTTGGCAGTTTCTGTGCGACCTTCGTTTTCTCTCGAAGTACAAGGCTGTGTCGCTTCATGAAGCGGGTACACCAGCTGTTGGTTTCCTTAAAGTCTCTTGAATTTTCTTTATTTCGACCAGCCCACTTTAGTGCTGTTATGTATATGTGTAAATATTTTGTTAACGACAACATGTCGTGTTGTGTTTAAATTTTCATTTCTATTATTCATTTTTCCATATTGATATTATTGTTTCGAAGTTTAAACTAATATTTTGTTATTCATTTAGGGTAACATTTAGAATTTTCTTGAATTAAGTAAACCAATCATATGTTTGTAAATGAGTGCTGGTGACTTCGTGTCTAGACGTGTAGTCTCGTATAAGAACGGACATGTGCGGATTGCTCTGGAGACCTGTAGAATTTTCGCGTTCTTTCGAGGAGTTTAGGCCTACAATATATAAACAGACGAAGATGCGAGAGACAAAAAGAGAGAGATTCAGACATCAGTTTTTATTCGAAGAAAGAAAAGTGAGATTCAGACATCAGTTTTATTTCAAGAGAAGAGAATCAGTTATTTGAGAAAGATTAAGTGTTTGCTGTGAATATTCAACTTGGATTTGTGACTGAAGTTAGATCTACGGAAGCTGTGATTTTATTTCGTCAATCTCTACGATACATCTGAATTACTGCTTGTGCTGAGAGTCGGCGAATTTATTGAACTGTGAACTGTTTCGGAATTTCTTCGTGGGACCAAATTCACACCCTAGACTGGAATTTGAGACTTTCATTTTAGATCATTATATTAGATACAGGCCAGTACCATTTTGTATTGTGATTAATTTTAATTTTGAAGTTTGAAACTAGTATTATTTTGTTTTGTAATTAATTTCGAATGTTATAACTTATTATCTGTCACTATTATTATATAATTTATGTTATATCTGTTATATTTGTTAATAGTTTAGTGTAATAAATTATACAAGCTGTTATCCGTGTTTTTCTGTTGCGTTTAATCTACAAAGAACTTAAAACATTTAAAAAATACGTAACAAGTGCAAAAATACGGATCTGGGCACGCGTGACAGTCGGGCCACTCTGCCGGTTTTCATTCACTCATGTCGCTACATCTTCTTCCAGTTTTGGCCAGTTCGGTTGATTTTTCTGGTTACATTTACTTGTTTTCGACATTTCTTTAAGCACACGTTCTGCTTTCTTCCATTCACGGACCTGTTTTTCATTCACACAGTAATGGCGAGCGGCATTCATATTTGAGGTTTTTAAGGCTAGCTCTACTACTTTCAGTTTAAAAGCAGTATCATAACGCATTCTGTTTTTTGCAGGTGCAGACATCTTTGGCTTTTGACGGTACAATGATAAACTCCCACTACATACCCCTGGTATTTATACCCTGGGTTAGTGATTTTAATTACTGATTAAAAATTCTGGAATTTCATTGGTTACCTAATTACAGTGAGTGGAGCCAATAACGAATGACATATTGATTCCATCTGTGTCTCAATACGACACGTTCTGCTTTACTACAAAACACCAATGATCACACACAACATGCATGCTGACGCTGAAACGAGACTAAGAAATCATTTTGAAGAAACTTGCCACTTCTTAAAAATGGCCTCGGCTTATTGGGTGGTAATAAGCAAAAATCCTCATTTTCAGAGCTGAAAATTGGCATCGGGTTATTAACAGGAAAATACGGTATATTCTTTTATTACTGTTAAATTATTTTTGTTCAGATATGTAAATCAGTTGTTTGTTCTTTATTTATTGAAATTAGAGCAAAGCTATTCAGGAAAATAAAACTGTTTGCCAAGGCAGCAACCACCTTCTGCCACCCAACGAATAGTTGGGGACAGGTTTTAACCCCGCAAATCGAGTAGCCAAACAACAAGATCATGTTAGGTCATAAGTAAATAGATCGTTAAATGTAACTATAGTCATTCTCAAGATAAAGCATCTGATATTGTATTAGCTTATCTTGGACATTGAAAAAAAAAACCCAACGAAAAAGACCTCACCATAATTGTCAATGGTAAACAACATATTTACGTGACTAGTTATGCTGTTTCAAAGTGTTATAGTACTTTTATTGATGATTCAGATAATATTACGATGAGAAAGGAAAGCAGAATTGTTAATTTATATACTTACAAAATTAATTAAATTAGAATCTATAAGGTCGAGTACTAATTCGGTGAGCACGGGATGGCCAGGTGGGTTAAGGGTTTGACTCGTAATTCGAAGGTTCGAATCCTCGTCACACCAAACATGCTCGCCCTTTCAGCCGTGGATTCATTATAATCGTCGGTCAATCCCACTATTCGTTGGTAATAGAGTATCCCAACAGTTGGCGGTGGGTGATGATAACTAGCTGCTTTCCCTCTAGCGCAGATACCCCTCGTGTAACTTTGGGCGAAATTTAAAACAAACCAAACTGAACCAATTTATGAAATCATGCGTACTGTTCGTAAATAAAGCACATCAAAGTGTAACTTGTGTTTTAGTAATAGCCGAATCTAATGGGAGTCTACTAAGAAAATGGCCAATGTAGCTAAACGTTTAGGACAAATTAAATATATTTTTTAAGAAGACAGACAATGTTTTTGTTATAAAAACAAAATAATATTTTAATAAACATAAGTTTACTTCTATATGTTTCATATGATAATGTTTAATTGAAATTTTTTATGAGTTTTAATACAATAATATTTTACTAATTATCTTATGATTTAACTCATTTAGGGTAAATAAAATATTTTAATTTATCGATGTTGGTAAATTTGAAAGTACACTTGATAATTTGGAACACGGGTAATCATGAAAACTTTCCTTTGTAAACAGCCGTAAAACGAATGTGAGTCGTATTATTGATAATGTGCAATAAAACATTGGTCTTTAGCGATATTTTACTGTGATCACTATGAAACATTTAGCTATTAGTTGAACTGGAAGAGAAGAAACGATTCAGTAAAAGTGTATTCATTCAGCTTTCTCTTGAATAGTCGACTTTATTCGATATGTTATTTTTTAAGAGATTAGGCAGCATTTAATCAAACTTAATTTCATGCCACATTTACGCAGAAGAAAGTTATATATATTAATCTCGTGTGAAGTAATTTTTAGAAACGTGATCTTTTCCATTCTTCAGGGTTATTTTAAGATATTATCGGTCGGATGGAACTGCGTTTGTTGCTTGTTTTGTTTTTTTCTGTTGGTTAGTTGGTCGGTGAGTTAATGGGAAGTTTGTTTTCAGAGCAACACAGGAAAAACAATCTGTTTAATATTTTTAACGTTAAACAGACCTAGCAGCTGGGCTACACTGTAAACTTTCTTAAACTTAATGCAAGTAGTTTCTATCGCTCTTAAATTCGACGTAAGTAGCTTTCATAACTGAACTAGTATGTTTAACTAACAACGTTCTTAAATTCGGTCTAAGCAGCTTTAATAGCGGAGTAACACGTTTTATTACTCCCATATTTGAATTCAATATCAGTATTTTTCGTTGCAAAATATTACATTTCACAGGCCATTTATCCAAACTCAAAATAAGGTAACTTTTGTTGCAAAAGCAGCAGAATTCAACATTCGATTTCTTAAAATCAGTGTCGTCATTATAACACACAACGTTGTATGAAAGTGGTGTTGGTTCGTATCGTTATGATATCTTCTAAACTTGTTACAAGTCAATTAAGTTTTGTTACGTTTTTTTTCGTCAATAAAGGAAAGAAAGTTTGTTTACTTGTAGTAGTCTGTTGAGTAAAGTCACAAGTTCAACGACTCTAGGTCTATAGTTTAATAAAGAACACTTTGGCTTATTATGGAACAAGAAGTCATATTAAAAAAGTGAGGAAATAAAAGTCTGTAGTTTCGGCGCAAATGAAGGTGAAGTGAGGCAAAAACACTCTTTAGAACACGAATGTATAACGTGTTTTTAAATGGCTGGTACTTCTTTTGAAGTAGGTGTTAGTTTTGTGGTTTGGCCTATTCTGTTGCTGTACCCACGACGCACTTGATTTATTGACTCTTATTCTAAATTTATTCGAAATATTTTCAAAAACCACAACTTTTACATATTTTTTTAACAAAGAGAGAATAACCTTAGAAATATGTTATACAATGAGTTTACAGATGTACTTAACGGTTAACAGTGTAACCTCAGTGCAATTTCTGGTTACCCCAACTTTCTTCCCATATTAATTATGGTTTTGACAGTAAACAACTTGGCAGATGCTCTTTAATTTCGTTTATTATTCCTATTGTTATATAATTTTCCTTTTACATAAAGTTTCACTATTTGTTTGATTATATGTCTCCTAATATTTTTCAAACGAATAACTTTCTACTGCATATCTTCTTGTATGTTTATCTTACTTTAATAACATGTTTTCAGTATAGGTCCTGAATGTAAAAGAGCACAGCAAGATAAAATGTTAAAAACGCCGAATGCACGCACAAAAGAAGAGAGCCACAATATTACAGAAAATAAAATGAGAGGACACCAACTACTGGCAAAAATACAAAACTAATATTACAGAATGAATACTTATTGGGCAAAAGATAAAACAAAACAGAAAAATACATTACATAAAAAACGTAAAACAATGGGAATACAAAAATAAATAAAAGATAATTGTTGAAAAATATAGACACTATTAAGACTTAGTATTAATGAATAAAGTAGGATATCTTGAATAGTGGAAAAAAATAACAGCAAATATTCAAAAATATGCTAAGTAAAATATTACCGAAAAATATAAACAACACAATACTTGAGAAAAAAAAATAAAGTGTTATAGAAATATATTAAACACGAAAAGAAAAAAAAACAAACAGTGCAGACAGGCTAGAAATTCAGGAACTCTACTGTTATGTATATGTGTAAATATTTTGTAAACGACAACATGTCGTATCGTGTTTGAATTTTCATTTGTATTATTCATTTTTCCATATTGATATTATTGTTTCGAAGTTTAAACTAAAATATGTTATTTATTTAGGGTAACATTTTAGAACTTTCTCGAATTAAGTAGACCAATCACATGTTTGTAAATGAGTGCTGGTGACTTCCTGTCTAGAAGTGTTGTCTCGTGCAAGAACGGATATGCGTGGATAGCTCTGGAGTTGTATGGAAATTGCAAGATTGTTCGAGAAATAGGCCTATCGGTATAAAAGACGGAGAAAAGAGTGAGAGAGTTTCAGTCATCAGTTTTATTTGAGGGAGAGAGATTTAGTCATTAGTTTTATTCGAAGACAAAGAGTGAGATTCAGACACCAGTTTCATTTCAAAAGAAGAGAGTTTGTTATTTGAGAAAGATTAAGTGTTTGCTGTGAATATTCAACTTGGATTTGTGATTGAAATTAGATCTACGGAAGCCGTGAATTTATTTCGTCAATCTCTACGATACTTCTGAATTACAGCTTTTGCTGTGAGACGGCGAATTTATTGAACTGTGAACTGTTTCGGAATCTCTTCGTGGGACCAAATTCACACCCTAGACTGGAATTTGAGACTTTAATTTTAGATCATTACATTAGATACAGGCCAGTACCGTTTTGTGTTGTGATTTATTTTGAAGTTTGAAACTAATATTATTTTGTTTTGTAATTAATTTCGAATGTTGTAGCTTAATATCTGTCACTGTTATCATATAATTTATGTTATATCTGTTATATTTGTTAGTAGTTTAGTGTATTAAATTATACAAGCTGTTATCTGTGTTTTTCTGTTGCGTTTAATCTACGAAGAACTTAAAACATCAAAAAATACGTAACATCTACAAAACTGCAAAGAAAATGTGAAAAAATGTAATATTTAAAGAAATCTGCTGAGTTAGAAAATCATTAAATTTTCATTTGAAACGAAAGTTTTTAATTATTTATTAAAGCAAAAAAAGGATTCTGATCTCACCAATCATATCGACTACGGCACAACTAGCTCTTTCCGTGAAATAAAACCTGCCAGAAAGAATTGTAAATATAGAAATAGAACTATAATGATATTCTTGGAAATGGAGTAGAAAGATTGTTGTTTTTGAATTTCGTACAAAGCTGTGCTAGCCGTCCCTAATTTAGCAGTGTAAGACTAGAGGGAAGGCAGCTAGTCATCACTATCCACCGCCAACTCTTGGGCTACTCTTTTACCAACGAATAGTGGGATTGATCGTCACATTATTACGCTCCCACGGCTGAAAGGGGAGCATGTTTGGCGCAACAGGGGGAGTAGAAAGAATCCCCGCTTATATAATTTTCACAGTAATATGGCCAGGTGGTTAAGGTGCTCGACCTGTAATCTGAGGGTCGTGGGTTCGAATCCCCGTCACATCAAACATGCTAACTCTTTCAGCTGTGGAGGCATTATAAAGTTACGTTCAATCTCACTATTCATTGGTAAAAAGTAGTCCAAGAGTTAGGGTTAGGCGGTGCTTACTAGTTGCCATCCTCTAGTCTTACATTGCTAAATTAGGGACGGCTAGTTAAGACAGCTCTCTTGTAGCTTTGAGCGAAATCTGAAACAAGCAAACAAACACAGTAATAAGAAACTCAAAATCTGGACTGCACAAAATGTGATGCAAAAGTACAAATAAACATTGATATTCTTGAGGTATTAAGACGTTTTACTTCACCATGTAGTAACTTAAACTGATTTAGGTATGTAAATAATATTATAACATTTCGAGGAATTCATTACTCAATATTATATGATTGATTTACGATAAGACGAACATGTAAAATAAAAAGCGATGAATCAAAGCAGAAGAGAAGTTGTCTGAGTAAAAACTGAATTTACTGATGTAAAATAAATGAATAAACTATTTATTCTAAGTGAAATATAGATAAAGTTCTAAGTTAATTATTTAGGAGTTAAAGAAACTGAAATACAACGAAAATGCTACAAATTACCATACATGTGCATTATATCACACAATATGCTAATAATAAACGAAGAACAAGAAATAATAAATCACCACTTTAATAAATAACTAATTCCAAAGCAGAAACTAGTTTCTCCAGAAGCACCAAAGTGTCTTTCACAATCCTTATTTTCCGTATAGTTGACTAATTACGTTAGGTTCTGAAAAAAACAGGCACAGTTATACCACATGTTCCAGTGGTAACGTAGCTTATGTGAAAATACTGTTACGGTTTTTGTTCTGTGTGGAAATTAGGAAATTCCTCCAGGAACGAGTTGCAATCAGTATGTCAGACACAAAATTAGTCAGTAAGTTGGAAACTTACAATTTGCATTATAGTGAGTAGATATCTATTTTATTTGTACACTTGTGTAATTTGTATCTTATAACGGCTGGTATGGGTATTAACACTTTTAATAATAAAGCAGAGAACAACGTTCTGAGATACATTTTTACTTCAAGTGGATTTTTCGTCATCAAGACTTGTGGAATTTGCTTTTCTTTGCTATCCGTATTCTTTTAATATTCTGCATAACGCTTCCTAAACCTAAGTTTTGCAAATACTTGAATCTTAAGTCTAAGTAGTTTTTTTATAGATAAAATAGTACGTTTCACTTGTCACTTTTTTAAACTTAGTGTAAGCAATTTTTGTAGCTAAAATAAGCGATCTTGGAACAACGGATCTCACACTTGATTGAATCTTGCGCAGAGAGAATTACATCTAAGCCTAATCCAAACATGTTTTCCTTGTCCTGAATAAGAGCTTATCAAAACAAAATTATATGTATGAAATACGTGAGTGAACTGCATGAGTACCAGCCACGCTGTGATAACGTACATTCTTAAGTAGGTAGTGACATGTAATCATTGCCAACTGTTATATAGTGGTATTATAGGGTTTTAGTACAACTAAGACAAGCAGTATAACAAAAATATTCTTGTAGCTTGTGATACTAGTATTTTTATGACTTACTGATTTCGTTGAAATTTTGCTTTGAGTTATAAGTGGCAAATTATAGAGTTACTGGTCACGAGATGATGTACTCATAATAATTAGTTTTCTTATCGTTCACTGACTAATATCATTCATAGAACGTAATAATTTCCAGTATTAATAGATATTTCAAACATTTTCTAGCGTTAATTTCCATTGCTTTTCCAAATGAAACAAGGAAAATGTTTATAATATTGTAAATGTTCAATTATGGCGTTAATTAAGTAACGCTATAAAACTAAGAGTATTCGAGAAACTTTGATAATTGCATCAATATACCAATCACATAAACTTAATTTCTGCTTTCGATAATTAACAGCAAGTTTAAGGAAAACAAAATAGAAAGCAAACTAACGTAAACCTAGCGAATTAAAGAGAAACTGACAAAACATCGATAACAGTATATGGTAGAGGTAAAATAAATGTTTAATGAATCTTCAATGGATCCTGACTTCTTGGGTAATTATTTTAAAAACACGTTCTTGTATGTTCGTGCGCACCATATCACTGAATATTTTGTGGAAGTGCATTAAATGAAATATCTTCTCAATCCATTGTAAACTTGTGTAATTGTTAATAAAACATGTACGTATGTATCAAGTGCTAAGCCTCACGAGTACAAAAACCGGTTAAACGTGAATTTTTATTGTACGTTAAAAAAATCGAGAAAAGTTTAAGAAAATGTATAAAAATGAAAAATATATATTAAAAAGAAGAACTACGGGGGAGGAGCCATAGTCATTATATATACAGGAGTCCAAATGTTCGAAATGCATTTATCTATTCAAATCAATTCTGTTTCTTTTGAGTTTCTTATAATAAATTAGACGTGAAATAACTATTTCTTTTGTTTGTAATGGTTTCATAAATCTAACTTTTGAGTTACTTTTTTGGGATAGGGTAGAAGAAGAAGTACTGATGAAATTATTTTCTTCTTATCTCTTTTAAGACCTAAATCTAGCTAACAAATTAAGAAAAAAACGATCGAGCCATATATTCTAAAATACAACTTTTTTAAAACGCTGAGGAAGCAAATGTGTTCCAAATTAATAGACACCAGCTGGTATTCTCGAAAGAGCAGATTGAGAAAAAAATATTTGTATTTGCTCAGTAAGTTGGAACTTTTTAACCCAGCATAATTTGTTAACACCTGGGTACTTATACATTCTTTTGAATTTTCAAATGCATTTTACTTCATTTTTACAAATCATATAATTGAAACGTGAAGATACGTCGTTAAAACTTTCTTTCTGTAATCATTATAAAACTCTTTCCTGTATTCTTCATTTTTTATTTTAAGGAAAATATTAACGAATATATTGGCTTAATTATTGAAAAAAGTTAAACTCCTTGCAAGTAATTTTTCTCTCACATTATAAAGTCATTATTTCGTGACCTTCCTTAATGTTTCTTCACTCAGTTTTTACAAGTTCTACTTCGATCTGCATAACATGATTATTGTAACGAAGTCATTGGCAAGGTAAACGGTCCGTCGTGGTCAGGTGGGTTAAGGCGTTTGTCTCGTAATCTGAGGGTTGCAGGTTAGAATTCCCGTCGCACTAAACATACTCGCGTATTCAGGCGTGGGGACGTTATAATGTAACGGTTAATCTCACTATTCGTTGGTAAAAGAGAACCACAAGATTTGGCGGTGGGTGGTGATGACTAACTGCATTCCCTCTAGTCTTACACTGTTAAATTAAGGATGGCGAGCGCAGATAGCCCTCGTGTAGTTTCGCGCGAAATTCAAAAACAAAGAAGGTAAACGTCATATTCAGTTTTTTAAGTATCTCTCTATATTATATTACTACCATTCCAAACACAGTGATTTGCAAATAACAAAGAGTTTCAATAACAAGAGTGCAATTGAATTTCGCTAACTCAAAATTCGTCTTTGTATTTTGGTAAGTGGGTTTACTCTAATTTGAGCATTCTTTCCTATTCAAGCCAGCCCAAATATTTCAAAGTAATTGGGTCTGACAAATTCCAGGATAATAAATGTCAAACACATCTTTTAAGCACAGTCAACCAAATCCACGCTATATATCATATAAATGTTATGTCACTTTCTAAAGTCATCAGTCGAGATTATTTTTATACGTTTATAGTATTAACGCCATTGTCTATTTAGCGATAGTAGTCACATTTTTGAAGTAAGAATATTTCTTATAACTTACTAACCTCATTGGTCTTACAGACTTAAGATTCAGAAAGTAAATTGTCTTTCTTTTATGTAATTATATGTTATACAAACTTACTGCTCTGATATGACCGATCGTGTAGGTGCAGTACATTTGTTAGAAGATTTATTGTTTGTTTGTTTTGGAATTTCGCACAAAGCTACTCGAGGGCTATCTGTGCTAACCGTCCCTAATTTTGCAGTGTAAGACCAGAGGGAAGGCAGCTAGTCATCACCACCTACCGCCAACTCTTGGGCTACTCTTTTACCAACGAATAGTGGGATTGACTGTCACATTATAACGCCCCCACGGCTGAAAGGGCGAGCATGTTTGGCGCGACGGGTATGCGAACCCGCGACCCTCAGATTAAGAGTCGCACGCCTTAACACGCTTGGCCATGCCGGGCTAAGATTTAGTGTGATAGACATAAACTGTCTCCAGCTGAAGACAAAAAGCATTAGTATAATATTTACGAACTCTCTCGAGGTGTAATTTTATTTGAAGCTTTACTTTTATAGACAATAACTTTTTTACGCGTAAGAAGTTGTCCAGTTATTGTTGTGGTGATAGTAGTACTTCACTCACTAAAAAAAATTGTCTGGCTACTCTTTTGGCACCAGTAATTCTGTGATAATCCCATTTTTGAGTTTCTTGCGAACAAGATCCAACTTATAAATTTCTGCATGTCACACATTAAACTACATCTGAGCAAGTACAAATCAGGATTATTTTTGTAACTCAAGATGATTCATTGGAATATACACCAACTTTGTTCAGGTACTTTCATCTGAAGATCAGTTGTATTAAAAATAGACTCTATCAAACCAAGGCTGTATCTATCGATCTTTCACGAATTGAAGACTTTATTCTTGGCTTTTTCCTTTAACGTAATTGTAATAAGAATCAACTCTCTTTAATATAAGATCAAATATTTTTTGGGGTTTCTATTTGTTGGGTATTAAGCACAAAGCTACATAATGGGCTATCTGTGTTCTGCCCATCACGGGTATCAAAACCCGGATTGTAACGTTGTGAGTCCACAGACATACCATTGTACCACTGGGGGGCCCTGGGTTACTAAATTATCTGTATTGTGCACATTATCATAACATTAATTAGGCATTAATAATATTCAAACTCAGATGGAAATCAGGTATACTAAAAGTATCAAAGCCGAAACAAAGTATTTTTATCACCTATTAAAGATTAATTATTTTCTTTGGAACACATATTATTTTTGACCTCTTCTGTTACAGTTTTAAGAATAAAATAAAAAATATATTTAACTCATCGATGTTTTAGTTATTAAATAACGTGTAATAGTACAAACTGTAACTGTAAATATTTTAGCAATCAAAATCTGAACGTCAGTTGGGCTTATCAGATATAACCTCTGAAATTTAGCGTCATAAATACAATCATTTTGAAGGTAATTATTTGAAGGATATAGATCAATTTGGTTGCAACCAAACACAATTAAACTATATTCATCCAAGATAGTTTTCTTTTATGATAAAAGAAGAACTAATCACATTGCTGGTGTCATTTGAGGCCAGTGAACTATTTTTCAGCGAGTAACAACAAATGTGTAGATCAACCATCAAGGTAAGCAAAATACATGCTTGACACTAATAACACTGGTTTACAAAGAAATTGAGGCAAGCAGAAACATAGCTGTTCTAACCTAATATGGTGGTGCTGAATTCAGATTTGAAATCCGTTTTTACTCATCACCTCTAGTTTTTTAGATATGCATACTGTACATTTTGTACACATACTGTACATAAAGGCGTATATGCATTCAGGGTTAATTTCTAATATTGTGTGACTTATGTCTTCTTTTTTAGTTATTATGCAATAAATGTAAGTGATAGCATTACATTATATATATACATATATAGCTATATATCAAGATGGATTTTGGCAATTAAGCGTAGCCAACACGTCTCAATCAATTGGCAGTCAGCGCAGGAGGTTGGTGTCCGTCGACAATTGTGTTACACAATATTTTGGGTATATATTTGCATTACAATTTCCAACGACGCACATAATTATTATTGCCTTACATATGATTTAATTTTACTTTGTTTTTTTTCAGATTCTCCAATGGCTTCAAGCTCGTCAAAACACCGAGAATGCCTCAACAAGGCCAATTCTTTCTGCTACGTGTGTGGGGACTTCACGACAGTTTCAAAGCGTCGAACCATCACTTCCCTCCTCAGAACTGCCTACTTTCATTATTTTGACTGCAAAATTGGTGATCAGGACAAATCTTGGGCTCCACACATCTGTTGTAAACCCTGCTACAATGGACTAACTGCTTGGTTTAATGGCAAGAAAGCGGCTTTCAACTTTGCAGTCCCGATGGTTTGGAGAGAGCCACGAAGCCATGCAGATGATTGTTATTTTTGTGTAACAAATATAACTGGTTTCAATGCATCTTCAAAAAAAAAAGATCAAATATCCCAACCTTCCATCCGCTATGAGACCCGTTCCCCATTCAGATGATCTTCCTGTCCCAACACCTCCAGTAAATAAGGATCTTCTTTCCTCATCAGATGAAATGCCTCCAAGGGAAGATTCTGCCAAGTCAATCTCTTCCGAAGATATTGACTATTCTTATTCAGGAACAAGTGGCAACGAGCCAGACTGCATCACGCAAGAAGACCTGAATGACCTTGCTCGTGATTTGTGTCTGTCAAAACAGCAGTCAGAGCTCTTGGCTTCTCGGCTTAAACAGTGGAACCTAGTCCAGGAAGATGTAAGGATCACCAGTTTCAGGAATCGGAACAAAGACCTTGCTTCATTTTTCGACATGGAAAACAAGTTGTGCTACTGCACAAATGTACCTGGCTTGTTCATTTTCCTTGGTTTGCCACATAATCCTTCAGACTGACGTCTTTTCATAGACTCTTCCAAGCGAAGTCTCAAGGCTGTGCTTCTGCACAACGAGAATAAATATCCCAGCATTCCCACTGCACACTCTGTCCATCTAAAGGAGTCCCATGACAATATGGAGCTTCTTTTAGAAACTGTTAAGTACAACCAGTACCAGTGGAGTCTGTGTGGGGACCTCAAGGTCATTGGTCTTCTTATGGGTATGCAAGCGGGCTTCACAAAGTACTGTTGCTTTCTCTGTCTCTGGGATAGTCGAGCTGTATCCCAGCGTTACAAGCAGAAAGACTGGGGATCTAGAAGCACTTTCGTTCCTGGCCAACACAGCGTCAAGGAGAATCCTCTGGTTGACATGAAGAAGGTGCTTCTTCCTTCTCTTCACATCAAGCTTGGTTTGATGAAGAATTTCGTGAAGGCCATGGACAAAAATGGTGCTGCCTTCCAACACTTGTCTACTGTGTTCCCAGGTCTCAGTGCTGCTAAGCTCAAAGAGGGCATCTTTGTCGCACCTCAAATCCGAGAAGTGCTGAAGAATACTGATTTTGAGGAGCTTCTAACCTTAAAGGAACTGAGAGCATGGGAAGCATTTAAGTCAGTCTGTAGTGGCTTCCTTGGTAATGGGATATGGGATGCCGAATGTCACTCAAAATTCGTTTTCGCTGTTCCCACCTCAACTTCTTCCCTCCAAACCTTGGAGCAGTGAGTGATGAGCACGGAGAAAGATTCCACCAAGACATTACGAAGATGGAAAGCAACTACCAAGGCAAGTGGAACCCCAGCATGATGGGAGACTTCTGCTGGATGCTCTTGCGTGACATCCCGGAGGCAAAATACACCAGATCATCTAAGAAAACACACTTCTAACTGTCTGCGGTATTATGAATTGTGTCATCCAGGTATATTTATTCCGTTAATGTTCTTTATCTATCCTGTTTTATCTGTAGTAAGCTGCTGCAACTGTTGAAATAAGCACGTATATACTCTGTATATACTAAAATGAGACTATTTAAAAGCCAGAAAACTAGAGGTGATAGAGCAAAACTGTTTATAAATTTGAATTCAGCACACCCAAATTAGTAAAAAACACCTATTCACATTCTTGTCTCAGACAAAAAATATTTTTTGTAAACCAGTGTAATAAAGCAACCATTCTTCTATCTTGTAGTTTTTTCTGTGGGATCCTTGAACGCCACTGCATCTTTTACGATGATATTAATGGATCAGCTGAACTTTTGAACCACTTATTGTTTTTCTCCAACATGTTTGTAGATGCATTCTATTGTTTCAGCGACTGTAAGCAATGCTGTTCACAAGTGAAAAAAGAATGATTTAAGAGTGCAAATGCAAGGCAAGCAGAACATATGCATAATTTGATAAGTTGAACTGAGACCACTGATTTCGGGCATCAAATTATAAATCAGCAGCGACTCCTCAATATGGATGTTTTGTTTATCTTTAGCCCTAAACATGATCTTATATAAATTAGGGCATGACCAAATATGTTAGACTTAACTGAAAACCTTGTTTCAATAAATCTTTTAATTTACTTTTACATTAAATAAATTTCACTGATCACGTTGTTGTTGTTTTGAATTAAGCACAAAGCTACACAATGGGCTATCTGTGCTCTGCCCACCACGGGTATCGAAACCCGGATTTTAGCGTATAAGTCCGCAGACATACCGCTGAGCCACTGATTACGTAATAAATAATTTAATACATTGAATAATTTAAGAGGATAGCTAGGTAAAAATGCTTTTATAGAAAAACTTGGTATACGATACTGTTACGTTTTTTTTGTATGTTTTATGCCTTTCGTAGACTAAACAGAACAGAAAAACACAGATAACAGCTTGTATAATTTATTAAACTAAACTATTATATGTATGTAACAGATATAACATAAATTATATAATAACAATGACAGATATTAAGTTTAAACCTTCAAAATTAATCACAATACAAAATGGTACTGGCCTGTATCTAATATAATGATCTAAAATGAAAGACTCAAATTCCAGTCTAGGGTGTGAATTTGGTCCCACGAAGAAATTCCGAAGTTTAAATGAAGAAGTTCAGAAACAATTCATAGTTCAATAAATTCGACGAAGTTCTTTTCACGATGCCTCCGATGAACGTCACAAACTTGTCGCCTTCAATTTTTCCGATCTCCCTTGGCTAGTCCCGTACGTGTCGACTCTCAGCACAACCAGTAATTCGGATGAATCGTAGAGATGGACGAAATGAAATCACAGCTTCTGTAGATCTAACTTCAGTTACAAATCACAGCAAACACTTAAACTTTCTCAAATGAATGACTGACTCTCTTCTTTTGAATAAAACTAATGTCCGACTCCTTTTTTTCTTTCTCGCATCTTCGTCTGTTTATATATTTGTAGGCTTCTTTTCTCGAATCATCGCGTAACTTCCCAACATTCCAGAGAAATCAGCGCATGTCCGCTCTTGCACGAGACTTCTTGTCTAGACACTAGGCCGCCAGCATTTCATTTAAATAATTATAATAATTGGCCTACCTAATTCTAGAAAATTCTAAATGTTATTTTAAATGAATAACAACATATTTTATTAGTTTAAACCTTGAAACAATAATATAAATATGGAAATATAAATAATAGAAATGAAAATTTAAACACAACACGACCTGTTGTCGTTTACAAAACATTTACATAACAATACTTAATTATTCGAAACATTTGTTAAATAAGACTGATAAAAGGTATTAAGCTCGCACTTTAAAGTTTAGTATTCTTATCATAATTGAGGTTGAAAACTATTTCTCTGATTTGAAATGGGTGTTCAAACATTGTCACATCAGTGTATATGGAATCAATCTGTTATTCCTTTACTAATGATAGAACTGAAATTAATAATTTAAACGTTATTTTAGTAACAATTATGATCATATTATAAGCATTTTTCAAATTTAAATTCAGAATAATTTACAAGTCTTTATGGTTTTAGCAAAAAGTGGTGATATTGTTATTTCAAAATTCGAATAAAGGGAATAGTTGTTGTTGTTTTTGAATTAAGCACAAAGCTACACAATGGGCTATCTGTGCTGTGCCCACAACGGGTATCGAAACCCGGATTTTAGCGTATAAGTCCGCAGACATACCACTGAGCCACTGGGGGGGGGGGGTAAAAGGAATAGTATTTTTATCTTTGTAAAAAATGAGTATTTAAGAAAAGCTGGTAAAAATTTAAATGATTCTCTCAAATTTTTGGACTACAACATCATCCTACCAACTGAAGGGAGACCAAGTCACAACGCTATTTGTTATAGTCAAAAGAAGATAGCATTATCAATGAAAGAGTACTGGGACATTAGACCATCAGCTATCTTTCATGAGTTACCTAGAGTTTAGAAAGAATATTCTTTATGATCTATAATATCTAACAATGGAACATACAATTGTGCTTTGGCTGGATTTTTGATAGACGCTTTATAAAAAGTTATGAAAAATAAACATACCTTAAAAGACAGTTATAAGTTTTGTCAAGAGGTTCAGCAACTAAAATTTAGCAGTGGTATTCATAATTTTATTTTTTTGATATTGAGTCACTTTATTCCATTAGAAGAGACGATACAGCTACGTATTACTTCACTTTATAACAGTAACTTTAAAACTAACATCCGAAAATATTATTTTTGAAGTTAAGCGACTCCGCCACCACGGAGTCTCGTTTCATTCTGAATGCGAACTTACGAGATCAGATTAACGGTTTCAGTATGGGCTCTAGCCTAACTCCACCTCATGCCCAACTGATTTTATGTTTTTATGAAAAGCAATGGCTGAACAACTAGTTGCCCAATAGAATTCAAACCTCTCTACAATCGTGGCGACACTATCTTTAACGATTCCGACCAAATCTTCAGACTTTTACAGTATTTGAAAAAGTATTGATATTACGTTTACTATTGAAAACTAGGGGGAACCATAGATTTTCATTTTTAGGTATTCTTACGAATAACAATAATAGATAAAGTGTGACGTTTATCATAAGAACACCAACAAATTTCAGCACATTATATTTCAATTTTGAGAGCTTTGTTCCCACAGTTTTAAATATATTTTAGTTAAAATACTTTTTCGTGATGTGTATAGTAGCAGGTATGATAATTTACAAAGAATTTTAAGCACCAAGGAATTCTGGAGAAAAAATGGTTATCCAAAAAATATTGCTGATAAAATATTTTGTGGTTATTTAAATAATAGAAGTTCACTTACATCTTGTTTTTATTATCTGGACAAATATTCTTTGACAACTAATGGTTAGTGGTAATGATTGCACTAGTGATCAAAATGTTGTACTTGTTCTAAAACTAATCTTACTGTAAATTGTAATAAAATAAACTCTGTATTGTTGTTAGATTTTTGGAGTTTCTTGAAATAGTTCACTACTGTTGTGTCACTCCAATACACAATATGTAAATAGTTTGTACTTTGCTCATTAGATACTACTTAGATGAGAGATGACATAAAACATGATTGATCTTAGTATTTCAACTTGCATTCCAATTGTTTTGCAAATAAAATATTTTAATATCATATAACTCACACTCTGGAGAGGCTCCCCTATCACTGGATGGATACAAACAAGGGTGAAATTCTGCCAGTACCTATTTTTTAAGGTAGTACTAGCAATAGAACTTTTTTTGCTGTTGTTAAGGTGGTACTAGTACCAGAACTTACCCAAACTGATTTGTCTTTTTTTTTGTTTATATGTAGATTTTTTTTCTTCTCAAGAACAGCATACTTCATCCAGCTAGTACCCCCCTTTTTTTGGAGAATTTCACTCCCGGATGCAACAACTTTAAACAATAAAGCACACGGAGAACAAGAAAAACAATTTAGAAAAGACTACTTTGCCCATCACTGAAATGTGATGGAGAGTGGATACTTTATTAAAATATTTACACGTTTCCCTGACCAAACATCAATTTTAAAACAACAGTTATTACAAGTTCTTCTAAATTTTCTTCTTTTTCTTTTTCATGGACTTTTTGTAGAATGATTTTGATGTTAGACTCTTCATAAGAAAGGATGTTGAATTAGTATCCATAACAGTATCATCCATTGCTCTAGCACTGCTTGTAGTGCCTTCTACCGATGTTGAACTAACTTGTTGTGATGATGGTACAAAATGCTCTCGAGCTATATAGAAATTTCATACTGTATTTACAAACATAATATTTAATATTCTCACACAATACATTACTGTATTAGAGAAAAAGCACCTATTACCTAATAATATGCAGCTAATTCATATAAGAAGTATCATAGCAAGTCATATTTAACAAAGCTCATATTTTATTTTTATAATCATTTAGGACACACTCCTCTTTTACTTATATTTCTTACTTCACTATGACATATGAAAGAAATTTTGTGTTTTGCATACAAGTTGAGACAAAAAAAAGACAATAACAAAATATTATTAATCTCTAAGAAAAAAATTACAAACCATTTATGTTTTTTGTAATTTCTGAAGCTTTACCTAAATCTAAATCACACTACAAAAATAATCCTTCTTCACCTTTGTCACTCTCTCTTATGTCCCAGACTTTAAAACTGTCTGATCTGTTATCACCTCCTATTGCAATCACAAAGGCTGAATCTGGTGAAGGCTTGACAGTGTAGATAGCACCCTGTGTAAGGAGGAAAATGGAGAGTTCTCTACTTTTACCTTGATGTAACACAGAATTAAAAAATAAAATACATCTAACTGAGAGCTAAAATGAAAAATTAAAAAACAACTTTCACTGGCATTACAGTTAAAATTAAGGAGACAACATCAAATGAGGAATCAGAAAAGTGTTTGAAATAACACCTGCAACGTGTAGAATATAAGGTTTGGAAATTAAAAATGTACATTTAAAAAATGCATTTTCTATATACGTGAAGAATATTTAACATTATCCCACATATCATATATGCGACTTAACTATGGTTTCTACATTGGTACAGGTGAGAAAATTTGCAAGAATAAAACTATAACGTGATGACAGTTTATTAGCATATCACAATTTTACTGTATGCTAAAGGTTTTTATCTCTCACCAGCTTAAAGTTTCTCTGCTCCACCAGAATGGCTTGTTCTTTCTGTACATCCCATATTTTCACTGTATTGTCAGCAGATCCTGTAACTAAACATCTTGGCTGAAGAACACTCAGTGAGAGCCCTGAATACAATGTAAATTATTATTAATTATATTTACCGTTAAAAGTGTCTGTAACCTTATGGCATTATGTTTCTATTAATATTCTTCAGGGCTTCATTTTGACCAGAACTATTACTAGGTGGCATAAGGCTTAGTTTCTCATCACAAGATACACAGTTCACTCTTTAATTAAAATATTTCAACTGTTACAATATAAACTATTCTGGGTTTTCTGATACCCTGTGATCCAATTAACCATTTTTTCAAGTGTTACATATACATGTCATAAATCAGCATTCCACTATCAGATTTTTATTATTTGTTTATGGTGAAATTAAGTGTTATGTTTTAATTATAGAATTAGAGTATTAAATTATACCACACTTAAATGTTTCCAGACAATTCCCATAGTGAATCCTTCATGCTAAGACTGTCATTTTTATGCGACTCAGAATTTTCACATAAAACTACTTGAGAACAAGCTATTCATAATTTTAAACCAGTAGGTTAGAGGGAAGACAACAGAATCCAATGTCAAGTCTTAGGTTACTTTTGTTTGTTCTAATAGTGGGATTTAACAATCTCTCTTAGAGTTCAATTACAGCCTCAAAGTGTTCATAACAAGTTAAAAACCAGATCCTCATATTCACATTCTAGACATATTAACTACTAGGCCATGAATGAACCCACTCAATAGTTTCACTCAACAAAACCACATTTATATCTAAATAAAGTTGATACTTGTTTGAAAATATTGAATGGTATGGGTTGGTTAATAATACTTCAAACTTACAAGACAAAAATATTATAATATTGATTTTAACAATAGATCCACTAAATTTTGTTGTTCCTGCATGAACTTTAAAAGGATACTTTTTAAAAATATTTTAAATTACATAAAATAACACATTGGAAATAAAACATTACTATGAATAGACTTAGTAGTCAAACATAAATAAAACAGACATCAAACTAATTAAAAGTGATACACAAACAACTACATTTCTTAGCTATCTATTGTTTCAGAGAAAGTTGTTATACAACAAAAAATTGTTGACACACAAGAAATCACTGTTTAAAATTACACTTTTATCTGAAGATATTTGAATGAAGAAATACAAAAACTTTGTACTTATTTTTAAAATTATATACATTTTTCACAGATAATGTTTGATATGGTTTTCACATTTATTAAAGCAATAGTTCATCAATTATCAGTTTTGTATTTTAAGCTTTATCTATTTTAACCTTGAGTTCTAATGTTTAAAGGATTGGTCAAGTTTTCAAATCAAAGGGCTCACAAGTTGAGGAAAATGTATGGAAAAATGTAATAGAAAACTTTTGACTGGAGAATATAATCAGATGTTGTAGTCACATAAACAGGTTATCTAAAAGGAAATTTGATGCTCTCTGTATGCATGTTTAAAAAACTTTAATATGTCTTTATCAGAAGGAAGTTTTTCTTTTCAAAAAATACAGACCTCTCATCTAATCTACAGAATCAAAAGTGTAAGACTAGGTTAGTAACAATAAAGTCAAATTATTGTTAATGCAGCCATTTAAAGAATTGATTACCTGTGGTTGCATCATTATGTGCCTTCCATGATATTACTGGTGAATCTGTTCTAGAATCCATGTAATATACCATACCACACTCTGTGCTAACCTGTAATGAAAACACTGCTATTATTATGTCATAATAATATTATAAATTATATTAATTAATTTATTAATTAATAACAGTCAAACGACAATTATTAAAATGTTCAAATTGTACAAATTACAATTTACATTACTCAGAATATGAAGATATACCTCTAAAAAATTTTCTGCTCATCAAACCTTCCTTATCTTTTTCAGTTAGTATATTTACAAACAATGCTTTTATGTTGAAAGTTGAGTAACTGATAGCACATGTACATAAAACATACCACACTTGAATTACCAATAATGTAATTACTAAAATAGAATTTTTAAGTATTACAGTTTACAAACTAAATCTAGTTACTCCTTGAAACAGCTGAGGTTCTAGCAACAGAGATGCTACAAGTAGCATCTGAACCACTACCACGATGGTTGTACCACAGCCAGGGTGATAATCCTTAGCACTCACTGACAGTGGATTTAGTGAAGCTAGTATAGCTGACACATTGTTACATTTTTCTTTACTTCCACTCATAAATTATTAGAATTACTCTATCGCTTGCATTTTACAATAATAATAAAAATGGGTTTCATTCTTAAAAAACAACTTTAAGTAAACCAGGAAAAAGGTGCAGATGTGACAGTTATTGTTTTAAACTATGTCCAAGTTCTAAAATGTAGTTTTTTTTCAAAAATATTGCTTACTATTGCAACTGAATGTAATTCTGACAATACCTATGCCTTTGTCTAATAACTAATTACTGTACATGCAATAATTAGTGTAATTTAATGTACATAATAAATACAAAATTTATAAAGACTTAAGTGAATAAAGGTTGTATCTTAAAAGGATTCACAAAACAAAAGTATAAAGAGTATTTGTAGTAATACAAAAAACGTTCACTGGCACCACTGACTTAAGTGTTTGTTTAGCTAATGACTCTGTAGTCTCTGACCAGTTTTCATTCTCAAACACTTAAGTTTTTTCTTGAAATTGATTTGAGTTTTTCTTGGAAATATTTGAATTTTTTAATTAAATATGTAAAACATTCACATTTTTTGCAAGGGCAATGACAACCAAAACACAAGGTCAGATTCTTAAAGTGGCAGGGCTACCTCTGAAAACCCCTTGCTCCTAACATAGTCAGTTTTATGTTGGATATTTGAAAGTAGGATCACCAAAAATATCTTTGTTTTCATATATAAAGGAGGAGGTAACTTCTAATGTGGTCCATCAATAAGCACTAAGGAATTTCAACAAACACTGAGGCTGTAGGTTAGTAAAAGTAATAATAGAGCATAGTAACTGTAACATCATTTCTGTAATGTTGAATGATGCAAGTGTGAAATGAAGTGGTTATAAAATAAATTATATATAAGATACAAATTACATCTATTAATACAAATTCTTGCTTTAATTTATTAGTTCAAACCCTATATTCAATCCTTATGCCAGTGGGTGTGGGACTGGCATCTCAAACTATATAGGGTAAGCTCAAGCTCGGTATATGACCAGAACAATACAATCCACAGAAAAAACCCTCCTAAAAATAGTAAGACTAATAACAGAAAGAACAGTGAACACTTGAATGATTAACAAACTGACATTAAAAAAAACAATCAACAAGGTTAGTAACAGTTCAGATTCAAGTTACAGATACTGATTTTAATATATAAAACTTTAATTACCTACAGTGACTTACATTTTGAAATGATATACAGCAAAAATAAAAGCTTAAACCAATGTCACTCCTTTTTTTTTGATGAGATACAAAGAGAAACCAATCAAATTTAACATCATAACATTCTAAAACATTTCTCTCTAAGTTTCTAAGTCTAAGATTATGGCCACAAGAGTTTAGATTCAGAATTTATTTTTGTTAATTTTAATTCACACCTATTTATCATATTTTTACACCTGTTTATTGATCATTTCTCCTTTTTAACAAATTAATCAACAGAAAGATTATAAATCATTAAAAGTTTTACTTTTGAAATAAATTTGTATTTTTTTTTGTATTTTACCTTCTCAGCAGCAATCATATGTCACTTCTCAGACAGTGTCTTTAAAGATGTCAAATGCCCTTTACTTGGTCCAGTGTCTTTACAAAATTTAAAGGCTCTTTACTCACTTGTTTATGAGTGGATGAACTGCATTGATAATTCAAAAAATTCTAGGTACTGAACATACATTTAACCTCTGATCCTTTGACTTCCACACATCCTTTAAAATGAATAAAACTACCTTTGTCTTTCACAAGTCAAGAAATCTCATCACTCCATTTATTGGAAGTTTTTATATTTTATGAATTTTGGCACCTCCTTATATAGCCAAGTAAATGTTGATTTTAAAGTGACTTTATCATTACTACTACTTCTATTAGATTGCAACTTGGACAGGATTCTTTACTTTTTGTTTTAATTTTTGCTGAATTTTTTACCACTGGTAGCAAAGAAATGCTACTTTTTTCCTGTGATTTATGTACATGAAATATACAAAAATGTGTGTGTACAGTGCACATATGGAAATCAACAAGTGTATTTTATTTTTACAAGTTTATTGTTGAAATAGGTATGACTGGGTACACTGGTAGACACTTTTTTGCATGAAAGTTATCATTCTAAAAATGTGACATTTATTCATAAGGGAATATTTGTTACAGGTATACTTACATAAAAGTGGAAAGGATTGAAATGGTCCCACAAAACTCTTTCAATTTCCTCATTGACAAACCAGTTTTTGTGATTTTCATCACCATTCCTACAGTCAAATATCTTCACTGTCCTAATAAAAAAATATCGGGTTACAAAATGTTTAAAACACATGACATGGTACAAAGTCTGAAATTGATGTGTGTAAGTTGATGCATTCTTCTGTTACTTTATAATAAGAACAATTGTTAATATTTATTGATGCAGTGCTCAGGAATAAAAACAGCATGCGAGACATCTGGTTCCTGAGTCAGAGCCCATAGAGGCGAAAATCCATGAGCTCTCTGGTACATTCTAGGCCATTTAAGAGTCACTAAATTTTCACATAATTTACTGGTAGGATTATGAGAAAACAATGGATATTTGTTACTAGCTCCTATGTTCCAAATTCTGTAATCAATATTACAGACTAGTTAATATAGAAACTTGTTATTTCATGAAATAATGAGGCAATATTAGGGAAAATCAGTTTTCCCTGAAGCAAATTATTGAAAAATCACTTAAGACTAAATATATTAAAAGTGATGAATACTCTAATTTTTCATTTGAAAAAAAAATATGTTGGGAAAATTACATAGATGTTTAACTGATTTCTTATGCGTTTGAAATTATTCAGTCCCACAGTTTCACATTATTACGTATGTTACAGACACAACATATAGCACTGAAAATTGTTTCAGAATCTGCGGCATTTGATTAGCTGATTAACTGGCTCTATGCTTTAAGCCTTTGTGCATAAGTAAAGGTCACAACTTTTTACAGACTGCCAATCAACATGATACTGTGCATTTGTTGTCAGTAATCAACTATTTATTGTATCCCATACTGCTGACTTAGCAGAGATCCCAAAAATCTACATAAACATATATATGAGAATGCATTTTGGAGGTTCTACAGGTTATACAAATGTAATAAACTGTATAATGGACAAAAGTAATTTTATTATGCACACAAACATCCTCTTACACTCAACCTTATCATGACACTCTTAATTCACAGACTTATTTTCAGTACAAATACTTTTATAAAACATCTGAATTTTTGTGCACAGCATACTAAAAGCTTGTCATGCTATAAGTAGATACATACAGTAAAATTTCAATTATGATTAATATTTCTTCTCCAATACAGGAATGGTTCACTTATGCAGATTAACTTTAGGGACTCATGCAATTTGAAGGTGTTAAGGTATCTTTGGTTTTAAAAAAATGTTTTACATTTTATCAGTTGTCTGCAAAACAGTCACTGAAAAGGAGCATCACACCACAATTCAAGGTCTTCTATCTTTAATGTCATTTGAATTTATTGATCATACCAGGCCCTGACATGGTTTATAAAAGTCAACTTTTCTTCTCTGATGCATGCCCAGGGTTTGACTTTTCTTCACTTCTGCCTCATCTTTCTTCTCTTAAAACAGACATTCACATAATTAAAAAATGTTAACAAGTTAGTATCAAAGTATTCCAAGTAGGTTTTTGAACTGTTATCTTACAGGTTAAATTCACCAGTACATCATGGAAGGCAGAGGAAGACTGCTTAATCTTCAAAACACACCTGATGATATTTTCACCGTTTGACACTAAAATGCTAAATACAAGATTTTTTCTTCATCAAATTAGCTGTCAGATAGATACAAAGATCTTCGTTTAGCATAAAGATAAAAGCAGATGAGATACACTTGTATTGAGATTATTAGTACTAATATCCTGATTTCAATCACAATACCCCTATCTGTGTTCAACAATATTTTGCCAGGTTTAAATAAATTGGATGGATAGCCAATTTGGCAATATGAATTAAAGAAAGCCACTAAGTCATAGCCAACTCTCATCTCCGAGTTCTAGACTAAACCCTTTCTTGTTACTCACTCAAAGATATTTTATAAGCTCAGGCATCATATGGATTCATTCATTTAATAAATACAAAATATACAAAGCAATATATGAATAACTCACTTGTCACAGGAACCTGTTAACAATGTTTGTGCTTCTTGTGGATGCCATCTTAGTGTCTGTACCTGAGACAAACAAAAAACTTTAAACTGGTGAAATACTTTAATACAGACATACAGAAATGATGAGAAACCCACTTGAAATAAAAATGTATCTTAGAATGGCTGGTATGGGTATTAACACTTTCATTGAAAAGGAAATAACAAAGTTTCGACCTTACCCTGAAGACAAATTAGGAAGGTCAAAACATTGTTCTCTCCTTATCAACAGAAGTGTTAATACCCATACCAGCTGTTTGGTTGGTTGGTTGAGTGTTTTATAGCACAAAGAAACTAGGCTGTCTGTGCCAAACATCCAGTTAAAAGTAGATTATGTAAAATTCATACAAGGAAATTAAGGTAAAACAAAGTTTAAATAAATAAATAGCATAAAACCAATGTTTACATCTAGTCTACAATGTAAAACAAACAAACAAACTACAGTTATATGAGCTGTAAAGGACTTTCTGAAGTGTTATTATAATTTTCATAGCTCTTCAAGAAGACTAATAGGCAAGTTCAAAAACCACCATTAGTCATCAAAAGTTGGTTTTTCCAGTCCTGGTTCTGAGTTATTTAACAATATAGCCATTTTTCAGAAAGTAATAAAAGTTTTAAAAGAATTTTACTGAAATTTTAATCACAACAACTTGCCAGGATGACTAACAGATAATTCAAAGAGCAGCATTAGTCACCTAAAGTTGGCCTTTCTAGTCCTGGTTTTGAGTTATTTGATGTTACGAGCATTTTATTATTTCAAATCAAACCAATCACTTTGATTTTTAAAAGAGAATTACATTAAAAAGTCTAATGTATAAATTAGAAAACATAAATAGCATTAAAAACATTAATGGCATTCAAACAACAAAACATTTCTAAGGTGGACAGTGTCACTATTGCCAATAAAACTGTCTAACGTTACAAATAACCTTTGAGATAAAAACGTGTTTAAAATGATACCACAGTTCAGAGTCATAACAATGTCAAGACAGGTAGATTTAGCTCATTCCAGCAAATACCAACGTGGCCAAGTATCAAGATAAACTGGATAGAAGTAGATGGTAAAGAATAGAGCAGTTTGAGTACTGCTTAACTTCTATATGATCCAGGGCAAAAGAAATGGTGCACAGTTCAACAATGAACACAGAAGCTGTAGAGGGCATTCTGCATGAAACCACTGAACCAAAACAAACCACAGCTGAGCCCACACAGCCAGCTGATTTCGAACCATCTATATAAATATAAATGGTAGGCTTGAAAGATGTTCGGCAAATAGTAAAAGTGTCCACTTTTCTCAGATAACTTAAAAATAGGTCACAATTGAGGACTGTAAGAAGCTATGGTGGGATGGGCTGATCAGTGGATTCTGCAATGTCATCTAAGGATAGGCCCAATTCATCCAAATGCACCTGAATATGAAGGCCAAAAGGAGCAATGGTAGACCATCTGGTCTTAAAAAGCATGGCCCAACGAGAAAGGAAAACACAACCCCAGGTTGGATGCTTTGGTAAGGAACAAAGTTTCGAAGCATATAGTAAAGACAGTTGCAAACTTCAGAGGTGCAAAGAAGGTTCATGAGGCTCCACGTATAAGCTTCGAACTGGGGAAGTGTGGAAAGCCCCAGTGCAGAGCTGAAGTCCTTGATGATGAATGGGGTTTAGCATCTTTAAGGCCAAAGGTTTGGCAGAGCCACAAACCAGTGATCCATAGTTGAATTTCAATCAAATAAGAGCAAGATATATCTTTACCCTAGAATGTCAATCTACTCCCTAAGTCATGGAAGAGAGATGTTCAGTGCTCCTGTACATTTGACCCATAGCTGCTTGATGTGTAGTACAAAGGTCAGCTTATGGTCAGAAATAAGCCCTAAAACTTAATCTCGGGGACGACAGGCAACCGATACGAAGTTCAAGATCAGGGTGAATACTCCGTTGGCATCAAAAGTGTATGCAAATGGTTTTAGACAGAGGAAGTTAAGGCTGTTTACTGTGTTCCACTTCACTAATCAGTTGAGGGCAGTCTGTACTCCTGCTCAATATACTTCATGTTTCACAATTGACATGAGATGTGAGAGTCGTCGACAGAGATCCTGTTTGCAACAGTGAGAGGGAGTTGTTCAGTGATAGCCTTAATTTTTTGCTGAAAGGTGTGACACTCAGAACACAGCCCTGAGGGACTCCAAGTTCGTGTAGAAAAGAATGGGAAAGTGTAGAACCCACACAAACTAGAAATCTCCTGTCCATTAAAAAATTTTAATAAAAATGGGAAAATGGCCATGTAACCCATATATCTGGAGGTGTCACAAAGTGCCATACATCCATGAGCCAGCTAAGTGTCAAAGAATATTGATACAAGATGTTGGCATGTGAGAAAGGCTTCTCTGATTGACATTTAGAGTAGAATCAAGTGATTTATGGTGGAGTGTTGTAGTTGGAACCCAACGAGGTGGGTGAGAGGAGGTTGTTTGATTTGAGGAACCAAACAAGACGAGCATTAACCATCCTCTCTTAGGTCTTACAGAGACAGCTCATTAAAGCAATTGGACAATAATTTGAAGGAATCTTGGGATCCTACTTAGGCCTGGAGAAAAACAAGACAATAGCCTGGCACCAGATATCGGGAAAAACATTCTCCTGCCAGATCCAATTAAAAACAATCAGAAGAATAGCAAGAGAAGCAGAAGATAGATGGCAAAGCATCTGATAGTGTATATCATCATGTCTAACCGATATACTGCCAGACTGATGAATGGCCAGTTTGAGGTTCCGCCAGTGTAAAGGGACAATTATAGTCATAGACAATCAGCTCAAAAGGAAAGAGGAGATTGCTCTGCTCAACTCTTGATGGTTAAGAAGGTGAAAGGAAAAACAGAAGTGCTAGATATCCAGCAAAAGATTTTACCTAAAGTATCGGTGATGCTCTGGGTATCAGCTACTTCCTGGCCATCAGAGAGCAAGATCAAGAGGGAGACAGTTATATTGCCCACTGACCTCTCAAATCTTGTCTCATATGACTTTGGAACTGGTGATAGAAGATATGCTGGTTGTGAACTTAATCCAAGATTACTCTGGCTTTGACATCTTACCCATCGAGCATGTGCATGGGCACGCTGGAAATCAATAATGTTTAAGAGTGTGGAATATCCACCAAAAGCATTCTAGGCTTGTTTCTGAGCTCTCCATGCCATGTGGCAGGCAGGATTCCACCATGGACAAGGATATATTGGAAAATGTGTTGAGGTTTTAGGAATACATTGAGTAGCTGCTTGTATAATACAGTCAGTTGCTACTGCCACACAATTGTCTACTGATGGCTTACAGACAATGGCAGGAGTAAGTTCTACAAGAACAGTGAGAGAGAGCCAGTTTGCCTGATCCGGCTTCCACTATGGTATGAGGGTCAGGTGGCATTAACAACGGCCAGCCTATCTTGTTGGTTATTGTCAACCCTCCATGAAAAATGGAAAAATAATGAAGGCGAGCAAATTGAGAGATCAATAGCAGTAAAGGACTGACTAGGTGCATGGAAATAAGTAGAAGAACCAGTACTGAAAAGAGAAAGGTTGTGATCAAGGAGCATATGCTCTATAGAGGACTCCTCCTATCAATACCAGTACTTCCCCAGAGGCAATGATGTACATTAAAGTCTCCCAGGATTAAAAATGAAGAGGACAACTATTTAAAACCAGCATCAAGGTCTGATTGGTCATTTATCTCTCCAGGTGAAAAGTAGAGAGAACAAACAGTAATGGTATGACCCAAAGAAACACGAATAGCAACGGCTTCCAAGAGTGTGTTGAGTGGAAAAGACAAAGTGGGTACATGCTGATCAACTAACAGTGCCACCCCTCCATGCAATCATCCATCACACAGCCTGTCATTTCTGTATAAAGAAAACCACCAAAAGGTGACTGTATCAGCAGGTGTCAAAAATGTTTCCTGTGAAGAAAGACAAACAGGATGGTAAGAAGCAATCAGCGTTTTGATGCCATCCAGATTAGAACATAAATCTCGACAGTTCCATTGTATCAGGGTGACCATTTTTATTTATGTGTAGGTGAATTGGGTGGAAAACCCTTCTGTTTACCACCACATCTTTTTCCTTTCTGTCCTTATTCGAGGAAGGTCTGTCAACATCCATGGATCCTGCCTTGGGTTGATTGAACAGGTCTTTGCTGTTGAAAGAGGATTCCAGAAACTGAGGATGTGAACAAATGATTGTTTTGCATCTTGGAGTGAGAGAATGAGATGTATCCAAGGGAATGCCTGTACCTGGAACCAAAGGATGTGGATCTTAGGGTTTGGTGGAATGTATATAGGTGTTGAAGTTGATTCATTAACTTTTTAACCATAGAGGTTCAGAGATTTTTCATTTGTTTGAAGAATTATTTTTTAGGTGGCACAGGGAGATCTGTCTGCTCTTCCACAGTAGTTGTGGAATGAAGTACAGCAGCATAATCTGAGATGAGGTGGTGTACAGCAATTTTCAAGCCTCATGATAAGCAATGTTATGAATCATTTTCAAATGCTGTACCTGTTTTTTCTTCCAACCATTTAGGGCAAGAATGAAATTAGGATGGGAAAGAGCCATTGCAATTGATGCAATAAGGGTCTGTTTCACACTCGAAAGCATCATGTTCCTTGCAACTGCAACGAGCACACGTCAAGGAACCATAACACAACATCTTCAAGTGACCTAATCGTTAACGCTGGAAACATCAGAGAGGGTTTAGAATGTGTGGCCATACTATGCAATTAAGATAACCTGCCTTGATGGTGGTAATGTAGATGTGAGAATGAGGACATTGGTCGGCACCACAATTCCATCTTTGCGAGTGGAGATATACCTCACTGCAGAAACTTCTTGGGTGGAGACACCAATGAGAATCTCTGACTCTGGGATGTTCTTCAAATCCCTCTCAACAATAACTTCTCATGATGAATTCAAAGTAGCATGAGGTGTAATTCCTATAGGTATATTCCCAATTGCCTTTGAATGCAAGAGGAGTTCACTGTGTTAAGATGTGGATGTTTCTACCAATGTCACCAGATAGAAACTTCTTTACTGACTTTGGAGAGCTAGCAAGTCCCTTCTGAATAAAAGAGAGAGACATTTGCCCTAAAGGGTTATCTGAAATCTGAATGCAATGTAAGAAAATGAGGTACAACAGGTAGTACAGATAGTGAGGATTGCTGCTCAGAATCTTCAAGACGTGGTCGTTTGCCTATAGACTGTTTTTTCAGTATTTTATTAAGATTTTTAATTGGAGTATCCATAATAAAGAGAAAGAATTTTCAGAGCCCACTGACCCCACCCACCATAAAGCCCTATGAGGATACACACTGCAATGTCAAACAAGAACACTCCAGTAATGCCAGGGTTTTTGTTAGCACCATACCCAAACACCAGCATCAGTTATATTCTCCACAACACCTGTTGAGAACATCCAACACAGATACTTGGTTGACCCTAGCACGAGTGGACAAGCCAACTGACCCAAGGGGGGCCACCACAAGGCTGCCCGTCTACAGGAATTCAAGGCCAAATTGGTGTGTTAGGGTTGGGCCCCTCAACCACCAGCATCCTCTCCTCCCCTTCACAGATTGCCATGCATGACAAACACATGAGTGAATGTTCTGATCCCAGAGGAGGTAAACTGAAAGAACAGAACCATACCTGGGTGGCCGCCCTCACCACATACAGGAATCCACACTGAGGGGACCAGCTGTTCAAAGATACACATTGCTAAAATACCTATGAACCATAATATACATATTCAAAACTTTTTAATTATTTAACTACCAACAACGTTCTTAAATTAAAAGCTTATGAATATTTGGTTAACTTGTTGACACTATTAAAGATAACACCATAAACAAGACAAAAACTTCCTACACCCTTGTGAAAATTAATTGAAACAAAACGAAAAATACAATTTTTTTAAATTTTTTGTGTTTTATTTCTGAGAATACAAAAATTACTCACAAATTAATACATGATATGACCGCCCTTATTTTTCATTAATCCCCTTTGGCATCGAGTCCACGAGTTAACTGCAATATTTACTCATTTCTGGATTGTGGTACCACACCTCAGTTGACTTATCTTTTGTAGAACAGTCTTTTTCCCAAAGCCTTTCTTTACAAATCACCCAAAGATTGTCAATGGGATTTAAGTCCAGAGAGTTTCCAGGCCAGTCCAGCACCTTTATTTGCATTGTAGTCATAAAATTCTTCACAAGTTTTGATGTGTGGCACAGAGCCAGATGTTGTTGAAATGTGCTAGATCCATCTGGAAATCTCTTTTTCAATTCTGTAATGACTCTTCTATGCAAAACTTTGATATACTGTGGTCCTCGCATTATACCTTTTATGATATGCAAGCCTCAGATGCCATAGTAGCTGAAAAAGCCCCAAAACATCTTCTTCAAGGGTTGTTTTAGGAATTGATTGATGCGAGATTCTCAAAATTTCTCACCTGGAGATCTGCAAACATGCAGAATTCTTTGACCTTGTATGAAGAAACGAGTCTCGTCACTGAATAACACCTTCTTGTGTCCACTGTTCTTGTGTCCAGTTCTTGTATTCCAGATCCCACTGATACAGTTTTTTTCTTCACTGAGTTGTTAAAAAGTTGTTTCTTGACTGGTCTCCTTGCCTTTCTAACGCAATTTCGAATAAAGTTATATACCTCAAAATTTTGTCATGTATCCCAAAAATAGATATACTACACTGCAAAACACAACCAATGAAAAAATAACCATTAAAAAAAATCAGCAGGTCCAGCAAGCCTACACCGGCCACCATGCTGAAAATATTGTAAAATGACCATTTGTTTCAATTAACTTGCACAAGGGTGTATGTAAAACAAACATATCAATAATAACAATAATACTTAAATATCAAAAACATATTGTAAAACAATTTTCTTTCATTACCCTCAAATTACCAAAAAAACTTTTTTCAACAGATTAATCTGTGACCTTTATCACATATACACACACAAGTGTTTAAAGAAGAAAAGACATGCTGAAAATTATAGTGCTTTTCAAGACAACTAAGAGAGAGAGAGAAAAAAAAACCTGTCAGGATTATTCACATCATTTGTATTTAATAATAAAATGCACATATAATGTGTTTTTAACAATGCATGATTAGGAAGATAAATAGATAGAGACAATAAAGTGTATGAAAATAATATACACAAATACCTAAGTATGCTATTTTGTTATTTGTATTTATGATATCATCTCATAGTTTTTTGTTTTTTTTCCCAGTGTCCATAATTTCGCATTTGTGATTTATTTTGAACTCTTTACATTCATCTTATCAAATTTCAAACTTCTGCTATGTATCTTGACTGAATATACTGGAATTTCTTATTCTACAATACAGTTACGAATCACTACCAGTAACAAATGTTAAAAAATTATAAATTCAAAATATGTTTATAATTCACACAAAATATTTTACCTTGTCATGATGGCTCTCTAACATGACAACAGGTGTCCCTTCAGCCAAATCCCATATTGCAACTCTATTATCAGCAGAACCACTAGCCAAAATATGTCTGGGAAAAACAAAAACATTTAATGATAACCATTAAATTTTATTTCTACGATTCAAAGTTACTTTCTTTGGAACTTAAAGAAACTTGACCCTTTAAAACTTGGGCACAACTTCTAAAAATGAGTTGTACACTTGTCAACTTCATATTTAAACTTTATTCTTGATAAAAAGGTTTCATATCAACAATAAAGTTAAAAAAAATTTGTAACAATGAGATAGTTTGTTTTAAAGAGTTTTGACGATTTGAATAAACACAAGTGAATTATGGGTAGGTGTTAAAGATACCTGCAGTAAATATAACCTTTAATAAAAAACAAGCACCTTTGGTAAGAACCAGTATTATTTACTGTTAAGACCAAGATGAAATGTTACAAATTAATCTTTATTCACAACTTAAATAGCTAGAAATAAAAACTACTGCTTCACCAAACCAACATTTAAAATTACAATGTACAGAAATACATTCTCACTGTCAAAAACTAAAACATCTACAGAATGCGAGAGAAACATAAGTAAATCCAAGAAAAATTGTCCTGGATTTGGGGCAACACTCCCCCACACACACAATTTCTTTTCAATCTGATCATCCTAATTCAAGATATCAGTTATGACTGAATTAAGTGGATTTACACAAGAATCAAGAATAATATGAAATGTGTTTAAATAAGGCTGAGCATCTTTGCAGTCTGTCAGTTGACAGTTTAATTTCAAATATCAGTAACAATGTTATATGAATAAATCTCTGAGATAGTTGTAACATGTTATTTAATAAAATTAATATCACCAAGCTGCTTGTTGCTTAGTTAAATAGTTTAATGTTTAATTATGTTGTTGGAGTAGAACTAAAACCATAATTCTGACAGAGCTTAACTTAAGAAAAATTAATTTTAATACTTCCTTAAATCTCATACATTTGGGCTCAAATAAATACATGTACATTAAGCCTACTAAAATGTTTTTTGTTAACTGCAAGATATTTAAAAGTAGCCATGCACCAAAATTGTTTCTTTATATTAACTGTACTTGAATAACATGAAATAATGGTAGAAGTCATCTTTAATATTACTTTTAAGAATTAATTGTTTTCACAGTATTTTCCTGTAATGATGCTACAAATTCATGGCTAGCATTCTTGGTACTAGTATACAAACTTTAAAATATATTTTATATTCTGCGTGTCCGTAAAGAAGCAAATTGTGCTACTCTGAAGGAGTTCAAATGTAAGGTTAACTTAACAAGAAGATGGCAGGTATTGTTAACATTTTATTTAAGCTAAAAAATTATTGTTCAATAAATTTTAATTCAGTGCATTGCTGCTTGAAAAAGTAACTTCTGAGCAACATGATTTTTACATCTAACAGTAACACAAGACATGGCAGCAAAAAGGAAAAACAAAACAAATCTCATACAACAGGCTATGAGTGTGTAACATGAGTAAATCTGGCTGGGGGTTTGGGGCTGCATGTAAAAATTAGGTGCTTTCAAAGTGATTCTGAGCATGTCTGGAACACAAAATATGAATATTTTCAATTGCAAATCTATCCTGTGAAACATCCACTGTCTCTCATCTGAAAAGGGATTATCTGTTCTGATTCACCACTAACCACAAACAATAAAATAGTTGATGATCATATTTGTTAATTTAGTAAATAACCCTATTATTGTTCACATGGAACATGTCAAATTCCTGCCTAAACTTGAAAATTTTCAGCTTTCATAATAAAATTATTCCATTTTAGGCCCAATCATTTTAATCTCAAAGATGTTGTGTCTCTTTACATTATGATACTTGACTGAAATAACTCAGTGGATCTGTCAAAATGTGACTGATCAGCTCAATGATGAAATAAATCCAACAGTGCTCTCATCCAAGTTCCATAGTTCATTTTTGGATGAACAGCTTCAATACATCTAATAAATAAGTTGGCAAATGAAAAGACAGTGGCCTACTGATTATATTTTTTAAGTTGGATGGGAAAGATTAAATATAGATTTTGATATATTATGTCAACTTTATGTGACAAATTGTGATCTTCACATGGGCAGGATGGATGAAACCACAGCTATAACACACAGTGCACGTGCAGTTGAATGTTCCATAGATAGCACCAAATGAGAGAGTTGTAATATAATTGTGTTGAGCTATTCGTTCACAAAACATTGCAAGTACATGGAATATCACAGTAATGCAGGCTGACACCCTCCTATATTTTTAAAATGTATTTATGCAACTTGAAGAAATCCGAGAATATGAGGAAAACTGACACGCATACACAGACTGTCTTTCTTACACATGAACATTTTCAGAAATAACTATTAAAATATAATTTTCTTCCACCATCACTGCTTCCAGTTCAAAATAAGTTTTTTCTTTTTATGTGCACTAGTAGAGAAAAACAGCAATGAAATTATGGCTGAAGCTTATATCTGTGTTATTATTTTCTCTTTTACATTTCTATCAGAAATTGTCTTACAGCACTGTAAAGAAAACAAGTTCTTGAATAATAGTAACATTCAATAAGTTATAGATTTACAATTTTTTTCTGTTTGGTTTGCAAGTTATAGCATTTTACCTTCTCCCTGCAACTCTAAGTTTCATACTTTGGTTCTCACATCTGACATGGTTTTCCATTCCTTTGCTCATTGAACAATTTCCCACACTGCACCCATTTGTTAAAATGCTACACCTTGTTTTCTGTACCTTTTATCAACAATTGTAATGTTTCATAACAATATTGAGTCTTTTAATCCCCATACAAATAACATTTAAAAAGGTTGCCAATATATCTATTAACAGCAATCACTTTCCAATGACTCAAAATGTTTTAATCTCCTAATGCCTTAGACAATGAGCAGAGGATAGCCTCTTTCTTATACTTGCTGGACTTCACATGCTGCCCCATAAATACCTTACACAAGTTTTATACATTGTAATTTCTTGAAAACCAAAAAATGCACAATTACTAACACAAGTTACATGTATGACCCTACCTGATTAAATGGTTCCAGTTAAGGTCGATAACAGCATCAGTGTGACCAGAAGATGTTGATGCCAACTAGTTTTACAGAAAGAGATAAAGACAAAGTTTTAAATGTCATGCTATATCGTAGTCAATCAAATGCAAAATCTTTGGAATTTTTTTTTTGGGGGGGTTCTATTTGGTTTCACATTAAAATTAATTTCTTTTATATTTATCAAAAGTAATTCAGATTTATATATTGTTGAATGTTAATTCTGACTCAAAAAGCAATTTAGTACATAATTTAAAATTAAGAAATGGTGAATCCCTGATAAGTGTTGTTATTTAAAGGATAAGACTTATTTTAGCATAATTGGAAACTTTATATAACCACACTGGGTTTTTTTTAATTACTCTGCCATAAAATTTTATGTAAATAAGTATATAACCAGGGCTTGAAAAATACAGGTAAGGTTCTCCAATCAAAAATTTGCTTCTCATCTTCCTTAGTTCTACAAAAAAGTAAATCCTAGTTTAGTTGCTCATATGCATACAACAACACACTATTATCTCGACATATTCTATACAGCATAATATCTATGCAAACTTCTACATAGGTTCAGAGCACGACCAGAAGATGACAAGTAGGCACTGCACTCAAGTACCATCTATCCATTGGCTTATATGCATTAAATTAAGAAAAAGATGGTTCATTTCAATTAACTATCCTGAGATTGCTAAAAGTTCTATATTCAAGTGAAGATTAAAATCTTTTTATAATCAGGTTCACTTGATTCAAACCTCTCTCACAACTTGCTATTGATACCATCAAAACAGAACAATCTCAGTAGAGAACCTAAGAAAGGATAACTATCAATTCTTAACACAGCTTTTGCCACCATTTCCTTCAGTAAAGTTCTTGATTACGTAACTTAAATTTATACCATTCTCTTCAGAGTCCTAAATATTTATTTAACTTTGTTACAGCCTTCATTCATATTATAAGACATTTGAAGAGAAATGCTTACAAAAGAAAGTCATGCACTTAACTGCAGATTATGAGCAACAGAATGTCCTGCTACAAGACATTCTGTGTCGTTTGCCACTTACCTCATTAATCAGTTTTAGATCTCTATCAGTCCCAAGGCTTTAAAGTCCCCAACTATTCACTGATGACTTAATATTTTATAGTTTAAATATTTTACTTGATTAATACTTCAAATGTTGTTACTGACAGAAGAGCCTAACTAGAAGGAGATTCATTGTAGCAGGCTTTCAAACAGTGAAAGTCAGTTTCCTTGTCTTTACCTGTTGTGCCTTCACGATGAGAGAAACCTAATTTACTAGTGAAGTTTTATTTCAAGATAATTGAATTTTTTGTAGTGGACAAAAGAGTGATTGAACTTAACATCATTATCTCAGCTAGACAGAAAACTCAAAGACTAAACTTCTCTTCTTTATACCTATACTAATATCATAAAATAAAATTATATATTCAAACATCTAACACCGCCCTCTACATTCCAACACTCAGTTACAAAACCCTTTCAAACACATGGTCAGTTTCCGGTCGGTTACCTCTTTCTTTGTGAACTTGACGATGACCGAAGATTGAAACGTTGTTCTCTCTTCTATGTAAAATGTTTTCTCAACCCAAATGAGCCGTTTTTGCATATATAAACTTCTCTCCTGTTGTTGCTTTTTATTTTTCACTCATTCTGAACAAACGTACTTTTCAAGCCCTGTCTACAATACACAGCAACCATGCTGTCAATTTTCACCAGAAACTAAACTTATGTTTTACTCAAAAACAAACAAAAACAGAAACAGTTTCCTCAGTTATGATATTTTACAATCAGTAGGCTTGCACCTCAATTACTTTAACAAGTCAGGTAAAATATTTCTCACTATTTCACAAAATACAATACAGAGGGAAATTAATACTTCATTTAAAGATCACACAATATGTACAAAAATGCACTCCTGACATTTTATTGAAAGAAAACAAACCTTTTTCTTTTTTGATTTCTGCCCAAGAGAGTAAGCTGGTTGAAGTGTGTCTACAATATCTATGTCCCAGATGTTTATTACAGGTGTCATATCCCCTATAGCCAAAAAATTTCCTAAAAAAAAAAAGAAACATAATGTAAGAAACCCAACAACCTGTGCATTTTCAGAAAGTAAATTTTCCTTCATTACAAAATATTTTAATTCAAATGACAACTGCAAAAAGTTTTATCAATGAAGCTTATTTTATAAACCATATTTCATAAGGCTTTTAACTCATAAATGTTTGCCTGGTCAATAAATTTAAATAGAGCTCCTTATGAAAAAAAACGAAAACAACCATTAATATTAATACAGCTTTTGATGAATTACGTAATACTAAGATATCGTTAAACCAAAATAAAAATACACTTCAAACTGTTTACATATGCTATTAATATTTTAAAAATCTGTGTGTCTTCTAACAAGCTGGAGTACTGTTTTCATTTAGTGTCAGTATTGTGTTTTCTCTTATATTATGTACTAACTGTAATATGAATTTTTGAATTTAAACTTGCTTTTGACAATGAAACAAGTTTACATTTCTAGTGTCACTTCATGCAAGTCTAAGATTGAAATTAGTAGTGTAATACAAAATTGGTCATAAATATCTGTAGTGAAGTTATTTTTCTCACTTGTTTCTTGAGATTAACATATTTCACAGTATGGGAATGATCACAGAATGTGTTTTTGGAAATGTGCAGAGACTATTATAATGGAAACTTACATTCAAGAAAAATTTGCAAATCTTGATGCAATATTGTATACATAAATTTTTGTTTTGTTGCTCAGTGTTAACCAAGTATAAACAAGGAAGGCAGACAATATGAATACTCGCAGTGCATGGTGGTAGAAACAATTCTACTTGTGAATTTTTTACTTAACTAGTGAACAAAGTATTTTTTTGATATATTTTATGTGAAATACCAAAATGTTAGTCAATTTATTCTAATATATCTTCAGGATTACCTACACAATAAAAATATATTAGTCGAAAGTCTAATCCTGTATATGATACATTTTAACAGAATGGTTCATAAAACACACCATTTCAGACATCAAAGTTTTTGCTTTACTTTTTATTAACATACCAATGTATTTTACACAATACAAGTTCATATCAGTTGAAAGACAAATAAAGTACACGACTTTCTAATCATCTACTTATTCTACAGTATGCTGTAGTACGAGTTTATATCGCTTACCTGGACTCCCGTCAGCAGCATCAAAGTCTAGCCATTCTAGAGCTAATGGGAAAGCTGGCAGAATAACATCATGATGGACATAAAAGTTTTCTTCAGATTCATTGTACACTAGAATAGAAAATGACAATATTTCATTAGATACGCTTTATCCTTATATCTTAGAAAAGGAACATTTTCCATTTAGATCAAAATTTCAGACAATACCGTTATTAGTATCTTAAAGTGCATTATGCCATTTCATAAATCCAAGTACATTCTCTATTTTATTTTCACTGTGCAGAACACAAATTACTTAATTCTACTGCTTTTATTTAAATTTATGATGAATTTGATACATATTCTAAACAACAAAAGTGCTCATGCTAGTTATTAAATCTTACCATAAATTTCCAATACACTACAGTCTTCTTGTACACGTCCAACAGCAATGAGGTTGTCTGTTGGAAGAATTCTGAAGTCCTGTTCCTCCTCCGATTCTTCATCCTGCAAACAAAATAATCATTTTAAAATGATGACATATTTTCTTATATTAGATAAATGCTTTGAAATGTCAATAAATTGTCTCCACCTATTTTGCTCATTTGGATAAATAATCATGTGTACACTGAACAAAAACTTTCCTTCTTTTAAAATGTCACCCTTTCAACCTCAGCTACTTTTTTAGATTAGTTTTTCAAGCTCTCTCCAAGTGCCATTTTGAACAAGACAGTTGCAGATTATTTCACCTTGTTCATTCATCATAAATATTCTGCCTAAATCTACATAAAAATGTTGTTAATAAAACTCTTGAAATGGCCATCATTAAATAATAAAAAAATATGTCTAAACAATATACATCTATTATATAACAAGCTACTTATTTTCCATGTCACTATTTTAATACCTTAACTTATGATCTTTTAATCTGAAATATATTTTAAAAGAGAAACAATTTTATGTAGAATTGAAAGAAAGAATTATAATAAAGTTTACTTACTCCATGCTATATTTTCATATTTACACTTATCATCAATAAAAAGTTATAAGTTGTTTAAGAACTGTTGAACTTTCTCAAAAACACCAGCATAAGCTAGCAGCAACCAATGTGACTGCTTACTGAAAGGTAGCATTTTCCTTACTTGAAAATGTAGTTCTGATAAATACTCACCTTTTTACACAGACAAGCTTCATACTTTACATAATAGCTTAAAATATTTGCATGCCACTAGCTTTGAGCTAACTCCCATCTGAAAATCATATGTGGTTAACATGAACTGTACTACATAATGAAATCAAAATGTGATGATAAGCCTCCACCAACAGAAGGGCAACACAACCTACATCCACAGTGACTCCCTTAAACATTTTTTGCTCAAAATAATTTCATCTTTGATGAAGCAAGAAAACAATGCAACAAGAGGAGTGAGAGAGGACAGGAGGGTATGTCGAGATAAATATTTATTGGAAATATATTTTTGTATAAGGAAAATGCAAGAGAGTTGGAGAAACTTGCATGACAAAATTTCAAGGAACAATCACCCTTCTGAGCAGTCAAAGTTGAGGAAGAAATATCTGGATAGAGTAGAAAGTAATTATGGTGAAGGAGAGTACAAGAATCACTGATGACAAAATCATGTGAGTGATGATGACTACACATGAGAAGAAAATATGTTTACAGAGCACAATTTAGTAATGATCATGAATTCAATGACTAAAATAATGCCCATGAAAGAGCATGTAAAAATAAAAAGTCTCATTCAAATATGGAAGTAAGATGAGAGGGTCAATGAAGTAGACAAGATTGACACAAATCAGGACAAAAAAGAAATAGACAGCAACAGAAAAAGTAAATTGTAGGAGACAAAGCTACCCAAAAACCATCAATAAGGAAAACAAGCAGCCCATAGTGAATGTGAAAAGGGACAAAAATTGGGCCTTAGTAGGATGGCCCAGAGTAAGGAAGAAGTGTATGGACCAATATTTAAAAAAAAACAAAAAAACGTTCTACAGGTAATGGACCAGACAAATACTTTATGTGAATATACAAACACAGTACTCTTGGAAGAGAGAAAGACATGCTAAAAGCAAGAGTGTGAATGAGTCAAAGGAAAAGGGAGTTTAGATGAGAGAAAAGGGAAAATAGATTTTTAATATATCTAAAAAAATTGCTTATGGATGCAACAGAGGAATACGAAAGTATAAAAGTAACAAATGCTCCAATTTAATTACTGAAGTACTGTTTTATATGCACATACTGAACTGAAAAAGTATTTATTTTTTCTCTCTCTTCAAAAATGTTACAAGATTAAATATATTCAAGAAACAAAAAAATTATAAAAAAACTGTTATGGTATCTTACTTTTTGATTATTTGTCATTAGTGGGTCATCATCATTGCTTCCATAAACAGTCAGACCAGCTAAGTTGGCAACTGTATTGGTGGTTTCTGTAAAAGTGAAGTGAATAGATATATGATATTTTAACAGAAATTTAAACACATGCTTATTGTATGATCCTTTTCTCATTCAACCACAGCACTGTTTATGGTAAAGCATCAGATCAATTTTCTAATTTTCTTTGCTTTTTTCATACTTTAGATAAATATAATTTTTGGTTAACACTTGTTTTTATATTGTTCACTTAATGCAAAAATCATATTAATGAATTTCTATTTTTGTCTGTTACAATATTCAGAAAACAAAAAACATTTCTAAGTACAATATGTAGGTGATCAAGCACAAATTAGGGAGATTAACTGCAATATTGATATTATTTTTTTTTTTATAAGATTTTTGTAGTTTTATTTGTTGTTATGCATCCTATAACCAACACTCATGAAACCACAAGCAAAGCAATTAAGTGCACAAATTAGCAACTAAAATCTGAAAAACAAATTCACATTATTTAATACCAATAAGGTGTGTGTCCTGCAAGTCTTCAGTTCCTTAAATTTACATTTCAAGCTAACAGAATACAGTTAACTTGTATGTATTTAGAGGCTTTATAATGTTTATTAAAACATTTTTTTATCTTCTGTTTTATATTATTTATTCAAATGTTTCCAATTAGTTATATTCAACTTGTGTTTTCTATGCTTTGTTAGTTATATGATACTCACACAGCTCCTACATTCTACACCCATGGGGGTTGAGTATACTGGAACAACAACATAAAAATTTAAGTCTTTGTGTCCTTACCTTCTTCATCATAATCATCAAGACCATACTGAGCAACAATATCATCATCGTCATCTTTCATGTCATCATTTTTAATAGGCGACTGTTCTGCTGCCTCTTGTCCTTCATCTTTCTCTAAGTCATCCTCAATCTCATCATTTTCTGTTTCGCCTTGGCTGTGAATAGATGCAATCTTATATGAACATTATTACAATAAGAAGTTCAATTGACAAAACAAAATTTTAATCACGAAATAACTGAGGCACTTGTCGCAAACTCTCTATGGAGTTATTCCATGCCAACTCATCCAGAAAAAAAACTTTTTCCAGTTCCTGTTATACTTTTTCTTGAAAAAAAAATGAATGGCACAAACTATGAAAAGTGAGTTGACATGGAATGACCCTATAGCAAAAAGAACAAAAACACTGCACTAAAATATTTATGAAATATGCATTTTCAGCTTCTGGTTATAATTTACAAGTAACTGATGTTAATTAACATTTCCTTTGTGTAAAGACTTAAACTTGACTGTGTTCAATTTCTTTGTAAATAATTAATTTTATTAATGCAGAAAAAGTTTCATATATTTTGTTTATTGTTTAAATGTTAAATATTTTAATCCTATTTTTTATGTAAAGCTGAGAAGTTAATGAAGTATCTTTTATGTGAAATAAATAATTACAAATCTAGGTTAAATTTTATAAGGAGATGTTGTTGAAGTTTAACCCTTTCACAATGGGCTCAAAATAACATATGAGTTCATTTACACATTTATACACACTAAATTTTTGCACTAAAACTTTCAATACAAATGTATCTTCATAACATTTAGTAGACTTTTAGTAAAAATTACATTTATGTTATGTGTCATAGCAACCAGTATCAAAATGTAAAAGAATAGAAATTTTAAAAGACACATAGCAAAATTGCAACAATGAGTAGCCAAATGTCCAGTAAAAAGATAAAAGTCAAGTAAATGGAGTAAAATTTGTAAAAGTAAATGAAGGTAAAAACAAAACAGCAATTAAAACAGAAAATGGTGTAAAAACTAATGGTGACATCCAGTCTTCAAAGTTATAAACTATTTACTCAAGCAAAATGGTAATGATCATAACCCGCCATGAAGACTAACAGGTAAGTTCAAAAACCTCCGTCAATCACCTGAAGTTGGCCTTTCCAGTCCTGGTTCCGGGTTATGTGTCATAGCAGCTATTATCAAAATGTAAAAGAATAAAAGTTTCAAAAGACACTCAGCAAAATTGTAATAATGAGTAGCCAAATTTTCAGTAAAAAGATAAAAGTAAATGGAGTAAAATTTGTAAAAGTAATTGAAGATAAAAGCAAAACGGTAATTAAAACTGAAAATGGCGCAAAAGCCAATGTTGACATCCAGTCAACAAAGATGTAAAAAACTACCTGTAGCAGAATGGTAATGATCATAACCCACCAGGAAGACTAACAGGTAAGAATAAAAACCACCATCAGTCACCTGAAGTTGGTTTTTCCAGTCCTGGTTCCGGGTTATGAGTCAATATGGCCAGTACTAAAAAGTAAAGTAGTAAAAGTGTGAAATGATATGCAGCAAAAGTAGAATAACAACTTGCCAGGATGACTGACGAGTAGTTTAAACAGTTAGCGTAGTCACCTGAAGTTGGCTTTTCCAGTCCTGATGTCGAGTTATTTATTGTTCTGGCCATTGTCAAATGTCAAATTAAATGAGAGAGATTAAAACTGTAAAAAAGGAGCCACAATTAAAAAGGTGTAATGAATAAATATGCAACCCTAAAATGAGATTAAAAAGATGAATGGCCATTAAAAAATTAAAAACGTTATCAAGGTGGACAGAGTCACCATCACCAATAACTCTATCCAATGTTACAGACTGACCCTGGGAAAAAATATATTTAAAATATTGCCGTCGTTGAGAATTGTAACGATGGCAAGAAAGTAAAACGTGGCTGATAGTGATTTGAGTGTTACACAAACTACACATTGGTGCATCAGTTCCAGATAAAAGAAAATGATGAGTTAAAAAACTGTGACCTTATGAGAACAACTTCCTTCTTCCGAACTTTACGGAAGCTGGATGGCCAAACTCCAATTTTGGGTTTAATTTGAAAAAGTTTGTTATTGCGTTGCTCACTCCAAGTGGACTGCCAGCTGGCACGGAGCCGAGCCTTGAAGACAACACCATAGTCCAAGTACGGAATAGGCATAGGGGTGACAGTGCTGAAGCAGACATATTTAGCTGTCATGTCTGCAAGCTCATTCCTGTGAATACCAACATGGCCTGGTATCCAGAAAAACTGGATTGAAGTAGCTGCTAATGAGAAATGGGCCAGGCAGTGTCGAATATCAGCAAGAATAGGATGTGAGCTAATGTGTAGTGATTCCAAGGCAAGTATAGAACTAAGCGAATCAGTATAAATAGTGCAGTTGGAGTACTGCTCAGCTGCAATATGATCCAGGGCAAGAGATATGGCATACAGTTCAGCATTGAACACAAAAGCTGTAGAGGGGATTCTGTGCACAACTACTGACCCACAGCAAACCATAGCAGAGCCCACTGAATCACCTGATTTGGAACCATCTGCATAAATGGGAACTGAATAATTGTTTGAAAGATATTCATTGAATAAAAGACGGTACTTCCAATCTGAAGTATCTGCCTTTTCTAGGTGACTGAAAGAAAGGTCACATTTGGGGGCTGTAATTAGCCATGGTGGGATGAGCCGACCTGTGGAATCTGCAATGTTATCCAAGGACAGACCCAATTCATCCAATTGTGCCCAGATGCAAAGAACAAACGGAGCAATGACAGATCGTCTGTTCTGAAAAAGTACTGCCCACCAAGGAAGGAAAACACATTCCCAGGTGGGTTGCTTTGGTAAAGAACGAAGTTTTGAAGTATATTGTAAAGATAGTTGCAAACAGCAAAGGTGTAGAGAAGGTTCATGAGATTCAATGTGTATGCTTTAAACTGGAGAGATACGGAGAGCCCTAGTGTAGAGTCGAAGTCCTTGGTCATGAATGGGGTCCAGCATCTTTAAGGCTGAGGGTCTGGCAGAGCCATAGACCATTGATCCATAGTCGAGTTTCGATCTAATAAGAGCAAGATAAATCTTCAACATTGAACAGCGATCTGCCCCCAACTGGTAGAAGACAGGACACGGAGGATGTTCAGTGCTCTTGTGCATTTGACCCGAAGCTGTTTTAAGTGTGGTATAAAGGTCAGTTTACGATCAAAGATAAGCCCCAAGAACTTTGTCTTGGGACCACTGGCAGCAAAACTTCACCGATATGAAGTTCAGGATTAGGGTGAATACCTTGTTGACGGCAAAAGCGCATGCATACAGTTTTGGAGAGAGAGAAATTAAAGCCGTTCGCAAGAGTCCACTTCCATACACGATTGAGGGCAGTTTGTAGTTGCCGCTCAATATATCTCATGTTTGACGACTGACATGAGATGTGAAAGTCATTGACATACAGCCTATTCGCAACAGTGAGAGGGAGTTGTTCAGTGATAGCATTTATCTTTATACTAAATAGTGTGACACTCAATACACAGCCATGAGGGACTTTAAGTTCCTGTACAAAAGAATGGGAAAGTGTCGAACCCACACGAAATTGGAATCTCCTGTCCATTAAAAATTTTTTAATAAACACGGGTAGATGGCCACGTAACCCATATGTATGGAGGTCTCGCAAAATGCCATACCTCCATGTTGTGTTGTAAGCTTTCTCTATGTCAAAGAATATTGATACAAGATTTTAGCAGTTGAGAAAGGCTTCTCTGATAGATGTTTCAAGATGAATTAGGTGGTCTGTGGAAGAGTGCTGTCAACGGAACCCACACTGGGTGGGCGAGAGGAGGTTGTTTGATTCAAGGAACCAAACAAGACGAGCATTAACCATCCTTTCTAAGGTCTTACAGAGACAGCTCATCAAAGCAATTGGACGATAGTTTGAAGGAATCTTCGGATCTTTCCCTGGGTTAGAGAAAGGTAAAATAATAGCCTTGTGCCAGGCATCAGGAAAAGCATTCTCCTGCCAAATCCAGTTGAAGACAATCAGAAGGACATCAAGAGAAGCAGGAGATAGATGGTGCATAATGAATATCATCAGGTCCAACAGACATACTGGCAGATCGATGAAGGGCCATTTTTAGTTCCACCAAGGTAAAGGGACAATTATAGTCAAATAAACAGTCAGTTTGAAAGGAAAGAGGTGATCACTCTGCCCAAGTCTTGATGGCCAGGAAGGTGGAGGAACAAGCAGAAGTGCTAGATACCTGGCAAAAGCTTTCACCTAGAGTATTAGCGATGTTCTGGACATCACTCACCTCCTGACCATCAGAAAGTAAGATCGAGAGGGGGACAGAATTGTAGTGCCCATTTACCTTTCGAATCCTGCCCCATATGATCTTGGAACTGGTGGTAGAAGATATGCTGGTTGTGAACTTAATCCAAGATTCCTTCTGGCTTTGACATCTTACCCACCTAGCATGTGCATGGGCCCATTGGAAAGCAACCCGGTTTGAAAGTGTGGGATATCTATGAAAAGTATCCCAGGCCTGTTTTTGAGCCTTCCGTGCTAAGTGGCAAGCAGGATTCCACCATGGATGAGGATATCGTGGAAAATGTGTCGAGGTTTTAGGAATACACTAAGCAGCTGCATGTATAATACAGTCAGTTACCGCTGTTACACAGTTGTCTATTGATGGATGATTTACGATGGCAGGATCAAGTTCTGCGAGAGCAGTGAAAGTGCTATGCCTGATCCAGCTTCCACCGGGGCACGCGGGTAGGGTGGCATCAACCACGGCCAGTCTCTCTCAAAAGGATCGGAAAATGATCACTGCCTAGTGAATCACTGTCAACCCTCCATGAAAAATGGGAGAATAATGAAGGGGAGCAAACTGAGAGTTCAATAGCAGTAAAGGACTGACTAGGTGCATGAAAGTAAGTGGAAGAACCAGTATTGAAAATAGAAAGATTGTGATCAGAGAGCATCTGCTCTACAGATCAACCCCTCTCATCAATAACAGCACTTCCCCAGAAGGGATGGTATCCATTAAAATCCCCCAGGATTAGAAATGGAGATGGCAACTGTTAAACAAGAGCATCAAGTTCTGATTGATCGTATGTCTCTCCAGGGGACAGGTACAGAGAACACGGATGGCTACGGCCTCCAAGGGTGTGTTGAGTGACAAAGACAGGGTGGGCACATGTTGATCAACCAACAGTGCCGCCCCTCCATGTACTCGACCATCACACAACCTGTCATTTCTGTACAGAGAAAACTGCCGATTGGAGACTGTATCAGCAGATTTGAGAAATGTTTCTTGTAAAGAAAGACAAACAGGATGGTAGGAAGCAATCAGCATTTTGATATCATCCAGATTAGAACGTAAACCTCGACAATTCCATTGTATCGAGGTGGCCATTTTTAAGAACAGGAAGGTGAAGTGGCTGGAGAACCCTTTGGTTTACAATCCCATCTTTTTTCTTTACTGTCTTTAATTGGAGGAGGTCTATCAACCTCCATGGATCCTGCTCTAGGTCGAGTGGGCAGGTTTTTGTTATTGGAAGAGGAATCCAGTGACTGTGGATGCGAACGAATAATTGTTTTGTCTCTTGTGGTTGGAGAAAATGATGTATCAGAAGAAATGCCTGTATTTGAAACTGAAGGATGTGGATCTTGAGGTTTATTGGAAGGTATGGGAGGAACAGAGATGGGAGTGGAAGTCGATTCATCAACCTTTTTAACCACGGAGGTCAAAAGGCTTTTCATTTGTTTTGAAAAAATTCTCTTGGAGGCACAGAGAGATCTGTCTGCACTCCCACTGCAGTTGTGGAATGAAGTGCAGCTGCATATGTCCGAGATGGAGTTGTGGACAGCAATTTTCGAGCCTCAGGATAACTAATGTTATGTGTTGTTTTCAAATGCTGCACCTCTTCTTCCTCCAACCATTTTGGGCAAGAATGAAAGTAAGAGGGGTGAGAACAATTGCAGCACAATGCAGGTTCATGTCACAGTCATAGGCATTGTGGTCCTTGCCTCCACAACGAGCACGTCAGGGAACCACGACAAGAAGTCTCTGAGTGGCCGAATCTCAGACATTGGAAACATCGAAGAGGGTTTGGAATGTATGGCCAAACCTTGTAAATGAGATAACCTACCTTGATGGTGGCAGGTGCACGTGGTGAAGTAAATGTTAAAACGAGTGTATTTGTTGGCAGTGTAACTCCATCTTTACAAGTGGAGATGTGCCTCACTGCAGAAACTCCTTGAGTGGAGAGACCAGCAAGAATCTCTGACTTCGGAACGTTCTTCAAATCCCTTTCAACAATAACTCCTCGTGAAGAATTCAAAGTAGCATGGGGAATAACCTCAACAGGTATATCCCCAATTGCCTTTGAATTCAAGAGGAATTCACTATGTTGGGATGTGGATGTTTCAACCAATATGTCACCAGATCGAAGCTTCTTTACTGACTTTGGAGAGCCAGCAAGTCCCTCTAGTCCCTTTTGAATAAAAAAAAGGGAACATTTGCCCTAAATATTTTTCCGAAAGAAAATGCAATATAAGAAAATGAGGTACACGTGTTACTGATGTTGAAGATTACTGTTCTGAGTATTCAAGACATGGTCGCTTACCCATTGACTGTTTTTTACAATTTTATTTCAATTTTTTGGAGGATCCATTGGAAAAAGGAAAAGTTTTGGTACCCACTAACCCCACCACCATGGAGCCCTACAAGTGGACAGACTACAAAGTCATGCAAGGGCAATGCAGCAACGCCAGGGTTTTGTGAGCACTATACCCAAACACCAGCATCAGGCACAATGTCTACAACACCCTTTGAGAACTTCCAACACTGGTACTTGGTTGGCTCTAGCCCAAGTGGACCAGCTGATTGACCCATGGGGGGCCACTCAAGGGCCGCCCGTCTACGGGAATTCGAGGCCAAAGTGATGTGTTAGGGTTGGACCCTTCAACCACCAGGATCCTCTCCTTCCCTTCACGGGTCGTCATGCACGGCAAACACGTGGGTGGATGTTTAAATCCCAGAAAAGGTAACCAGACAGAACAGAACCTTCCCTGGGAGGTCCCCTCACCACGTACAGGAATCCACACCGAGGGGAATACACTGAAAACTGGAAGACAAGAAAGAATAATCAAACTGATAAGCAGTCAAACCAATTCTATTAGGTTAGTAAAGGAGATATCACAGTGAGAGGAAGGGTTGCAGTGGATTAACAAATTGGAACCAGAACCACAGAAAAAAGCTGTGCAATCAATATAACATTGGAGAAAATGAATATGACAAAGATGATTATCTCAATCAGAGTGGGAATACAAACTGGAAATAGAAGGCAGAGAAATAGTAATGAATGTGATTTTAACTTCTCAAGCCACAGATGACTTGGGAAAAAAATGAGATCCAGATACAGGAAAGTATAAGCAGGGTGATAAAGGGCATGTTATCTGTTGAGAGCATAAATATTCAACTCAGGATGACCACAGGTAAAAAAACAGAGCACAAAATAGGTCTTAAGGGGTGAATAATGTGGGGAACAAGTAGCCAAGGGTTTGAAAGGAGGCTGAATAAAGGCATGAAAAACAACACTGAAATCCCAATCAGAAAGGGGCATAGGAACAGGAAGATGTAAGGAACAAGAGGAGAGGACTGGAGAGAAAAACACTTGATAGTAATGAGAGAAACAGATGATACTGCACAAAACTGATTTATATCCAGCACTAGTAGATATGATTAAACCACTGCAAAAAAATAGATAAAAATAAAAATTCAGAAACACAAAGACAGAGACCAATTGTTAAAAAAATGTGGTATTTTCTCAGATACATCAATAAAAAAGGAAGAATGAAAGAAATGGGAAAGTATGGAAGTTACCCACATGGGAAGTCTGGACTGCATTACAAAAGGTGAGACAAATATTAGGTGTGAAGCTAGAATGTAATAACACTGGGATAATACACTGGCAATTGAGGCTGTCAACACAGGAAGAGGTACAGCAGAAGAGATAATGAAGGTATTGAGTGAAAGACGGAAAGAACTGGAGACCAAGATTGGGCAAGACAAAATGATGTGATGAGAAGTACCTGACACAGAGTGGACTTGATAATGGGTATAATTTGGGGACTGGTTTGGTGTTTTGTGGCACAAAGCAATTAGGCTATCTATGCCAAACATCTGATAAAAAGTTAAAAATAAAGTAAAATTCATAAAGAAAACTAAGGTAAAACAAAGTTTAATTTTTGAATTTAAAACAAAAAACATAAATAGCATTAAAACCAATTTTTACATCTAGTTTACAGCGGTAAGAAAAAAACTACAGTAATATGAGCTGTAAAGGACTTCCTGTAGCATAAATGTAGTTATTATAGCTCTCCAAGAAGACTAATAGGCAAGTTCAAAAACCACCATTAGTCACCCAAAGTTGGTTTTACCAGTCCTGGTTCTGAGTTATTTAACATTATGGCCATTTTCAGAAAGTAAAGTAATAAAAGTTTTAAAAGACTTTTACCAAAATTTTAATCATAACAACTTGCCAGGATGACTAACAGATAATTCAAACAGCAGCATTAGTCACTTGAAGTTGGCCTTTCTAGTCCTGGTTTCAAGTTATTTGACGTTATGACCAGTTTCTAATTTCAAATCAAACCATCACTTTGATTTTTAAGAGAGAATCACATTAAAAAGCTTAATGTATAAATTAGAAAACTTAAATAGCATTAAAAAGATTAATGGCTTTTAAAAAACATTTCTAAGGTGGATACAGTGCAATATTGCCAATAAAACTGTCTAACATTACAGATATGTTTTCAGACAGAATGTGTTTAAAATGCTGCCACAGTTCAGAGTCATAACAATGTCAAGACAGGTAGATTTGGCTCATTCCAGCGAATACCAACGTGGCCAGTTAAGTTTCAATCGAATAAGAGCACGATATATTTCTAGCATAGAACATCGATCTGCTCTCCAAGTGATGGAAGAGAGGACATGGAGGATGTTCAGTGCTCTTGTATGTTTGACCCATAGCTGCTTGATGTGTGGTATAAAGGTAAGCTTATAGTCAAAGAAAAACCCCAAGAACTTTGTCTCAGAGACCACAGGCAGCACAATTTCACCAATATGGAGTTCAGGATCATGGTGAATACCCCATTGGCAACAAAAGTGCATGCAAACGATTTTATAAAGAGAGAATTTAAAGCTGTTTGTGTGGTCCACTTCACTAAACAGTTGAGGGCAGTCTGTGTCTGTTGCTCAATATACCTCACGTGTGATGACTGATATGAAATGTAAAAGTTGTTGACACAGAGAACGTTTGTAACAGTAAGAGGGAGTTGTTCAGTGATGACATTAATCATTATATTGAAAAGTTTGACACTCAAAACACAGCCCTGAGGGACTCTCAAGTTCCTATAGAAACGAATGGGAAAGCTGAATCAGATGGTCCATGGTGGGGTGCTGTTGTCGAAACTCACATTGGGTGGATGAGAGGAGGTTCTTTGATTCGATGAGCATTAACCATCCTCTCTAGGGTCTTACACAGACAGCTCATTAAAGCAGTTGGACAGTAATTTGAAAGAATTTTGGGATCCTTCCCAGGCTTATAGATAGGTAGGACAATAGCCTGGTGCCAGGCATCAGGAAAAACATTCTCCTTCCATATCTGGTTAAAAACAATCAGAAGAGTAGCAAAAGAAGCAGGAGATAGATGGTGCAGCATCTCATAGTGTACATCATCAGGTCCGACCAATGTACTTACTACCAGACCAATGAAGGGCCAGTTTGAGTTCACCAGCGCAAAGAGACGATTATAGTCATAGATACAATCAGCTCAAAAGGAAAGAGATGATTACTCTGCCTGAGTTTTAAAGGCTAAGAAAGTGGAGGATGATGCAGAAGTGCTAGATACTTGACAAAAGCTTTTACCTAGAGTATTGAGAGGAGGGACAGAATTATATTGCCCATTGACCTTTTGAACCTTGGCCCTTATGATTTTGGAACTGGTGGTAGAAGATATGCTGGTTGTGAACTTAATCCAAGAGTCCTTCTGGCTTTGAAGTCTTACTCACCAAGCATGTGCACAAGCCTGCTGGAAAGTATGGAATACCAATGAAAAGTATCCCAGGCCTGTTTTTGAGCCTTCCATGCCATGTGGAATGCATGATTCCACCACAGATGAGGTGTAAAATGTGTTGAGGTTTTAGGAATACATTGAGCAACTGTCTGTATAATACAGTCAGTTACTGCTGTCACACACTAATCTATTGATGGCTTACAGATGATGGCAGGATCACGTTCTGAGAGAGAAGTGAAAGAGGCCAAGGTTGTTTGATCCAGCTTCCATCGGAGCACATATGTTAGGTGGCACCGACCACAGTCAGTCTCTCTCAATTGTATTGAATCCTTTTCAAATGCTGCACCTCTTTTCCTTCCAATCATTTAAGGCAAAAACAAAAGTAGGAGGGGTGAGAGCCATTGCAAGTGATGCAATGAGGTTCCGTTTCACGCTCACAGGCATTGTGGTCCTAGCCACCACAATGAACACAAGTAAAGGAACTACGACATTTTCGAGCGACTGAACTGCTGACACTGGAAACATCTGAGAAGGTTTGGAATGTATGGGTGTACCCTGTAATTAAGATAACCTAACTTGATGGTGGCAGGTACAAGTGATGATAAAAATGTCAGAATGAGGACATTGGTTGGCATCTTAATTCTATTTTTGCAAGTGATGATATGCCTCACTACAGAAACTTCTTGGGTGTAGAAACCAGAAAGAATATCTGATTTGGAAATGTTCTTCAAATCCATCTCAATAATAACTCCTCCTGATGAATTCAAAGTAGCACGAGATGAAACTTCAATAGGTATATTCCCAATTGCCTTTGAATGCAAGAGGAGTTCACTGAATTGAGATGTGAATGTTTCCACAAATTTGTCACACCAGATTGAAGCTTCTTTACTGACTTTGGAGAGCCAGCAAGTCCCTCTAGTCCTTTCTGAATGAAAAAGCGAGACACCTGGCCTAAAGGTTTGTCTGAAAGAGAATGTAGTATTAGAAATTGAGGTACAACAGGTGTTACAGATGTTGAAGATTGTTGTTCAGAATCCTCAAGTTGTGGTTGTTTCACTATGGACTGTTTTTTCACTGTTTTATACAAGTTTTTATTTGGAGGATCCATAATAAAAAAGGAATATTTTAGTACCCACTGTCCCCTCCCACCATGAAGCTCAATGAGGGGATGCAAAATAATGTCAAAGAAGGACACTACAGCAATGCCAGGGTTTCATGAACACTATACCCAAACACCTGCATCAGAAACAATGTCCATAACACCTGGTAAGAACATTCAACACTAGCCCAAGTGGTCCAGTTCACTGATCCAAGGGGGCCACTCCAAGGCTACCCATTTACAGAAATTCAAGGCCAAAGTGGTGTATTAGGGTTGGACCCTTCAACCACCAGGATCCTCTCCTCCCCTTCATTGGTCAACATGCACGGAAAACATATGGATGGATGTTTAAATCCCAGAGGATGTAAATGGGATGAATGGGAACAGAAGAGTTATAGCAATCATAAACAAAGCAAATGTGAACAAGTACCAGCTCACTGACTGGTAAGACGACACTCAATTTGCTGGAATGGATAAAGACCACTTTGCTGTGTATTAAATACAGAAAATGATCCAGAGCCTGATAAACAGCAAAAATATCATTCATACTAATTTGCATAACCAACTGTATATCTAGAAATTCTTCCCGACCCATCAGAGAAGCATCCATAAAAAATGCAATGCTGGATAGGGAGGCAGAAAACAGGAACATCTATCATGGTGTTGCTTCTGTTAATCTATCAGGCAAAAATGACATGCAGTAAGAAAGGGAGAAAGACAACAAAGTCCATGAAGTCTTGAACAAGATCCTTGATCATGCAATACCCATTGAAGGGTGCACATGACTTAGAGGAATAAAGGCTTTCATGAAGACCAAATCCCAATGAAGAGAAAACACCTCATGTACTTTAAGAAAAGGATAGGATTAAGCAATGAGATCTAATACATCCATCATCCACAAACAAAATAGAGAAAACTGGACTCAACAGAGACAGGAGTTGAAAATGTCCTAAAGCGAGTAAGGTATTGGATCAGAAAAAGAAAATATTTCTCCAACTTGATAAGTCAACCTGCTTGAACCAGTCATCCAAGTAATGGTGGAATCATATACCACGAGAATGCACTAGTTAACAAAGGTCCTGACTATCAAATAGAATATGTTGGCATGTAGATGCTAAGCCAAATGACAAATTATGGAATTAATACACTAAACCCTTACGGACAAAATGATTATAATGTATGGATGTTGGAGAAACAGAGATGTGAAAGTACACACTCACAAGGTCAACATTTTTCATACAAAGACCCAGAGTAAATATCCATTGAAGAGTGAAGAAGATAAATAAAATGATTGATGGGATCTGGTGATAAGGAAAAGATGATTAAATTAATTTAAGAAAAAGACCTTTTCACAACACATAAAGCAAAGAAGAATCAGAGTTGAACTGTTACAGACACACAAGCATTTTGTTAAATTAACTCTGACCTTGTAAGAACCAAAAGGATCATCATCAGTTACATTGGCAGTAAATAATCTGGCAGCTAGTCTTCAAAACCTAAGAAAGAGGTATAGAAGATAAAAACCAAGATAAATGGGAGACTAAGGACATACAAGAGGAGTGTTGATGACCAACCTCCATCCTGAATTCCAAAGAGTGAGACAGATATCTTAAAGTTGATTAATGTAAAAATGGGGTTATACAGAGTTCCTGTAGATAAGGCATGGGTAGGTGTACATTAATTAACAGCACACCCCTACACATTAAATCCCAAGAACAGAGGGAGAAGGAAAAGGGCCAAATAAGCTAGTATGGAAGACATAAGAGAACAAGTATCCTTAATGATTAGCTTCAGGCAAGAGATGGATGAAGAAGTGTTTTGTAACTTGAAGTTCTTTGATTTTATTGTTGATTTGTTGTTATTAAAACATTCTTGTACAGTTGTTTTGGATTGATCTCCATACTGGAATTAGTGGATAATGTTTTTTGTACAGCAAGTTGTGTGTTCAGAGATTATGTACTAATTTTAGTTGTCTTTAATAGAAATGGTTGTATCACTTGCAACTGAAAGTTGACTTTCAGAAAAATAAAATTTGCCAAAACATATTTTAGTTGATCATTTAGTTGAAGGAGGTAAAATTTTTTTTTAGTATCTGGGGTAGGGTTTTAGTTTTGAGTGATAGGTAATAACCAATGGAACATAAGAATAATTTGTTTTATGTAATTGTTTCAGGGCAGATTCACATGGTGTGTTGTTATCTTTGTCATGCTGTTGGGTGATCGAGTTTTGTTTATTACCTCTTTCAGTCACAGTTTGTTTCAAAAAATTAAAGTGATGGCCAAAGTCCTTACTATCAAAGCATATCTTCTTTAACACAAGTGTTTGATTGAATGTGATATCTGGTTTGGTGTGTGGAGGGTGAAAGTTTTGATGTAGAACACAATATTTCAATGTTACTTTATATTAGATTTGTACCGAAGACCAATGGATAGAACACAACACTTGCAGTGCCAGATATAATCTTCACCACCCAATGTGAAGAAAAAATGTAACAGTACCAGATGACAAAAATTTTAAAACAGGAAATGATAAATTAGTCAACAGTTATGATAGTTTTATTTTTTCTGACAGAGTACTTACATGAGTTTTAGAGTGGGATAACTAATTTTCTACAAATAAATGTTAAGCTTTAATGTTTACCTTTACTGCGGGTGGGTGTCCAGAGATACTCTCAAAAGGGCAAATGGTCCTTTGTTGCCCCAGAATTTTTTTATATATTTGATTCATAATAGTAGTTTCAGTCTTGGAAGAAGAAAGATTGCACATAATGTAAGACAAAGGTACAGTGTGGTGGGAATGTACAAACAGAATGTACCTGTACTATTTTTTTAGCCTGAATACTGTACTACTACTATTTCAAAGAAAACTCCTACAATTAAATGTGTTCTGACACTTCTATATTTGGCACTACACCACTGAAGTAAAGTATTAACATGTAATATATTACATATGTAATGTATGAAAAAATGACATGTTGTTTCTGATGTAATAAATCATTAATTATCATCATACCCTGAATTTGAAAGTAATAAATAACACTAAATGGTCTTCACACATTCTACACATACATGATATAATGTAACTTACAAAATCCCTTCCTTGGCTTCAATAATTAGTTTCTTTAGCTCTTCTTTTGTTAGCTGAACCTGAGAAAATAAATCCTAGAATATAACAGATGGTACTCAAAACATGTATGAATTAAACTTTAATAGAAGTTATAAGCAAGAATTGTTTGTCTATACGAGATCAAAAAGAAATTTCAAAGATGAATATTTTTCACCTCACTTTTACACACAAGCAAGACAGTGGTTCCAAACGTTGTGCACAGACTAGAAAACACCTCATAAAAATGATCAAGAACATAATTGACACACTTTAAGATTATCTTTAAGAAAACAAATGACAAAATGTTTACATTGTGTACTTTAAAACTTTTAACTCTTATTTCCAGGTTAGAAAATGCAACTGTAAACTAACATACAAGGACAAATATAAATCAACCACAACTATGTAAAATGTCATTAACTAAACTCTTCTGAACAGCCTACAGAAATCTACATTATCTCCAGAAGTTAACTGAACAAATCAAACAGAATCATAATTTAATGTGCTGATATCACACACACATTAGTGATGAATTTTTATGAATGGACATAACCTAATTATTCTAGTTAAAGTATAAAATAATTCCACAAGAATAATTCACCTTCTATTTCATAATGTTTGTAATGGATATCAACACTTTTACTAATAAACCGGAGAACAATGTTTTGACCTTCTTAGGTCATCTCCAAGTTAACAGAGAGAGATTTTGCAAGTAGGTTTCTCCTTATCACAAATTATTTACCTTCTTTAGTTCCACTTAACTGAAACACTTACATCATTCTCACAACCTCCATTCTAGCATATTATATTAAGGTGATTAACCACTGATTTTTATGAGAATTTTGGAAATTTACTTATTATTCAATTGAATAACAAATTATTCCTAAATACAGAATAGTTCTGTCAAAAATCAACATTAAGAGTACACCAATATAAGAATCCATGGTTATATCTTTTAAAGATTTAATGTTTCACACACACATATACACTGAAACACAAACTTATGGTTAATATATACAATAGAGATATTCTCAATTACCTATCAGTTTTGATTCTGGACAATAAATCTTAAAATAGCACTATTGTTATTTTTCCAGATTCAATTTTGTTAAACCATTATTTTTGTTTGAGTTGTTTCTAGGGGTGTTGTGATAAAGAGGTTCACTGGATCAGAACATGTTTGGAAAGAGAAAAAGCAGATGGTTGTTATAAATAGAGTTCAGTGTTGGGGACTTTGTTCTTTTTGATTACAATAATGAAACAGATAAAGGAATAGTCAATAAAAAAAGCTCCCATAAATACGGTGCATCCACCACATCTGAAGACAATCGATTATAGGCACTAACCAATTTGATAAAAAAAAAAAGTTTCAGCTGAAGACAACTCTTACCTTTGACCTACCATCAAATATGAAAAAGTAAAGGATGATGCAATAACACTATTAGGTTTTTGCATGGAGGCCAGATTCTTTACAGTAGGCAGTTGAGAGTTAATGACAGTACATTTCAACAAACATAAAGCACACAATATAGTTGTTTCAAAATAATGCATGTTCAAAACAAGTCAAATATATGTACAAAAAATTTGTCACACAAATGTCTGATACAGCTGAATCTAGGGCTTTAAATAATTATCTTTTTCATCAAATGTCGTAATAGTCTTGTTCAATTATTTTAGAACCCAACTGATAAGATGAATTATTCATCTCTGTTGTAACAATGCAAGCTGTGAAACTCACTTCAAAATCACCACTATAAATGTGGATAACAAGAGAGCTTTTAAAAAAACTGTATCCTTTTAATCAAAATCCACTGAAGCAGGAGAAATTACATGACACCACTCTTTGACAAGAAAATTTATTATTCTTTATCTCTCTTTTTTTATCAAAAGCTGTGAAACTCACTTCAGAAATTATCTATTATGGTCAAACTCACATGAAGTTTAGTTCGAATAGTTTTGACTGTTCTTCTTCAGAACCAGAAATGATTGTGTTTAATGAGTGCAACGAACTATATAGACACAGATGTCAATGTCACGTAGAATAAAGTAACGGTAAAAAGTGGAAGAAAATAAAGAAAATAATAATGTGGCACAATATATAGGAAATTATACCAATATGGAGAAATTAAACCAATGTAATGTACAGGCTGTTCAGTTATGAATTTAGTTTCAAAAATCTTTTCAGATTATTGCAAAGGTCAACAATCCTGGGATCGATCTCAATGATATGATGACTGGTTCAGTAGAATATATAAAGTTAGTTGACCTATTCTGTCGTTCATAATTCAAAAATAAACATTAAAACTATAATATTTAATAAACTAAACAAAGAGATGCATTAAAATTACTCCATTACAACAAATAATTAATACTAAAGGGAAATTATCACGATCCGACCTTTCACAGGCAACGTGTGTATTTTATCAGTTTTCAATACAGTCACCAGGCATGTGCAGAGTGATGTAACTTTCAATCTGGTGATTATAACACAGAACTAAGCATTAAAAGGATGGCTAATATCAAAACAGCAACAGACAAACTCTTTCTTTTTTAATCTCTCTACTTGTTTAAGTCTAAAACACAGTTCCATACCTATGAGAACTTTTCTTCAATACGGAAGGTTGTTAGTCTTTTATAGCGTGGAACATTATTATTGTATAAAAAGGACATAGCATTTACGAAAGAGTACAAAAACAGTGGTCATTTGTGTTTGGTTTGGCCAACGATTAATAGATGCATCGTACTCTTAATGTGAGAAAGAAGTGTGATAAGAACCTTTCTTAATATGGTGATAAGTAACGGATAAATTTAAAGTGTATGCTTCTGTTCAAAATGATAAAAAAGTGGATGGTAGATACCAAAAGATGCCTTTCATCAGTTTCATTGTTTTCAAAGTAATATTTCAGATTGACAATGATTGGTTTATTAAACTGTGTGGTATGGCCAGAGTTACTTTTTTTTAACAATTTGAGTCATTAAGCTGACAATTAGTTGTAGTTAAGTGGTCTCTCTTGTGGATAATACTAACCACATCAGTTTGCTCTTCATATGTCATTATAAAACTACTCTAAGTCTCAAGGTCTTAATGAACAGCTATTTTATTTAAAGTTAGAATCTGAATAAACTGTTTTTCTAAGGTTGAGGTATTTCCTAAGCTCTCTGAGTGTAGTTTTGTGTTTATTGAAGTCTCAAAGATGACTTCTAGTTGGAAAAGGAGCAGTTGGGTAATTGAGAGACTAATATTTATTTTGAAATAATTTGAGAGGGACTGTGTTTTCGAGACACTTCATGGAGGCTAAAAAGAATGTTTACTACCAAAGTTAATTTGATGTAAAAATGCTCTGTGTGAAAGGTCAGCAATGGTGAAACAAACCATTTGTTATTCAAAGGTTAGAGTGACATTAGTTTAGAAGTTAGAAAGAAGTCTGACCTTTAAATGAATGTTTCGTCATATATTTTAGTGAAACTAAAGCAGGTAAAATGGAATATAGTGGATTGAAACAGTGCATGTGATATTATTCAACGTTGTGTTATGTACAATTTGTTTTAACTAAAATACACAGTTGTGACAATTTTGCAAATTTTCATTCCATCTTCAGTAATAACATTGTGAAAACTGATTTTTCAAATGAATAAAAATAGCTATGAATCGTGTATAACTATCTTTATCGTTACATTACATAATGCCTCCAGTAGCACAACGGTATATCTGCGGGCTTCCAATGCTAGAAACCGGTTTTTGATACCTGTGGTTGACAGTGCACAGATAGCCCATTGTGAAGCTTTGCGCTTGACAACAAACAAACAAGCCTTACATAATATAATTCAAACTTAAGCATTTTATCTTTCAACATGTAAAGTTTTTTATCCTTCTTTATGTACTCTAACCCAAGTCCAAGCATTTATTAGATCACAGAGGCTTAAGACAATTAATATTACTTTTAATTTTAGCCTAACTAACATAAACGTCTTTTAAAAGGTATGTATTGTCAAGACTGCTGGTATGGATATTAGAACTTTAATTAAAATGAAGTACAGAACAAAGTTTGGACCTTCTTTGGTCATCTTCAGGTCCTTACTTTTTTAATATAATAAGCATTGCCAAGCAACATAAACAAAATAATATCTTGTATACTTGAGTTGATTTTAGTATGTTATATCTAACTCATCTCTATCTTATTTATCACTCATACATACTAGAACCTGGAAGTGTATTTAATAAGGTTTATGTTTTTCAGTTTCATTCCTTGTGTAAAAATGATCAAAATTTCGAATTACATTTTTAGTAACAGAGTAATAATAATTTTAAGCACCCGCAAAGGTACTGTCATATTCAATGCGTGTCAAACTAATATAACTTAGTTTCACTAACCTCTTCTTCTCTGTATCTGCACATAGTTATAGTGCAGAATTGAAAAAAAAAACAGAAATGTTTAGCTGTCTAATAATAATAATGATAATTAATATGACAAGAAAGACTTGTAGGCTTCGAGTAAGATGACAACATTTCTACTAAAGCCTACTACAATTGAAACTACATACAACATAAAACTCATATAGAATTATGTAAAAAAACTTAATAACTATTGCTTTTAAAATAATTAATTTCTCACAGTCTTGTTACAAAAACTAAATAATCATCGCAAATCAAATCACTAAGTAAATTAAGTAAATACTCTTAAACTGAACAGTTGTGTATATTCCCGTTAATTGGGGCACATTTAGACCAGAATATTTTGGGTCAATTATGTGAAGCTGCACATAAAAAGATTTAAAAGATACATATATGTATAGTACATGAGACAAAAAAAATTTACATTTATTCAGTTACAAAAGCATATATTGTACTGCATAAAACTGCTGCTCAATTTGTGAGAACTGAAACAAATTGTTCAAACAGACTAAAATATTTATCCTAACAACATATTTAATTCCTGCACGTACATGCATTTGCATTACTGTAGTTCTTGGTGCTTATTGATGTTGGAGAAATTTATTGAGTGCACCCTGTCATGCTCTCTTAACTGACAGCATCTGAAAAAAAATCAGTACAGGTTTGAACTGCAGATACTGGACTGCCTTCATTGCCTTCTTGTATCAAATAATGTCATAATCCATCAACAAAATTTCTTGATGAGTCAAACTCCTCAACAACTGGATCCTAGCCTTCTAGCTTTCTTTTTAAGAATTTCCTACTCTCCTCCTTCTTTGTGTAAAATCAATTTATCTTGCTACTATATTACCTATGCTATTGTAGATTTTGGCACTCCAATTATCTCAGCCAGCTGGCATTGACTTGTGATAGACATTTGTCTTTTAATTTGGTCCAGAATAGCAATTTTTTTCAGCTAGTGTCAAATTTTTCTGTGGCATCTTTGAAGGGGTTTAAAAGTTTACACAAATGACAGAAATGATTATATGCAACATAAATGATCACATCTGATCCATTCAGCAGTCATTTCCAGACTAGAAGCAAAATATGGTAGTAGTAGTGAAGAACACACCAATGATGACTCTATAATGACCCATAGGTCACTTTACAGTACAGTGTGCTATCATATTGGCCCAATTAAATGGCTTGGTGTCCTAAATAAGCAAAGCAAATTTAGGTTATATTTTTTATTGGTTTTTGTTTTTCCAAATGTATCCCAATAAATGGCTGCCAGATTAACCGATGGCTCAGTTGACTGGAATCTACTGAATATATAAATGTCCATTGCACAGTTGACCACTTTAGTTCTATCCACAGAAGGGTTCTAACTAGGGTCTCAGACTCTCAACCTTTTTTCCTTCAAGAGTCCATTGAAAGAAAAAGCACTTCAGTGTCTATGAAAAAGTTTATTCAAAATTAACACTGCATGCTCTTTCCCTTTATGAATGAAAATAATTTTCATGATAGGATTAAAAGTACTTTTCTTTATCTGAATTTTTTTTAAATATGGTGTGCATAGCCCCTAAAACCTCCTAAGTAGATATTTTTTTCTTTCTTCAGAAAATCTTTATATTTTATGTTATTTTCTTTATCCTAACTATATGAAGTTAGTTGATTTTTATGCACTATAAACAACTAAAACTGAAGGAACCTGTTAAAAGTTTATTATGGACAGCAGTGTGCAAATTGTATGCCATTTAGTTTGTTATGATACAAAGTTATACTAATGCTTGCCTCTCATACAGAAAGTTTTGTAGAGTGTATTCAGCACCTGAGAGGTGCCAAGTTGCATGTTCTCAGAAACAGTTATGTATATGAGACCCAGGAGCTTGGGCTAACTAGAAACATATAGAGGTTTAAATAATTGTCTCCATTTCATCAAAGTTCACACAGTTAGTGGGTTTAATTACTTTAGAATATCCTTTAACAAGATAAATTCTTCTTCTTTATCTCTGTTGTTACAAGACCTGAAACTCACTTTAAAAATCATTCATTATGACTAATCTCACATGAAGATTAACTCCACTTTCACAAACATACTTTCACTAATAACTTACCTCTTCTTCCTCGTAAATGTGTGTACTTATAACACTCAAAGGAAAAATCTAGAAATCTCTAGATCTTTACTGAAAACATCAAACAAAAGAAGAAAAACTTAAAAGCCTCAAGTACTATGATGTCAAAAATATTAAAATAGCCTACTATAACAATTAAACTAAATGCAAAATGTAAGATTCATATAGAGTAATGTAAGGAAACTTATAATAACTGTTGGTTTTAAAATAATTAACTTTTAACACTGTTGTAATGAAAACTAAATAACCATTATATGTTAAATTGCAAAATAAAAAATAACTCTTAAATTGAACAGTTCTGCATATCCAATACACACTAGAAATTTCATTAGTCTTAACATTTCATGAGATTCCCCCTAATGCTTCTGTTTGTCAATGCAAAATAACTTCAAAGACCTTAACCAATATGAATACTTTTCCATCTCAAGTTCAAGTTTCATCTTATTAGCTCTTTTCTAAACCCTTAAAAATATTCAATACTCTTTCTAAACTGAATAAAATACATCAAGCAAGACCTAACTAGTGATCTATACAGTGAAAATGTAACCTCTTTAAACTTTTACTTATAATCAATATTTCTGTTCACAAATTCTATAATGCCCAACCACTACCAACAAAAACTGATTGGACTGTTTAGCAGCCAGGTTAGTCAAAGCAACTAGGTCCTTTATTTTCATAATAATATCAACACATCAGTCGTACAGTTCAAATTATGATAAATGCCATGCATTTTATAGTATCTTTCATATATTTAATTGGGATAATAACAGGAATAAGAGAAACATATATACATTTTGGAGAAATAGGAGTCAACTGCGGCTACGTTTGTTTTTTAACAAGATGAATGGATTGCCTTTACATGTAGTGAATGCAACAGTCTTTCAAGAGATTTCAATGTTAAGAAAATGCTTTGTTAATAAGTTTAGTGGATGGGACAGCCTGGATGAACCAATACATTTTTTTCTCTTTATATTTTGCATTGTGATTTTCAAATTAACTCTAATTTGGCAAGAAAAACGAACGTTATAGACAATTATAACTTATAAGAGACTTTTAACAGACATTTCGCCTTTGCAGCTTTCTCAGGGTTAGTATACAAAATGTGCAACTCCCTTCAGCATACACTACAATTTTTAAAAAAAATCAAAATAGCCCGATTTGTAGTGATACACAGTCGAGTAACCCCAACACTCAAGAGAAAGATCATAGAGGAAAAAAAAAACTTGTTTATTCAAATTAATATACACATAGTATTCATGTAAAACCATTTAACGTTTTAATTCAGGCCTACTCTCCACTTATCATACAATTAAGTTATACATACCTTATCAGGAACTGCTTTCGCTATACCTTTTTTAATCCACGCAACACATGGGACAAAATTCATAATTATTTCGATACTCTTCTTAACAGAACAGTAAATGATTGTAAACTATAGTTAATTATTTAATTATCAGCTCTTGAATAAAATACAGTCATCTAACTTTCTGCAAGCACATGTTTCACATATGGTTGGTCTATGGTAATACTAATATCGTTTTAATATAAAATTTTAAATGCTGTGACACATCTATGTGATAAACACTCTAATCAAATGATGGCTTTAAAGATAAAGATATGAAAGTGAGTAAACATGGTTGATGTTTTTATATTATTTTTATTTAGAATAAATTTGCAAATTATTTTATAGTAGTTATTTCTTTTTGTGTACCATAATATAGAGTAAAATGAAATGGACTTCTCTTTTTAACCACAAGGCGTCGTTATGTTATTATTATATTTTCAGAATTACTATATAACTATCTACCGCATAAGTTGTGCAGTTTATTTATGGTCGGTGAGATAATGAAATACTTGATTTAATTTGGCTATAAGTACTTTTAATTATGACTTGTAGTGATATAAATTTGAACATTTTTCTTACTTGCATCATAAGAATTGAAGATATATCGAATTTAATGCGGGATTATAAATATAAAGCAGCAAGGAATCCTGTTTAAGTATAAAATAATGTCAAGATGACAAATGCATTTTCTAATCGACAAGTAATGTGACGTTTTACACAACATTTCTTTTTGTAAATAATTTCTGGTCAGTGTTTTCTTGTTTGTTGCTAAGCACAAAGCGACACAATATGGATTTAATGTTAGCATAATATGCTCAAATTTTTATTTATGTTTCAGATCCTCGTGCATAATAGTTTTAACATAAATGTATGTGTTAACTGCAACTCGTTAAAATATATCCTTTTTTTTTACAAAAATATTGTAGCATTACTTTATACGATAACTTTCACTTTAAATCATCTGAAAACTTAATAAGTTAATTGAATTTATCTTCATTTGATATTTTTAATATTCACTTAATAGGATTTCTTAAACGTTTTTTCATCACATATGTTGGGTATTATTAAATTCAGTTATATTGAAAGTTTTACATTATTTTCAACAATTGAAAAATATAATAATGTAATATTAATGTATAATTAACTGCTTCATACTTGAAGAAATAATAATATAACTTGAACATTTCATACAAAGCTTACTTTCATAAAGAAATGATTTTAAATCATATAGAAACGTCTACTCTGAAACTGTTAGACTGCAAAAGTATCGTCTTGTAGCATCTGTTAAAGCACATCAATATTACAACTGAACCACAAATCACAAAATATTTGAAATCACATTAAATTATTATCTTGGGATCTAATCGCTAGGTGGCTACAAATATTTTATTGTAGCTCTAATGTTTTAAATTTGTATATTGACAATGTTGTTAAGTTTTGAGTTTAATAAAGTATGTCGAAATAGTTCACTATTTTCAACACAAGTTTAAATTGTACCAATTTCAACATATAAAAATACTAATTACCTACCCACGTTAATTATTCACTACACTCAAGTACAAAAATTGTTATCAATGTATAATTTTAAAATCGTCGCTATTAAAAATTGTTAGTATTGATCGTGTTTAATGAACTAAGAACTAAAATTATGTTTTTTTTCTTTTATTTCGAACATACAGAAACAAAATACGTAAAACCGTAAAAGTAATTAAAACATTAATCCGTTAATCATACTTGCAGCACTTAATATACACTTCCTTTCAAAGTTACTCACATGTAATTATTGTTTGTTTGTTTGTTTTGGAATTTCGCACAAAGCTACTCGAGGGCTATCTGTGCTAGCCGTCCCTAATTTAGCAGTGTAAGACTAGAGGGAAGGCAGCTAGTCATCATCACCCACCGCCAACTCTTGGGCTACTCTTTTACCAACGAATAGTGGGATTGACCGTCACATTATACACCCCCACGGCTGGGAGGGCGAGCATGTTTAGCGCGACGCGGGCGCGAACCCACGACCCTCGGATTACGAGTGCACGCCTTAACGCGCTCGGCCATGCCAGGCCTCACATGTAATTAACAAGTATTTTCTTTAAAGGCATGTATTAAAACGATATTTTTAGCCTCACCACGATTTTACTATATTTATTGAAATATGTGTCAGGGCATGTCCTATTTTACGACCGTATATTTCGACAGTAGCTTTGAAGCGTAACATCTATTTCTGAAAGTTTTGTTGTAAGTTTCTCGTGCCAAAACCACACCTCTGTTTCAAACAAACTGTACATACACCACCTAGTGTACGAAGACAGCGATTTTGAAATGTACGTTTCAACTATTCGACTTGACTAGTATGTTTTCTTACAAAATAACACAAATATCCACTTCATATTCCAGTAGTTTCAGACAAATGATATTTGAATGGATATTTTATTGAAGTAACTTGCGTACACTTTACTTATATCGCTTTTCCAAACGAAGGTCATTCTTGATTATTTTACATACTATAGACAGGTTTTACCACTAACTTTTGTGTTGGAGTATTTTAAGCTATTACAAAAACACTACATTTTGTTTTCTACGAATGGTTTTGACTGGTTGCAATTCCCTTTCTGGTTGTCATTTATTCTCTAAGTTAATCCATATTATTTTATTTTTTATCAATGTAAAATTGATATTTTAGTTTAGAAAATATGTTAAATCTTCGTTTCAAGCACTTGTTTGTAATCTGAGTATATTAGTATTTTATATATGGAAGGATGGTTGCGATCAATTTTAAGTGGCAACTGACAACCAGCAAATGTCAAAATGTAGTTTTGATACACCTTCCACTGCAACTCTATGTTAGTTTTGCTCACCTGCCTTTTCAGAATGATTTGCTTTAATGCACTGTATTTAATCCAATATACACATGTATAGTTGTTGTTTTTGTTGTTTTGAATTAAGCACAAAGCTACACAATGGGCTATCTGTGATCTGCCCACCACGGGTATCGAAACCGGAATTTTAGCGTGTAAGTCCGCAGAAATACTGCTGAGCCACTTGGGGGGGGGGCATAAAAGCAGTTGTAGTTTACACTTCACCAAACAGCTTATATTATAAATTACATAATTATAGTTTCGTTGTAATCTTTATAATTGCTCAATGTTGGCTTGAATTAAGCACAAAACTACACCATGCTCTGCCCACCACGAGTATTGAAACCCCATTTTTAGCGTTTTAAATCTACAAACATACTGCTGAGCCACTGGGGGGTACATATGTATAGAATAATTAAAAACAATACCCAAAAGATTTCGCTATAAAACACACTTAACTGAAATTCATAGATTTTTGCTTCACAAAGGACTGTAGATAGTAAGTAAATTGGCCCGGCACGGCCAAGCGCGTAAGGCGTGCAACTCGTAATCCGAGGGTCGCGGGTTCGCGCCCGCATCGCGCTAAACATGCTCGTTCTCATAGCCGTAGGGGCGTTATAATGTGACGGTCAATCCCACTTTTCGTTGGTGAAAAAAAGCCCAAGAGTTGGCGGTGGGTGGTGATGACTAGCTGCCTTCCCTCTAGTCTTACACTGCTAAATTAGGGACGGCTAGCACAGATAGCCCTCTAGTTGCATTGTGCGAGATTCCCAAAAAAAACAAAGTAAGTAAATTACTAATTTGTAACACATAATAGTGATTTTATTTTGTTATTCTTAAATAAAGTTCAAGTTATAAAACACTATTTCAGTGAAAGCAGCCATCGTAATGTTTGGTGATATGATGAAATAGTCCACACAATTTTATGTTCCGTTACACATCCATTTGACATTTGATCACATCGAAGAGTTATGATGTACACCACTTTTTCACATCATGATTACCAAAGAAATTTGGTGCACACCCTCTTTTCACATCATGAACAATATTTTTTTATAAATAGTAGAACAATAGTTGAAATTACAAACAAGTTATTTTTCATAGGTAACTTAAATTTATTAGACTATATTTATAATGTTACGCTATTTAAAGACATTTTTTGTATCACTTTTTTCTGAATTTACATCTGTAAAGTCCTTGATGATCAGATAATGAATGAAACGTGGATTATTTTGTTTCATGTTTGTTTTAAATTTCGAGCAAAGCTACACGAGGGCTAACTGTGCTCTCTCTCTCTAATTTAACAGTGTAAGACTAAAAGGAAGACAGCTGGTCATTACCACCCACCGCCAACTCTAGGGCTGCTCTTTTACCAACGAATACTGCGATTGACCATTGTTACGTATTTTGTTTATGTTTTATGTTTTTCGTAAACTAAACGCAACAGAAAAACACAGATAACAGCTTGTATAATTTATTACACTAAACTATTAACAGATATAACATGAATTATATAATAACAGTGACAGATATTAAGTTTAAACCTTCAAAGTTAATTACAAAACAAAATGGTATTAGTTCCAACCTTCAAAATTAATCACAATACAAAATGGTACTGGCCTGTTTCTAATATAATGATCTAAAATGAAAGTCTCAAATTCCAGTCTAGGGTGTGAATTTGATCCCACAAAGAAATTCCGAAGTTTAAATGAAGAAGTTCAGAAACAATTCATAGTTCAATAAATTCGACGAAGTTCTTTTCACGATGCCTCCGATGAACGTCACAAAATTATCGCCTTAAATTTTTCCGATTTCCCGTAAATTGTTCCACACGTGTTAACTTCTAGTATAACCACTAATTCGGATGAATCGTAGAGATTGACGAAGTAAAATCACAGCTTCCGTAGATCCAACTTCAGCCACAAATCATAGCAAACACTTGAACCTTCTCAAACGAAATGACTGACTCTCTTCTTTTGAAATAAAACTAATGTCTGACTCTCCTTTCCTTGCATCTTCGTCTGTTTATATATTGTAGGCCTAGACTCCTCAAACCACTGCGAAATTTCTACAGAACTCCAGAGCAATCCGCGCATGTCCGTTCTTGCACGAGACTAAACGTCTAGACACGAAGTCGCCAGTATTTCATTTACAAACATATGATTGGTCTACTTAATTCAAGAAAATTCTAAATGTTACCCTAAATGAAAAACAACATATTTTATTAGTTTAAACTTTGAAACAATAATATAAATATGGAAATATAAATAATAGAAATGAAAATTTAAACACAACACGACATGTTGTCGTTTACAAAATATTTACACGACATTTACATAATACCATACACATGATAACACTCCCACGGCTAAAAAAGTGGGCATGTTTGGTGTGATGGGATTCGAGTTCGCGATCCTCAGATTACGAGTCGAGTGCCTTAACCACCTGGCCATGCCAGGCCTATAACAATTGAAATACCTCAGAGAAGGGTCAGGTGGTTAAGGCATTCGACTCGTAATTCGAGTATCACGGGTTCGAATCTTTTTTATACCAAACATGCTTGGTCTGTCATCCTTGGAGTCGTTATAATGTAACGGTCAATCCAACTATTCGTTAGTAAAAGAGTAGTCCAAGAGCTGGCAGTGTGTGGTGATGACTAGCTGCCTTCCGTCTAATCTAGAGCAGATAGCCCTACTATAGCTTTGCTTGAAATTCAAATCAATTCTGAAAGGCATGAATACAAAATTGGAAAGATGTTTGATCAGAGCTCAACAAACTACTAATATCATTATTGAAAAATAACTAAACAGCTAAACGAAACATAAATAAAGAGATATACTTACATGATTAAAATGAAATGAAACTTAAGGTATTTTTCTTATGTAAAACATGAAACTTAATTTATTGAACGTTAAATAAAAATTATTTGTAAGCTTAATTATAGTTACTTTATATATTGAAATATACTTTAGTATTGCATTAGTTCGAATGTAGCTTTCTAATCCCAAAATCCATAGCTCTATATATGGGGAATCTGCGCTCATTTGTTATGATTCCATACTTTTTTATTATTTCGTGACCAGGTGGTTAAGGCGCATAATTCTCGCTATATGAGTCGCAGGCTCGAATACCTGTCTCTCCAAACATGTTCGCCCTTTCAGCCGTGGAATGTTATTATTTGTGGTCAACTCTACTGTATTTGGTAGAAGAGTTGGCCGAAAGTAGGCAGTGGTGGTGATAACTAACTGCCTCCAATCTAGTCTTTAACTGCTAAATTAAGGACGGCTAGTTTAGATATATCTCTCGTACAGCTTTGCGAGAACTTCCAAACGTGCAACAACAAGAATGATGTTGTGTGTAAACTATGTTATGCTGTAAGAGGATAGAATGTGAACCCATGATTTACTGTTTTGAATAAACTATGCAATAAAGCAATATCAGATTTGAAGTTAACTTCAAAGGTTTCTTTAAATAATTACTTCAGATTTAATGCTATACACGTCACGATGTAGAAAACTAAATTGTTGTTGTTGTTGTTGTTGTTGAATTAAGCACAAAGCTACACAATGGGCTATCTGTGCTCTGCCCACCACGGGTATCGAAACCCGGTTTTTGGCGTGTAAGTCCGCAGACATACCGCTGAGCCACTGGGGAGCAAAACTAAAAAGTGTTTTTGCTTCGTATTTTTACTAGTCATATGTGACTGTGTAATAAGTACAGTATCGCAAGTTTTATTATTTTTTTCAGGTGTTTTTTTCTCTTCACGTTAAGTTTTCCACCAACACACGAATATATAATATACAAAAAAGTGACTTTCGTAGTTTGCTCTTCTAAGTGTAGAACATTCAAGTTCGAAGTAGTGGTTTTTGATTTCTCCAAGTCCTTTTACGTTGATTTGAATTTGGTGCTTACCCATTCACAAGAGAGAAAGTATTTGCTAGGATGTATCTTTTCTTTGAAATTTTGCAAGATTTGTTCTTAAAATAGTGTAATGATTTAGAATCATAATCGTTTTGAATCAGTTAACTTATAGTTGCTGAAAATATGGCTTTAAACGTCCCTTCAAATTTAACAGTGAATACTTAAAACTTGTAGTTTTGTAGGCACGACTTTTTATTTAAACTGCTCTCATATATCAAATTTAATTACTTTCATATAAATATTTGAGGAAATGTATATTTAAAATTCAGGTCTTAGTTTTCTATAACGTTTCAAAAATTTTATAAGTTCAGATACTGAAAGCTAAAACATATTAATATTTATTCTATTCACCAGGACGTGTAGTAGCTCATAAAACGATTTTGAATAAATATATAATCTTAACAATAGTATTATAATTGCTCTTAGAATAAATAATATTATTTTACACATGTTGAACATGACAGTACCTTTGTGGGTGCTTAAAATTATTATTACTCTGTTAATAAAATTGTAACTCGAAATTTTGATCATTTTTATACAAGGAATGAAATTGAAAAACAGAGACCTTATTAAATACACTTCTAGCTTCTAGTATCTAAGAGTGATAAATAACATAGAGATGAGTTAGATATAACATACTAAAATCAACTCGAGTATACAAGATATTATTTTGTTTATGTTGCTTGGCAATGCTTATTAGATTAAAAAAGTGAGGACCTGAAGATGACCAAAGAAGGTCCAAACTTTGTTCTGTACTTCATTTTAATTAAAGTTCTAATATCGATACCAGCAGTCTTGACAATACATACCTTTTAAAAGACGTTTATATTAGTTAGGCTAAAATTAAAAGTAATATTAATTGTCTTAAGCCTCTGCGATCTAATAAATGCTTGGACTTGCGTTAGAGTACATAAAGAAGGATTAAAACTTTACGTGTTACAATCTAAGTCCAAGCATTTATCAGATCATAGAGATTTAATTATGTGATCTATACAGAGTTAACAACTACACCATAACAAATGACTGATTCAGAATAATTTATATTGAACTGAATAAAACTGAAACTTTGAAAGATAAAATGCTTAAGTTTGAATTATATTATGTAAGGCTTGTTTGTTTGTTTTCAAGCGCAAAGCTTCACAATGGGCTATCTGTGCACTGTCAACCACAGGTATCAAAAACCGGTTTCTAGCATTGGAAGCCCACAGATATACCGTTGTGCTACTGAAGGCATTATGTAATGTAACGATAAAGAAAGTTATACACGATTCGTAACTATTTTTATTTATTTGTAAAATCAGTTTTCACAATGTCATGACTGAAGATGGAATGAAAATTTGCAAAATTGTCACAACTGTGTATTTTAGTTAAAACAAATTGTACATAACACAACGTCGAAAAATACCACATGTACTGTTTCAATCCACTATATTTCATTTCACCTGCTTTAGTTTCACTAAAATATATGACGAAACATTCACTTAAAGGTCAAACTTCTTTCTAACTTCTAAACTAATGTCACTCTAACCTTTGAATAACAAATGGTTTGTTTCACCATTGCTGACCTTTCATACAGAGCATTTTTACATCAAATTAACTTTTGTAGTAAACATTCCTTTTAGCCTTCATGAAGTGTTTCGAAAACACAGACCCTCTCAAATTATTTCAAAATAAATATTAGTCTCTCGATTACCCAACTGCTCCTTTTCCAACTAGAAGTCATTTTTGAGACTTCAATAAACACAAAACTACACTCAGAGAGCTTAGGAAATACCTCAACCTTAGAAAAACAGTTTATTCAAATTCTAACCTTAAATAAAATAGCTGTTTATTAAGACCTTGAGACTTAGAGTAGTTTTATAAGGACATATGAAGAGCAAACTGATGTGGTTAGTATTATCCACAAGAGAGACCACTTAACTACAACTAATTGTCAGCTTAATGACTCAAATTGTTAAAAAAAAGTAACTCTGGCCATACCACACAGTTTAATAAACCAATCATTGTCAATCTGAAATATTACTTTGAAAACAATGAAACTGACGAAAGGCATCTTTCGGTATCTACCATCCACTTTTGAAAAGAAGCATACACTTTAAATTTATCCGTTACTTATCACCATATTAAGAAAGGTTCTTATCACACTTCTTTCTCACATTAAGAGTACGATGCATCTATTAATCGTTGGCCAAACCAAACACAAATGACCACTGTTTTTGTGCTCTTTCGTAAGTGCTATGTCCTTTTTATACAATAATAATGTTCCACGCTATAAAAGACTAGCAACCTTCCGTATTGAAGAAAAGTTCTCATAGGTATGGAACTGTGTTTTAGACTTAAACAAGTAGAGATTAAAAAATAAAGAGTTTGTTTGTTGCTGTTTTGATATTAGCCATCCTTTTAATACTTAGTTCTGTGTTATAATCACCAGATTGAAAGTTACATCACTCTGCATACGCCTGGTGACTGTATTGAAAACTGATAAAATACACACGTTGCCTGTGAAAGGTCGGATCGTGATAATTTCCCTTTAGTATTAAGTATTTGTGGTGATGGAGTAATTTTAACGCATCTCTTTGTTTAGTTTATTAAATATTATAGTTTTAATGTTTATTTTTGAATTATGAACGACAGAATAGGTCAACTAACTTTATATATTCTACTGAACCAGTTATCATATCATCGAGATCGATCCCAGAATTGTTGACCTTCGCAATAATCTGAAAAGATTTTCGAAACTAAATTCATAACTGAACAGCCTTTACATTACATTGGTTTAATTTCTCTATATTGGTATGATTTCACATTATTAGAATTATTGTTGGTTTACTTTCTCTATATTGGTATGATTTTCTATATATTGCGCCACATTATTATTTTCTACATTTTATACCACTTTTTACTGTTACTTTATTCTACGTGACGTTGACATCCGTGTCTATATATTTCATTGCACTCATTAAACACAATCATTTCTGCTTTTGAAAAAGAACGGTCAAAACTATTCGAAAGCGCTCTCATTTTGGGTCTCGGTAGAAAACACCTCTTTATAAGAGATAATTTTGAATTGTTCAGAGAATTTGCATGAGAAAGTAAAAAATAGCGTTCCATCACTGAAATAATAACTTCGTTCAAAAGAAATTCGAGAGTCGCGGGTTCGAATCCCCGTCACACCAAATATGCTCGCCCTTTCTGCCGTGAGGGAATTCTAGTGTCACGCTCAATCCCACTATTCTTTGGTAAAAGAGTAGCCCAGGTGAAGGCGGTGGGTGGTGATGACTAGCTGCCTTTCTTCTAGTTTTACACTGCTAAATTAGAAGCGGCTAGCACAGATAGCCCTCAAGTAGCTTTGCCGGAAATTCTAAACAAACCAAACTAATCAATGGAGATGAAATTGTTTTCTCTTTTGAATTTACACAAAAGTACTCGAGGGCTATCTGTGCTTGCCGTCCTATTTTAGTAGTGTATGACTAGAGGAAAGGCAGCTAGTCATCACCACCTACTGCCAAGTCTTGGACTACTCTTTTACCAACGAATAGTGGGATTGACGGTAACATTATAACACCCCTACAGCTGAAAGGGCGAGCATGTTGGGTGCGTTAGGGATGCAAACCCGCGACCCTCGGATTGCGAGTCGCACGCTTTAACACGCTTGGCCATGCCGGGCCAAAAATGAAATAGAAACCCCATAACGCGAGCGCTTTCGAAAGGTGGACTTTTCTTCTTTAGAGGCAAACTGAAAAAAAGATCCATTTTTTAGAAAGCGCTCGGGTTATGGGGTTTCTATTTTACTTCTATGTGTCAAGACTTCTTGAACTTAGGAACTTAGGTGTTATTTTAACATCACGAACTTCTTTCAATCGATACTTGATATTAAATGTTTCTAATATGTTCATAAGAGTTATTCAGCGAAAGTTAGCGTTAATGTCACTGAGACCCAACATAATACGAATTGATTCCATGTTATATCCCTCATAAAGAGTTTTCTTGATTCGAAAAAATGGTACAACTGCTCTTTCACATAAACTACAGAACTGTAAGCGATGAAATATATTTACTGTAGGCTGTTATTCAAACTAATTTTTATAATGTTGAATACACGAATTCTCTTTAAAATAATATTCATTGATCTCTTTGTGCAAAAATAGTGTGATTTCTTGTAGGCATTTTGTCCCCTTTATCAACTGTCTGTACATAATATTTTCTCAAAAGAAGTTCTTCAAACCTAGCTGTGAAAACTATGCAAAAATATTCTTTATTCCTTGTAGACAATTTTATATCTTATTTATAAGATTTCTCTGCCTACCCCACAGTCTCACTTTAAAAACTTTGTACAAAATACAAAAAAAAATTGTGGTTTTGTAGTCGTGACCAGATTACATCTCTTGCAATGCTTTGGATGTACGAATTATTTAGAAAAGCTACCCTTAAATCGGACTAACTAGTAACAATAAGATATATTCACTTTAGTTCTCTTTCTCTGAAAAAAACATTAATAAATAGGCCCAGGAAATAAAAAGATGTCATATCTGAAGTGTGTTGAAGTAATTTGCATCATTCAACCGCAAACATTAAGAAAATAATGCATTTTAAAGCATAATGTGGAGTAATGACTAAATAAGGGATAACGTATTTTATAGTTTTAGCATATAATATTGTGTTAACAAAAATAAAATAACGCCCGTCGAGTAACATCCTAAGTTTTTATTTTAACCTTTAAAAAGTTACGTACATTATTGATGTAATACTAAATCAAGGTTACAGACAATGTTTTCATAATTTGTTTTACTCTTTGTTTTAACTATTGGTATCTTTAGCTTATTGGAAGGTATCGTTATTACTTACTTAAATTATATAAATTAGTAAATGTTTCTAATGTTAGAAGTACAAAATTCCCACTGGAATTTTTAGTTACTGAGCTTTAATTGCATACTTTTTATTTCTATAAATTGTGGATTATCGGTACTATCCTAACATGGGAACCGATTCATGGTTTCATTGTTATAAGCCCTCATCACGCTTACCGGTAACTTTTATTTTTGAGGGGAGGTCTCTTTCCGGAAAACTGAATATCTTGCTACTGTAATTATTATTAAGTCATATATCTATTATGTGTTCACGTATAGATTCATTTATATGTGTGAGTTTATAACAAATAAAAAAACACTCTCGGTTTTCACTATATGCTATAATTAAATATACGAGTAACATACACACTCTGGCAAAACATGTATTTTTGAAATTAGCATTCAGATTAAACGAAAATAACGTGACAGGCAGAAAATACATGGATTTTCTTTTTCATCACTATATATTATTTAGAATCATTTTATATTGTTTTCTTATTGTCATATTATTGAGTTCTATTGGTTTATTTTAATTTTTCATTTATAAATTGACTGGTATTAACTTGTGCTGCCATCTACTAATATTGTATTACACTAAATATTAAGCAATTTAAAATAGAAAATGAACGTCAGAAAATGGAACTTGTGTTTACTTTATATATACATATACATATAATATATATATATACACATACACACATATATATATATATGCTTAATTCTTGACTGTCTCTGTGAAATATTTCCCACGATGTCTACTGGTGCTCATGGAAACAAACAAGCAACAGGATTCTGAGAAGACAGATCAGATATGCGTCACCACAACACTCACGCTTATATTACGACCATTGGTTCTGATTGTATACTACTCGAGTTTTTAAAAATTAGGAAAAAATTTTGGAGTTATTTTACACGTGCAGTGATGTGGGACAGCTACTGGTCCCCATTGTGGTCCTTCATTTGGAGTACCTCGTCGCCGGTAATACATGTACATCCATCCAAGTCTTTCTATACACTCGCTCTCATACCTAAAAAAAGATAAAAAAGAGAAATTACGGGGGAAAAAACCCATCCTGTGATAATATATACATTTATTTCAGTAGATTATAGTGTGAGTGTTATTTTAAAAGATTGTACACTAACATAGTTTATATAGGTGTTTCCAGCGGTATAAATATACAAGCAGCAAGAAGAAACTAGGGGTAACATACTCTTCAGAAAATTACAAAACATAGTCTGATAGCTATAAAAGACGGTTCAAAGGGTACAAGTAGAATGGTGTGAATGTTAGCAGATTATTTAGTGTCCAAAATAAAAAGCGTTATTAAGTTCTTCTTATCTGAAAACTGTTTTAGTGTGAACAGCGTATTGATAAATTGATTGTCATGAGTCAATGTTTTACATTTGTGACAAAAAACGTTAAAGTTATATGAGGCTTCTACTACTCATTATAATAACACTCAATGTTCGTATGTCCTGTAAATGCGCGCACAAATTACTGTATAAATGCGAATGCGTACGTACTTCAACTGATGTAAACAAAAGGCGGATGCTAATATGCTTCAGTAGACATTTTGTACAAAAACATACTAAAAACTAATCAACTTATTTGAAAAGCTAAGTCGTAGAATAACATTATAAGGTTATTTATTGATTAAGTACAGTAAAGTTTAGCTGTAATTAAAGTGAAGCAAAAACAGTACACTAGTAACGGTGTTAATTTACCTCTTCATCGAGAATTAATTAATTTAATTAATGTTAGACCTAAAACAGATGGACCTGTACAATTTGTCTGAAGTTAATTTTTTTTTATTGTTCTAAAAATCCTACATTTAAAGAAGTGCTTATGAAATATAGATACTGATTTGACCACAAATGTTTTGCGGTTCTCTGCTAATGTTGTAAGTGCCGTATGCTTGACAGACTGACCAAGTACTTGTTATCTGCTCAAGGCGTTACGTAACTCAAAGTGTATCGTACAGGCAAAATACCCTTAAGAAACGTATTAACAATCAACTTATTTATGTGATGATCTACACTTTTCAATAAATTCAGTATAAATGTACATATGTATATATGACTTTCGTAGATCGTAATGTGGTTAGTTAAGAGAATGTCTAAACTATGAAGTGCCCGATTGTATTTGGGTTATTCACTAGTTGCAAGAGTTTTAAGTTTGGCTGAAGAAAAACGTGTTTATGTTTTCATAAAGTTGCTGTTATTGTATTTTAACGCAAACCTACACAATGGGTTATATTCGTTCTGCCGATTGCGGGGAATTGAATCTCGGATTTTAGCGTTTCGGAAGCTTATCAGTGACGTACCTTGAGAACGTTTTCAAATGAACATTTTATCTTTAAATGACACCAATAAATACAAATATGAAGAAACACAATCCAGAAATATGGGACAATTAGCTTGTTTTGCATTATTACAAAGTTTCTTAACTAAGAATGTAACTAGAGGATTTTTAATTAGATAATAACAGATTTTTGTTTATGCTTTGAACTATTTAATGAATAGAGTATTCGAGAATAAGAACTAAATCGCTTGTAGTATTTACCACACGTAAATAAAAATATTTAAATCGGTAAGTTACGAATATAACGAAGCTATTAGTGGTTGATTTGTGGGTTTACTGGCACGTAAGTATGTATGGGTATAACTTAATGTAACATTTATATCTTAGTGTGACAGAAAAATAACATGAAACAATTTAACCAGAGAAGTAACAACATAACATAGTCATTAGTTCAATCGTTTTACTTCAACATAGGTTACAAAATTTGCTGATTAATAGATAACAAATACATTTCCAGTTGGCGTCACTTACAATGGCGATATTCCTCGGCAAGGACTATGAGCAGTCAAACACCTGAAGGAGAAAATATATTGGCCAAGATCTTCCTGTTGAATGACTTCTACAGGTTTGTTGTATACGTCGGTGGTAATGTTAATCTGTAACCAAGTGGTCTCAGTGCCGCACGTTTCTTCTGATGGGTAGGTAGAAGATCTCTTGAACTGTTGATTAATTAGATTTTTCTTTTCCGTCTGGCTAAACTGCAGAAACATTCAATTACACTTAGAATAAATCTTGTCGTCTCTTTAACTACTTGCGTGTTATAAAGATAAGGGAAATTAAAGTAGCTCTTTTAAGTAACAATGTAGTTTCGTCCAATCAAGGAGACATCTAGATTAATAACACCAGCAAGCCGGTAGCAGAGCGATATGTCTGCGGACTTGCAACACTAGAAACTGCGTTTCGATACTTGTAGTGGACAGAGCACATATAGTCAATTGTGTAGGTTTGTGCTCAATTATAAATAAAAATATCCTGCACTGAATCGCAAAAGAGTAAGGTCAAGGTATCTATTTAATTTTCTGTCATTTTTAATCCAAGGCCATATATAAATATTATTTATATTTGCGGAAAGTTTGGTATTTTGTAGAATTTAAATTATCTATGCGTTGAATCACGCGACATTGTTGGTAGAATCGCAAACCAGTTACAGAGAACTATTCGCCCATAATACATCCAAAATGTGTCCGTTAACAGGTTGTACATATTTTTATAAACTGTGTACAAGATAATTCACAAACATAGCGCCTCTGTAAAAAAAAAAAAAAGAATAAATCATACGCGCATAAATTGATCCCTAGATATATTTGTTGTTGCTGTAGTATTTTTATATGATAATAAATTTCATTTATTGTTGCTGCAAATATTTTATAATGAGAAATTCAAACTTCAGAAAATGCGCAATGAATTAATGGCGAGCTCTAGTTATTATAAGGAAAAGGGACGGACGCCAACTATAAGCAACGACATTTCTGTACTGTACTCTATGGCACGGATGACAATAAGGTATGACGATCTGCAAGTCATAGGTCTGTAGTTTACCATGCTGAGTGAAATCAGTACTCATTCTGTATATTTGTTCTACGTACCCGTGAAGCTCGATTATACACCATAGACTTCCATACAATTCGTTTGATTAAACATGGCCTTGATAATCGAATTCTACTAACAGTGCAGGGTTTATGGAAAGTTTTCAAGGCTTAATATGGAAATTTTGTCTCCCAACCCATCACAGTCGTTGAATACATTGGAAATTACATTGTTGAGTAATAATGTGTTATCACTGATACCAGAATGAGCAGAGATTACGACAGAGAGAGTACTGCCCAAAGTAGTTTTTGTTGTTGCTTAGTGCAAAGTACATAACGGACAAGCTACGCTCTGTCCACCTCAGGAAATCGAATCCTGGATTTTAACGATGGAAATCCGTAAATCTATTGCTGACTCATTAAGGGGCTCCGAAATAGCACGAATATCTGAGTATAGTTCTTATAAAAAACAATTATCTTTTCATATAGAAGAGATGAGAAAGTAACAAATATTAATCTATTTTAAAGCTATCAGAAAGGCAGTAAGACATACGGCTGATGAATCTGGACATCTCAAATGCTCGACAAGTAGTTTAGGTGGATCTACGAAACTATACAACTTTTAACTTCTCAAGAAGTTTTTATACATAAGATTTTTTTTTCGTAAGACACATAAGCATTAAAAACGAAGTCGTTCCTTAGCAGTGTGTTTTTACCTCATTTTTATTGTATCCATGAAAACTCCTATTTGGAATAAAATTAGGTTTTCTATTTCCCACCCACAGTCGATGCTCGTGAAGGGCTGGGTGTTCAACAACATAATCATAAAGTCCAGTTAATCGCTCTTTTAACAGTGCGATTTGCAGAGAAGAAAGTTGACTGGTAGCTTGTTGTTGAAAATCTCGGATAAGATCTTCTGTGTAAGCTGTAAAAATAAAACAAATCACACAAAACAAGAGGAAATTATGTTTTTAACGTTATTAAAAACGAGTTGCAATGAACTTTATAAGTACGAAATCTCAAAATGGTTGCTAACTAAGATTGTGTCTAAACAACGGATATTAAATGTAAACCCAAGTCAGGTTTTAAAAATTAATATGTTTCATGCAAACTAACTAGCTGTAAAGCCCGATAACCTCATATTTTTATCTAACATTACAAAGGTTAAAATATTTTGTATTTTAAATCCCACATTTATGCGGACATAATTTCAATACTGATACTTTTCAACAAAAGGTTTGTTTGTTGTTAAACACAAAGTTTCAGAATTAATTATCTGTACTGTGCCTGTCAGGAATACCAAAACATGGATTTTAACGTAATACGTTTTGAGATTTACCGTAAGCCACTAAGGGGATTAACTAAAGAACATGTAAGATACGCAATATGGAAAGCTTTACAAATTTAGGATTTTTTCTATTTTCTCAGAAGAATGGTGTGTACTTCGCGCAAAGCTACATGATGGCTATCTGCGCTAATCGTCCGTATAATTCCGCAGAGAAAGACTAGAAAGAAGACAGGTAATAGTCATCACCCACTGCTAACTCTTTCACCGACAAGTAATTGGATGGATTCTCACATTACAACGCCCCCACGGCTGAAAATTCCAGTATATTTGATGGATCTGGAATTCTAACCCGACCCTCTCAGATTGTGAATCAAGAGCCCTAACTCTGGTCATATCGGGTCTTTTCAGAAAAATGTATGTTTAGTAATTTTAAATTACTAAAATGAAGCAATGAATAATCTTACAGGAAAGCGAATGGATCAAACAAGTCATTTGGTTTAGAGTTGCACGTGCAGTTACACAAGGGCTATCTGTATGTAACAGTCACTGATTTTGTACTGTTACACCCTGTTTGCTTTTAGGCTATGCTGATTGAATATTTGGTTTTGACCTCAATTTTGTAAGGTATCCTCGGGTTTAAGTGCAGAGCGTGTTTTAGTTTTAACTGGATACGAGTGCTTAGAGTCTTTAGTTTCACAGTCCAGGTTTCCTAAAAATTAGGTCACGTCTAACCTTCATTTGGATTCCATCTGATATACAATGACTTAATACGTCAACAAACAACTGCATAAATGTTGTAACTTGAAGGAATGCAAAGAATGAATTGGCAAATTTAGGAATAAGATTATAGATAGAAGAGGTTATTATGTAATAAATAGAGGATAATCAATATATATATTTTCGTATAACCAATGTCTGGAATAATTTGTATTGTGTTGTTTTTGCCAACTAAATCTTTTATTGATGGTTTACAATTAAACACCAACACTTATAGAAAGTTTTCTAAATGTAAAAGTTAATGTAAGATATTTTTTTTTTCAGTTGGTAGAACCAGAAAAAGAAGGTACGTGACTTATAATTACATCATCTTCGTTTAATGTCAATAAGAGCCCTTTAACTCATCCCCCACACAAGATATGAAATTTGACCATCTTTTTTGTTAATGAAGATTTTCTTTAAAAAAATACTGTTTGGAAGTATAAAAATACAAATTTAAATAAATATAATATAAACATTTTCTGTTTGATAATTTTGAAGGACTTGGTGGTTTAGTACTTGCTTTAATAGTACAGTTGTTATTAAGTAGTTACATTTGTTTCCTCATGAAATCTGATACACAGGAATTTGAGGAAATGATTTATTACTGAGCATAAGGCATTCGATATTGTTAAAAAGAATGCAGGTATGAAAACCTATGATTTTTCACACTTTGCGTTATCTATTTGGTTTCTGAAATTAGTGATTCCAATATTTATTTATTTACTAATCTTGCAAAGGTATTTAATATTTGAAAAACACGTTGATAATATGGACGTGATAGGATTTGAAATTAGTTTTAGAGAGGTTTCTTAGTTTTTTGTAATTCAGTAGCACAGGCTATCTATGTTAATATTTTACAGAATTCAGTTTTTTGCAAAGTTCACTTTGCTTTGTGTCACTTGAAGTACATTTAGTAACAGAAAGAAAAAAAGCCAAAGTTCGCACACCCACTATGTTGCAAAAATTCAATATCTTAATCAGGATTATATTGATAACGCATTAGTTTTACATATAAAAGTGCCATTAAAAATCGCGTTTAATTACTTTTCAAATATTCGGAGGCAAATATATCGTTTTTAGCCATTATATAGTGAGAAATGTATAAAAATGTTTGAAGACACGAAGCATTACGTATCTAATCTCTTTCTCTCTTTATTTTTACTCATTGTTTGGTGGGATGTTATCATGGACTTAAAGAACTCATACATCAAACAAACAAATAAGGACTATGATACTTAACTAATAGCAGGAAAACTGGTTATCCTCGTTACAGATCACGGTATTAATGAAAAGTCACAAGTTATTTTTGACCATTTCGTCACACACTAAACGAAAGACAATTTTCTTTATTTGGAAATAATACAAACTTGTCTTTAATGGGTAAAAAAACACCAATAATTACTTTTTGTAGAGCCTCATCAAATCACCAAGTAGTTTTATTTTTTTAATGTCCATATATAGCTTCGATAGCGTCTGGTGTTTGTAAATGTAACGAAAATGTTTTATCTAATATATTAATATATATATTTGTTTTTATTACGAGTAACCTAATCACGTATTAAATAAGAGTGATTTTTCCATTGTATGTGAAGTTTGTGTTCTTTTTGTTGTTGTTGAGCAAATACAAATTTCAATTTTAAAGCTGTGTTCGTATTTATATTATTGGTTTGTTTGCTTTTGGGCCTGGCATGGCCGAGCGCGTTAAGGCGTGCACTCGTAATCCGAGGGTCGCGGGTTCGCGCCCGAGTCGCGCTAAACATGCTCGCCCTCCCAGCCGTGGGGGTGTATAATGTGACGGTCAATCCCACTATTCGTTTGTAAAAGAGTAGCCCAAGAGTTGGCGGTGGGTGGTGATGACTAGCTGCCTTCCCTCTAGTCTTACACTGCTAAATTAGGGACGGCTAGCACAGATAGCCTTCGAGTAGCTTTGTGCGAAATTCCAAAAAAAACAAACAAACAAACATGTTTGCTTTTGAATTTTGTGCAAAGCCATCCCTAATTTATCAGTGTGATACGAGAGGGAAGGCGGCTAGTTATCTCCACCCACCGCCAACTCTTGGGCTACTTTTTCACGAACGAATATTGAGATTAACCGTTACGTTATTATTGGAATTTTTAAACTTAACGACAGTTTATATGCGCATAAGGGGCAGATAATAAGTGCTACATGCGAGATAACCTCATTAGAGCCTTAATTTGCCACAGCATTAGTATACTTTTTGTCGCCTTGTGATTAATGACGAACAGAGCATATTTATTTTCCGTTTGTACCAATTTCATATTTGTGAATTAATTACAATGTATCTTTATTTTAAAGTGATTTTTATCATGATAAATAAATATAGACTTTGGTTTAAATGCTTTACTCTGTCTTCTCTACATTGGATGCCTGGCCTGTCGTTGTCCCATTCAGTAGAAAAGCGTTTCACAAATTGGGACCTAGATGCGTTAGAAGTGTGACGGTCAATTTCCATTATATTGCCCATTAATTGAAGTAACTTTTCAATTGCTTTGCACAAAATTCTAAATCAAACAAAAGCGTTGCACGTTCTTTCTATCACTATGAATGTAGTGGCGTATTCATGTCTTATTACATAGACAATAAAAAGCATTACCTGACTAATAATGCTCGAGGTTAGTGACTACTAGAGATTCGTTGCTTATGAGACTTAAAAGTGTATATTAAAATAAGCTATTAGACGCTGTTTTGAAATAATTAGTTGATTTTTGAATATTTAATTCATGTATATGAAGCTCACCTTGAATGATCAGTTTTAAAAGTCCGTTGTTACGGTAGTAATCCAGTGAGATGTCTCCCGTTTCCTGGGATGTCGCTGTAACAAAAGCACATATCAGAAATACAAGTAGTTTGTAAGATTTCAAACTAAAGTAAATAAATAGCTTACTGACAAACCAGTTTTTAATCATAATTTTATGTTTAACTATCTCATACACAATGCAGCTTTTAAAAATATTATTAAAATATGATACACTATTTATGGTGCAGCCAGCAACTATTACCTTAATAATGAAGGAAATGTGATTCCGCCTTTTGCTAAATGTGGTTTTACATTTTCAATTTATCACTTAGTTTTTTCTCAATATAATAATTCGAAATAGCTGTCTGATCATGTATATTTCATTTTCTAAATGTATGTTGTTTTGAGACACTTAATGTATTAGATGTTACATTAGTGAAGAAAAAGATAAACCATTAAAATACATATCAGAGTACATTACATTAATTCCCTTGAGAAAAAATGACCAGTGTCACTTTCGTTGTTAGAAACAAAAATATGAAACCTCCATAATCTGATTGCTTAGAAATATAGATCATTCGTTATCAGGAACAAACTTAGAAATGCGCTCGGATTATACGGTCTCATATTTATACTTAACTGTTTTATTAACGTCACGAGTTTCGTTGTTATGAATACATAGCCTTTATTATCCTTCGTCACATCAAACATATACGCTCTTTAAGTCGGGGTGTTATAATATTTTCGTTAATTCCACTATTCGTTGGTAAAAGAGCAGCCCAGAAGTTGGTGGTGGCTGGTGATTACTAGCTACCTTCCCTCTAGTCTTACACTGCTAAATTAGGGACGGCTAGCGCAAATAGCCCTCAAGTAGCTTTGCGCGAAATTCAAAAACAAACAAACAAGCGTCAGTGTTAACAACATACTACAACTCGCTCTATTAAACACCTTTGAAAAATTTTTTTCTCGCAATACAGTTTCTGAGCGATTGGAAAGTTGATTTACATATAAATAAGTTGATGAATCAACTGTGGTTTCCATTCTTTTTCTCAAAATTTGTTGGCTAGTATTTGAAGAATTTACTTATTTATTATTTGATACATAACGCCCGGCATGGCCAGGTGGGTTAAGGCACTCGACCCAAGGGTCACCGGTTCAAATCTCTATTGCACTAAATATGCTCGCCCTTTCAGGCGTGTAGGTGTTAAAATGTGACGTTCAATCCCACTATTCCTTGGTAAAAGAGTAGCCTAAGAGTTGGCAGTGGGTGATGATGACTAACTGTTTTCCTTCTAGTCTTACACTGCTAAATTAGATACGGCGAGCGCAGATAGCCCTCGAGTAGCTTTGCACGAAGTTCTAAAAGGAAAAGAGGAATTTATTTGATACATATAATTTTTGACGGACATCAATAAGAAGAAACTCGAAACTTATTTTAAAGCAACATGTATTTGTGTATTTTTCTTATATCAAAACTACATCGAATTGTCTGCTGAGTCCACCAAAGGGAATCGAACCCCTGATTTTAGTTAAAACAACGTAAAATGTATGATCGGTTTGCAAGATGTTCTACGGTTTATTACACAGAGGATTACCTTGGTGGCATAAAACAGTGACTTTACATTAGAATAAAACTTTAGGCGTCATACAAATGATTGCTAAGTCAATGTCTTTTTTTATCTCTAAATATTTTTGCTAGTTTTTACACCTTTTCACTTTTTTGATTTCGTAAAAATGTTTGTGTGTGCTAAGCTTTCTTGATAAATTAATTTCTAGGGTTTTCATTGCTTCTTAATAGAGTACTTTGCGAAACAGGCATATAATCTTGCACAAAGTAGGAAACTTCTTACCACAAAAAGATAAGGGACTTTAGAGATGAAGTTTTCAAGGGAAAATTGAATTGATAGTGTAAATATACAAAAAAAGCTGGATAAAAGTTTTAATAAAGTTAACCAGTAAAGTTATGCGAAGAAAACACTTCATTTTACTGAAAACAAGTGTATGGTTAATGAGAATATACAACATGTCCAACGTTAGTACGTTTTTTTAAGTACGGAAAACACCCTCTAAAGGTTTAAGCTATAAGGTATTAGCTTACCGACTGCAACTAACTATGTTTATCATCGTTATACGTTTGTTTGTTTTGTTTGTTTTTTGGAATTTCGCACAAAGCTACTCGAGGGCTATCTGTGCTAGCCGTCCCTAATTTAGCAGTGTAAGACTAGAGGGAAGGCAGCTAGTCATCACCACCCACCGCCAACTCTTGGGCTACTCTTTTACCAACGAAAAGTGGGATTGACCGTAACATTATACACCCCACGGCTGGGAGGGTGAGCATGTTTAGCGCGACGCGGGCGCGAACCCGCGACCCTCGGATTACGAGCGCACGCCTTAACGCGCTTGGCCATGCCAGGCCTTCGTTATACCATTTATAAGAATAAAAAATAACTTGTTTACACAGTTTGTATCAATATATAAAGTAGCGCAACTGCGCTTGTTACATCATATTTGAATATTTCTTCATGGTAAATCTGGTAAATCTGATTTGTCGTAACCTAGTTTCCCGCCCTTGATGAATAAAAGTTCTATACATTCAGTAGGTTAAAACTCATATATTATTTTGTAAAGGCTTGAAAAGAATGAATATAATATAATATATGAGTTCAAATGATCTTTCTTTTTGGTTATTATATTTACACAGAATATATTAAAAGCTGAAAAGTTATGACAGTATCTAAGATGTTCTTAACATTGGTTACATCATTTCAGTGTTTTTTATTGAATTTAGGTGCAAATCTATGTATCTAATAAAAACCACATATTGAAGTTCTATTAACATTGTTTTGTAGGGTATAAATAAACTAATTGCTATCATAAATAATCAATTTGAAAAACAAGTTTTTGATTTTACCGTTCACTGGAGAAAGATGATTAATATATTTTGTTTGGTAATTTTACCAGGCGTAGAATAAAGACGAGTTATAAATAAGAACACATCAACAAAACGTAAAAACATATTGAAAGGCTTTTTGTATCATAAAGACTACATAGTTTCGGATGTTAAACGTATACTAAAAATAAATAATATAAGAACAAATAAACAGTGAAGTGAGCTCACATGAATAATTAAGTTATTTCTAAAAAGAAAATGTTCGAGTGAGGTATATTAGTGCGTGTGAAAATCCGCAGAGCAGGTTTTGTAAACAATTCCTTCGGGAGTAATTTTTTTTTGTTTCAGAGCGAAACAAACATTGGTCTATATGTTGTGTCCTCCGCTGTCTTACTGGAAGACATTTAGGCGGGAAATAATTAAAGCTGTAAAGAACTCAGGTTGATATTTAGTATTGGTGTTAATTCATGGTTTGATAATAACGTGATTGCTATTTAGAAATTATAAATATACTAATAGGATGAGGATTATTTTTTATGTTGATTTCAAATGGTAAAATGATAAAAAATTGACCAGTGCTGTTCAAAATTCTCATTAAGTTCATAGTTCACAGGCTCAATTTATCTACGTAGTTGATTTAAGCATTCACCACAAGTATACATGTGGAGGATTTATAAAAAGTAAAAACAATACCAGTTCTTTAAGGATAAAACATTTTAAAGTTTTTACAAATTTGAATTATACTATGTTTCCCAGAAGAAGAGAGTGACAAGCAATGGCGTACTTAGATAGGAGCTAGAGAGGGCTCAGCCACGGGGCACACAGTCTTAATGGGACCATTGGTAATTTCATTTTATCTAAAATTACATGAAATATAGGGCCCACAAAAATTAGTAGCCCATGGGCCAACACAATCTTGAATCCGCCACTGGTGACAATAATTAATAGATAATTACATATTATTGCTTTAAAACATTGTGAAGGATAACCATTCTGTTTGAAATTGTTTAGTCAAAAATGTAATTTTGAACACATGTTATAAACTGGTTACGTTTTTGGTATAAAAGAGAAAAAAATGAGAGTATAGGCTAAAAGAAGCTTTCTTTTGACAAACAGATGTTTTAAACTGGTTATTTATGGGATTAACTTAAATGTATAGAAATAATGAATTATCTTCATGTTTATTTTGTAGTGTTTTGCGCAAAACATAAAAAAGCACGTTTCATAACGCGCTTCCTGGAGGGAGTTTAAAAAGCAGGTTGTGAAAGAAACGGTCCCAGCAATGCTTCCCATTTTTATGGGTTTTTTTAAATATTAAAAGTAGGAAATAAAGCAATTGTCCCTTAAGACTGATTTAAATAACTATTTAAAGTGTACTTAAAGCCACCGTGGGGATCGTTGATGTTAACAAACATATTGATTAGGCACACTTGAGCGGTTCTTTCGAAAGTTTGTTAAAAGCAATCTGGTGTCCAAATTGGCCGGTATATAGAGATAAGTATTATGAATTTGAATTTTTCTTCCTTTTATTAAACTGTTGCCGCTAATAATTAAACATTGAACACAAATATTAGAGTACACTGTACTAAATTTCAGGAGTAAATTGTACTTATCAACTTTAGGTATTTATTTTAGAATTAAGCACAAGGCTACACAATGGGCTATCTGTGCTCTGCCAGCCAAAGGTATCGAAACCCATTTTATAGCTATGTGAGTGTGCAAACACACCGTTGTGCCACCTGTGGGCAAGCTTTACATAATGCTGTAAGTTAGACTAAATGATGTTGTTGTTTTTGAATTAAGTACAAAGCTACACAATGGGCTATCTGTGCTCTGCCCATCACAGGTATCAAAACTCGGTTTTTAGCGTTGTAAGTCTGCAGACATACCGCTGAGCCACTGAGGGCTCCCTCGTGTGACATGAACATTTATCAAAAATTAATAAATAAAAGTTTTTTTTTTGATAACCACTGGGAGGCCAAGAGTAAATGAAGATTAAAAGAAGTAAAACTCTTTTGAAGAGACATTAAATGAGATGATTCAGCATTTTCTTAGATCTATTATTGTACATTGGAGATTTACTTTGTGTTATGTTATTATGTTTAGTCCGAGGGTAGGACGACGGTAAATATTAATGTCTCACAGATCATTTCAAATTAAATTATTTATTAGCAGGTATTAAACTATTTCACTGTTTGCTTTTTTTCATATCTTGTTAGATATTACTGATATATAGTATTGAACACAGCCCAGCATGGCCGAGTGGTTAAGGTACTCGACTCGTAATCTGACGGACGCGGTCTCGAAACCCTGTCGCACCGAACATGCTGGCATTTTCAGCCACGAGGGCGTTATAATCTTACGGTCAATCCCACTCTTTATTAGTAAAAGAGTAGGCCAAAAGTTGGCGATGGGTAATGATGACTAGCTGTCTACATTGACTACACTGCAAAGTTAGGGACGGCTAGTGTAGATAAACCTCGAGTAGCTTTGAACGGCTTGGCATGGCCGAGCGCGTTAAGGCGTGCGCTCGTAATCCGAAAGTCGCGGGTTCGCGTCCGAGTCGCGCTAAACATGCTCGCCCTCCCAGCCGTGGGGGCGTTATAAAGTGAAGGTTAATCCCACCTTTCGTTGGTAAAAGAGTAGCCCAAGAGTTGGCGGTGGGTGGTGATGACTAGCTGCCTTCCCTCTAGTCTTACACTGCTAAATTAGGTACGGCTAGCACAGATAGCCCTCGAGTAGCTTTGTGCGAAATTCCAAAACAAACAAGCAAACAAGCTTTGAGCGAAATTAAATCAAATAAACATAGTGTTTCAAAAGCACATGTTTACTTTAATTGTTAACTCTTTTTATTTTCATTTGATAACAAAAGAACATTAACATGAAACAGAGTTATTGTTATTCAATAATATGCCAGAGTTCACCTGATAGAGGCTTGATCATAGAGATTGTTTTGATCCACTAAGAATTGCCTGAGCTAATCAGAAATGAACTTAATAAACAAGAAGAGTAAACAAATGAGAAGATAGGATAATGTTACATATATTTTGACAGTTTGTTGAAAAAATAATATTTGGGGTGAATGTTACACAATAATGCTTTCATAAAAAATAACTTAACTACTCAACGAATAAACAAGTCTTTACAATTATTTTGTTATTTTCAACATCTAGAATGAAAATGTATTGCTGCAAAATTTACTGAACGTATTTTGGAAAAGTGGTTTTCTTACAAAGTAATGGTCGAAGACGGCCTTATGAGGTAAGCGAAGAGTCTGATCGAATGCCATCTATATTGAACACAGTATATTTCCATAACACTTCGCCCCCCAGTGGCTCAGCGGTATGTCTGCGGACTTACACGCTAAAATCCGGGTTTCGATACCCGTGGTGGGCAGAGCATAGATAGCACATTGTGTAGCTTTGTGCTTAATTCAAAACAACAACAACCAAAACACTTAAAATATGTACAAGTTAGTCTCTTTATAGATATACACATGTATTTTGTGACTTTGTGAATACTTCGTTTGTATCAAAATTAATGTTTTGGCGTAATGTATTCTAACAGTTTTTCTTCCTGGTTAATGGTTAAATACTACATATAGAACAGAGGTATATTTGTAGCTTTGAAACATTCGAAATGAGAAACGAAGTTTCACTTATTATTTACATTTTTTAACACTGAAGAGTGGAATTGACCGTCACATTATAATCGTCCTTCGGCTGAAAGGACGAGCATGTTTGGCGCGACGGGGAATGCGAACCCGCGACCCTCCGATTATGAGTTGCATGCCTTAACACGCTTGGCCATTTCGGGCTCGTGGTAGCAAGAGCTTGAGATGTTGGTATGTTTCCGCCACGAACAAGTAAACAGATATCAAGACACAATATGTTTTAAATTATATTAAATGGCATCGAAAAGATATAGGACCACTTATGCTTTTCATACGGAGGGTTCATATCTGAGGTTTAACCCCCTGGAACACTATTCAGCGTATATATTCTGAAACGGTGGGGCATGAAAAATGTACACAAAAACAGTACTTCTACTTGATATGTATATGTTCTGGTAGGATTTTAATGTATGTGAAGCGCACATCACCAAACAGTGAAACTATAACTTATGAAGTGACATTTGACAAAGCGCACATCACCAAACAGTGAAACTATTGTTTATGGAGCAACATTTGATAAAGCGCACATCACCAAACAGTGAAACTATAACTTATGAAATAACATTTGATAAAGCGCACATCACCAAACAGTGAAACTATTGTTTATGAAGTAACATTTGATAAAGCGCACATCACCAAACAGTGAAACTATTGTTTATGGAGCAACATTTAATAAAGCGCACATCACCAAACAGTGAAACTATAACTTATGAAATAACATTTGATAAAGCGCACATCACCAAACAGTGAAACTATAGTTTATGGTGCAACATTTGATACAGTATTTAAAGTTTACTTAAAGTTATTTTTTGCTAAATTAAGATACTCTGAGATTATAAAATTATCTAGTCGTAACGTCAAGGTCTTTTGTTGTTGTTGCATTATGTAGTAATATTTGGTATATATTCGCAAAGTATGGATTTGACGTGTGAGTGGGAGGAAATGAACAGAATGTAGAAAATGTGTTCTATCTTATTAAATCAAATACCAGCTTCTAGTAACACTCGCTAAGTTTAAAACGTATGAAAAGCGACACATGACGGAACTTTCGTTTTCTCTAAAATCTAACTTATACAAAACAAACACTGTTATTGCATAACTTGATTTACGTATGATGTGTATTTTAGGAACATATTTCTGAAAGGTTTATTTTAGAATGGATATACTTGAATACTTAGATTTAAAAACGTAGCAAATGATTAAGTGTATTGACTGTTAGAACGATTTAATACAATGACATCGCTGAAATAAAAATGTCTAAATAAAAACAACCGTTTCTTCTTTGGGGGCTCTTTTATAACTGGTAAAGGATAACAGCTTTACGGTTACTCACAGTGTCAAATGAACCTATTTTGTTTTCCTACTTTACACATAAATCTCACACTACACAGTTGATATGTTACCCAGGAAATAGGGAGATTACGCTGCGTTTAACAGGAAAAGATAAAAAAAAAGGCATATTTACAATCGCGTATTGCACAGTTTGGAACCGATTGGATTATAAACACAAATTAACTAGTATAATAATAAACAAAATGAAACATGGACTCGTTTCTTCTGATTAGATTCAATGATAGATATTTCTCATTTGGTTAATGTGTTCACTGAGATTTGTCATTCAACAAATAAGTATCTTTTTTATGCAAGGTAATATATGTAAATTACGGTCTCATACATTTTAAACTATTTTAATAGCTACGGGGCACCTTTTAATCATAAGTTGAATTATGAAACGGAACATTTAAGAGATTATGCTGTGAGAGACTCAAGTTTTCCTTTTAAAACTACTACAAACAACTTATCTTCTTAATCTTTACTAATAATCAGCTGCCGAACATATTCGACAACTACATTTATGGTTTTACTTAAGCAGTGGCCCCCCAGTGGCTCAGCGGTATGTCTGCGGACTTACACGCTAAAATCCGGGTTTCGATACCCGTGGTAGGCACAGCACAGATAGCCCATTGTGTAGCTTTGTACTTAATTCAAAATAACAATAATAATAACTTAAGCAGTGTGTCAAATGTTCGTTTATATACATTTAACGTGGTGATAGAGACAGCAAAATAAATTGATCCAGGTTTTCAGTGTTAATAGTTTTCTTTAATTTGATGAGTCCTGCGGCGTTTAAGAAAACAAACCAAGATTTAAAAGGCCTAGTAATTATTTCGTGGCTCTTTTATCAAAACTTTCAAGCTTACGTATTTATGTCCATCTTTTAAATTTATTTCCACTTATTGTTCTTCAGTTTCTCTACCTAAGTTCCTATTTAATTCTACATTTGCTTCTCTGTTTGAAATTCTGTGTTTTTCTTATTTACAGAACCGTTGTAATAACACATACGTATAGAAGAGTGTCAAACATTAAAACTTGACATATCGTTTGATCTTTTAATAAACATCCAATGAAGAAAATCCAATTGTATGGTGAGTGAGTTAGCCATAGAAAATTCTGATCTTAAATTTCCTCGAATCAGAAATTAAAGCAATTTCCGTATTCTATAAACTTTAGATCGCTCTAAAGCATCCTAGCAATCATATAGAACATACTATGGTGAAGAAAATGTTTTCTCTGATTTGATGGCCACCTCCCCACTATAACCTTGGGAAGAAAAATCTTCTATTGCTCTACTTTTTTATGTAAGACGTATCGTAATAAAACTCCTACACTTTTCGTTCACGAACAGAACCATCTCTGCCACAGACTGATAATTCTTGTTATTGCGGGATCGACTTGACTCCTATCTTCTGTGCTCAACAAAGGTCGTGGATGTTATATCTCACCCAGTGTTTTTCAGACATCACTGGTTGATTTCTTGAAATTGGGCTAAGTGAACCTACCAAAAGCTAAACGTTAAATGGTTCAAACTGTTTATAATAGCTACGAAAGGTTGAAATATCTCTAGACTAATTGATTAACACGATACTGGCAACGTCACTAGTTGGTTTGACTCTGAGTTTGTTAGTGTTGCGAGCTTTCATTCCATTACTTGGAATTGTAATTTACCTTCTGTTTGCCTAACTATCTTTCATTTTATTTCATGTAGTTATGTAATTCCCATTTTACCATTATTGTTTTTACTATTTAATTAACACTTTTCTCTCACTATTATTCGATCTGAATAAAAATAATATAGTATATGAATATCATATATTTACAGTCAATTAGTTTATTCTTAGGTAATTATGTTTAGGCCCAGTTAAAAACAAAGACAGAAATAAAAGAATAAAAGCGTTTGAAATATTTCATTTATTATTGAAAAGAAATTTTATATTTTCATGTTTCAAGCCAAAGAAAATGGCAAATATTTACTAAAATATTACAATATGAATTTTAGAATTCCTATGGCTCATATATATTCAATTTATACTGTTGTACAGCATATTGTATGACTTCTGACTTTTACAAGCCCCCCCAGTGGCTCAGCGGTATGTCTGCGGACTTACACGCTAAAATCCGGGTTTCGATACCCGTGGTGGGCAGAGCACAGATAGCCCATTGTGTAGCTTTGTGCTTAATTCAAAACAACAACAACAACGACTTTTACAATTACTGCCCTCTGGTGATGAATTCAGTAATTATAAACCGTAGAAATTTATTTTATTAGCATATAAATTAAAGACAACTTCTCAGGAACTACAGTAATTACTGTATGTATAAGCTTCAAATTTGTACTTGTTTTACACTTAAAGGAATTTTGTATTAAAATTTACATTTCTCTGCTTTCACACCACCCACAAGCCTTGAATATTAGTAATTCATTAAACTATATTGCAGCTAATTTCTAAATAAAGTGTGTTGATAGTAATAAGGAAAAGCTGTTGCTGTTTGCAGTTACTATCGAGTGGGTGTACATATTAAAGTTATTAGAATGTTTAACATGAATCACACCCACTGGCCAGCCGGATAGTGATAGTTTAATATATGTTTCTAAAGACTGTTTTTCTCGTCACCAGAGTTCTTCATCTTCCAGTGTGTAACAGATTGTCATCTTGCTGTTATTTGATTTTTCTTTTATATATTTGTAAACAACCAATTAAATATTATTTACTCCCATGGAATGACGGCCTGACTAATTTCTTTGATTGTAGATTTCGCTCTGAGATAAATGTTTACAGTTAAGAATGAACCGGATGAATAAAATATATTGGAGTTTGTTTGGTAATTTTTTGCAGTTTAATTAATACCCGTAAATGCTTAGAATTGTTAATTAGATTTCCCTTATCAATAAAATGGTAAATGTTACTAAGAAACTACACTGAAAGAGCACTATTACTATACTTGTGGTGTGAAAGTATATTACACACACTTCTTAAACAACACTGAAAGAGCACTATTACTATACTTGTGGTGTGAAAGTATATTACACACACTTCTTAAACAACACTGAAAGAGCACTATTACTACACTTGTGGTGTGAAAGTATATTACACACACTTCTTAGTCTTTAATGATAAGCAAAAATAGTGCGCAGTCCTCAGTTATTGGGATATACAATTGTAATATGTAGTACCCAGTTACCGAGATATGCAAATATACTGTACTCTCTTTAATTTCCGTAAATGTAAATATAGTACACAGTTTTTGGGATATATAAATACATATTTCATTTGTCGGTTCTCTGCGTATGCCTATGTATATATTTTTCAGCTGCTATAGTGCACATTACTCAGTTCTAGGAAATAAGTTTATAAAATACTATATTTTCTGTCCTTATAGTTTTTTTATACATATATTTACAGTAGAACTAACACATGTTTAATGATTCATAAAAGAAAAATTCGTCGAACTTCTGTATCAATATACAAATACACAAACAGGATGTTTTTGAGTGATATATGAGAATATATCCGATAAGCGCTTTTAGTTTTAGGAATATACCACTAAACAACAAGTACAGCTCACTTATTTTCAAGTATATATATATATATATACACACAAACATAGATGAATAAAACCCCTTTCATTCAAAGAATATGCAAACATACCAGCAAATCTTCTGTAATGTCCGAGATATACAATATATGAGTAAAATTTCTTGTTCTAGATTATATCAATGTGATAGTAAAAACCTTCTTTTCCTTTGAAGTTTACTTAAATGCTAATAAAGTTCAAGTAATATTGCGATTATTTCAATTGATCAATTTACTTCCTTCACTTTGTGTTTACTTCAATATATCAGATTTGTAGGAGTGATTATATTATATTGAAATGGATTTTGAATACGCAACTCACAAGAAACGCGACAAATATGTTTCAGAATTAAATGTTGACTTTGTTTAGGCTTTTGTAGTTTATCTATTTTCTTTTTTCTCACGAAGTGTGCCTAACAACCTTTTCAGATGAAAATATCCATACACTCACGTCATAAAGATGTCTGCAGAGTTGGAATTTATAGTTTTTACTTTGAAGCATTTCTTGTATTTAATGGCATTGGAAAAAATATAGATAAACCAAATACCACTGAACTACCTGTAAAATAAACCCGCAACAAGTCTTACCACAACTGTGCTAAATAAAATGTATTGTCATGTAATAGGTGACAATTCACGAAAACAGCGATTATTGTCAAAAGCCACACATGTGCCCTGGTCATTATAATGAAGAAACCAGGTTCCAGTTACAAATCCCGTTCAACATACCTTGAGCAAAAGAAGAATAAAACGAGTATTCACACTTCCCCATAAGAGGTCATGCCGGTTAAGTCGATGGATGTAGTTCCTATGGACTGTTGAAGAGGAAACTGGGAACCGCCATATTACAAACTAGATGGATTATTGAAAGCAAAGAAGGGAGTACTGTAGTGTGAACATGAGAACTTTACAATGGAAACTTTGTTACATGGTTGTTGTAAAGATGCATTATTATCAGATAGAACATAATCGGACATGGCGACATGAATTGTAACGACCCGATAATGCTGCAAAGAGTTTTAATATAAAACAGTCAACCCTCTATATTCCTTCACTTGAGTAAATGTAAATAGATGAATTAATAACTCACGCTCATCTGTAGTGGAAAATGGGTATGAAAATATGGTTATGTAAACTAACAACGAACCCTTAAATATTGTATAATCCACATTAAGAACAAACCTAAACATAATGTTTCAGATTTTTCTTCAATGTTTTGCTCCTGTTTGCTTATCCTCGGGAGAAAATATAAGTTGATTGTACTAGATTTGTAAAGTGTTAATTCGGTGAAAACATCAGTAAGGTATATTGAACATTAATTAGTTTGTTTTTCCATTAGATTCTTCCTTGCGTAATATTCGGCAATATATGGTTGTGTTTATTTTAATTTCGAATGTGTGAAGTAATTATTCATTAATGATTGCTTGGTGGCCAAATTCAATATAACTGTCGTTTGGATATTGTTTGTTTCAAGAAAAACACGTTACGAATAATCTTTTAAAATGGCAGACTTGCTGACTTACAAAAATAAAGGAATGCTGGTCTTTCGAGATAAATTAAACCGACTGTAAGAAAGAATGTTCATTAAGAATTAAGATATTTACCCTACGAAAAGAGTCGCAAACTAACCCTAAAGAAAGAAAAACAAGCTAGTATTTTAAGAAGAACTATATGTTAATTCCTGAGAAAGCAACATTACAAATGCTGGCAAATAAAATTCATTGGCGGAAGAAAAATCTTCGTTTTAAATTACAGAATGATTTTATGTCAATCAAAGATTTATCTGTACATCTCGAATACACGTTCATTCAATAAGTATCAGAAAATTTCAGTTTAAAATTTAACAGTTTTATTGAAGTTGGTACTGTAAACAATTGTTTGTTTACTAACAGAATAAAAAAACGCCGATTGCAAGACCTAGCCGACTTACAGAATAGGCCCGGCATGATCAGATGGTTAAGGTACTCGACTCATAATCCGAGAATCGCGGGTTCGAATCAACGTCACATTAATATGCCCGCCCTTTCAGCCTTGGGGACGTAATAATGTGACGGCCAATCCTAATATTCGCTGATAAAAGAGTAGTCCAAGAGTTTGCGGTTGGTGGTGCTGACTAACTACCTTCCCTCTAGTCTTACACTGCTACACCAGAGACGGCTAGTACAGATAGCTCTCGTGTAGCTTTGCGCGAAATTAAAAACAAACCAATCAAACTTACAGAATAAGTAAAGTTTTGTATAATATATGGCGTGAAATGATCAGGTCGTTAGGACGCTTTACTCACAATCTGACGGATGCGGGTTCGAGTTTCTTCGTTCCACCAAACATGATCATCCTTTCAGCTGTAGAGCGTTATAATGCTAGGGTAAATCACATCATTCATTGGTTAAAAGAGTAGTCCAAGGGTTGATGGCTACCTCCCTTTCCTATAGTCTTTCACTGTTAAATTAGGAATGGCTAGTGCAGATAGCTCTCGAGAAACTTTCGCGAAACAAATAGAATAATTGTGGCTGTATGGTAAGTTAGTTTTACAGTAGTTATGTAAGTTGAAATAAAGAGTAGTTTGTGTTGTAACACTCACACACCCTTTTTCGAAGATTATCCTATTATGTCGTAAAGTTCGTGTTTCGTCATAATAAACAACAAAAACAAAGTTGCCACCTAACCAAAGAGTAAGGTGTGTCTTAATGATACATGAAAACAGTTTCAACCTTAAGTTCCAATATGATGAAGGTGCACTTCGAGTTTGGATACAACATAAAAATTGATTTCAGTGTGCAAAAGAATATTGTCACGTATACGTTGAGTGAGTAACGCTAAAATACGAGGCAGCGTTCAACTTGAAGGTTTCTGGTTAATGATACGTGATTGAGTAACAATCCTTTTTGTATCTTTAGTTAAAATGTTGTATTGGTTTTGATATCGTAGGTTCTGAATTTAGCTTTTAACTATGAACAGAGTTTTATGTCCTTGATCTGTTGTTGACAAGTTTTGAAATAAGGTACAGAAGATCCACTTAGCAAAATCGAACACAATTATCAATAAAGCGATATAATTGATTCTGAATATTAATTTATTGTTGAAAACAATTAACAACAGCATATTTACTCATATACATCTCACTGCACAACTTTAAAAATTCATGTGTCTTTTGGAAAGTAAAACTACTTTAAGAGTGTGTTTCTTTGCTTTTGTTCCTAATGTTTGTTGAGAAATGACATAAAAATACATCCCTGTATCACATACACACAAAAATCTAAAATATGTTTATCAAATGCATTTGAGAACACTGTTTTCACCCCATACCGTGTATTATTGAGATAAAGCACACAAATTTATATATTTGTGTGATTATGACTGATATTTGTAAAAAAACAAAACAATAAAACGTAACAAATTGTATTGTAGTTTTGTACACAACAAAGAATTTACATCGAACTTGATTTGGTTTGTTTTGAATTTCTCGCAAGGCTACAGAAAGGCTATCTGCGCTATCCGTCCCTTATTTGCAGTGTAAGACAAGAAGGAAAGACGTGCATGTTTGACGTAACGGGGATTATATCAAACTTTATGAGTAGAATTTTCATATGCTGTCTGATGGAAAACGCTTATAATATCTTTGAAATCAAAGTCATTCTACTAAAACGTGTTTGTTTACGTTTTTGTCTCTGGCTGAATTTCAGTGTATTTCACACATTCATTGAGGATCGTTTTAAATTGGCCCGGCATGGTCAGATGGTTAGTGCTTCCGACTTGTAACGTGAGGGTCGTGTAGTCGAATCTTCGTCACATCTTAAATATTCTCGCACTCATAGCCGTAGAGGCGTTATAAAGTTACGGTTAATCCCACTATTCGTTGGTAAAAGAGTCGCCCAAGAGTTAGCAGTAGGCGGTAATGAATAGCTGGCTTTCCTCTAGTCTTGCACTGGTAAAGTAATTGTTAAAGTAGGGACGGCTAGCGCAGATAACATAAGCTAACATTGCGCGAATTTCAAAAATAAACAATCATTTTAAATTCCCAAAATATATTATTAAAATTTTAAAACGCAAAATGGTTGTGATTTTTTTTAATATTACAAGAGGTTCTGATGTGTATATTATTCAGGATGTTATAAGTAATAAGTAAACTGTGCTGATATAAGATTTGAAATATTTAGAATCGGAACAATATAAACGAATATCTTCCATTAACGATGTCAAATGATTATGCATATATTTTTATATACACATAAAGTGTTAGGTATATGTCTATATTAAAATCAGAATATATCAAAAATTTAATTTTGAGATTATTTTGAACCTGTTTAAAGATTAACAAAATTTTGCATATCTTGCTAAAAGAAACAAACAGTTAGAGTAAAGATGTATTTAAAATTAAATATTATTAATAAAAACAAACGCAAACCTTTCATCAAAGTAATTCAATCCGATAATGTAAAGTTATGCTGATAAAACTTAATTGTTCTGTAACTTTTTAATAAATGCCTTAGAATTTTTTATTGTGATTGTTGATTGACACCAATAGAAAAATATTGTCAGATATACCTCACCATTAAACAGAACATCTGGAAGATTTGTAGTTTAGTATAAATAATAGTGTCCGATACTTTAGTCATTATTCTATTTCTATTTCACACATTTCTAGCTTTGTCCATATTAATAAAATAGACATTTCTAGTAACACTTACTACATCAGTAATAATATCACGTAAAAATACGAATATCATTAGGGAAATAGCCAGCTAGATTATCAATAAGGTGAACATTCAGACAAATTAATAGGTACCGAGCCAGTAAGGTAAACAAAGAGATGGAAAACCAGACAACGAAGTTGACAAACAGATAGTAAAGTAAACATCTAGGCAAAACGTAGGACAACCATCCACAAGATGAACATGAAAATGATAATGTGGATACTAAGACAGTAATGCAGTGAGCTGGATGTACAAATAAATAGATTATCATTTAAATAATAAAATGGACAACCATACAGGTAAGTAGATGGATATCTGCACAAAGTACACATTCAAATTCTACATTGCTTGTGCAAAATAAAGGGTATGTAAGCCAGTAAAGATGACTTTGTTTTGTACTAGCTTCATTAAGTCGTTATAAAAACGATGGTTACTACTTAGGTTTATTGTAGTGGTAAAATACTAATTTAGCGTACCATGAATTACAATAAGTAAAATATACAAAGACTAGATATACCTGTATTGTCAAACAACCCGAATAATGTCAGGATGGTGGCATAGATTATTTGCTGTCGGAAATACATGATCAAAGCACTTCTCCTCAGTAAACAGTAGAAAGTATGCTGTTCTACTCGGCCTTCAAGAAGCTATGTGCACCTTTTCCACCCACTTCCTCTTTCTTCCTTGCTTCCTTGCTTCACCGCTGCTTGGTGGCCTCAGGTAAGACTTGACTGACACTCGCCTTCGCTATACCACGTGGGCAATCAGGGGGCATGCGTCATCATTTCGATTCTACAGTTTGTAGAGATTGACTTTTTAAGAAACACTGGTCAATCTACTCAACGCGTCTTAACTGAAGAAGTGTTTTAATTAATAAAGTTTAGATTGTTTATATGATATATGATTACGGGAGAATGCTACGAAGTAAGAAACGTCATTAATGGTTTCTGATTTTGTAATGAAAACAAAATCTTAATGATTATCATAATCATTAAGTTAATCTTTTTTTACTACTGATATCAACAAATTCCACCATCATGGCAGACGTAATTTACAAGTAAATTTAGATGAACTTTATGGCAAACCGAACTTTCTGCGGAGGTAAATTGAAACTATAAGTAAAATTTCGAAACGCCATGAAAAACATATTTGAATTATTCAGATAATACAGACTATTGAAGTTTAAAAAGACGCATTTAAATATTAACAGGTAGCAATAAATATTTTATAGAGCGGAGATTTTCTTTTGATTAACTCTTTCCAACTACGTTTTAAGTATTTATGAGGGATGATTTATCAAATTATTTGTAAGTTAAAATAATAGTATACGTGTATCACCCCTTTCCCAGTAGCTTCGTAGTAAGTGTGCAGACTTATGACTTTAAACAGCGAACCTCCACACCTATAGTAGACACAGCTAAGAAAGTCCATTGTGTAATTTTATATTTAACAACAACCAAAACCCTTACATGCATATACCATGAATATGAATTTTGTTACGTCTAATACTAGTCGCAATCAGCGAGTGGAAACTAAGAATTGTGGTATAACAGGTTATTTCTGAATTATTTTGTGTGTGTGGGTTTGCATTTCTTGTAGCAAAGCCACATCGGGTTATCGACTGAGCTCACCAAGGGGAATCAAAGCCCTCATTTTTAGCGTTGTAAATCTGTAGACATACCACTGTACTCGCGGCGGGCTATTTTGTGTGTGGTTAGTGTTCACTTTATCTGGAGAAATGGGTTATTTAAAGAGACGGAAGCAGCAGTGGCTGAAGGGAACGGATTTTAAAGGTATCCGGCATCTCGGAGTGTCCTGTTTTTGAAGAATATGACATGTTAATATTTTCTGTATTGTGCTTAAACGAAATATATCCATTTTATATATAAATATGAATTTAATTGTGGTTCACATTAAAGTGCTTATTACAATAAAAATACCGGTATGATATAAGAATTTACACGCGCTTCAGACAGACAGATAGATGGATGGAAATATGATGAAAATAGGTAGATGGAGTAAAAAATAAACCTGTCCTGGAATAAACATCAAAAGAATTTTACAGAATTGTTCTATCTTTCAGAAGTTTAAAATCAGGAGTTCGATTCCTCTCGATGGGCTCAGCAGATAGCCCGATGTGGCTTTGGTATACGAGAAACAAACAAACAATCTATGGAACGACAACTCTCCTTTCTCAGATTTTCAAAAACTTCAATGTCAATATTTGACATCTGAGAAAAAGTTTGATTGAAGCACATTAGGTTCTCGACTATTTTTTATATTCTTTGATAGCATTTAATGTATGTGTTTCACTTTGTGTTTTCTGCCTTCCCGCGCTCTTCAGTAAAAATATAAATATGACACTCAATAGCAGTCTTTTTACGATGAGGTCGTTTTTCAATAATCGTAAAATTCTTGAACTGCAGGCTATCTTTTCCCGTTCTTCAGATAATATGCCGACCTTAGGGCTCATAAAGAAGGAATTATTTTTAAAAGAAAGAAAACATTGTTCCAAAGTACAAAACTATGAGTGCAATTTTAGAAAAAGGTAGTTTCGTATTTCGTACCAATATCGAATAACAAAAGTAATGTTTTAGACATTGTTGACTTTTCGAGAAATTATTGACCCTCTAGCATCGAATAAAATGTTTGAAATAATTCGTAATAATTGTTTTTGTAAGATCACCAAGTCAGTAGATTTATCTTACTGGTTTTTTAATGTTTTTAGATATAAGGTGCATTAATTTTGTTATGTCTACGCCATGTAAAAAAGTTTAACATTAAAATTATTAGTCTTGAGTAAAACAGGGATTAATAAAAACTGTATTAAAAACGTGTTATACAATACAGTAAAACCTGTCTAAGGAGAGATCGAACGGGACCGAGTGAAATTTCCGGCTTAAGGTTTTTTGATTTAGACACAGTGAACATGCATTTCCTTAATTATATATAATTTTTGAGCGGAACCTTATACTTGCTTAACTCAAGAAAAGTAAGATGTCTGTAAATAAAGGTATTATACTAATTATGTTATATTTATCAAAATAAGAACAAAAAAGTACATTCAAAATATACACAAGTACACAAAATCTTAATCAAATTTATTTGAAGAAAGTGTCCAATTCGAAAAAATTCGTTTTTTTTTAATGGGCTTTCTCTTGCTCATGTAGTTGGTATAAGTTTTTAATTTATACTTTAGCAGTATATTGTTAGATAAGGCTAAGTATGGGTAACGGTTATTTAAGCTTAACAATAATTCAACTTGAAGAGAGATTGTAGGACAAATTAAATCCATTGTTGCACTTAACGAATACAGTATAAAAACTAATCAGTTATCAAACTTAGGCTTAACTGTGTTTACAACTGGCTACTGGTATTTTGTCACATTATCGAGTGTTTTTTAATTCCCAAAATTCTATAATGGTTAAGACTACTTCAGAAGTTAAGCGTTCCCAGTTTATTTGGTGCAATAGTTGCAATGAATGAGCTTTATTTGGGAACTCTAAACTACAGTGTACTTCTAAGGAAAGTAGAAGTGAGGGTGTTCGGTCTATATGTAGAGTTTGCAGGTTGGAGGAAAAGTAGGAGGAATTAAAGTGGAGGAAATAGATAAAGAGAAGTTTAATCTGTGGGATGTGACCACAGAATTGCAAGAGGAGCTCAAGCTTTTACATGCAAGGGGGACATCAACTAAGATTAACAGTGACATTAAGGAAGCTAGAAAGGGTGGTATTAGGGTTAAAAGTAGTGAAATCAATTGTAAAAATTCTATTCTGTTGAACAACAAATTTCAGTCTTTGGCTTATGTAAATGAAAAACTATTGCATGGAGGTTATAGTTACAGGAGATTCCCTCACATGGCAAGTGGATGGAATAGTTTGTGAGATAAATAGGAAGAAAAAAGATTATGGTACCCTGGTAGACGTAACTGACAAAGCAAGAGATATGAGAAAGAGATTGGGAACGATGCAGTCTTTGTTGTGTACCTAGAGCTAATGACACGAGGAAAAGTAAGCCAGAAGAGCTAATTAACAAATGCAAAGGGTTGATCAGAAGGATTGTGTCAGAGATACTGCTAAGAATTAATCGTGGAGATGAAATGTTGAGTAGATCACTAGAGCTAAATGCTAGGCTGAAATTAATATATACGGATGAGCATATTAACTGGTTGGACTTGTGGGATTAGCTCAGTGGATGATTTAAATTTAAGTAGGAAAGGGTCTGGCATGTTTGTAAGAAGACATTCACTCAGCTCTAACGGAAGTTTTAAATTAGGACTAGAGCGTGGTGATGTCAAAGATAAACTAAATGAAAGAAAACTAAAATATAGAGAAATGTTTATCATATGAAATTAGTATAAACGCAGTTATAAGAATAGGCTTAATTGTTCCTGTTTTAATGCAAGAAGTATAAGAAACAAAACAGATGACTTCAGGGCACTGGTAGGTGTGCTTGTTTGTATATTTGAACTTAAATACAAAGCTAAACAAAGGGCTATCTGTTGTTTGCCCTACACGTGTATCGAAACCCAGTTTCTAGCGTTGTAAATTCGTAGACATACAGCTGTGTTACTGGGCGGTATACTGATAAAAATAAAATATTTTGATATAACGGTAATAACTGAAACGTGTTTAAATATTTTAACGATAGAAATTTCTTTGAAATACGTGGATACAGTTTATTTAATAGGGACGGAATAGTAAAGAGAGGGGGAGGAGTGCTTCTATTTGTAACGTGCGAGGAGGAGTGCCTCTGTGTGTAACGTGCGAGGAGAAGTACCTCTATGTGTAACGTGCAAGGAGGAGTGCCTCCATTTGTAACGTGCGAGGAGGAGTACCTCTATGTGTAACGTGCGAGGAGGAGTGCTTCTATTTGTAACGTGCGAGTTACATCCTGTTGACGTTGAGAATATTAAGGATAATAGCAAGAATATTTAATACATTTTGGTTTCTGTCAATGGATATCAAGAGAAGAACTCTTAGTAGAAATCTGATACAGATCACCAGATGCAACTGATGAAATGAGTGAGAAACTTTACAATGAGATTAAGCTTTCAGATGTTACGGAAGTTATAATTATGGGTAATATTAAGTTCAGGCGTATTGATTTGGGAATTATAGAGTCAAACCACGTGTTTCTAGACTCTGTTCAAGATGGATTTCTTCATCAATTGGTCAAGCAATCTACTATAAATGACGTTATTTTATATTTATTATTAGCTTCTAATATAATAATGGTTGAGTAGTGATTGCTGTATTAGGTTTGATGTTTTGGTGCATATAGAAATTAGGAAAAATTATATTTCGATTCGAAATTGGAAAATTGAAAAGATACAACAACAATTATGTATTGTGAACAGAGCAGCTGAATTATTTGAAAAAAACTGATAATATGTGAAAATTTTAAAAGAAAATATTTCGATATTGAAAACAAATATAAATTTTAGAGAATGAAAAGAGCAGCTGCTAGTAAAAAACAAAATAAAACAGGTTGGTCCACTAAACGTATAAGAAAAAACATCACAAAATGAAGAATTTTAAATTTAGTGATATTTTAGAAGATTATAGTGGGATTGACCTCACATTGTAACGCCTCCACGGCTGAAAGAGCAAGCATGTTTTGCGCGATGGGGATGCGAATCTGCGACCCTCAAATTACGAGTCGAACACCTTAAACCCACCTGGCCATGCCGGACCAGGCTGAAAAGATAAAAATTGTCAGTAAGGATTTTGAAAAGTACATTAGGGGTTAAGAAAATGTTAGGATGGGGATAATACTCTTGAGGAATAACAAGGAAGACTAGCATTTGATGATTATAAAACGGCTAGGTTATTAAATTTTGCGTGTTCTTCAGTTTTTACTAATGAGGACTTCCTCATCTTTGGTAACTGTTAGATGAAAACAAAGTTGGACAAAATAACTGCATAAATTCTAAGTTTGTTAAAATAAAATAGAGAAGTTTAAAGAATAATAAGGTTTCTGGGTCAGACGATAATTTTCCAAGGAATTTAAAATAGATCAAGGACTGGATATGTGCATCGTTTGCCACAATTTTAGCAAGTCCTTAAATACTAGACAAGTACTAACAGATTGGAAATTAGCTAATGTCACTCTTCGTTACATGGAAAGTAACACAATTTTTTTTCCAGTAATTATTAGTCTATTAGTCGTACATCAGTCGTTGAAAAAGTTTTAGAAAGTCTGATAAAAGATACTTTGTAAAGTTATTTATCCAAGGCTAAACTTTTATCGAATAATCAATATGGTTTCACTTAGGGAGAGTTTTGCTATGATAGCAGATAAGGAACAACAAGTCTCTCGTTGTCTTTAAACTTCGTATTACGTAATTCTAAAATACAATTTGGGAAAACTAAAGGGGCGTATTTGCAGAATATTATTAAAGTTGTTATCACATTCTGTTATACTTTGCTGTCCCATCTAAAAGTTCGCTTGCCTATTAAAATTTAACCAATTTTATTTAATCTTTAATTCTAACCCATATTGATTATGATTTGACTGGATTATTTTATTTTGTTTTCTTTTCACATTATTCCTGTAATATTTTCCCATCAGTCTGTTAATAAGGTCACTTATTGCATTTATCACACACAAAACCATACTTCTAAACAGTGTGCTAAATACATGTTATGAAGATCAGAGGCTCTACATATATCATATATGATTTTGTATATTCGTTAAATTTATTTTAATAAGGTTCTGGAATTGCTCTTTGCATTAGATGCTTGTATTCAACTGGGTTTTATTACAACATTCGCATTAAAAATTCCTCATTTTTAGTAAACACACACATGTATCTACTGATATTTTCCTTTCTAAACTCCATCAATGATAACTCGATTAAAACTGAATCGGCTAGTCTTTCCTTCGAGCATCTGAATTATTGTTATGACCATTTTTAGTAAGTTGCTTAAATTTGTCGTTGGCTTGAAATTTAAAATTCATCTTCAATTTCCATATATAAGCATAAATAAAGAGAGCTAATTTTCATGGATATTTTTATTTGATACTATTATAAAACGAATTATGATTTAATATTTGCATAATTGGTAATTACGGAGTGTTGCTGGGTTAATTCCATCTTGATATCAACTGCACACTCATTACAAATTTTTTAATGAAACATTTATAATTTCGTAGAGATGTTTTGGTAAACATTTCCTTTTATCCCTATCACAGTTTCACTTTACTATACTAACTGGCATTAATCAACATATTTTTCAATCTAATTAAAGTCGACTACTTATTCCGTGCTCCTAAATTCTTAATACAGTTTCGCTGTTCAACAATGGAACTAATTTGAAGACGTGTATAATGACTTGTTGAGTAAGATATATTTATTTTATTTTAACTTTATTTAGACCTAATATCTAAATACATTCTTAATCTATCATCAAGCTCTTAAAAACTAGGTTAATATTAATCAGTTCTGTAATTTTTTGCACAGATTATTAATTTTTATTATATTAATTTAATACTTTTTTGTTTGTTTGTTTTGGAATTTCGCACAAAGCTACTCGAGGGCTATCTGTGCTAGCCGTCCCTAATTTAGCAGTGCAAGACTAGAGGGAAAGCAGCTAGTCATCACCACCCACTGTCAACTCTTGGGCTACTCTTTTAGCAACGAAAAGTGGGATTCACTGTCACATTATACGCCCCACGGCTAGGAGGGCGAGCATGTTTGGCGCGACGCGGGCGCGAATCCGCGACCTCGGATTACGAGTCGCACGCCTTATGCAATTGGCCATGCCAGGGCATATTAGTTTAATTAACAATAAATGTGCATACATTATTGACCTTTGGTTGCTCAAAGTACATCTGAAGGCTTATTTTTCTAAAAATCAGATTTTGATACCTACAACTGATAAACCACAAACAACCCATCATGTAGCTCTATGTTTAACAATAAACAAACAAAAAACGCGTATCTTATTTTCCTTTTTACTAACTAAATTTTGTACAAAGAAAAGGTAGTTGGATGAAGTAATGTGCAAGATATTGTTTAAAATTTTCAAGACTTATTATATTTTGTTCTTTTAACCGTATATGTAAGATATTAGAAATAAAAAATGTTTGATATGAAGACCAAAGTTTGTGCAAATAAGATTAAAGTTTCAAAAATACATGTGGTCTCAGAATATGCACAAAGCCAAGAAAACTCTGGTTGACGCTTACTTTACCAGTTTGGATTTAAATACGTTAAACATATTTCAAATAACTGAAGATGTAAATTAATAACTGAGCAAGACTCGTCAGCGTTGGATACGACAAACATTGTGTGCTTGGAATATTCTTAATGTACACTTTTTTAATTTTTGAAAAAACATGAAGGATTAGTTCTAGAATGCAGCGTTAAAAATATGACAGGTTTTATATCAATAGGTAATGATCAGTAAATTAATTATAATCATGCTTCGCTAGCTTTGAAATGTCGGTCACACCGTAACAACTGTTTCTGTAAAAACATACTAAACCAGATTGTTCCAGTTTTTCAAATTAATGCATCACTAAAATTTTAATCATGAGAATTGAAAGAAGGTTTGAATTTTTTTTTTTCGAATGAGCTTCCGTCGCAACTATTGCAATTGGTTAAGATTATGTTATACCAACATCACTGGTCTCGTTAAATGTAATGGATATCTGACTAAGAAATTTACTATTTCTAGACAGATAAGACAGGGATGACCTTTATCTGCATTACTGCATGTTCTCTGTGCGGAACCTTTCAGAGAAGCCGTGGTGCATAATTCACAAATTCGAAGTATTTCTCTCAAATACAATAATATCTGTTCGACTTCACTGATATACATGCATGCTATTGGTACTCAGATAACAGTGTCGGCCGTTGACCCTCTTATTGCCATAAAAGAACGTGTAACGATTATGAACGGACATCTGGTGGCAAAGTAAACTGGGAGTAAAGTAAAGATATGTGATTTGGTTCATTAGCTGATAACCAGGAATTTAAAATGAGTAAATTGACTATTGGTACTGGCCCTTTAAAAAAATTGGGTATTCAGTTTCATACAAATGTGGCAGAAATGCATGGTCTGAAGTGGGAAGTATTGTGTCAGAGAATAACACGCATATTGGTTGCTTAGAGATATCGGAGTCTGTCATTAAAAGGAAAAGTTATGGTTGTGAACTTCTTAGCTTCCAGTACGACTTGGTATTATCTGATGGTCTTGCCGATGGAAAACAGGATTTACCTGACAATTAAACACGATATTTTACGTTTTATATGGGATGGTGGAGTATATAAAGTGAGTTATGAAATTTTGGTATCTTCGAAAGACAAAGGTGGTGTCAATTTAACAGACGTAAAGACGAAAAAGGCGGCGTTTAGATTAAAATGGTTCCTCAGATCAGCAGATTATAACACATTTCCATCTCTGTTTATCCTCTTTGCCTATCTTTTAGGCAAGTATGGTGATTTAAATCTTGGGTACGATGTGCGGTATTGTGACATTCTCCCACGACACATGATGAATGTTCTTACATTTTATTGTGAAGTATTAGAGCCATGTAAAACGCTCGTCAGGTGTAGTCGAATCTTCCCAAATAACACAGAATTTTTTTTCCGGCAACCACTGTTTTTCAATTTTTTTTTGTTTCCACTATGGGATAAAGTACATTCTATAATAAAAAAAATATTGGTGCGGGACTAATTCGTTTTAGGGGCTTCACATACGAATTTGTCCCTCGTTGGCTTCCCTTAAAAACTATTATCGAGTTATGTCAGGATGTATCTGAAAGTGTGATACCTGTTCAAGTCAGACAGTATTACAAAACGTTATATGATGCTATTCCAGAAGAATGGAAAAACTTGTTTGAAAGAAAGATTACCCCAATTACAGGTTCGACAACATTTATTTTTGAGATGTGTGATTCAGATAATGATAATGTTATCCACTTAAATTATCTTCCTGTTAAAAAACTGATTAAGTTAATATACCAAAACTCCATCCCCGCTACTGAAGTAATTACTGCATGGAAAGATAATTTACTAGATACTAACTGGAAAAAAATATATATATATGCATACTTATCACCCATTTAAAGGCTTTGTCTTTGCTCATGTGGATTATTTATTTTATCACAATGCTTCAATGACGAAGCATTAATAAACTTGTTCATATGCAAAAACATGATACTGGTTTATGTACACTTTGTGGCAAAGACACTGAAACAGTGAGACATTTATATTGCCTGTGTCTAATGTTTCAACCCTTATATACATTAGTTTTCGACACTATTTCCTTTATCATTCAAAAATCAGTACCAATGAATCAGAAACGACGAATTGTTATACAGGCCTTCCTAGAAGGATTAAGAAAAGACGACAGCCTACAATGTATGTTTTTGATTACATTAGCTAAATACTGCATTATGACTGTTAGGAAAATTTGTTTAGCCAAAAATATCCATTTTAATCTGTTGTAATTTTATAAAGGTCAGTTAAGAAAGAACGTAAGTTTTGATTATTTCAGGTGTGTTATTCGTTATGATGTTCATTCTTTCTTTTAGTTTTATTCTAAACTTGTTTGTCTGTGTTCACAACGTTACATTATTGCGCGTCCTTCGACATGAGAAATTACAAATAGTATTAGGTGCATTAAATTGTATGTAACTGTGTATTTGATTGTTGTACTTGTTTTGTATGTAATATATGTGATTATGAGGCCTCTTCAAGAAGTTTGTAAATAAAAAAATTTAAACAAGGTTAAAATGTTGTAAATTTGTTTTATAGAAAAGAATGCTCTAACGTATATTAAAAGGTAAAGAAACATGAGTTCCCAAAAGTTTTTCTAATTTATAGAACTTCAGAATTCAAGGTATACGACAATGAAAACTGTAATCAAATGATTTTCAACTTACAATAGAAACGTCAATAACTTATGAAAAACACGTGGTAAGGTAACACAATATTATTCTAAATATTTTTGTGAATCTGAAATTAAACTGATTAATCGTGGTTTAATTGTTTACGCACCTTTGCGTAAGAAGTTTCAAATCATGCAAAAACATATTTGTATATATATTAAGGTTGTTATATAATTTTAAAGAATTACAAATACTCTCAATACATAAATATTGTGTCTAAATGTTCATAACGGTCCGGTATGGCCAGATAGTTAAGGCACTTGACTTGTAATCTGAGTGTCGCGGATTCAAATACCCGTCACACCAAACATGCTCGCCCTTTCAGCTGTGGGGGCGTTAAAATGTTACAGTCAATCCCACTATTCGTTGGTAAAAGAGTGGCCCAAGAGTTGACGGTGGGCGGTGATGACTAGCTCCCTTCCCTCTAGACTTACACTGCAAAATTAGGGACGGCTAACACATATAGCCAACGTGTAGCTTTGCATGAAATTAAAAAAACCAACAAAAAGCCACGTTCATTGTATCAAGGAGGTGTTGGTTGGGGGTTCACCTCTTAGAACTTTTAAACATTATCAGAATTAAGCAACGCAACTTGTTTCCTTATAGTACTGCATGGTAATATTAAGTAGTTTATCAATGCTTGTACGGTTTCATATTTTTCACAAAGACCTGTTATTGAATTTCTTTCTTGTTTCTTTTTATCTTAATGTTTGTTTTGTCTGTTTTTGAGATTTTCTTTTGTACCTACGCAAAGGTATGCTTGTTCAATTCAATTACAGCTACACAAAGGAACATTTGGTCACAACCAACTTCAATTATACTCATACAAAGGTATATAAAGTTTTGATAAAATATTCTAATAATCTCCGAATCTTCTTTATAGAAAAAGTAAATAAACGGCAAACTTATAACACTCGCAATGAAATATATGAAAGCCTAATTAATTTGTACAGCTGGTGGTTTATAATGTGTTGGAAAATCAGAACAATTTATTCGGTGTTTACAAGTTAAGGCTCACTTAGATGTTTAGCTAACGATCTTCACTATATATGGTAGATTTCACATCATACTTAAAGTAATTTCAAAATTTTCACACATGATGATGTCAGGAAAACGAAATTAATACAAAAATTTGTGAATTTTGATGTAAAGAAAAGAGAAACAAAAGATTTTGGTGAAAACCAGAGATAAAATTGTTTATAGTATTCTAGGAACGACTTCCTTCGTTTAGCATCTCATGATTCAAATTAAGTTAATCGAGCACTGTATCACGACAAAAGTTCACAATGTTTAACAGGTTCACCAAAAGATGTAGCAAAATTGTTTTTATATATTACTATTAAGTGAACGCTATCACAATGTTTGAAAAGGAAAATGAATAGTTTCTTATGTTGCAGCTGTACAGATTGTGTTAGTCGTATTGGTTTTCGAACAATCGAAAACCGAACTAAACACATGAAAAAATTACAGAAAGAAAAACACAGTTGACTTAAACTGAAATAAGAAAACCAGCAGCAACTTAATCTGATGTAAGCATTATAAGGCACCCCAGTGGCTCAGCGGTATGTCTGCGGACTTACAATCTAAAATCCGCGTTTCGATACCCGTGGCGGGCAGAGCACAGATAGCCCATTGTGTAACTTTGTGCTTAATTAAAGAAACAACAAAATAGAAAGTAAGCATTAAAATAATTTAATTAATTCTAAAAAGAACTTTGAAATAAGTTGGAGCTGGTTTGAGATTCAATCGGTAAGAAACCAAATTAGCGTTGCATAAGTATTAAAATAACTGTTAATTCTTATTATACCTCACAATAAATTGCTTTAGTCTTAGAATCATAAGATAATAAACAAAATTAGTGTTATATAAGTATTGAAATAACTAGTAATTATATTGGTTATTAAATTAAGCACAAAACTACAAAATGGGCTGTCTATGCTCTGCCCACCATGGGTATCGAAACCTGTTTTTTAGTGGTGTGAGTTTGCAGACCTACCGCTGTGCCACAGGGCACAGGAAGACGATTGTAATTATGAATATGATTGTCTATAAGTTGGGTTAGTCTTAGATTCAACATATAAGAAACAAATGTGATATCACATGACCATTAAAAACAACTTATTAATTCTAAGAATAATTGTTCTAAGTTGGAACGACTTTAAAATCATAACGTCAGTAACAAAATGAGCACCAAAGTAATCACACGAAATGCATTTGGGGTTAGGAAGCTAAATCACAAGAAGAACTTATGCCATACCATAAGTTCACTTAATGATGGAAAGAACACATTAAAAGCCAAATTTATGAAAGAGTAATAAGAACAGAAAAAAAAAATCATCAATCATACCAGAAGCCAGAGGCAGGTAAGGATGTCGGTATTATATGACGGTCTAATGCTAGAAAAACCAGACAAGAAGAAAACCTAGTGTTTAAGAGATGTAAAACCAATATACTATTAGAACGACTAAACCAAAAGCTGAAAAAAGATATGAAAACCAAACCACAATATTTGATCATGTAAAAGTAACTAAACAAGGAGATTAGCTGATGCTAAGGTGACCTTTCTATGCACTAAATGTATACTAAAGAGACCGGACCATAATTGGTGTAACTAGCAGGAAACTTGAAACATAATAGAAACTAAAGAGATGAAATAATATAACAAAAATATAATTACGAGCATTGATTATTTAGCAAAGACCAAATCAGAAAATCACCAGAGACCAAACAGCTCAAATCACAATGCTTAAGAGAGCAAACATTTGAGTAACGTTACAAACACCAGATCAAAAACTGGAAATGTATGAAATAATACATGAAAAGTCGCATTGATTTTACAGAACTCAGAATTGATCAAAAACTGGAAATGTATGAAATAATACATGAAAAGTCGCATTGATTTTACAGAACTCAGAATTGATCAAAAACTGGAAATGTATGAAATAATACATGAAAAGTCGCATTGATTTTACAGAACTCAGAATTGATCAAAAACTGGAAATGTATGAAATAATACATGAAAAGTCGCATTGATTTTACAGAACTCAGAATTGATCAAAAACTGGAAATGTATGAAATAATACATGAAAAGTCGCATTGATTTTACAGAACTCAGAATTGATCAAAAACTGGAAATGTATGAAATAATACATGAAAAGTCGCATTGATTTTACAGAACTCAGAATTGATCAAAAACTGGAAATGTATGAAATAATACATGAAAAGTCGCATTGATTTTACAGAACTCAGAATTGATCAAAAACTGGAAATGTATGAAATAATACATGAAAAGTCGCACTGATTTTACAGAACTCAGAATTGATCAAAAACTGGAAATGTATGAAATAATACATGAAAAGTCGCACTGATTTTACAGAACTCAGAATTGAGACTAAACCAGTAAAAGTGACCGGACAAAATTCATAAGTGGTGTCGCAAATTGAAAATTAAAAAAAATATCTCAAGATACAGTGATTTATTCAGAAGTAAAACTAGCATTAGAATAACGAAATGAAAAGCTAAACATATGTTTAACAAAAGCGACCATCAGTTTCTCCAGTTAGTTAATTTTACTAGAAGCCTGGTTACTGCAACGTACCAATGAATCGAGAAAGCTTGTCAACAACTTTAATAGAAATAAGTGAACAAGATAATGATATGATGTTATACAGTCAAAAAAAAGGAGACCTAACATTGCCGAAACCCAGCAAAGTATTGCAAAAACAAAACCAAAAATTACAGAAACCAAACAAAAAACATAACTAATATCGAAAAAAACAAAGCAGAAACATTAATATTGCAAGAACCACAGAAGAAGCACAACTGATGTTACACAAACCAAACCAAAAGTAGAGCTTATACTGTAGAAACCAAACCTGAAGAAGTACTAATATTGCAGAAATTAAATGAAAAGTATAGTTTATACTGTAGAAACCAAACTTGAAGAAGTACTAATACTGCAGAAATCAAAACAAAAGTAGAGCTTATGTTACAAAACAAATTACATGGAGAATTAATACATATTTTAATTAATAACAAACAGCTAATGAGAAGAAGAAGGCGTGGCTTAATTGAATTATGTTTTTGAATGGGTGAAGAGTAGCTCACCGTTTAGTGTTCCGGACTGTAAATCCAAGTTTCCAAAATTCTCCTCCTGTCGGTGGTGGTAATGGAGAGTGTGTTGACTGGTTGAGAAACCGCTATTCGAAAATCTCAAAATTGTGTACTGCTAGCGCAAGTAGTTTGTGAATCGCTTTGTATGAAGTTCATCAAATAGTAGCTGCGAAGAAACAGCGACTATGAATATTAAGAAATGTTAGAGCTGGTCAATAAAAATACATTCCGATAACATAGGGTTCAATTCATGTAGTTTCTTTATTGGACGAAAATAAATAAATTTTCATAAAGAGCGAAAATATCATTGGAATTTACAACACAGTGAAAGTTTAGGCTTAAACGCCTTAATTAATTAAGAAAATTAGAATATAATGGCTTTTATGTGCTGCACAAAACTTCATAGTTTATACCACATAAACTTAAAGTGCTTATATAACATAAAAAGTGACAGGAAACTTTTCGTTATGTTAAATTTGGCACAGAATTTTAATGACGCTTGTTTGTTTGTTTTGGGAATTCGCACAAAGCTACTCGAGGGCTATCTGTGCTAGCCGTCTCTAATTTTGCAGTGTAAGACTAGAGGGAAGGCAGCTAGTCATCACCACCCACCGCCAACTCTTGGGCTACTCTTTTACCAACGAATAGTGGGATTGACCGTAATATTATAACGCCCCCACGACTGGTAGGGCGAGCATGTTTTAGCGCGACCCGGGCGCGAACCCGCGACCCTCGGATTACGAGTGCACGCCTTAACGCGCTCGGCCATGCCAGGCTAATGACGCTTGAAAGGTGAATATTGAATCTTATAAAATGTTAAGACTGAAAAACAAAGCATGTTTAGTGGTGTAAACGTTTATCTTCCATTTGCTTTGTACAATTTTCGGTCCCGTATGTGGTAAGAGTAATATTTTATACGTTTTACACAGGAAGATAGCACATAAATCGATCAGGTAGAGCAGATATTAACATAAAGTTGGTTGAACCGCATAATATGGTTTCACACAAGTATTAGTCGCCATGAACGTTTCTCATTTATATGCAGGTAACAATGAAATACTTACTTAAGAATTATTTAATAAAAAAATTGAATCATTAGATTAATTAATTTTAATATGATGGAAAACTTAGATATCAATATGTTATTTTTTTATTGTTCGGTATGTTTTTTTGTGTTACAAAAGCTCAGCACGAAAGATTACTCCGACGACGAAATGTAATAAATGTATCAGTTATTTATAACATGTAGTCTATACAAATGTTGTATACTTTATACTGTGCTAAAGAACAGAATTCAGAATATTATATAATCAAATTTCAGTTCTGTTTTTTATTTAGGTTAATGCCCTATAAATTGTTTATTGAATAGATATGTCTCAGTTGTTGAGCGTGTCATTTTTATTCATTATTTTAGGCTTAGAGCTAGTTGTAGTCTTGTGCTTCTCTAACATAGAAGAGACAGTCTTCAGTTGCCCCCCCCAGTGGCTCAGCGGTATGTCTGCGGACTTCCACGCTAAAATCCGGGTTTCGATACCTGTGGTGGGCAGAGCACAGATAGTCCATTGTGTAGCTTTGTGCTTAATTCAACACAACAACAACAGTCTTCAGTTATCAACTCTTGATTTATATTTTAAAATAAACTTCGTTAACAACTGTAAATATCGGAAATAATCTTTATTACTTGAGTTATTGTTAGTATTATTAATAGAAAATTAGTGTACATTGCGTAGTTATATTACGATCCATAGTATTTTAAATAAATTAATTTTATTCAATTTTACAAAATTGTTAACACTCTTCTTAGTTTTTAAACTCATGTTTGATTAAATTACAACCCACACAGAAAAATTTCGAGCACGTTGTAACTCTAATTTCTTTGAGTTTTTATCATGTCAAATTAGATTTGAAAACGGATGTGCACACAATTGAGACCTTGGTAATCCATTCAATTTCGATCGTCCCTTGGTGGAACAGGGGTAAGTTTAGGGATTTAGAACGTTAAAATCAGAGGTTCGGTTCCACTGAGATTCGAGAAGAAAGCTCGATGTAGCTTTGCTATTACTCACACACACATACTCAATTTAGTTTGTTTTTGAATTCGCGCAAAGCTACAAGAGGGCTATCTGCGCTAGCCGTCTCTAATTTAGCAGTGTAAGACTAGAGGGAAGGCAGCTAGTCATCACCACTCACTACCAACTCTTGAGCTATTCTTTTACCATTGAATAATGGGATTGACTGAAACATTATAACGCCGCCACGGCTGAAAGGACGAACATGTGTGATGTGACGGGGATTTGAACCCTCAGTATTCTTAGTCATCTAGCTATGCCTAGACTACTCAGTTTAGATCTACTGGATTTGAAGTATTGCTTATAAATAAGCTAATTTTGTGCTTACATTGCTAAATGAATGATGCTAAGGCCTGATAGTTAGGGCGCTCGACTCGCAAGCTGCAGGCAAGGGGTTCGAATCCTCTTCACTGGACATGATGCTCGCTCTTTCAGTCGTGGGAGTGTTATAATGTGCTGATCAGTCCGATTGTTTTGGTAAACTAGTAGCCGTAACCGTGGGAATGGTTAAGGCTAAGAATATCTACCTTACCTGTCGTTTTACACTGCTAAATTAGAGACAGCTAGCGTTGATAGCTCTCGTGTAGCTTTGCTCGAAATTAAAAGAAACAAACCTTTGATAGTTTACTATCACTGGTAATGCATAATTAATTTAATATGTTTAGGGGTGAGTGTATATGTAATTATTTATTTTGTACACTACACTTTAGTGGAAGACATAAATGTTTATACAACATTTGTTATAATATGACACAGACTTATGGTATTTTAGCAGACGTAGATGTGAGACCAGAAAGTAATCTTAGTTGCATGTATAATGCTTGCTGCAAACATTTTCTGTTTGTAATTATAAAGTTTCCGTATTTTTTATTTAAATTTTTTGCTTATGCACTTTTATTTCTGCTTGTTTCTTGAAACGTACTCTTTTGTAACTGATACATAAGTGTTTTTGTGTTGGCACATCTGTATTTAATAAGGTATTGTCACAATAATATTCAAGTAATCTATGTCTGTCAAGTATGAAACGGCTAGAAAAAACTGTACTGATGTGAGTTAAACTGGTGTAATAAATATTTTATATCTCAGAAACATCAACTGAAACGATAGACACGTAACCGAGGGCAAAAAATGTCATTATTTTGCTTGTTCTGGCTAAACTGATTTTACATAAAGTATTTTTATGTTGCATTTCACAATATCTATCTTAGAAAAAAATCTACTTTTACTTGAGAAATGCGTCATCACAAGCTCAAAGCGTATTTAAAAATTCTATACGAAGTAATTTAATCTGTAATTTAGAACTTATTTCTTTTTTACTTTAATTCAGTTAAATTTAAAAGGAATAGCGGATAATATAAAAGACTATGGTGAGAAGTCAGGGAAATCCAAAGCCAGTTGTTTTATCGATGTAGTCTCGAAGGACAAGTGCTAGTTAGAACTAGTTGGTCGGTACGGTATTTCATAACGATAAAAGTAGAACAGGACATGGGCAATTTTCATAGCATGGCAGCCAATGGGCCGAAACAAATCGCGAGCCGTTATGGAAGTATTTTTAGAATCTAATACGATTGAATGTATAGATTGCGTAGAATTCTTTTTTGATGTTGTTCAAGTGAATCTAATGCACGTATTCTTTTCAGTGGATTTTCATACCCCCCCAAAAAAAATTACTTCAAAAATTTAAGCAACTACTTTGCTTGAAGAATTTCAACATTTTGGTTGGCTTTTCCTGTTAGAAATTTATGGTCCACCTTTATTTCTTTGGTGAAACCAATGAAAGTGAACATTTGCATCAACTAAATAAAAGAATTCATGAGGAAATGCAACTTTGCATGAAAGAGTGTGATCATTTTGATATGTTTCCTTCGAGTGAAAGTAATTTTATTTCGTTATATTTATCTCTACAAATATGCACACTAAACAGTCAACACTGACAGAAACATTCACTTTAATACATGGTTGCTGCACATTTTTACTTTTTATTTACCCAACACGCCCCAAAAAAAGGAAAAAAAAGTCGCTAAGATACTATAGCAGAAAGTGAACAATACACCAAATTGGTCATCTTTCTTTTATTTTTAGTCGTAATATCTCTACAACCACATCACTAACATCAGTTTCAGTCAGCCCATTCATTCTAGGCGTTCCTGGGCAGTATACGATTTCTTCGCTCAGTCGTTATAATTAATGGTAGTTAAAACACACGTGTATTTAGTGTAAACTATGTTATCATCACCCAATGAAGTTAATTATTTTATGAATGTTTGGTGTTCCTTTGAAAAAAACATTAAGAACAGTGTGAAAGGGAATTACCAGCCAATAATAGATGAACGTTAAATGACTATAAGATATAGAATACGTAATTTTTTGAACACTATACAATTGGTATCTTTATGAAGCCACCCTCTTTATGTGTGAATTGGAGGAGTATAATTTTAAATTTTATTATACACATCCATAAAATAAATTAACTTTCAGTCAGGGGAAATAATATCACGAAAGAAGTAATAAAAATGTTTTGTAAGTTAAATGGTGTAGGAATGGCAGTGCCAAAAACATGCAAACATGAATATTGAAATAATACAACTATACAGAGATCATCCTTATATGGCTTTCACTATTAAAATTTAATACTACTCTGTAAAATGCACGAGCAAAGAATGGTTACAAGGTCAACCAAATTGACCAATCTTTAATAACAATTAAGATATATACTTGTGTCACATCTACGTGCGGTTTCGTTGATCATACTGATTAATCGAATAATACACTCAGTGGCTATTTTATTAAATACACCTCTCTACTACTTGGTAGGACCATTTATGCCTTTAGAACAGCCTGAATTCTTCATGTCATGAATTCAACAAGATGCTGGAAACATTTATCAGGACTTTTGATCCATACTGACTCGACAGCATCACGCAGTTCCTCCAGACTTGTCAGTCACACATTCATTCTGAGAACCTCCCATTCCACTTTATCCCAAAGGTGATCTACTGGATTAAGCTTTGGAGACTCTGCAGATCATTGGAGTACATTGAAGTCACTGTCATACTCGTGGTACCAGCTTCAAATGATGTGTCCTTTGTGATATGGTCATTATCCTGTCGAAAATAGCCATTAAAAACGGCTAGATTGGCTATAAAGGGAAGCACACTATCAGCAACAATGTTCAGGTACGCTGTGGTATTCGAATGATACTCAGTCGGTATTAAAGGGCCTAATGTGTGTCAATAAAACATTCTTTACCCCATTACCCCACCACCACTAAGCTGTGTTGTTGATACAAGGCAGGATAAATCCATGAATTCATGCTGTTTATGCTAAACTCTAATCCTACCATCTACAGGTCGCAGCAGAAATCAAGATTCGTCAGACCACACGACGTTTTTTCCAATCTTTAATAGTCCAGTTTGGTGACCTAGTGTTCTCTGTAGTCTTATCTTCCTGTTTTTAACTGACAGGAGTGAAACCTCGCGTGGTTATCTGCTGCTGTATGTAGCCCATTTGCTTCAAGGTTCAACTCAATGTGCGTTCAAAGATATCCTTATGCACATCATAGTTGTAAAGAGTTGTTATTTGAGTATTTGTGGACTTCCTGCCAGCTTGAACAAGTCTGCCCATTCTGCTCTGACCTCTTTCATTAACAAGGCGTTTTCGCCACAGAATTGCGGCTTTCTGAATTTTTTTTATCATTCTCTGTAAACTCTAGACTCTGTAATGCATGAAAATCTCCTGGAGGTCAGCAGTTTCTGAGATGCTGTTGCGACCACTTCTGGCACCAACAATCATTACATGGTTACAGTCGCTTAGATCACGCATTTTCCCAATTCTAACGTTTGGTCGAACAGCAACTGAAACTTTTGACCATGTCTACAAACTAAATTTATTGAGTTGCAGCCACATGATTCGCTGTTTGATTATTTGCGTCAAAGAGCAGGTGTACCTAATAAAATAGCCATTGAGTACAGATCCTGTTACGTAGTGATGAGTTTACATTTATACTGATCATTCCAAACTAGTAACAGACCACTTGCTAGTAAACACACTTCACCTAATTACCTCTCCAACTATTATAATCAGATACACTTTATTTTTCTTCAAGAGAATTTGATTACATATTAATAAAACAGCTTAAACTATCAATATTACTAACAGTAGCATTAAACAGATTTAATTACAGGTACGTTTTTAATTAATTTAAAATTTCTTTATTATAAAAGAGCATAATAAACGGAAAAGACTTGTTGTGTAGTTCATACAAATGATGAAAATCACGAAAAACGTAAACAAATAAAACAACCATTATATAGAAAGCATCTATTTAAGTGTGTGTTTTTCGTATAGCAAAGCCACAAATGGCAATCCGCGCAGCCCACCGAGGGGGATCAAACCCTGATTTCAGCGGTGTAAATCCGAAGACATATCGCTGTACTAGCGGGTGGCGTGTATTTTAGATGATAGTGTAAAATGATATTTTAAGTAAAATTCCAATCTAAAAGTAAATCAAAACATTTCGTTGCATTATATTCATGCTGGAAAATTAGTGATAAGTAAAGATTTCTACCATATTATTAATCGAGAAGTTTAACCATGATAATGTGTTCTAGCAAGATTTGCAATTATTATCTGTTTAAAAAGCACGAAGTTTTAGAAATGGTCCATAACTAAGGAGAGCGATATTTAGATTTGAAAAAAGTTAAGCCCCACTTGGATATATATGCCCATATACCAGTTTATTTGTACGTAAAACACTTGTATCTTTTAATTTTTAGGTATTTAAATTTTTTTCGGTTTTCATCCTTTTATTTCTCGTTTTTCTATCCACTACGGTGAGAAATATGCAGATATTATGTATATTTAAGAGATACTGCTTTTACTTTGTTGTTTGGGTTACTATTAAACACAAATAACGCAGTTTTTTACTGCTTTTACTTTGTTGTTTGGGTTACTATTAAACACAAATAACGCAGTTTTTAACTTTATAAGCTTTCAAACGTAACGTTTAGACACCAGGGGCTACTGCACTTAAATAGCGAACAATTGTACATCTTAAAAAAAAACAACTGTAAAAGTGTGTTATGTAAACACCAGCACCACTACTTAGTAGAAAAATTGTTTGTTTTAATCTTCTCTTAAGTTGTTTATTTATATTATTTTTTACATATTATTTTTCTACTGTTCGATGAGTAGGTATTTGTGCTTAGAATATTGTTACTCCAAACAAAATTTCGTTGCTTATATTTGAACTGGGCAATAAATATTTGAAATTATTCTTTTAATCTCTTTAATGATTTGTCCTTAGTGTTTCAGCTGTAAGTTGGATGGCTTATGATGCTATAAACCGTCATTTGATACCCGTGGTGAGCACAGCACATGTACCCCATTGGTACTTAATTAACAACAAAAAACAATTTAAATTTTACTCAAGCTATATTTGGTGCTGCCATCTATTAAACGTAAATAAACTAATCTACTGAGTTATTTACGCATGAAAAACCGATTTCAAAGTAGTCTTTAATGAATCGTGTATTGAGATATTAATGTTTCGTTAAGAAAGGTACTGACCCTGTACATATTAAGCATTTCAATTTATTTTATCATAGAACCTGTTACTAAATGTTTGTAATTATTAAGCACAATTGTCAATCTCATTTCATAAGTAAAACTGAGTATTTTACAATGATATTTAATTCTATGCGTATTTAGTGATACGAGAGTTGTACCTAAAATTATGTGGTGCTAACTTTTAAGATTGCAGTAGTGTTAGCTCCTTACAACCTACAGAGAGTGTAGAAAAAAGTACCCCCTTTATAAATGTTGTTAATTTTCATTTTTTTTTTATTATATAACAGAAAAATATGTAAAACTGTGTTTTTAGAACACACTCGAAGAGATATATTCAAATATATTTGTATATTTTATCATTTTTTCGAAAACATTAAGTACCATTTCTGGAAAAAAAAACAGCTTGTAAAGATGTGAAACCAATCAAAACAGCTAGCTTAAGTGAGGTGTGACAATTATCAACTCAGAATTATTTTTCTCGTCGTGGACCTGGATCGTCGGTAAAATATTTAGTTCTAGACCGGGTAGAAGACTCAATATTGTCTGTAAGTTTGTAAAACTGTTGTATATATATATATATATATTTCATCATTTTTAATGATTCCTAAGAACAAATGATACTTTATCTCTTGATTGATGTATATAATACGTAAATAACACTATGTAACACAAGTTTTGTTTCTGGATAGTATATGTTATTTCTTAATTGCTTACATTGTAAAAGTACAGAAAATGGCCATTATTCCCTTCAAACTTTGCTTTTGTGGTCTGGATAATAAAATTTAGAAATTAATCTATTTTCTCTCTAAAAACGGGCAAATTTGCACATTTTCATTTACATAGGGTCTAAAAAAAAGAAAATATGAATCAAGATTTACATGTATTTATACTAAAGTTATACAAAAATTAACAAAAAATGTTTAGAAGTGAGTAGCTTTTCGAGATTTACAACTGTAATGTAAGTCACTTTCACGTATTAGCCCCCAAATTTAGTTTCCCATCATGTTATTTTATACGCTCTCTGCCTAGGGACAAGAAAAAGTAAAAATATTGTTACTTGGTATAATAGTTGATATGGCTTAAGGTCGATTAACGTGGGTGAATTTTTCATGGTCAATATAGGTACAAAAAGCACCATAGAAGTTCTTATATAGCGCTATAGAGTCAACAATATGACGTTTTGCTTTTTTTTTTTCCTGAGAAAATGATACAAAACATAGCTACTTCTAAAATTGTATTATAAATAACATCACACAAAACATGTTTGTGCAAACACGAAAAATAAAATAATTAAACTGCTTTACTATTTTTAGTTTTTCAAAAATTACGTTAACAAGTAAAAAGATGTAAAGAATTCAAAACATTATACCATGACTCCAAAAATGGTCCGTAAGTAAATATTATTCTATATAATTATATATAGGGTTCATTGTCTATTTTATATAAACACCAAAAGGTAGGAATTACTGGAAGAAGATTTCACGTAATTCAAAAGTATAAAACTAAGTGACAGTAGTATGGAAAGAAATAGATTGTTTTCGCATAGTTTTCATCTTTATAACCTGCAGTTTTGTACAAGAGAATGGATTTAGTGCATATTCCACAGGGTGCGCCATTTTATGGCACCTTAAGTGTCTTAAAGGCCGAATATAATTCTTCTTGGTTTTTTACATTTTCTTTTCATCTTCACTTGTAGTTCATTATTTTTTAGTATAACTGTAACTTTATACGATAGAATACTAACAAAGAGCTTCAACATATAATTGATGTTTCTTCAAATTATTAAACCTATTCTCATAAACATTATGTATAAAAATGCTTATTTCTCTATTGGGGTCTCATATACTTATATGCATTTCAAAATGTTTACCAATATATATTTTCTTTGTTTGTAATTAAATACAGGAATACACAATTGTCTGTTTGTGCTGTACCCTCTATTAATATTGAAACTCGATTTTTTTGCGTGTAAGCTGTTAAACCATATATATACAGGGTGGTCGCTAGAAAAGCGGAAAATTTGTCAAACAGATATTTATTTTTACAAAGAATAACTTTTACAAAGTTTTTTAAAGACATATGTTATATTACACTCATAGATGCTCAAAATTATTAAAATCATGCATTTTATTCATGATCTAAAGAAATCAAAATAGAAATGAGTAAGCACGCATTTTATTCATGATCTCATCTGACCCTCAAATTTTCGCTTTTCTAGCGACCACCCTGTATAATGCAAAAAGTACTTTCATAACTACTATCATATTTACATTAATTGTTAATAGGCGATTATAATCAGCGCTATTAAAACAATAACGAACTAAATACAATATGTCTTAAAATCATTTTAAGAAGTCCATGGTCATTTTCACTTATATATCCTGTTTTCACAGCATCCAAAAGCTTTGAGGATATTCCAACTATTGGAAAAAATCTCAAGACTGATGAAAGCTAGTTAGAAATCTGAACTCCGACTGCTTTTTACTGTCTGCAGCCAGTTGTGAGCCATGCGGGTTAATCCTTAGATGTGAAGAATTAATTGTTTCGTACTACTTGTTTAAGGCCATATACACCATAAGTTAACCCACAAATTACACAATACATTTTACAAAGAGGTAGATCTTGCAATGCTTGTTGAAAATTCACGACTTCCGGACAAGTTACGCATTTACAACTAATGCACATTTTAATTTTAAGCATATTTTAATAACTGTCAAATAGCTAGCTAGGATTTTAGCCAGTATATCATATTTATGAAAAATTCATACAATAAAAATTCTATAATATGAAAGAGGAAATATGTTAATGATTTTTTTATATTTTGAGTGTTTAATTTATTTTTCAAAAACAGATGGGTTAAGGCGTTCAATTGCTCGCTCTTTCAGACGTGCTTTTAGAATATTAACTGTGTTTGAGTTTTTGTTAGCAACTTAATGACAATCGGAATAACCTCTTTAATGGGTATAGAAGAGTAAGGATACAATAGACAAAAGTTGAACATAGTTTCAGGTTTGTATATACATTTATGCTAATAGCTCTGAGCACTCTCTAACAGGTCGTAACACAACCATGCATGGAATATTTTTATTTATTAATTATTAAGGCTCCAGTAAGTTATTATGTCAGGAACAGTTATTGCTTGAGTATTTTATATTTCGTATTCTACATGTAATTCTGCTGTTTTGGATTATGAAAGTTTTGAAAAGGTAGAGAAAGAATATGTTTGATAATTTGTTATGATGCTGTCTGTTTGTGTTTTAACTCTAGTTTCTCTGTTGTATGGCGTATCCCACTCAAAATTGTTAGAAATAATAGTGCAACCTAAAGGATCAATAATGATTTTAGGTAGAAAGCTGCTTACAGAACAACAAAACAAAAACATCTACATTCGAAAAACATTAAAGTACATTACCATACTTTGTATTTTTGTTTATTAGGTAAAGTTATTCCTTCATCTTTTGTAGGTCACCAGCTTTGTTGGATTGTCCCGATGTGTTTAAGGTGCAACTGCATTGTTTTAGACCCAGTGTGGCCAGGTGGGTTACGGCGTTCGACTCGCAATCTTAGGGTCGCAGGTTCGAATCTCCGTCGCACCAAACATGCTCGCCCTTTCAGCCGATGGGGCGTTATTATCTGACGGCCAATCCCACTATCTGTTAGTAAAAGAGTAGCACAAGAGTCGGCGGTGGGTGGTGATGACTAGCTGCCTTCCCTCTAGTCTTACACTGCTCAATTAGGGACGGCTAGCGCAGATAGTCCTCGAGTAGCTTTGTGCAAAATTAAAAAAAACAAAACAAAAGAGGCATTGTTCTTCTGCGTTTAAAATGTAACTTTTTATTTTCTTGAGTTTTTGTAACTGAATTGTAGCCAAAATTTAAACGATTATAATTTATTTATAGTCATGCTTTCATTTATCTGAGCTGGTGAAATTTTATTTTTCCTTATTTAAATTAATCATAACTTGAGCTACGTTGAAATTTGGTGTAGCTAGCTTCACGATTTAACAATATCATACTGCTCTAATGTTATTTCTTCTTGTAGGTTTATTTTTTTCTACTGTTACTACCATGGTGTGTAGAATAATTTCTCGAAATCATAAGATTATTTTGTTTCACCCGGTTTTCTTTCCACTGAAAGCACGTGAATATAGTCTGTACAAAAACATGCCATCTACAGTTATGAGATTACTAACTGTATTGTTAGATCAAGACGAATTAATTTTTTCGAGCAGAGCTAGTATTTAATTTTTGAGCAGAGAACTCAATGGAACACGTAAGGACCGATTCTAGAAGATTGTTTACACTACTTTGCTATGAGTGAGACAGGTAAGAAAAATATAGAAAATGCATTCAATTCCCCAAATCCTACAAACATTACTCAGTACTTGACTTATGTGGTGCGTTAGCTATATCGTTAATTATTACTGTGTATTATGTAGTTTACGACTTATGATTATGAAATAGAATGATTAATTAATCGAAACAACTTAATATTTACAAGATGAGCAAATGCTAGTCAACTGGTCAACAGAAGTATTTTGGTAATTCTTAGTATTAGTTAAAGTAAACCCCAAAATGTATGGGAGTATTCTTCAAGATTTTAAAATGCTTATTAATCTTCCTATAGTAGGTATGATAGTATTGTAGTTTATGTTAAAATTAATTACTATCGTCTTGTCATGCTACATTACCGACTTCCTACTACTGATTCCAGTTTGTTCATTATAACAGCACAGACAGCTACTGACTAACTTTACAACTGTTTATAACATTATCTCCGACAGCTCTTTAATGATTATTCAGCTGTTTATAATAATATTACCAACAGATCTTTAATGATTATTCAGCTGTTTATAATAAAATCACCGACAACGTTCTACTGATGTTATATTTATCTATTTTTTTACGATATATTAACCGGTTTCTTACATTGGTCTTGCGTTCACTGATAATCACAGGATTTTGCTGGTAACTAGTTCTATGTAGTCAATATAAAGCGGTCAAACCTTTATGAAAAGAAACTTCATTTTTTATTTTATTTTAAAGGAAAATAAGCCAAAGCCTACATAACTCTTGGGTTATTTCCTCTCACGGGGTCCAGCATAGCCAAGCCATTAAGACAATCGACTCGTCATCCGGGGGTTCGTGGGTTCGAATCTCCCTCACGTCAGACATGCTTGCCGTATAGTGTTACGTTCAATCCTACTACTCGTTGGTAAAACAGTTGGCGGTGGGTGGTGATGACTAGGTGCCTTCCCTCTAGTCTGGCACTGTTAAATTAGGGACGGATAGCGCAAATAGCCCTGGTGTAGCTTTGAGCGAGATTGAAAACAAACAATTTCCTCTCGTATAATTCGTGGGATGCTCTTTGTCTCCTACTCGTACATGAGTTCGTTTTTTTTTTTCTTGACTGCTTTAATGACAAGTTATAGAATTCTATTTCAGTCACGATAAATATTTTTGATTAACATTAAATGCGAAATAAAAGCCATTTTTATATTATATTACTCAATTTTAGTTTTGTTTCTGTATTAAGTGCGCATACTGAAACTCCTTACAGATGTTTGAAATCAAATTAAAATATCAAAAATACTTTATTTCCTTTCCTTCGTGCAATCGTTTACAAAAAATATTTTTGTCTGGGGCAAGAATGTGAATAGGTGTTTTTTACTAATTTGGGTGTGCTGAATTCAAATTTATAAACAGTTTTGCTCTATCACCTCTAGTTTTCTGGCTTTTAAATAGTCTCATTTTAGTATATATAGAGTATATACGTGCTTATTTCAACAGTTGCAGCAGCTTATTACAGATAAAACAGAATAGATAAAGAACATTGACGAAATAAATATACTTGGATGACACAATGTACACAATTCATAGTACCGCAGACAGTTAGAAGTGTGTTTTCTTAGATGATCCGGTGTATTTTGCCTCCGGGATGTCACGCAAGAGCATCCAGCAGAAGTCTTCCATCATGCTGGAGTTCCACTTGCCTTGGTAGTTGCTCTCCATCTTCGTAATGTCTTGGTTGAATCTTTCTCCATGCTCATCACTTACTGATCCAAGGTTTGGAGGGAAGAAGTTGAGGTGGGAATGGAGAAAATGAATTTTGAGTGACATTCGGCATGTTATATCCTCATAAGTCTTCAGCAACTTCTCAATACAGGCTTGGTAATTTAGTACGCGTGTGTTACCAAGGAAGCCACTACAGACTGACTTAAATGCTTCCCATGCTCTCAGTTCCTTTAAGGTAAGAAGCTCTTCAAAATCAGTATCCTTCAGCACTTCTCGTGCTGAGGTCCGACAAAGATGACCTCTTTGAGCTTAGCAGCACTGAGACCTGGAAACACAGTAGACAAGTGTTGGAAGGCAGCACCATTTTTGTCCATGGCCTTCACGAAATTCTTCATCAAACCAAGCTTGATGTGAAGAGGAGGAAGAAGCACCTTCTTCATGTCAACCAGAGGATTCTCCTTGACGCTGTGTTGGCCAGGAACGAAAGTGCTTCTAGAACCCCAGTCTTTCTGCTTGTAATCTTGGGATACAGCTCGATTATCCCAGAGACAGAGAAAGGAAGAGTACTTTGTGAAGCCCGCTTGCATACCCATATGAAGACCAATGACCTTGAGGTCCCCACACAGACTCCACTGGTACTGGTTGTACTTAACAGCTTCTAAAAGAAGCTCCATATTGTGATAGGACTCCTTTAGATGGACAGAGTGTGCAGTGGGAATGCTGGGATATTTATTCCCGTTGTGCAGAAGCACAGCTTTGAGACTTCGCTTGGAAGAGTCTATGAAAAAAGGCCAGTCTGAAGAATCATGTGGCAAACCAAGGAAAGTGAACAAGCCAGGTACATTTGTGCAATAGCACAACTTGTTTTCCATGTCGAAAAATGAAGCAAGGTCTTTGTTCCGATTCCTGAAACTGGTGATCTATAGCTTGATATATAGCTATATATATAATGTAATTCTATCACTTACATTTATTGCATAATAACTAAAAAAGAAGACATAAGTCACACAATATTAGAAATTAACCCTGAATGCATATACGCCTTTATGCACAGTATGTGTACAAAATGTACAGTATGCATATCTAAAAAACTAGAGGTGATGAGTAAAAACGGATTTCAAATCTGAATTCAGCACCCCCAAATTAGGTTAAAACAGCTATTGTTGTGCTTGCCTCAATTTCTTTGTAAACCAGTGTAATCAGTGCATTTCAAATAAACACAGGCATAAAACATATCTTTATTTATAGTTCACTGAATTAAGGAACCTATACAGATACGTTACGTTTTGGGTAGTTTTAACAAATAATCCTGTTTAAATCAGTTTGAAATTTTCTACGTATTAAACGTCCAGTCAGCTGTTGTGAAAATTTTGTACTATGGAAAAAATAAAACGTATGGGGAATCTCCTGCTAAAGAAGTGTTTATGAGATTGAATGGATATCAAACCAGAACATCTGTATCTTTAAAGAAAACTGTTACCTATGAAATTCAACTGTCCAGGTTAACACGAACAAGTTCATTTGATTTGTCAACCATGTTATGTAAATGTCATGTAAATGTTAAGTGAACGACAACCATGTCGTGTTGTGTTTGGATTTCCATTTCTATTATTTATATTATTGTTTCGAAGTTCAAAACAATAAAATATGTTGTTATTCATTTAAAATAACATTTAGAAATTTCTAGAATTAAATAGATCGATCATTTGACTGTAAACGGAAATGTATGGCGGCCTAGTGTCTCGTGCAAGAACGGACATGCGTGGATTGCTCTGGAGTTCTGTGGAAGTTACGCGATTGTTCGAGAAAAGTAGGCCTACTAATATATAAACAGACGGCGACGCGAGGGAAAAAGAAAGAGTCAGTCATTAGTTTTTATTCAATTCAAGAGATATTGTCTTTGCTCGAGAAAAAGTAAACGTTTGCTGTGTGTTTATTCAACTTGAATTTGTGACTGGAGCTAGATCTACAGAAGCAGTGATTTTATTTCGTCAATCTCTACGATTCATTCAAATTACTAGTTATACTGAAGGTCAACACGTATTGGACTGTTTAAGGGAGAACGGGAAATTTTGGAGAACGACAAATTTGAGACATTCATCGAAAACATCGTAAAAAGAACTTCGTCGAATTTATTAGACAATGAATTGTTTCTGGACTTCTCCATTCAAACTTCGGAATTTCTTCGTGGAACCCAAATCACACCCTAGACCGGAATTTTGAATTTCTGATCTGAACTTTTGGACTTTCATTCTAGATCATTATATTGGACACAGGCCAGTACCATTTTGTATTGTAATTAACTTTGAAGGTTGAAACCAGTACCGTTTTGTATCGTAATTAACTTTAAAGGTTGAAACAAGTACTATTTTGTATTGTAATTAATTTTGAATGTTGAAACTGAATATCCGTCATTGTTATTATATAATTTATGTTATATCTGTTACATATATAATAGTTTATTGTAATAAATTATACAAGCTGTTATCTGTGTCTTTCTGTTGCGTTCAGTCTATATAAAACATAAAAAACGTAACAACCACAAAGAAACTGAAATAGTTTTTAGGCTGAATTTAAGCCGAAGTTTTGTTACAAAATACGTAAAATATCTAAATAACAAAATAGAAATGTTGACTAATTAAATAAGTGTAATCATGTGTACATCTCAAAATATAAAATAAACACAGCGTTTTGAAGATATAATAAAATGTTTTGGATAAAACGGTACAGCAACTTTATTAAAAATATTAAAAAATTACTGATGTTAAGATATGTTAAAAGAAACCTATTTATTTATTTTGTAACTCATCACAAGAACACTTAATTTTTACATTGTTGCAATTGACACTCTGCACTTTTAGCATGCATATTTTAATATTATCCATCATTGATACAACTCGTATTTATTCACCTTGTTACTCATCACAAAAAATGTATTTATTTATTTGGTACTATTGTAATACTTTTTTATTGTATGAAAATTATCCCTACAAATAAAAAAGTAACACCAAATGAAAAAATCAACTACTGTTTAAAGAAGATTAAGTAACAGATACTGTGGATTACAACACTTGAAAGTTAAGTTACAGATACTGTGGATTACAACACATGAAAGATAAGTAACAGATGCTGTGGATTACAACACATGAAAGAAAAACAGATAACAGATTTAGAACAGAAAGTGTATCATTTACATTTGAAAGCAGCAAACGAAAATGGACAAAGCTGGTTTGCATGTAAAAATTTTTATTGGATTCATACCAAGAAAGACATTGATAAATATAAGATCAAATTAGACCATAAATTTGAAAAGTTGATACAAAAATAAAAGGAAATCAAAGTAAGTTAAGAGCGTTATCATAAAATATAAGAATATCCTAGAGAATCCTAAAATAATTAATAAATTAGACGAAATGTTAAACTGCAGGAAGTGTTAGAAAAAAACTTATGCATGTAGATTAACGAATTATAACAAGGAAGAAATGACCACAAAAATTCAAACCGAGTTATGTGAAGTAAAAAGTCCTAAAGACGTAAAGACTGTTAGAATAGAATGTCATAAAATTTTAAAAAAAGATTCAAACCGAACTGTACTAAATAAATTATTTATTTGATAAAATAAAAAATAAACTATAATATTACTGTTTGTAAATCAGATAAAGGACGATGAATGGTAATAATCGACAAAAGTTATTACGAAAAGGGATTAGTGTGTGTGTTTTATTATGGCAAAGCCACATGGAGCTATTTGTGAGTCCATTGAGAGAAATCGAACTGTTAATTTTAGTGGTGTAAATCCGTAGACTTACCGCTGTACCAACGGGGGTCCGAGAGAATAGAATACACAATGAAAGAAAGTACAGACTAAGAGCTTAACTAAGCAATATCATAAAAAGTAAAAACTAACGTTATAAACAATTTAAGTCTAACCCCAAGATAAAAACAAAACGTTTAGTATCATGTATATTTATCACACAAAGATTTTATATTCTATCAAAATACATAAAAACATTGCAGATACCTCAAGAATCAAGTATAGGTACATTATCTTATGAAATAGCAAACACGAATATTTCTTTTGAGAGATAAAAACAAATATACCGTTAAACATTCTATAGACTTTTTTGAAAAGACCAAAATCTTGACTTTAGACATGTTTTTTTTTTTTTAGTTTTGCGCAAAGCTACTCAAGGAATATCTGCGCTAGCCGTCCCTAATTTTGCAGTGTTAGAATAAAGGTAAGGCAGCTAGTCATCACACCCACCGCCAACTCTTGGGCTACTTTTTTACCAATAAATAGTGCGATTGATCAAAATATTATAACGCCCCCCACGGCTGAAAGGGCGAGCATGTTTGGTATGACATTGTTTCGACTTCCCGACCCTCGAATTTCGAGTCGAGTGCCTTAATCATCTGGTTTTGCAGAGCATCAGAAAAGGAAGATATACTAAAATCATTTGATGTAATGTCGTTATTTGCTAGAAATCCATTAGAAAATGTGATAAGATATTTTTGGGAATAAATTAACAGAGAACAGAATTACAGCAGTCGAAATTATGCACCTGTTGATATTAATACGAGTATGTATAGAAAATCCATTTTACAAAGTGAACTAAAACTACTAGGTATAAAATAGGATTTATCTGTGGGATCCTCCTTGATACCGTTATTATATGATCTTTACATGGATGGTTTTGAAAATGACACTATGAAGAATTCTGAATTTAAACCCGAAGTTTGGATAAGATATATAGATAACACATTTTTTGGTATGGCGACCAGGAAACAGTAAACTACAATAATTTCTAGTTACTTACACAGTGAAGAATCATCAATTAAATTCCGTGTAAAACTGAAGAAAATAATGTGCGTCAATGTTTTAGACGCACTAAAAGGATGAATTGGTTTAGACGCACTAGCTAGAAAAGAAACACAAAATAAATTTGAAACACCAGTTTATATAAAAAAACTGCTGTTATTATGTCGCGACACAAAAGAATTATGTCATATAAAAACGCAAAATATATCTGCTCTTTACACACATGTATATAGAACTATAAAAATATGATCAGTGTAGTAAGATTTAAAGATACATCAGGATTTTTATCCTATCTTCAAACCAATAAAGAAGATATAAGACGTGAAAGAGAATACTAAAGACAAAACAGTTATTAACAAGATAGAATGTGGATGTCGTGATATTTATATTAGTCAAACTGAAAGAAATTTAAAATACAGATTTCAAGAACGTAAAGTTTATGTAAAAAATAAAAAAACTAGAAACCTCAAGTCTAGTCGAACATGTAAACACTAACCAACATAGAACAATACTGGATAACAGTATTATAACATAAAATATTAGAGAAATAATGAAATTTAAAACGTAATAAAGGATTAAACACACACGAACCCCCAACAAGTTATTATGCTAATATATGGGAAGATATACATGGTGGTCGCTAGAAAAGCGAAAAATTTGAGGGTCAGATGAGATCATGAATAAAATGCGTGCTTACTCATTTCTATTTTGATTTCTTTAGATCATGAATAAAATGCATGATTTTAATAATTTTGAGCATGTATGAGTGTAATATAACATATGTCTTTAAAAAACTTTGTAAAAGTTATTCTTTGTAAAAATAAATAGCTGTTTGACAAATTTTCCGCTTTTCTAGCGACCACCCTGTATTATAACATTTGTAAAAAAAAGTAGACCGAGGAAATAGGTAGATAAGAGAAAAGCAATTCGAAAAGGGGTAAACCTATAAAGTATAGCTAATAATAAGTGTCATGTCCGCAGCCCCTGAAGATGACGTAGATTGCATCGAAACGAATAATTGTAGAGTTTTGTTTTAAAGTGGTAGCTGTGCGGATTCAATAAAGTTTTATTTGTGCAAATATAAAACGTTGTTTTTTTTAAATTATTTATCATAATTTTATTTTTATAATGTTTACTTAATTTAGTAAAAAATATTCGCTATTAAAAACCACGTCATTCATTAAATGATTTTGTATATCTTTATATTTCTTAATGTAATAAACATACTGTCGAACTTATATTTGTCTGTATATAAGTCTAGTCTCTAAGAAGGAAGTGTGGAATTTCCCAAGTATAATCTATCATTTTAACTACTCATGAATATTTATATACAGTTTGTGCTTACTTACTATTTTTACTTTTTATAAAATAATGAAAAAATATGATTTGAGTTTGTATTTAATTTCGCGCAAAGCTACTCGAGAGCTACCTGCACTAGTCGTCCCTAATTTAGCAATGTAAGACAAGAAACAAAGCAGCTAGTCAGTACCACCCACTGCCAACTCTTGGGCTACTCTTTTACAACGAAAAGCGGGATTGACCGTCACATTATAACGCCCCACGGCTAAAACGGCGAGCATGTTTGGTGAAACCGAGATTCGACTCTGCGAATTACGACTTGGATTACGAGTCGAACGCCTTAACACGCTTGGCCATGCCGGACCAAGCAATGAGTCTGCAGGCTTATGACGTGTTAAGCAAATCACAAATGTTTTAAATGTGTCTTATCATTTTTTCATTTTTATTTTATGAGAAAATATTTAATTCACAATTGCAATGGAAAGATGTTACGTTAAATATTTATAATTTCTTTGATATTTATCATTATTTTTTCAACGTATACTAGATCTGCAGTAAAAAAAATCTTCAATTTTAATGTTTTGAATTGCGAATGTTTTTTAAGTACTGTAGGATGCGCTTTTATTTAAATAAATAACGGCGTTATTCGAGCCTTTCTCTAACTGCTCCAATGATCCGAAAGAGTACTTTGCAATCTTTCTGTTTACTTATTCATTCATTTTGTTTTGGTTGTTGTGTTTACTTTAAACTCTCAGTTTACCATAATATTTGATATAAATTATACATGTCTTTTTTTCGAAAATATAATGTTTTAGTTTCATTGTAAATCGTTGAAGGACTTGTTCGATCTTAGCAATTATTAGTCTTTGTTGCCACTAGATGGCATGGTTTGGTGTGAATTTCGCGCAAAGCTACATGAGAGCTATCCGCGGTAGCTATCTCGAATTTAGCAGTTTAAAATTAGAGGGAAGGCAACTAGTCAACATCACCCACCGCCAAATGTTGGGCTACTATATTACCAACGAATAGTGGGATTGACCGTACATTATAACGCCCAAATAGTTCAAGGGGCAAGCATGTTTGGTGTGAAGGGGATTCGAAAACGGGACTCTTGGATGACGAGTCGAGAGCCTTAATCACTTGGTCATGGCGCGTCCGGCACTTTAATGAAGTATAGTTTAATCAATAATACTACAAAAATAAACTTGTTTTTTTAAGGAAAAGTTGGTTTGTTTATTTTTTTATATTAAGCACAAACCTACACAATGGGCTCTTTGTGTTCTGTCCGCCTCGGACATCGAAAGTCGGTTTCTCGCGTTGTGAGTTCACAGAAATACCCCTGGCCACTGGGGAGCTTTTGATGGAAATATTAAGATGAATCATCTTGGAACAAAGGTCTGGATTGTTTTTTTTGGTTGTTTGTTTTTAATTTTGCGCAAAGCTGCTCGAGAACTATCTGCGCTAGCCGTCCCCAATTTTGCAGTGTAAAACTAGCTTGAAGGCAGATTGTCATCACCATCCACCGCCAATTCTTGGGCTACTTTTTCATCAACGGCTATGATTATATAGGTCTCATCATGTCGATAATTAATTAATTAAATCATCTTTAAAAGAAAACTTAACACTAATTTATTTACAGTTAATTTGATCTCAAAAGGACGCTTAATGCTAATTCAAGTGTTAATAAAATTACTTGTTCTAAAGGGACTCTATATTAATCAAATTATTAAAGATTTTCTGTGATATAAAAACAATATTTAATGTAACGTTATCGTAATTAAAATGTTTTAATTATTCACACAACACATGTCTTTAGGTTTAAATCTGACCCGGCATAGCCAAGCGTTCTAAGGCGTGCGACTCGTAATCTGAGGGTAGGAGGTTTGCATTCCCGTCGTGCCAAACATACTCGCCCTTTCAGTCGTGTGGGCGTTATAATGTCACGGTCAATCCCACTATTCTTTGGTAAAAGAGTAGTCCAAGAGTTGGCGGTGGATGGTGATGACTAGCTGCCTTCTCTCTAGTCTTACACTACTAAATTAGGGATGGCTAGCACAGATAGCCTTCGAGCAGCTTTGTTCAAAATTAAAAAACAAACAAGTTTAAATCTAACTCACTCTAAAAAGGGCGATATCATATAATAATTAAAAGCTACACTTCATACAATATTTTACATCGTCAATAAAATGTTTATTATAAAATAGCATTGTAATAAATTGTGATAAAATAATTTACACACGTGTTACAAAGGTGGACTTTCATATATACTTAATTACTGTAGAGTTTTAACAAATACACTGTGATAATACATCTACAAGCCGTTAACGTTTTGATTTGATTATGTCAAAATTGATTCTAAAATTTTCACGAGAAGGTGTGTAGTTAGGGACGCGTTCCCTGTTTGATTGTTTTGAATTTCGCACAAACCTACTCAAGGGCAATCTGCATGATGTCTTTGGACCCTGTCTCATTATAGAAATTATATACGTAGATGTTTATTATCACATGTACCTTCTAGTTTGACAGCCCTAAATGTATTTGTATTCCATCTTAATAATAATGATCTGATACGTAGAAAATACGTATAAATTTTGCCAAGATTATACAAAGTCCTGCCAGACAGATTTTAAAGAAAGGTAATCTGAAACGGTTAAGGATTTTTTATCAACATCGAATAGATGATAAGTTCATAGCGTTGTTTTGATTTCTTCTTTTGCAGTTGATCTCAAGTGTGAAAATGTGTGATGATCTTGTCGATTTTTGATGACTTGGTTTACTAAACTGCAAGTTCTCTTTTCCACCTCTGGTTTTCTCTAACAAAATCCTGAAACGCGACACAATAATGTATATAAAATATTCAAATTTTGTTACCTAAGAAGATATGAAGGTTAACGCATGGCTCAGATTTCAGTTTTCTACGGAAATTCTTCTTGGTCGATTCTTTCATATTTAAAACCCCTGTGTATTTCACGGAAGCTTTCTGCCAGAATAATCATCTGGACAACCTCTTGGGAGGATAATAGTTCTGATGTACAGAAATAAGACACAATAGGTTTAAGTTTTCATGTTTTGTGGCATCAAAATAAATATTCTCTACCTATGCATTTTGTTTAGTTCTTGTGAAATTCATGCAAGACGTTGTACCTCTGCTGTCATTGTCTCTCCTAGTTAATGCTAAATTCTTTGTCTCACCATTGTTGATTGCACGCTTGTGAAGATTTTAATAAATTCATATCTGTATGACAAGGATTGAATTTTTTTCCCTGGTTGATGTTTCCTTGTAAAATAAGACATTTTCACCGAATTGAATTTTTAACGATATGGTAACTAGTTCCACCTTCTCCAATTAGTTTTTTTTTCCAATCTCTGTGGTTGAATTATTATTGGGGGGTAGGGGGTGATCACTTTGTAGGCTAACCGTAACAAGATGATCTAAAAAACTAACAGCAGGTGTGAAACATTTTTTATGAGAAAATATAAATAAAATCATGAAAAAGTCAGGTATTTATGAAAGCCAATGTTAAGATTAAGATTTGAGATCGTATGTGAACAGATCTCGTCGAATGCGTTCTAAAAACATATACTTTTACATATTGTTTCTATTGTTTAATAAACGATAAAACAAAATTAACAATAGTTTCGAAAGAAGCCACTTTTTGTCCAACCCTGTATACATACGGACACACACAATGTTTTACAACTACAGTCCAATTCTGTGAATATTACAGAATAATTTAACATAGAGAGTTCTATAAAAAGAAATATAAAGTATGAAATCACTTTATCAGGAGATAAAAGATCCGCTCTCTTCATTTTTTTTCAGCTCTGTGACCTTTTCTATTATAATACAACAATTTTGTTTTCCTTTAAATGGTTAGAACGCTTTAATGCTCTTTTTAAGGCAACATTAAATGTTAGAGTAATTCGTTTACATCAGTCCCAGAAGTACACTTTTTTTTTATTATTATATTATTATTATTAAATTTTAGTGAGCTTTGATGTTTACGGAATAAGCTTTAGCGTCTTAAATGCGAACTGTTGTTAGAAGAACCAGTTTAAATATCCAAGAGGTAGAGCCCTTGTTAAGACTACCGGAATCATTTTTCTTGTTTGGTTCTTTAACAAAGAAACTTCGACAGATAAGTGAACCAAATGTAATTTAACTCATGCACAGTTTGTTCAGAGGAATTCGTCTGGAAAACAAAATTTTCTGAGCAGTAACAGTTATGGAAGGAGACTTGCAGTCAAATGGAGAATAATAGCTGGAAGGGTTCGATCAGAGACACCAGTTTTTTTTTCGAATTAAATGTAGAACACATCTAAGCCACTAGAATAATGTACAATAGCGCAGACAAGCCCAGGCAAGTTTAGGAACAAATTACACCAGTTAAAATGACATTTTTATATTAAAAATTGAATCTTGCCTTGAACACTTTCTGTCTAATGTAGCAAATTGCTCGAGCCGAGCTCGATAAAAGGAAATTCTCCAGACGAACTCATCTATTTTCATGTCTTAACTGTAATTTTGTTATTTGAAAAGTCACGTGACCGTCTTTAACAGAGTTGTGTTCTAAAATGTGAGATGATACAAGAAAAAAAATTGAAAATACTTCTAAACGGAGATCTAAAGTCTAAAATATTATATTTTGACACTAAACTTTTTAATATTTTTACCGTAGTAAAGATAAACAGATTAAACAAATGAAACACATGATAATTTTTATTTCGTTGACAATTAACGCTGTGATTTTCAAATTGTCGTACGTGTACCACTGGTGGAGCTAATGTCTCCGGTACGCGAAACAAAAAATACAAAAATTGTAAATTCATAATAAGCCTAATTTGAACTTCCTAGGAACACACACGCACGATTCGTTTTTTGTTTGCACATATTTGTTTTATCCTTCAAACTGAGAAAATTCTCATCACGTATCATTCATCCGACCAAGAAAAAACAATCAATTCTTCCACTTAATTTGTAAGTGTTAGAGATAATAATTTTTTGCTACTAGGTTTTTGTGTTTTTCTAATTAGTCCTGCATTTGTACTTAAAACAATTAAAATAAAAAAAAATGTTATCCGAACCTGAGAGGGAGGTTTTATTACTTCATTATTGTTTTGGAAGGATATTTACCAGGGTGATTTGTTTAGAAAACATGATAATCAAATACATTTTTTTAACATATTTTTTATATATGTAGAAACATTTCGAAATACTATGATATATAAAACTAACTAACCCTAAACATACTATTACCAACAGAAACTGAGGAAAGAATAGCATTTGAATAAATTAACCATCATATCATAATGACGTCAAAAATAAAAAAAAATATATTTTTACTTTCGTGTGTTTGACTCTCCTTTAAAAATTATGAAGACTATAAGCGAGAAACATTTTGTTAGAATACAACATGCTACGTTTCACTATACAGTATCTATTAAAATATATAATACGTTAGAGAAAGGATTTCTACAATAATTTTATGACTGAATATTTCATGAACTCCATTTTAACTCCTTTTTTTTTTAATATTATGCAACTCGTTTCCAGAATATTCGCTTTCTGGTAACATACATAAACCATGATGTGGATCGAGGCGTCTAAGGTTGAAGACTGGCGCATTATAAAAAAAAAGGCAATCATGATATACGGCTCAAATAGTCAAATAACGTGTTTGCGAACCCTAGGTAACGTACAACTTATTGCATGTAATCTTTTTCTGGATAGCTCCTTACCTTTAACCCCATTTACAATCTTTCGTTTTCGAATGCTAATAGATATAAGAGTTATATATTTTTGTCTAGGAACTTCTAAACACCTGACCTGAACAAACCGTTATGAACTTAGTGTGAGAATAACTTGTGTTAGAAGGAATTGTTATGTATCCTTTTAAAAAAATTATAAAATTACAGTGGTACCACATAATTTTATACTGATGGATTCTATTCCACAATGATTTCATATCTATTGTGGTTGTTACGTGTCTTGCTAATTTGTGTATTCAAACCGTTTTAATATAATATAACTAATCATCTGTCAAAGATATTGTTAAACCACTATTAACCATATTGTTTTCATTAATATGAAATATGTCAATAAATCTCTCTTAACAATTCAATTTCTGTTAACGTAAAATGCGCCCCCAGTGTCACAGCGGTATGGTTGGTTGCTTAGAATTAAGCACAAAGCTACACAATGGGCTATCTGTGCTCTGCCCACCACGGGTATCGAAACCCGGATTTTAGCGTGTAATTCCGCAGACATACCGCTGAGCCACTGGGGGGCCACAGCGGTATGTCTCACACCATTAACAACAGGGTTTTTATACCCATTGTGGGCAGAGCACAGATAGCCCATTGTATAGCTTTGTGCTTAATTCGAAACGATCACTTAATCAATCATAGAAAAAAGCACCATTGAACGTACACTTTTAACTGTACAGTTACTTGTTTGTTTTGGAATTTTGATAAAAGCTACTCGAGGGATATCTGTGCTAGCCGTCCCTAATTTAGCAGTGTAAAACTAGAAGGAAGGCAGCCAGTCATCACCACCCACCGCCAACTCTTGGGCTACTCTTTTACCAACGAATAGTGGGATTGAACGTTACATTATAACGCCTCCACGGCTGGGAGGGCGAGCATGTTTTGGCACGACTCGGGCGGAACCCGAGACACTCAGATTACGAAGCGCAAGCCTTAACGCGCTAGGCCATGCCGGGCCCATACAGTTACTAATAACATAATAACAGTTGCTCATTTGCTTTTAACTATGCTTTTCAATTAACTTACAAAAGGTTTCAAAGCTAGTTTTCTTGAAATATTGTTGATAGGAAGTGTGTAGAAAGTTCAAGGTTACTAGGAATGTCTGCATGTCTATATTTACTTACACTTCACGCTTTCCGAAACTCTGAAAAAAATATGTTGACGTTATTATTTGGTTTTAGTTGAGGTGTTCTGTATATATTGTTTTGTTTGTTTTGGAATTTCGCACAAAGCTACTCGAGGGCTATCTGTGCTAGCCGTCCCTAATTTTGCAGTGTAAGACTAGAGGGAAGGCAGCTAGTCATCACCACCCACCGCCAACTCTTGGGCTACTCTTTTACCAACGAATAGTGGGATTAACCGTGACATTATACACCCCCACGGCTGGGAGGGCGAGCATGTTTAGCGCGACGCGGGCGCGAACCCGCGACCCTCGGATTACGAGTGCACGCCTTAACGCGCTCGGCCATGCCAGGCCTTCTGTATATATAATAATTATAAAATGCATTTGTGTTTTACCTAAAGCTGTGATAACATATAAAATATTAAATAAAATAGGCTTATAGATAAACTAAACCACAGTAAAAATATCATAATTAATAAAGTTAGGTAATAAATTTTGGATTCAAACATAAGGATTTAAATTTGAAATTATTACGAATTGTGGTGTTTTGTTGGTGTTTTTTAAAACAAAAACCTGTATAATGGGCTGTGGCGATAGGGCCTTGATTCCTTGCCTTAGTCCCTGAGGCTTACTATTTAGTTTATCCAGTCACAATGTAAAAAACGTAAAGCGAATAACTAATGATGATCAGACCTCTAATGACTATATTATTTATTTTTCAGTTAATGTATAAAATTTGAGCTTCGTAGGATAGTGTTCCGCTCTTAGGAGTGTATATGCATTTCTGATTAAGTAGAATTATATTTAACTCTACGAAAACGTTACCTACAACTTAGTTTAAAATCCATGAGTCTTAAAATTAAGACTTGACTCTTATTTTATCTTACAAATACAGTATTTGTTCGTGGAATAGCTAATGAACTGTAACTCACGTTATTAAAAGTATAGTAGAGGAACAAAATGTATTTATATACGTTTTTCAGTACGAACGAGTGTCTGAACCTGCCCCGCATGTTGGCGTTTTGGATTTTCAATCCTTCGGTTTTATAATTCATTGAATGAAACAAATAAAGTAACAAAACTATTATTAGATCAGCTTTGTTTTAGGGACTGTAGTGATATGAGTCCAGCTCGGTCGAAGTTAAGGAATCTCACCCTTTGGAATTTTATATACTTTAACTGTATTTGTACAGCCAGGACAGACCAAGGTATTGAAAAATTCGTGATTTTCAAGCTCCATTTCCTTCAACAGAATATCCATTTCCAATCTCGCGTGGTTGAGCGTTGCTTTAGCGCTACTGAACAAATAATAATTATTGTTATTGTTCTCTCTTCTGGTTCATGAAATAGGAAATAGTTTTTAAACCCAAACTGTAATTTTTTATTGAAGAAGCTCAGATGATGTAAGTAATTGAAATTTAGGTTGAAGTTCCCTTGATATTCTGTCGTGAATAAAGGAACACAATTAAACATAAAAAAAAGAGTAAAATGTCAAACTGAAAGAAAAATAAATCGTTAGCTTTTAACATCCATCATTTCTTCGGGTTCTCCGCAAGTACATCGTTAAGTCTACGGATTTACAACGGTAAAATCAGAGGTTCAATTCCTCTCGGTGAACTCACCTGATAGCTTTATGTAACTTTACTATAAAAAGACATAAACACGTTTCTTCATGTTTCTTAATTACGTACTATGAGATTTGACAAAATAATAAATTATTTCAGCTTAGATATAGTTCTTAATTATAAAATTATATCTCAAAACAACTCAACAATATTTATACAGTGGCTCCATTTTGAATGTCTTAGAAAAGTATAGAAGTGGTTACGGCGCGAGATGCGGGTTCGAATCCCCGTCGTACCAAATATGCTCATTCTTCCAGCCGTGAGGCATCGTAATGTGACAGTCATCCCACTATTCGTTGGTAGTTTAGTAGCCTAAAAGTTGGCGATGGATGATGATGACTAGCTGCCTTCCCTCTAGTCTTACATTGCTAAATTAGGGACGGCGAGCGCAGAAAGTCCTCGTGTAGCTTTGTACGTAACTTAAAACAAACCAAACCAATCATCCGCCCCTCTAATAACTAAGGCTTGTTGTCTTGTTCTGTTCTAGAGTTATGAAATTGTTACTAGCTTAATGCCAATATCGTAATTTAGTTTATATACATACTTTTTTCTTTGAACCATAGACGTGTTACACACCAATCGAATGCTCTAATAACTGGTTTCAAGGGTTTACCAACTACCATTCGCTTTTTAACAACTCAAACTACGACGTTATATGGTTGTATACTTTGTTTAAACTTAGCTGTTTTTCTATCTGTAATATGTTTTGACCACATGACACAAGCTATGTCTTTAGTAACTAACAATCTGTAAAACACCCATTATGCTCATTACATCTCTCCTTACAATCATCTATTACTTCACATTTTAAATTATATCTATCTAAACTATCATTTATGCAATTTTAAACGTAGCAGACAAAATCGTTTGCTTTTCTGTTATTAGAGGTAAATACAAGAATGACCTTTTTAATGCTAGAAATCAACATGTAATCCATCTTAAATATTACATGCATATAGCAGTGAAATCCAAATATTTTGATTTTAAATATTGATGCTGGTGATTTATTAAAAAAATGGATTATGAAATATTTCAAAACACCAAAATAGGTTGCAGTTTTATCACAATAGTTTTAATCAGTCTTTTACAATTTTCAAAACACATTTATGTGAAATCGATAAACCTGAAAATGTGATATTTATGTCAGTTATATCAAGATTAATTACACGTTTTTCACTTTGAAAACCGTTCCTTACTCTTTTCTCTGTTTTTAACAGAGTAAGTAAAAAGTAGATTTTCTGATATTAGAAAATACTGTTTGTAAGTTTTTTTTATTAACTTTTCTGAATTTATAGAAATAACTTAACATATTTATTAGGGTTTTGTTTCACAATGTTGTATTATGATCAAACAAAACTTCAGAATGGCAACAAATAACAAACACATCATTGTGGCTATAGTTTGCGTTTTTGATATGCTTGTTAATCAACAAATATTTTAACTTGTTATATTGAATCCTGTTTAACTTCACAATAATTCATATTAACTTCCAACCCAAGCAACCAATGGACTCAGAGCAAAATAAAATGACCCGGCATGGCCAAGCGTGTTAAGGCGCTTTGTGCGAAATTCGAAAATAAACAAACAAAGCAAAATAAAAACAAACAAACATTGAAAAGCAAATCTTGATAGCATCTCGATGTTCTACACAATAAAGAGAAATATCTTAAAATAATTAATTAAGTTTTGCTGGTTTATAACGATACACTTCAATAACTGCAGAAGACACAGAGCAGACGGCCCATTGAAAACAAACATTATTGCTTTGATTAAAGTATTGGTTGATACGGAAATGACGTTGCTTTCTGCCTCGTGTTATTATCAAGAATATAAGATGCACAGAACGAATGGTATCCATTTCTCCTTTTAGAAATTGGAGAACTGGTCAAACATATCAATAAATTTTAGAGATGTATTTTTTTTCACGTTCTCAAGAGCAAAGTAGTTATTAGAAATCGCCTTGAAGCTTGAACAACAAAACATTTGAAAAACTGTTTTTGTGTGTGAAGCTGTATGGTAGTAAGAACTCCTAATCAGCTTGTTATATAGATAGATTTCTTTTGTGTAGAGGTTACTTCTTATCAGTTTTGCTAACATCTTGAAAAACAGAAAAGTTTAGTATATGCTTTATAACGCTACAAACAGATGGCGGGAGCATAGTTACAGAAAGAGATAAACTTTACAAGTACTGAAAATTACTCTGATAGCTGATACATGAAAAACGATCTGGAAAATTTATTTGCATAAAGAGAAAGCAGCAATTTCACAATTGTCACCGTAGTTTTGACAGCTATGTAATAAAAGAACAACGTTTAATTTTGCCTCATTGATTATTTTGAATTTCACTCGAATTTGCACGAGGAATATCTGCATTAGCTGTCGCTAATTTAGTAGAGAAATATAAGGTGAAATCTGGTAGTTTTTATTAACGAGTAACAAATAGGTTTAGTGTTATCTTATAGCATTTTTTGATTAAAGAGGCAGTTAAGTTTGAGTGGTAGTGGGAGTAGAACCCTCTATTTGTAATCCCTCTATTGAGGTAGTTATGCCGGGCTTACTCTCGTCTGACTTTGATTTTTAGAGACATGAAAATGAACACATAAAAAACATCGAAATTTTATAAAAATGCACCTGAGAAAATAAAAATAAATCATATCTTTATTTATTAATAGGTCATCTTTATCCACTAGATGTCGACACTAAAATTCTCCGAAATTTAAACCGCCTAATAGGAATATTCTGCGTTCAGCAGATCGTACGATGTGGAAAACACATACTGATGTTTAACCCGAGAAATGTTAACTAATTTAATATAAAACTGTAAATTAACTATTATAAAATTCATAATAAAGTATTCAAAAATGGTGGTCCGAAAAAAAAGATTTTGACGATAACGATATTCTGGAACTTTTACTATAATAATTACTAATATTAATTACATGTATGAATATTTTATTTCATGCTTCCTGAGGATTTATTTGTTTAGAATTTCGCTCAAAACTACATGAGGGTTATCTGTGCTAGCCGTCCCTAATTTAGTAGTGTAAAACGAGAGGGAAGGCAGCTAGTCATCACCACTCATCGCCAACTCTTGGGCTATTTTTTTACCAACGAATAGTGGGATTAACTGTCACATTATAACTCCCCCATGGCTGAAAGATTGAGCATGTTTGTGTGACGGGGATTCGAACCCGCGCCCCTTAAGTTACGAGTCGAGTACCTTAACCACCTGGCCATGCTGGATTTGCAAGACTAGAGGGAAGGCAGGTGGTCATCACCACCCACTGCCAACTCTTAAGCTGCTATTTTACCAACGAACAGTAGAATTTTCCGTCACATTATAACGTCCCCGAGGCTGAAAGATTAAGCATGTTTGTGTGACGGGGATTCGAACCCGCGCCCCTCGGATTACGAGTCGAGTACCTTAACCACCTGGCCATGCCGCTCCCCTTTTTAAAGAACACAAACATCTAAACTGGTACAAACATCATATCAGAAAAAATAAGACCATCGCTTATATTAGGTAACACGCCAAAATCCGGGTTTCGATACCCGTGGTGGGCAGAGCACAGATAGCTTATTGTGTAGCTTTGTGTTTAATAAAATATATATATTAGGTGTTCGATTATTCTGTACAATAGGTCGGAGGTCAACATTTACGGATTTATTTATGCAGTCTGGTATGCAAAAAATAAATAAATGAATGTCTCGCCTCTAGTGATATGATGTTTATCAAAACGACACTTCGAAAATTAACAATTTATTTCGTTTTTCAGATTGAGAGTCACGCTTCCTAACCATCTGGGATATGTCGAGCTTCTCCACCACAATTACTGAAGAAGTACGTTCTAGTTTTTGGTGCCGTAAGTGTGCTAGAAGAGGGATGGTAGAACCTTACTATTTTGTCCATAAGTTGACGGAGAACGTTTTGACAATTCAAAACAAGATTCAGCTACGCCCATGCAGCTCTTGTGTAGCTTTGTGTGAAATTTTGAAACGAAATATTTTTCCGTGCGATTATTCCTTTAAAACTGAAAAAAAAATCAGACAATTAGTTCAAGATGAAATAATGATGGAATCATTATAAAATGAAATGAATAAAAACAACAACAGATATTATTGGAGGACAAGTGAGGAACTGATTCCTAAAATAAAAAGATCTAATGTCGATGAAGTATGAGTAGGGGTCATAAGTCTATAATACGGAGCGATATAATTGCAGGACATATAATAGTCAACTGCCTAAAAAAAGTTGATGTCATTGAAGGACAAATAACAGACGTAAGGGTCTTTATGAAAAAGAACATGCACTATCAGTAGAAGAAAGTATTATGAAACAACTCCATTTTAACATGTTTAATGTATTTTTGTTTTAAATACTGATATTTCTAAGGAAAGTGAAATTTAAAGAAAGTTTTAGCTATATTTTTGCATATAAAATTCTCAACAAGTGGGTTTCTCGACATCACTGATTTATATTTTTATCTATTATGCTATAGGTTTATAAAATGTTTAAAGTATTTGTGATAGCATAATCAGGTGTAATGTCCTATTCCTTTGTAAAATATGAGTTAATCGAATATAGTATAAAAGCCTTTTTATCTAAACCTACTATGTAAGACTTGATGGTTAAATTGGCAAGCTACTGAACAATATATACAAGGCTCGCTCCGAAACGTTTCTCAGTACCCAACGCTTTATTACTATAATTGCATGGTCGAATTGGCAATCAATAAATTGACTTTGTTCAGAGAACCAATTTCTAGAAAGAGCTAATTTCCTTCTGGTCAATAATTTAAAGTTAAGGACAGCTGTACTGATAGTTTTGTCCAATTTAATGTGATCAAGCAGAATTTGTTAATTTCAACATTAACTATATTGAAAAAGTGACCTTAAACACTGCCTTGGATTAGTAATGATGGTGAAATCTCACGAAAACACTCAAATAATTCACACTTTGTCGTCACAAACTAGTTCAAAATGTGATTCCAGTAAGAAAGCACGAAAAACATTGTTATTAAACGTTGTTGGTTCCTAGGCTTCTGTTAATGTATAAATCTGTGAATTATTAGAGCATTTGAATACTCAAGTGTGTAACGTAAGAAAAATAAGCGAAGTGCTTCTATGGTATCTCACCAGAGCTTACACAGCATAGTTTCATGTTTTATATACATATGTGTATGAGTATGTTAATAGCGTTTTACACCAAGGCTTTAGGTCGAATATTTAATTTTAAAAGTCACACAGAAGTATGATATAGCAATGGGTATTGATTTCTTGTAGGGTTTGCAATCAAGTGGGGGTACCAACATGTCAGTATCAGTACTCGAGCAACTCTAATTATGTGACATGAGTAGTTAAAAATTCAACTCTTCTTCCCAGCGTGCTTTCGTGGAAATTTCATTTTCACATCAAACCCTATTGCCAATTATCTATAAGCTCACGTGGTATAATGACTGTGACAATGAATCATTTGAAATCTAAGTTTTTTATTGGTTATAAATTTAATATGAGACGGCTTCAGAAAATTTATTAGCAAATTGTAAATTAGAGAATGTTAGAGATAAGCATGGAAAATGTTTTTTTTAATTTTCATTGATTGCTCTATAGCCCCATAAAACTGAATAATATGAAAATATGTTTTCAGAATATAGATGACAAAATCATATAGAATATTTTACATAAGATTTTTTTTTGTTCACTAGAGGGTGGACAAAAGAATCCAGAAGAAATGTTCTCACTGAGGGAATCTGAAGTTGTTTTAAAATATTTTTATGCAATTAAGAATTTAAAACTTATAAGATATTAAAATATTATTTATTTACTACCGTTTGATATCAAGTTTGTTCATATACCATGACAATTAAGTAAGTTAATTAAATTTTGAATGTGACTCACTTAAACGTCATGACATGCACAGTTAGGCCTACCCGCATGCAAAGACTTTATCACGCACGCATGTACATAATGTGCAATCAGTCACAAAATGTATTCATGTTCTCTTTCACAGCGTGGGAGTCACTAATTTTCAGGGCCCGGAATAGTTAGTGGTTAGGGCGCTCGACTCGTAATCTGAAAGTCATGGGTTTGAATTCCCGTTTCACCAAACATGCTCGTCCTTTCAGCGTTATAAAGTCACTGTAAATTCCACTATTTGTTGGTAAAGAGTAGTCCAAGAGTTGACGGTGGGTGGTGGTGATCAATTGCCTTCCCTCTATCCTTACGCTGTTAAATTAAGAACGGCTAGCGTTTATAGCCCTCATGTAGCTTTGCACGAAATTAAAAAAAAACAACTAATTTCCGATGTGTTTCTTGCTAATGCCAATTTCAAGGTGAGATTCTCTTATCGATTGAAGTATGAACACAAAGCTATCACATATCACACATTTATAGTTCTGTTAAAAGCGTTGCTAAAATATCTGATAAGGTGTTTGGCTAGAACTCTGAAGATGGGACAAGTGATAAAAGATATCATTTTCAACATATGATATTCTATTAACCATTACCGATACCACAGGTACTGACGGTTCGATACCAGATTCGGTACTAGATGCCGAGTAAAACCTGTGGCAGTAATGGTACAGACTGCAAACCTGATATCTTATAAGTGATTTTGTTATCATAGGGAATCTTTAATTTCTGTAATCAGACTTTTCCATGAGCAACTTAAGTTATTACGCTTGTTCTCTTTTTATACAATTCACTTGTTTTTAGACCTTGTTGGCAGATACGTACAATAGGGAAACTTTTCTTTGTTTGTTTGAATTTTGTGCAAAGCTACACGAGGACTATCTACGCTGGCTCTCCCTAATTTAGTAGTTTACGACTAGAAGAAAGGGAGCTAGTCATTACCACTCACCGCCAACGTTTGGACTATTCTTCTACTAACGAATAGTGGGATTAACCGTTACATTATGACGCCTCAATGACTGAAAGGGCTAGCATGTTTGGTGTGACCAAGATTTGAACGTGCGATCCTCAGAATTACAAGTCGAGTGTCATAACAACCTGTAAGGAAACTATAGATGAATTCATGCTTTACGTTAGTTCTTATTGGAAACCCATAATGGTACAGTTAAGAAGAAAAGTGTTTTAAATTGTTATCACTCTTAAGCTTCTGCGTACTAAAACACACATATTCATGTTTATTATTAATATATAAGAACATAAATACTTAAGTGATGGAAGTATTTACTGGAATCATTGAAATAGCTAATGCATTTGTGAGATCAAATTGTTTTGATTTTCTATGATCTGAGCATTAAAAGTGCTAATAACTAACGTTTCTTTACCTTAGAATGGCAGTTGAAGTAAAGGCAAACTTCCAGCTAATTTCTCCAATGGAATACTACTAACCCTGAGAATTTGGGTAGCTTCCCCAAGGGTTCACGAACTTGCCATCTAATTCATAAGATGTTTTCTATTCCAACTACTTAGAAATCAGTATTATTGTTTCATAATCTCGTCACCAAAAATTTAAGTCAGCGCGAGCAAACTTCTGTTTCCAGTTTCTCTTCCTCAGATGAGACTAATTGACACAAAACTCGTGCATGAATTAATTTATCTGTAAAACTGCTGCGTAGTGTATGGTTAATTGAATAGAAAGGATTATTAACCAGATATGCAGTTTTCTTGTAAATAATACAGAGGGAATGCCATCAAATATAAATGTATATGACGAATCATAATAATAGTTCATAATGAGGCTCGCAAGAATTTACACAAAACCCTAATGGAACGTTTGGGTAAAAGGCATCTTAATGATTTTGTTTAAAAGACGCTTTTAAAGCTTTAATATTAATTTCTAGGGCTGTACATATAAAAATAGACAAAACGCATACATGTTAGACTTATGAGGAAAAGAAAATTCATTCAAAAAAGCTCATTTGAAATTCTTGTTATTATTATTTTCTTGGCAGCCCACAAAGCAAACTACTTGTTATATTACACTCAGGCATTTTGTGGAATATTAAATAATATTTTACGAAGGTCGTACGGGTATTCAAAAGTCAATTTGTTTCTTCCATATTTTACACGAACTAAAAAACACCATCATAATTCTAGTGTAAACGAAGTCATCTCTATCCCCTGATATTGGCGTTTTTATTCATATCTGGTGTTCTTTTCAAAAGCTTATATACAGGGTGATGTAGGAATCAAAAGTCAATAATACAAAAAGATTAGAAAACTTTTATACGTAAATGCTTAATCCTTTGTTCACTATGAAATTGGCTGGCATGGCCACGTGGGTTAAGGCATTCGACTCGTAATCTGAGGGTCGCGGGTTTGAATCCCCATCGAACCAAACATGCTCACCCTTTCAACTATGTTGGCGTTATAATGAGACAGTCAATCTCACTATTGGTTGGTAAAAGAGTAGCCCAAAAAATCGGCGGTGGGCGGTGATGACTCGCTGTATTCCCTCTAGTCTTACACTGCTAAATTATGCACAGCTAGCACAGATAACCCTCGTGTAGTGTTGCGTGAAATTCAACATAAACAAACACGATCGGTATCTTTAGGGAGTCAACTCCGATATTATGTATGAAGTAAACGATTGAAAAATAAAACAATATGCATAATAATAAATGTTATCACACACATTTGTAGAGTAATTACTTTAAAATTCATTAAGGTTTATTTAAAACAATGCTTTAGGCTACATGTGTTATTTATTTAAGTTGCTCTTCAACTGGTAAAATTTATACGCACTTAGTGAAGGTTATGCTTTAGTCTAGGCATATATTTACCCCATTGCTATGCGTTATATATAGAGAGAACTTAGTTACACAAAATTATAAATGCTCATTATATTTCAAACAAATCTTCATGGCAATCTTCAGTTGCAGCTTAACACTTCACATTTGGAACTAATGCAAACAAATAGTAAATAGCTAAAGTAAATTATCATGAACCTTATCAGTTACCTTCTAGCTATGTTTATCATTGCTACAGTGTATAAAGGTAATTACCATACCATGTTTGTTTCTTTTTGAATTTCGCGCAAAGCTACACGAGGGCTATTTCCGCTAATTTAGCAGTGTAAGACAAGAGGGAAGGTGACTAGTCATCACCTCTCACCGCTAATTCTTGGGCTGTTACTCTTTTGCCAACGAATAGTGGGACTGACCATTACATTATAACGCCCCCACGGCTGAAAGGACGAGCATGTTTGGTTGACGGGGATTTGAACCCGCCACCCTAAAATTACGAGTCGAACGCCTTAACCCTCCTGGCCATGCCAGACCTAGTTACCAAACCAAGTAATTCTTTGTCTTGTAAAGATTGCTGAAGGACATGACTCAAAATGTATTACGTTTTTACAAAATTATATGAATAATGTTCAATAGTGTGTTTCACAAATTAACGCACGAAATGTGATAGCCAGACCATACTATAAAAATTGCAGTGTTCAAGACTTAACATCTGTATTTTTAACACTACATTTTGTTTAATTATTTGTATAATAAACTACTACCTTTTTAAAATGGACTGCTTCATGAGCTCGATTCAGACATTTATCTTTTTTTCTGTACATATTTATTCAAACATCTATGAAAACTTTATAGCAAATGAATAATTGCAGGTGTTCTGTCTTATATACTTTTTATGTAATAAATTGATTTTTTTTGTATCTGATGAATAATGTGTAATTTACTTGAGAATTGTTGTGTGCTTTTACTGAATGGAAAAGTTTGTATTCACATTCATCTATCTGAGTAAGAATCTAAACGAATGCTAGAAATGATTAAAGCATATGTAAAAGTGCGCACCTTTTATCTAAATATTTGTTCTTCTTAAGTGCCCCAGAAAAATAAACACTCTACATATAAGTAGTTGAATTTTATGTTTGAAGTTAACACGAACAAAGCTGTTAATAAACTACAAATTGATCTGTTTTGTTAGTTTTTGAGAAGCTTGAAGCTATTCTCGTTTTCCTATTATTTATTTACTTATCGTGATAACATACAGTAGCAAAGTTTTAGTACATATAAACTCACGAATACCTAATACACTTTAACACATTCTCTTTATTAGTTGTGCCCTTTTGGTTATCATTAATTTTGAGTTGTGGTTATTTAAACGTAAACAAACAGATGTTAACATGTAGCATATAACTGCATCAATTTGTTGTTTTTTTAATATATTTAAATGCTTAACAATATAGAACGATTGTGAGTATAAAGAAAGTATCGTATTTAACATGATTAAGTCTTAAAGTATATTTATAGAGGAAAAATTTCACCAGTTGTTTTTTTTTCCTGGACCGTTCGAACGTGGTACAGTGTGTTTTAAAAGCAATAATACTGCACACATAGATCTCGTAAACTAGTACTGATGTTTTCTTCTTTTTCTTTCAGCAATAGGAGAGTGATTGTTTAAATAAAATGATTGTCAGTGTGCTAGGTGGTGCGACTGTTTTTTGATCTGTCTATAAAAACAACGGTTGTTTTACTTTAGCTAAAAGGTAGTTTCAATACGAAACACAGAGGCTCTCTCTCTGGCCAGCACGATCTCCGAACATTGAACTACCAGATGTTTTGCTGTGCAATTTTCCTCTATTACCCTCACAAATCATCACAAAGAAAAGACTTTTATTTAAATCACCAATTTCGTGTTGCCATAATCGAGAGAACGAAAGCAATCAATTCAGTACGATACAAGTAATTGTGGTATGCCATATACACCATTTTCAAACAAACCATGCCATGCCAAAAGACGTATTAGGACTTTCAATGAGGTTCCAGCTTAATATAATTGTTCAGAAGTATTGATCTCTAAGATACAATAATTGTAAATGTTGAGATGTGTTTGTTTTGACAATAATCTATTACTTCTACAGTAAAATCGATAATATTTCTTGCTGCAAAAAAAAATACCATGTCTGTTGAAAGTGACAGTAAATCGCCTATAAATTCTATGGCATATATTCTGTAATGTGGAAAGACTTGGTTATAAATAACCTTTAAAATAGAAGATTAAATAAACACCAATTTAAAATTTTCAATATGCAATAAACTAAGGAAAATCATCAGCTGTTAACTATCTGGATTTTTTTTTATCAACAGATGCCAGAGTTTTACAATATATTGTAAAAGTGTTTTGCCACACAATGTTATCGGTAACTGTATGTCTTAATACACATCAAATAGAATTAATATACAATACCGTAGTGGACAAAACACAGATAGCCCATTGTTTAACTTTATGTTTAGTTACAATTAGATATAAGACTCTGTATAGCTTGTATGTTTGTAAAGCTCTTTTATACAAACCATTATTTGTAATAATCGTTATTGTAAATTGTACTGTATTGTTGTTTATATATTTAAATATATTCGTGTTAAGAAAGAAAATTATGTGTAACAATCTTGTTGGCAAATATCACAAATTTAATACATGTTAACATTTAATTAACTTCTAAATTAATTTTAAAATTTCCCGTTATTGGAAGTGGTAATACGTAACATAATAAATTGGGGATTCGTGTCCGAGATCTGATTCAAAGACAAAATCGAATACAAACAAGTGTCAGGATTTTGAAAAATAAAACACTGTCACATATAGAACAATGTTTACTATCAAAACTTTTAAATTATTGAAACTACTGTTCCACAACAAACAAGGATTTAATACATCATAAAAACACTGTTCCATCACTTATAAGACAAATAATATCCGAGTATTTCAACTGTTCCATAACCCAAAAAACCAATAACATCTGAACTCTAAAACTCAGTTTTTAAGCTTGTTAAACAAAAAAGATTTAAACACCGTGCTACAACTTTCAGTATTAAGAAATTCTATAAGTACTTCAAACCACAACAGCGTCAAACAACATAACGTCTATGTTCTACAGCGAAAATTCAAAGATATTGATATATTGCAATAAAACTAGTGCGAGTTATAATTGCTCTCTACTGTAGGTGTTTATCTTTCTTCTTCTTACATTTCTCATAATTAGTCCATTACATACATTAGATATGATGGATGTAGAATTTACATTTTACTTTTATCTTTCGCAATTTATTCTTCAGATGAAATTTCATTCAACACCAGTAACATCAGTTCGACTGAGCCTATGTCCCCTAATAGTACATCCGAAATTGTGTTTTTAAATAATACAAAAAATATATTGCAGTTGCGTTACATCATTTTGAACATCCAAAGTATAATTCGACATTTGTAATGGAGTTATTAAGAGAATTATGAGAAAAAAATAGCTCTGGAAAATATAATTATAAGTTTTTCGTTAGGTATTTGAAAAGTAGTTCATAGACTTCAAAGTACCATTTGATATCAAAGAACCAACTTTTTAGAAAAAAATATTCTAAGACGGTTTGAATGGGTAATAAAGAAAACTTCATTCTAAATGTACAACGTTTTAATAAGATGGTGTGTCTGATAATAACACAATCTTGTTCAAACGTTGTACATTTATGAAATAGGTTTCTTTAATACCCATTCCAACTGTTTTCAAACTTTTATTTTTTAAACGGACTTTATAATATTTTCCATTAAACATTATCTTAATAATCTAAAGAAAAGTATCGATTTTTTTTTCACTTAAGAATATAAACAGCTGGCGCTTCTTTGAAAATAGTTACCTTCAGTCTTAGGAAAACAGTGCCTTTAAATGTGTTGAGAAATTTAAAATAACTTTTGGCTTACTTCTTTTATACTAAAGCCATTTACAGACTGGATACAAAGCTGTAAATACCAAATTCCTTCAAAAAATACGAAAAAAAACCGGACGTATTTAGCCATTTTCCTACTGCGTTTGAATGGCGCATTAAACACGAGTTAATACTCAAGAGCCTGAATTTTGTTTCTTTGCTAAAGTACAAATAGAAGTTTCATCTACTGGTATTTGTAGTATGTTTTTTGGGTGATATTTTTGGTACAATGTAGGCTTAGTCGACAGTAACAAAACCTTTACGCAGTTAGAACATTTTTCTATTGTTTCGATAAGCTGAACTCATGAATAACATACAAAATCACTCAGTGTGTTAAACTTTCGTGCAAAGTGCTTTAAAGTTACAAACATTCCAAAAAAAGAAAGTTTTGCAGCATTTTTAATGGAAATATTTTGTACTTGAGTTTTAATAGAAAATAAATAGAACTAAGCTTATAAACGGAAACGCCAAAAATATAGTGTAAGGAAATTGGCAACGCTCTAAGCTTTACGGTGGATTATTTCACCACACTGCGGGTTATGCACAGGCGGCCTAGACAATTTGTTTTTTGTTTTGAAAAAAATGAATGACATTCCAACTAACTTTTTAAACAGAAGCTCCTCATCAAATGCTTCGTACTACTAAGCAGGTAAATCTTGGTGTTTAACACAAACACAGGGACAAAATTTTATGGTAAAACTGGTCTTGTTGTTCAAAGTAATTTGATACAGAAGTTGTAGAAATATAGTTTAATGTCATAGATTACTATTTACATTATGTAGGCGACTCGATTAGGAATCTAGGAGATTGTTGCAAGACTCCTGAACTACTGTTCACGTAATCTGCTATTCAAACTTTTCTTGACTTCTACCTTTCTTTAATAATAGTGTACTGAAAGGCTCAATAAATATATCGCTACATACAATGAATAGAAAAAAAACAGCATAGCAAACCTCTCAACTACTCTTGTAACTGACATCGAATTTAAGGAGTAACGTTAATCTCTCCAGTTATTGGCCTTTGTTTGCATAATATTTAGCAAAGAAAAAGTACAAATACATAGTTTTTTAATGGACGCTGTATACAAGCGCAATAAAAATGCTTTATATGTGTACTGACAAACGTTCTATTTTATTTATTTGTTGATTTGATCTGAACTTTAGCACAAACATTGATCATTCGCACCTATTTATTTCGCACCTATTTATTTATCTGACACGTAATGTATGAAATCTCCTAAAACCAGACGTTTGGAGATGAATTCTGAGTTCATGATCATAGATAGTAAACAGCAAAGTGAAAGTATCACGAAATAATTATTTTAGGTTTATGAACAACTACTATTGTGTTAAATATATTTGTTTGAAGTTGAGCACAAGATACACAAGGAACTATCTGTGTTCAGTTTATCACGGGTATCAAAACACCCGTTGTTAGCCCGATACACTTGTGGGCAAGTAGATGAGACGGATTAAAACAGTTAATAGAAATGTTCTGACAACATTACTTCTTTGGTCGACGTTTATAGCAAATTGATTCAACTAACAAAAATGTACTTAGTGATTGTTACTCATGTTTATTTCAATACTATTCTGTTATAATATTTCATTAAAACAATTGCCCACTTATTAGAAATTGATAATTCGTAATTTTTCGAACATTATTTTATATAAAGAAGTAATACGTTTTTTGTTTGTTTGTCATTAAGTACAAAGCTACCTAATGGGTTGTTTGTCTCTGCCCATTACGGATTTCGAAACCCGTATTCTCGTGTTTCAAGTGTAAAGACATACTGCTGTACCACTGAGGGGCAAGTAACAACTCGTGGTGCGTTTTGCGTCGACTAATATATTTTCTCTCTTTCTTTTTATTTTGAGAACCAACACGGCCAGATGATTAGTGTGCTTGACTTGCAATCTGAGGGTGACGGATTCAAATCTCCTATGTTACGTTTTTTTAATGTTTTATGTTCTTCGTAGATTAAACGCAACAGAAAAACACAGATAACAGCTTGTATAATTTATTACACTAACTTATTAACAAATATAACAGATATAACATAAATTATATGATAACAGTGTCAGATATTAAGTTACAACATTCGAAATTAATTACAAAACAAAATAAAAATTAGTTTCAAACTTCAAATTTAATCACAATACAAAACGGTACTGGCCTGTATCTAATATAATGATCTAAAATGAAAGTCTCAAATTCCAGTCTAGGGTGTGAATTTGGTCCCACGAAGAGATTCCGAAACAGTTCACAGTTCAATAAATTCGCCGACTCTCAGCACAAGCAGTAATTCAGATGTATCGTAGAGATTGACGAAATAATATCACAGCTTCCGTAGATCTAACTTCAATCACAAATCCAAGTTGAATATTCACAACAAACACTTAATCTTTCTCAAATAACTGACTCTCTTCTTTTCTTCGAATAAAACTAATGACTGAATCTATCTTCTTTTTTCGAATAAAAACTGATGACTAAATCTCTCTCTTTTTCTTCGAATAAAAACTGATGACTGAATCTCTCTTCTTTTTTCGAATAAAAACTGATGACTGAATCTCTCTCTTTTTCTCCGAATAAAAATTGATGACTGAATCTCTCTCTTTTTCTTCGAATAAAAACTGATGACTGAATCTCTCTCTTTTTCTTCGAATAAAAACTGATGACTGAATCTATCTCGCGTCACCGTCTTTTATACCGATAGGCCTACTTCTCGAACAATCTTGCAATTTCCATACAACTCTAGAGCAATCCGCGCGTGTCCGTTCTTGCACGAGACTACACGTCGAGACACGAAGTCACCAGCACTCATTAACAAACATATGATTGGTCTACTTAATTCAAGAAAATTCTAAAATGTTACCCTAAATGAATAACAAAATATTAGTTTAAACTTCGAAACAATAATATCAATATGGAAAAATGAATAATAGAAATGAAAATTCAAACACAACACGACATGTTGTCGTTTACAAAATATTTACACATATACATAACACCTACCACACTGGACATACTCGCCCTTTCAGCCGCGCGGAAGTTATACATGTAACGGTTTATCCAACTATTCGTAGATAATAAAGTAGCACAACAATTGGCGGTAAGTGGTGATGACTAGCTGCCTCCTCACTAGTCTTACAATACTAAATTAGGAATGGCAAGCTAAGATGGCCTTCGTGTAGTTTTGAGCGAGATTCAGACAGAACCTTTTTCTTGTCACTCGCTAATTAACAAACATCTAAATTTTATACGCAAAAACGGCTCGTCTGGGTTGAGAAAATATTTTGAATAGAAGAGCGAACAACGTTTCGACCTTCTTCGGTCATCGTCAGGTTCACAGGTTTGTGAAAGTATCACGAAATAATTATTTTAGGTTTATGAACAACTACTATTGTGTTAAATATATTTGTTTGAAGTTGAGCACAAGCTACACAAGGAACTATTTGTGTTCAGGTTTGTGAACCTGACGATGACCGAAGAAGGTCGAAACGTTGTTCGCTCTTCTATTTAAAATATTTTCTCAGCCCAAACGAGCCGTTTTTGCATATAAAATTCTCAACAAGTGGGTTTCTCGACATCACTGATTGAAACATCTAAATTGTATGCCGCCAAGTTTATGGATAGTTTACTTTTGTGACATGGTTCTTATTCATACATCCTAAACAGTCATACACGTGAACTTATTTCCCTTGGCTCGTAGCACATTTAGAAGTAAACGAGAAATAAATAACTATCCGTTACGGTTTTAAAATCCAACATAGTCTCAGCATAATAAAATTCGGGGCTGAGCGAATGTTGTGCGTACTTTCGTCGGGCTTTTTAATGACACATCAAAACTAATTCACATAGCTCTCGCATTATCACGTGGAGATTCCGAAAACAATTTTCATTAGTAAACCAAAACATACCAAATGTAAAATGGAAAATTTTTTTAATGGAAAGGACATCAACAAACGATGTCCAAAACACGCTTTCCACGTTTCTGGCAGCCTTGATTATTAGCGCGCGCACACACACGTTTCAGTCAGTATTTTCTCACAATTACGTGAAGAACACAGTGCCAATTCTCTTTATGAATAACTTAGACACATTAAAACATTTTCTTAAACGAATAAAAGTTTCTTCTTCTTCCCCCTCTCACAATGTAACAATATATTTTTACTTCTTTGCCAGCAGCTGTAGAATACGTTTCCACAATTTTGTTCAGTAATTTACTCTCCCTTAAGGTTGAAAATCAGCAATGTATAACGAGAAGATTTTATTTGAAATAAATGAATGCGTTCGTTCTAAAACAGTTTTACAGTAATTTCACGTATATTTATAGATATATGCACCACACATATGAAAAAAATAGTAGTTTAAGATGTAATATTTTCTTAGCAAGTAATTATTTATGTCAGTATGATAAAATATTTGTCATAAGTTAATTTTGGTTAAAATTCTTTGAATAAACTTATGTTTGGTATAAAGCAATGTTAGAGAGATGTTTTATCTAGGATATGGACGATGTTTATATACGACAAACCACACGTATTACGGTCACATATAACTCGTTTATAGCGTGATTCTCACTGACAGATTTCACTTGAATAGATTAAAATCTGGCGTTACAGCAATCTGAACTAGATCTGCATATTGTTCTCAAAACTATTTGCAAAAAAGTATTGCCACGTATTTAGATCTATTTACGTTACTTATCACTTCAACGTTTAAATGTAAATATACACTTATTTATGTAACTTATATTATAGTCGAACATCTCTCCAAGTCAGTTATAACAGGTGTACACGAATGTCTGTTTATAGAACTGGAAGCTCAAAATTTGAGCTTCGATACGTTTCCAAGCGTGCTCCGCACTTTCAGTTGTGATGGCATTATAACTTTTACAGTTAACCCTGCTTTCCAAATAAAATTACTTATGTAGACACTGATGGGGTACTGCTGACTAATTCCCCTCATTTTACTCTGTAACTCAAAGTTAGAAATGACTACACCTGAATTTTAGATGTTTAATTCCCCTCATTTTACTCTGTAACTCAAAGTTAGAAATGACTACACCTGAATTTTACATGTTTAAACCGTAAGATGTATTTCAGACTGAAAATACTAATATTAGTGGAAAAAAGAAAAGGGTATAACATGCTTATTGGTTCGGTATAATATATTTATTAGTTTTAAGATAACGTTTTGCTTTAATTGTACGTAAAGATAAGTGAAAAATAAAGAAATTTGTTTCAGGAAATGGAAATGCAAAATGCATTCAAAATGATCGTCATAAGGTAGTAATCAAATATAGTAGTAAAATAAAAGTTGTACCGTACCAATTAATAAAGATGCTATAGGCCAATGTGCATGTTTTGTTACTTAGTTAGAGAAACCGATAACTATATGCCTGTAAGAAAATTGTGGCTCTATAAAATCGAATATAGAACAGAGGAAGTATGTGTGATGGTTAATTATATGCTAAAAAATATTAGAAAACTGTGCTGTTTTTACACCTTTTTGTCGTTTCGCTTCTAATATAATTTATGATGATATGGAGTATATGACGAATTCATGTGAATAGTTTTAATTTTCAGCAGAAATTTCATTGAATTTTAACACACGAATGTATTGACTCAAAGGATCCATTTAGCTTCCATAATATATAACATAAAAATAAATTGTGATAAGCACGATTATTTAAATCTATTTCCAGTGCATCGCAGAACACAGAAATGTTTATATTTGTTCAGTTCTTAACTTTGAGTACAATGTTAAGTAAAACAGCATCATCACTTTGAAGCACATAACCCTTGTTGAATGAAATTATAAAGAGAGATGATGAATATTCAACGAAGTTTCTTTAACATCTGTAGTATAAAAATAGTTAGAAGTTTATTTCTCGGTCCGCTAGAGGGGATTACGTTAAAAGAAATAATGCATTGTATTAAGGTAGAGGACAGCACAATCTATGTACAGAAATAGCTCGGACTATTGATTAAAATTATATTTTAAATATCACCTCAATAGGTCATCAGAACCTTATAGTACTGTACTGTGTTTCGTTTTAGAAAAATATCTTTGTAATGATTGAGTCACAAGTTATATGAATGTCTGTAAATATTACAGAAAAAAGTTTGAGTCTCTTATTCTTTCCTCCTTTTTATTTCATGATAATTTAAAACCAAATCAATTATGTCAACTAGTTTCACTATTGTGACATAGTTTTATGTGTATTATTTATAGTTAGTAGTATTTTCTTCAAAAATTTATAATTCTATTGCAAACGATGTTGTAATTTGTTTTTGAAGTTAGCTTTCTTAAATAAATTTCCAATTCCTTTAATAATCGCAAGTTAAAATAACAACAACTTATAACTCTAATGTATGCAATGTTATCAATATCTCTTAAAGTTAGCTTTCACACAAAAATGGGGTGGACTTTTAAAAAACTTAAGTACAGGGTGAAACGGGAATTACCAGCCACTAACAGATAAACAATAAATATTACACTTGGAATCTCATAGTATTTTGAACTTAGTTATAAATATAGGAATGACTAGTAATAATCCTTTAAAAACAACGTAAACTAAATAGTAAGGAATTTACATCATCCTTACATAATTAAAAATAAACAGTTAATCCAAAGCAGTATACATACATATATATATTAGATCAATCCCAACTGATTTTCATTTATTTTGCTTTTGTCTGTTAACATTTGTGTCTCTGCTACTACATAAGAATTATGTAGTGTCATAGCTGCCATCTTGTTTACATTGGTTTTGAAAGTTTCATATTAGTCTTTCCTACATTTATTTCCCTTTTGAAAAGTTTTTCCTTATTTGTATATCTTTACTTTAAAACAATGTCAAGCTAAGCCTAATTCTAATAACGTGTGACTGAAAGTAAATAATACTACATAACTTTATGAAAAACACTTTGCTTTATCTACAGCCGACACGATCCTTCACCTATGCTGGGTACTATACGCTGATAGATAATATTGAATATTGTTTGCTCTTTAATAACGGTGTACTTCAAAATAAAAAAAACAAACTTCAGTTTACTTTAATTTAGCACTTTATTATACCCTAGGTCATCGAAGTAGTGTTTAATCATAACAGTGTTTGATAGACTATATGTGAACAGTATAAGACACGCACAGAACTGAAAACTGTTTAAGAGGACGTCTCCCTAATACTACACAGTTTAGGACACTGTGTTATGACTGAACAGCACATTCAACCTTCGACTTCCTGGCCATCTAAGATAATTTAATATAGCAACGCTACGCTTGAAATATTTATGTTGTCAAATATAATATTATATTATTATTAAGATTATTAAAGCGCAATAAACTTAGTTTCGCGGCTTCAATACTTTCCGAAGTGCTAAAAGCATTACACAGAAACAATAATTTGTTTGTTTATTTGTTTTGAATTTCGTGCAAAGTTACAGCAGGGCTATCTGCGCGGTGTAAGACTAGAGAGGAGGCAGCTAGTCATCACCACCCACCCTCAACTCTTGGACTACTCTTTTAACAACGAATAGTGGTATTGATCGTGACATTATAACGCCTCCACGGCTGAAAGGGCGAGCATGTTTGGTATGAGAGAGATTTGAACCCGCGACCGTTGGGTTACGAGTCGAGTGCCTTAACCACCTGGCCATGTCGGGCCCAGTAACGATGAATGGAAGGCTATTCCTGCTCGATACAGTTTAGTATTGCACTGAGGTAAAGCACTGAATTACAACAGGTATTATAAGAATAATTTTAGTCCTATAGAGTTTAGTGCACTACTATATTTAATGAAAGTTTTACTACCATATTGACTATTGTTACGTTTTTTTTGTATGTTTTATGTAGACTAAACGCAACAGAAAAACACAGATAACAGCTTGTATAATTTACGACAACAAACTATTATATATGTAACAGATATAACATAAATTACATAACAACAATGACAGATATTAAGTTCAAACCTTCAAAATTAATTACAACACAAAATGGTACTGGCCTGTATCTAATAATATGATCTAGAATGAAAGTCCAAGAGTCCAGATTAGAAATCCAAAATTCCAGTATAGGGTGTGAATTTGGTCCCACGAAGAAATTTTGAAGTTTGAATGGAGAATGATGAAGTTCTTTTTACGGTGTTTTCGATGAATGTTTCAACTTCTCGTTTTCCGCTTCGGTCTCCCCTAAACAGTCCTGTACGTGTTGACTCTCAGCACAACCGGTAATTCAAATGAATCGCAAAGATTGACGAAACAAAATCACTGTTTCTGTAGATCTAGCTCTATTCACAAATCCAAGTTGAATAAACTCACAGCAAACACTTAAACTTTCTCAAACGAATGACTGATTCTTCTTTTTCTCACATTTTCGTCTGTTTATATATTTGTAGGCCTCTTTTCTCGAACCGTCGCGAAACTTCCCAACATACCAGAGAAATCCGCGCATGTCCGTTCTTGCACGAGGCTTGTCGTCTAGATTCCAGGCCGCAAAACATTTCATTTACATAAATTTATAAACATATGATTGATCTACCTAATTCTAGAAATTTCTAAATGTTATTTTAAATGAATAACAACATATTTTATTGGTTTAAGCTTTGAAGCATTAATATAAATATGGAAATATAAATAATAGAAATGAAAATTTAAACACAACACGACATGTTGTCGTTTACAAAACATTTACATGACATTTACATAACACTAATAATATGTCACTTTTATTTGTTTCGATGTAGGGCACTTAAACTAGCAATATGTTATTAGAATATTTTTATAATTCATTTTTGATTAGAGCTTCTTTATTTAATTGTTTACATTTTAAAGCGTGACATTCTGGCGGGAAACGTTATAACAGTGCATTCTATATTGTGTATGGACATACAGTTTAACAGAAAAGAACACTCTATCAATTATTAAAATTATCGTTTGAATAATACAGTTTAAAATAATATATTTTAACAATGCTTTAAGTCATTCGTAGATACGATTAAGGGCTATTTTCTTACTACAAGAAGTAGTGCGAAACAATGAAAACACTTTTTAAGTGCTTCTTAAAGGTGGGACAGGTGGGCTAAGGTTTGTAATCTGAGGGTCACGGGTTCGAATTCCGATCGCATCAAAGATGCTCGCCTTTTCAGCCGTGAGGGCGTTATAATGTGACGGTCATTTCTGCTATTCGTTGGTAAAAGAGTAGCCCAAGAGTTGGCGGTGGGTGGTGATGACTAACTGTCTTCCCTCTAGTCTTACACTGCTAAATTAGGGACGGCTAGCACAGATAGCCCTCGAGTAGCTTTGTACGAAATTCAATAAACAACCAAACTTCTTCTTTTACTATATTTTGGGACACTGAAGTGCAACTTCAAGTCATCTCTATGTTTTTCCTTCATTTTCCGTCTAGAATATGCGAAGTCCATTTTTTTCTGTATGTTTATAATCTTCATACATCACTATCATTTCACATCATTTCCGTTAATATCCGAAGCGGAAAAATGATCAGAACTAGAGTTGATAACTAGTATTCTAAATGTATTTTTAAGGTTTAGCGAACAGAGCAAAAATGCTAACTTTTAAGGTTATGACGCTATACACGCTAAAATTGAAATATGTTATTTTATACAAAACTCACACTGAAACTTATATATATACAGTGTGAGGCTCAAAATAAGGTACAAATGAAACTTATGTTTTTTCTTAAAAAATGCCGATTTTAATTTGTGTTTCTCAATGTTTAGATCGAAGTGGCTTACCAATAATATAATTTATATTACCGGATTTCCTACCTGAACAAACTAACGCACTGGAGCTGTATAAAGCTGGATTTAGCATTGTTGAATTAAAACATTTACACATTAATACTGAATACAAAACAATACAATATTTATATATTATGATTTTTACTTACAACTTAAGCCTTTTACACTTGTTAACTGGTATTTCATACAGTTTCACGAGCAATTCATTTTTTTAGCAAATTTAATTCGATGTTACTTTATAGTTTTGTACTTTCAGCATTCCTCGGAAATATTCCCTTTGTATCTGAATTATTGGATTTTAGCATTGAAATGCTAAGATCGTAATACATATCCCTGTTCATTCTATAGGGAGTAATATCATTTTTTAGCACAGCCTGAAAAGTATCTTGCTAGATCAGAAATTTGCAAGGAAGCGATCGTGAAACGTTAGAGACGTCAGGTTTCAAAAATTCTGTTTTTCACAAATATGATAAAACTACGCTTTTGCATTATTACCTTCTCCAACTAGCAGACGAAATCTAATTACATGTTTGCTTTCAACTCTTAAAGCTTTCAGAGACCGTGGTAAATTTGATTTTCTGCCTAGTATAATAGAAAAAAAAGGTACATTTATATACTGTTTGAGCAAGCATAAGATCAAAGTTATGTTTCCACGCTTTAAGGAAGTGACGAACGAGAAGAGCACTTGATCTTATTATAGGTTTTTTGTCACATGGAAAAAAACACACATAATAATGAGAATAACGTTTCTATTAAGATACATTTTTGTCGTGACCATGCACAATTATTTAATTATAACTCTTTTTATTATTATAAATTTTTAACAGTGATAATTAAATATGAAATAAAACAACATAACTTACCTGTTTAGCCAACTGCTGAATACAAATGTAACAAGAAGTGTTGTTTATTTTACCATTACAAAGTAATTTAGATTTCTACGTTTGGACAAATGTAACATCACACTAATAATATATCAACACAATAACAATTAGAAACGCTTTGGAGCAAAGTGTGATCTAATACAAATCAAACATACACGTAAACATGTATATTCACGGAATACGCAAAGTATGTTACTGTTATTTTTTAATTACTGAAAATATAAACTCACTCAAATTATCCGTTTGTTTCAATGAAATATATAATGAGAAATACGTGTAACTTATACTGTTAAACATGTATTGCAAAATTTATACCTATTCACTAAATATGTTGAAGACACTTGAGGGTAAGAATCAACAATATATGTTTTGCAAAAGTACAAACGTATCGTTAATATTGTTGGGCCAGCTAAATTTTCTGGAAATTCGCTTGACCCTTATAAAACGTAACCAACGCGAGGCACCAAGAGACAATGAATATTGTTGGTTTGCTATAGTTAGTATACTATAAACCTTGGAATCTATAACTCTGATTAATGTTCATTAATTGGAAACTTCAGAAGTTTGATCAAGAATGTTTATAGATTTTTAACATTACAGATCGTTTAACTTAGTAGATTAACATTAGATGGTAGTATTTTTACGAAGACATTATTTAATTTCAGCTTTGAAAAACTCACGTGTGATTAGCGAAAAGATAACTAGCTTCTTGTTTAGCGAATTGTACCAGTATTAACTCGAAATTAATTTACTAATTGTGAACCCTCAATAACATATCAAGGAAGTTCCCTATCAGATAGAAGGTTCAATATTTTTTGTAAGTTTGTTAAACATTTGCATATAAATCATGAAATGTAATAACTATTTGTATCAACCGTTATTATAAATTATACTATTGTTTGTTTATTAGAATATTCTTGTTTTAAGAAAGAAAACTGTGTGTATCAATCTTGTTGACAAATAGTATAAGTTGGATACACGTCATCATTTATTTAATTTCTGAATCTAAATTACAATTTAACCCAAATAAGGCTGTTTCATATTGTAATACGTAACATGATTTGGTCTGTTTGCCAATGAAGACCTTATCTCTGCGACAGGTATAAGATAGTCTGTAATGAAGTTTTATTGAAGATGTATGATATCTCCTGTAACTACCAAGCCCCAGTTATTAGTGGCATTCTGTATGATAAACTAATTCAATATAAAATCAATAATCATGACATTTGCTGTGAAATATTTGTAACAGTCTAGAACCAGTAAATTTTCAAATAGGTGGAAAAAGTTAATTCCGTATGATTATCAACATAATAAGTTATATCATATTAGTTGAACTGTAACAATAATAAGACAATTTTATAACGTTTTATGATGACGGCCCGGCATGGCCAGGTGGTTAAGGCACTCGATTCACTGTCTGAGGGTTGCGGTTTCAAACTAAACATGCTCGCCCTTTCAGTCTTGGGTGCATTATAATGTAACGGTCAACCCCACTATTCATTGGTAAAAGGGTAGCCCAGTAGTTGGCGGTGGGTGGTGATGACTAGCTGCCTTCTCTCTTGTCTTACACTGCTAAATTATGGACAGCTAAAGCAGATAGCCTTTGAGTAGCTTTGCGCAAAATTCAAAACAAACCAAACTTATGATGACGTCAAGCACATGAAATATATATGAAGCTGTAAAATCGTCTTTGTATTATTTGTTTGTAAGCAAGTAAACATTCATATTTTCTTTGGTATCTACTGAGATTCACAATAATGTTTGTTGCTGTTTTTTTAGATATTTGCGCAAAGTTACAAAAACTCGACCTGCGCTAAACATTCCTTACTGTTAACTAATAGTTTAAAGAAAATGCAGCTAGTCAAAAATACATACTGGGATACTTGGAATATTATAATTGAATATTGGGATTTAACCATTACTTTTGTAACATATCTATGGTTGTAAGCTGCAGAGCGCTATTCAAAAGCAGTGGGATGTAAACTTTGGGCCTTTGTATTCACAGTTGGGAACGACAAACACTATGCCATAATAATGTAAAACTTATGCTTCCTTCTAAATATGTTGACACAATGCAATTGAAAGACATATGTATTGACGACTCTAATCATTTATTTTTCCAATTTTTACTAATAAATACGTTTGAATTCGCCTGCACTTTAAGTATTGGTAATTTGTTTATATTTTTGAATATCTGGGAGTAAAAAGCCTTTCTCTTTTCTATTCCGTATTAAAGCAAATCAAATATGACGAATATGTATTTGTCCTTTTCCAGAAAAACTAAATTGTTATTTTTTTTTGTTTTAAAGCTGTGTATCCATCTCGGAGAATCAAGCCCCAGAATTTAACGTTGTTAAGTTACAAGCCCCAGAATTTAACGTTGTTAAGTTAGAAAACACACCACTGTCCTACCCAGTGACAACCTAAAATCCCCCAGAGCCATCGCGTATGTTGTTGTTGATTTCTTAACGCAGATCCACACGACGATCTATCTGCATTCTATCCAGATGGGGGAATCGAGCTCTAAATATTAATTTTGTAAGTCTGTAAACTCACCAATGACTGTGAGACTATAAACACAGCAAACATATAATCATAAAAATAAATGTTATTTACTATTACTTTGCTGTTAAACACATAGCTGCACAATCGATATTTGCATTGTGCCCACAACTGGTATCGAAACCAAAATTTTACCATTGAGGTGTTGCTGGGGTGTTTAGTTTCATGATATATTAATTGAACATAGCACTGATGCAAGTTACAAAGCTGACATTTAATATAGTTTATAAAACCAATATTTTCATATACTCTTTGTTGCACATTTAGCTTTCTTGTTGTCTCCGAATAGTTAAACATGTTATACGTCAAATAAATGTATAATTGGCATTTTAATGTTCAATAAAATAAAGCTATATACATACAACTGAGGTCATTTTGAAGCTTTATCAGCACTTTGCTATTTACTTGTGTTATGGAATTGAGTTATTTGTTTTGAATTTCGTGCAAAACTACATTAGGGCTAACTGCGCTAGCCGTCTCTCATTTAGCAGGGTAAGACTAAAGGGAAGGCAACTAGTCATCACCACTCACTGCCAACTCTTAGGTTACTCTTTCACCAAAGAATAGTGGGATAAACCATAACTTTATATCGTCCCCACGGTTGAAAGGATGAGCTTGTTTGGTGTGACGGGGATTCGAACCCGCCACCCTCAGATTACGAGTTTAACGCCTCAACCCACCTGGCCATGCCGAGCCTATATTATAGATATAAGAAATATTTACTACTTTACTTCATGGTTTTATTATAGTAGCTGTTTGCACGTGACTTAATTTTGTTTTTGTAATTCTCAGTACCTGACCTTTCCGATTATTTTAATAAAAAAATCATCTACCACTTAAATGATATATACGACGTCTGGTCTGCCACAGACAAATAGAAAAAAATCGAGTTAATTTCTTTGAGTCAAAAGCTCGCCTTCCTTCTAAAAGCACGCATATACCTCATGGAGAAAACAATGTTCCAACTTACTTTATGCAGCATCTGCTACCACTCTTATGCAAATCATATACTCTAATATAATATTGGATAATTTCTTGGCAAATGGTGGATCAATGATGGCTGGTTACTTTCAAATCTAGTTCGTATTTACTGCATTATATTAAAGAGCTCCAGCCTAAACTAATTTATTGGAATAAAAACCTTCAGTGGAGTTTTGAAAAGAATAACAATATAGGTTATTAACTGCAATAATCTAAATAATTTTGAATATCATTTAAAGCCTTTTAAATTATTATAATATTTAGAGTATGGAATTCATTCTTAACTTAACAAGTAAAAACAACAACAGTATCTTATTTACAATGTTATATTTCTTATATATATTATAGACATCATAATTTGAAAATCATCGAGATGTAGAATTAAGAAGGAGAAAAGAACCTTCTTGGTTTGATTTCGAAACTTAAAAACTACTCAGTGACTATTCTAAGTTTAGTTTTGTCATAGATCTCCATTCTAATGATATAACACGCTCAACACATTAACTTTTAGAAATACACAGTGAAACAAAATTTAATACATATTATAGTAAAATCATTTCTAATTTCTAACGAAGACACTTTAGACCTTAACAAGTGTGTATACTTCACATTCAGGCATGTACTTTTGACCTTAACAAGTGTGTATACTTCACATTCAGGCATGTACTTTTGACCTTAACAAGTGTGTATACTTCAAATTCAGGCATTACATTGCCTAATCTTATCTAAACAGTCAATTATTGATGGGATTTAATTACATTTCTAGATATTTTGAGGATTGCTGTGTCCAAAGCAATAAGGAAACAAACAACAATGGAACACGAAAACTAACTATTGTTTAGTCAAATCAAAACTAAATAATTGCTGATAATTTACAAATGTATAGAATTTGTTTCGTTTTTGGATTTACAACGCTAAAATCAGGGGTTCGATTCCTCACGGTCGACACAGCAGGTAGCCCGATGTGGCTTTGCTGTAAAGAAAAACACAAATACACATTTTCTTGACTTTCTATATGTTGAATTTAGCATTAAAGATGTTAATCATAAACCATCTGGAGAACTCTAACAGTTGGCTCTGAACAATTACATGGCCTGGCATGGCCAAGTGCGTAAGGCGTGCGACTCGTGTTTCGAAGGTCGCGGGTTCGCGCTCGCGTCGCGCTAAACATGCTCGCCCTCCCAGCCGTGAGGGTGTATAATGTGGCGGTCAATCCCACTATTCGTTGGTAAAAGAGTAGCCCAAGAGTTGGCGATGGGTGGTGATGACTAGCTGCCTTCCCTCTAGTCTTACACTGCTAAATTAGGGACGGCTAACACAGATAACCCTCGAGTAGCTTTGTGCGAAATTCAAAAATAAAACAAACTGAACAATTACGAAATTTTAGGGCCTGGCGTGGCCGAGCGCGTTAAGGCGTGCATTCGTAATCCGAGGGTCGCGGGTTCGCGCCCGCGTCGCGCTAAACATGCTCACCCTCCCAGCCGTGGGGGTGTATAATGTGACGGTCAGTCCCACTATTCGTTCGTAAAAGAGTAGCCCAAGAGTTGGCGGTGGGTGGTGATGACTAGCTGCCTTCCCTCTAGTCTTACACTGCAAAATTAGGGACGGCTAGCACAGATAGCCCTCGAGTAGCTTTGTGCGAATTTCCAAAAAAAACAACAAAAACAAACGAAATTTTAGAAACTCTGAGGTAGAGTTTTATTTGTCAAATGTGGCAATATGCTGCTGTTTGTCAGGTGTGGATACTGGAACCTACATATTTCAACTGCGTGATTTTGAAGAAGCTTGTGAACATGGTTATTGCGTTACCATTTTAAACCGAAATGTTAGTGAATTATTCTATTTTCGATTGATTGCAATAGGTTAATCATACGATCCATGTTCATATGTAAAGTAACAGATAACTCAGGGAGGACATTTAACTTATTTAGTCATAAACCATTTTGTCAGCCAGAGACAAAGCGTTTGGATATGCAGATAATTACAATCGTCTGTAAACAACACTGTGTGGTGTTTATGACGGATTAACAATTGTAGACTGTTTTTACAATGTAAAGAACTTCAAGTTATGTTTAAGTATGTATTTAAACAGAATGTAGAAATATTGGAAATGTCTTTCGCAAGAATAACCTTTTCACACTTAGATTATTTTAGGAAAGTTGATGAAGTTTAGCTGATAAAGTATTAGTGCTGAGAATCAAGGTTACAACTTCCGATGTGAGGAGCAGACATAGAACCTGTGGCCACGAAATGTTAAAAACTTACCATCACGTGAACAATAATTACTAACGTGCTCAGTCTGAACGTGAATACTTTCAACTGAGTAAAATTTGAATTTAATCTCTGTGTTACTGGCTTAATTAATTATCTAGCGTAAATGCAACATAAATATATTTGAATTACAGGACGAAAAGTTTCAAAGCTGTTCTGGCATAATTATGGAAAAAGAAATAAGAAGTTGAAACGAAAATGCATATAAGACAGAAGTACAACTGATTTTAGTGTTGTACCAAATGTATTTCATTTATATTATGAAAACACTTGAAGATTATAACTTGTTTTTAGCCATTGTTTTTAGAGGACTAAAGAAGGGAAGTTGCTGACCATGAATAAAGTGGAAAGTAATTACTTTTTCTCGAATTTCATGACTGCGATTAGTCATTAGATTTATAAATGAGAAGTTATATTATATGAATGGTTTGGGAATGCCATGAAAAATGTATTTCTTGAACGTTTGACTATCGTCAATCACCCTTATAGAATCTTAATAACGAAAGACAAAATAACACAACTTTGAGAAAATAACATTTACCGTTTAATTTTACTTCCGATTTACTTGTTTCATCCAAATATATTTCGGTAATTAGGAAATTAAAACAAAATTATAATTTTTAACAAAACGGCTAATTATTAAGCCTATTTATTGTAATATTCTGTGAATGATCTAAATAATAATTGGTTCAGTATAGAATTAGCTTGTATTATTATTTCTCAACAGATTTTGTGTCTCTTATATTTGATTTTATTATTTAATATTCAAACGTGTCTTAGTATCAACTATGACAGATTGTTCAGTTATTTTAATTTTGCTTCGAGCAACCTTTAATTTTTCCACAAATCTATCATATAGCTTGTACTAGAAATAATCCACTTTGTATTGTGCCTGTAAAAAGATATTTTGTTTGTTTTTGAATCTCGCACAAAGCTACTCGAGGTCTGTCTGCGCTGGCCGTCCCTAATTTAGCAGTGTAAGACTAGAGAGAAGGCAGCTAGTAATCACCATTCACAATCGACTCTTGAGCTACTCTTTTACCAATAAATAGTGGGATTGGCCGTCACATTATAACACCCCCACGGCTGAAAGAGCTAACATGTTTGATGCGACGGGGATTCGAACCCGCGACCTTCAGATTACTAGTCGAGCGCTTAGTAATCTATGGCCAAGGTTAACCACCTGGCCATAGCGAGCCGTGAAGACATATCAATCATGCACTGAAATTGAATTTTTTGGTGCAAACTCACTAGTTTTCAGTTAAGTACATTCCAAAATTATTTTTGGGTGTTAAGAATTCATAATATAAACATTCGAATGAACAAAATTTGTCACGTATCTTTGTATTTTAAAGGTTAGAATAAAATCCAAACTGCAGTTGGTATTATTAATGCTGTCTTTGTATTCCAACATCCGCTCTAACTGTACTTACAATTAAAATTACTTTCATTCTTTGTTATCATAAAACTCCAAATTAAGTTTATTAAAAGGTTTTTGTAATCACGTTCTGTTTTAATGGTGTTGTTTTAATCAAATCTTTTTCAAAATATAAGGTTCTTTTCGTTGAAACAGATTAGATGGGCATGTAAAGAAAGACAAAATTATATGTTTTAGTTTAATTATCTGAAACATTTTATAGAAGAAAATAATGTTTCTACTTAGCTTTATTGCTTTGAAGTATCTAATCTTTCGTTTTGACGTCACTGTTTGCAAACACTGCTTCAGTTACAAAAATAAACCAAGTACTGCTCTATATGGAATTATAAAATTAAGGATACCAATTTAAAGAAATTATTATTCTAGTATTTTTTTTCAAGAAACGCTAATTTTCTCCTGCTTTTATAGACAGTTGGTTTGATAACATAACATTATAAGACTCTTTAATCTACTAAAAACCCATTATCTTGCAAGAATGCATTTAGCACTGAAAAGAATGAATTTAAATATCTGTACTTTAATACTTAGCTGTTCGAAATATGTACTGGTGATTCTACCACAAAGTGAGTTTAGCTTAAAAGACCACATTTACGATCTCAAAACGTTATGTTAACAAAAGACCAGGGGACACAAAAACCATAATAAAATTTAAGTAGCTTCTTATCCGACGTGAAAGTTATAACGGAAACGAAGTTGTTCAACGAACATTCTCCAAGTTCCATGAAAATCGATAAGTCCTGTCTGTAACAATAGATAAGCAAACTTGACCACGTCGCTCGAAATGAAATATCCTAAAAAGGATAAAACGTGACTATAAAACTAATAAAATATTCATATCTGTCATTTGTTATAACAAATATACATTCTTTACCATCTAACATAGATATATTTGTCGGGAAATAATGTTTGATCTCGCATCCACTTATGTTTCATGGTATCAAACACAAACATGACTTCGTAGCACACAATTAACTTTCAAAGCCGTCTCTTACACAAGAAAGGGTTTAACACAGATATATATACAAGTTACAGCATAGAATGAAGTGCAACTAAACTACAAGCACACACCAAAGAAAGAGAAAAGATGAAACGTAAAATAAACATTAACTTTTAAGATCAGACTTTATTGTTTTATTTATCAACTATTTCATTTGTGGAACGTACAAGCCAGTTTTTCTTTTCCAATATTCTTATCTGAGGTTGTTTTTTTCAACAAACTCTTTAATGTCATATTCTTTAAAGTACGAATTTTTCTTTTACAAACATGTTGTTAATGAAATCAAAATGTCTTCTGCATGTTATTATTCTTATTTATGTGAAAATTATATTTGAAATAGCCTCGTAGGATTCGATTTCCCGTCGGTGAACTCAGCAGATAACCCGATGTGGCTTTGATGTAACAAAACACATACCATTCAGAAAAAATCAAATTCTTCAGAATATTTGCGAAATATTCTAAACAGGTACAATGATATTTACTTGTAAATTTAAGTCTTTCTTTATTGTTATCGTCCCGTGGTGTGACTTCATAATCTAACCCTTTGTTTCTGGTTATTTTAATCTGAAATTATTGGTAATCAGACTCTTTGAATTTCTTCATACATTATGTTTTTAAAGATCCAGTAATGTTATTGAATATTTACTTATTTAATACATCTTGTTTTACATCTGTTTTTGTTAAAGTTATAATTTGCTATATACATTTAAGAGAACAGTTTAATGTTAAAATAAGCACAATTTTTTTTTTGTATTATGGTTGTAGGCTCTTTATGATTACAATGGTATTACCACTACAACATCCACTGCAATATACATTAGATTACAGAATGTAAAGCTTCAAAATAAAGAGACTCGTTTTCAAGTTTTACAATATTGTAATCCATGTTATTGTGTTTTACCTTTTCTCACAATTCAATATTTTAAGAAGAAAATTAAAGTATCTGCTAATAGTGTTTAACAATTTGATCCTTCTCAAAGTCATATTTTTTTCAATAAAAGTGTTACGAAACATAAAATGGTCTTAAGAAATTCGAAAAACTTTTGTTTTTCTAAACTTTATATATTTTGCTTGTATAATGTCTATGTCTATGTTATATATAATTTCCTTTAATTGTTAACCACATATCTAATAGTATAATTTTCATGTTAAACGCCTCCGTTTAGTGCATTATCAAAAAAGTTATGCACGTAGGTCATAAATACGTTGCGTACAGAAATGCTGAGATAAAGAGATGTAAGTAATTTTTTTCCACTTTTAAGGTTTTCAGCAACTTGTAGTGGCATGGATAGCTTACATTAAACAATATTTGTTTCTATGAGGATCCAAGTTGCCACTTATAATGCTTATCTATCTATAAAACCTTGTTATTTCAAATCGACGCTACTAAGTGACATATTCAGTACAGATTATTAGTGTTAGTGTTTATCTACCTGTAATTTCGAGTCATTTTGGATTTCCGCTACAATATGGCATACACAGTTTTTAGTTGTAGTGTTCTCTCTATCTATCAATGTAATATGGTCGTTGTGAAGTGATACATTCAGTCATGATCGTAAGAATTTGTTGTTATTTATCTGTAAATTTGAGTCATTTCAGATCGACCCTAGTAAGCATGTTAAAACGAAAGTTATATGCACGTGATTTTATAGACGTATCTGAGAACGTAAAATTGATCAGTGTTAATGTTTATATACATGCGCTACGTTATATAACCAAAACGAGCGTTCCGTTTCAAGTTGATCTGTCTATATAATACCTTCATTAAAAAAATAATTCTTCATTAAAGTCTTAAGTATTGTTTAAACTTAGTAAAGAAAAACATTTAACTAGGACAATAGTTTCTAGCCAAGGGTTTGCAACCATGATTGGTGTAGGGTGGGAGGGGGGAGTAAAGCTGGAACCTTTGAAACAAAATTATATGTGTCATAAAATAGCTAGGAATCACTGTACTAGAACTTTGTTGGAGAGAAACAGACACAGTAGTGTATTGTTACATTGTTTTCGTAATAACGCCCTGTTGCTCATTATTCAATAATACATAGAACAGAAGAATCCTTGTATTAAATTATTACAATACTATTTATGCAATAATAGTAAGCAAGTAACTATGAAAAGAGTTAAACCTTGAATGTCTACTGTTTACGGGGAAGATAATATACGTATAAATAAAAAATATCTTCGTTTTATGCTAGAGTTAATTAACTCTATGCCAAAGTGATTCTTATCCTTTCAATAAATTACGTTATTAACACACAACTTTATGAAAACTTCCAATTTTCTCCGGAAGACATAAATAAAAGCATAAAACTCATTATCAAATATAATTTGTACATATTATTACTTGCCTAAGAACTTTATGGTGCTGATTGCAAAACCATAAAATAAAGATGTGTATTCAAACGTCCTATACAGGTTCTCATTTTTTCTTTAGAACTTTTTCAGCCTACTTGTGAAACACTGATTAAAATTTTTCCCTAGAAAGTCGGTTACCAAATATTGCTTTAAGGAAATACTGGTGAAACCTGTTTTCACATTACGATGATTAATGACGTCACAAAGATTATCCCACGTGATCCGCATAAACGTCTATATCTGAGTAGATATAAAAAGAGTTGAAGTTTGTTATTGAAAAAGCAAACACAAATAATGCAACTGGAGGCGTTAGTTTAGTTTTAAAATAAAGTGCACACAAAAAAAAGTGTAGAGAGATAAATATTTATATTTGCATTTACCAGAAGTTCATACTGGTGATTTAGGCTAGCAATGTAACAATATTGTTTTGTATTCTGTATCGCTATAGTCACATCTTGCTTCATTCACTATTTTACTTCAATTTTCCAAAAGAGCAGTTCATTCCTCGATACTCTATTAGGTAAGTTTAAAATTGACTTTTATTTGACAGTGTTTATACAATCTAAACGATTGCTGGGACGTGATTGATTATTTCGGAATCTCGGGTGACAGTTTTCAGTACGTGTTATTTGGTGAATTCATCATGTGTCACAAAGTAGCTTGTCAAGACGACAGATCGAAACGAAAAACTCACAATCAAGAATACCAATTCTTCTTAATTAGCAAGTAAATAAAGTAAGCCAATATAAAGTTCCATTGTTGTGGACGGAAGTATTCTATTTATTAATGGTCCATTCTTTAATCCACCATCAAAGTGTGACTAAATCAATAATCCCCACTATCACTAACCTTTTGTCATCACTCAGTAAGTCGAGGAGATTCTTTTTCTCTTATCAAATTGTTGATACAACCGTTTCAAGACAGCTGCCCAACTTAGTAGTAGTAATAAGTTTAAGAACCACTTGATTCTAGGGATAAATATATCCAAGTTAATATAAGGCAATAAATTATATAAAATTAATGAATACAACTTTATACTTTTAAATGATGTACGTATAAAATATAGTGGTATCAAAGGATTATAACACAATTTCGTTTATGCCTAAGAGTTTCAAACATTTACAACGCTTTTAAAAAATTGTATCATTCTTCCGAACTCTCATGCCTTTGCTGTTGTAGAAATATCACCATGAAATACTTAACACAAAGCAAACGTTTATTTGTACTGAAGCATAAAGTTACACAGTGGGTTCTCTGTGTTCTGCCCAGCATACTGCGATGCCACTGAAAGGTACACAAACACTTGCTTGTCATAGAAACATTCAGAAATATACAAATTATTGTTTAAAACATGAAAACTAAGTTTCATATTTAAAGGGCAAAACCCCTCAAATATGAGATACAGTTCTTCAGCTCATGTTTAGTATATATATAAAGGAGAAAAGTTTGTTATAAAATTATCACTAACACGAGAAAATTAGTGGGTCCTTAATTGAAAATTCATTAATAGGACTTTGATGTACAAATAAAATATTTTAAAATAAAAACCATATTGAATGTTCTAATACCAACAAATATTTTATTTCGGAGATATCAAAGTGTATAAATCTAAACATTTACTATGAAATTATGGAAACGTGAGTAACGTTATTGAAAAATATCTGAATGTAATACTTCTGAAAACATGCCCTGAACTTTAAATTTTTATATATAACTAAGATACATATTTTGGAAGAAAATATTTAATATGAATACAAAGTCAATTTAAATAATCTTAGAATTAAATAAAGACATGAAAAGATCACTTCTTTCTTAAAAACCGATCATTTTTTGCTAGCAAAAATAATTTTTTTCTCGGATGTTTTTAGCCGCGGCATAACGGCTCGTTGAAATGCTCTGAGTTATTCAAGTAAAAACGTTCAGCTTATTGTTTTGTTATCTCTTGACCCATTTCAGATCTAAATAGAATTTTGGACTCAGAAAGATCAATCTCTTTCGTTTGACATACTTTATCACCTTTAAAGTCTCATAGGCTAATTGACACTAATTATACATAAAATAACTTCACTTTGTGGGTAGACTGGTGGAGTTCCTGATGAAAAATAAAATTGAAACGGGCATACGCTTAATATTCCTGGCACACACACACACAAATGTAGTTGATAAAAAGGGGATAAAAGTGTTCTAGATTAATATAATCCAATCTTGCCTAAAAAGCGTTCAAGTACCACGATTTTTTTAACTATATTTAATGTCTAATTTAAGATCGCAATGAATAATTTTCTATTTTAGAGTGGCGATAATATTTTATTATTTCTTGGACAACATAGACTGAGGTTGAACAGGCATTAAATGATTTAACAGTCAGAGTGATTGTATAAAAATGGGAAGTTATATTAACTACAAAGTTCTTCATTATGTGGATTTAGTACAGCAACTTATTACATTAAAAAATATAAACTGGCAATAAAATGTTAACATAGATTGCTATAATAGGGTACAAACGTTTGTATGATATTAAGTACAAAGATACACAACTAACCACAAAATATTTGTATGATATTAAGTACAAAGATACAAAACTACCCACAACATGGTTGGTAACGTTATAATTCCACAGATATACTCCTGTGTCACAAGGGAAAGCCAGATATAGTTGAGCTGGAAGTCATATAAAGTCAATACAAACATCAGCAAATTCAGTAGATAGTATTTTGAAATAACAACTGGCGATCTATTATCGTGTTCTAATATTACTGTCTAGACTGCTGCTAACTCCGTGTTTTGATATCACTATGTAGACTGCTGCTAACTCCATGTTTTAATATCACTATTTAGACTGCTGCTAACTCAGTGTTTTAATATCAATATCTAGACTACTGTTATCTACATTTATCTTATTGTTATGAATATGTACGTATCTCATATTCCTATGTAGTATCTGAAAATAACCAAACAATGTAAATATCTCATATCCCGTCACATTCCAGTAGGTAAACGTAAGGTGTAAAGTAACACCCATTTCGGTCGGAGCAGAAGTTAAATAAATAAAGTATAAATTATTTTACTTGTAGCACTTTTAATTATGTTTTTGTTTTGTCTTTTATGCAAACAAATTTACATAAATCTTTTACAAAGCAACATTCGATGACAAATTAATAGGAACCAAAATATAAACGATTATTTACTTTTACGTTTATCACCAATATCTGATCTATTATCACGTTTATTACACTGTGTTCTTTGTTCCGGCTTTTTAATGTAAGACGTTCAACTTTCGAACAGAATCGAAAACAAAATGACTTCACTGTAAGTTACTTTCTTAAACACATCATGTGAAAAAAGGTTGTACTTTTGACGAGTTCTCTTGCATGGTTTTCGTGTGTTTGTGTTTTTCGTATAGCACAGCCACAAAGGGCTATCTGCTCAGCCCACCGAGGGGAATCGAACCCCTGATTTTAGTGCTGTAAATCGGAAGAGATACCACTGTACTAGCGGTAGGCTGCATGATTTTCTTTTAACTGGACATTCCAGTTTGTTTATTTTTCTATAGTTTTTTTTTTAACCTTCGCTTCACTTGTTGGAAAATAATAGACTTTTACATATGGAAGTTCTCACAACTTACAAATTAATTTTGATTAATGTGTCCATTTTATGTATAATCTTACAGCAGAGCAGATTCAGTTAATGCCTTCTCCATGAGACAGTTATCACCAAGGGGGAAGGTGAAAACAGTTATAACCAAGCGTTTTTTCAATGTCCGGTATGGCCAGGTGGTTAAGGCACTCGTAATCCCAGGGTCAGAAGGTTCGAATTCCCGTCATATACCTGTTACAAAACAGGGCACTTTACTCAACACTCTTAGAGTACGGCTGGTTTTAAGTCTTTTTCTGAATGGTCCTGGTGCACCAATATGATTAATATTCCGTTGATTTCCAGTGTAAGTAGATACAAAAAATATCTCCCCTTTAAAAATTTAAAATCCCCAATCTTAACAGATCTTTGTGTTCTGAATGTAAGAAAATCATTCGTCGAATAGAACTGTCACATATTCTTCTCAAAAGTTCTCGAAAGAGTCAAACTGTTTATGAAACGCCAAAAAAATCTTTAAATACTATTGTACATCAGTTGTGAGTGTCATCTTAGTTGTTGATTTGCTTATTACAAATTGTTTTAACGTAAGGTACTCAAGTAATTTAACTCCACAATCGAACAGCCGAACTCTACATCCAATGCAGCATTTATTTAAAACAATCAGTTTAAAAGTTGTTAAACAAAAAGTCTTATTATCATTTATTTAAAAACTGTGGATTTTCTATTTTCAAAAATATAAATTAAATAATCCCTGATTAAAAAGCGTTCCGGTTTCGATCATCCACCTCATCGTATAGGAAAAACCACATATGGTGAATTTCTGTTCTAAAACTAATGGTCACGCAAAACCATTTTTTTTTTTCCATTTAACAGCATGAAAATAAATTTTATTTTTATTTGTTTTGCCACCTGAAAGCCTAAATTCGAAACTATTACGGCTTCCTCGAAGTGCTTCCTTGAAATTTTGTCTTCAGTATACCACTTCTTTAATACGACACCTAATAGATGACAAACGTTAGGTATCCCGTAAAATGTTCTAATACTTGTGCTAAATTAATACTGTTATTAACCTATTTTAAGTAGTTTCGGATATTTGTCATACTTATTAACTTTTGGTATATAAACTACTGTTAACGCCATAAATTTTTAATTTTAAGGTTTATAAAGCAAAAAAACATCAAGCAATATTAAACGTCTCCACAAAGAAACACTGTTTTCTTATTGGTTCTTCTTTTTTTGTAAACATTATTTAATCAAATGACATTCCTCTATTTCTCAACAGCTTGATTTGAAAGTTGATAGGGTTGAACCATAATCTAATACTGTTTTAATTTAGGCATGTTTCAAAATTCTATGGGGTCAAAAGTAAAACAACTCTAAATGTATTCCGCCATATTTCGGGCAACCAAGATGAAAATTGGCACAAATATATATTTTATTGTGCTGAATGCATTGATTACAAAAAAGTCAAGCTTGCCAATTTTGTTTAGAGAGTCAGAGTTCACACACGTATATGGTATTTTTGATTAGTTACCCGGTCATAACTGAACCAAATTACATAGGATGTAATACAAAAATTATTTTCTAGAAGCCCCACACATTGACAAATAAAAATGGTGGAGTTGCTCCTTTGTAGTAATTATGGGAGACCACAACAATCATTATTACAACGCCATGTTTTGGTTAGTTTACATGGTATTTGGAACAAAAATACTTTTCATAGGTCCCATACACATACAGGGGGTCAAGCGATTAAATAAACTTATCATTTAAGCTATTTTTATTAGTTACATAGCCATATTTTGACATATTTATCCAGATTTTAGTACAAATATATTATTTGTACGTCCCAAGCAGAGATATAAAAAATTTTAGATTGTTTTGCTCAATTTTTCTGTGATAAGCACAACTTAGAATATTTGTGAGCTATTAATGTGTTGGTCAACCAACGTGTACGAAATTGGTACAAAGAAAGGTATTTGCAGGTTTCAAGCAGTGATGTAGACAGCTGTCGATTTGTCTATGTTTTTTACGACGTTTCTGCTGTCAGAATTGGCTTTCCTGAGATAACGTGACAAAGACAAGCTACATTTGCCCTCGAATGTTTGTCTCTTTAATTTAACAGAGTATTCGTGATCTGAAGTTTATTTGTTAACCCTACTTCTAATTTCATTGTTTGGATTGATTGATGTGTAACATTGTTTTATGCTCTATGCTTTTACGTGTGTAAATTAATACTATTTGTACTTTGTGAGTGAGTGTGATTCGCTGTGTTTTAATTTAGTATTAAAAGCTTAGTTAGTCAGGCCAATTAGCATTTGTTTATTTTAGGTGATAAACTACATTATCAGTTGTATTTATATGTATGTATTTTCTACATACCGTAGAAAATGTTTTAGCATTTTGTAAGTAGTTTTTGTACAACTAGTCTTAATCAAGCAGCAATAATGAAACATTGACTGAAATAATTGTTTAAATTATTATTTGGAGGATATGAATCGTTAAACACATTATCAGTTTTGAGAAACCATATGCTATACATCGACTAAAGAATATCTCAGCTTGTTTGCTTAAGCACTACCCCTTTTACTGCACTGTAACGCTTGTTTTGCAATACAGCTATTTATTATACCATTCAGCTGATATAGCAGAACACAATTTACCTCCCATTTGGTCTTTAATTTTAAATTATATGACTTATAATAACATAACTCAAATAATCCCGTTCACACAAAATTTTCATGTTCCAAAGATTGTGGGAAAAAAATCAGATTTATACTTTGATTTTTATCTGTAGTTTCGTCAGAAGCGAGAAGTGAACTGCATTGTTATAATAGATATTGTGGCACCATTTTGTGTATACATAAGCATTGTAATAATCACTTAACTTTAGACATTTCAGAATATTTAAAATGAAACCAAATAGGATTCGATTTATTACTTTCCAACGCAGATAATATTTATTTAAAACTTGCCGAGTTATCTACACTTTCCTAAATATGTAATATTGAAAACTTTCTGAGTTATTTACTCACACCTATATAAATAGTCTTTGTTTAACTCTTGTTGAGGTATCTACACTTTCCTAAATATGTAGTATTGAAAACTTTCTGAGTTATTTACTCACACCTATATAAATAGTCTTTCTTTAACTTTTGTTGAGGTATCTACGCTCTTTTTTATGGGTAATATTTATTTTAAACTTCTTGACTCATACACCCTCTCCATTATTTAACCACAAGACGGAAGCAACGAAATTAATGTTTTCATGTATCTGGTATATCGAAATGATCTTCTCTGAACTTTACATTGTAAATCACTGGAAGAGAAGGATTATGGGGAATTTGGAGAATTCTTTTTCTATAGCTAGGATTACTGGTGGCAGGTTACACATGTGCTCGCTCATTTTTCTTACATTGTTTTATAAATAATCGACAAATCACACACTAAATCGGTGATAAATAAAACTTAAGTATATAAATACATGTCTAGCCACCTGCCTTTTCTGTCCTTAAAAAGTTCTACATTGACCCAACAATTGGTTTGTTTGTTTTTGAATTTTGCGCAAAGCTACACAAAAATTATCTGCGCTAGCCGTCCCTAATTTAGCAGTGAAAGACTAGAGTGAAGGCAGCTAGTCATCACCACCCGCCGTCATTTCTTAGGATATTATTTTACCAACGAATAGTGAGATTGACCGTAACGTTATAACGCCCCCACAGTTGAAAGGTCGGCCATGTTTGGTGTGACAGAAACCTCGGAATACGATTGGGGCGCCCTAACCATCTAGCCATGTCAGGCCTTCCGACAGCTGGTAGCTTTGAATGTTATACGCAGACATTCCTTATTTTTATTAAAAATAAAATGATTCTTGCATAATTCCTCTTTTTTAAAAAATATCAGAATCATAAAATATGGAACGTTTTGCATTATCTTTGCTTGAGTATTTCCCATTTGGGTGAAAATAAATCTTAAATTAAAGGAGAAAAGAAAAACAACTGCTGAGTGTGCGTAATGAATAATTCAAATATTCTTATGATCATGAAGCTGCGAAAACGAAGTAAATTGACACCAAAACGTAAAATATTCAAGTTATGTTCCTTTTAAAGTATTATAACTAATCACGATCAGTTTGTGACAACAGAACGGAAGAAATGTGAGACTTTTAAAGTTGAAATTTATTCTTTTCATTTTAAGATGTAAAATCTTGTTTTGTTTTTCATTTTTATATTTAGTATTGAATTGCACATTCTAATACCTTTTATGTAAATATTTGCTGCTAATTTACCTATTAGAATATTAAATATTTTTTTCATTCAATAATGATGTTCCGTGAAGTAACCCGCAAATAATTTGGAAATCACGAGTGCCCACACAATATTAGAATCGATAGATTATAATGTAATTTAAAATATCGTGACAAGTTCAGAAGTAACACTAAAGCATGTAGGTAATACTGAAAGTGCTAGCTGTGAACGACGTATTTCGATGTTGTCGTTGAAATCCATTTTCAGGTAAGATTTCCACGAATTGTAGACAGTGTTTCAGAAAAGGAGCTAAATAAATTTACGTTTATTAAAATGTATATATAATCTGAAATATGATAGTTACTATTATTTGTAAAGAAGGGTCATTCAGAAACTGTTCATGGCCGGGTGGTTAAGGCTCTCGATTCGTAATTCGAAGGTCACAAATTTGAATCCTCCTCACACCAAACATGCTCGCCCTTTCAGCTATGGAGACATTATAATGTGACGGTCAATCCCATTATTCGTTGGTAAAGGAGTAGTTCAAAAGTTGTTGGTGAGTGGTGACAATTAGCTACCCTCAAATAAATATTTATCACTTACAAATATAACTTATACTCGAATCTGATTTTAACACATCTTTGTGCAAATATTAATCTGTTAAATATGATATCGGCTCAACAAATATTTATTGCAAATGAATTTAAACTTAATAGTTATTTGTTTCAGTTGGGTTTACCAGCTACACACCTATTTGAAATATGCTACAATAAAATATTTCAGTCGAGAAACTTTTCTATTAAATTTCATTTCAAACAAACAGTTGATACACGTTACCAATCAGAAAATTGATAAACGTATATAATTTGCTTTGATCAGAAAGTTTGCATAATTTGTTAAGGTGTATAATCTATGAATCGCTGTAAGACAAACTGAACTTGTAAAGTCCCTAAAAACTTTCAATGAAAAACAAATTCCTATTTTTAAAAAGAACGCCATATAATATATAATAAAACTCGTCCCTCGCTGGTACAGTGGTAAGTCTACGGGTTTACAACGCTAAAATCAGGGGAATCGAACCCTTGATTCAGCAGATAGCCAAATGTGGCTTTGCTTTAAGAAAAACACACAAAATAAAACTCGAATTATTGAGCGAAATAATTATCGATATTATATTTCTAATAAGAGATCTAATTTGCAATTATATCAACAAAGTTCGATCCTACAACTATCAAAACACAGCTCACTAAATAAATATTTGAAGAAGTTTCCAATGCAATGACCTTACCATTAATACTACTAAGAAAAAAATAAGTTTGCTTTAGGCAACGAACCTTCATAAATAATCTACTATTTCAGCGTTGTTCCTGACTGTATTGACGATAATACAATGTTGGCATTCTCTGTAAAGAAAGTGTTTCTGGGTTACAACATGATCAATCATAGTATAAATGCCAAAAGACGATGACGCTTTGGCAACTAGTAGATCTAAATCTTCTTATAATAATCAAGTTAGCTACGAATGTTCTTGTCTTACACATTTCCCTTAATTTGTTTAGCGCGACTCAGAATTTACTATAAAGATTTTTAAAACTGTTTAAATATACTGCCAACACGAAATAGATCTGAGAAGCTATTTTCACAAACTTTTTAGAGGTGTTTTGACTGTAAATCAAACATAAAGGAGTACTTTTCATGTTGCAAACTTTGGCGTTATTCAGACACATGACAAAGTGTAAGGATGAGTCCCAGCAAGGACTTGTTTTGGCACTATGATAAATGTCACTCAGTGGATAATGCACCAACCACATTAACACCATTGTTTACCTTTTGAACTCTTGGTGCTAATAAAATAAACATTGAGGGAAAAACACACATACAAAATCATATTATTACTCCTGTAAATTACAAAAAATTAGCTACAGTGAGCTTAAAGCATGAATCTTATGTGAAAGTATACGTAAGAATGTGAAATGCTCAGATCCACAACGTTCATGCTATTTTATCATTAGATCCTAAGACGTTAGCATCGTAATAACTGCTACACATCCTGTTACATCAATGATGTGACTTTGAAAATATGTTTTAAGCACTGTGAGTGCTTGTGAACTTAGGTTGCATTTTTTTTTTTGCGCTTACGCATGCCTGTTTGTTAACATTTCCAACAAAATATGCGAATATTATGTGTCATAATATTATCAATATGAAAGTTTATATGGCATCACATGTAGGCATGGTCATTCTATACAGTTGGCGTCTGCGACGATCACTTGGATGAAATAAATTTATTGGCTGTAAGAAATACCAGGCTACCTAAAACTAGTTGGAATGAAATCCGTTACGACAAATAAAAAGACAGTAAATATATGTGTATATATATATATATATATTTATGTGAATATTACACGTCACAGCTGCTGAGTTTTTGAGAATTATTACAACATATTTAGTATCCTAATGCTATAAGCACGTGTACAAACTATATTCATTTTTACATAGGGTACGCCTTTTGTACCATTAGATACATGTGTCAGATGTTAAAGTCGAGCCCATTTGTTTGTAAATGATCGATTTCTGCCAAAAATCGATACAGTATTTATATTACCTATCCTATGTCAACAGAAATGTTAAACAGATCTTCATACTGACTTGCTAAGAGGTTGGATGATACCTGGACTAATGATAATATCACATTCAGCTTCATGTCTTGATATTCCTGGACTAAAACACGGTTTTTATGGAGAGGTTTTCTCTACAAGTTTAAAAGTATGTACGCTTTCTAGGAATTTTAAACATGACGATAAAATGAAGTAAAAATACCGTTTTAAGAAAATTATAGCAATGTTTCTGTGTCTGCAGTTTATTACGAGAAGAAAATACACAAGCAATAAATTGTGTAAGTGTATGACGTTTATCATTGGAGAAAGTGTAATGTAATATAAACTTTAGTGTGTCTGTGTCTGTGTAAATGCGTATCAAGAAAAACTTGGAGTAAAAAACAGTATTTTAAAATAATCTCTATGTGAAATTTTAAAAATAATTCTTCATGCAATGAAAATTTCCTTCCACTAGTTGGATTGGTTGTTGGTTGTTTTGGAATTTCGCACAAAGCTACTCGAGGGTTATCTGTGCTAGCCGTCCCTAATTTAGCAGTGTAAGACTAGAGGAAAGGCAGCTAGTCATCACCACCCACCGCCAACTCTTGAGCTACTCTTTTATCAACGAATAGCGGGATTGACCGTAACATTATAACACCCCCACGGCTGGGAGGGCGAGCATGTTTGGCACGATTCGGGCGCGAACCCGCGACCCTCAGATTACGAAGGACACGCCTGAACGCGCTAGGCCATGCCAGGCCCTCCACCAGTTGGAAGCTTTAGAAATCACAACATTATAATTTAGTATTCGAGTCCTGCGATGGACACATAACTAACATATCATTGCTAGCTTAATTCTTCACAACAAAACAAATATAATTGCAGTTAACTTGTTTGTCGTGTTTGTAATTTAGCACAAAGCCACTCATTGCGCTACACATGCTCTGCTCACCATGGGTATCGAAGTTAGAATTTCCGCCTCTTAACTTCGCACACATACCGCTGTATAATTTTTTTTTTATACAGCTATTATTTGGTGAGAAATTATCAGGCTTTTTACTTTAAATCTCATTGAATTAGTCAGTTCAAAATTGCTACTTCAGGTTTGTTCAAATGACTAGCTGCCTTCCCTCCAGTCTTACGCTGCTAAATTCGGGACGGCTAGTACAGATAGCCCTCGAGTAGCTTTGTGTGAAATTAAAAAAAAAAGTCAACTAACTTTAGTCTTTGTGAGGAAAAAAAACAAACTACCACGAGAAACAGTTTGTTTGTTTTGAATTTTGCCCAAAGCTACTCTAGGGCTATCTTTGCCAGCTGTCCCTAATTTAGGAGTGTAAGACGAGAGTGAAGGCAGCTAGTCACAACCACTCACCACGACTAATTCTTCGGCTATTCTATTTATTAGTAAATGGAAGGACGAGCATGTTTGGCGGGACCGGGAGTCGAACGCCTTAACACACTTGACCATGCCGGGTCAAGAGGAACAGACTGGACCACTTAGAATAAATTTGGCTTTGGAACTGTATGGGATCCTGAAATATCGAGTTTAAATGAATATACGAGTTTGCCAGCCATTTTAATTTTGCTATATTTTAATATCACAATTTATGACTGAAATGATCCAAAATTTAGACAGAAAAATGTGTGAAACCGATGTCAAGCAAAGGTAAAATAAACCGTGTTTGTTAACAGCACCTTTACTTCAGCATTAGAGGAACTGTTCGAGTGTTGTAGCTCAGAGTAGTGAAAATGAGTGGCTCACATATAGCACTCATTTTGAACCTGACATTGCTGGTTACCCTTACTAATATTTTCACTGCAAGTAGTGAATACAATAGCAATTCCTTTTTTGTCCTTTTATTGCTTGTGAATTATTTTTTCGAATTCAAAAGTTTTTATTTTCTGTCTCTTTGTTATTTCGAAATGACCTACTTCTGAGTCTATGTTATCCTGATTTGAATCAAAGAATTGATGCACTGGAAGCTATAAACAATCTAGTAAAAATTAAAATAAATAAAACCATCACTTCTATCTCAAATGTGCAAAGCTTTCCAGAAACTTGTAATTTAAATGTATCAGTATGATGTTTAGATAGTATCTTTACAGATTGTTCTAACAATTTCCAAACTTATTTCAGAAGGGATTTAAATACATAATGTTAATTTATTACTTTCTCTTATGTAGCTGATTCTCTGACTGCACGAACATTAATCATATCAGATGTAATTTTAAAATTGAGTTTACATTATTAGCTGGCAGGTCATATAAAATTTGTTTGCTTAAGTTAAACAAATCTTCCGCTTTAATTCACCGCTTCAAAATACATAACCTAACCCACTACTGCAAAACCACTAATCTAATCACTGGCGCCCTCAGTGGCACAGCGGCAAGTCTGTGAACTTATAATGTTAAAATCCGGGTTTCAATACCTGTGTTGAGCAGAGCACAAATCAGTCCATCCATTTTGGAAGGTACTTATTTTAATGGACATGATTTTGAACTATCGCTTGATACTGTATCTTCCCCTGTAACAACTGTTTGTAAAGATAGCAAGAGATACTCTAAGACTACACATCTCAACAGACTTTTTCAGTCCCTTCACGACACATGAACTTCCGCTTCTGTGACCTTATTCAAACAATCCAAAAGTAGAATATTTCATTGAGTAAACATCGTGAGACTTGGAAGGAACATAATTAACTAATGTAACTATGTGTTTTTAGTTTAGTTTTTGTCCATTTCGCTCATTTAAAAATTTGTAACTTCGAAATGTTGCAGGAAACTTGTGAAAGTTGACTGTGAGTCTTCGTCAACATAAAATTCTTATTTATTATATTGTTAATGGCACTAAACAAGGTAAGCTAATTTCATCACGTTGGCTTTATTGGATTACAGAGTTTTCTCTTTCGCAAACACAACCTTCACTTTTCTTGCAAGCTAGCACTGCTCTTATTTCTCTCTTTCAACAGTAGAAGATTGATGACTGGAACAAACTGTGTCATTTTGCAGGATATTTCGATGATCAATGAACACTATCCAGAACAAATGATGTTTGCAGTAGTTATGTAACTTCAGGAATGGGCTTGATTTTCGAATATACATGCCAGTGCTTTCTTAGTTAACACGATACAGTAACGTATGCCTCCGATGTCATGCGTTAGTAATATTTAACAAGACTTTTCTATAATTAATTTATAACCGAGTAAACAAGAGAAGAAATTACGGAATAAACAATTTTAAGAATCCATCAAATCTAGCTCTAACGGCTAGTTAAATAAATATTTTTAATAATATTCTCATCTCTGCCCCCCGCTAGTACAGCGGCAAGTCAACGAATTTGCAACGCTAAAATCAGGGGTTTGATTCCTCTCAGTGGGCTCAGCAGATGGCCCAATGTAGCTTTGCAATAAGAAAACACAAACACATTCTCATCTCTGAAAGTATGTTTAAATATTTGGATGAACCTTTAAAGAAATGCAAATGTTTACTTGTCCACATGTGGACGTTTGAGAAAGATATTGGTATTATTTTCTTCAAAAAGGCTCAGTGAATCTATAAAGAAACAAGTGTTTGCCGTTTAAATAGCAAAGCGGAAACTTTGTTGACTTCCAATGCTAGAGACCTGGTTTCGTTACCTGTGGAGGGCAGGGCACAGATAGTCCATCGTGTAGCTTTGCGCTACAACAAAATTGCAATTTAATGTTTCGCATTAGTGAGGAGCAACCATGAAAACTACGTATACCACACACACACATATATGTGTGTTTCTATCTGTCTGTTTATGTGTTTAAAACACAGTTGTCTCTTTCTATCTGGTATTGCCAACTGTTGTATGGAAAAGACTAATTCATCTTTAACTAAATTTGATTCTGGAACTTAAATTAACAGACAATTGGACGAACGGTACGAGTAGCCATTTCAGTTTTAATGTCTTTAAACTGCTAATAAAGGCTTAACTGAACGTAAAGGTCGGTAGCAAAGCATGTGAAACTGGCGTCAAGTGAAACTGAAGTTTTATACCATGCTTAACAAGAGCAACTTTATTTTTTTATCAAAAGAACGGTTCGCACTTTACAGCCAAAACTAGTGGAAAGGAGCTTACGTTTATAGAGTTACTTTCTAATACCGACCTTGACAAAGGATGTACAACATCCTTCAACTTGGTATTTCTGATAAAATAATCAACAACAATAGAAACCGCTGAATTAGAGAAACAGATCTGATTAAATAGAATATAAATATTTCTTTCTTTCATTCTAAGACTTGTTTTTAGAACTATCGTGCAGCACGTTAAGATAACAAACAAATCTTTTTCACAAATCATTTTCATGCCTACATTCAAGAAAAACTACAAAACATTTTAATGATCTGTTTACAAAATGATTATTTTTCTTTATTTAAAGGATTATTCAATGTAAGGTTTCAAGACACCTTTAAAGTATATATTTTAAATATTCGTTATCACACGTCTAGCTCCCCAGTGGCACAGCGGTGTGCCTTAACACTCGCACTGCTAGACACTGGGTTTTGATACCTGTGGTAGTCAGAACGCAGACATTTCATTGTGTAGCTTTGTGTTTAATTCAATCAGAAGTATGGCCGGCATGGCCTAGCGCGTTAAGGCGTGCGCTTCGTAATCTGAGGGTCGCGGGTTAGCGCACGAGTCGCGTGGGGGCGATAATGTAACGGTCAATCCCACTATTCGTTGGTAAAAAAGTAGCCCAAGAGCTGGCGGTAGGTGGTGATAACTAGCTGCCTTCCCTCCAGTCTTACACTACTAAATTAGGGACGGCTAGTAGAGATAGCACTCGAGTAGCTTTGTGCGAAATTCCAAACAAAAAATCAATCAGAAGTATAAATGTTACTCCACTTATTCATACTTTTTGGTATTTATTTTTGAGTAATTATGCATATTTTTGTTTATTTATTGTATTTTCTATGCGTATGAAAGATTTAAGAAAGATATTGGGCAACAAGTCAATACATGTTATAAGATTAAAATGTCATTGTACTTTATTACTTGTATAAAAGGAAAATGTTCAGATATTGTATATATCTTCTTCATGATTGGCTTTTGATTGCTTTTTTCAAATTAAAGTCACTATTCCACTTTAGAACTGATGTGAGCCTACCTTGAGAGTTGAAGCAGTTTCTATATATTGTGTTTGTTTTTACATTGTATCTTCCACCACATTGGAAAAGCAATCAAGTTTCCTCTTTCGATGGAGACCAGATGTTCTTCAGAAATCTGCAACTGTTCCATTTTTCTTTCAAATTTTTGCCAGTTTTAAGGTGAAATGTAAACAAGAGCTAAATATATGAAAGTGCATCTAATTATTTGTTTGACAATTCGTCATCACAGTAATTTCATTTCGAACAACCAATGACGGACTGCTCCACTGGGCAACTGGCAAAGTTCTGATGGGCCCTTCCCAAACTCAAGAAGTACTGCCCCTTCAAATTTTCTCGTTCATCACTTGATAAATTTAAACCCATACTCATTCATTGAAACCAGTGTACTTTATTTATCTCGAATGGCAAAATTGATGTAGAACATCATAATACACACTGAATATATTTAGACCTACAATATAGAGCCAGTATTTATATTCCCATCCTCCAGGGTTACCACGGGTGAATATAAAACACACTTAGTTTCTCCTTAGAAATGTTTTAAATAGCTAAATGCGTAAATAATTATTTAGCTCGTAAATTGGCCGGTGAAATGTTTAATAGACCCTCAAATAACAAAATGAATTCTTGTTACAGGGTCAGTGGTTGATTGCTCATAATATCCGAAATAATCTCGTGAGAAAATCAATAATACAAAACGGAAACTCGTTTTATTATACTTTATTTTGTAAAAAAAAAGAAGAAGAAATATTTAGTATATGTTCATGTGTTGTGTAAAGTAATATATACATCTTCATAAGCCCCCCAGTGGCTCAGCCGTATGTCTGCGGACTTACAACGCTAAAATCCGGGTTTCGATGTCCGTGGTGGGCAAAGCACAGATAGCCCATTGTGTAGCTTTGTGCTTAATTCAGAACAACAACAACATCTTCATAAATTAAAATTTTATCGTGATATAATGTCTATAAGCTTACATACTTGTCCGCACATGACTGAACATGACCGTACGCACATACAAGATACAGCACCATACCGCTCTTCCTATAATGCCCCCAAATGGCTCAGCGGTATGTCTGCGGACTTACACGCTAAAATCTGGGTTTCGATATTCGTGGTGGGCAAAGCACAGATAGCCCATTGTGTAGCTTTGTGCTTAATTCAAAACATCATCAAAACTCTTCCTACAATTGCCTTACAACTTTGTTTTCTATAAAAATCATGAAATTACTGCATAGTTTGAAGAAGTCCTGTTTAAAAGTGACAGTCTGTACAGTTTGAAGAAGTCCTGTTTAAAAGTGACAGTCTGCACAGTTTGAAGAAGTCCTGTTTAAAAGTGACAGTCTGTAGACTTCATTTGTTAAAAGAATAAACAACGATGATGCCAAAAGCACGAATATTTAAAAATGAAAAAAATTCAGGAGTCAATTAACATAACTAGAAATATTGAACCAGCATTTGTCGTTCAAAGTGCTCACTTGAATAATAATTACCATGTTTTGGAAAATGAGTAAAATACTATACTAAAGTTTATATAAATATCAGTCGCTAATATCTTGTAATAATGAATTAATGACGGTAGCTCAGTTTTGCTGGTATTCGTATTTATTGGTCCGGCATGGCCAGGTGGGTTGAGGCGTGCGACACATAATCCGAGGGTCGCGGGTTCTCATCCCCGTCGCGCCAAACATGCTCGTCCTTTTAGCCGTAGGGGCGTTATAATGTGACAATCAATCCTACTATTCGTTAGTAAAAGAGTAGCCCAAGAGTTGGCGGTGAGTGGTGATGACAAACTGCCTTCCATCTAGTCTTACACTGCTTAATTAGGGACAGCTAGCGCAGATAGCCCTCGAGTAGCTTTGTGCGAAATTCCAAAACAAACAATCATATTTATTGTAGGCTTACTTAATAAAAGAACTCTTTTTTTTCTCACGAAAATATTAAAATCGTCAGTTACAATTGTTTCAAGAAACAGTACTATGTGAAACTTGTAGGTATTTAAGTTGTATAATGGCATAACAATGCAATGTTATAAATTCGTGATAAAATTACAATATTAGGATTACTAGACTTATGTATACCTGGCAATTTTAATGGCAAAATCCACAGGCAAAATTTTGCCAATCATTGGTGAATTTCTTCATCAATAATATAACTTGTTTTTGGTGCAAAATTATTAGATAACTACAGCTGCAAGATTGTTAGGTCGTCAATACTTCGTGTTTAAATAATCATTTTGTACGCATTGGCGAGTAGAATCTTTAACAGACCCTCTAATTACGGGCTAAATGCTTATTACAGAGTCTATATTGATCGGTCATAATATTTGAAATTTCGAAACAATTTCGTAAGGAAATCATTAAACACAGAACAGAGTCTATTTTAATAATTTACTTTTCAAAACAATGTTCCATATATTATGTTCAATAATATATCTATATATCTTCATAAATGAAAATAATATTGTGACAAATGTCATTTACACATTTGTAAGAATACATTTTCTGAGATGCATGTTTCATCAGTAGTTGTGAAACATTTCGGACCTTATATCACTTGGTATAAGAGGTGGTAACTGATCTATTTGATCGCTACAGGTCTGATTGATAATGACACTGTCATGGCATACGTAACGACAACGAATTTTCCAGACATTAGTAAAATATTCTGTTGACATTCACCATCCGGATGCAAAATCTCTTCCAAGACAGAGTACTGTTTTTCGATGCTTTGATTTAGCTTTAGCTACATCCTAGCAAAATGTTACAACTCTGATCTTACTTTTATAAGATCCATGTGTGGCAGGAGATGAGCAATCTTATTCACTGATCGAACAGGTGGACCTTTATCTTTATGTCAGCAAAACTCTTTGGGTAAAAACACTGCATGTCAGCATACAGCTGACCATGTTCTGAAAATCTTCTCGCCAGACTTTCCATTGCTTAATCATGTAACGTTATCAATCCATACATAAGTGATGTAGTTGTATCACATTCTAAATATCTTATTTCATCGTACTAAGCATTTGGTTTTCTTCCTTCGGACCCTTAATAAATTTAACAACTTGACTTCATTACATTTTTCAACATCTAAGAAATTTGACCAGTTGTTGGTCCAAATTGCATGTAAATCCTTAGTGTTCTCATCAGAATTGTGCGCAGATGCATTTGCCTCCAAACCTAAACTAAATAAAATTCCCTTTTTTGAAGGCATTATAATAGAGATAGGACACGAATGTATGAATGATCAAAAATGTTTTATATCTCAGAAAACCCCCTGACTTCTCTTTAGTTTGTTTTCGTGGCAGCATCTTGTTCCTTTTAATGCTGCAATATAGCCAGACACTTGACCAGATCTGAGACCTTTGTAGTGATATGATAATGCACTTGATTCTTCTACCAACATGTTTTACTTCTAAGCGTCATTCTCTTCGGTCCTCTCAATTTACTTTTTCAGATATCCTTTCACTTGTAGATAGTTTTGAAAAGATATACAATTAAATTTTTTTGCAACAGACGGAATAATTATATTGCTGAAACACATACCTTTGTCCAATCTATGACAAATAAATTGAGTATAAGTGGATAGCACTACATGTAGACGTTTGTACCCACGGTACATCAGATATTTGCTTGAAAGCTATTGTACTGCTCGTGGAGAGATACTGTTTCATCTGTGTTATTTGAAACAACCTTGTTGATATCAGTGTTGTAATGTACAAATATACTTTCTGAGAGATCAAACAGTCTTTATCCACTACCACTGTGGCCATGGAAGATAACGAAATCTAGCAGCATTTCAATCACTTTCCCATCAAGCATATAACTTATTACCACAGTACACTGGTCAGTTGAAGCACTTCTTCCTGTAGCTGCATACTTACTGCAATCCTTGAACTTTGTTCAAATGCTTCGAGAGTGGTATGCCATACTGACTCGGAAGTTTCATCACTTCCAAGGAAACACCAAGCTTGTTAATATTGTTCCATAACGTGTGTAGTTTACCCTTGTGTCTTAAATGGAAGATTGACCTTTATAACAGCAGTAATTCTATCAACAGTTTTACAGCAATCTTGAACATCAAGTTCTCGTTTATAAAGCAGCAAGCCATGCACAAACAAACACCTTTATATTAGTCGTATGCACTTCATAATTTTGCATGTGTTTATATTATCATACCATTAATCAACATAAAGACTTACACGTTTCACACACACTACTGGTTCTCCTGAACATTACGTTTCGGTATATCACGCATCATGTCGTATATATATAACAAGATGTTTCCATCTTGAATAATCAATTATGTTTTCTTAAAAACGTGTTTCTTGGTTTCTTTATGTTCCTCTAAAGGTTAATTAACATGGCACCTCTCACTGCATCCACCCACAAATGAAGATCTGGTGTTACTGCTTGCAAAGGAAGAGCAGATAATACAGAAAAGCTTCTATTACTTAGTTGATAAAAAGCGCCATTATCGTTATTTTAACTACCAACTGCTTTTTGATAGTATATAAGTTGGTGGAATAATTTCAAATGTTTGAACAGGATGCTGAGAAAAAACTTTTGCCCATATTTTGACTTCGTGATTTGAAAAACATGTTCACAAAACAAACTATTTCATTTTCACGAAACATTTCTAATGTCTAGCAAAAAAATAATTATGACTCAAATTCAAAGCAGTAGAATTATTAAAATATTGGTTTTATCCATAAGGATATAATGTTCTAAGCTTCAACATATGAAAGTTTTTTCGTTGAAGTCTATTTGTGTCAGAATTAACAATTTCTAATATAGTTTTCTTAACAGAGGTAAAAAGGTGAATCCTGAAATGTTTTAATTCTATATAATCTATTGAATTGTTTTAACTTGAAATCTATGTAAATTTATACGTATATACAATGTATTTGAAGTTTGACCAACGTATTCTCTATTACATTTAGTTCATGTTAAGAGATAAATTACATTTTTTATTTTATAAAATGAATTTATCCAAGTAATAGGGAGGAAATTATTTAAAGCAGGACATGTGAGACATTATGAAATATCTAAAAAGAATGAACAAATAAATAATATTCAAACATTTGATTCTGCCATATTTTACAACACTTCCATTAAAAAATTAAATTTTTGCTTTAAAATCTTTAATAGAACAGTTATGTTATCTTTTTATACAACTGGAAAGAATAACATTTAACTCCCAAGACAGAAAAGATGTATTAAGTTTCTGTTTTTATAATAATTATATATATTTCAATAAACAGGTTTTTAAACAAGTAATAGGAGTTCCATTGACAGCTGACTAATCTACTTGTATAACAAGTTTATATCTTTACCATAAGAATATATTTATTAAAAGCTACACAAATTCAGATATTTTATCTTAATTTACAGATATATACATGATTTAATTGGTATAAATAATCATGAAATAAAATATGTTATTAACACAATTTATCCATCAGAATTAGAAATTGAAAATACTTCAATATCTAATACAGAATACATTACTTATATTTAGAAATTAAAATAATTAATAAGGATATCAATATAAATATTTTTGATAAAATATTTTGTCTTTACAATTTATTGTTTACCCTTTTTTAATAACAATGTACCATATCCTTCTGTTATAAGCATTATAACTTCGTATTTATTCATATATTGTAAAATTTTTAATAAATTACAATATTTTATCACTAATGTTGAAATACTCTCACAAAAATTAATAGTTTATGGATTTAATAAAGAAACTTTAAAAACAATTATTAAACTATTCTGTAACAAATACAAAATGTATTAAATAAACATAAAGAAATACAAATTATAGAAATTTTATTGACTATTTTTAATTATGAGTACTTGACACTACTTTATGTGGATGTACACCTTGCCGCATATAAAGGTTTGTTTAGAACATAATAGGCATTGTCGACGTGATGAATTGGTAGTAGGTGAGAGCTATACAACTTTGTTTGCATAGTGGGATAGGACGCTTCATGTTAGTATAGGTTGTTTGCTGTGCTGTCAATTGATGCCTTTTTACCATATTCGGGGCTGAAATGCTAACTTTGAAAGGTAAGTTTTTAATTTACTTTCCCCCTCAAGTGGTAATACCTTAATTTCTTTCTCTTAATTTTACTTCAATTGATTTTCTTTCTTACTTGGGAAAATAGTCACCTCCCCACAATTGTTTGCAGGCATTGAAGGGATGATACAGATGTGGGACACTGTGGGCTTGAGCACCCTCAACTCACTGTCCTAATTTTTATATCTAATGATACTCTTTTATTTATTTATTTCTTATGTGAGACTGGCAAATGGAGGTTAAGAGTTGATAGATGGTGTATCCCCACCGCAATAGTGGTCCTTCTTCCCGATCACCTCCAAAACCTAAGGTACATTTTGTACCCTCGGATCTTTTAAGTTACTGCAGCTTTTGTAATTTTTGTTTCGTTTTTTTAAGTTATAACAAACTAATATAATCAGTCAGAGGTTTCAGTTTGTTGTTTTTAAAGCAGTGATCATGCTGACTTAACTTCATTAAAATATTTTCATTTAAAAGTATAAATAAACATATATTATTTCTTATGCATAGTGGATCACCAAGGAACTAATATACTTTTCAATAAATTATGGATTCTTCCCTCGCAGTCTGATATGTACATACAATAACCAATGAAACTTGACCTGCTTTTCAAATTATTAGAGCTGTAATGGAGTGCTCCAAATAAGCACCGGAGGAAGCCTCATTTTTCCACTGCGAACAACATAATGACTGTGTCTTATGTTTTATTAAAGGCCTAACAATTCTTTATCTACGTTTATTGTTTTTCTACTTCCTTGTGTAATTTTACATGCACTTAGTTTCCGTTTTTTCTTACTGAATTTTTACTTGCTGTAACGTAAAGCTTCCAGGTCTTAATGTTATTTGCTAAGCAGTATATTGTTTCTGATGTTTTGTGCATGAATCGAGTAGTTCAATAGAGTACACATATCTTTAAGTGCAATGAGACACGAGATCGGCATGATTTTGACAAACTTAATTATCTACACGTGCGACTTCGATGTAGCCTAGAAGCTTAAGAGCCTTTAGCCATTTTTAACGCATACATTTATACAAATACAACTAACTGATATAGCAGAAGATCTATTCTGCTGACACTTGCATTCATGTTACTTTTTTGTTTTTGAAAATGCACTTAAATTATTTTCACTCAAGAGTTCTTTTTGTCCTATTTTCCTTCCAAGTTTAAAATCTTGGTAATAACGAGAAATCGACAATAGTTTCTATATTTTGTGTTTTTAACTTCAAACAACTTGGTAATCTTAGCTTTTAACTTTAAACTGCTATTTTACTCCTTCAGTTATTCTTCAAAGGTTAATAGATAACATTTGTTTAAAGTTTTATTTCATTTTGTCGTTTTTAAATATCTTAAAAGTAAATGTTTCAAAAATAAGACTAAAAGATGCATATTACGAGTGTTTTTTATTTTAAAAGTAAGTCGGATTACTTATTTATAATACCGTATTGTAACGTGCTCTAGAATGAAACAAGTATACTGACAGTTATTTGTATTGGAAAGAATTAAACGGATAAGACTAGAACTTGTTTCACTATTGCTGAATTACAGGACACTATTTAGCATGATAGTTAACAGTTAATTTGTTGGAACCAATGAGTATTTTTTTTTCTGTGGGGCATTTAGAGCGATTGATGTTGGAAGTTGTAAATAATAGTTGCCGAAAAGGTATAAATAATTTTAAAATTAAAAACAATATTTAATTTATTCTATTATATTTACATCCATCTCTGAAGATGGATGAAAAAAGAGATTTAAAGCACAATTCATTTAAATAATATTATGCAGGAGTTAATGATAAGCATGATTCAAATTTTATTATTTGTTGTTTTTATTTTCTTGCAAGGAATATTAATAACGAATAGATTTAGGGTTCTGGTTGAAAGGAAAGACCATAATAGAATATATATTACTGAAACCTAGTGAGATCTAAGAAGAATGATAATAGAACTTGTTTAAAAAACAATTTTGAATTAAGCACAAAGCTACACAATGAGCTATCTGTGCTCTGCCCACCACGGGTATCAAAACCCGGATTTTAGCGTGTAAGTCCGCAGACATACCGCTGAGCCACTGGGGGGCGCTACGTTTAATGTTGCTTAATATTAACAGACGATACTTTTTATACAACAGTGCAGGGAGAGGATCTCTTCATAATTGTTGAACTGTTAACATGAAGTGTCCTACTTTAGATCAGAAGAACTGAAGAGATCAAAATATTGAAAGGTGGAATCCATATGCGTATCAGTAAAAGGGTGTCAGGGGTAAAAAAATATTTAATTGCTGTAAGTCACATGATCAAATAGATAAGGTCAATAAGAAATTGTGTGACATCAAGGGTATTTATTAAAACAGATAAATGAATTTATTGTGAGTTTTTAAGTATAGATCCATTGAATGGATTCAAATAGTAAGTAAGAGAGAGCTTTGAAGAAATTCAGAATAGTTTTATGTACCTAATGGCTAGAGAATTAACTAAATGGGATTCTATTTCAGGTTTACCATTAATAACAAATAAGGATGTGGTTGCAAGAGCTTAAGTAGGTGGACATTTGAGAATAGTGACCACTACAAAATAAGTTTTTTTTTTTCTATTTTGATATTTTCCAACAAGGAAATTTAATTTTACATCCTAATTTTCTGATAAACAATTTTGAAGTAAGATTTATGAATTTGGATAATGATTTGAAAGATGATGCGAGATAGATTTGTAAACGATTTTAAATTAGTTTTATCTTAATTCAACATTCGCATATGTCCGAAAAGGATTAGAACTTGAGGATTAATTAAACCTTTCCTGATTTATATAAAAGTTGTATTTAACGTGTTTTTTTTTTACTTTTCTTCTTTGTGAATGTATAGGGACAGTCTTGATAAAGGTGATAGTTCCTTGTTGTCAGTTTGTTATGTCTTCAACAATTAATTGTTGATTTATACTTTTTGATAAACGCTAGTTTGGCATGTGACATAATTTAGCAGAGAAATTAAATTATCTTTCTTTATTGGATTGTCCATTGTACGTATGAAAACAGTTCACATTTCCAGCACATTTGTTGATGATACAGTTTGGTTACAAGTATACTAAGTCATATGATAATATTGATTTATGATTCTGCATCGCTTTTAACTGATTATCAGTCTATTATACGCTACTTCTGATCAAATGCATTAACGATCACTTCCACGTATTGTCTGTCTCTTTCATTTGACACTGTGTAGTATTCAAAAAATTAAAAACAATGATGGGTCTTGGACAACACAATTCTTATGGTTTGCCTGTTGTACTTAAACTAGCTGACTTCTCCTAAACATGGACAAAAATGATCTAACATGAAATGTCAGACCAAACGGCAACCCTCCTGGTCGCTCCCTGGGGAGCCGTAAGAAATATACATGAATCTGTTCAGCAGTTTGCCAGTCTTAAGTGGACACGACGTACGGGATAAACAAGAACTCTGAGCGGGATGAGATAGGAGAATCAAATTTTTTCGCCATATACGAAGATCAATCTTCGTAAGATACTCAATGTACACATCAGATTAATGACAATCGCCCTAGCAGTTCACTTGTTATAATCGTTCTCTTGTAATTAATATGGTTAAACACAATTCACAATGTACACTAGTGTCTCTTTTTATACAGCATAGTTATCAATCAGTTTATTTGATGCCCCAATCTATAAAAAAATTGGATGAACCAATATCTAGAAAATTTGACTACTTTCTCCTGAAAATGTAATTAAGTAGATTTTGAAATCCGTTTCAAATTTACCAATTTAAAGCCGTTAGTTTAGATATCGAAACGTACGAAGCTAATGCTAAACGAGACACTTAATTCGGTGCGTAAAACCGGCACCTTTGTATCAGTAGAACAGTTCGTGTTCTACGACTCAATATAACTTAAAAGTGCGGCCAACAGTAGATATATATATAGTTTTATGTTTTAAGGCCTGATATTACAGGATACCACTGGTAGTTATGAACTGTATTTCAACCATAATTTAGTACTTAAAGCCAAATTCCGCCCTCTATGATCGTGTTATTTATTACAATTCGTGCTACGTGTTAGCATTGTATATTTTCACCAAAAGTGTTTGTTAAACTAGAAATAAACAAACTCGAAACCTATTCTGAATAATAGATTTTTACAATAGAAAACAATATCCTAGCATAAAAAAACGAAACAAGATAAAAAGAATACCATCAAATGTTTATGGCCGTTTTTATATTTATTTTCTTCTGTTTTTAAGTCTCAATTCCCATCTTTAACTCATCTCTCGTTCAGGCCTGGCATGGCCGAGCGCGTTAGGGCGTGCACTCGTAATCCGAGGGTCGCGGGTTCGCGCCCGCGTCGCGCTAAATATGCTCGCCCTCCCAGCCGTGGGGGTGTATAATGTGATGGTCAATCCCACTATTCGTTTGTAAAAGAGTAGCCCAAGAGTTGGCGGTGGGTGGTGATAACTAGCTGCCTTCCCTCTAGTCTTACACTGCAAAATTAGGGACGGCTAGTACAGATAGCCCTCGAGTAGCTTTGTGCGAAATTCCAAAACAAACAAACTCTCGTTCAGTTTTTAAAACTTATTTTTCAATAAAGGTTTTAAAAGAAAATGCGAGAGGAAAAAAAGATGCATTTCGAGTGATTTTTAACAGATAATTCAAAGGTGATATCCTAAGGAAAAAAATGCATGAAATCGACATTATTCTGTCTAAATGTAACTTTTTTTTTTATATTATTACGAGACCGTCAAGATATGAAATCTGACTATGATCTGAACAAAAATTATATTATATATAGGAAATCAATAACGGTCGAACAGTTAGATCTACTTTTACCTGGCTAGCAAACATCATGTGACAACTAGTTCAACTTCGAAGCTGTCAAAGAAAATAATAATGCAGGCTTTCACTTTCGATCTCGTCTTGTTTCTAGAATTATCGAGAAGTGTACATACGGCCAAGCTGTCGTGTGTAGGCTTGAAATAGTTGAAAAAAGAAATACAGTTCTCTTAAACCTGCACGTCTTATATGAAACGTCAGACTTTGTAAGATTGTTGAAATGAACATTCGTCTTATGTAAGGTTATAAGAATCATACATAGATCGCTAAAATGTCACGGGATTTGTTTTATTATATTACATATCGACATTTTGTTTTCGACACATAAATACCATACCAAAATCAAACCTTGCTGCGAAATGCCAAACAATCTCTATAGTTACTTAAATATGAAATATCACTTAACATTTTGTAAGTACCAGATTTCTGTAAGTTTAACAATTGCCAATCGCTGAGTGTTGGATATTAAGTAAACGCGAAGCTTCTACATGGCCACACCCTTCTAAGTAAGCACCGAATGCTACTAAATAAATGCCATACCATAATATTAACTACATATCAAACGTTCTAACATGCTTATTCAACATCAAACATTGTAGACCTCTTTTTTATGGTATAAGGAATTTCCTTGTGTTTGACATCCTGCATCATCTTAACTACATTTCAAATGCTGCATCATGCTTATATGACGTCAAAAATTGCACCGTTCTCAGCATATAGGAAATATTGCTTCTCCATTAAATAGAACATTACAAGATGTTAATTAAATTACAAATTCCTCATTATGCTTGTTGTCTAAACACATACACGGTGGTTACAAATAGACAGACATCATACTTCTGAACGCAGAATATTAAATTAATTACGGGGTTTAGTTTACCGTTAATCTATGCATGTATTATGTTAGCTCAGAGGTATATGATAATAAAAACTACAACCAGTTAACAATTATCAAATCCGAATGAGAAAAAAAAATTCACACTAGAATTCATCAATAATATTTCAGAGTACTAAGGCTAAATACAAGGTACAACTTGCAACAAATAGTCTGCAAGCTTTGGATATGTTACAATATATTACGCTTTAGTTCAAAACCAAACGAATGAAAACATAACTTAAAGTTTTTGAAAACATAAAGATCAATGATTTTTAATGTATTATGTCACATAGACTTCACGTGGTAACTGGAGTGTTTTTGTAAAACATGGAATAAAATATTTCAAATTATTTTAACAAACGAACTCTTAAAACAAATATCCAATAAAAGTTTGCATTTAAGATCAGTTGCTTGATTTCTTACACAATCAAATTATTACACATGCGTCTTATCGTTAAACAAACAAGTTTTTCTCTCAACAACTCAACGTATTGGGTTACCAGAAGAAGACATTGGCTGGAATCACTATTATTAAAATATTAATTTTTTTGTGATGTACTTTATTTACCTTAATTCTTCTTCTAAGTGTCATTTTAAGGATTTATTAAATATTTTGGTACGCCAGGTTTAATTAAAAACTTAATTCTATTTCCATTTTTTTTTAAATTTTCCTAGTGCTTTTTCCGAGTTTCCTCTGTTTCTATCAGACATTTGTGTATTAATAAATCTACAGCTACTCTTTATTTTAGGATTTCAAAGCAATTAAAACCTAGTACGATTAATTATGCAGACCAAGTTTCGAGATTATTTTGTATTATGTGGTTCTAAATTCTTTCGCTAGTCTATTGCTCCGTACGTCATTCCTATTTTGTTTTTTATTCCTGTTTATTTCAACAGACATGAGGTTTCTGATGGAGAAATTGCGTTTTACCGAGACAAGCCATAAAGTTTTACGCGAAGAGCTTTTGTTTGTTTTGAATTTCGCACAAAGCTACACAAGATCTAGCCGGTCCTAATTTAGCAGTGTAAGACTAAAGGTAGGCAACCAGTCATCAACACCCATCGTCAACTCTTGGGCTACTCTTTTACTAGCGAATAGTGGGATTGACCGTCACATTAAATGCCTCCACCGCTGAAATGGCAAGCATATTTGTGACGGGGATTTAAATTCGCGACCCTCAGATTACGAGTCGAGTGCCTTAACCGTATAACCATGCCGAGCGCGTGTTAGGCAAGACAGCGCCATAGAACATGTATTTGTAAATGTATACACACAAAACAGCATATTGTTCTATTTTGCAGCACCAGAGAACGTGTGTTTATGTTTATATAAAGTAATATGTTATTGTATCTTAAAAGAACGTAAACAGCTATACTTATTAGAATGTATAAGATTATGTTATTGTATCTTACGGTAACAGAGAATGTTTGCTTATTAATACATATAAGAACATTTTGTTATCTTACAGCGGGAAAAACATGTTCTATACGTTTTTTTTTTTTTACTTAATATGATATCCTTACACATACTACGTTATCTACCAGTGCTTGTAACAGTTTACATCGATTTTTACAATTGTTTTACGAAATATCTGTACGTAACAATTATGAGTAAGGTATGATTATAAACTTTGGTTTCAAAACTAAAAGTTTTGACAAAATATTTTTAAAAACAAGTTATCATAAGCTTCTGATGGTGTTACAGTTAAGGAAACTATTGGCCTATATGCGACAGTTACAGAAGAAATCGTGAATTTGTGAATATCTGTGTAGTTATCATGTGGTGTCTCTCAACTTGTAGTGTAGGCTACATCCATGAAGATCGTTTGTTTCACGTTAAAAGAGCATGCTATTTTATCTGACATCTGTGCAGAGCTTTTGCTCCTATATATTAGAGGTAACAATATTTTGTTGTCTCTGATAGCTAAAAATAAGGCACTTACATATATACGTCTTCGTATGAAATCTAATGCTATAATTAATGAAGTATATTTTACTTGAGGATGAACTAAGGTATTTAACACGTACAGTAAAATCGTAATAAGTAAACTTGTTTATTAAAACTCATAAAATTCTCCTCCCGCTAAAAATGTAGCGCCCCACTAGCACAGCGGAAGATCTGCGGACTCAGACCACTGGAAACTGGGTTTAGACACCCATGGTGGACAGAACACAGATAGCACATTGCGTGGCTTTCTGCTCAATTCCAAACAAACAATCAATCAATTAAAAGTGTAGGAAGATAATTAGCAAAATAACTAAGTAATCAAATTAAACGTACTTGCACTTGAGTGTAAGTTTTATTGTTCTTGAATACATTAGGATGAAGCTCGAGTGGGTTAACATTCTTATTAGTGTTTGTATCCTCCCTTTCTCAGACTACAGTGGTTAAGCTTAGTGTGGGTGTTGAATTATCACTGCTTCTGAAGTGCAGAGAGTGGTTTTATTTGCCGAACTCAGGTTTGGCGTAAATTGTAGGCAAAACTGTAGGCTCTCCTACGTAAGGTAGTGAATGGATGAAGGTAAACTATTGAGGATGGCAACACGATGACAAGAGGTTCTTAGACATTTTAATACAGAGTACAGTAGCTAATAATGACTCAAAAAGCGAAGATCGAAATACGGGATTTAATTATAATATCCAGGTAATATACTTCTTATGATTGTCTTATGGAGTTTAGAAACTAGGGTAGATATTAGTAACAAGATACAAATGCAGTTTGGAATACAAACATAAAGAATCTATTGGTGTAAGTGATTTTTTTTAATACGGCACTTGGAGAGGATTGTCTGTGAGGTAATAAAAAAATAATTGTATTATGCTATACGAAGACCGCTGCAACCAAATCACCATGTAACATCGTAAATGGCATAGGAAGCGATGCAGCCTTTTCAATGCATACCTGGGTTATTCAAGTAGGGAAAAGTTGGTTTAAAGAGAATTAAGTATGGGTATTGATAAATGTATTCAAAGAAAAGGGTCATATATAAATAACTTAAGTGTGACATGGATATCGTCAAGGCTTAATTGTGGAGATGAAGTTATAAGTAGGTCATTAGGGCTTAATGGTAGGGTTAAGTTAATATGTGAGGACGAGCAGGTTAGCTAGTAGACTTATAGGAACAGTTCAATAGGAAAAGGAAGCTTTTTTTAATAGATGGCTTACATTTAAATAGAGCATAGCCTGGTACGTTTGCGAAGGCTAATAACTCAACTGTAAGGGTAGGTTTAAAATAACGCTAGATACTGGTGGTATTCAGAATAGTGAAGAGAAGAAAAAAATTGTAGAGAAAAGTACAAAAATAGCTTTAACGGTAGTCTGAACTGTATAACACTAAATGTATACGAAATAAAATAAATGACCTGTAAAGTAATCGTCGGAATGAAGGATTTTGATGAAATGAAAATAACTGAAAAATGGTTAAATGTAGACGTTTGTGATTACAGAATTTTGTTGGAAGAGGTTACAGACTGTTAAATGGAATGTAGCATTTAAAAGGAGAGAGGAATGACTTTTATACGTAAATTTTTAGTTGCATTTAGCTCACGTCGAGAATATCAAAACTAATAACAGTGAGGTTGAATCTCTTCTGGGTTCCTGTTAGCGGTTAAAGAGTGGAGGATTTCACTTGAAATATGTTTTAGATCACCAGCTAAAATAAGTGAAATTAAAGTGAAACTCTGCAATGAGATGTGGATTTCCTCTGTTAATGAAGTCATAGTTTTGGGAAATTTAAATTTCAGCCATATAGATTGAAAAATTTTAAATTCGTATTACAAGAGAGTCAGGTTAATAGAAACTATTCAGGATGTTTTTTTTTTCACCAAACGATTAGAGAAGCTACTATAAATAAAGCTATTTTAATTTCAATGTTAACTTATAGTATATATATTGTTGAATGACTAACAAGGGGGAAATTAAGAAATATCTTTATCATTTAGATTTGATAAACAATAATGAAACATTATTAATATTACAGACATTGTTTAGTCTGAGGAGAATGCTGCTACATTAGAACATATTTGAATTATATGAGTTGACCGAATAAATGGCGGATGGCTTATTTATAATAAATCTAAGTTAGTGCATGTGGGATTTCACAATTTTGAACTATGACTGTAATTTAGATGAAAATAATCTTAACAGTGTTGTGGAAGAAAAAAGAAATTTGTTTGTTTTCGCTGAGATGTACTTGATTCTTAAGGTATTTGATATGACTGATGCATCATCTAATTGTATAATTAATGGTAAGATCATGGGATATAAATGTTAATTTTAGATCATAGTAAAGCTGAGACAGCTTTATTTTTTTTAATAGGGTGATTGGAATATGCTGCCTACAGAAGTGGTTGAAGCAATTCATTTAAGAGAGTGTAAGAGAGCTTGATAAATAGTAAGATGATAAAAGCTGGTTTTTAGTCTTTTTGTCTTGAGGTTTAGTACAGTGTATGTCATAATGTGTGTGTGTGTGCATTAGTCAAAATAAACAATTACATTTCATGGAGTAAAATCATAAGGAAGAATTGCGTTAGAAACGGCAAATTCAAACCTGACTAATTATATAACTAACTTGTTAATTTTGTTTTTGTTTCGGCTTGATTTTGAGTTATATATATAAAATTTAACTTGTTATTTTATCGTTTTACTAACTCATTAATCAAATCTTCCTGGACCGTCGAATGCTTGGGAATTTGCCTTAAAAAATGTAGCTATTAAACAAATTGTATGTGGCAGCATGTTCCTCGTATACTTTAACAAGTCATTGTATTATAATATACCAAACGATCTTACATTGCATGTGTTTGTCCTTATAGCAAAGCCACACCAGGCTGTCTGCGGAGTCCACCGAAAGGAATCGAACCCCTGATTTTAGGGGTGTAAATCGGTGGACTTACCGTTGTACCATCGTGAGACCAACATTATTACTCCTTTTTAATTCAACATAGTTATCATATATAACTGTAAATGAATATATGATAGCCATTACTAGTCATATCAGGACAACAATGTTTACGTGAACAGGTGATAATAGATATATTTAATTATGCAACTATCCTTCATTCTCACTGAGCTTAAATGATAAAATCAAGGCGAATAAAATAAACCGTGTATTTAGTCTCTCACATCAGTTATACTTCGAAGTAATGCATGGACTTCAAGAGCAAAAACGAAAAAAAACTGATACTACAGACAGATGTATCTGCTTCAAATTTGAAGACTGAGTAGAAAAACAAAATAATTACAGTGTTTCATTCATTCACTGTATAAGTGCTAAGAACGTAGCTCATTTTACGACAACAACAACAAAATATTAAATAATGGTTAATTTTAATATTGACGAGAATGAAAAAGAGCCTAACAAGGTGGTGTAGAAGTGATTTTAAAATTAGCCAACTTTAAATCTCAGTTGATCAGTTACATTTCACATACACGTCGCTAGTACAGAGCTAAGTTTACAGATTTACAACACTAAAATCAGGGTTTCGATTACCCCCTCGGTGAAATCTGCAGATAACCCAATACGGCTTTGCTCTGAGAAAACGCACACACTCGCCTACACCAGAAAAGAGAAGTTATACGCAATGATAACGTGATTGAGGACCTCATTATTTTATACACTAAACATACATTGAGATTATCTACAAGTTTTCTGATATTGTTTCATAATACTGTAATTTGAACGCACACCAGTCAGTGTCACATTTACTGATGAACATTATAATGGCGGATTTATACATGTCAGAAACATAATTTCTCTTTATTGGAAAAACAAAACAAAACGAAAGTGATATTATGTGTACTAGGTTAGAGGACTGTATGGTATGAAAATATTTAAAACGGTGTTGTTGGTTTGGAAAAACTGGCAGTATGGAATAACACGTGTTAGTCCCACAATGCACTCTTACTGACTGTTAACAAATAGATTCTCCTGCATTATAAAAAAAAATACTGTTTTTTATACAACTCTAAAGACATCAATGGATCATGTTTGTTGTTGTTTGTTTTCTTTCGTTGAAACCTATTATTTTCTACCCTTATCTACAAATTGAGCAAGGTCGTGTTACACAGAATAAAATGACCAATCGCAGAAATGGATTCTTTTTCCTTTTCGAGTAATATCGTTGGACATAAAAGGCGACGATTTAACCTATTTTCAGCTTCAGCGGACCACTAAGTGATCCATCTCGATGGATCAAAACTTTTCTACTTCAACGATTTCCAACCAAGCTGTAACTTTAGCTCAAACTTTTATCTTGCACATCTAAAAGACCTGGATATTCAAAATATTCAACATGCTTTTATTGTCGTTTTGAATGTGATGGATTGCCAATTTCTATTAACTTGATATGGAAACATGATGCTAGGTAGTCACAACAGTGTGGTATGTAGCAAGTAGTAGAAGGAAACGACCATGACCAAGTGACAATACGAATATTGGGAAAATCTACGATGAAGTTGCACATGATGAAAATAAAGGTACTGATCTTATTGGTGAGGACAGAGATGTTGGAACTGATGATAACAAATAAAATGAAAATAATATGAAACAGCGCAAAAAAGTACCATCAAAACAAATTTTCAGAACAGATGCTTCTTTGACGAAACGTCTGTCAAGTAGAAGCTCGTACCTTAAATTATATGATGATAAAAATCGTATAATTACAAAACAATGTAATATTATAGTAGAGAACCAAAATGCATCATACGTAGTAATAATCTAAGGGAAAATGTAATTTGAACGTAATCTAAATTTATTCAGTCTATTCAATGAAGAATGTTATTAGCTGTATTGTGTTACAAAATAACTAAGTTTTCAGTTTGCGTAAAATCAATGTCAAAAGCTAATAGGCAATCTAATATTTTATCTTGATGCAGTATTTTGCAAACATATTCCAAATGAGTGTTCAAAATTCAAATGTTAGCTAATTCCTAATATAGCCAATAATCGTTGATACATCGATCTTTGTGTAGTCTTATATTTATCTATACTTAATAGTTTGCTCTAAAAATAGCTTTCAAATCCTTATCATAACCGCAATGGAATTCCAAGATCGATGTTTGGTGATCATATCACTAGTACAAAATTTTACCAAATTAGCCTGTAGGACGTGTGTCAATGATTTGAAATATTTGAGGGATCAAAATATATATTAGGCCCAATAACTATTATTGAAGTGGCAGGCCGCACTGTTCTTACTGCAATAAAATAATATATTCTGAAGAACATTATTAACAATATCATTTTGTATGTTCACCTGTACGACACCTCATGCACACGATGGGCTTAACGACTAAATCTTGGCTAGCTTTGCCCATCGCTAAATCAGCTACTTTTAATTACATACAAGATGTGACTGTTCATTTTATAATGTACCTGCAGCTGAAGGTTAGAAGCGTATTTGTTAGCACCAATTTAGTATCCGATATTAGACCATGCTTACCCCTGTCGTCTTACACATTTTTACACACTTCACGTAAATTTATAATATTTTGATTTATAAAAAAAAAAAAAAGGTCTAGCAAGAATATTTAAACATTATCAGTAAACACAAACTGAGAGAAAAGCTGAAAGGGATCAGAATGAACTTCAACTCGGGTAAATATGATAAGAAAGAGCAGAACTCAGTCGCCCAGGTAATCAATTAAGCCTTCTCAAAACCATTTGTACTTTAAGTGTCATTTTTAAGGGCGGAAGTTAATAAAAATAAACAATTTAATGATTTTTTTTTAATTTTCTTATAAAGCAGTGGTTCTTAACCTTGTTGGAGATACTGAGCCTCAGAAGTTTCGTACTTGTATTCACTGAACCCCTCGTAAGAGGAAAAATAAAATTTGATTTTTTTAAATTTAAAATATAACTAGATATTTTATTAGTGCACAAAATGAACTGTGGACAGTTGCACACAATATCAAAACAATACCAACAAAACACGAATCACACAAACAAAATTCAATGAATATTTTACTGCAAATCAATGTGACTTTTGCTATTGCCTTTCAGAAACAAATTCAGAAATGCGCGGTTTCATCTTGGCAAGTGTCACTCTCATATCATTTTCGCAAAAAGTCTGTTCCTTTTCTTCGTTTTTATGTCTACCATCTTCGAAAAGGATTGTTCGCAAAGATACGTTGTAACAAACTGTATTAGTTAGTATCTCAAGGGCTTTCTTAGCTATTAGAGGGTACGGTACAATTTGACATCAAACCGTTGAGAGCGTTGTTGTTCTGAAACGTTGCTGTTGAACTTGGCTCTGCTGTAGTTCAATGATTTTGTCAAGGTATTCATCATTGACATCTGCTGTCGCAACACTAAACGTGAACAGCTGTCTCACCCATACTGGATACGACTCTGGTGGGGAAGTATCCGTCGAGAGACTTTGCGAGCTCATCTATGTGCATGGCAATTGCTTTCTTCAGTTCTCCGGGTACAGAAATGTCTTCGGTTTAAGACACATCTTCGCAGACTTTCCCCTGCTGGACGACAGTGCAAGTAAGATCGAAGTTATCATTCTCTGTTCGTCGTTTCCATAACGGTAGTTTTTTGAAAAGCCTTCAGGATTTCTTCCGCTTCGATGATGTTGACTCCACCGCGCTGCATATGCTGATTGAGAGCATTGAAGATATCGGTCATGTACGCTAAAATTTGAATGAACTCAGATTTTTCGAAGTAATCTGCATGACAATGTTGGTGCTCTGGCAAAAACAGAACTAATTTCACACGCATGGCAAAAAAGCGACTCAGCACCTTAGTTGTATAGTTTTATAGTAACAAACAATTTTATTGTACAAAAAAATAAACTTATAACCAACGACAGAAGGTAAGAGAATCGCAAATAATTCTTTTGTCATTTCTTTTCCAGTTTTCTCTTCACCAGAATATGATTATAGTAATATAGAATTGATATAACTAAAGTATTTCAACACACATTTAACATTTTAGAAAGTTCAATTTATTAAAGGTTCCTGAATTCACATCAATTTGCATAAAGCTGCATATCATTCGTTTACTTAGTACTGCAATGATTATCTGTTCCATAAATTAATATAATCAGAACTGAAATACAGATATGCGATAAGCACAGCATTTTTTTTTCTCCCGTAGTTCGAAGGAACTATACTTTTGAGAGAGGTCTAGCATGACTAAGTGGTGAAGGCACTCTACTCGTAATCTGAGGGTCGCGGATTCAAATCCCTGTCGCACCAAACATGTTCATCCTTTCAGCCCTGGGGGCATTATAAAGTTAGTCAATGACAATAATTGTTGCTAAAAAAATAAACCAAAAGTTGGCGGTGGGTGGTGATGACTAGTTGCCTTCCTTCTTACACTGTTAAATTAAGGACGGCTAGCGCAGATAGCCCAAGAGTAGCTTCGCGTGGAATTCAAAACAAACCTTATTTAAACTACAGTCTCGTCCCCATTTATATTCAACTTCAACAACTCCCAAACCAGTATTTATCAAATGTGGTTTATAAATTAAGTCGGTTCTAGGTTCCTGTTTTCTGAGGATTATACTTAAAATCTAAACTAAGTTTGACATCTGATTTTACAACAGGGCATTACAAAATAGCTTTGAAGTTGGATTTACGTACTTACACAGTATAAGAAGGTATGACTACTTGTAGTAAGCATCAACCTCACATTTCTTCTCTTTCACTAAGCACATTTTGCTAGTGCATATTTCGACCGTGCAAATGTATTCCACTTAGACAGCATGAATAATGTGAACAATTTTCGAACTTAGTGATGACGAGTTTTCAGAAATCAACAGACAAATGTAAGATAAATAATTTTTATTTTTTATCCAATAAAAAGTCTAACTTTATTAATTCCTTAATTTTCTCAGAATCTGCCTAACCTAAACGTGTGTTTATTGTTATGGCATTGCTTTTCAAGTCGTATAAAAATACATGCACGTATTCAAAGTTTCTTAAACTGATCTCCCAATTATAATTCAAATGATCCATTCTATTTTCATTGAAAATAATCCTTCCTGTTTTCAATAGAAATGCTATTTTGAATTTTAAGCTTTTGTACTTTGTCTATTTTTCATAATTTTTCAAGCAAGCTACTGTCACCGTGGTATATATGTGGATTTATATTCCTACGAATCGGGTTTCGATATTCGTGGTAGGAAACGTATCGATAGTCATTTGTTTATCTTTGTGTATTAGAAACAAACATTATTAGTGGCAGATTCTTTTGAGACGCGTTCCAAATAGTCTGAATATATGACCTGAAGGATATATAATTTGATTTGATATTATTAATTTTCATTTTAAAATACAGTTCTTGGATAGTTTGGTCGTGTTTGGTTGTAACTGCTACACATTGATTTGTAAGCAAGGGGTATAGAGATTTTTAAATAAATTATATGTATATGGCCTGGCATGGCCAAGCGCGTAAGGCGTGTGACTCGTAATCCGAGGGTCGCGGGTTCGCGCTAAAACATATTCGCCCTCCCAGCCGTGGGGGTGTATAATATGACGGTCAATCCCACTATTCGTTGGTAAAAGAGTAGCCCAAGAGTTGGCGGTGATAACTAGCTGCCTTCCCTCTAGTCTTACACTGCTAAATTAGGGACGGCTAGCACAGATAGCCCTCGAGTAGCTTTGTGCGAAATTCCGAAACAAACAAACAAACTTGTATATATTTAGAGTTTAAAGCTGTGACTTTACCTAATACTGTAGATTGGTGAGATAAAGATGCATGTAAATGTGTTGCAGTTGATTATTTGAAGATTTTTATTTTTTCAACAGTTAATTACGTGCACAAATTTTCCCAAAATTGTTCAAATTAAATGAAATACTGTGAATTGGAATGTTTGAAAATACGTAAGAAAAAATAAGAAGCGTAGAAGTAGCATATGAACATACACCACAGACAATGACGTAAAAACCTACAAAATTATAAGTCTACATGATTAAAGTGTTTCTTTCCGCTTAGAAACCTGGAATGTTAATATCAAGCTATCAAAGTTATAGATTTTTATATATTTTCTTTAATAAAATGCTGTTTACTTTTTTATTTTGACGAAGAAAAACCGTAAAAAATTAAAATAAATGAATCTTAGTTCTAAAACTTTCTTAAAAACTAAAAAATAATTAATTAATCACAAAGGTAGAAGATTAAAGAAACTCTCATTTTATTATAACATTATTTTTGGTAAAATAAATCTTGCACGAGAATTATTTCTCACAATATTACGGCAGGAAGATTTGCTAAAAATCCTTGAAGTATCTGTCAAGTTTCAAACATTTCTTACAAATTAATTGTGGTTATTAATTCTAAGAAATATCTCCTCTTTAAAGCCAAGTACACATTTTAAACTGGCATATCATAATTTTAAAATCCTTATTGTCTGCTTTAGAGTTTAACAAATCAATAAAAAAAAACAAATTTTTACCTGATTCCCGCTAGTACAGCGTTATGTCTCCGGATTTTCAACGCTACAATCAGCGGGTTCGATTCCCGTCGCTGAGCTGAGCAGCTAGCTATAAGAAAAACACACAAACGATTTTACCCACAAAGTTGTTTTAATTAAATTACGCAAGATTACTTTCAACCGATTTTAAATAAATTATAGCAGTTTTAATTTTGTTAAAGGGTACTTGTTTCAAAGTTTAAATTTTATACTATTGAAAAATAGATGCAATTCACTATTCGGACAGATTTGAGGAGAAATGTCATAATTAGCAAATTCACATTTGATTTCACTAGTACTCATGACGATAAACGAAGTTTAAAGGTGGCAAAGACACGCACACGCACTACACCAATGGTTCAGGCTACAAAATAAAACATTTCAATAAACAATTTGAGTTATTCATCAAATAGAGCAGTAACAATACTCTAAGGTCGTCAATCAAACAAAACCGTTTCTTCTTTGATCCCAGTTTGCTTTTCGTACATTTCACACACTCGAACTTCTCTTTTAGTTATTAAACTTTCTTCTCGATAGTTACGTGCACCAAGAAAAATCGCTACTTTATTTGGTTTGTCATTTATTAAATTTTCACTTTCATTCTTTTCTCGCTGATTTTTACTGTTACTTTATGATCATCGTAATCGTTTTATTTACTAGTCTTTATAATTCGGCGATAAATCCTAATAAAAATGGTACAAAATTTAAGATTATTAGGTCATTGAAAGAAGTAATAAACACGCTTACAAACCTTCGTAGAAATTAATGAAATCCTAGGTTATTGTAGCATCTAGAGCTATGTTGCGAGTTCTGCAGTGATGTGCTACAATACTAGTGAACTTTGATCCGGAGCATTATTTTAATCAAAGTCACTATTTAAAAAATGAAGGATTGTTTTAACGTTTATTGAAATAGTACCAAATCGTTTTTAACAATCATCAACCGAAATAAGATCACTTTAAAGTAAGTTTCTTATTGTCTGATATAACATTTGAAACAACACTCTATAGGTCTCATCAATGTAAAAATAAATATTGCTAATTGTAATATTAAAGTATATTTTATTAAAGATAAATCAACCTATATCACAACAAGCTGATAAACAGTTTGGGCCAACGTCAGCTCTTTTCAGCTTAATTTGGCTTATGATGGGGGACTCTCACTTAATACAACTTTATTTAAGTTGGACAAGTGATCTATTATATAACATATACAAACACGTCTAAGTTATTTTCAAATGATACTTCGATACTATTCAGCTTTTCAGATCACTATAAGACTCAACTGATTTCATTCTTAAGTTGTATACAGAATGTCCGAAAGCTCCGGAAGCACTTCAACGAATTTCCATTCTCTTTGAGCGCTACGAAGTACATTCATATTGTCAATGGTCTACATGGCTTGTCATCTTAACTTTAAATAGCAATGTGGGTTGGATGCTCGACTCAAAATTTGACGGCCGCACCAAATATGTTTATCCTTTCAGTGGTTTGAAATGTTTACAATGGGACCCATCAGTCCCACTTTTTCATTGGTAAAAGAATAGCCTAAAACTGACGGTGGGTTGTAATGACTAGCTCCCTTCCAGTCTTACACTGCTAAACTATGGACCTTCATGTAATTTTCCCCCAAATTAAAAAAAAACTAATAAGAACTGAGTGATAATTTTGTCTACATTCAGATAGCATTAATTAAATTCGGCGGCCATTTCTCTTTCGCTTAATGGGATTAATTTGACCTTCTCATGCTTTGACAGTTCCATAACCACCCACGTATTTGAAATTAAGAAAAATTAAAAATTTATGGTTCCAGACTTTTTTCGTACACCTTGTATAATATTAAAAAAAGCCTTTTCGTGTTATAAACGTTATAATAATACTTAGAGAAATTGACTGGTATTAATATAACCATGTACGATTACAATAAGGCCAATAAAAACGTACTTCTAAAATTTTAATAGATGTTGTAAATAGCTTAACATTGACAGATATTAAATCATATAAAATATCATTGGTAATTGATGAATGTTTTAACAACAGAAAGACCATTAATAGTGTAAGATTAATCATGGTTATAGACAATAGATATATTACGGGTAATATTGTGCATTTTTCCATGATCAGCAATCCAGCGAGTTTTTCTTTAAAGTGTGGCGGAATTAATTAACGGTACGCATATTTTTTCTCATATTTAACCAAGATGTTATCAAAACTAAGAATTCATTTTTAATTGTTTTTTGTCACATTATTTAGTTCCAAACATAAGCTTTATTTCTTCAGTCATTAAAATTAAGTCGATCGACCACTTTTACAGGCCTTTTCATCGCGTAGATTTACAAAATAGATGACGGATTTGAACGTTCGAAAAGAAAAGTGTGGCACCATGTTCCTAAAGCACGTTAATATCCACTGATACATCAATATGTTGCTGCACACAATCTGCATTTACAGCTGGAAGCCTGTTTATAAAAGAGCTGAATGAAGCCATTGTGACAGCAGATGTTTCTGATTAGCTATGCTCCTTGGAACATAATTCAAAATTGGAGATGTACTTTTATCCTAGGGGTTCCAACCTGGCGATTTCACCTAATTGATGCATAAGGTGAAAGTTTAAACTTAATTTTAAATTTATAGGGAAAAATAAATAAAATAAAATAGCTAACATGAAACTTTGGATGTTGATTTTAAAACGATTTTTGAGTTTTTTAAAACAGGAGATATGTATTTTTAATCAGTAGCATCATTTTGAAATACGTTGACATATTTTAATATTTTGTCAAAGTATTATTAGTATATTATCCTTAGTGTGGAAAGTTTGTGTAATATTTGACCCTAATATTGAAGTGCATAATAGATCGAAAACGCAAAAGGCTTAATACAGAGTAAACTTTTGTGAGTTTTTTATATCTTTCAAGTACTTGACTGAAGGTGCGATTTCCAAAGTTTTTACCATCTCCTCAAACAGGAATAATTTAAAGTTAAAGAAATGTATGATCAACAAGAATAACACAAAATATGAATGTACCAAAATAGCGGCAAGAATAAATGATTCGAATGTGCTGGAAATATATAAATATTCACATAGGTTGCCAGTGAGGAAGTAAAATAAATTATTGGTAGACAATGAACCTGAAAAATGTAATAAAAATAAAAACAAGATATTTATAGTCTACGAACGAACACAAACAATAACAAGATAGAGAAAAAGATAACGAAATAAGAGGATATAAATAAAAACAAAATTAGGTGAGTTGTTTTAGATCAAAATACCAGTATTTACTTATTCATTCGATATATTAACCTGCATAGTGGAATTGGAAAGTATATGGAAAATGGGATTAAGGGAAAGATATAAAAACTTTCAATACTCTCAGCTTCTATGAAGGAAATAAGGAAACACGATCTAGCCAAAGTTTCATGCCTTAAACTGAAGATTGATTACAGTGAAGATAATGTTAAATCAAGAAATGGACTTCTCGACAGTCGTTTACCTCTCAGCTGTTTTTTGAAAATTCTCGTTATTTGAAAACATCATTATTCATTGTCTGAGCTTTTCAGTTCTTTTCTATAGTGAAGCGAATCCTAGCGCTTAATGAACATTTGATGGCGTGTGAACAATGAATTCGATCTTCAGTGGTTTTAGTCATGACGCAGATAAAGCAGAATATTGTTTTATTTCGAGTTTTGACTGATGAAATGTTCCAGCTGTCGTCTGAACGTGGCATCTGTTTTATATTAGAAATATTTGAGATTCTGAGTAGGAATCAAGGACTTGTGTAGGTTACACATAGAATGTCTTTTTTTATTGGAGTCTTGGAATGATTGAGGTTTCTTTCAAATAGAGAAAGGAGATCAGATACTTTAAAAGAAGAAAATTTGGGAAAATTCTCGATAGCTCATCCAACTTCTCTCAGTCAAGATTGATTTTATAAAACTCACAAAATAAAGGTTGGACGGATTAAATATTATACAAGAAGTAAGATTTCTAAAAACTGTGTGAAGTACCCTTTTTGAATATGCAGTTTTAGAGTTTCATTATAAAAGTATGTACATTTTATTTCAGCAGTCGTCAATTAATATTTAGAATAAATGTGACAGAACAAAACTTTATACTTTTTTACCGATTATGTTTTTTTAATTACAATATCAATAGCTAAACTGAAAATAAATCTTTTTGTTGTTTTTTAATTTCGTGCAAAGTTACATGAGAGCTATCTGCGTTACTCGCCCCTAATTTCACAACGTAAGCTAGTTATACCATCCACCGCAAACTCATGGGTTACTTTTTCACCAACAAATAGTGTGATTGACCATAACATTATAAAGTCCCCTTACAGCTGAAAAGGTGAGCATATTAAGTGTGACGGGGATTCAAAACCATGGCGCTCAAATTACGAGTAGAGCGGGGTCATGCGGGGTTAAGTAGAATTGACCAATGATTTATCATTCAATTTACTACTTGTTACTAAGTTAAACCAGTTACAGGAAATTCTACTCTTTTTTACTGATCGTAGTGAAGATCAGATTCAAATAATAAAACTTTTGCTTAGCACAGGTGCAATGTTATGAAATGTGATTTACTCGCACAGCGATCTTTCATATGTATGAATTTGAAGAATATACACCATTTATGTTATTAATTTATTCTTGTGAATATTGAGCATGCCAGTTATTTAAAGTAAAATAAATAAATGTGAGGCCCAGATTTACTGACGAGTGGTGTATTTCCCCAAAATCACGAGAACTAAGCAGCAAGTGGGAAACCCAATGAAATATTAGGCTTAATTAATGTATACTCTTTCCGTTTTAAAGAGATTGTCCACGAAATAATGGACAAGAATAAGTTAATTAAATAAGTCAATGTAACTAATGCATGTTCTTGAAAGTTGTTTATACAAATATGATCACTGTATGATTAAAAGACTTATTAAAACATCATGCATATCAATTACGTGTTAATATACCTTTAAATTGAAGTCGCATTGTGTACCTATTCATACTCCCAGTTTCACATGTTGGACTTCTTCTCTTGGCCAAAAAAAAGGATGCAACCTTCTGCTGGTCCTCCAGTTTCCTTCCCGAGATCGGAATAAAGTGGCTTTAAACAGTAAAAGATGTTGTGTTTATCCAACAATGCTTCCGAACTTCCTTTTTACTGATCCGCTTGATTATCCAATCCTGCTCTTACCGCCTTTGGAATATTTGTTAAGTCTGTATGTATGGCATTCCATTTTGATATTTCTTACCATATTGACCATTAAGTTCTAAATCAAACAAATTATATTCACCCGGCAGATTCAGAACCTTTACTATGTAACAGAAGAGGATGCAATTGTGCACTCCACCCCATATTCATGGTTATCAAAAAATATATAAATATATAACAAATAAAATGCAAGCTTAAAATAGAGAATTAATGTGAGAACATCTACATATACCAACGAAAATATCGCTAAACAAAAAAAGCCTTGTATCTATCATGATGTAACTTGAAATTACTTCGCTTTCTTTACACTTTGACAGCGTCTCTGCTTATTTAGAGTAAGTAAACAGAAACTTGGTCTCATGTGAATCACTTTGTAATTATTTATATTGCTGAAAATATTTATCTACAGCTTTTTTATTGAATGGAGGTACTAAACGAATTTGTTTGGAAGCATCAAAATTATCCAACCGCATTTGAACAACTTTTTCTTCTGTCTGTGCCTTTCTCATACTGATTTCTTTATCAGCTTTAATGCGTTCTATTTGTATTTCGGCATCAAGAACAAGGCGTTTGTTTTCTTGTTCTGCCTCAAGTCGTTTGCTTTCAATTTCTAAACGAAATTTCATTTCCATTTCCATTTTTTTAATTCGAAATCTGGGTCAAAATGAGCGACAGGCAATTGTTGTGCAACTTTTTGAGGTAAAACTTGTTGGCTCACCAAATGTTCAACAATAATTTGTTTAATATCTGCTTTCTTCATTGATTGCTTCACTTCTAAATTAAAATGTTTACCAACATCAAGCAATTCAGATTTTTTTAATTCACTGATTAATTCGAAAGAGGGATTCTGATTAAATTCGTTTATAAAATCTTCAAGTTGGAATGCCATTTTGAATATACAAGCTGTCAATCTGTATAGAATATAAATCTTATTTTAGAATAAAATTAAATTGTTTGTTCGATATCCCGGACGAGCCCCCAATTTTCTGTTACGTATTTTTTTAAATGTTTTATGTTCTTGGTAGACTAAACGCAACAGAAAAACGCAGATAACAGCTTGTATAATTTATTACACTAAACTATTAACAAATATAACAGATATAACATAAATTATATGATAACAGTGACAGATATTAAGTTACAACATTCGAAATTAATTACAAAACAAAATAATACTAGTTTCAAACTTCAAAATTAATCACAATACAAAATGGTACTGGCCTGTATCTAATATAATGATCTAAAATGAAAGTCTCAAATTCCAGACTAGGGTGTGAATTTGGTCCCACGAAGAAATTCCGAAACAGTTCACAGTTCAATAAATTCGCCGTCTCTCAGCACAAGCAGTAATTCAGATGTATCGTAGAGATTGACGAAATAAAATCACAGCTTCCGTAGATCTAACTTCAATCACAAATCCAAGTTGAATATTCACAGCAAACACTTAATCTTTCTCAAATAACTGATTCTCTTCTTTTCTTCGAATAATAACTGATGTCTGAATCTCACACTTGTTCTTCGAATAAAACTAATGACTGAATCTATCTTCTTTTTTCGAATAAAACTGATGACTGAATCTCTCTCGCGTCACCGTCTTTTATACCGGTAGGCCTATTTCTCGAACAATCTTGCAATTTCCATACAACTCCAGAGCAATCCGCGCGTGTCCGTTCTTGCACGAGACTACACGTCTAGACACGAAGTCACCAGCACTCATTTACAAACATATGATTGGTTTACTTAATTCAAGAAAATTTTAAATGTTACCCTAAATGAATAACAAAATATTAGTTTAAACTTCGAAACAATAATATCAATATGGAAAAATGAATAATAGAAATGAAAATTTAAACACAACACGACATGTTGTCGTTAACAAAATATTTACACATATACATAACAAGTACTGCGATTTAAATTTGTTTGCAAGGTAAAGGTAAAGATTCGTGAAAATAGTTTTCTTGACACTAAACTACAAAATAGATTCCACTTCTAAAAACGAAACCTCTTGGTGATGGACATAATAATTTTCATTGACTTGCAAACAGTACTGACGAAAAAAACCTATCTAATTTATATCTTAGCGGTTCGCAAACTTCTACATTCTTTATAAATAATAATCACGATAAATTAGTTAGGTGATTCAATAAATAAAGCAATAAGTGAATTTTGAGCTTCGAAAAATTTATATCGTTATGCAAAATTTAATCCATATTTCTCACTCTCAAACTTACGAAAAATGCGAGTTCAGGGATTTTAAAAACATTGAAAGTGTTTAATTTTATGTAGGGTGATATTCTGTAAAAATAACGACCTAGATGACATATATCCATTGTCAGACTTAGAGAAATTCAATTTAACAGTATACATTGGTTAAAAAAATTAGTTAGATTGCAAAATCTTAGGTTAAAAATGCACGGTCTTAATTTGCAGTGAAAATTCGAAGGAAAATTAATTTCAATGACTTTGAAATTTATCAGAAATATATGCTTAGTTGTCACCTTTTGTTAAAAAAATTTTTGAAATATTTTTTCTTTTTTTTCTTTAGTTTTATGCGGAGATAAAAAACAAGAGGGCTATTTCCGATAGCCGTCCCTAATTTATCAGTGTAAATGTAAAGAGAAGGCAGCTAGTCATCACCGCCAACTCTTGGGGCTATTCTTTTACCAATAAATAGTGGGATTTACCGTTAAATTAGAACACTCCCACAGCTGAAAGGGAGAGCATATTTTTTTACGGGGACTTGCACCCGCAAACCTCTCATTACGAATCAAGTGCTATCCCACGCTATTTCTACTTAAGTCAACCTCTAATATTTCGTTTGAAGTAATTCATCACCGAACGATAAAAGCTTCATGGAAACATAATAAAATGTAAAGTAAACGGTAGTGTTAGAAATGTATATTATGATTTTTTTTCTATATTAGAATGTTTTAATTTCTAAACAACATAGAATTGCTGGTACTTTCGAATTAATGGCTTTACAAAAGAAAGAAATATATTTGTTTTTCCAGAAACATCTTGTTCCGGAGTACGTATATTCCGAACCTCGCATTATGTAGCTTCTGGTAAAATAAAATATCTTGATCAGACACTACACGCTAGAAAATAACGAAATGTTTAAATCTTTTAATTCCTTACTTGGGACGCTCCGAAATATTTAATATAATTACTAGTTCATAAAGGCTCAACCGAAACGGTAACATCTCTTACCATGGCTCGTAAAAGCACTTTTAAAAGAAATAAAATACTTTAGCAAAGCATTGTCAAATGTTTTTGTCAGACCTAACAATTCAATCTTAGAGCTGGTTAAGTCAGAAAATGGATAAACTACAGATAAAATACTCATAAACAACTCGAGAAGAAAGTGTTGTATATATTCTTCGAACGTTTCTCTAAAAGCTTATTGAATTAAAGCACATCAAATTCCTTTCTTTACATGATTGTTCTGTAAATAAAACAAGCTGGATGTTTACACAATACTTAGTTTTGTGCAAAAATAAGTTTATTAGTGACCAAAATTGTTTTAACATTCATTTATTTCATGTTGAAAATTAACTCTAGTGAATGATTTAAGCAGTTAGAAGCATTTAACAAAAAGAGAAATAACATTATTAACGCTTATGCTATAAACCACGTTTTTTCTTTAGAAGCATTGTCCAAGATATAACAAACAAATAGCTTTTCCTCTCCCTCTCTCTCTGAGCAATCGCTTCTTTCATTGCAGTAATGAAATTGATTCTGTCTTCAATCATTTTATGACCTTTTCAAGCTCAAGACACAAGAGTTCTTCATTATCCAATCCGTCTCGTGCAGCCTCGACCAAGGTATTACTGATCGCCTTTCTTTTACACCAGTAGGTAGTCATAAAAATCACATCCTGCAAAAGTAATCAGCCCCAGAGGGTCATGTGACGAGTACACGTCTCTCTTTCCTCAAACAACTGAAAGAAAGTCGCAAGTAGTGGTGTATAATTATAAATTTAAAACATTGCGTAAGAAATAAATCTCTATACAAATTGTTCTGAAAATTGTGGAGAAAAAGCAAGTGTGAAACACGCTTCATGCGTTTCCCTGTATTTTGTTGTTTCTTTACGAGAAACCAGGTTATTCTGACAAAGCCTAAAGTAACAAAATCTAAAGAAACTTACTGTCTTTAGGTCGTACTATTTATTCTTCGTTGAAAATAGCTTTAAAGCAACCATAAGAAAATTGTAGCGAGAGTCCAAAGGTGATTAAATCTGTTTGAGGTTTTACATTTCCACGTTACTCATATGCACTCCGTATATTTAGGGAAAGTTATTCATTTCTATAACATAAGCTACTAAACAAATCTACATTTGTATCATAAAGAATAAGGCTAATGTGCTTAAAACGTAAGTCGTTGGTGCCATCATATACGCTAAAATATACATTTCAGAAAATAATTAGAATTAGGTGCTACATGAATTATATTTTTAAGCGAAGAGGCACTTTTTGGTACATTCTGTAACGTCAGGTGTTGTATATATCACGTTCTTCGTGCTATGTTTTGTCTAAAGTACAATTCTATATTCAACATCAAATGTATAACAATACTTGATCCATTTGTTTTTTGCATTTCTCGTGTATTACTCTACTGATTATATAAAGAAATAAAAAGGTATTGAACAATGGCAACAATAACACTGTTATAAGGTAGAAAACGTATTTATTTATCTCCGGTATGGAAACGCCCAATTCTTACTTATGAGATTGTAGCTTTTTATTTTTTCGTTTTGGTAACTTTTCTTCTTTTACGAGATCGTTGTTTTTGTGCTTTAAATGTTTGTTGTCCACCAAGGAAATGGAAAAACAAAAACTGTTTTTGTTGTTCATGGAAAATACAAGTTTCAACTGAACAGTCTTGCGGTCGGTGGGTGTTAATTTTTATATACTCTTTTTCTTTCTGATATCGTATGAAAATGTTTAGACAAAGGAAAACGCTTGTTAAAATTTCTGTTTAATGAAAAGCGTCAAAACTGTAGTGTAAGGTATTTTATGATTGAACTTGAATATTTAAAATTACAAATTATGATGGTTTCGATGTAAACATTATATATTATTGAGCATCGTACAATTGATCAGAAGTACACAAAAACTAGACAAAATTTCATGTGTAATTATGAGTATCAGCGCTAATACGTTTCGGTCTATAAATATGAACACGTAACCCTTCATAAGTTTTTTTGTGTATAACTATGAACACGTCAAATTTTATCAGTTTCTTTTTGTAAGTAGGATACGCCAACCCCCATAAATTTCTGCCTTTAAATATGAATATGTAAACCGTCATAAATTTGTAACTCAGTAAGTATGAAAAGCCCAGTTTTATGAGCCTTGTCACATGTATAAATATGAAATCTTTAGCCTTATAAGCTTTTATTTGCGTACTAAGCTTAATTATGTTTTCAAATTAGCCTATATACTTATTTAACGCTTCCTATAAATTTAGTGGTCTTGACGTTGATGGTCACATAATCTAGTTTTATTACAGTTAGGAACCTGATCATCTAAGTGTTGTATCTACTCGATTTTTACGTGAAACTACTTACCATCAATTAACTATTTCAATGGTATTGTTGAAAAATACTCAAGTTTTGCTAAGTTCGTTAGGTGTAGTGATTATAGAAAGTTTTATATTCAATATTCAATTATTTCAGTATTAATTCATTTTATTATGTAATTTTCTTCTCTGGTATGATCAGATATTAAGAAATAGAGCGTTATTACATAGTGTCCTACGTCTATTATCTTCGTGAATTCTAACATTTCTTGGCGTTTTCCGTGTCTATAATGTATTAGCAACCACATTCACATGAAATGCTAGTAATGTTTTATCCTTCACTAGGTATATATATGGTTTGATTCGAATCAATTTTGCTATCTGATTGTGTTGTGGCTTGTGAATACTGTTCTGACTTTTTGTTGTTTACGTATTCTATGTGTTCTCAGAGAGACGTTTGACATAAAAGAACAAGATTGTAAGGCTATAATTTTCTTCCTGTTTATTATTGGGACTTACATTCTTTACTTCTTTCTTTATTGTAGCTTCTTATTTTTGGTATGTTTTTTTTTGTTTCTGCTTCATAAATCGTGCTCAATCGAAAAACTATGCAACCAATGACGGCGGTCCTTGCCATTCTGGGATAATGTGATTTATAGTAGAGATATTTACCAGTATCTGTGGATTTCCTGTAAACGCATGTGCTATACGAGCTATTTTTGTTGGTAACCCTTTCTATTTATCTGGCTGAAGATAGTGAATGTGAATCAAATAATGTTTATCAATTTATATATGAGTTGTTTTAGTTTACTTTTATGAAAATGGAAAGAATCTTTAAAAAAAATACTTGTTTTAGGAATCTTTTATACGCCTCAATTATTGTATCTAACTCCTTATTTTAGACGAATACTGAATATTTAACTATCTTAGGACAGGGTGGTTCCATAAATAGTGAAGCACTCGCCGTTTATTTATTTTGCCTAAAGCATCAAACATGTAAAATTGCGTGTTTTATTAATCATATATTTTTCGTATTGTACGAGTGTGTTTTTCTTATAGCCAAGCCGCATCGGGCTATCTGCTGAGTCCACCGAGGGGAATCGAGTCCCTGATTTTAGCGTTATAAATTGTAGACTTACCGCTGTACCAGCCGGGTATGAATTGTATGAAACGAGCAATTAATTTATTGTTCAACTAAAGCTTGAAGTAATAGGTAATTACATACTTATTTTTTGTAAGAGGATATTTACTTAAAAAAACTGCTAAAAAAAACAGCAACTAAGTATTAATATAGCAGAATATCTGGATAAAGCTAATTGTCCGTTCTCTGCTAAATTATACAGAAAAACGTACTTTTAAGAGAGTTGCTTATATTATGTAACATTCAAAATTTCCTGAGCGTGTGACGTTTCCTTTTGTTGTAAATTTTATGAAAATATTAATAGAATTAATACAAAATTAATTTATCTGACAAGTTATTGTATTTCTTAATCTACTATCCTTTTAGTAAACTATCGTTGAAGAGTCATTACAAAGGCGCGTTTTTACATCTGAAGAAGAGTATTTGGTTAAAACTATAACAGTAAACAGAATGTTTATTATTATGGTCTATACTTGAACTTCTTTCACTTTATATATTTTTAATATAATCGATTATAACTCTACAATGGAAGTTTAAAGGTTGATAATTCTTTTTCTGTTTAAATATGTCTAAAATAACCATTTTAATTTTTGTCCAACTGTTGTTTAGAATGATCTAACCAGCTATTCAGTAAGTAACCGTTCCATAAACTGCATAAACAAGTGTTTGGTGCAATGACATCTGTTGCACAATTCTCTTGCATTACATCTTAAAGTTCTATATAACACGACACTTGTTTTACTGCACTAATGATCGAAACAATAATTTTACTGTTCATAAATGGGATGTATTAGAGGTCTATGACACAAACAACAGGTATTCCACTGGAGTGGTAACCACAATTTCAACTTTCTGTTTTAAGAATATGAAGTTACTGCCGTAATGGATAGTAACTAAATGAAAAAAAAACAAACAATTATACTCGGTAATTCAAACGTAGAGTAATTAAAATATTCATAATTGGATCTTTGTATTTTAAATATCTTGGAACTGGTAGTCAACTAAACATGTTATGGAATTCCATTTAGAATAATCGAAGCCAACAAAAATGTAGTTGGAGCTTGGAATAGAATTACTTTGTACATCATGTAGGGTTTGTGTTTCCCTTTTTTAGCCGAAAGGAATCTAAAATTTCTCCAAAAAGAGTTAAGTTCATATCAGGATTAGATATTGTGATATCCTTCATAATTTAAATGAATCAGTAGGCACGGACTTGATAAGTTGTTAGAGCTTCATAATCTTTAAATTTGTAAATCACAGGTAATTTATATTGGAAACCACTCATTAGCCTTAAGACTCTTCTGTAATAATTAGATTGGTCCTAATGCACATAAATTTGTACTATATAGACTCATACAATAAGTCAGTTGACTATAAAAGATGGGGGTAATAAATTTGATAATATGACTTAAGTGGAAACATTTTCTTACACCATTCCATGAGGTATACTGTTATGTCAAGTTTTTGAGTCTTATTTATATCTGTTAATGCGATTTAAGATATTTTGTGAATGGTAACTTCAATAATACTAGTTAAATTGACCGTGGATAAACCATTTCTGGTCACGTTAAAATCGGCATTAACCTATTCCCTTGAAATAATCAATTTTCAGTAAGCCAAGTGACAATAGAAAGCAATTCATCATTCATTGTTTTTTAAGACTTAACACGAGAATCTGCTTCTGTAACAAGTTATATCTACAATACTTATCAGTTTTAGTAACTTTATCATCTATCAATATAATAACATTTACTTCCTTTTTTGAAGTGTTTTTCTTTCCTTGTTAACTTGTTTTTAATGCAGTGTTTCAATTAACATAGGAAGGTCGTATTTACACCCAACTCCTAAATACAATGAAATTCAAACTGTAATATTTATTCTATTACAACTTTTGTAGTAAAAATCATATTTAGAACAGGTACAATGTTTCGATCACTAGTGCAATCATTCTCAAATACAAAATCGAAACGTTGTACCTGTTCCAAATACAAATCTTGGTTAGTGTAAGAGCTGTAACTTGCAATAAAATCTGTTTAATCAGTGAGTAACCTCAAAATGTAAAATTTTGTTTATCTGTTATTGGCTAGTAATTAATGTTTTACTTTGTATTTAAATTTTTAAATGAATATCAGATTTAGATAACAAAGCTAGCTTCGAGGCGTAATGATAATATATTTTACAAAACAATTCCCAGAACATGTGACTCAGATATTATATTATAATAAAATCAATCACTGTATAATATCTTAAAGTTCTTATTACCTATTGAAGAGATATTACAAACAATCGAAGATATCCTTTTACTGTCAGTACTATTGCTTGTCTCATAGTACATTCATTATTATTATTCATGTTTCAATAAATTATTCGTAGCTATTTTTTGTATCAGTGTGTTAAACTATAATCAATAAAAACTATAATTAATAACAACGGTTTTTAAATACGTTCTAATTTTCTGGGAATGGTTTCGAAGAATTTAGAAATTTTAGACAATTGAAATATCTAAATTCAATAATAAAGTTAGAAAAAGTAGCACAACTTTCGTAAGAGTTTATTTAGTAATTGCGCACATATTTTGAAACAATATACCTACTTAATTAAATGATTTGAAGAGAAAGTTGGCCAGTAACAATGAAATAAATCAACATAAAATAGTCCTATAACACGCAAAAAAGTTTTTTTTAGTATATTTGCCTTGGTTTGAATGAAATTTTCATAACTGTTTGTTTCTGCAGTCTTGTGAAGCAAAATTAATGTGTATAACAAATGAATGAATTTTGAATTTTGTCTAACATTTGCTATTATCAATATTTTAGCTACCTTGGATATTAAGGTAGAAGGTTTTTAGTGTTGTTTCAAGAACAAGTATACTTTAAGAAATGGTTTTTGTCCTGTACTTTATTAACTTTTTTGTGAAATTTCTGAGCGAGTCCTGTCATGAACGGCGATGGTCGTTTATGATACGGAAAATAATTAATTGTGAGGCAGGCTGGTTTTGGAAGAAGTAGCTATTTGTTATTTTTGCATTTTGAGTTTTGGTCTATTAGCTTAAGTTCACAGAAAGCAGACGTTCTAATTTTTTTGCAGGCGCGTGACTTAAGTTTCAATGTTCAAACTACGAAGCCAAGGATCCGTGGTTCACAATTTATTGCTGAAAATAACAAGAAAAATAAACCCGCTTTACACTTACAGACAATAGGTGCTCTACAATATTGATGTTTCATCCCGTTCTCTTTCACTCAGACAAGTGATCAAAGAGTTGGAGTTGGGTGCTGTTAACTAATTGCCTTCTTTCTTCTCTGTCGTCTCTCATTTCAAAATGGCGATGTGCATTAAGCTCCTTGTGTGGCTATGAATGAAATTTTGAAACAAAGAACAAATTTAGTTTTTCTTTCTTTTTTAGATTAGTTGGATCAAGCATGTTGCTTCAAAGGGCAAGTACTTTCATTCAATAAATAACTTGAACATTTATTTCTGAGAAAATGTTGAGTTGCTTCGAATCTAATGTGCTATCGTTTCGATGTTCTATTAATGCAAATTAAATTATACAGCGTAGCATTCAAGCTACACAGTACACAATGCTGATATAAAATTGATTTCTCATCTTTGGTTACCATGAACTACCATGCTTTAATTGGTCCTCCATGAGACTACGTCACAATGCAAGAGGATATGACAGAGTATATTACTCGAATAGTAGCATTTATATTAATTGCTTTCATGTTGAATTATCAGAATATTCTTACATAAGTATAAGTCATCAACTTTGCTTCCATGTGGCATCACGCAAATAACGCTTCCCATCTTCTTTTATGTCCCAAACAGTGTGTCTACAGTAGGCTTCCACCAGAATCATCTTAACTACCGTCGTTGAAATGCTTCTCTCGCGTGACACAAATCCATGATTTTCCTGTACTTTTCACTCAACAATAAAATACTATAGAATTATCGTAATGACGTTGAAACTTACATCAAACATTAAGTCTCGTTCTATACGTCAAAATACGTGCTTGTCTTTTACGATTTATATATTCATTCATCAATAATACAATAGCTTATAGTAATTGTTATGTGAGTTAAGTTGATGCAGTTAAATGTTCGATTTTTGTGAATGAATCAATAAATACACAAACAAAAATGAGCAGATTTATTACTATAAATTGGATCTCAGATCTAGTTAGGTTTTTAGAGTAGCGGTAGGCAATCGGATGCTGATTGAAATGGATACTATAGAAGAGCACACGTGGAGATAAATTTGAAAATTACATTTATGTGAAGTTCAACCAATCACATGTTAACTAGAAATCACAATGGCACAACATTCTCAGTATTTTGATAAAGGAAAAAGAAAGGCAACGTTTTACCGAGCTAACTCAACGGTTTGTTGAATAAAAAGTAAATTATAACTAGCACATGTATTACAAATTATTTATGGACCAAGCAACAATTGGTCCATATTGGCAATTGATGAGATACAGCAATTCATTTGGGTTAAATTAATAAGATATGAGAATTCGGGTATCAAGATGCTTACTTGGTTTTAACATCTTGTTTATTATGGCTTTTTAATTTTTTTCTAACTGCTGGATTATTTCCATGGAAGATACATGAGGCTATTTAAAACTTAACATTTTGACCACACATCTCAATTAGAAAACTATCAGTTTAAATAAATTTTACTCTTGATGTTGAAACTAGTGTTTGGATAGTTAAATTGATGTACGAATAATAAAAAAGTTGTGATAATTAATATATCATTAAAATTGGTTTATTTAAATATTAGGATTTTCGAACTGATCCAGAAAGTCATTAAAATGAGCCAGTTTATTACGAAAATCTGGTTTAAAGAAACTGTTGGATTTTAGCGTAACTGAAAGTAAGACAGGTGAAACAACTACATTCTGATCGAAATGGATATTTCCAAAATTAACCGTAGATTTTTTGTTGAAAACTACATCTGTGTCAAATTAAACAGAATACAAACCTCTGTTATTTTAGGAATTGACAAATCATTAAACTAAGACTGACACTTATTTAAAACATTTTATGCGGTCGAGGATTTCCAGGTTAACACTAAAACGTTCGACTTCTTGTTTATATACAATGTAATATTTATTCTGTGAAAGATCACAGTTTAGTTTAGTTTAGTTTATTATAATTGTAGTCATCCTTGTAGGATGGGTTTCATGGCTCAAATTTTGTGCATTGTTTTTATCTGACAGTTCTCTAAAGTTGTTTTTTAAAACTACGATGATAGATTTAAGACTTGTTAAAGCTGCAGTGTTAAAGCTTGCATAATCTTTTCAAAGACCTACTGAATTATTTTCAAACATTACAGTTGTATGAGTTAGAACAAACTACACCCATGATTTCTGAGTTGAATTTTTGAAGATTTTATTTGTATTTCTTTTTTTTTAAGTGGACGATTAAGTGTTTTTTTCTAATAATAAAGTCACTAAGCATAATGCGTTATAAGAAAGCATGTTAGCTGAATACATACATATTTGTTCAACAGTAGAACTTTCGATGGCTCAGCAGTAAGCTTGAGAGCTAATAGCACTTGAATTTGTAGTTTGGTTTTCGCAGTAAGCACTTGCAGACAGCCCATTGTATAACTTTGCTCTTTAAATACATGAAAAAGTAAAAGTAGAAGAGTTGCAGTTCAAGTAGTGCATGAACTAGTTGACCCAGGAGGATTGTGGCCATGACCATAATTTTCCTGACATTCTTCTATAGTTTAAATATGTATAATCACAAGAATCATTTGTTTGCAAACCGTAGCTATTTGTTTCCTTTATAAATTCCCATCATCAGTAGCACCCGAACATAATATTACTCCAGATCATCAGATGTAAAGACATACAACATGCTGCCATAAAACAGAATTTAGCTTTTCCCTAATTTCTAAACATCTACTTTATTTGAAATATATAGTATTTTAGACACAACAAACGTATCTGTTAAATCTGTGTAATTCAAAATTTTAGACTTTGAATTTTTGCTGTCACTAATGCATTTAGTAACACCTGTTAGCAAAAATGTTTTAGTTCAGAGTGATTTAAATCTTACACATCTATCTAATTTTCAATACTTCTTTACTCTTCCGATGAGCCAATAATAAGTTCACATTCTTACATTCCTAATATTCGATTTTCAGTTTCTTGTAGTGGAAAGAGCTTAATTAATTTAACTCAGCTTTACGATAAAACAAAAACAACTTATGATTACTTAATTCTAAATATCACTGCTGAGTATTATTTTCCTGAAAAGGGCGTAGAGCCACATGTAGCAATAGCCTGTATTAACCATTCACATTCCTATACATTGTTTGATTTGTTGATGTATTATTTGTCAGTGAATCAGAAGACTAAAATGACGTCACATAAAAGACGATTTACTTTGCAATTTGTACTTTCGTGACGTCAGAAAAACTTATGCAAATCACGTGAACAATTATAAACTCTGTTGTCTTCATCACAGCATAACATACGAGCTTCAAAAAAAAAAAGAAATAAAAATACTTGTTACACTTATTTTTGGTTTTATTTACTTTTAAAACGCAACACTTTCGAAAGCCCTGCAGAAGTACCTCTAGTTATTTTAGTGTTTTTGTTTGAATTCGTAACAAAATAACTCCTAATTACATAACCTGTAACTCACATAAAACGAAACCCGCATACTGATATGGTATTTTATTTTTCCTTTTTACATAATTTTACCACATTAATACACAAAAATATATTGCTTTTTGTTTCTATTACTTTAAACCATATTTGTCTGACATGCTTACGTAAATTACCACCTTCTCTCAAAATTGCAAGTTTTAATTATTTTGGAATAGTTGCAAAAACTTGTATTATTAGTACAAATTTACACAATGGGTTATCGGAATCGAATTCTGAATTTTAGCCTTGTGAATTCATAAACTAACTGTTGATCCACATAGGAAAACACACAGAACAAAAAATTAGTTTGTACGTTTTCTATCACAATATAATCTTGATGTTTTCGCAGTTTTATAACATAATATAGAATATCAGTATTATTACCAACGTTGAATAACATAAATTATCTGCTTTACAATCACATTTTTTTATACTTTGAAGGGCCCGGCATGGCCAAGCGTGTTAAGGCGTTCGACTCGTAATCCGAGGGTCGTGGGTGCAAACATCAGTCGCACCAAACATGCTCGCCCTATCAGTCGTGGGGGCATTATAATGTAACGGTCAACCCCACTATTCGTTGGTAAAAGAGTAGCCCAAGAGTTGGCGGTGGATGGTGATGAATAGCTTGAAATAGGGAGTTGTATCTTCCAAAAGCGATTATGGTTTATTATTTTAAGATTCATTTAATGTTTAGGGCATTGCATACTTTGTTCCAGGTCGTTTCGAAAGATAATTAGATACTAAACTGTTAAACATTAAAACTACTTCTAAACTGTTATTAAACTTTCATGAGACATACACCAATTTTGGTAAAATTCCCTGATACGCATAATTTTTCTTGTATTATTTTTATGTGGGTATTGTTAATTATAATCTTTTGTAGATGTTCGAATTAGCTGTATAGTTAACATATTGTGCGTTTTCACTTTTAACTAAAATTTCGCATAGAAATGAGTTGAAATACATTAACTGTTACGAGAAAAAACTAATTCGAGTTTATTTTCGAATCTCTGTATTTCATCTATAATAGTAGATGTACTAGTACGATGCACGTTGAGAGGTTTATAAAATAATATGAATGATATGGTTACTTTCATAAACCTTTTACCTTGCATAGAACAGGTTGTTAGTCCTTTAAATGAGTGATGGGATATGAAAACAAAATGTAATAATAGAATTAATGTTTAACCAACTTTGTGTATGAATAGCTTTTCTGTTTTCATTCTAAATGCTTCAGTAGATTGTGCGAATAGCTTCTGTAATGTAAACGGTATTTGAAAAAATCCTGTCAGTATCTCGAGCGCTTACTCCCACCGAGTGAGCTATACTTATCCACGAGCCATGAAATGTATGTATTTTAAACGAAAAAATAACTTTTTGACACACAGTGAATCATTCATATTTGATTAAACCATATGCGATAAGTCCGAATACAAACACTTGAGAGTAGCTAGAGAATAAACAAATAAAATCCTCTCAAATTATGGTAGGATAACATATTATAAGAAAGTCTAATCGTAAAATTTTACCTAGTAAGTACTGTATACATGAGACACTCATTTAAGCTTAGTCATTGCATATAGTTTAATTTCAGGTCTGTTAAATATCACATTAAATTTACTTTTTTATAATGCTTTCAGAATTACATATCTTCTATAGTAGAGCATGGAAAATATTTTTATAAATTACATCAGTGCACAATAAAATATTTTTTCTTTTCACATATTCATCTGGAGAAATTTAAGTTAAAAATATAGACAATAATTTGTAACCTTCTCCATATTCCACTCACGCTCCTAAAACTTGTGTGTAATTCCGTCTTTCTATTTAATCATGTGCTTATAATATTTTCCAAAACGTTTTCAGTTTTATTAGTGTGCACATTTTAAGTCAAGACATCTCACTTCTCCTTTTTCAAAATACTTGGCTATTCAATGTTTCTTTTCATTACTCTGGATTTCCCAATGGCACAACGGAGTATCTGCGAACTCCCATCGCTAAAAAACCAGCTTTCTGTAACTGTAGTAGGCAGAGCAAAGATAACCCGTTCTCTCGCTTTAGCCTTACTTCCAAAAACAAAACAAAAAACAATATTTAAAAATTTCTTTTTTGAGCTGTTCAATAATCAACTCCAATTTTACATATCCAACTATGGATTTTAATAATCCAACAGCAGTTTTGTAATTATCATCCAATGGCTAATTCAAAATAATTAAACAATTCCTTGAGTTAATTTCATTGGTTGCATCTGTTATGTTCTCAAATTTCTCAATAATTGATCACAATGTATAAGGCTTGTCTTAGGAAATTCTCAAAACAATTTTTATAGTCTGTGTATCTAATTATTTCCATTTTTTACACGTATTCTTAATTTTATAAAATTCGATGACGTCAAAACAGCTTGTTGTTTTATAGTCTCCCGTTGTTCAACGATAAATCAGAGGTTTTATAATGTTAAAAACTGATTTAGATACCAGAAGAATTTGTTTGTTTTGGAGTTTCGCACAAATCTACTCGAGGGCTATTTGTACTGGCCGTCCCTAATTTAGGAGAGTAAGACTAGAGAGAAGGCAGCTAGTCCTCACCTCCCACCGCCAAATCCTGGGCTACTCTTTTATCAACGAATAGTGGGACTGACCGTCACTTTATAACGCCCCGACGGCTTGGAAGGCGAGCATGTTTGGGGCGACGCGGGCACGAACTCGCGGCCCTCGGATTACGAGTCGCATGCCTTAACGCGCTTGGCCATGCCGGGCCACACACAGACAGAAGGAAATAACCTATTGCGCATGTGTGCTATTAACAACAAGAAGCACTCTTTACTAGTGCAATAATAATTGCACCGCACATTATTTATTTATTATTTTTTCATTCTTCTTAACTTCATTGTGTCATCTCAATCTCTCACGAATAAGTGTTAACGTACGTAATTCTAAAAACTGAATTTCGATATCCATGATAGACTCATCGTGTAGATTTGTGTTTTATGAACAAAAACTATTAATTTGCTTAAGTTCTTTTAAGCTGCAGTATGAAAGTGATACGTTTGTGACATTTATGATCATCTTTAATTTTTTTAGACTGTTTAAAAATTAATTTTGCGTTTTTTATGGAGTAAAATAATTACCTTTTTCATCTTGTAGGAAAATAATTCGTAGTTTCGTTATTCAACAATTGGAAACTTACAATTTGGTCAATTACATCTGTTAGTATAACGAATGATATAATATCTTTATTAAGAAACATAAGTTATATTTGTTCTTTTCTAATAATCTGAGATATAAAAACATACAGCCTCATTACTCTGTATATTTTAAATTATCCGCTGTTGTCTTTTTTTAACTAAATAAACCATTTCTTAATAAACATAATATCAGATGTACCATACTGAAAACCAGAACTTAATCAGCCATAAAGTCAAATTATTGCCAAATATACTCAATTTTACTCCTTGCATACTGCGCGAAGAAAAAGTTATCCAACAAACATTTTAGGGCCTATTTAAATGAGAAAATTTTCACGTATTTATAATTCGTGTTTGTTTGATAAACATATGCTTTTATCACCTGTAATTAACTTTTTCGTGTTATTTTGTTTCTAATATTTTCATATAGTAGTTCATTACTCTTCTTATTTTCTTAGTATATTTCGAGTCTTAAAGCAAAACTATCAAAACAGTAATAAAATAAGCTTAACAACAGAAGCTGTTGATTTTAGACACAAGGTAAATTTCAAATTCAAAGGTGTATCGTATGCATGTGTCACTTTGAACTGTTTCTTAATAGACTCAAGTAAGCTTAACATTCTCTGATCTCTGTGTTAAACGTTTCTAAGTATTTTTGTTTCGCATACAAATTTCAATTATATTTTCCCCAAGTAAGTTCGATTATTCAAATTCCGTAAATCAAAATTTTGAAATAATCCTTAAAGCCATTTTCATTACTTTATCGAATTTTTCTCACCTTCTGTTTCATTAAAGTAACAATAATTCATTTACTTTCATTGTGTGCATACGATGATTTTAATTGCTCAAAATCTACTACTTCTTCGCCCTCTATAGTTAAATATCTTCTCTTGCATCCCAACTGGTATGTTTAAAACTGTAAACTTATGTATCTGTTTATTTTGTTTCAAAGTCTTTGTATCGTTATTATTTCAGGAATTTTTATCTGTGCCCATAGTTCAAACATTTAACAATGGTTTTTAATTTTTCATTTATTCCTACTGCAAACGTCACAAACATTCTTTTTAAATCTTCTATTTTTTGTTTTAATGTAAGATATAATTCACTTATTAAAATATTCTTTACTCAAGCAACACAACTTATTTATTTTTCTCCTTTTACCCAAATTATTAAGTTATTCATGTCGTTCTCTTCTTCCTTCCGGCTGTCTACATTTTCCCTGTTTTTCGTTTAATTTTTTTTTCCATATTCTGGTATTTTTTGTATTATTTTGATTAGTTTATAAGCAGAGCTGACTTTTCTGTATCCACATTTTCCATTTTCATGGGATTTAGATTTTAATAAACAAGTATTATATTTTTATGTCATGTTTCTACAGTCAATCTGCACTTTCGAGAACTACACGTTTACAATATTGCATCTCAGGGAAATATCGCCTGGAAGCGTTTTGTACTTTTCCAAATTATTTTTATTCTACACTTTTAGCTATTATTCAACATTTTAGTTGACGTTCCAAAATTTGTTTTACATGTTCTCGTAAAATCACACAAATAAATATAACATAGCGGCATAGTTATTGAGGGGTACCTTTATTGTTGCAATTCAATTTTAATTCTCCACACGTGAATAAAACATAGTTATTTTACAATTTTAGAATAATAATTTACTTTATGAACAAATAAATCACTAAGAACGCATTAGTTTGTTTGTTTTTTAATTTCGCGCAAAGCTACTCGAGGGCTATCTCCACTAGCCATCCCTAATTTAGCAGTATAAGACTAAAGGAAAGGCAGCTAGTAATCACCACCCACCGCCAACTCTTGGGCTACTCTTTTACCAACGAATAGTAGTACTGACAGTCACATATAACGCCCCACGGCTGAGAGAGCAAGTATGTTTGGGGTTCGACCGGGATTCGAACCCGTAAAACCTCGGATTACGAGTGGAACGCCTTAACAGGCGTGGCCAGGCCGGTCTCGCATTAGTTGAAAACACGTGTGTTTTATCACTTATTATGATAAATACCAGAAAACAATTTTCACAAGCGTCCTTGCTTTAAGCGACCTTAGTGCTGTCTTTTCGGATGGTGAAAATTTTCATACTGCTGTTTTTTTTAAAATAAGTAGTCCATACTGGAGGTATTTAGACATTTTTGCAGTAAAGCTAAAAACAAATCATTTTGACACTCCAAATAATAATAAAATAGCTTTTTTATTTCAGCCAACGTTTCGCCATTACGGGTTCATCAGAGCTGATACTGCAAGAAAATTTACGTACCCTAGCTGTTTGCTCGCTCTGATGAAGCCGCATTTACGAAATACTGGCGAAAAAAAATAATGTTTTTATTATCACTTGCTGAATCAAGGTTATTTGTTTCTAGATTTATTACCAAAATAAGGAGTTATATGTGTATGTCCTATTCTACAATTATTTTATTTTAACATGTAACTAGCTTTTTTCAATATTTAGTGTGTTTTTCTTCCTATTCTCTTGCCCCCCCCAGTGGCTCAGCGGTATGTCTGCGGACTTACACGCTAAAAACCGGGTTTCGATACCCGTGGTGGGCAGAGCACAGATAGCCCATTGTGTAGCTTTGGGCTTAATCCAAAACAACATCTTCCTATTCTCTCGTTAGTGTAAAATTATTCCTCGGTGTAGTTAATGTTTCTCTATTGGGTTTAGATACCTAAAAAAAACTAACTTCTTAATGAGTCTTGAAGTAATGCTTTTCAAAAGGATAGTTTATCATTTTGAAATCATTTTTCTTCAAAGCTTAACAAACAGATTGTTTTTTACATAACTATACAGTTTTCTTGACATGCACATTTATGGATGTTGTTTGTCCTATGCATTATTTTGTTAAGTTTGTTAATAATTCTGCTTTTACGTTCAATCAGTATCTTTTATAATGGGTTGAAGCAAAAGTTTTTAACTTAAATAGTTTGAAATTTGTGAATTTATATTAACGTCAATGTGTGTGTGTGTATATATATATATATACATACATATTTTAATATCTTAGAATAGCAAGGATGTTAGAAGCAATTCCATAAACAATCGGTTTCGTTTACACATTACACTCTGACTCTAGAATTCAGTCAAGATTTTAATCAAGGTGCTCATAGGAATGCTTTTCAATATGCACTGGATTTAAGTATAAATGTTAAAAATTAAGTACAAATTGTCTTATATCGTACATTTTTGGTAATTATGATTATATCAATCCAGTTCCACGACAGTTAAAGTTAGCTAGTTAAACCTTACGAGTATTACACAATTCATCTTAAATGTCAATATACAATATAATTAAACTGTATTTTTTATAATAAAATACGTTGAAAAATTACAAGGAATTACTTCTGTAGTAACGACACTTATATAAAAATACACGTTATCTCCTCTTTGAATATAAATTGTTTTTTATTTTAATAAATGCCCATAAGAAACATATTTTCTAAAATGATGGTCTGAACATAAACTATAAATCGATGGAATATTGTTATTATTGCATTTATACGGAGCGTTGATTCAAATTGATCGTGAATTATACGATAATATTATTAAGCTAAATAGATTTAACAGAAAGTGAAGTCTTTTATAACACAGGATAAATCTTCTATATATTATATAAAATATTAGAAAAAAAAATTAACATAAAAGAATATTTGAAAACACATTAATTAAAACTTGAATCACGTTTTCTACTGTTAATATTATCTATACTACTTTAGAACGATCAAGTCTTTTTTTTCTCAGAAATATAAGCGTGTTTTTAAAGTTTCTCCATTTGTGTGTGTGTGCGTACTAATTAAATAACATGCATATTTATGTAGAATAGAAACGTTCATTTTTGAATTTTGTGGGTTAAGAAAAGACCCAATGAAAATTGACTGAAGAATATTTCACAGTCCACAAAAAAAGTCAAGTCTTGCTGAAGCGAATCACTGAAAATATTTAGTTACAAGTATGTGTGAATTTGTTATTGTGCATCTTGAATGTTAAAATGAAAGAATTGTATTGAGATAGTATCTGATGCCTGTTAAAATATACAATAGCTTCACCTACTTTAAAGAAGCAACCTGCTATCTGCTTGACATAATGTTCACAATACATTTTTTATATGCAAAAACGGCTCTTCTGGGCCCAGAAAACACTTCAAATAGAAGAGCGAACAACGTTTCGACCTTCTTCGGTCATCGTCAGGTTCACAAAGAAAGGGTTACTGGTCGGAAGCTGACCACATGTTTGGGAGGGGGGTTGTATAATTGAGTGTTGCAATGTAGAGGGCGCGGTTTGAATATATAATTTTGTCTATAATATTAATATAGGTATAATGGTGTTCCTTTATATTGGTTTATTTACCTATATTAATATTATAGACAAAATTATATATTCAAACCGCGCCCTCTACATTGCAACACTCAATTATACAACCCCCCTCCCAAACATGTGGTCAGCTTCCGACCAGTAACCCTTTCTTTGTGAACCTGACAATGACCGAAGAAGGTCGAAACGTTGTTCGCTCTTCTATTTGAAGTGTTTTCTGGGCCCAGAAGAGCCGTTTTTGCATATAAAAGTTCTCAACAAGTGGGTTTCTCGACATCACTGATTCACAATACATGTTAACATTCATGATTGGTAGGCTGTCGTACATCTCTAGAAGTTTACCATAGTTTCATCTGATATCAATACTTTAATTTATTTAATGCTTTAATTTTGGATTTTATAAATACTTGTTTAGTAAGAGGATTTTGACAAATCTAATATGTTGTTTACATATTAAAGACTGAAACTGCTCATTACACTATTCATCCAATTACAACTAATTAACTGTTTCGCATTTTAATGTATTTATATTACGACACATCAGTAAAGTATGACATAAAGTAATTTTCATTCACCTGGCCTAAAGTATCGCTCTGATGTAATTTGCACAACTTTTAAGATACCATGCTAACTTCAACACGAATTCTGACCTTCACTAAGAATTCGTTTGAATAATTAGATTAACTTCATAATTCACAAGATAATTAAGTAACTGTCTTTCAGGGAGACATTTCATTCAAACTTAGAACTATAGGTACATTCACTATATAAAAATACAACGATTCTTTTCCATTTGACAGAAATGTTCTACGTATAACGCCATCCTTTGAACTGTCCAAATATAAATATTCATCTCATCATTCACCTTTGTTTGTGACTGTGTATATGTAGTTGTGGATGGATGCACCTGTTGTCCTTGTGATCTTTAAACTCTCTCTCAACGTGCATTTCAAACTATGTGTTATACATTCAATACATTTAAAGACTTTAATACTGTTCACAGTATTTGAATAACGGAAAGCATTGAATACTATAACACATACTTACATAATATTACAAGTTTTCACAACTTATTTTGTTACAGATCTAGTATGGATTGCTATCAGAAAACGTACAGCATCACTGAAGTTAAGTACTTAGACTTATCTTTCGTAGTTTAAGTAAATATCCATACTCGAAGAAACTTTAATATATAGTTTAAATTTCTTTTGTGTTAAGAGAAATATTTTCAAACGCTTAACAAATAGCTTAATAAAATAAGATCGAAGCCGTTTTGTTTTACTCCAATATTTAGTTGTAATGTCATTTAATTTTTTATTAAAATGGTTTAAAAATTATAATGCCACAAAATCCTTAGCTCAGACATATATATTTGTAAAAACAATACAATATATGCTTCTATTTCACCTTGATCTCTTCAAAAAATGTCAAAAACAGGCAGAGCTTTTACATTTTTATAACCGAGTAACGCTTGAAATGACACAATTTTTTATTGTTCAGGTATTTGGAAAATTTTAAAAGAAACAACAAGCCATCTTACTTAGCTGCTTTTGCGTAAGTTTTCAAATATATATAACATTGTGCCAAACTTTTCTTCACTTTGACTCTAAACTCTGCCTTTTTCTACAGCGATTAATCTTTGCTTTCTTGTCAGATCCACCTGGGGCCAGTTGTAGCATGGAAAACAGAGCGAATCACAACGTCAAGGATTTTTATAGAGGGCCACTTATTCTCCAATACTTTTCAGTCTTTTCCTTTAATAAAAAAGTACAAATTTTCACTACACTGTTGTAACAGTTTTCACAACATTGATGTGACAACCAGTTTAACTTTTGTCGATTGTAAGTTACGCTGAGCAAAATGACAAATAACACGTTTTAAATGTCTTGTTTGTTCTCATTATATTGTTATTGTTATTATGGGATGTATTTGACAATAAAAGAACTTTATTTTTATTTCTGTTTAAGTGTGTGATAATTTGCTAATACAATGATATTACCTCCGGTATTTCAGATATCCTTGGTAGTCCATCATTAAAATAAATTTTATACTCGAAACTGAATGAAAAAGTTATTGAGAACTCGCTCCTTCATATTTAACAGATATTACAGTTTCCAGTTAACTATATTATTTCATACGTCTCTTAGTAGCGCAAACAGAAAATCAAAGTAGTTATGAAATCTTAGAACAATGACAAATTGTTTCCATATGGGTGCTTTCTTTCTGCTCCGGCATGACCAGATGGCTATAGCGCTCAACTCATAATCTGAAGATCGTGGGTTTGAATTCCTGTCACACTAAACATACTTGCCGTTTCAGCCCGAGGGCCGTAACGGTCAATCCCACTATTCGTTGATAAAAGAGTAGTCCAAGAGTTGGCAGTGGGTGGTGATGACTAGCTGCCTTCCCTTTAGTCTTAAATTGATAAATTAGGAACGCCTAGTGCAGATAGCCCTCGTGCACCTTTGCGCAAAATTTAAAAACAAACAAAATATATCTTCCCATCACAATACAAAATGGATTATTTCTTTTCAGAGAAGATCTATTTTATCCTTGTTCAAATCACCGTCGTGTTCCTATTTATATTCAACTTCAATAACTCCAAACTAGCATTTATCAACTGTGGTTTATAAATTAAGTCAGTTTTAGGTTTCTGTCTTCTGATTCCATAATGCGTGAGGATTATACTTAAAATCTAAACTAAGTTTGACATCTGATTCCACAACATGGCATTATTCCGTTACAAAATATTTTTGAAGTTGAATTTACGTTCTTATACGGTATAAGATGGTATGACCAATTGTAGTAAGCATCAACCTCACATTTTTTCTCTTCAATTGAGCATATTTCACTAAAGCATATTTCGATCGTGCAAATGTATTTCACTTAGATAGCATGAATAATGTGAACAAGTTTTGAACTCAGTTATGACGAGTTTTCAAAAATCAAATCGTTAAACACCCTGACAGTTGGAAAGTTAATTGCGGGGCACCTCATCTACCATCTCGGAAAGACATGCATTCTCTTGAAAATCAGTTTTTGATCTAACGTGATAAATTTTTCAATCAAATTAGAATATGTAAATATAATGACCGATTAACTATTTAAAAGCGCAAAAATATGGTGGACTATATTCGACACATTCTTAGAAGTATTTACGCTGGAAGTTAAAGAAGACAAATGTTAAATAAATAATTGTTTTATTTTTTATCTTATAAAAAGTCTAATTATATTGCTGCCTTGAAAATTTCACAGAACCTGCCTAACCAAAACACGTGTTTATTGTTATTGCATTGCTTTTCAACTCGCATAAAAATACATGTGCATGCATTGTAATTATAATTTGAAAGTTTAATTCTATTTTCATTGAAAATAACCCTTCCTGTTTTCAACAGAAATGTTTTGTCAAAATTCTAAAAACAAAAAAGTAATCTGATATATGAATGAAATTTATAAGTCAAAAATTTGTAATAGAAAAAATAAGGAAAGAAAGAGACTACAAATCGCGTTGAAAAATTATTTTATGATACATAGTATTTATGTTACTTTTTAAATAAACTGAAAAATATTGTTGAAATAAATAAAAAGTGAAAATTTGAGAAGCTGTGCTCCATGAAACATTACGCTTTGTAACACATTTTGTTTGTAGATAGTATGTGTTACTTCTTAATTTCTAATATTGTAAAAGTACAGAAAATGACCATTATTTCCTTCAAACTTTGCCTTTGTGACTTGGATAATAAATTTGAAAATTACCTATTTTTATATGTAAAAACGGGAAACTTTGCACATTTTCCTTTACATAAGGTATGAATAAAACATATGAATCAAGATTTAAATGCATTTATACTAAAGCTATACAAAAATAAACAAAAGTGTTTAGAAGTGAGTAGTTTTTCAAGATTTGTGACTGTAATGTAAATCACTTTCATGTATCAGCCCTCAAATATAGTCTCCCATCGTTTTCGCTGTACGATCCTTGGTAACGACGTCCAAAGTCCAATATTTCTTGGTGGAAGCGCTCGCCTTTCTCCTCTGAGCATGCTCTCTTGTTCTCAAAATGAGCATCAAGGATATGGAATTTCAGGGACATTCTGCAGCCCATTTTGCCGTAGTTCTTTACCAGAGCCTCAACCAGTTCTACATAACTTTTGGCCTTGTGATTGCCCAAGAAGCCCAAAACCACTGCGACAAAGCTGTCCCAAGTTTTTCCTTCCTACTGAGCTTCTTGAAATTCTATGCACTCCAGGATCTTATTCACTTGTGGTGCAACAAAGACACCAGCTTTGACCTTTGCCTCAGACAGCTTAGGGAAGAAGTGTCGAAGGTACTTGAAGGCTGCAAACTCCTTATCAAAAGCTGTGACAAATTGTTTCATAAGGCCCAATTTTATGTACAATTGTGGGAACAACACCTTCTGGAGATCCACTCGTGGCTCACACTTGACATTGTGCCTCCTCACAGAGAACACGATCTGTCGTAGCCAATGCTTCCTGTTGTAGTGTGCTGAGATGTCTCTGCTGTCCCAAAAGCAAAGATAACGGGGAAACTTGGTAAAGCCTTTTAGAAGACCCATCAGGAATACTACCATTTTGAAGTAACCGATAACCTCCAAGCCATACTCATCATACTTCAAGGACTCAAGCAAAGTTTTGACACTATTCTATTTCTCTTTGAGATGCACCAAATTAGCCAAGGGAAGAGATGGATACTTATTTCCGTTATGGAGAAACACAGCTTTGAGGCTTCTGGATGCAACTTTAGAATGTTTGCAGCTTTTTGATACTATCTCTGAAATCAAATAGGTCTATGTATTCACTTTGGCAAATAGAACTAAACTGAAGTGGTGATCTCATGTATATATATTACTATGAAAAGTTTTAGAAAATTCTCGTAAGTTCTACAACCTTTTAGAGCGTTCTTGATAATTCTTTAAGTCCGAGAAAATTTTCTATCAACTACTCGGCACTGATTCTACCTGAAATGTTCTGAAAAATGGATAAATTTGAAAATTCCATTACCCAGGTCACAATAGCAAAGTTTGAAGAGAAACATAGGTCTTTTCCATTTACTTTAGGCATAAGCAATTGAGAAATAACTTTTCTGTCCAGGAACAAGAAAAAGTAAAACTTTTGTCACATAGTGTTACAGCACTTCATGCGAGTTTTATTCAACCTAACTAAACACCCATTTTGAATAACAAACATTAATATATTCATGATACATTGCACTTTTAGATACTTATGTCACACTTGGGCGAGACATTTTCAAAATAAGTTGTTTATGATATAGCTTAAGAAACTCATCAAAAAATTAAGATTTATCTTAAATATTAAGTAAGGAAAGTATTTAAGAAATATCGTTTTCGAGAAATTCGAGAAAGCAGCAAGAATATTTTGGTTCAAATAGTCTATAGTTTCCTTGTTTGTTTTCATTATTGAAGTCTTTAAAGAGTTTTAGGAAATTAACTTTGAAAATAAAATATAGAATAGATTGATTTTAAACAGTACAGTTCACGACATAATTATTTAGAGGTTGTAAAATGAAAACTTCAGTTTCTTTGCTGCACTATGTTTACCTGGCCTTCGTTATTGTAATTGATGATGATAGAGTTAGCCTAAAAATGTTTCTTAATAAAGCTAATTTGCACTATTGAGTTTAGTTAGCTTTAGTAATTGTGTAGTTAGTTGAAATGTGTCTGAGGCGAATGTGTCTTTTAGAGCTATATACAGTAAAGAGTTAAGCTTCTTTTAGTTGTAAATATTTAAGACTATGTAGTTAATTAAAACGTCAATAAAGAAGTATATCAGAGTATTATGTTTTTCTTGTTGTTTGAATTAAGCACAAAGCTACACAATGGACTATCTGTGCTCTGCCCACCACGGGTATTGAAACCCGGTTTTTAGAGTTGTAAATCCACAGATATACCGCTGAGCCACTGGGAGGGGGCGTTTCTTGTCTCCTAAGAAACAGAATACAATTAATATCAATAGTAAGGGACTAATTGATATATTTTAATGTAATTGTTTTTTTTGTGCAGGTTTACAGGCTGTCGTAAGAAAGAATAGACTCTTTCTATTTATACCTTTTATCTTTCATTTTGACTGAAATATGGTTTTTGTAAAGACATAAAATGATCTATTGTTTGTAATAGTTTAATATTGTTGATGGTGTACAAATGTTACATTAAATATAGTTATGAATATTTATCTTATATTATTTGAATATTTTACTTTCATTAGTGCTTTCTGGAAAAAATGCTTTGAAACTTCAGGGTAAAAACATGAGTGTGCAATGCATACAAAAAACAGTTTCACCAATTTATCAGTAATTATGTAAACTGTTTTGTGTTATTTATTAACAACAATGATTTTATTTATAGAAAGCAAATGGGGATGAAGAACGTAAAGATTATTAAAACAAATTATCAAAATTAGTGAAAATTTATTCGAACTTTAGTTAGCTATGTAAAAGTTAAATAACGTATTTAGAAGTAATTTAGGAGTAATTTAAAATTTTATAGCGAATACGTTTGTGGATTTTCACTTGTTTTAGATAATTGGAAAATCGACTTTATGTGAGAGCATTTGAAATGCGTATACACTTGCATATAAAAAATCATATATATTATATAAATTTATTCGTTGAGTCAAAAATATAAAAAAAGAACTACACAAGGAAAGATGCAATATATTTAAAAGATATTCAGGTTATATAATGATAAAGGCAATGGAAAATATAATGTACAATTTTAGACGGATAAAGAAATAAAAGAATCAGATAGGAAACTTAAATAAAATTGAGGGAAACTCAATTTTGCGATATATTCAAAAGCTTCGCGAAATATATAAAGCTGGAATCTAAAAAAAAATTAATTTTACACCTTTTGAAAGCGCTGTCTGTTTGAATAACTGCATGCGTTATAATCAAAATTTATATTAAAGTTTATATAAAAGTAACAGCAAAAAAACATTAGTTTTAAACATGTATTTATAAACATAAAAAAACCTTCCTTTAGATTGAATATCTTTAAAAAGCTCGTCTGTTAAAAAGAAGAAAGCGATATGTACAAATGGAAATTTCTGTTTCAAGCTTGATCTATAGGTCCCATATAAATAAACTTTATTCATCATACTCAAAGTTTAGAGGGAATTATATCATTATTATAATAATAAACTATTTACATTGGCTGTTAATGAAAAGTAAAAATGGTAAATGCTATGAAGAGAGCACATTACAAGTGCATATCAAGTTTATGATCTCTAGAATTAGTGAAAGAAAAACCTTTAACAAAACATTAACTTTCTAGAGAACATCCTTTTCTAAACAGCGAGGGGCACATTCTAAATAACACATTTACAAAAAAATTATTTAAAATATAATTATATATTACCATACAGAATCTCACTTTTGTCAAAATATTTTTTATATGTATAATTTACGGCATTTTATACTGATATAACATATACATTTGATTCTTAGAAAGGCCGTAACAAGGTTTAAGCAAATTCTGTTGGTATATTATACACCTGTAATATTTAATGTATTAAATACATTTTCAAAAAGTGTAGTCTTATTGTAGTAGGATTAGAAAAAATCAATATTTACTAAGCTTTCTCGGAGGATAGCATTCATGGCATTAGAATTATAAAGAAATATGTAAATGCCTTTGATATAGGAAAAAAAAAGTTTTTCTTGGATACTACGTTGTATAATTAAGTTTTTTTTGTTAATTAAATCAGAATTGAAAGCTGCCTTCAACAAATGCGTTAATAATATTAAATGCAAGCGTTTAAAATACCAATAAAAATTTAAATAATGCTATTCCATGAAATTTTAAATGAATGAACGTCCACCAGAAGGCAATAGTTATTAGAGAGTAAGCTTTTGAAAATACACAGAAACGCATCATTCTCGCAGACTTATCAGTTGGATTGTTTGTTTGTTTTTGAAATTCGCACAAAGCTACACAAGGGCTATTTGCCCCATCCGTCCCTAATTTAACAGTCTAAGGCTAGAGTGAAGGCAGCTAGTCATCACCACCCACCGCCAACTCTTGGGCTACTCTTTTACCAACGAATAGTGGGATTGACCGTTACATTATAATGCCTCTACGGCTGGGAGGGCAAGCATGTTTAGCACGACCCGGATGCGAACCCGCAACCCTCAGATTACGAGTCGCATGCCTTAACGTGCTCGGCCATGCCAGGCCCTTTATCAGTTGGATATCTCCCTCGTTGTGAAAAGATCCGTGCTGAGACTTTAAGATTCTGTTTATTCTAAAATATTAAGCCCACAACTTCTTTTAAATAAAGATTAGTTTATATGCGATATGTTTCAGGATTATTAATTTGATTAAACTTAAAAACTTATAAAGTACAAACTTTGTATGCAAACGTAGATGAAACATAGAGCAGATTAGATTAAAAGAATGCGAGGAACATATAGAGAAATAAACTGTTTGATACAGAATATTGTTACAGTAACGTGGCGTGAGACAATAATGATGCGTTGAAAGAGATGCGGCCAGGAATGCCCAGGAGGTTAAGGCACTCGACTTGTAATCTGAGGGTCGAGGGTTCGAATTCTCATTACACTAAACATACTCGTCCTTTCAGCCGTGAGACGTTATAATGTTACAATCCATCTAACTATTATTTTTAAAAGAGTAGCCGAAGAGATGGTAGTGGATGGTGATGACTAGCTGCCTTCACTCTGGCCTTACACTGTTAAATTAGGGACGGATGGCGCAAATATCCCTCGTGTAGCTTTGTGCAAAATTCAAAACTAACTAAATCAAAAAAGAGACGCAATATGATGAAAGAATAAAATTGTCATTAAGAAATTAAAAATGTCGTCGGGAAAAAGTATACATCATAACGAAATTGTAATGAGACGTTTAAACACTAAACTGTATAGTTAGTTTAAAATTGAAAATAGAACAAAGAACAAGCTAAATCGGATGCCGTAGCGAGCGTGTAATGGAAGTAATAAGAGAGTTAGACTGATACATACCAAGCTTATTTAATTACTTGAAATAAAATCTAGTGTTATATCATGGGGTAATGAAGAAATTATTTTCTATACAAGTCTATGATTTTAGCTTATAACCTTAGTTTTCATGGGAAGTATGTTGTAGCGCAAGTACGCTGATAACGTAGGTTATGTTGTTGTGTGGGAAGTCAATATTATTCGTTCTGTCATGTTCAGGGAAGTTGAAGTGTTTATAACAGGAATATCATCGATGTCTGTACGCACGAGTCGAAGTTACTTCTGCTGTATCATATAGAACAAATACAGTACACAATGCATTCCAGTATTTAGGTGGAGTAGGAGATATTTACAAGATTGCGTTCAGGTAAGTTTGTTAAAATGAAGAGTAACTTCAGTTTGTAAATCGGAACGAACCTAGTAATCTTTCCACTCTTGAACGAAATTACGAAGATGGTAGTGAATATGTGAGTGAATGTGTAGTCTCTCATTAGTAACGTAGAATTGCTTTAGAGACTTCTGTAAATCAGGCCACTCAATGGGTACTATGGAAGCATCAATAAAATTCTCTCAGTCTGTAGCCTGCCATTGAATCGGAGGAAATCACCTTGTGATAAACAGCCTGTGGCGACGACTTCGCATTATCATTGATGTTTTTCGGAAAGTATTGTTATTTAAATAAATTTTTCTTTTCGTTTGCTTTGCAGTGTAAGTCCTCGTTGATAAAGAATAGACTTGTTAAGCTTTATAACTGATTTCGAAGGAATGAATAGAGTTGTAGAGTAATTAGTAGTAACTTTCATTAAGCTTTTATTGTATACTAGTGCTCAATTGTCAGTAAATTAACTTCTAAACATATTCCAGTACTTGAGATTTAGACAATACATTCAAGTAATATATGGTAACTTTTCTCGAAGTAAAAATATTGAAGTTTTCTTTGTCTGCAGTGGGAAAAAGTAAGTACCATTGATGCATCAGATGTAGAAAATAGGAACATTATGGCGAAAGGTGTTATAAATTAGTTGTTTGTGTAACTTATAAAAAGACTTTCTCAAGGTGGATCCATTTTGGTTTCCTAAGCAACTCCGTTAACTGATAATATTCATTGTATTCATTAAATACAAAACCATTTAACGTCAGTACTAATATAGTAGGTTACAATAAGGTATAAATGGGAGATATAAGACTATCTTATGTCGAGGAGGTGTTTGAATCCAGTTATCTATCGTTGTGTTCAATTAAAGACAAAAATCCCATAATAAAATATAATCTAAAGTTTTGTAAGAGGTAAACAGTTTTAAAATAGAGGGAGCGATATTGAACGACGAGTTGGAAGTCACAAATTATATGAGTGGGGTAATTAATGCTAATATGATAAGGGTATGAGGCGCTCCAAGCGGTCGTTTTTATGAGCTTTATATAACAGATCAAAGAAGACATATCTAAAGGACACTAGCACAGTACGGTCGATGTGACATATCTCTTCGAAACCATATTTCACTTTGATTTCATTGGCTCGGTTTTAAGCTCAATTAAATTGTTACATTATTTTGTTTCCGTATTTCATAGTTCTCAAACTTCTCTTTATGTCTTAGTACCACATTCATTTAGCACATCATTTTTGAACCTTCTGCATTCACATATCCAGATGTAATTACTACATTACTACAGCAGTAACCAACTGATATTGTTTACAAACAAGCTGATGCCCTAAAACATTTCCATTTTAGGATATACCACTAAGTAATATCAAAGTTAAGTATAGTTTTAAAATGAACTGAAAGAATATACTGTGTAATGTATTGATCTGCAGTATAAAAGTAAAGCCCTTCCATAAAACTAAACGTTTAGTAAATGCACATAAATAAGTCGAAAGCAGTCTTAATGCTACTTAACTTCTTAAATCTAATTTAGTCTCGTGTGTAGGCTCTAGTAATATCCTAAAACTTCCTTAATAAACTTTAAAATTACTTCTAAATAAGCCACCATTCGCTGTTGAGCTCTAATTGTCATACGGACGATTAATTTATCTTCTGTTGACAAATCAATGGAAATTAATCACTGTTAAACCCAGATGTGTTTAGTCCTATTTCTCAAGGAATATGTAATTAATTAGAAGAAACTTGTCTAATTAATGAAACGTAGGTTTACCAGAGAGTAACCACACAGACGATACTAGGATGACACTAAGTTTGCATATTCTGTATTAACCGTTTCAAGCACAATTTGTTACATAATACACTGTAGGATAGATAACAGCTGACTGAAATTATCAGAACTTGCAACAATACTACACAATTACATTAACGACATCGAACAAACTTACGTAAACAAAGAAGTTTTAATATCGCTCATAGATTAAGTACAGTGTGTGAAGTCTGTTTATTTTTTATGTTTGTATGTTATAAAGCATATAGCGACACAATGGACTGTCTTTGCTGTGCTCATTAGTGTTATAAACTCTGATCCACTGAAGGCACATATGTTATATAACTGTGCTGTAAGTAAGTTTAAAATTAAAACAACAGTACACATTTTTAAATCTATTTGGGTGTTTTTAAATTTGTTGTGTTTAATTGTTTGAAAAAAGGTTTTTTATCCGATGTATTATCCTAATCATGCTGTGTTAATACGTCACCAACTGCGCATTTAATATCATTCAAATTAAAAGTTTTTTTTTCTTCCGGATTTCAGGATCGGGCGCTCCAGCATGGCCGGGTGGTTAAGGCACTTGACTCCTAATCTGAGGGTCGCAGGTTTGAATCACTTTCACATCAAACATGCTCACCCTTTCAGCCATGCAGGCGTTATAATGTGACAGTCAATCTCACTATTCATTGGTAAAAGAGTAGCCCCAGAGTTGGCAATCAGTGGTGATGAATAACTGCCTTTCCTCAAGTCTTACACTACTCAATTAGGGACAGCTAGCGCAGATAGCCCTCATGCAGCTTTGCGCAAAATTCAAAACAATCAAACAAGATTGGAAACAGTAAACAAGAATACGAAAGTATTCCCTCTGGCATCATCCTTTACCATCTGGGTTAATCTTTAATTCGAATTTGACTGTAACAACAATTCAGTTAAGGCTTTTCCTGGGTCATTACTTTAAATAAAGTTTGTCAAAATTCAGTATTTTTGTTCGTTTAAGAGCACCATTATAATAATATAATAATAAGTTTGTTTGTTTGTTTGTTTTAATTTCACACAAAGCTACTCAAGGGCTATCTGCGCTTGCGGTTCCTAATTTAGCACTGTAAGACTAGAGGGAAGGCAGCTAATCATCATTACCTACCGCCAACTCTTGGACTACTCTTTTACAAATGAATAGTGGGATTGAACGTTACATTATATCGACCTCCAACCTGTAAGGGCGAGCATGTTTGGTTCGACGGGGATTACGAATTGATCGCCTTAACCCACCTGGTCATGCCGGGTCTGTTGAATAATAAACAATTAAAGTTGACTCGATTTCAGCCTTCATAAAAAGCCTTTTAAATAAGCAAGAAATGAACAAGTGCTGACATGACAGCGTAACATAAGAGTATTTATTGCTATTTTTGTTGGTATTTTATTTTAAGGTAAAAACCACATAAATATCTGTCTACGTTATTTTCATCACGAGAATCAAATCCCGGATTTTAGGGTTATAAGTTATAAGCTTACCTCTGATCCAAAAATACTTTAGACCGAAATTCGTGTACATTTTTTGCTTCATTTTTTTATATTTATTAATTAAACAAACGCAAGCTGTTTAAAAGCATTTTTAAGCAGCTGAAGTAAATTTTGTTTTTGCGCTACAAGATATAAAAATGAGAAACGTATGAGAAAAAAGGAAGCTCCATTTGTTTTTCATGTCTGCGGACTTACAACGCTAAAATACGGGTTTCGATACCCGTGGTGGGCAGAGCACAGATAGCCCATTGTGTAGCTTTGTGCTTAATTCAAAACAACAACAAAAAACAACAACAACCATTTGTTTTTCAAAATGTAATCAAATAAATCAGATATTTTTTTTCTTTGATGAAAGGAAAAGACATCTGCCCTATATGTCGGTCTCTGTATAATAGTAAAAAATTAATCTGACGCAATGCGGTAAACCTAATTTAATTTAAGTTATTACATCACGAGTTAAAATGACTCAAAACCCCTTAAATAAGAATTAATCCTATTTTTAGAAAAAATATAACTAAATTTTAATATTTTAGAACGAATTTGAAATTATATTAGAAGTACCGTGAATATAGTGTAGTGTCATGAATGAAACCTTGTGTCATTCTCTTGCTAGACACCGATACGGATATACAACGATGTGCGATAAATCAATATTTTATTTTTTTCATTAATACTGTAATCATTGCATACAGCGCAGTTAACTGTCTTTTACATTATGAATATGTACTAAGAGCATCCACATTTAATGTTTGTTTGTTTTTTGGAATTTCGCACAAAGCAACTCGAGGGCTATCTGTCCCTAATTTAGCAATATAAGACCAGAGGGAAGGCAGCTAGTCATCACCACCCACCGCCAACTCTTGGGCTACTCTTTTACCAACGAATAGTGGGATTGACCGTCACATTATACACCCCCACGGCTGGGAGGGCGAGCATGTTTAGCGCGACGCGGGCGCGAACCCGCGACCCTCGGATTACGAGTGCACGCCTTAACGCGCTCGGCCATGCCAGGCCCATCCACATAAATAACATAAATAAACAAATAACTTTTTAGTTATGTACGGAGCTGTGAGCGCTTTACGATTTTGAAACTCTCCTTAGTATAGCTTATACTTCCAAATGAAGACCATTACTAGTAGTATAAGCACATATATTGGTGACGAATAAACATTTGTTACATACTTCTGACGATCCAAAACAGACAGTTGGCTGGTGCTTTCGACTCGCAATCTGAGGGTCTTGCGGTCGAGCTCTCGTCGCAACATACATGCTCACACTTTGAGCTTTGGAGGCATTATATGTGACGGTCCATCCCACTCTTCATCGGTAAAAGAGTAGCTCAAGAGTTGGCGGTAAGTGGTGATGGATAGCTGCCTTCCCTCTAGTCTTACACTGATAAATTAGGGTCGGCTAGTGCAGGTAGCCCTCCTGTAGCTTTGCGCGAAATTCAAAAACAAACAAACAATACGTACATCCTACACAGAATGCCCTTACTAAGCGTAATATATGATAAGTCCAAAAGATAATTAGCTTTTAAAAACCTCTAATGAAATCCAAACAACGACTTAGCTGAACTCATAAATTGCATCTCTAAAGGAATGTGATACGTATATCTTATAAATGATTAAGTTTAGCTATACACATGTTAAAATAATTTACAAGTAGGATTTGGGAGTTAATTAGAAGATGTGGGGTTTTAAATTTCAAGCGAAGATGAGTAAATAGTTTCACGATTGTTAAGCGACTTTTCCGTTTTTAGATTATCTATACAAGTTAATGCTTTGTTTCTTTTTCAGTGAAAATATGCACAAAAGGCTGACAGTACTGCTTTTACTGTGAGTACGAAATCCAGGTTTTTTTTCACGTTTTTACTCCTCAAACTTACCGTTGAGAAGCCTGGAGCGAATGCTAACGCACATAAGCTGTTTGAGACTTTTGGACTTGTATAAAAGAAAGAAAAGTGAGTTTTGAAACAAAGATTTACTAAGTCTATACTTTAATTGTATACCAATTAAACTTTGCACTACTTTGTTTGTTTATTTTTAATTTCGTTCAAAGTTACTCGAGAGTTATCAGCGTTAGCCGTCCCTAATTTAGTAGCGTAATACTGGAGGGAAAGCAGCTAGTCATCGTCACCCACAGCCAACTCTTGGGTTACACTTTTACCAACGAATAGTGGGATTGAAATCATGACGTACCTACAGTTGAAAAGGGGGCGAACATTGTAACCGAGATTCGAACCCTCAGATTAGAAGTCTCGTGTGTGTGGGTGTGTGTTCTTTGTCAAGTATTCAATTATACTTTATTTTAACAATATTAATTACGAGTTTTAGACTATGGTATCTTATTTTTGTAAGTGGTATTAGCAGTGGTATTTTCAACCAGAATGGCTTCCTATGTGCACATAATCTAAACACCGCATCAAAGAGTCGTACAATTCAAGTATAGTCACTCCCAATTTATTGATCATTGCTACAATGAAGAAGTTGTTAATCTAAATACTGTGTCTATTGTATTCATCAAAGTTCTTGTTTAAAAACGCCCAAACTATATCCTTATTAATACACTAAATAAAATTTATACACACAAACACCCTCATACTTTAACAGGTTTGTGTAATTCTAGAATTCCTGAAGTTAGGAAATATTTACTGAAATTTGTCCAGCAAACTTAAAGCACTACTGTTAAATTTCTCTAATTTCTGTAGTTTTTTTAACTATAAGTTTCTAGTTATAATAATTTAGTTTCATATTATGTATCTCAGTATTATAGTATTTATTTCATTTCTTAAATACTAATAGCCTAATACAGTACTATTGTTTACCGAAAGACACTTATTGATAATCCATGAGCTGTAAAGTTTTTCAGTTAATCGCAGACGGATAGAAGATAATTTTCTCTTAGAGTTTACTACTTAAGGCAAATGTTTTTCACTCAGAATAACAGTGGCTAACTCATAATTTTTTTTCAGAACGTTACCGGTTAGCAAACATTTTTCAACTCGAACACAAACGACCAGCTTGTACTTTTCAATTAGAATACCAATTTTTAGCAAGTGATCACAATGACGTTGCCAGCACAATGTAAGTGTTGACTGTTGTGTTTATTTAGAAGGAGCGACCTAAAAGTTACCCTGAATTAAAAAGCCTGCGGAAAATATTTTGTTTTTAAATAAGAGTACTGGACACAGAAAATACAGTATTGAAGTTATTAGGAACTGACGAATGCCTTGTCACGAAGAATAGCAATTGAAACTGTGTTATAATGATAATACAAGCAATTAGAAATGTTTTAATGTTATCTTTATATGTAGCATAAACTTAACTGTAGTTTTCAAAATTAAATAATGCAATTTACTAATAAATTACTTATTTTTATTGATCTAACGAATTACACTAAAATAACACTGTTTTTTCCCCAAAAAAAACAAATATACAATACGTCAAGAACATAATGAGGATAACTGAAACTAATCTTTGTTTGTTTTATTCAAAACTGTTTATTCGTAATTTCAACAGTATAATTGAATCCTGCTCAAATTTCTACTTGGTAAATTGTGTTGTTCATCTCAAATGTTACAAAGGGTATTTTTTTATAAGTTTATAAATATCTTTCGGAGACTTTCCGCACTTTAATTAAATAGCCTGAAAAAAATCAAAGATCTATTGTCTATATTTATGTCAGATCGAACTTCATTCCACGAATCAAATCACAACAGTGATCTTTGGAGTGAAAGAGCAAGGACAAGAAGAAAAGTTATCTTCACGTGACTGTTTCTTGTCGATGGAAGCCTCCACCGTCAATCACACTCCAAGATCATTTGTATCTATCTTTATATTGATTGAGACTTTGATAGGAAAAATTGCAGTAGATATTAGAAGAACAAAAAAACCTTTGAAACTTTTGGTGTCATTACAACAAAGAGGTCACGTTCCAGATGGAACTGCAAGTGTTTTCCCTTTTTCGGCTATAATTCATAAGTAATCCAATACTACAATTGGCTTGTTTTCTCCTTATCTTCCAAGTTTCCATATTTCTTGGGTACCCTTTCAGTGCTTGTCATCACTATCGTATTTTTTTTATATTTTTTACTTTTGGATTATCATACATTCAATCATAAAGAAACTTTGATCAAACAAAGAAGAGTCAATTATTCTGGAAGTATATCAAAAAGGAGAAGATAAGGAAACTTACTGAAGTAAACGATGTCACTGTGAAGTTTATTCTACATCTTATTTGTTGAAAAACTTTGACAAAGACTAAATTACATGGCATTACAAAGATTGTCGACAGGAAACAGTATTTCAGTGAACTGATTTCGGTTAGTACTTAGGAGAAAAACCAATTAGAACGAAATGTCTGTCGGGAAAATTCGTCGATTATTCTTTGTGTTGCCTGCAGACATACAAAGCTAAAAACCGGGTTTCGATACCCGTGATGAGCAGAGCACTAAGATCCCTTTGTTTAGCTTCGTGTTTAACTTCAGTAAACGGATTCAAGTTTTTGTGTTGTCCAATCACATAACGTTGTGATTGGTGATGTTTCGTTCCGTAATAACTTATTTGCTTCGTTGTGTGAAATTTTAATTTAAAATCACAAAAGTTAGCTTTAACAATTATCATGATAGGCTTCAACACTAGTCAGGAATATGAGTGATTGTATACAAAATCAAACATTATCTAAGGAATAAAGTGAGATATTTTCCAAATATTAAATACTTATTTAAGTTTAAAAATTTGAAAACAATTACTTTATAAGATGTAAGAAAGTAAAGAGACTCTGAAATAGCCGTCCTTTATTTTTAACTGCTGATTAAAGAAAGGATAATTGTTAAGCATCACTCCTCCATCTATATAAATCATTTCTACTGATGTTTTTATAATACACCTACATCTGAAAATGTGGAACGTGTTAATTAGCATATAAAAAAACTGAACCCTAGATCCTACAGGTTATAATCACTTGGCCACACCCGGCTTGCTTTCAAGACGAAATATAATTGATTATATGAAATAGAAACAAAAGATTAAAATCATTAAAGTATATTGTAAGAGCATGTGATTAACCGAATTCTAACACCATTAACACACCAGCAGACATTTTAAAGCATATTTACTGACAAACACTAAAATGTTTCAATTTATTTTATCTGTATTATTATGTAGAGTTTTTAATTACTGGAATTTCCAGTTTACAAATTGTAAATAAACAAAAGGCTTATTGGGTTTCAATTTACATAAAGTAAAGTTGATTTATAATTTTTATGTACGTGTTGACAAACGTGTTCATCCATGCATGTATACTCGTGTTAGTGTGTATTTAAAGTTCTGTGTTTTAAAAACATCCTTTTGTTTAAGTTTTATAAATGAATAATTCTATAGGTATAACAGTAACGCGGAAATACCAAATGATGCCTATTGGTGCTCTGTATTTCAAAGATTTGCGTGTGTGTTTTTGTACAGCAGAGCTACAAAGGGCTATCTGCTCAGCCCACCGAGGGGAATTGAACCCCTGATTTTAGCGTTGTTAATCCAGAAACACACCGCTGTACTAGCGGGGGGCAGATTTGTGTCCAAGTAACATATAGCTCAGTCAGTAACCGCTTGCTGTTTTCTTAGGTGCTCAGATTTACCACAGAAATCCCTTGAAATTAATTTGAATGGAGTTCTTTTGGTGAGCACCCTCTTATTTTGGTTTTAAACGTGAGAGGTATTTTAGTAAAAAAAAAATGGTATAAATTCATGAATAACTGCCTCGATCCCATACACGCATTTCTCTGCGTACCGCCACCTTTTCTTCTTCCCCACCCAGCGGTACAGAGGTGTCTCTGCAAACTTACACCGCTAGAAACTGGGTTTTGACACCTATGATGTGACGCAAAGCCCATTTTATACTTTTGTGCTTTACTACAAACAAACATTTCCTTTGTTCTATCTCTCTCAACCCCTCTTTTATGCGTACTGTCACATATGTTTTCATTTTAAACTAGGTATAATAAAACAAAAATAGGAAACACAATTAGATGTTCACATTTAAAAATAACAAACAAGTGTTATAATAATAAAAAAGTATCAAAAATTACAAGACTGATTAACAAGGGTTGTTTGTTAATAAACACAAAAACGCGCTACTCAGTTTTAAGGGATAAGACATGAGTTTATACAGACAAATTCTGAACGTGCCTTTTCATTTACCCTCCTTTTATTAAATAAACATATAAGTAGTTTTAACGCTAAATCCTTCATAACTTGCACTGAATGTGTACTAAGTAAATATAATTATTCAGACAGCATACACTGAATTAGATTAAACTAAAGCTATGGTTCTTACTTTTTGTGTTGGCAATATTGTCCGAGCCTACATTAAGGTAATGAGTCTCATTAAACTCACGTTTATAAGACTCTTGAAATGATAAAGTGCTGCCCTTAAAACGCATATAACCGTTAAGTAAATAAACGCTAAGCTTTAAGTTAAACAACAAACTTCACTCTAGTCTCTCAGCGTTTAAGAATCATCTCTTTGATCGATCGACAAGTCTGTCATGCCCTAACTTTCACCGTATTTCATCTTCCTTCGCATCAGACTGCAGTATTTTAATAAAGCTTCAAAAGTAGTCAACCTGGAAAAGTGCTGTTATCTGTATATAAACGCAGAATTCATACGGATCTGTGAAACTGTGAATTTAAAATCGATAAATTTTTAATTTTACGCGAAATTCCTGTTGATGGTAAAAACACTTAAGGTAAAAATATATGTATTTGCAGTTGAAAAATCAGTGAAACCATGTTTTCTGGATTGCAAATAGAAATTTATAATGCTAAACTGAATACAAGATTATTCAAAAGACCTTGTGAAATCTGCTATTAATATCAAGTTTGATTAAAATGAGCAAAGTGTAAATAATCTTTAAGGATTCGAAGACTTTGAAACCAGTGTAAGAATTATAAAAGATATAATAACTGATAACTTCATGTATTAAAGACCTATAAGAGCTTTGTGTTAGTTATATTAACTCATACTCATTAACAAGTATAGTGATAAATGTTCTTCATTATTATATTTTTATTACAGTTCTTTTATTTTTTCCTTTAAAACAATCGTAGCATTTATATTTTTAATATCTGATATAATGGCGTACTTAATGTTATAACTATATTATAAGTTATCTTAAAATAGTCTCAACTGAGCACTATTCGTATCTAATAAACTTACAACTCCTTCGACCAAACAAGTAACACTTTGAAAAAAACCAGAAAAGAAAGCCTTATAAACAACTGACATAAAATTTATACTATAATTCAATTTTTTAAGACATTTATTGACTTAATCAAACGCTGATTTGTCTTTATGATATTTATATTATTTGTATCGTTCACACTATTATGCACTTCTTTTAACCTTTTTACACGATCAGTAAAAAAAAAAATATGAGGGTTATAAACTTTTTCACCCTTGGTGACGTCTTTGGATCTTACTTTACGTATTCGTGTAATAGTTCAGTTTCGTTTGTTTTAACCGAAATATTGGAGGATAATGACAGCTTTGTGGCAGTGATCTTTCACTAAATGTATGATCCTTTTAGTGATTAATAGCACCAGTCATATTTCCTTGTGACAAAAGTGGAACCGATCAAATCCTTCTCTGTCACAGTGAAATCTTGAAAGAAGGCTTAAAAGGTTTATCTTGTACTTCCAGCTCACAGAGAAATTTCTGTAAATGACAGGAAAACAGACGTGGAGAACTTGCACTCTCGTACGTTGATAAACACTTCAGAAAAACAGAGATTAAAAAAAATGCATTTTCGTGTTAAATTTAAAAGTACCTATATTTACTAAACTTTAAATTTGATTATTTCGTCTATCGATTGTAACGTACAAGAGTTTATATTTAACAGTTATAAATAAGTGCCAAAATGTTATTTGTTGATAATGTCTTAAAAACAAAAATTAAATAACCAACGTGTTTCTTGCTTAACCCATTAGAAGTTAATACTAAAAAATAGAGTAATTTGTTACGGTGTTTGTAAATTCATTTGGCTTATGCTATGAGTGAAATTCTATAAATATTAAATTTTATGTATATAGTGCTTCAAAAATTGTGTTGAAACTTAATATCTAAAGTTTTCACACCTAGTAACAGGATATTTGAACAATTGTAGTTATGGTTACGTAAGTTACATTGTTATGCGATTGGTTTGATCCTCCTTGTTTGTTTGTTGTTAAACACAAAACTACAAAATAAACTGTATTTGTTCTCCCAACAGAAGTTATCGAAAAAACGATTTTTTTTATCTTTTTTTAGCGTTACAAAACTTCTGACTTTCCGTTGAGCGACCGGATGTGATTTCAAGTGTTGGAATACGTTACAGTTGTAATAGCAAATTACTCTTGGATTATTATTTCAAACAAACAAGAATTTTGATATTTATTTTCAATGTGTTTTTTTGAAGGCTAACTTAGAACTAAAATACTCATTTAACGAAATCATTACACAAAACTAACCCTAAAATTATCCTGTTGCTTGTGTCGTTCTGGATAAAAAATATAAACAGGCATATAAAATAAACTGGTTAAAGAAAACTGCTGTCTATAATTTAATCAGAATTTTTTTTATAAAGCTAACCTTCTTTTTTTTTGGTTATTTTATTCAGTGTTTGTGTCTAGTATGACCAACTATTAATTTTATAAAGTACATTGATTCAGACTTGCTTATACACAAAATGGTGAAATGTTTTTCTTATTTGGTTATATCTGCATTTGTTTGTACTTAAGCGCAATTTAGAAAATGAGTTACTTGTATTTCCTTACTACCTTGTTAGTGACATAATTGAGTGCAGGGCTGCTAGATTTCATAAAAAGCAAGCACTATGGCTTTCAAAACAAGCCAAAACAATTATTCCTCAAACAACTAATTTTAAACAATACAGTTTTGTCAATAAGTTGTAAGTATACTAAGTATCAGCAAATATTAAAACGACTGTCAAAGAAAAATCAAACATTCACGAAAAAGGCTCGGATTTCGCAATACTAGCCCTTAAACATACCCGTTGAACCACCAGTCAAGATTGTATCCAAAAACAAACAATGGTTTAATTACCAAAAAAAGAAGCTTTTAAATCTGTATTCAGTGTTAATTTAAAACTATGTGCTTACTTTAAATATCGAAACAAAGTGTGTTAATACTACTAGACTGAAAGATCTTATGGATATTTGTATAAGATATATTTTACAGTATAAAACAAACAAACAGCGTTATTGACTGATTTGTTGTTGTTGTTTTGAATCAAGCACATAGCAACACAATGGGCTATTTGTGCTCCGCCCACCAAGGGTATCGTAACCCTGTTTTTAGCGTTCAAATCCGCCGGCATACCGCTAAGCCATTGGAGGGCCCAGTGTTATTGAAATTAACTTTTGTTTGTGGTTAAACAAACGGTCACAAAATGGGCTATCCGTGCTCTCCCCACCACAGATATGGAATCCCGGGTTCTAGTGTTGAAAATCTACAAACATATTATTGTTCCACTGTGGGTGCAATGAAGAAAACATTTATTCAAAAATAGTCAAGGGTTGAAATAATTTTAACGATCTGTAATAAATTTAATAAGAAATGGTTAACTTGTATTGTCTTTTTTTGGGAGACGTGCGTTTTGTACTTTAGTAGATTAGCGATAAGTTTATGGACTCGCAATGCTGAATCTGAGGTTCGATTCCCAGTGGTGGAGATAGCAGATGGCCGAGTATGATTTTGATATAAAACAATGTATTTAAGAAGTGCACAAAGCTTTTGTTTAAATGAAATAAAGAGTCTAAATTTGGTAATTCAATAATAATTGCATCTGCTCATACTCTTGGCTTCCATTTTTAAAATTGAATTTTTCTCTGTTAGTTGAGTATTTTTTAAGTTCTAAATTAAATTGTATACTTTAAGTATTACATTATGCTCCATAATATTAACTTCACTTTTTTTTCAATTTGAAAGAGCTACGGTATAACACATAGCATTAATAAATGGCTTACTAGCTAATCTCGTTATGGTGTTCCTAATTTAAAAAATATTGGAAAATCAAAAATATAGACGAGTAGAACATCTGCTGGATCCTTCATACTGTTATTAAATTTAAAACAGTATCGTTTTATAAAAGAAATACTTTAGTCTCAACTGTGTTTGTGATTAAAGTGCCTGTCGTGAACTCTGCAGATTGCAGAATCGAACTCTGTCGCAGAACAAATGATCCTCGTGAAAGCATTCTGACTGAAGGTCAATCACACTGTTCGTTAAAAAAGTTTAGTTTTTTTTGTTTTTAATTTCGCACAAAACTATACGAGGGCTATCTGCGGTAGTCGTCCCAAATTCAGCATCATAAGACTAGAGGAAAAGTAGCTAATCACAACCCACCGCCAATTTCTGGACTACTATTTTACCTACGAATTGTTTGATTGAGCGTAACATTATAACGCTACCACGGCTGAAAGGGCAAGCATGTTTGTAACAGGCATTCGAACCCGCGACCCTCAAATTAGGAGTCGAGTGTCTTAACCACCTGGCCATGCCTGTCCTTTCGTTGGTAAAGCGTAGCCCATGAGTCGATAGTAGGTGGTGACGATTAGTAGCCGCATTCTGGTGTAGCACTTCAAAATTAACAACAGAGATCATAGGAAGCTCTCGAGTAATTGTGGGAGAAATTCAACAAATTAAATGATTTAAGTAACATACGTAAACACGTTTATAAATAAACGTTTAAAACGATTATCTCTCAATAATCATTATCTACTGAATCGTTAATCTAATAATTATGATTGACTATTGTTCAAGATTTTTGGATAAGGCCAAGTTAAATTTGTTTGTTTGTTTTGTTTTGTTTTTTTGAATTTCGCACAAAGCTACTCGAGGGCTATCTGTGCTAGCCGTCCCTAATTTAGCAGTGTAAGACTAGAGGGAAGGCAGCTAGTCATCACCACCCACCGCCAACTCTTGGGCTACTCTTTTACAAACGAATAGTGGGATTGACCGTCACATTATACACCCCCACGGCTGGGAGGGCGAGCATGTTTTAGCGCGACTCGGGCGCGAACCCGCGACCCTCGGATTACGAGTGCACGCCTTAACGCGCTCGGCCATGCCAGGCCGCCAAGTTAAACTGTGTTCTCGTTGGAATCAATAAAATCAGTTTCGTATTTTAAAACTTAAGTTGTTGGTATTTTCAACCGAAACGACACATTATGCGATATACGAGCTAAACGGGCATTTCAAGTCCCAAAAATTTTGAACTAGTAGCTAAAGGAAAAGCAACCAATAAACATCACCCGCCACCAACGCAGCTACTTTTAAACAAGGACGGGTATTTTAACAAAAATTGGAAGAAAAATGATTTGTTATGCGAACTAGATAGGTACCTTATACATGATGAAGATATTCCTAAATACCTCTCCCCAATTAACATATATATTAAATATAAAAAAAAATAAAATAAATTAAATTAAAATATGTATGTGTATAAATTTTAAATCTTGTATTTATAATTTACATACTTATGTATTTTAAAATAATAATAAGATTAAAAAAAAAAAAATGCCACCAGCAAGCTTGACTACTGTGAATAAGAGACTATAAATGGACATTGCCCTGAAAAGGACCTAACATAACATCACGAGTTAGGGAAAATATGTTAAGGAAGGAGGAAGAGGTCAAAGTGAACCTGACCCTCCAGGGCAAATACCCAAACACCATCGGAAAGGAGCTTTTACAGCGCGCCCATAGCAGAGAATGCAGAGTGTGTTTAGTGAAATATCGCGGGTTGTAACATTCTATTTGCCGATTATAATCAAGCATGCTAAGCATCAGATCTCTTTCGACCAAATGTTTTATTTTATAGAGGAATTATCGAATCTAAGATCAAAACTGAAACTTAAATAATAATTTGTTATTTCATTATAAAAGCAACAACAGTAAGTGATTCCTAAACTTGATTCCTTCAAAGGAAATAATGGATGCATCATGTTATTGAATATCGCTACACGAAGGATATCTGCGCTAGGCTTCTCTAATTTAGCAGTGATAGATTAAGAGGAAGGCAACTAGTCATTACTATCTACCGCCAACTTTTGGGCTACTTTTAAACCAATGAATAGGAGGGTTAACAGTCACGTCACAACGTTCTCTACAAAGATTCTCAAGTTGCTCGCCGAGAGCATAACCATCTGCCCATACAAGGCCTACCGTGCTTTTCTGTAGTGCGAAGATTATTATATAATTTATTGCTTAAAACTTGCATTTTTAGAGATAATGTTTTACAAAAGATTTAATAATAGCCTCTATAAAGTAACATCAAAAGCAAACAAGTAAACGATAATGTTGAGGAGTGATTATAAATAATAAGTGTTAAAGATGCCACATTGATTTGCATAATTTATTTATAACTAATAGAATTAACAGTAAAAGTTACCTGCATGACATGCAAAAATATTTATTTCAGGAATTTCGGCTAATTAAGAGTATTTTATTTGCTTAATTCAAAATGCTCTCAATAACGTTTTCAGTTTTCAAACATTAATAAAATTTAAATAAGTTTGATTTTTAAATTATTTATGTTGATACACATTAAATAATTATAGATTTGTAATAGTTACATACTTTATAGTTTAAGACTTTTTAATTAAGATATTGGTATCCATTATCAGACTTTGCAATGTGACATTTGTTAATTAAGTTTTTGATATCCTTTGTTACGATTCATTTCAAAGTTTACGTGTATATTGAGAAATAAAGGTTAATTAAGCGTTATCAAGATTACGGAAGGAAAAATTCTTCTATCTTAACTTTTAAATAATACAGCAGTTTTCCTTTGGCTGTCAGTTACATGTTTCTTGGTATTCACAGCATATTTAAGGGCCCATCGTGGAAAGTTAATTAGAAAGGAAGAATATTATGGTATAGAATGTATCTGTTGGTCCCTGATAATAGAACTATGCCTTCATTCGACAAGTATCTCGTAAATTAATTACTTGTATATTCTAAACGTTGTTGAATGATCAAAAGGCAAAGAAAGAGTTAATCCCTGTGGTGTTGGCTGGGATTGGCACAGTTACAATTCATGCTTTTGCTTATGTTAATTGTAGGCTTAATTTGTTTAACGCCTTGATAGAGAAACTCGGCCTTAAAATGGAATAGATAAAAGTAATTATCAGTATATGTTCTATCTTATTTTGTGTACACTTTTTAATCCTATTTTCAACACCTAATTTTCAGACTTGAGCTTAAAACTTTGTCCATGAAAGGAGCAATAAGAAATAGTAGATGTTGTGAAATACTGCATTGCTTCTTTGTTCTATTCAATTTTTTCTAATGTAAGTGAATGAAACTGTATAAACTAATTAATAATAATTCGTTTCTGTTTTCATTAATCTAATAGTTCCTAAGTGCTTTGATATTCCACTCGAACTTGTGATTAAATACATATCTTCTCTTTTCTTTGTGATGTCTTCTTCAACAATATTATAAAACACATTCTGCTACAAGTTTTATCTTACGTTTCGTTATACTGTTTCCATTTAACACATTCTACCACAAGTTTCATTGTATTTTTTCCGTTTAAATATCTGCTGCTTTTTTTAACTTTTTGTTGTGGCAAAAACTTCTTATTCAGAAGCTGATGTTACTATTTTTGTAGTTAAAAATGTTGTGAATTAAAATTTAAGATTTTGAAACTTCTTGTTCAAGGGCTGGTATTATTTTTGTAGTTATAATCTTGTAAATTTATAATGTTTTGAGATTTAAATGTAGATTGCAGAATTTGAAAAAATTACAAAATATTTTTTTTATTAAAGATTGTTTATTGGTGTTATTGTTTCATATATTTAAGCATATTGAGCTTTAAGATCTTTATTATTGTAACTATACACTCGTTTGTTTGTTCAGAATTAAGCATAAGGCGACACAATAGGCTATCTGTGCTTTGACCTGCACGTGTATAAACCCGGTTTATCGCGGCGCGAGTCCGCAGACATACCGCTGTGCCACTCTGGTTCTCCTTAGCGCTTTGGGTTAATATGATATTTGTTTGTAAAATTACTGGTTAATTAATAGAAATATTATTATGGATAAATAGAGTATCTCCAACAAATTACAGAACCTTTTCACTGGTGTTGTACATTATTGAGGTTTCAATTCTTAATTTGTCTAATATATCTATAGTTTGAACAAAAAATAAAAGAACAACATTTTATGGAACAGACAAAACTTCGTCACTACAGATATGCTAAACCAATTTTCATGTTATGTGTCCTCTTGACACATGTACGAAACAGAAGAACACACTCAGAGAGTCAGTTATATTAAAATTGTAGAAAATAACATAAGGCAAAGTTTAAAACATTGCAAACACTGTTACAATAACTTAAAACAAAAACACCTTAAATTAATTAATATCACAATAAGGCCAGCAAATAAGGATGGGGCTAATCTTATTCTTAACAAATATTACTACATCGCAAAAGCTAACAGCCAACTCGAAGACACTAATTTCTACAAGAAACTTTACACAGAACTATACAACACAGTAAATTACATAATGTCCAGATTCGCCTGTCCAGGTAGATGTTATCTACAGATAATATATAAACCTAATAATCTTGGTCGACCTATAATTTCTAACATAAACGTCGCTACTGAGAAGCTATATGCTTTTGTCCACCACCATATAAAAGATATTCTCTGTACCATTTCTTCTTATATAAAAGGACAACACTTTCTTTATATCGTATAGAAAACATATACCAATGGACATTTACCGTCTAGCTCCCTTCTACGTACAATGAGCGTTTTTTTTTTCCATTACCCTAATATTGCACATGATGAAGGCCTTGAAACTCTGAAATATTCTCTAATCCATCAGAATCTCAAACAGTAAGTGGCGTCGTCAGTCTTGTCTTATCTTTAAACAACTTCAAATTTCATAAGAAAGGTTATTTTCAGATTAGCTGTACCGCTGCCACTGGTATCAGAATGGTTCTTAACTATCACAACATATTTATGAGCTGTATTGAAAGCGATCTTCTACAAGAAAACCCCAACCCCACATAGGTTCATACACTGAAGCTTTACAAAGATGACATATTTTTTATTTAGACAAACGGTTCTGAATTGCTTAACTATTTCTTATGGCAATACCTTTCACAAAATAATGAAGTTTGCCCTTGATTGCTCACCTACCTCAATTAACTTTGTCGACATCACTGTCTTTTTACAGGACGAAATATTACACCACAAATTGAATAAAAAAACTACTAACACATAATAATCTCTTCACCAAAAAACTGCCACCTAGATCACACTAAATGAAATATTACCTACAATCAAGCTTTCCGAATAAAGAAAATCTGATCAGATGAATAAACCACATTACAAAGTGAATATAAGATAATAAAATTGACAGACATATTAAAAAACATCTTCAAACAGTGTAATAGTAAGTTTCAAACATAATTCCTGTTGTTATTACCTATTACTTCAAACTCAGAAACATTCCTTGCATTCTGAAAAAAAAAATCGTTTTCATTTAATACAAAAATTGCTCTCCATAGACAATTTTTTTCCTAAAGTTTTCGTCGTCGTCTTCTGGAATAATCGAAGTCTTAAAGACTTCTTTGTCCATGCACAAGTGAGTTGCATCCCATCAAAGAAAGGTTGTCATCCATGCAATAAAGCTCGTTGTCTAATCTAAAGTTTTATACAAAACAAAAACGGTTACTCTTTCTTTTTCTTCTGACATATATGACTATAAAACTATTTTAATATTTCTAAAGAAATTGCTTACACAACTCAAACTACCATTTACATTATTCAGAATAAAATATGCAATCACCAGTATGTATGTACGGTAAATTCAAAAGACTCTTAGGGAGCGTTTAAAAAAAACATATTTTAATAACCGAAAACAACTTGTGTATTGCCAAATATTTCAAACAACCTTATTATTCTATTAATGACGTGACTCTCATCGGTACTGAAACCTATTTCGAAACTAAAACTGATAAAGAGATAACAAAAATAAATTAGACTACAACTTTGAATCTTGTCCAGTCTTTTGGAATAAATCTAGATCTTGGATTTGTTAGAAAAATAAAATATTTTTGCTCAAATAGTATAGATTCCCAATCTGTAGTTTTAATGTTTTAACACTTATTAATTTTTCATGATAATTTTTGTTTTTTAAATTATATTTACTTGACATTAGGCCCGGCGTAACCAAGCATGTTAAGGCGTTCGATTGCTAATCCGAGGGTTGCGGGTTCAAATCACGGTCGCAACAAACATGCTTGCCTTTTCAGGCGTGGGGGTGTTATAATGTTAGGGTCAATCACACTATTTATTGGTAAAAGAGTAGCTCAAGAGTTGGCGGTGGGTAGTGATGACTAGCTGCTTTTACTCTAGTCTTACACTTCTAAATTAGGGACGGCTAGCGCAGATAGCCCTCGAGTAGCTTTGCGCGAAATTCAAAACAACCACTTAACATTCTTATTTAAATCAGCTTTCATACTTACTTTTGTTTTATTTTATTGAAACTTATTTTATTTCTGTTAACCATTCTTTCTAATATATTTCTAACGTCGTTATACCAAAAGATTTTGTTTCTGATAATATTGCACACGAGATGAAAATTACGTAGAACAATACATTGATAGCTACTCAAAACATTTCCAGATTTCCGTGGTAGCGTGAATGGCGTCACTTAAAGCACTCTGGTTATAGCGTAACGTATTTTTGTATATTGTGAGGTTTGTCACTCAAGGTGGTTTGTCCCCTGATAGCACAACCGTTTGTCTAAGGACTTACAAATCTAAAATCCGGGTTTCGATTCCCGTGGTGAGCAGAGCACAGATAGCCCGTTGTGTAGCTTTGTGTTTAATTATAAACAAATAAATTAGGTGGCTCCCTGATCTGGTAAAGTCAAAGATTGAAACTGAGAACGAAATATTAGAGAACAGTCAGCGAAGGTTTACAAAATAATTACAAACTCGGATATATCAAAGATTTTTGTAATTTAAATGTGGTTAGTGTAGTATTTAGATTTAATATTCATCTTTTTAATGCAAGTACTGTTGGTTATGGATGACACTGTTTTTGTCTGGAAAAGTCAGGGAAAATGGTATTTGTGTAACTCCAGTGATCTGTTCATTTCTGGATATCATACTTATACCACTAAAGCTAAACATATTGCTATATGGTATCCAAGTAATCTGTGATTTAAATGCTGTGCTACGTGAATCTACGGTACCTGGTGTTTGTATTGTGTTTCACTCTATAAACTAGGCTTCAGATCTATTCAAAATGTAAATATTGTACCTAATTTATACGTATGTACATTAAAACCTTGTAAATTCGACCGCATTTGTAATAAAACTGCTTCTCTAGGCTGCCTACATATTCAGACAATCGAATTGGACATTTTGAATGTAATGAATTCTCTGCTAGTAACATGTATTATTGATCAGTAAATTAAAAGATGCAAACTAGTAAAGACGGCAAATGGCAAACAAACAGGCACCGAGCATGCAATAAATTCATCATTATATTATTTTATATTATGCCAATACTTACTCGGATTGCTTAATAAAAGTGGTATATTGTGTCATTTCTCTGTTTTTGAGCACTGTCATTTAATATAAATTATTCCGAGATTCTCTCGATATCTATTATAGTTTATATATCCATCCTTTTTGTTAAGAGCAGATGTTTTCTAGTCAGTACGCCTGCGATGATCGACCAATTCTTGACTGTTGAGAAATGGTGAACGGACTCCGAAATCGTGTATCCAAAAGAAACGTATATTTGTTATAAGAAACACCTGTTTTGAATGTGAATCTACTAATAATTAGTTGAATATTTTCAAGTACATTCTATTATATGATGTGTGTGTGTAAATGTCACTTTGACCCTAAATAAAAGTTCACATGTCCTTTTGCAATCTTCTTTACATCCACCTATCTGCAAACACACAAAACTGTGGGTAAAATACAAGCTCACAGCACATACCACCTCAACACATAAATATCTTTACAAGAACAAAGAATCACCCATAGACAGGTTATCAAGCTTTAATTTTAAACACTCAGTTGAAGTCAACATGAGTTGTTTTCAAGCTGTAAAGAAAATATGTCATGTCTCAATGTCTTACTTTCCTTGTTTTTAACATATGAAGAAGATAAAAGTCTTTTTCTGGAATTTTTTCATTGTTCTTTCTCTTTGGTGAAATGGGGACTTCTTGAATTATGCGAGACAACAAAAACTTTAAACTCTTAAATTCAAAAGTTACATAAATAGACTCCAATACTGTAGCTTAGTATCAGTTTTCACAACAGCAAGCTTTTATAAGTAATCAAACTGTATCATATTTTCACAGTAATCAACTTGAAACTTTGACATAAGACTACTAGTTGTATCATGCATATCTTTATTCATTATTTAAATTCATTTCTTATCTTCGAATTCCATTTACTAAGTATATCGACTTTTTCTGAATTAAAAACTATCAGAGTATCAGCATTTTAATACCATCAGAAAAAATAAAAGTACCACTTAAGAAACAACCCAACTCAGTAGCGTTAACGGTAATAGAAGATCCAGAATAGGATCGTAATAAGTCACATTATTAGAAGTGCAAAAGTCACCAACACCATTTTATTTATCAATGTTGTAACTCCTTTGTAGTTTTAGTAACTCAATAAGAGTCTAACTTACTTACTCATCTTTTATGTAGTACTTTGAAATTAAAACAAATACACTGTCTATTGTGAGGTGATACCATAAAATAAGTTCTGAAAAGCTGATTAGACAGGAGAATAAAGCAAGTTGGGAGCAATTACTTTCGAACTCTTAAGGCATCTCTTCAAGTGGTTTCTTTCAATGGCTGTACAAACAACTGGACAATAAGAGGCAAACAAATAAGCAATGTCTTTTTTAAATTCTCCTTCGTTTTGCACAAATAAAGATTGTCTTAAAAATCTGTTAAAGATTTTCTCTGAATAATTGATACATCTTTTTAGGGCTCTTATCTTTAATTTCAAGAAATTTCACACCTCCAAAAAAGTAAACAAAGAAAACAATCTTGAATAAAAATAGTGTTTAAATAGAAAAGTTTTTAAATTTGTTTAGATTATTTAAAAAGCAAAACCACTAGATGTACTTGTTAAAACTTAAGTATCGTTTTTTTTCTTTCGTAACGTTTCTGACTGGAGTGTCTTCTTAAGATACCAGTATTATCCTTAACCCTTATTTTTACAGTTCGTATAAGTATAAAAGCTCTTGTTAAAACTTATCATTTAGACCTGAAAGACTTTCATTGTCGTTTTTTCATCCACATTCACTTTATAATAACTTTTATGTACTGATAACGCTATTCCCATAATATTTTATATAAAAGAATGACTTTTGAATAGAACGTAAGTATTTGAAGAGGATTCCCCCTTTTTTAATAAATTTGCACAAAATATAAAACTTTGTCTATTCATTTTAATTTTACTGTTTTAACAAAAATAATGATCTAAAAGTTATTTCATACTTTTCTCGATAGTACGAAAAATTATAAACTTTGAAGAGCAATTTTCTATAACAAATTAATTCTTTACGCAGGATGACTTCGCAATTTAAGAGACTATTCAATGATTACCAGACCTATAGGTTTGATACTTATTAATATTGAGTATTTACAAAACTTTTTATAAAGTATCGTAGTAAGAGAATTAGTGCAACAAATTCTGAATTTACGGACATACTCAGGTTAATTACAATTCTCTAATTTGTTTTAACAGAAATACACTACAGTGCCATTTCTTAAATTAGAAATGTTTTTATTAATAACATAATATTTTTATATAATTAATATAATATAATATAATTATATAATAAATGGATTATTTTGTACTTGTACAAAATGTTTAGTTAAAGCCAGAATGGGGTAAAAGTATTAATAATGAAAAGTAACTTGCTATTGTTATGAAGCGTATTGTAAAGTGCGAACTTAATATATTTTATAAGACCTGAACACAGTATTCTTTTTCTAGGCCTGTCCCGGCATGGCCAGGTGGTTAAGGCGCTCTACTTGTAATCCTAATTCGAATCCACGTCAAACCAAACATGCTCGCCCTTTCAGCCGTGGGGGTGTTATAATGTGACACTTCATCCCACTATTAGTTGGTAAAAGAGTAGTCCAAAAGTTGGAGATGGGTGATGAAGTCCAGTTGTCTTTCCTCTGGTCTTACTACTAAATTAGGGACGATTAATGCAGATAGCCCTCGTGTAGCTTTAACAACAATGAAGATGGTTTATTCGAGGGTAAAACTGAGAAGAGTCAATGTACAGGATTAACAGGGTGTCAGGAAAATGTGGAACCAGGGGTGATTTGCAGCTTTTTTCAGATACATGACTGTTTATGGCGCTGTCAAATATGAGAAGACTGAGTTAATCCCTTGCTGTTGCAGAAAAGATTGCTGCCACATTTAATGTGTACTATACAGAAAACAAAAAAAAACATCACTCACAGTGCTTTTGGGAATTTTCTGTCTAAATATGCCGTCCCTAATTTAACAGTGTAAGACTATAGGGAAGGCAGCTAGTCATCACCACCCAGTGCCAAGTCTTGGGCTACTCTTTTATCAACGGATAGTGGGATTGATCATCACATTATAACGTCCGAACGACTGAAAGGGCGAGCATGTTTGGTGTGACGGGATTCGAACTTGCAACCCTCGAATTGCGAGTCAAGTGCCTTAACCACCTGGCCATGCAGGGCACAAATGTGAGAGGACAGGCAGTGTGGATAACACGAATATGCTTCACAGTGTTCTTGAAGAATGTATATACCGATTCCAAACTTGTTTCAATTTATGATAACTGAATGTCGAACACATTCTATAAAATCCTTGATTCCACAATGTATAATGAAACATGATTAGTAAAAGTTTTGAACTGTGTCTCAGTAAAACATGCCAGAGAGTTACACAGAAGTAAAGAACCTCTGACTGCAGAAAAGTACAAACATAGTATTATCTATCATTCATAACCTCAGCAACAAGTCCAACTGAACAGAGATTTCTATTCCAGCAAAACAATTGATTTCTAACCTGTAGAAATGCTTTAAAATGATACCTATAAATATTAATAAGCCAATGTAAGATTAACAACCGTGGCATAATCTGTTCTAAATCTCGACGTGAACATTCTTGAAGATGTATGGTCTGATGTAGAAACTAAGTAGGTCAAAGGGTTACCAAAAATGTGGCTAAATTGTTGAGATAAATATAGGACATATGTAATAATGTCCACAACTGGATGTTGATAAGCTGTATGACTGCATGAAAACATAGTGTAATGTTCTGTGTAAGGCCAAGGGTTGAAATAGAAATACTAATGGAGTATACAATGTATGATCTTTTATTTTGTACCGTTATTAAAATCACCATTCACTTACCATTACCCGTTGTTTGTGATGCATGTAAACATATTTACTGTGCACTACAATAATCATCTCCATTGTGGTATGTGTACAACTATGATAGTCATAGCGTTACCCGATGTGTGACGTACTCGGGATACATTCGCGAAATATTATATTATTGTCGTTTTATCAAACAGAGTTCCTTTTTTTCACTGTAATGTATTTGTTTGTTAAGCGCAAAGCTACATAATGGGCTATCTGATCTCTCCCCATCACGAGTATTGAGATTCGGTTTCTAGCAGTATAAGATGTCATAGGGAAATATTCATTATAATATAATAAGTCGATTTACCAAAGTGCGAAAACCCTTTAGAATGCATACAGTTTCTTAGTGGTCCATAAACACACTTTCAGAACTGCGGTTATAAACATATTAAGATGTGATGTGTGAGTAATGTACAAATTTTGTTTATTTATTTTTATACAGAAAATGGAAGATTAACTGCGTATGCACTATACAGAGGGGAATGCAACCTTATTTATGTAAAACTTTTAGAAACAATAACGATTAGAATAATATATTTCACTTAAAATCACAATAATATTTTATAAAACGATGCCCCTGACAACCATAATGGCTTCACAAATTATTTTATTTTATTACCCTAGCAGTAGGGCGCAGCATGGCTAGGTGGGTTAAGGCGTTCGACTCGTAATCTGAGGGTCGTGGGTTCGAATCCCCGTCGCACCAAATATGCTCGCCCTTTCAGCCGTGGGAATATTGTATGTGAGTTTAATCCCACTATTCGTTGGTTAAAGAGTAGTATTATACTGCTAACTTACCGACGGCTGGCGCAGATAGCCCTTGAGTAGCTTAGCACGAAATTCAAAACAAACAAACAAACAATCCTCTAAAAGTAACTTTCTCTTAATAGCTTTCTGCCTGGGCCTTTTCTATATTATGTAACAACTGTAAGTTGCTGTTTATAATTTATATATTATTACAAAATAATGAATTTAGAAATGAATTAAAATTGTGATATAACCGGAGACATGTCTCTGTGTAGGAATACTGGAATAAAATAGTCTTAGTACATACATAAATTTGCTTTTAAGATGTACTGAAATAACTGATCACTCACTCGCCTATTATTTGTTACAGACATCCTCTAGCGTTTATTATTCACTGATGCAAGTTCCTTTGTTTGTATTTAAGCCCAAAGCTACATGATGGACAATTTGTGCTCTGCCCATCACAAGTTTCGAAACTCAGTTTCTAACATTATAAGTTCGCAGACATACCGTTTTGCCACTGAAGAGCACTAACGTAAAAATATTGATGTCAATGCATATTTAATTAAAAATCAAGCATGTAGTTCCAAATTTCGTGAAATGTTTAAATCGCAAGTCCGTGTTTTTGATACAAGACTTTCATTATGAAGGTCCGACATGACCATGTTGTTAGGGCACTCGACTCGCAATTCGGGGGTTCGAATCCTCGTCACTCCAAACACGCTCGCCCTTTCAGCCGTAGGGACGTTAAAATGTAGGGTCAATCCCACTAGTCGTTGGTAAAAGAGTAGTCAACGAGTTGACAGTGGTTGGTGATGACTTGCTGCCTTTACTCTAGCCTTATACTGCTAAATTGGGAACGGCTAGCGCAGATAGCTCTCGTGTAACTTTGTGCGAAATTAAGAACAGTTCAGTTCAATAAGAACTGTGAATCATACACATTAATTAATTTATTTATTTTTACATATTTTGAACATTGTAGAGAATTTTACTATCGGGGTTTTGCGGTAGCCTCTATCAGCAATTCCTGTAAAATGTGTTGATTATGTAGGTACAACATATAACGGTATTACTGTTTTATAATTTCGAATACAATTCTAAATTTACGTGTGAGAAAGTGATGTTTTGTTGAATATTTTCTATGGAATGTGATCGGTGGCAATAGCTTTCTGTGATGCACGATTGGTTTAAACATACAGTTTGTGAAACACATTTGTTTGAATGTATAATACACTATGTACATGGGCCGAATATTTTTATTATATCGACGCTACACTGGAGTACATTATCTTGTTGATACACAACGCAAACGTGAAACATGTTTCGCTCTTGTTAGATTGCGTGAAATTGAACGAAGGTTTCACCATCATACGTGACTTAATTTAAATATAGAAAATAAATTCTTTCGTAACTTTGCAGTATAAGCAAGTTTGTTGTAATGTATTTTTATTTTGTTACAAGAATTACAGAGTTACGTGACTCGATATTATTTTTGCCGGATTACATTGCTAGGTTTTCATATCTCAGGTTTAAATACTGATTAAAAATTTAAATGAAACACATAACATACCTTTTTTCGTAGTATGTCCAGGTGGTTAAGACATTCGAGGGTCGCGGGTTCGAATCCCCGTCATACCAAACATGTTCGCCCTTTCAACCATGGGGGCGTTATAACGTGACGGTCAATTCCACTATTCGTTGGTAAAAGAGTTGGTGGTGGGTGATGATTACTAGCTACCCCTTATCTAGCTTTACATTGCTAAATTAGGGACGGCTAGCGCTGATAGCCTTCATGTAACTTTGCGGGAAATTCAAACCATACCAACGTGATGTTACGGGAGGGTTTTTTGTTTTTGTTTTTTTTTATTTCGCGCAAAGATACTCAAGGGCTATCTGCGCTTGCCGTCTCTAATTTAGTAGTTTAAGACTAGAGTAAAGCTAATCATCACCACCCACCGCCAACTCTTGGGCTACTCTTTTACCAACGAATAGTGAGATTGACCGTAACAATATATCGCCCCCACGGCTGAAATGACGAGCATGTTTAACGCGACGGAGATGCGAACCGGCGATCTTCAGATTACGAGTTGCACGCCTTAACACTCTTGGCCATGCCGGGCCGTTACGGGAAGGTTAGATGAAGTAAGAGTATTTAGTCACTTTGTATTTTAATTATATATTACTTTCTGTCTCAAGAATTTCACGTTTTGATTTGCCACAGTTATTTCCAAGGCCAGGCGTGACTTCCTGGTTAGCATACACGAAATGTGAACCAGAGTATTAATGGTTCGTGCCCCCTAGGCCTAAGAACGTGCTTTGCATTTTAGAGCTGTGAGTACGGTGTAAGAGTTACTGACAAAGCCCACTGTTCGGTCAACAAGAGTAGCTCAGAAGTCGGCAGTGAATGCTGTTGTTTAGCTTCCTTTTTTCTAATCTTTCGGCTCAGATTTGGGGACAGTTATGCACAGGTATTGTTTTGTGTAGTTTTGCGCGAATATTCTGGAAACAAAGTTATTGCCTTCTCTCGAGTCTTAATAGATCAAAGTAGCTCTATCTACTTCATTTATAAAATCTTCTCGGAGGAAAAAAGAGGTTAAAGACATACCTTTCCTTTCTGAGTCAACTCTGACCTAAAAACCAGCCATGTCACACACACACATACATATAGGAAAAGTCGTACTACACTGTATCAAAGTGAACTGACGATGTGCTGTAAAATATTCCATTCTTCCTTATCCGCTTACAAAGAAAATAACACTGAGGAGCATCAGAATAATATCATTGTAATAACCAAATGAAAATATTGGTGGAAGCAGTTTATTTTATCACTATCTGCTCCTCGTGCGGTCCGTTCCTCACTTTCTTATGAGCGTCACAATTTGGTATGTCGCAAATTTTAATAGTTCCAGATGTGCTCTTGAAGGGGACATTCTTGTTGTCAATGTCCAATATACTTTATAGAATAAACGTGGTTAACAGTGCTGCTGTCGTGTTAATTACAGTATAAGGTTTTAGAGAAACGTTCTTCAAACGTTTTCTGTGTACATGAAGACAGACCTCACTGCTCTTTCAATAGCAAAATATAAGATTGTACCTGTTTTTATCAACAGAACATTCTGTGCATATGTAGTAATTAGACAATAAGTATTTTACTTGTATCAACTTATGCCGTTAATCGACCACAGTTAAAGGTCTCATTTATTATAATAAGTGTGTGTTTATTTTATTTATTTATTGAATTATGAAACGCCCCCCAGTGGCTCAGCGGTATGTCTGCGGACTTACACGCTAAAATCCGGGTTTCGATACCCGTGGTGGGCAGAGCACCGATAGCCCATTGTGTAGCTTTGTGCTTAATTCAACAACAACAATAATTATGAAATGAACAGCTACCACTTAAACTAATATTTTTATAAAGTTCTTATATTTCTCAATAAATGGAGAATGTGAACATTTGTATTTTGCTGCTCATTTAATTTCGTTAGCCTACACTTTAATTTTTGGCCGTTTCTTCATTCTTTGTGTCAGGACCTGGCATGGCCGAACGCGTTAAGGCATGCGCTCGTAATTGAGGGTCGCGGGTTCGCATCCGAGTCGCGCTAAACATGCTCGCCCTCCCAGCAGTAGGGGCGTTATAATGTTACGGTAAATCCCACTCTTCGTTGGTAACAGAGTAGCTCAAGAGTTGGCGGTGTGTGGTGATGACTAGCTGCCTTCCCTCTAGTCTTACACTACTAAATTAGGGACGGCTAGCACAGATAGCCCTCGAGTAGCTTGGTGCGAATTTCAAGAAACAAAACAAACATCTTTGTTTCAGTCGCGAGAGCGATATTGCTTTGTTTATTTTAAAGTTTGATAAAAGTAGATACAATTGAAATGCAACAGACCTTGTTACATAATTTTTTGTAAAGTGTACCTAATATATCCTTCGTATTTCAGTGGTATGTTTTCCTTTTGTGGCTCAAATATTTAACTGAACAGAGTTCGTTGCTAAGAACAGCATTAGAAAACTGAAGACAGTAGAAATATACAGGTATATCTATTCTTGTATAGAAAAAAAATCGATACCTTTTTGACCTTTTGTTGTTTTTTCTTGACAGAAAATTACTTTTCCTGTTAGAAAATAGGAAAATTGTTTCCACTAGAAACGTATTTTCTTTTTGTTTGTCTTGCCTAATTTGCGATTATGTGAGAATTTATGTTTTATCATGCATATTAATACTGTACTCATCGTTGATAACTACACTCGTCTCGTATATATTTCCAATATATACGTTTATACATATATTGTTTAACAGTGCATTTTTATGTTTGTTTAAGTGTTACACTTTTAGAAGGTCCGCTGTTTCTATGAGTTCATGAAATTCGATTTTTCTTTTATTACATGCTAAGAGAAATTGAGTTTTATCACGATCACACAATATTGAAAGCTATAAGTGACGACACACATTGTCAGTTTTCAGAATTTTCTCAGATAAGTAATTTTAGCGACTTTCTAAGTTTTTGTTGTTCTTGTTTTTCTAACATTTTGTATTTCTTATCCGCGTGATAATTTTAGGTTTGTCGCGTGTATTTAAAGTACTTACCAAAACTTCTTGTGTGCTTCCGAATGTTTTATAGTATTTCAAAGATAATTTCACATCGTATATTTTAAAGTGTTAAAAATAACGTCGCATTATTTATTGGCGATTAAAACAAAACTAGATGTAACAAGTTTTAAAACAAAGTGTTAATGATATCATAGATAAATCCACTACACGTATGAAATACAGGACCTGTGCAGCGAAAAAACAACATATCTTAGCGATGTTGATTTCCAATTAGTAATGTCTAGAAATATTTTTAAAACTATCCAAAGGACTATTTGCGTACAGTTAGCCCTAATTCTGAAATGATTTGCCGAGAGGAAAGACAGCTAGTCAACGATACCTGCTGACAACTCGTAGGGTAGGTACTCTTGTTGATAAAAAGTGAAACTTGGCTATCTCTGTTTTAGAGTATGCATAATTGCATACAAGTAATTTCGCGTCATAATTTCTTAAAAAGAAATTTAAATAATAAACATATGCAATACTACATAATAAAGCAACGTTAATACTTGAGGTTACTTCCTCACTGTGGCGATAGAATCCGTAGTATTGAAATGTATTTGGGTTTATTTCAGTAGCAGTAATTATATTTAAATAATTAGCAACAGTCCCAACGTGATTATTACTGTTAGTTGTCTAGAATGTGGAATCTCTGTGCAAAGTTTTTCTGAAGGACTGTCTGTATATATACTCCCCTAATTTTGACCTAATATATTAGAGGAAAGATAACTAATGAACAGTACCTACAGCTAAACCTTGAGCTAAACTTCGCTTACCAAATATCGGATTTTACCATCACAGTTATAGTGTACCCATTACCCTATAGTTCAAAGCAAATTTTAAACGTTAACTCTACGTGAATTGTAAATCCCAAGATTCACAGTCCTGGCACATTGCTACTGGTTACGCATGACTTATTACTGTTAGTAAAAATGACTACATTTCTTGAATTTCCAACAGCACCTAATATCATTGTTAATAACAACAGCAGTATTTCGACAAATTCCCACGACACCGACATCGCTGTTTGGTTCGCCCAGCAACAAGAAACAATTGTAATGTCACTGCAATTATTTGTTTCCCAAAGCATCAACAGTGCCTTCAAGAGTGAAACGTATATAGTGTTGGATTCTTGTTTGTTTCATTTAGAATTAACAGTAGGTTTCCATTTGCTCATTAATTCAAACGTTAAACAAAATTATGTTTAGTTTCGCTGGTTATCCTAAAATGTTAAAACTATAGTGTTATATATGTTGTTGGGTTCTCCTGGAATAGGTGCTTTTAGGTTTTATCTTGTTAATGCGCTTCTACGAGAGCCAAAAGCATTTTTAGTTCAGGTTATAGTGTTCACAGTGAACGATCTCAGGAGGTATCGGCAGTATCACTGTATTGTTTAATAGAAATGAACTTCAAGAGGCACTCTCATAAGATTATTATGACGTATATTTAAATAATCATCTAGACAATTTTGTAATCGGTGCTTACGTTTCTGCTATTCACGTTTTGTGGTTTCCAAAAATACCATCCTTGTTATGAGAATAAAAATTGATAAATTCACCAAATGAGGACTAACGAAAGGACTCCTGGAGGGGATCCTCTATTTTAACTACTTCAGCATTATATTGTAGTGCGTTGTCTGTTCGTCAGTCAGTAGACACTAAACTAGTATCACATAATGAGCGATTACCGTTGCAATTTGTACTGTCATGACGTCAGTAGAACGTGCGCACACCATGAATCAAATAAGCATTATGCACTTTGTAGGCTACAACACAGCACGCCACATGAACTTCAAAAGTAAAATAACATATACTTATTTCTTTTAATTTTAGTTTTACTCTTGTAACTCTTCTTTACTGTACTCTTGAAAAAGAATACTTTCTGGGAGCCTACTGACCAACATCTAGTTGCATATCGTCAGTGATACACGAGTCTCTAAATACAATGTGCAGTATAATAAGAAACACGTCTTTCATACAAGGTGCTAATGTTTTTGAAAACATTCTCAGCATTAAACGGACATTGACTAGACAGTGTTTACTTATGTAATCGATATTTTTCTATCGCTACACAAAACGAGACCGCTATGTATCGTCGTTACTTTAGTATTCAAAGACAACGTAGTATTTAACTTAATCGGTCTATTACATATCCTAGATTGTATTTCTTGTATGTAAACACAGTATAATCACATTTATACTTGCTTAATGAAATTCCAATGACGATAATACACCGCTTAAATAAGGTAGTGTACTAAAGTTGGATTACCATTAACGACAAATGGACATTGCAAGCGAGTTATCTATCTGCTACGTTTGTGAACATTCAGTCGCTCTTTTCCAAGCTCATTATAACACAAAACGTTAACGTTTAAAGCAAAAGCGAGATAAATGAATGTGTTCAACTCAATGACTCCGCTCGGGCCAGCTGTATCTAAAACAAGCTAGAAGTTTATTGAGAGCCAGCTTAAACTCTTCAATACTAAGAGGATGTTTTCAGTTTAATGTATATGTTTGATTGTAGTTTTCTCTAACTAATACCCACAAAATACCCGTAAGATCAACACAAAATGATAAAATTTAAGAACACTTAGTCAGTTTCTTTTGATCATGTAATGTATTTTTAGCTACAATACAGCAGCTCATGAGAAGGCTTCGTGCGTTGTTGTTTTTTTTAAATATACACTTTGAGTTCGTAGCTTCATCTACTAACCAATTTGAGATCTAATTACAGCCGCGACTACTGAGGATTCTCTCTTGTTATAATTATAGATTTCAACACATACAGTGATTATTTATGTATTCTGTACTTTTAAACTCCAAAGATAAGCACCTTAATTAATGACAAACATTATCATGTTTTTTAAATTTTACAGGCGGAAAAAAGATATTTATGACAAGGATAAAAAATACAATAATTTCAACATTATGAATTCTTGACTGAACTAATTGAAATTATATTTAACTCCTTTATCATCATGGACACGTATCCGTTTCTCCATTTATGTCGTCATCTGTGGGTCAGCGGTAAATTTACTGACTTACAACGCTTGCATTTGGAACTCAATTACTTATGATGAACAGAGTGCAGAAAGCCCAATGTGGCTTTGTGCTGAAAACAAACAGAATCTCTATTTAATTTATGTGGTGCATATTAGTGTATAAAAGACATATTAATTCTAGAAATGAATGACCTTATAAGCTGTATTAACGAATTTTACAGATTTGAATAAAATCTATTATTTAAACCATTTGTAGCTTTGTACTGTCAGTTTCGGTTGTGTTTTAGTGCACACTTCTAAAGCGAAACGTTGAGGGTCTAAATAAATACAATATTTTGTTGTTATAAGGTAGTTTATTTCTAATAAACAATCCTCTAATACACTATCACGTGAGTTTAGAATTTTTCATCCTATAAAGAAATGTGCATATTTGTCTTTTCTTATAGCAAAGCCACATCGAACCTTTGATGTTAGCGTTGTAACTTCACAGACTTACCGCTTTACCAGCAGGGGACCATAAAGAAATGACAATCTCTTTTAGACTTTCTAAGTTTTACCAGTTTTGAGTTGTAGAAAAATAACTAAATATTAAAAGTATGTGTTTTTATAACGTCTGGTGCTGGAAAAAATTGACATTGAATTACTTCAAAGATTTAAACATCTCTTCAATTTTACCAAATTAAACCAAGAAGTTGGTGTTGGTGTTTGTAATTAATACAGCGTTGAAAATGTCATTAAGTTGACTCAAAATTTAAGCAATGTTTCGACGCACTTTCTTCTGGCCCGGCATGGCCAGGTGGTTAAGGCACTCGACTCTCTTTCTCTCTCTGGTATTTGGGTATATTTATTTGCATACCCAGGGAGGTCAGGTACACTAGACCTCTTCCTCCTTCCATATCTTTTTTGGAGTGGACAGATTAATACATTTCGAATTATATACAGAATGACTGGAAGTGATATCATAAATTTAGTCAGGTCCTTTTCAGGGCAATTTCCATTTATATTGTTCTTTGATTTATTACTATATTTTTCAATAAGTCTAGAACGTAGTTGGCCTGTTTTATTTTAGCTCTGTTCTAATATTACTATTATTATTATTTTAAATGATTTTATCTTAATGATCTAATGTATAGATTTAACGGGAGCCACTCAACTCATAATCCCAGGGTCGCGGGTTCGAATTTCCGCCACATCAAACATGCTCGCCCTTCCAACTGTGGAGGCGTTATAATATTACGGTCAATCCAACTATTCGTTAGTAAAAGAGTAGCCCAAGAGTTGGCGGTGGGTGGCGATGATTAGCTGCCTTCTTTCTAGTCTTACACTGCTAAATTAGGGACGGATAGCTCTCGTGTAGCTTTGCGCAAAATTCAAAACACTTTCTTTAACACGCTCGAATATGCAAAATATTCGTATTTCCGTATGTTGAGAATGCGTGACTTTAGAGGCGCCAAACTCCTCAAGGTAGTATAACTCATTCATTGCATGGTATGATTTTTTTCTTTTGCCTTTTGGTAGTTAAGCGCAAATCTACACAATAGGCTATCTGGGTGGTACCCACCGCGAGATTCGAAATCAGTTTGCTTTTGTTTTGTTTTTCTTGCGTTATAAGCTTTGTGACTTATCGCTGTGCCAATGGCGGTAAAGCGTTTTGTTGTTGTGTTAACTGATTTGATTTGTCGCTCGAAATTATCTTTCTTGTGTGTGTGTGTGTATTTGAAAAACTATTTACTATGTAGCGTTTTTGGTTAAGATGATAGAACTGGCACACTACCAGGTTTAAAGTTTTTGTTTTACAGTTATTGGAAGACTAGACAAGAAGTAAAGTATGTTTTAAAATCATGAAAGAGCAGACTTCTGATATAAAATATAAAGAAACATATTGACTCTGCTCTATTCATTTTGAGAGAACATGTTTCGACCGTGATCCCATAAATATGGCAGAAAATGGATGCAGTCGTGCTGGAAGTAAAGTTAAACCAGATGCAATATCAACAATATTTCTTAGTGTGTGAGTCGCTGAAAGACAATATAAAATACCAAACTTTAATGAAATGGCAAGAGAGGCTTTGAGAAAAATGCTGCCTTAGCGAGATAAAACATTTGGAGGGTTAATTTTGTTGTTTATAATATATCATGAAATACAATTCTAAAATGATTATTAATACAAAACAAAGAATTATAATTGGCCAGTTATTTTCATAAGACTTGCACTTGTTTATGACCTTGTTACCACAAAAAGTGCTACGTCTTAGAGTGTCATTTCTGATTGAATCCCAGTGGCCAAGCTGTAAGACTCAAATTTATAATTTGATGTTTGTGATACACACAGCGCAGATACTTCGTTGTTTAAGTTTGCATATAATCACAAGACAAACAAAACATTCTGAGTAACGGGTGTTCTACAAGCAAGCTGGCCTTGCTATGTGCGCATGTTATTGTTTTTCTCCAGATTCTCTAATTGTTCAAACTGATTCGGTTGAATATTAATATTAAAATCGAAATTCATGCACATAGCCCGAGATGTTATCATTGCACTGTGTTGTCTGTTTTGTGTTTGTAGATTACATCGTGCAAACCCTGTAACTTCTTATTGGAAATGTAATTAATTTCGTATTTTCTATTTATAATTTATTTTATGCACTTTGTATATATAAATTTTAGTCTGATGCACATTAAATAAAGTAAAGAAAAAAGTTTTGTTTGAATATTCTTCACATTAAACTTATATCCAGAAACACTTGATAATCGGACAAAATTCGGTGTGTAATCTCTTGAAATGATAACAGCAAAAGAAATTTCTAGAGACTTTACATATTTTAGTTTAAAATTTTAAATTTACTAGATAGTTTGTATAATGTCCAGGCTGATGCCATCCAATCGCACAAAGCAATACCGTTAAAGAAAACGCTAAAAATAATAGAAGATAATCTAAGTACTCTGCAGTGTATCCTAAAATTGTTAAAAACTTTCAGAAGTAAAGAATTTTGATAAAATTCCTGGTTACCCTGTATATGGTGGAGTTTAATATCTTTAAGCTTGAATGCACATTATTTTAAAAGTGTTGATTTACATAAAGTATACCCATTACCATTACATTTGCACCTCTGACATATTTTTATTACGTCCGCTTAATTATATGTGTTGGTTAAGGGACACTACTATTCAATGATAACCAGAGAAAAAGATAAGAATGGAACTATTTACTGTTTCGTGTCCGATAAATAACACTACGTATGAAAGATTGTGCTCCGACTGAAAAAGTAGAAAAAAACAATGATGGCCTATTTACCCATTCCTCTGCATATAAGTTCAAAGTTTTTAATTTATCGGAGAAGTAATCAGCATAATTTAAGTTAAAGGTGTAACTAACAGTACAGTATTAAACCGTACAATGAGTGAAACAAATTTAAAGAAAGGTTATTTGTTTAAGCAGGCGCACTTGTCTTGTTATTACTTGGATTGGATACCCTTTTTTTTTCTGTCCGTCATAAATAAAAAAAATATTCAAGTAACGGAAATAACTGGATATCACTACAATAAACAGCTTTTTCTTAAGTTTGACAAATAAACATAGGCAGGTAAAAATATGTTAAAAGGTAGATAAATCAACACAAATTAAGAAAGAAAGCAGAAAAGAAGGACACGTTAAGGAACTCTGGTGCACGTATATATTGTGTATATCATTATAAATATTAGTTCATTATAACTTAAAAACAGGGCGAAACAAAAATAAGTTAAACAAAAAGCACTGTACTAATTGAAAATATCTCAGGATACAAACCATAATGTGAGATTATAAAATGTACCCTATGTTTTAGAGGTGACAATTGAAGTAGAACCCACATTGCGGAAAGGATACGCCATCTATCAATCTCAACCCTCTATTCGCCAGTCTCACATAAGAAATAAGAGTAGCAATAAATATAGAAATAGAAATTAGGACAGCGAGATGTGGGTGCTTAAGCCCACAACGTACCATATTTACATCACCCTTCACTGTGTGCAAACAGTTGTTGGAAGGTGACTGCTCTTCAAATTAAAAGAAAAGAAACTGAAATAAAAATAAGAATAAAAAATAAGGTACTGCCAGTTGGGGGTAAGCAAGTTGAAAACTTACCTCTTGAAGTTAGCATTCCATCCCCCAGTACTGTAAAAAGGCACTAATTGATAGCACAAAAGAGGAATTACACTAGTATGAAGAGTCCCATCCACTTATCTAAACAAACTATTATAGTTCCAAGCCACCACTCATAACTTCTTAACGATTGAACAATGTAATGGAAAATTGCGAATGAAGGCTAAGACTGATAGACATTGTATCCCCATCACAATGTGGGCCCTACCTTTCAATCACCTCTAAAACCCAGGGTACATTTTAAAATCCCACATTAAAGCTTGTACCTTGGGATCTTTTCAATTAGTGCAGCGTTTTCTGTTTAAAACAAGCCGAAATAAAAATAAATTAAACTTATAACAAACTCATTTAATTAGCCAGATATTTTGATTTGCTGTTTTAATGCAGTCCTTCGTTGTGATTTTATTCACTTAACTTTATCAAAATGTATTAATTTTTACTAATATATGTATGTAAATATAGAAAGTTTTTTTGTATTTTATGTTTATACTAAGTACTTGGATTTATATTTATATATATGCCTACATAGAAAAGTAATACTTAGATAATCAAAATAAAAAAGACTGCATTGAAAACAGAAAATTCAAACCTGTAATGAGTGACTTTTAAATGAACAAAACAAGAGCCAACACAAGTTAAATAATAGAGGTTGCGTAAATTAAAATGATCCCTTGAGTGGAGGCTATAGGGATATAAAACGTAATTTGGGTTGTGGAGATTACTCGGGAAGTAGAACCCACACTGCGATAGGGATACTCCTAGCAGTCTAAATATCCGTTCGTCAGTCTCACACGAATAAATTCATAAAGATAAAGTAAAATTAGTAAAATAAAGAAATTAGGAGAACTAAGTGTGGATGTGTGCGCTCAAGTCCAAAACGTCCCTCATCTAAAGCACTCTTTACTACTCACAAACAGTTGTGGGAAGGTGATTTCTCTCTAAACCTAAAAGAAAACGAAATAAGATACTACCACTTGGGAGTTAAGTAAGATAAGATGGATAAACTTACCTCCTGAAATTAGCATTAATGTCCCTATTATAGCAGTAAAAGTATTAATTATTAGCACATAGAACAAATTATACTAGTATAGAATCCTACTAAAGTTTTCTCAACTGACTAGTGTGACTCCCAATCACTACGCATTAAATACACAATATTTCCCCTTTGCTACGCAATGATGAGGGATATACATCTTAAAGACATAAACATAAATAAAGATACAGCTTAAAGACATAAACATTCAAGATAACCGGGAACGTTATGAAAGTTTTTATTTGTGAGTTTTATGTATGCATATACATATATATCAAAATATAACGACAGTAAACTAAAATAAAAACCGAATATCAAGTTACTTGCAAGAAGGAAGAAATAATTATTTGACTATGGAAGCATATGTAAATAGGACTGGTTTATGTAAGGGAAGCAGGTGAGGCCAATCTTGCAACAATTTTTAACGTCGAAAGGAAAGCGTATGTGATTGCCTGATTGAAAGTGAGTCAATCAAGTATGTACATGCAGTAAACAACTTGGGTAATATAAATTTGTTTTGTTTTTTTCTTGTTTGTTTTTTGGGAATTTCGCACAAAGCTACTCAAGGGCTATCTGTGCTAGCCGTCCCTAATTTAGCAGTGTAAGACTAGAGGGAAGGCAGCAAGTCATCATCACCCACCGCCAACTCTTGGGCTATTCTTTTACCAACGAAAAGTGGGATTGACCGTCACATATACACCCCCACGGCTGGTAGGGCGAGCATGTTTTTTGCGCGACGCGGGCGCGAACCCGCGACCCTCAGATTACTAAGTGCACGCCTTAACGCGCTAGGCCATGCCAGGCCGGGTAATATAAAATGAAAAGTTTATATTTGTAATGACAAGCAGCAACGATATACCAAAACGTAATTTCAAGCATCTGTAAACTAAATTACTGCATTTTAATGGCTATCATTTGTTACAGACTTGTATGTAATAATTTGTGATGCATGGTTAAACTGCGTTAAATTATTTTTGTTTTCATTTTATTGACAAAATGTTTGATATATTAAACTAAAAGCGAGGTTTGACCCAAGTAACGACTCCGAGGGAATTGGAAACTGGCGAGTGGTCGTCCTAAAACTTGTTTGTATCATTCTCACTTTCCCTAAACAACGCCAGTAATCGAGTTTCGATACACCGTGGTGGGCAAAGCACAAAACTACATGGTATGGCCATGTAGTTAGACCGCTCAATTTGTAATCTGAGGGTCACGGTCTTGAATACCCGTCCCACCAAACACGCTCATTCTTTCAGCCCTGCGGATGTTATTCTGTATGGGTCAATCCCACTATTCGCTGCTAAAACAGTAGCCCAAGAGTTGGTAGTGAGCGGTGATAGCTATCTACCTTTCCTCTAGTCTTTCATTGCTAAATTAGGTGGTCTTCGTAGATGCTTTACGCAAAATTTTAAAACGAACCAAACTCTCAGAATACAACGTATTCAATTACTAGGTAATTGAGCACTCAAGATTAAAGTAGTAAAAATTGAATTGTAGGTGGCGACACTGATGAAGATGCATATAATATAAAATTAAATTGTTTTATAATTAATTTCTTTATCCTCTATATATGTGTGTGTTTTAACTTTGTATTAGCTATGCATGGTAACATTTAAAAATGTTCACTAAGTGAAAGAACTTCAAGTTTGTTTAATAAATTGATTTGTAGGGTCAAAGTGATACGTCAATGAAATAATTCACTCATCCGGTAAGATAAAGACTCATACGACAGATAAGTGTGTTTATAATATCAACGAAAGCGCTCTTTTTTTAAAATAGATTGTTAACTTATCTTCCACAGGATATCTTCCAGGTATCCTTCACAAAATGTATGAGCTACTCAAGTCCATATGCTCAATGCTCGCTTGCTTCCCTACTTTCAGGATTCTATAGTCAGTAATGGTTGAACCTGTAGTGGAGTTTGGGTTTTCGGAGCTAGGAAACCAGATTTGGTCTCATACATACCACAAGTTCCCCGCTAGTACAGAGTCAAGTCTATGGGTTCACAACACTAAAATCAGGGGTTCGAGTCCCTTTGATGAACTCAGCAAATAGCTTGATGTGGCTTTGCTATAAGAAAACACACACGCATTCCACAAAATATTACCTGCACTTCACGCTGTAAGTGCGTTATAGTCGATTTCTTAGCATGGATGTGAGTCGGTAATCTGCAGTTCAGTGGCTATCTTCCCTCTTGTTAGTGGTTCAAAATTAGGGGACACAAGAGATAATCTTGGTAGTTTGTCAAAAATACAATGAACGTACTTTCCCCATAAATTGTTCGATAAAGTTACGTCAACTCGAGTTACATATTTATAGCAAAACATTGCTACTACAACAATTAAACACAGATTGAAAATGTTCCGCAAAAATTCTAAATGTTTCATCAGACTGATTTGGATGCCTCTAATGGGAGTCTCATACACGTATCAAAGTGAATTACACAGAGGCATATCCAACTGAGCCAATCAAGTGCGCCTATGTACATCACAGAAGAGAGAGAGAGGGAAATGGTGGATTCCAGAATATGCCCTTATATAAAGGAAAATGTTAATAGTTAATAGAAGATTTTGTTGAACTATTTCGATTGTCGTTTTTGATGTTTTAGCATCGATTTATTGTTTTTATTTGCAATTGTGTAACATAATTAAAAAAGATTATGCTTGCTTCTTTTTTATTTTAGCGCAAAGCTACACGAGGGCTACGTGCGCTGGCGTCCCTAATTTAGCAGTATAAGACTCGGGGAAGGCAGCTAGTCATCACCACCCATTGCCAACGCTTGGGTTACTCTTTTACCAACGAATAGTGGGATTGACTCGGCACATTATAACGTCCCACGGCAGAAAGGGGGAGCATTTTGATGTGACGATGATTCGAATCTGCAACTTTCAAATTGCAAGGCGAGCGCCCCTAACCACCTGGTAGTGCCGTGGCTACCAGAAAGGAACCAGACCAACCAAATATACTGTTGGAACATGGATGCTGTATGTAACTCTTGAACAGTATATAAAATGTCTTGATAGGGAATCTCTCTCCAATAACAATATGTCTTAAGAAAGTGTTCATCCGTTTGTCGCTTTCTTCAAACATAGTTAGTAGTTTATGTAACTATGCTATTTCGAAATAGATATTGGCCCAGCAGGATGAGATGGTTAGTGTGCTCTACTCGCAATCTGAAGATCGCAGGTTCGAATTCCCGTCTCGCTAGAGATGCTCATCCTTTCAGCCTGGGACGTTATAATGTGACGTTCAAACACACTATTTGCTTGTAAAAGAGTAGCCCAAGTAACTAAATTAGGAACTGCTACTGCAGATCGCCCTCCTGTAGCTTTGCGCGAAATTAAAAGACAAACAAAAAAACAACCATGATTTAAGTAGTTAGTCTAAACCTTAAAACTGACATTATACGTTTTATAAATTTTCGGATCCACACTTTTTACGTATCTTTACTTAATATTCTCATCAGTATATATATATATAACAAGTGGTTCATATGTACACATTTGTTTACTATGTTTTCAGATTTCACGTAAGATTCTACATACGAAAATGATGTTTTTCTCGGTTAAATTACACCGTATGTGGCCTAGCAATTAGCTTGTCTCAGTAGTAACTCGGAGGGTTCGTGATCCATTGCCGCAAAAATTCGTTACGTACCTTAGGGTAGTGGGGACTCTGTTCGATTAGCACTAATGGTAGTGTTAAGAAGTTTTCTATCCTCTAGTCCACGATTTAAAGTAGCCAAATGGTTACCGTACCATACAGAGGAGATTCCATCAATCGCTTTCCATGACCGGCGCATAAAAAACAACAACATACTCTTTAATCTGGCAAGAGCATCCCAATAGTTCGGGTTGGGTAGTTTTTTGCTAGAGGAAAGGTGGTTAGTATACACAATTTATCCCTAATTCTTGGAATGTTATTGCCAGACCGAAGAGTATAATTATAATACTATAAATAAATATTGAGATAAAAGTTATGGATTATGATTGAAACGTAAATGAAAATAATGTATATAAACTTTTGTTGGTATTTAGGAAAGACACTAAATGAGGTGGTCTAATTCTCCAATAGATTATTAGCGTAATGATATAGCTTAACTTTGATAGTACAAATATACAAAGAGGAAATTTGCTGCCATACGATACGTATCAAATATATCGACCTAAGGTAATTTGTGCTATTGTTAGTAAGAGAAGTTTTTTGAAATCATAGAAGTAGTTATATACATGTATATAAAGAGACGAGTAGAGAAGGCATATTAAAACATTCGTTATGTAGCGAAAAAAGCAAAAACAGCTGTAATATGGATAAATATATATTTTCACTAACTGTATATAGTAAATTTGCAAAGACGTACTATATCTCTTATTCAATATAAATATATATAGCAATATTTACATTTTGTAGGCGTATAGAAATAACATTCGCAGTGCGGGTAGCTTTGCGTTAAAAAACTAAACATCAATAATCTATAGAAACAAACAAAATCCAAAGTGGCATCCAAAATCTATGGAATAATTCATTAGCTGTATTTAGTACATCAATATTAAAATGTAGGTTTAGAAAAAAAAAACTTTAGTGAAAAAAATAAAATACATGAGTCACTCGTTCAGAGAATCAGCCATGTAGCGTATAAGTAAGTCTCAGTGTTAACAATCAACCACCAGTGTTGCTGTTAATTTGAAAAAAAAATAGAACTGACTTAATTGCCAGTACAAAAAGTCTAACCAGAGTGTCCAGGTTCTGAGAACAAAAGGAGCTAATACTCTAACCAGGTCTGGATAGGCTTAGTGTGCCATATATAAAAATATATGGATAATTGATAAATATACTTTAAAAATAGAGTACAGTTGACCATTATGAATAATGTGTGTATATATATATGTCAAACGTAAACAGCAGAGTTTTGGATAATTAAAATAAAAACTTTGTAATCGTATCAGAAGTTATAAGAAAAACTGAATGTAAGCTTTACAGTATAACATAAATTGAGAACTTGTAATTTAAACTCCTATAAATAGAGATAGCATGAAAAGTAAACAAACAAAACTGGAAATACTATAAACTTTATCTACTCTATTTACAAATCCGTACTTTGGCTCTATGGTATTACCTAGAATTACATTTAATGGCATCAAAATATTAATTTATATTTCGAGTAAATAACTTCCACAGTTCTGTGTTCTTGTTTCCTTAATTTTTTTTTACGATCCCTACATACAGGTTTTTAAATATTTTCCAATATTTTATTTATCCTGTTTGATCTCTTTACAGTGCTCAACTGTGGCCAAAGGATTATTCGATATGATAGCTAACTTTATATATTTCATGGACAATAAACATAGCTAGTAGCGAGCTAATACGAACATGATGATTTAATATAGCTGTTGACTATTTGATCACATAGTTCCAGATGTAAAATGTTAAGCAGGAAATTGTGATGGAAATTTGTTTGAGAATATAGTGTGCATTTATAGTTTCTGTGTAACTAAAATTCTCTATATATAATTCACAAGAACTTACAAATATGTAGCCATAATAAGACAGAACTTACCTCCTTGAAGCGAGTTTAAAATTTTACCTGTCGGTAGGTGTCTTTTAAAGTAATTATTCTTCGAATGTGTGTAAAAACAATTTATTTTGAAGTATACTGATTTTTTTCCCTTTTTAACTTTATGCATAATTAGGAGCTGGTTCCCTAAAGACATTGATTGCATAATGTAGAAGAATAGAGTATCTACTCGCTACAGCCATCTAATGTTCATTTATTATTGGATGTAGTAACGATTTGTACAGAAACACCAAATGTTTGTAAGAAAGTTAACTTCTAGGGGTGCTGATAACACCTTTTACAATTGAATTATGACGTTTTTTACCTTACACAAAATATAGAAGACACAAATCGACTTTTCAATACCTCCTACAACCTTCACAATACCTTATTTAGTATTCTACAAAAGGTTGGGTGTAACATACCAAGCAGTTTTTGGTGTAAGCTGATAAGACAATAATAAGAATAAGAAAAACAGTTCCAGACGGAACGTTTTTAGCAAATTCTATTTTCTACATGTGTACAACCGTAGCTGTAAACAGTGAAGATTTCAAGGCGTTGTATAAAGTGATTTTAGTCCAAACGTTCAAATAGTGTTTTCTGATATTATTTGCGATCCCTATTAATTAGCTTTGACGAAAGTGGTTTATAATTAGCTCATACTGGCTAAAGTTTTAAAATTTTAGCTTAGGAATTAAATGTATTGCGTAAAACAATATTTGGTATTTTATCCTTAGAACGCCTTATGAGAAAAATACGCTAAACAGCCATATAATATTCCAAGTTTCAAGCTTAACCATCCAATAATTAAGAACAGTTGACTGTAGAAAAAGTAACAAGATAGAAGCAACTCAACTAATCTGAACCAAATGGGACGCTTGGTTATCGTTTTTATAACGCATCTATAGTTGAAAGTGTGGGGTATTTACAGCACTAGACTTGTCTTTAGGAACTAACTATTAGTGCATTCTACAGCTTGGAGCGTTGACCACTCACACACTCTCGATTTTTTTATGACTCAAATAAAAAACGATTTAAAAGTCATCCAAGAAATTCATTTTGTAGACAAGTTATGTTTTATGTTATTTTCCAAATATTTAACCCTCCAGTAGCAAAGCAATATGTCTTCGGACTCACAACGCTAAAAACCGGGTTTCGATAATCGTGTGAGCAACACACTAAATAGCGTAATGTGTAGTTTTGTGCTCAATTCCAAATGACCAAATATTTAATATCCTAACACTTTAAAAATAACAAACTTCTATAAACATCGATAAGTTTAGCGGTATCTAATAGACCGTTCCTTAAGTTGTTGTTTAGTTATTACATTTTTATGCTCTGTATTTAGTAAGTATACGTAAACATTGGTAACGTAAATGTGGTGCTGTGAAGTTGAGTTAACGGGTTTTTCAGAAATTTAATATTTCAATAATGTGCAAACAGTTTTCTATGTATATTCAACGTCACAATGCATATTATTATTTAGTCATTAAACTACTTTGTTCAAAGACTCATCTATTATTATGACATTTGTATTGGAAGAAATTTTGTCTCAGAAGGTAAAAATCAAAGGAACACAATTATAGGAGTATAGTTTAAAACCAGACTTCCCGTAACTATCTAGTGGTTTCTGAGAAGTTTGAAGGTCAGGGATGAGTCGTGTAGATATGAAATACAAATTATTTTCCATTGTTATAGGATCAAATGTGGAATGGAGATTAGCTTATTGCAATGTCCTTGGTTCGAGTTATGATGCGGTCATTTCTCACACTTTCAGTTGTGGACGTGCTATAAAAGTTAATAATTGCGGTCATCCAATTCAAAAAAATCAATGAAAAGCTATTTGATATTAGGTGCTGCTGATTTGCCAGATGCATTCCTTCTAGAACAGCTCAAAATCATAAGATAAAATTATAATTATTTGAATAAAGGTTTATAACCTAGCTGTTTAGCTCACGTGGAATACTTTAGGTTCTGTTAAATTGAAATCTCCAAATGTCCATAAAATAATTAAAGCCTCGTTTAAGTCTCATTTGAAATACAATTATTATTACAATGACCCCTTAAATGGTAACAGAAGCGACTGAAACTAATAGTACAATCTACTAATATTGTTTTATATGTATAAGTACAAAAATAAAGAATAGTAGTTAAATACTAAAACCCACCGAACGTTGCTAGAAAATAACCTCGGTTTCTATTCCAGAGGTATCATTCAGTGAATGGAATGGCTGTGTTCTTTCGATCAAAAAAATCTATCACAGCAATCGTGAAATTCACTATTTTGATAAATGTCTAATAATATAGTTTCTGGTCTTATAAATATAACGTAACGTACGTAACGGATAGGGCTAAGTATGCACGAACGAAGATCGGAAAAAAAGCAGTTACTGATAACCGACAATATTAACATAAAGTACTCGCTTACTGTTGTTTCTTCATAATTTATTGAGAATGTTGTAATGATTCTACATTAGAATTCACAAGTAAGAGAAAAAGAGACGAAACTAACCAGTCTAAAAAAAGGTTAGTTACGTTCACGAGAGTGATCAGAAGTGCAAATGTCCACCCTTGCTCTAAGATTGGCTTCTGTCAAATCATGGGGGACCCGTTTTCCAAGTGTTGACACCTTTTCCATGCTGTTGCAGATGACGATTGGGTTCAATTAAGCTTTTTTGCCAGTTCTTCAACTATTACAGCACAGTATTCATCAACTGCAGCCAGCAACAAGTCATCATTAAACTCAATAGGACAACCTGAATGTGGCGCATCACTTGAGCTGTGTAGTCATCTGAACTTCTAAAACCATCTTCGACATTTTTTTTCATTGAATGTAGTTTCTGCTGCACTATTTCCTTTTTTAAACTCGTAAAGCGTTATATGTCAAATGTGCTTCTCAGACACATCCATCTTCATTAAGATTTATTTAATTAATGATCTGAAAGAGTGGAGTTAGGTTAGTTTCTTTTATTTGTCTGAAGATTTTTACACACGTTCTACTACATATTTTAGTCATTAAAGACTTTTAGAAAGATAGAAATGATGATACATTTTTTGTATTAAATTTTCGGACATTACTTATAGGATGACCTGATATATACATATTGAGTTTTTAAAGCTAATATGAAACTGTTGTCGAGGTAATAAAGAATGCTGTAGTAACATCCTACGCTATAGATAAAATATCGGAAAGTTCACATTTCTGTGTTATTTATCATAATATCACTGATTCATTTGTTTAAGCTCATAACACGGACAAAGGACAGGTCCCTCAGCTCGTATATTTATAAAGCACCGAATATATTCAGTAAAGATTTATGGAATCGGCCTAAAACAGTTTGTTTCTAGGAATTTTGCACAAATGTATTCGAAGACTGTCTGCTCTAGTTGTTCCTAATTATGAAGTGACAGATAAGAGAGAAGGCAGCTTGTCAATATCACCCCCCGTCAATTATTGGGCTGCTTTTTACTAATGAATAAGAGGTAAGAATACTCAATATATCAAATACATCGTTCTAATACTGTAAATTTCCCGCTGTTCCCCCAGAGGACATTAAAAGATGCCAAAAGCAAAATCCATGATGGAAGTTAAAGTTGAAGGTTTTGAAAGTTTATCAATTACATAATTAAAAACAAGTATTTAGAAAATGTTATTTGTTTGGTTTAGTTTTGAATTTCGAGCAAAGATACATGAGAGCTAACCTGTACTAGCCGTCCCGAATTTAGAAGTGTCAGACTAGGGGGAAGGCAGCTAGTTATCACCACCGACCACTAACAGATAGTGGAATTGGCTGTCATATTACAACGCTCCCACGGCTGAAAGAGTAAGCATGTTTGGTGTGACGGACATTCGAACCAGCGACCCTCAGATTACGAGTCGAGTGGCTCCACCTGGCCAAGATGGGCCTCATTATAAGGAAAGCTGGAACTTTATATTCAGGTCATCCCTTGGAGCAGCAGTAAGTTTTGTTTGTTTGTTTAGAATTAAGCACAAAGCTGCACAATGAGCTATCTGTGCTCTGCCCACCACGGGTATCGAAACCCGGTTTTTAGCGTGTAAGTCCGCAGACATACCACTGTGCCATCGAATTTACGATGGTGAAATCAGGTGTTTGATTCCGCTCGATGGACACAACAGATATCTCGACGTATCTTTCATATAAGAAAAGTACACACACAAACACCGATATTCAGCCCAATTTTTTATCACTAATTTAATTTAGTGAATTATATTTAGCTTTGCACGTACATTCCTGAAATATACATTGTTATCTGGATATAAAATACGTTTATGGAAAAATCCGCATCATCAACAAGAATTGACATGATATTGCACATGTACATACATCAATAGTACTTTAATTGACATGATATTGCACATGTACATACATCAATAGTACTTTAATTGACATGATATTGCACATGTACATACATCAATAGTACTTTAATTAATGACATTGATCTATAAAACAAGTTAACTGTTTGTTTGATTTTTACATTCTCCTTAATTACAGCTAAAGTATTATAAGAACAGTTGACTTCACCGAGTTAGATGTATCTTTGTAATATGATACAGTGTGATGTGCAAAAGTGTTAGGACAAAGTAAACAATTTGATTTCAGGCTACTTTCAAAGAAGATTGGAAGGTAAATCACAAATGAAACCTCAAAATTATATAAATTTTAATATTTTGTACAACAAAAACTTAGTGGAAGTGTTTGAGTTCAACAGACAGTTAATATTTTGCGCGTCCACCTTCTGCTTTAAAGCTGCAGACAGCTGCAGTTTTTCAGACATTTTATAACATACTTAATCAAAGTGTTTTTTTTTTATTATTTTATTCCAATGATCTATAATACAATCCCATAGCTACTTTTGATTTTTCAAGTGTTTGATCTATCAAATTTCAAATCTTTTCAATTTGATTGAGATCGTGGCTCCGTGAGGGTCATTGTATCATTTGAATGACTCCAGCAGCTTCTTTGTTAGCTAAGTAATTTCTGTACGTGAGATGGGAGTTTTCTTGGTGGTAGAATTCTTTACAAACAATACGCAAACCACTGATTTTACTTGCTGTGGCTCATTATTCCATGTATTCTGCAAACATCTTTTTTCACTTTAGAAGAAAAACACCCCTAAACCATCTCACTGCTTTCTCCATGCTTCAAGATGGGCGCAATACATCGAGCGGAATATCTTTCACTTGTCTTCTGTCCAATGCACAACCTGAATCAAATATTACTAACTAAGACTCATCTGTTCATAACATTCTTTTGCAATCATCATCAGTTCAGTTCTCACACATTTTTTAGCAAATTTGTCTCTTTACAATATTTGGAGATCAAAGTAAAGGTGTTTTGTAATTGCTACACGATCACATATACTATTCTCTTTGAGTCTTCTTGGTACTGTAGATTTGGAAACTTCTTTAATTTGATACATGGCTTTTTATGTCATGCTTGAAATCACTGCTCCTGAAGGTAACGTAAAAGAAGATACTTAAAATCAGTATCGTTGAGTTTAGGTGTTCTGCCTCTTCCTTTCCTATTTACATACTTACCTGTCTTTCAGTTTCACGATTAAATTGTATTTGATAGTGTTTGGGGAGCGTTTTAAATCTACAGCGATTTGCCAAAGAGTCCAACCCGTATCATGTGTGTACTTTTATACGATCTCTCTATCCTACTGACAATTCTCTACAGTTTTTGAGCTCTGGAATAACAACAACACTTAATGCATGGTGTTAAACAGTGTTTTTACCAACGTTTATTTGTCGAGTAATATTAAATTTATTTATTCTAACACATACCACTATCATATGTTAGTTCCTTGCTAACTTCTTTCTATGTAATTAAGGCACTGTATGTGGTATCAAGGCAGTTATTACAGACTCTAATTTTGATCAATATGTTTTTTCAAGCAGAACACTTATGACATGCACCTGCAAGAAATATATGGTAATTTTAAAGAACGGTACATATTCTCACCCCTGCTCATTCAATTGTCAACAGAAATCAGTGAAGCATTACTACACTATTGATGTTTACATTTGAAATAGCATGAACGAAATAGTCCTATAAGATGGAAAGACTGGCAAATTTTTATCTTCTCCTTACATTTTTGTACAGTACCATATGACTAACATTAGTATTAACGACACGTATTCAACATGCATAAAATTTATATATATATATATACTTATATACCCACACATACATATTTAAACTTCCTATGTATTTCATAAGAATTTTTTTCAAGTTCGTTGTTCGTATGCAAATTTCTTGTTTGATTGTTTATTTGTTTAGAATTAACCACAAAGCCACACATTTTCTTGTTCAAAATTTTGATTTAAAGGTATAATCATATCAATATGTTGTGATTCATAATCATATAAGAGCAATCGTTGTTTTATCATCGTGTCACTTTGAGAAACTATAAAGAATTGTACGAAATTGGTTTATTCTTATATTGTATAAGGTTAATGACCTCATGCCGTTTATTGTTTATTAAATATTACACGTTGCTGTATATTTGTTTTGAATTTCATGCCAGACGAGGACTAACTGCACTAGTCGTCGTTAATTTAGAACTACAAGACGTTGTTGTTTTTTAATTAAGCACAAAGCTACACAATGGGCTATCTGTGCTCTGCCCACCACGGGTATCGAAACCCGGATTTTAGCGTGTAAGTCCGCAGATATACCGCTGAGCCACTGGGGGGCTAATTACAAGACAAGATGGGTGTGTGTGTGTGTGTGTGTTTTTAATAGCAAAGAAGACACACTGGGCTATCTGCTGTGATCATCGAAGGGAATCGAACCCATAATTTTAGCATTGTAAATCCGTAGACTTGTCGCTGTACCAGCGGCGGACAAGACAAGAGGGAATACAGCTAGTCATCACCGTCCTCCGCCAGCTCTTGGGCTGTTCTTTTACCAACGAACAGAGAAAGTGCTCATCAGAGTAAAACGCCCACACGGCTGAATGGGTGAGTATATTTGGCGAAACGGGAGTCGAACCCGTGACCCTCAGATTACGAACCGAGCGCCCAACACACCTGGCCATGCCAAGCTGTTGTTGTTTAATACCAGCCGATCATACGTATGGTTGGCAATATGATACGACGATGCGAACAACTGAGATAAGCTTTTCCGTTTGTGTAAATATGAAATTGGAGCGTGTGGGTTTGAATCATTGGACATTTACAAGTGACTTTACACTTAATGAGTAGTTCTGAAATATTGATTTTCTTGTATTGTTGAAGTGGTAATTTTTTTTTTCTGTGTGCAGCTAGATAAAGAGAGTTTATTTTGTTTTTCTAAATTTCGCGCAAAGCTACTCGAGGGATATATTAGCTAGCCGTCCCTAATTTAGTAGTGTAAGACTAGAGGGAATGCAGCTAGTCATCACTACCCACTGCCAACTCTTGAGCTACTCTTTTACCAACGAATAGTGGGATTGACCTTCTCATTATAACGCTCCCACGGCTGAAAAGGCGAGCATATTTGGTGTGACGGAGATTCGAACCAGCAACCCTCAGATTACGAGTCGAACGCCTTAACCCACCTGGCCATGTCGGGCTAGAAGAAGAGAGAATCAATATTATTTTCCTTGTAAATAAGCACAAAACTACACAATGGGTTGTTTCTGCTTTTCTCACCACGGGTGTCGAAATCCGATTCCTAGCGTTGTAAGTCCGTTCGTTGTGCAACTAATGAGGAGGGTGCAGTTAGACGAAGAAAGAGAGAATCAACATTATTATACACTGCTATTGAAAATCAACTATTTTGAAATATTCATCGTCCCATGAAACTCATTTTACATCATATAAACTGTTTTAGACTTTCATGTTGTTAATGGTCTTGTCGTGGTCTAGTGATTAGCGTTCTTTGATTGTGAATCTGATGATTTATGGTTTAAGACCCGTTTCTATAAAATGTTTTATTTTCCATTACTTTGAAAGGAGCTCATCAGTACTTTGACAGTGTGTTTAGTTCCGGTTTAAAGTTTGTAATAGATAAAGTCGCTGTTTTAGGTAAAAGTGTTGTCAGTTATGGCAGTCTCAATAATCTCAATCTGTCATTGTTAATTTGACTATTAACAGGTTATTATTACATTATAATACCACTGGGACTGCAGAAAATGACTAAGTTTTAAATATGATAGACACCTCAGCTGTTATAACTTTAAACCGGAACTCAAGAGACTGCCAAGTACTGGTGAGTTCGTTTTAAATGGTTGTTTTTGGTTTTGTTTGTTTAAGTTTTGCGCAAAGCTACACAAGGACTATCTGCGCTGGTCGTCCAAATTTGGCAGCGAAATATCAAAGTGAACGCATCCAGTTATCACCACCCACCGCCAATTTTTCAGCTACTTTTTTTACCAATGAATATTGGGATAGACCGTTACATTATAACACCCCCACAGCTTTAAACGCAAACATGTTTGGTGGGACGCGGGTTCTAACACATGGTTCCCAAATTGTGAGTGGAGCGCTTTAATATTTTCTGAAAAAAACATCACGGGAATTAAAACATTTTACTATTTTAAGCGTTTCTATAACGCTGCATTTCACGCTTTTGGATAGTGGGTGCACTTAAAGAGTGACGGCTAAATCATGTTGTTCGACTAGACAAGAGTAGCCGAAGAGTTGATGGTGGGTGATTTCAATGTTCTTTATAAATTTTCTGTTCCAAATCATGTTCACTATGCAGTTTTTGTGTAGTTTTCGCAAAACGCCTAAAAAGGAAACAAATAAAATCATAAATTGACGTTTCAGATATCTGGTATGTAAATGAAAGTATTTTTTACACAAAAATTTTAAAGTGAAAGAAGTGTATCTGGATTTAGAATTTTCAGATTTGATATCTTTGACTATTTGGTTGTCTTTATGTTGTATAATGTTAAGGAATATTAATTGAGATTTTGATTTAGATTAATGAATCGCAATTATTACTTTATTTTGCACCATTTCCGCAGAAGTATCCGTCGCGAAAACGATATGTTTGTTTAGAAGGAAATTGTAATTCACACCTGTTTAATACTTTCAACAGATGTAATGTCAAATAAGAAGTTATGTACGTTTTGGGGTCTGGTGTAGTTATGTTTCATATGCAGCAAGGCTTTGTTTTGTTTGTTTGTTTTGGAATTTCGCACAAAGCTACTCGAGGGCTATCTGTGCTAGCCGTCCCTAATTTAGCAGTGTAAGACTAGAGGGAAGGCAGCTAGTCATCACCACCCACCGCCAACTCTTGGGCTACTCTTTTACCAACGAATAGTGGAATTGACCGTCACATTATACGCTCCCACGGCTGGGAGGGCGAGCATGTTTAGCGCAACGCAGGCGCGAACCCTTGACCCTCGGATTACGAGTCGCACGCCTTACGCGCTTGGCCATGCCAGGCCTTGCAGCAAGGCTAAATCGGAGATTCACGTCTATCAGCGTGGACTGAAATAAGTTGTTAGCTCGGACGCTCTATTAAATGGAATAAGTTTGAAATATATAGTTATCAATTTGGAAATTCTTTCCAAACCGGGATAAATTAGGAAATCTTTCATATTTCTTAAAGTTTAAGAAACACGAATATCCAGATGTATTTGTCTTGGAACTGAATGAATTGGGTATAATTACGAGTCTAAATGGACGAGGAGTTTCATACATATATTTACTGTAAGTAGAGATAACTTAGGAATCCATATATATCTATTAAGGAGAATGTTAGTTGAGTTTTTTTCTATTATTGGCGTTAAAGTAAATTTAGATTTTTTTCTTATTTGAGATCGTTTTTCAAGATATTTGTGTGAATCTGTTGAGATCGTGATGACTCGCTATGTAAGAATTAATGCTTTAATCTTGGACATAATAACTACAGACTTTTGTTTATGCATTGTAAATGGAATATTCATGTTCGTCTGTTTAGGCTAGAATCACTTAAACATTCCAATTTATGTAGTGGAATTAGGATGAGTTAGAGATTTGTATCTTACTACTTAGGACAGCTTAAACTAGGTATTCTTTGACAAGCTAACATTGTTTATATTTGTACCGTGTATATGATATTTAAAAGTATAGTTTCGATCTTTGCTTGTGAGCAGAAGAGCGATGTATAAGCAAACGTAAAAATCCTTTTACAGCTGAGACTTACGTATAAGAAGACTGAGCGTTACTACTTCACTTTAGCGTGATTTTCTCGCATGAGATGGCGATATCGTTCAGCTTTGTTTTTGAATTTCGTGCAACACTACACGAGGGCTGTCTGCGATAGCCGTCCCTAATTTAGGCAGCTAGTCATCACCACGTAGCCGAAGGAGCAAGAATGATTGGTGCGACGGGGATTCGAGCTCGCGACTCTTATATAAGGAGTCGAGCGCCTTAACCACCTGGCCATGCCGGGCCACGTTCAGCTTTGATATAAACATTCAAAAATTGTTGTAAACTACCTTCCCGATAGAAACTTTCTAATATATTGCCTCGCAACGTTTATTTACTTAATATTTACTGAGCGAAATACCGGTCATCCTTGTAAATACTCTGTTCAAAAGGGAATAGTTTTTTTTACCTTTATCGATATTGCTTTGGAACTTTTGTAGTTAAACCACCACGTTCGCAGTAAATTTGAAATAACTGTGGTGCAAACAGCGCTGAGCCTATGAAATGATCTAGTTAGTAAAGTACAAAATTTCCACATCTGTTCAACGTCTACTTGCGAGCGAACGTGAGTATCGAAAAATAATTCAATGGGTAATATTCTTTTTCAAATGAAAATGAAAAAATACAAATAATTTATTTTGCTTTAAGCTACTAAAACTTTTTGAAAAAAATTAGCTCAGTTATTACGTATATTGGTAATACCGAACTCTATTTCTCGTTATAGGAAACTTTACTCAATTCTTTGGTCATGGGGGGGTGTTTACGCAGAACTGTTAACTTCGTGAATTTTATCAAAATTAATTTCATATTTTTCTACTCTGTTTTAATGGCATTTTGGTGAAACGTGTAACAATTGGTTTGGTTTCTAGAAGGTACGTTAAAAAGAGAAGGAATTCATAATTTACTAATCTACATAAAATGTGTTCAAAAGTGGTAACTTAATATTTGTTTGTTTGAGATTAAGTACAAAGCAACACAATGGACTATCTGTGCTCTACTCATCATGGATATCGAAACCTGGTTTATACCAGTATACGTCTGTGTACATAGCGCTGTGCCACGAGGGGCGGCAACTTTGTGAAATAGGTTAAGTCAAGAAATAGTGGTGTCTCTTCAAATATGAGAACACGTAAACCGATGCTTTTTATTTGTAATTAAGCACAATGTTACAAAAACGGCTATGCCCTCCACGAGTATCGACGCCCTTTATACATCTACAGATATATCGTTGTGCCAATGGGAAGCATAAAATAAGGAAACGTGCAACCATTGAAGCGTTAGAAACAGATATATTGTTTATTTATCTTAGTTTCGACACTTTTGTTGCTGTTGGTTTTATGAGACATGATTTTCTCTGTAAATGTCTTCGGAGTTCCCAATCAACGACAATTAGCGAATATAGTGCTTATGTATCTACGAGTCAAAATTCAAAACAAAGAAAACATATCTTTTTCCAGTTTTGGCTCTTCGGATGCTTTCAAAACTGCATAATAGGATATCTGCACTGTACAGTAGACAGTAAATCCAGAATTTTCGCTTTATAAGCCCTCAAGCTTACCTTTAAGCCACTAGATGGATGAGAAGCATATGTTCTTCGGAGTGAAAATATACGAGGAACTGAAGATCACACGTGAAAAAAAAAATCTATTTAGAATTAACCTGGATTAGATTCCTATATAAAATAGTTCATAGACTGTATAGGATTATCCAATGTTGTTACAGAGATAAAATAGGAGAAACCAAACCTTTCTTTTAAAAACTTTTATGTAACACAAATATGAGTTCAGATGGCAATAGAAAAAATGCATTTCTACCAAATTAGCTCGTGAACATAACCCACTTCCAAAAAAAGGAGAAGGGATGGCATCCAACGGCGAGTCTCAGAGTGCTTAATCCATATTATAAAATAATTGGATTCGTGAATAAACTAACTTTAACACATGTTGTTTTTCAGGTTATCTTCCTTTAAGATGTTAGTAGTTTAGTGTTGTGTTAAATTTCTTTATGGAATGATTTTCATACTACTTTCATTTATGTTTGCTATCAAAATTTATATTATATATTTCAAGAAAAGGTTCCACTAGACTATGAAATATGCCTTTAACGCTGGATAGCACAAGACAGAATAATAACATTTCTGGAAAATAACTTTCCTATTTTTTCTGGGCCCAGTGTGGCTTGTAATTAGTATTTTGGACTCTGTGAACTAAGGGTACATGGTTCGTGTCCCATTACTGCAAAATCTCGCTCCGCACTTTGGGACCTTGGATGGATTATTAAATCAGACTAGCCCAAGAAACGGCAGTGAGTGCTATTGAAATACTCTCTTCCCTCTAGTCTATCATTGCAAAATTAGGGAAGAGTAGTGCAGATGACATTTTATATAGCTTTGTGAAAATATCAAACAACAAATTGTTCCTCAATATAAATAATTGTGAAGGTACATTCTTTTAAAGACGATTAATATTTCAGTGAAATATACTACTAACATATACAAGACAATTTTCACATTTCATCCTTTAATTTATTTTCCTGTTTTTAAATTAATTCCACTTATGTATGGTGGTTAAGTGACGAGTGTGTTTCATATACTAACAACAAATAATCGGTTAGAATGTCAACACAATTATTCTCTTTATCTTGAAAATATGCTATTAGAAACATCTCTCTCTGTACAAACCGATTTGTTGAACTTTGCATCCATTTATTCTGTTCTGCTCTGCTACTGTCGGTCCTTTAAATGTTTTATCCAGTCAATGACGATTGTTGAAACTTTTCGCTCTGCCTCTATCCGTTATGCCTCTTTTGTTTTGTTTTTTTAATTTCGAACAAAGCTAGTCGAGTACTATCTGCGATAGCCGTCCCTAATTAAGCAGTGTAAGACCAGAGGGAAGGCAGCTAGTCATTACCACCCACCGCCAACTCTTGGGCTACTCTTTTACCAAAGAATGGTGGGATTGACCGTAACATTATTATGCCTCCATGGCTGAAAGGGCGAGCATGTTTGGCGCGACGAGGATGCAAACCCGCGACCCTCGGATTACGAGTCGCACGCCTTAACACGCTTGGCAATCCCGGGCCAGGAAAACAGTAAGAAATATTTTATAGTGTGTGTGTGTTTATGAATTAAACGAGGTGTGATATGGAAATTGTTTCTTAGGGAACGTTTATTTATATAAAAATGCAAATGTATTGTCGAGTTTAAAATTTCATCTTTATTTACCTGACTAAGAAACTCGTCCTAGTTTTATCCTGTAGTTTTAAATGTGTTACAACTTTATTACAATTTTGATTGCACAGATCTGCAGTGATATATGTGACATAAACACGAACCTCCAGAAGTCAAAACGTAACTATCATGTCACACAGAACATTTTGTGTGTACTTATAATGAACATCTCTTGAAAGAGGGCTGAATCGTTCGTTCTCCTTTTTAGCTGCTACTTTCATATGCATTTACTTCACATACATTAGTGTGTAAATTGTTATTTAGCTTACATGTGTATTATCATAAAATTTCCTCAGCAAATGTTAAATATTTATTTTATATTCACATATCCAGTTTGAACTTTTGTGAGAAGCAAGACAAGACACATTTAAAATAGTTCTGAATAACACATACAGTGGAATGAATATATAGCACAGCATACACTTAAATACACAATACAGCATGAAACTTTCTTTGAAATACACTTCTCTACATTCGAGTGTGTTCCTAGTCATAGTTATACTTAAGAATGTGTACGTTCAGTTTTAGTTACTCGTAATTGTTAACTTAATGGTGACAACATTGACATCTGTTTAGGTAAAATAAATCAGGTCGTCACATTAACTAGCCTATTTACAACATTTTCTTTAGACTGACCAGTCACCAAAATTGTACAATCAGAAGTCTTTAGTAAATATATTTTTATTTTAGCTACATGAGTATTTTTTTGCATTTTTGATGCATTCTATTCACGAACACAGGGATTTCACTCAGACCACTTGCCTCTAACACACATTTTCGTTGTTTTTACTTGTCGTTACTTTAACTTTTTGCATAATTTAATTATAATTATTATTAACTGATGTAACCTGTGCTCGTTAATAAATATTTTAATTGTAGTTATATTCAATTGAAGAACACAATTTCATACAGAACAACGTTAACTTCCAACATACATGTTTACATACAAAACACAACATGACACTCATATATACACGCACATAAACTTAAGTACATAACAAAATCTGAAACTACATTCAACATGCATACGTATAGAACAGCATCTTCTTCTCTATATTCACACACATATATGTTTATATACAGAACACGACACATATGCACGTATATACTTACGTACACAACAAAGCGTGAAACAACCTTCCACATATAGAGTCACGTGAAAAAGTTAGGACACCCTATGAAAGCCTGTGTATTTTTGGATATACAGATATTTAATCTCAGTTTTAACAATACTGAGAGATTATGGGAACATAACTAAACAAGTAAAACTGAAGAAAAGACTTTTCAATATCTTCTGTAAATGTAATTCTACAAAAATGCATTCTTTTGTCCCTAGCATAATATTAATATTCCTTCCATACATACACGTGCGCTTATGTATGTTTAAAACATTATATTTCTTTGTTTGTGCAAAGTTAATCACATAGTTACACGATGTGCTATCGGTACTCTGCCCACCAGGGGTTTCGAAACCCGGTTTTAGTGTTGTGTCTCTGTAGACACACCGCTGTGCCACTTAGGGGGGTATTTGATAAATCAAGTTCAGAAACACACACACACACAAACTGTCGAGTGGTGAAAACACACAAACAGGAAAAATCAATTCATTTATGATAACAATGTAATAAAAATAGTTTTGTTTGCAATTACACACTGATAAAGTCAGTTTTATTACAGTTTGTAGTGTTTTACAGTAAGCAAAATTAGTTTTTTAGGACGGGTACGACTTTTTTATCTCTTCTGAAACTATTAAGCATTTAAATCAACATTCAACAATCCAACAATGTATTTAAATTCTAAAACTGATTGCAGTTAATTATTCAGGTAAATATTAATCCTTATGAATTTTTGTTTTGTTCAACAGCACACAAATAATTCTAGAGAATTTACAAAATAAAAACAATCTATAGACGAATACATGTTTAAAAACTATGGAATATTTTATAGATAAAATTTGGGCAAACTTAGGAATACATTTGTACGTAGGGAAGTTACGATCCAAGATACATACAGAGATGTGCCTAGGTATTTGTTTGTTGTAAGATTGTTTGATTTTATTAATCAATCTTTTTTTATTTTGTTTCTATTAGTGTGAGGTTCATATTTCAGTACTGTGATGTTCTGTTCGGTAAAATACTGCGTTTGTTTTTACTCGTATGCTCTTGGACTTGGGAAGGGGGCTTCTGGTGTTTTTTAACCAGTTTCAACTATGTTAAAGGCTGGGCAAATAATTATTGACGCTGTATTTTGTATATGTTTCCTCTTGAGTTACTGAAAAGCTCCACTTGTATTCTTAAAGAAAGAGCTACAAGATTAAGAATTAGATAACTTTAATATTTTCTTTTTTGATATCCAAAACGTCGTGGGTTTCAAGGAAAAATAAGTTTTATGTGTACCATCTGTCGCGTTACGACATGCTATCAGAACGTTTTGCGAACGGGTTCACATATGCCGAGTTTATTGCATTCAGAGCAATTGAGATAGTAAATAGCTTATTCAGAAATGCAAGTGAAGCATATTAGGACAATGAAATGATTATATTTATCCAGGTTTGTCTAGATGTCTGTCAATGTGAGAAGGTCGCAATTTTAATACTTTTCACTTGGATTGAGTTATTTTATGACAATATTATATTGTTATTCACTAGATTCTATATAAAATGTTAGCCATGTTGGTAGGTGGTTACACTGTGTTCGTTAAAGAAGTGACTTGTGAAATTATCTGTATTTTGATGATAATGTTTTATCTATGATATTTATGATTTAAAGAGTTCGTTTGATTTGTTTTTTTAATTTCGCACAAAGCTGCGCGAGGGCTATCTGCGTTAGCCGTTCCTAATTTAGCGGTGTAAGGCTAGAGAGAAGGCAGCTAGTCATCACCACCAACTGTTGGGCTACTCTTTTACCAACGAATAGTGAGATTTATCGTCACATTATAACCCCCCAAAGGCTGAAAGGGCGAACATGGTTAGAACGATATTGATTCGAATCTGCAATTCTCGGATTACGAGTCAAGCTCTCTTACCACCTAGCCATGCCGGCGATTTAAAAAGAAATACAAATCTGATACAAACGAGCTTTTGCTGAGATCTGGAGTTGAAATGCTTAAACATCTCCAGATAGTTTGTTTACCATTGTCGCTGCTTTTGGGCAAAGGCGGCAGAGTTTTTCCTCTACACGAGTGCAAGTGGATAGCTTATAGCATATTGTATTTTAGGAATTTTCAAGTACAAGGGGAATATCCAAGTGGAAGAAAAAGAAATTTCAATAGATATGTTTTAAGTAAAGTTAATTGCTGGATGTAAGATGGATCTAGGTGTGTGCGTGCGTGCGTAATTAACAGATTAAAATATTCTTTACATTTAAAAAGGCTGTGCTAGAGTTGACATCGATAAGTTTTAGTATAAATCACAAAAACAACCAAAATTTTCTGAGAAGGCTTATTGCTGTATGTAGAACTAAGAAGAAGGTTAACAACACGCGACAAACCCATTTATGTTCCCATGTCTACTCCAGCAGTTTATTTGTAAACCGTGTCGTTAAATCAGAACGTGTTGTGCTTTAGGATAAGCTCAGTTAGTTTAAAGATTGTATCATTTGGTGGGCTCTGAATAGTTCTTTGAACAATATAAAACGTAAAAGCTCGATTATGGGGTGTGACATCGTACATGCTGTTAATAACAACTGCAAAAAGAAGTCATTTATGATCCCGGAACTTAAGTGCCCCTGGTTTTATGGTGAATACATTTTGTGTCTTGAACATAACATAACAAGGACGCTGTATCAAAATATAAACTTAATAAATTTTCGTGATATTTGTTCGCAACGGCAGCTGAGAGCCTAAACTATTGCTTGGCCATGGTGCATTTTCAGATTTGGGTTTTAATATTTTAAGAAGTAAATAGAAAATAAATAAAATAGAATATTGGAAAATAAGAGTAAGACCTGTGAACGAGAATTTTCTATTTGTATGTATAATCACTGCATCATAATGTTTTTAAGTTCACTAAACCTACTTTAAAAACAAGATACGAAACAACGTGGTTAACATTCAATTTATCTTCTTTAATTATTTATAAATCTCTTATGTATACTCGAGTTGACGAGCGAAGTTAAAATGTATTCCCAAGACGGCTGGTGTTGGTATTAAAACTTTAATTAAAATAAAGTACAGAACAACCTTTCGACCTTCTTAGGTCATTTTTAGGTTAACAAAAAGTTTGACCTAAGAAGGTCAAAACGTTGCTGTGTACTTTATTTTAATTAAAGTTATAATACCCATACCAGCCATCTTGAGAACACATTCTTGTGTATACTGTACTTCATTTCAAACAACTGTGTGGACTCTTTGTTTGCCAGCTCAACTTTCATAACATATTTTTATTGAAATGGTTTCACTGTTTTGCAATAATTAACTGATTATTATAGAATATAAGGGAGAAATTAGTATTATTTATTTCAAGCAAAAACACTGAAATAAAAATGACTTCATTTGTAATATACTTTGAAGTGAGTTTTATATAATTATATTCAGTGAATATTAATGTTACAATATTGCAATAAGTGTCTACAAGTTATCTTTTTCTGATGTTGTAGTGAAGTATTCGGTCCGGTCGTTCTGGGTTTGCTAGTTGTGTATTGGCTCCCAAGGTATCTGTAGTTGTTGGATGTTAATAATTACAGAAGATAAAATTCAGAGAATATAGCTTGTGGTGTACAGAAGAAATAACATTTTGTTCAAAACATCTATAAAAGAGTCGCAGGTGATGTTGGGTAACAAAGATAATGAAATTTTACATACAATTTGTGAGAACGTTATCTGTATTATTCTAAACACCTTCCTTATGAGATGGTGAATAAACATGAAATTCAATACTCGTGTCCTTTGAATTTTTTTTAGAAAACGAAAATAGGTATCGAGTATTGTTAAAAAGTTTTAAAAAGTCATTTCTGGAATCAATATTTAGTCTTATTTCTCTTAGTGTAGAAAAAATAGACATATAAGGAGAAATACTGACATTTAGAAATATTGTTGGCTTTCATTAAACTTCGTTTACTTATTGAGCTGCTAATGTGTTTCCTGTAAGAAAAAAAGAGTTCACACTCCGTTATTTGTACGAGATAATAAATATACAGTAAAAATGGTAACAAATAACTGCTTTAGCACATCGTGATGGAACACTATTTTTCAAATGTTTACGGTCTTCAGGTCGAAAGCTTATTGATAAGCTTCATGTGTGAACAATGTTTCAAACGACGTGGTTCGGTTAAGTTCCAAATTGTGTCTTTATTAAATATAAAACAATGTACTAGCTCGTTTTTATGATAATAATGAGATAAGAGAAAGAAAAACATTGATAAGCACTAGGGTGCGGAACACTGTTCAATGGTTGAAATGTATCGCACTTGGTTTTTAATTTCGCGGAAAGCTACACGAGGGCTATCTGTGCTAGCCGTTCTTAATTTAGCAGTGTAAAACTAGAGGTAAGGCAGCTAGTCATCACCACCCACCGCCAACTCTTGGGCTACTCTTTTACCAACGAATAGTGGGATTGACCAACACTTATAGTGCCCTCACGGCAAGTTTGGTGCGACGGGGATTTGAACCTGCGACCTTCAGGTTAGGAGTTGAACGTTTTAATACAACTGGCTATGCCGGGCCTAGTATTTTTAAGTATCAATCAGTTGTTAATGTTAACCTTTTAAAGTACTTATCTATCGCTAATTTTAGTCTTTTAAAATATTTGTGTTGTTGATTTTATTGTTTTAAAGTATTTATTTGTCTTTAATTTTAGTCTTTTTTAACTGTGTTCTTTTTGTTTGTCATTAGCAAATAATGTTTTTTAATTAAATTGGCAGTGGAGAATATTACCGTCTGCAGTTAACCTCTATAAACCCGTAATTTGTGAACATTGATACACGTATTAACGGTTTTACAAAATTTCATAGAAACTATTTGAAACTTATCTAATGCCAGAACTTCGTTACTTTTTCAGATCTGCACAGCTATCTTTATAGATTATTTAGATTTTGTATTGATAACACAGATAGAGAGGTTTGTTTGTTTTTTAACCGAAGATGATTTTGAAGTTCGGCGATTTTGAATTATTTATTTTGTTGAATGGAATCAGGAATCTGTCGTCAAAGGAAAAGTGTTTATAAGATAAAATACAGCTATAGTTATGTTTTATGAGTCTCTTGTTCCTCCAAAGCTCATAATTTAGAAACAAGATTAGGAATATTGTTGTTACGTGTCTTTCTGTTGGACATTGTTTTTAATGTTTAACAATGTAAAACATAATTTTTACCCACTTACAAAAAGGACAGTGCTTTTATATTTACCTGTTTTGAAATGACCGCAGGATATTTTGTAGTTTTTTTATTCTGCTCTTGAGATAAATTGCTAGGAAAGAGGTGATAACGGTAGAGGGCGTTTGGGTCGTGAATTTAAACGATTCCTCACACCTGCTCGAATGGATCGGCTTGGTCGAATGTCGGGTATACATCCGCTGACGGGGTTTGAAAAAGCATACCTTACGTATTGCAGTTGTACGTGTCACTTCGTTCGGACGATTACTGAATTTTATCCGTGAAATCACACCGTACATTTGAGTCACAAACAACACATGGCCCCTCGCCAAATAGCTCGTTCTCCACGTTTCCAGCCCAAGGTAAGCAAGACTTTTCTATTTCATGTAATACTTTGTGTACGAATTAAAAGTTTCAATCATCATTACTATTATCAATGTCAGTTTCAAGTTATTCATTTTATCGAATATTATTGAACAAATCGTGAGGATGGCTTCACATTGTTAGTAGAAGAAAGGAAAGAAATAAAACTAGTAACATGAAACCGTACTTTATGACTAATATTACTGTATACCTAGAGAGAGAAAAATAACGTATTAAAATATATATTAAACTGAGTTAGGTCATTTAACGTGAAATAGTATTATAAAGCCAAGAAAATGTACTAACTAGATAAATAATACATAGAAACACAAAAGCTATAATATCCATATTGATAATAAAGTACTCGAATTAACAAGAAGTCGTAAAATTCAATGCACATAAATTAATGTGATATGTGCTTGGATAGGTACTGTCTTTCTCAAAGTATTGGAAGTCAATATACTACCAACGCCGGAAAAAAATGAATCTGGACAAGTCTTAGACTCGAGAAAAAAAGGAAAAAGGATATGGTAAATTATCACAAATTAAAGATCCGTAACCAAGGTGTGACAGGTGGTGGTTCTTTTCCCAAATTTCGAGTGACGATTTTATTTATGTTACCGAGCAAGTGTATAACGCTAACGTGGTTTTATGTGAATGTATTTCATTAACATAATGAGAAAGCACAAACATTAACCTCATTTGAGTGATCTACTGTAAGCACAAAGCTCTTAGAAACAGTTGTGTGTGTGTGTGTGTATTTCATCATTTCACTAGCGTAGGTGTATTGAATACTCTATGGTATATACAGTATATATGCACTGCTGACCAAAATCTTAAGGCCAATTCAAATAAAGAAAAAAATATCTATTTTTCGTTGTTTGACTCAACCACATATTTGAGAAGAGCTTCGAAAGATGAAAATAACAAAAGAGAAAATAAATATAAAAGACTTTTTACAATTTAATAGGGAAAATGTGAGTACTATGAAATTACCCTAAATATTAGCTGGTCAAAAGTTTAAGATCATACCAAAAGAAGTCTTAAATAGGGTAGGAAATGTCCAACAAGAGATATCAGTCGTGGGTTGCACGACCGTCATTACGAATAACTTCAAACATTCGCTTTGGCATGGTCGATATGAATGTTTGTAGAAGGCTGGCTGGGATCTTATTCCAAACAGTGAAGATGGCTTCATGAATGTCATGCACTGTTTGGAATTGACGTCCATTTCTATATACTTCCCTTGCCATCCACCCTCAAACATTTTCAATGGAGTTCAGTTCGGGCGAACACGCTGGATGGTCAAAAACAATCACGTTATTTGCCATGAAAAAATCCATTGTCCTGCGGGCATTGTGGATTGCAGCGTTGTCCTGCTGAAAGATCCAGTCATATCTACACAAGCAAGGGCCTTCAGTCAATAAGGATGCTCTCTTCATCATGCCATTGTAGACAGCTGAAGCTCCATTGTTCCATGGAAGGAGAAAGCACCCAAGATCATAATGGAACCTCCTCCACTGTGTGATGTAGAAAATGTCTCCGGTGGGATATCCTTGTCGTGCCAGTAACATTGGAAGCCATCTGGATCCTCCAGGTTAATTTTTTTCTCATCACAAAACAAAACCTTCGTCCACTTTTCTACGTCCTATGTTTGGTGCCTCTCAGCAAAGGTTAACCAGGCTGTTTCGTGGTGTGGAAGGAAGTGTGGACTTTGAAAACGTTTACGGTTTTTAAAGCCTTTCTCTCGTAGATTCCGTCTTATTGTTTTTGAGCTGCATTCTGCGTCTGTAAGAGCCTTAATCTAGTTAGACGATCGGCTGTTGTCTTGCCGGACAACCCGTCGAAACATTCTGCTCAACACCAGAAAAATTTTCTTGGGCCAACCACTTGAAATTCTCATTCCGTTTCTCTCATGGTCTTTTAAGAAATTTGCAACAGCAGTTTAATACGCCCAATCTCACCAGCGATGGCACGTTGACAGATACCTTGGTTTTGCAGCTCGATAATTCTGCCACGTTCAAACTCTGTCAACTTTTTAACCTTTGTCATGTTTTACCCAATGTAACACAGGAGATGTCAGTGGGAGATGTTAACAACGCTAATGCTTGAACACAAATGACTAAATTTCGTTACGTGTTTACTGATTAACGCTTCGTTTCAGTATGGTCTTAAACTTTTGACCAACTAGTACTTAAACTAATTTCGGAAAGTTCACGTTTTTCCTATTAAATGCTGAAAAAAGTTTTTTTCCCTTTTCTTATTTTCATCTTTCGAAGCTCTACTCAAATAAGTGGTTAAGTCTAACAACGCAAAATGCATATTTTTATGTTCATTGGCCATAAGATTTTGGCCAACAGTGTATATATATATATGTGTGAGTGTGTGTGTGTGTGTGTGTGTGTGTGTGTGAACAGACTGACTGGGTTATCTCGGTGCTTGTAAACCTAACAGTATAGAAATAGGTATCCCAGTGTAGCACTCTAGACCGTATTGGTCCCTAGAGTTGAGTTAAAGCAGACCCTATTTTGTCAGTTTCTGTGTATTCTGCAACTTTTAAAAAACTCTGTAGAATCCTATAACCACAGTTTTTGATTTAGTATGCCTCTGATTTAAACAATCCAGCTATGTCTATTACCTAGTTATATACGTTATAAATTTTAAGAGTTTGGACTGTCTCGTGTATTCGGGTGTGGTACAATTTAGTAAGCGTATTTCCCTATTTCCCGCAGACCCACTAATAAAAGTTCAGACGAACTCTAATAAACAGAATAGATTTGTTACTTAGTGAACTCCGACCAATTTCCTCACACAGAAGGAGACAAAACTTAATAATGCATAAACTTAAGTCTCCGATGTATGAAAGCAATCACAGTGAAGCAAAAAATGCAAGTATTTACGGTGAAAGTGTTAAACAGATTATTGAAAACTATCACGAAACACGTCAGTAGGAAGCAACAAAAATATTTTGTTTCTTTTAGCAAAGGCTATTTGCTGTGTACACCGAGGGGAATCGAATTCCTGATTTAAACGTTGTCAATCCGTAGGCTTACCGCTGTACCGGTGGAGGACAAGATCTTATCCACCAATATATTTAGGTAAAGCTAAAAGTTGAGCCAAAAATATATTTATCATTAGAGTGGAAAAGCCAAGTTTTAAATGCAAAATGCAATAACGACATCAAAGCCAGATTGGTCACGGAACTCTCTTCGTCCACTGATATTCTTTTATTGTTATTCAACAGTAAGAGTGGGGCAGTCCATGGCTACCAGCCGACTCGCGTACAGAAATACAACGTTATACTTTGGAACGTGAAAGCTATCTTCCCTGCAAAAGAACGTAGTGATTCGGTCAAGTATCAGATACACGTAAGATGGATTTAAGTTTGATTGCATACTTATGCAAGTTTCTACGCTCAAGTGGAAATCATTGAAAATGCGGAGATTTCAAAATGTTTACATATTAACTAAGCTGTAGGAAACACCTGGTACTAGCCTGTACCACATTCACAATGCTACACGAGGCTATCTGAACAGTTCTAACGTTCAGAGCGCGGTATCTTTTCTTTTGCGGTAACGGGAGGCAAGTCAATGATCCTCTGCCCGTAGCTCAGCACACTAACTTTTAGGCCTCGCTTAGTTCATTAGAAGTGAGATACTGAGGAAATTATCTGCTTATGATTTTATCTGCTGTTTTATTTTCTTTGTGTAATAATATATAATTTGATAATATTTACAATTTTTTTTTGCCCATGATACAGGGATGTAAATGGTTAGTTCGTACTGCGCCGTGAGAGACTAAAATACCAAATATACTATTACAACATGTGCACAAAGATGTGTTATAACCTCTTGTAAGTAGATGACAGTGTTATACGTACTGTTGCCGAACGTTTACTTATTCTTTGAAGAATCTTTATGCCTCTGTGTTATATTTTATTTCATTTTGGTGAGCAACGAGCACAGATTTCTGTTACCTTTTGTGCTTACTTGCTGAATTAAATCGTTTTTTATTGTTCACAATTCTTTTATAGATTCTTATTTGCTATTGTTATGATGTCAGCTGTTGGCCAAAGACTTAACTTTACGTTTTTCAAAACGTCTAAATAACATACACTGTAGTTTGGGAAACGCCCCCCAGTGGCTCAGCGGTATGTCTGCGGACTTACACGCTAAAATCCGGGTTTCGATACCCGTGGTGGGCAGAGCACAGATAGCCCATTGTGTAGCTTTGTGCTTAATTCAAAACAACAAGTTTGGGAAACTATTTACTATGTAGCGTTTTTGGTTAAGATGATAGAACTGGCACACTACCAGGTTTAAAGTTTTTGTTTTACGGTTATTGGAAGACTAGACAAGAAGTAAAGTATGTTTTATAAAAACTAGTGTTTGGATAGTTAAAAGGGAGGGGACAGATAGCCCATTGTGTAGTTTTGTACTTAATTCGAAACAACAGCAAATAATAACAACAAAGGCATCAGTACCCAGGGCTGAACGATGTTTCATACGAAAATTACTGGGCAATATTGCATCTCCAATGACGAATGCGATCTTGAGGGGTTTCCATATTTTCGGGCGGAAAGGCACCAAGACCAATTAACATATATTTTAAATATAAAGAAAAATAAATTAAAGTAAAATATGTATGTATATAAACTTTAAATCTTATATTTATAGTTTACATATTTATGTATTTTAAAAAAATAATAATAAATAAATTGCCACCAGCTAACTTGACCTACTGTGAATAATAGACTATAAATGGACATTGCCCTGAGAAGGACCTAACATACAAACAGTTAGGGAAAATAAGTTCAGGAAGGAGGAAGAGGTCAAAGAGAACCTGACCCTCCAGGGCAAAATACCCAAATACCATTGATCCATCGTAGCTTGGGAATCTTTTGTGTAGCAGCAATAGGAGGGAAAATTGATATATTAGCTCTAATCAACCTATGTGTAATTGAAAGGAAACAAGTATTAACAAAACACAATTATCTGATTTATTTATTTGTGTTTGCTAAACATTTCTAGAGATGGCGTTCGAACAATACTATTAAATTATTATATCCTTTCAGGTGCTTTTGATTTTTGTTTCGAAATTATGTATGTTATTAGGAGTAATGACACATTGTTAAAAAAATGATTATTATTTTTCGTAACTAGGTGCTATTCCAGCACAAAGCTATATAATAGTGAGTTTCGTTTAAGAACATCATTATATTAGTATTTTAATGATAATTCATTATTCAAATTCAATTCATATGAAGTACCATACATACACTGTTGTTATCTGCAACCATAAAATAAAGTAAAACCCATAATGATTGGAATGCATTGATTCATCATTTGTGTGCACTCGCTGTAAGCGAAATTTTCAGCCGTAATCCCTATAATTTCTCACGAGGTTCAACCAACTTAGAAGGTATAGTTTAGTTCTGAATGTACACAATATGTTAATAATATAACCTTTACTATGAAAATAATCATAGCAAAATTAAAAAAGCATATTTTAAACGATAGTCTTTAAGATACTAAGATTTAAAAACGAATATAATTTACTTACAAAGTGCATAAAACTACATTTTGCTTCCTTCCCTAAACCTTATTAAACCCGCACCGACAGTATATTATTAGAGTAGTTATTACGATAAATTAGTGTAATGCATGTTACTGATTAATGATAGTACGGCAGAGACAGTGCAGCAAAAACCTAATATAATTAACTTCTGATCGTAGCAAGCTAAACACATGGAACACAATGAAAACCACTAAAACGTTAAAGAATATAGCCGATAAACCCACTTTTTCTGGCTTAGAGTGTATTTCTTCACCAGTTTGCTATCTTCGGCCGCATTGTCAACAATATTCCACAAAGTTCTGTCAACTACGAGATTCAGGTCAGACCCATCCACATACCAGGAACCCAGGGCATAAAACGATCTTACAATACATATTTAACAATAAAAAGCAAAATATAATAAAAGTGAATGTATTAAACATTCAAACCAATACTGCTGATCAAGGTAACAGTAAAAAGAGAAGAAGGTGTATGACACTTTTTTTGAAAATACAAATAATTAAATAACAAGACCTTGGAATTCCTAGGAAAAATGTTAATACTCTGATTAATTTAACTATAATGATATATTTTACTAAACACACGAGGTCATTTGTGAAAAAAGATGTCACTATTAACCATTTGTTTCAATAAATTTCTCTCGGTGTGATTACACAAATCTGCGACGTGTATTAATAACTAGATTTCTAAATTAGTATTACAATTGAACTGATCAAAGTGAAAACAAAATTGTTTAGACTTTATTAATAAATTGATGAATTACAAATAGTTTTATACAGATTAAAATGCATTATCGATCAGTGTATAGATTTAGATGGAACTTAAGTCAAATATGTGAAATCCCTTTAGATGATATGAGATATATGTTTGGAAACATCGATATCTACGATATCTTACAGCTAATGGTGCAATGGGTTTTAATTATTGTAAGGTTCAAGCCTGTTTATAGTGTACAGAATATTGTGATCATATATCATCTCATTTTGGCAATTATAACGATTATCATTCACAATTAAACTGCGGCCTCTATACGGAAGAAAATTAAATACATCTTTCTCGGTTAATAATACCAATGTTTAACTACTTTCTGTTATCTTTTAGGTTATAAAATTTAGTATATTTTATTAATTTATACTAATGTTTTCACTAATTTGCGCCATCTTTTAAGATGTGATAGTAAGGAAACATACATTTTAATCAAAATTTAAAATGGTTTTATTAATTACCTGAATATATTTGAACGCCTTGAGAAAATGTCTACAATATAACAGTACTAATTCTTTATTTCGAAATGATAACTCTTTCCAAGACGGGAAGTATGTTACGCAGTGTTTAACAGTGAAATCCGTGTGCAAAATGAGTTTCAAGGCTATTAAAAAAGTACCATAGCGGTTACATCATACTATTGTAGTACCATTGTGGTCCGGATATTTTGTTGCAAACATTTAGTTACTAGACATTTCATTACCGCTACCAGTGTAACTTGAACAATTTGTGACGGGTGCATTCATGTTAAATTGTTTGTGTGACATGACAGTTTTTGTTACGAATACTGATCCTGTGACAGGTAGTTTTTGTTACTGTTATTGGGTTTTTTTAGCATAAAACTGGTTGGTGACAATAATAAAAATATGCGAGAGAGTTATGTCCTCCCGGTATTTAAATTAGGTATTGGTGAATCTCATAACAAGACTAATCAATTACTACTAAAATAAATCATAAAAATTGTAAATAAACCTTTTGTTCAGAGGTCATAATAGCTTGGATGCCATAACGAAATGTCTTTTGTGACAACAGCTCTGTGTCACAAGACGTTCGCACAAGATGTTCTAGACTCGTATCATTAATGTTCTGACAAGATAACCATTCGGGTGAAAATCTCAGAAATTAAAGGCTTTGCTGTAACAGCTTGTATCATGTTACTGTAAGAAAAAAGTGGAACATATATAATTTCATTATACAGCCGAAATAGTGGTATAAAACACATACAACACTGAATTATACAGCTGTGCTAGTGATATAAAACGCACAAAACATTTATTTATACAGCTGTGTATAGTACAAAACACTGAATTATACAGCTGTGCTAGTTATAAAACGCATAAAACATTTAGTTATACTATACCTCGTGTTCTACAGCAAAGCGGTAGATTTTTTGTTTTGTTTTTGTTCTGCAAAATGCGCCACGTAAAACCCAAACAATTTAAGCTCAGACTTATGTCCTCTGTGAAACGTCATTGTTAAAGTACTCTGATAACAAGAGTTTATGGTTTAATGTATTTATTCGAGGCGCAGTTTAATCCACTTTATACAAGAGTAAGAAAAGCCCACTACTAAAGTGTTATGAATTTGATACTGGTTAATGTAGTTCTGAAGCTTTATTAGCCCCACGTCACCAATATAATGTATACTAGTATGCCAAGCTAGAGAGAGAGATGTTAAAAAATCTCTGTCTATGAGCTAAACACAAGGATTTTTGGACTGTCCATGCGTAGGCCACAACTAAACATAAAAGACGGTTACAACGAGTTTGAGTGCTGTCCCTAATGGTCATAAGCTGCGTTATAAAGAACGAACTGAGAGAACACAGCGACAGAGCTGTCCCATTAACTACTGATAATGATAACATAAATCTTGACCATATCTAGTTGATGGTTATAAAAGGTGAACGTTTAATACAGTAAAATAAAGGCTAACCAGGAACGAGAACAATGAGGGTTAATATTTATTTTTACTTTTTCTTATAAATACTATATAACTAGCATAAAATCTTGATATTTAGCAACAAAACTAGATTTTCGAAATTTATTGTTACGTGTATATGTCAGTCTATTAAGAACTGTTACTGACATAACCTGGTGGTTAGGGTATTCTAGTCTCTGCGGTCTGCAACTTCAAATCCCGTCACCGAATATGCTAGCCCTTTTAATAAAGGTAATATACTGTACAGAAAATTCCACTTGCTGTTAGTAAATGAATGGTGGTTCGTGGTGTTAATTAGCTGCCTTTGCCAGTGCTTCGAGTAGCTTTACGCGAAATTGCACAAAGAAACAAACTATTCATTTATATTATAAAATAATCATAGCTTATTAACAAAAATCAGTTGACACTTGCGTAAATTTTGGACCATTCCTCACAATATTTCCAGATACTGCAGATGCTTGTATTAATACCAGTTGTGTTTCTCTAATGAGTGTGTATGTTTCAGAACTTTATTTGAAATACGAAATAGTAAATAGGTCTAAGTGTCGTAACTTTGGCACTACATCAAAGGCAATATAAAACGCTATACGTAGGCTGTTAATTTTAACAAATATATTAATATTTATTTCTAATGTGACTTTTTTTGCGCTATACTTCAATATATATATATATATGTGTGTGTGTGTGTGTGTGTGTGTTTAATATATAAAATTACGTTTTTTATCAGCTGGGATCTACAAAAATCATGGAAGCTTGTTTACCGTAATGTGTATTGATCCTTGTTTTTTTGTTGCTTAGACACACACACACACACACACACACACACACACACACACACACACACAAGATAGGTCATAATAATCCCAGTAAAGATACTAAGAATACTAATTTATTGGAGGTTTAACCCGCTATAATCAGGTGCTTTAGGCGCTCAACTCGTAATATGAGGGTTTGTGGGTTCGAATCCCCATGATATCAAGCATGCTCGTCCTTTCAGCCGTGAGGACGTTATAATATTACGATCAGTACCACACCTCGTTAATAAGAGTAGCCAAGAGTTGGCGGTAGGTTGAATGACAAGTTGCTTTCCATATAGTCTTACAGTGCTTAATTAGGGACGGCTAGCACAGATAGCCCTCGTGTAGCTTTGCGAAGAATTCAAAACAATAATATTTTGACTTCTCCATTATCATGAAATGTTCTATCCACTCTTTCCCCTATGCTTTCTTATGTATCCCACTGTTGTTCTTCTGTTATTTCTAATAAAGTTCCATAAGTGTTTTCTGTTTTGATTTATTTGAGTTCTGTTTTATTCGTTTCCCGTTTCTCCTATAGTTTCTGTCAGAGATTTCATATATATTTTCTCACTGCTTTTCTTATTTTCCTCAACTTCTCTTTTCAAATCTTCTTTCCCTTGGTACATTCAACGTCCCATCATCTGGCGTTTTTCTCTTCTTTTTATTTTTTCATCATCTGACACACGTATTTCTTCAGTTGTTGTTGTTTTTTTCTTATTCGCAATTCTATTATCCTACCTTTTTCATTACTTTGTCCTGTGTAGTCTTATCTAAAGAGTTCTACTCCATCGCCTATCCACATAATATTCATTTTATCCTTTTTCTATTCTTGTTTACGTTATTTCTCTAACTTTAATTTCTATGTAATAAATATCGGTCGATGATTTAATTCTATCATGTTTCCTCTACTTAAACCTTTCAATCTCTTCATATGTCTCCAAGTGGCACACCAGTACTGCTAGAAAGCGTGTTTCGATACTCGTAATGGGAAAAACATAGATAACTCTTGTTTAGCTTTATGTTTAGCTACAAACAACAATGACAACAAACTGTTTATACGTTTTGTATTCCTTTCATAAATTGTTCTCCTTCCAGAAAGCTATCTTCTACACTTATCCAAGTATTCATATCTGTCATAATTTCGTCTCTCTTCTTCACATCTGTGTAATTTCTCTTCCATTTCTTGGATTAATAGTTCCGTCCCTTCATTGCTGTAAACCGTACCTACCTTACTATTAAACTGTTTGATTCCACAACTATTTATAAGTTCACCATTATTCATCCTTTACCGTTCTACCAACAAGTTACCCTTTTTACCGGTTCCTCCTTGCTTTTTGACTAACATACCTTATATTCATGTAATTCTTTTACCTTTTCCACGATAAAGAAATTAATATATAGGTTAGTTTGTACATTAGTGGGTTATGTTTAGTTTATTAAAATGTGTTCTCTAAAATTATTTTATAGTGTAACCTGTTTTCGTAACGTATATTTGACAACGTGTGTCTTTAGTAGATGAAGTCGTATACACAGTTTTTTGAAATTTAATAAGGTAACAACTGCCAGGTGGTTTGGCTGATAACTGTTTAATAGACTCTAAGTAAGAAAATTGTACTCCAATTTTGTTATCCGTTGTAATTACACTTGCTTGTGAACGAAAGCGTGGTCGTACTTAACGCTAAATGGTTTTTGTCGGCTATTATGTACGTCTTGACGTCTTCGTCTTTTCTATGACATAACGGTCTCAGATGTAGCTTGAGGAAGTTTGTTTTACAATAGACAGCACATTAAGACGGTAAATGTAACAGCAGCATTTCGTTTAAGAACTGTCTTCAACATTCTTCCCAGCAGTTTTAATTTCTAGCTCGTTTACTGACTTCCGAACTTTTAGTGTTGCCCGAAGCTCTAACATCGAACGTAGAGTCTCGAGAGATCGGTAATCTTTTGTTGCAGAGTTTATTTAGAAGAGTTTTAAATTGGGCTAGTCTCTACTTCATATATTCTTTGTTTAAAACACCGAGGGAAAGAATAAATAGAAATCAACCTCGGGAACTTTCTAGCGTTTAACACCAGTGTATCACGAGAGTTGTCCCTAAAAATGAACTCATTTAATCTCTATAAACTTTTTAAAGTGCAAAGTCCGAATCTAAATAAAAAAATTACCCTTGTCAAGATAAAACAACTATCTAGCTCTAACAGAAGAAATTTGTTTTGAAGGTTCCGTGTTTGGTTTAAAAGATCGGTATTTTTACTTTGCGCTCTTGTGTCTGTTTACCATACTTGAGAGAAAGTCTGAACTTAAATCGTAGCTTTAGTGACATTTCTCGTCATTAATTTGTTTTTCAAACATGCATTGATTGTCAATTATTTTTTTAATATCATCAAGGTATTATTAGTGTATTAAAAAGTATATGGGGTAACATATTGTAGAAATCACTGTATTGTTATATTTAAACGTAACAGATAATTTAAGCTTTAATGTCACATCTGTGTTCTTTGTTTTGCGTCACAGTAACATATATAATGTAGAACATTATAACAAAATTCGGTGTCTTGCCGAGGTTATATATTTAAGCCTAACTTTTTAATTTCATAGGGAACCATAACCGCGTAAAGTGCACTAATTTAAATGCTTTTAAGAATCTTAAATATATACACCTGAACAAATTCAATGTATAAAGGTGGGTCTTATTCTTTAGTCTTTCGTGTTTAATATTTCTATTAAAAGAAATACAAAAAATGATTTTTTCTAGCAGTTCTATCGAACTTAAGTGAGTGTTCATTATTATGCCACTGCAAATATGCGGACATGCACGCTAAAAATCGGGTTTCGATACCCGTGGTGGGCAGAGCACAGATAGCCCATTGTGTGGCTTTGTGCTTAATTAAAAAAAAACATACCCCTAATTTTGAAAGTCATAAAGCTTATGACTTTCATGACAAAATAACGAAGTACATCCAGTTGTAAATATTTTACACAGCTTTTGTCTTCTGTTAGATATATAAACCTTCTATTCTTTTAGATTCTGACAAACCCATTTTAACTGTTTTATCTTACAGAATCTCACAACTGTGGAGTAAGTAGAATATACTGCTATGCATTAAACCACTGTTGTGATTTTAATATATCATTTATTTTTGTGCAGAAGACGTATCAGTTTGTCGTGTTGTATGCGTCAGAGGATTTACACCTTTGCAGGATTATATTATGTATCGCTTGAGGCTGTTTGGAGGGAGAGTAAGAATTATATACGTTGTTGTCTGCAGTGCAGATAAAATCATAAATATAGAGAATCATTGTGTAAATTGTAGAGGGTTTGGGTGTTCTGAGTATATCTTTTTATACTTTTCAAAGCGTGGATATTGAGTATGCTTGTTAGAATATATTTTATTTGTTTAGCAAAATTTTCGTTATCTGGCAGAGCCTTACTTTTTGGGTTCTAACGTTTATTGTTTTCTGTATGTTACTCTTAACTCATAAAAACACACATATAAAAGTAGTAATGTGCACTAGCTTTAAAAACATAAAATAACGAAGTTACAATAGCTCTAAAAGCATAAATGCTAGAACGAGGCTACAGTGGATTTAAAAATATGAGATTGTACTGGGTTTAGAAATGTAAACACTACAACGAGTCTATACTGTCCTTAAAAATATAAACACTATAAAAAGGTATACTATCTTAAAAAAATATAGACACTGTATGAGACTAAATTGTTGTTTATAATTAAGCACAAAGCTAGACTATGGGCTATCTGTGCTCTGTCCACAATGGGTATCGAAACTCGGATTTTAGCTGGGAAGTCTGCAGACAGACCGCTATGCCACTGGGAGCATGTAACTAAGTTATTACAGTCAAGTTGTTTAAAGTAAAATAAAAGAAAAGAAAACGATGTGCTAAGACAAGACAGTAAAGTTTGTAGACTTTAAGACTTACGAGAAATCCAACATTGACATTTGCCGTTTTGGACTCAAGGTGTCCATTATTCTGTGATTATTGTAAGTATAAAGTACGATTCAAATCTTCACCAAAATGGTTTATGAAAATAAGTTATGGTGGTAACTTTATATGAATGCTTCTGTTGTTTCAGATCCATGAGTTATTCCACAGGTGGCTTGGACGACAATTAATGTTGATGATTTATCAAATCATGTTGCGAAGGCGAACGTGATCAGTTTCCAGATCATTTGATACTTATGCATATCTTGTCGAATTCGCTAGTAGATTAACCCACGAAAATATAAATTGCTATAAAAACGTGAGTAGTTATAAATTCTTCTCAGCAAAATGGATATCAGTCATGAAAGTAAAATAGATTGCAGCTCTTGTTCGTAACTGTTGAGGTAAGTTTTATATATTGTAGCTTCTTCTTTCTTCATAATTTGTAGTCGTTATTATGAACATAGAACTTTTGTCACCAGTACTGAATATTTGTTTCATTTACTCGTAATGTTTTCTACATACTCTTCATTCTATAATACAGTAGTGTTTCATTAACTCTGGCCTGATCTAACAACAATGCTAATACCATTGTAACTACACGTATTACTCATTAGAGCACATAGAAGTTGTAATGGATCATTATAAAATACTAGTAGTTTCAAAAATTAATAAATCTTACGATATCTATACAACATTTAATAATAAATAATAAATATAATAATTTAATATTAATAATAAATAATAAATTTACACGATTGTATTTCACAAACGTATTCTGACACCTTTCACAACATTATATACTTCAGATATAGAAGTTAGGTAAAGACTGTCAGTTTCGTTTCATAACTGCAGTACCCCGTACTGATGTTAATTTTGGGTCAGCTGCAGTCTGTGAAACGGTATACCAAATTCTGAGCATCGTCTATTAATGCAGCCAAAAGGACATCACTGTCTTGAATATTCGCTCATTGCTGGCGAATATGACAGACACTAGAAGAAAACGATAAGACCGAGTGACGACAATATGTCATTCGTAAAAAGGTCTGTTCGATCGTTTATTTGTTCCTCTAAATTTTTCTTCTGCTACTTGTAAACGTTTAAAGGTGTCACTGATAAGGTTAAAAAATGACTGGCCTTCGCGTGTAGTTTGTTAATGACATAGAGAAAACGGGTGTTGTTTATTGGTTAGTGTGCTGACCTATGGATCTAAGGATTCATGGTTCGCACCCCGTTACAGCAAATACAATACGCACTCTGCACTTTGGTGTGATGAATGCGTTATAAGAGTTAGAGTTAAATACAGCTATTGGATGGCGTAGCCTAAAAATTGGCAGTGTGTGCAGCATACAAATATATTGTGCAGAATATTTATTCTTGTGTTTCGGAATGAAATTAGGAACAACTAACGCAATATAACCTTTGTGTAGCTTTACGCGAATATCCAAAAAAGAAACAAATGTTTCATGTTTTACGGGTTATATACACATAATTAACAGACTTGGCCTACAAAATAATTTTTGTATGCAACTAAAGAATACTCAACGCCAAATGTAATGGTAATAGAAATAATGCCAGCTTTAGTCGGAAGTAGCCTTATTTCTTTACTGTTCACAGTATTTGATTTTGTAAAGATTCTTTTTCGTAATGTATATTTTATACATAATTTATAAAATAAAAAACAGTATATGATGTTTAAATCTTCTTTATTCAATTGTTAATTAATTTATAATTATCTTCATTTTATTTTATATTTCTCAATCTATTTCTACTATATTTTACGACACTATACCTAGTGGTTTCGCGGTATATCTGAAAGCTTAAGATGCTAAAATTTGAGTTTTTACCTGTGATCAGCAGAACACAGATAGCCATTGTGTTGCGCTATGCTTAAGCAACAAAAACTTTTTTTTTTTATGTATTCACCATGTTTCAACCTTAACCATAAGCAATGCTGGCGAGTGTTTGGGGCCTCGAGCCATTCTGAGCGAATAAAAACTTACGTTTTTATTTTGCTGTATACCACAACTGTTTATACATCTAAAATAAAATTTAGACATTTAACTTTAGCTTCGTTTTCCTTTTTTTTTTAAGAACATGACTTCTTAAAAACCCTGTCCCTCCTAGGGTGCAACTCCTTGGTGGACTGTGTGTTACACTCTTGTCGCGACCTTACATTTGCTGAATGTCAGCTATCAGTTTTTCAGAGTCCACCTACTTACCTTTATCAAGTGTGTATCACAATTATTACCACTTCGAACTGCGAATTAAAATGTCCAAGGTTCGTACCCGCAATATGGCATAGAATATGCTCAGTGCTTTCTGCCCTTTCGTCACGGTCTATTTTGTTATTCAATGATTAGTCATGTACGCAGCGGTAGCTACTGGTTGCTTGCTTTCCCTGTTGTTGAAAGTTTGAATTATAGCCTGCTGTTTTCATTCCCTCTTGTTAACAGTTCTAAATTAAAGTCTGCTGTGACCATATCATGTAGGTTTATAACTCTATGCGTCGCTTAAGGTGCGTCTACTCGTGTAACTCTTCATTTATGATTATCAACTATCTGTCAAACAATCCGTCTATTTATGTATCATTAATTTGTCAAGTTTTTCATCTGCATATTTTAATCTCTCTTCAGGTTTAGAACGAAATTTTTAATATAATAATCACAAGTTTGATTATTTTAGGAAGGTGAAGTAAAAAGAAAAGGTATTACCAAAAAATAATTAAAAAAACAAGAAAACACTTTCAGCGAGCTAGCTTGTCGGTCGATTTTTACTTCTGCAAAAATCAACTGACAATCCAACTTCCTGGCAAAGAAAAACATTAAAACAGCGAGTTCGCATTGTTGAAAGAAAAAAGTCGATTTTTTTATACATATGCTGCATAATTATGAAGTAATATCGACAAAAATCCTATAATTTTACACAAAAACTCCAGTAGTACGGTGTCGGTACACGTATTGACCGTTTCGAGGAATTCGTGCGTCATAACATTTGATAGACCGTGGTGGTACGGGTCTAAATGGCTCACACTGGATATCTTATATATAGGTTTAAAGTTTCAGTACTGTATAACTCGCTATTTATCAGCAAAATAATCATAATTTCCGTTTAAACCGAATACAGCGTAAGGCAATTTCGAGCAAGCAAAAATCCTATATAAATCTGTCCATATACATTTGTAATTCAAATATTTATTTTATGAAAATAATTCTGGCATTAAAATCGTTCCTATTCATCGTAAATCGCAGCTGACTTGGTTGCTTAAACATTGAGTAAAACGTGTGGTTATAGGGTCTCTAAACACATCAACACAATATTCATACTAAATGCAACAAATACCATTATCAGATTTCTCAAAAAAATGTAAATTAAAAACTATTTAGACCCTGTAGGAAAATATTTTAGATATAAGATGAACTTTCTTTAAAATACGTTTAATTTCCAAATGTATCGCCACTCTTCTTAGATTCGAAACTATGCGAATATTTAAAATTCATGAAAATTAAATGATGCACGTATTCAGTAAAAGTCTGTGGAGAAATTGAAGCATCAGTTAATGTTTATGAAGAATCAGAGTAAAACGACATTGAATACTGCAAATATGACCGTAGTTGATGAGGAGGAAACGTCTGTCAGTTTACGGGACTAAAGATTGCATTTATTGCGGATCAGTAGAAATAATCAATGTATTGAAGTGACGGTAACGTTTGTAGTCGAGGAGTCTTAGAAAATTTTAACAAGTGCACTGAAGTAAAGATTACGTTTTTAGTGGATTAGTAGAAATAATTGAGCAGTGTATTGAAGTGGAGGTAACTTGGTAATAATGGATCTCGTACCTATGTGGCGGTTATTATAGGTAAATGCATGTAAGTATAATGGTATAAAAGAATAAAACTGTTTTATTGTGCATAAATTTATATATATATCACCGAAAGTTATTTACTGTTTAATAGTTATTATACTAGTTTTGTTTTTCTTTATATACTTGATTTCATGTTTTCCCTATGAAACTGTTTTCTCCTCTTACTTTGAAAATCGATGATTGTATAATGTTTACGTGAATTTGTCTACTAACTGTTTATTTTGCAATAGGTTTTCATTTTGGGCGTTTTATTTTATCGACATTGCACAATATTGGGCCCGGCATGGCCAAGCGCGTAAGGCGCGCGACTCGTAATCCGAGGGTCGCGGGTTCGCGCCCGCGTCGCGCTAAACATGCTCGCCCTCCCAGACGTGGGGGCGTTATAATGTGACGGTCAATCCTACTATTCGTTGGTAAAAGAGTAGTCCAAGAGTTGGCGGGGGGTGGTGATGACTAGCTGCCTTCCCTCTAGTCTTACACTGCTAAATTAGGGAACGGCTAGCACAGATAGCCCTCGAGTGGCTTTGTGCGAAATTCCAAAACAAACAAACATGCACAATATTGTTTATTTTAGCATTGTTCTGAAAGACAGGAGCTAGACAGTTTGAACAAGATGGTGAAGTTATAGAGGGTTTATAGAGGCATAGTTTATTGTATGTTTTACTAGACAAGTGTATGTAAAGTGTCAAGGCGTTAGCATAGTTACTTGTATAGCATACTAGATATTAGCATCTTATATCTTATCACAAGTTAGAATAGTTATATATGTGGTATTCCATACAAGTGTTTATGATATAACAAGAAGTCTGAATAATTAACTATATGGCGTACGAGACATCTAAAATAGTGCACAAAATCAAACAGCGAATTACATGCGAAGCTAAACAGCTGGTTTATTGCTGTCTCAAACAAATAATATATTGGATAAACTGAGCAAACACTCGTGTATTCCGAGGACAGTTCGTATGGGTATTAAAACTTTTATTAGGATCGAGTAAAGAACAACGTTTCGACCTTCTTAGGTCAACGACAGGTTAACAGTGAGCAAACACTCAGCGCCTGAATTACCGAACGCCATTGAGATATAAGATTGAAATATAACTAGTAACCAATTTTTATTCAAGGCGTAATGTGCCATGAAATATAAACTTTCTAGGTTGTTTTTACATTTTTATTGTTAGTTAATTTATAATTTCTCATCTTTCATTTCAATTATCCAAACATTCTTCCTTTATATAGAATATAACCCTGTGTAGCTTAAATTAGCCGTTTCTGATATGGTTATTAATGTATATTGAACAAGATCCTGTTTCACCTATTATATTTTGTAATTTACTGTGTATTGCCCTACCTATTCAGTTAGATACAAAGTGCGCGGTACGTCCTTTTATCACATATTACTTGTGATGTTATACATTGTTGTATATAGCGTTCCATGTTATTCGTTTCATTTTATTTGTATGCCTCTGAAGATGGGCTATTATCAGCTTAAAAGCTTAAGCTTAATAATTTTTTATGCTTTTATAATCATCATTAAAATGTAATTTTTGCACTTTTAAATTTTTTTTTCGTTGAAATTTCTCTGGAAGGTTTTTTTACCAGTTTTTTCAAAGTATACAGGTGAAGGAAATTCCTGATAATTCTTACACAAAGCTTATAGGGCTTCTCAGTTGTATAGACTTATATAACAGGCATGTATTTTTATATATATTTGAAATCAGAGCAATCAATGAGTTGGCCCTTTTGCTTTATCATCTTGTAAACTACGTCCTAGCAACAGTAACACAGTAAAGATACGTCACAAGTGTGTACGCTCTGGGTCCGGTTGAATCTTTTTTTGCTTACACTGTTTTTTTTTTCCTATTCCTACTTATTCTGATCGTTAAAATGTGCATTTTAATTGCATGCCATGAATTAAAAAATGGAGTAAAAGTTACTCAGTGTTTAACTTCTATTCTATTAAAGGTCTATCTTTTGGTAAGTTTTTATCAGACTTCGTTGCCAAAAATTTGAAGTAATAATGATAAATATTGTGCAGTGAAACATTAAAATTTGTTCGAGTTAAAAAGGTGAGATTTCTTTGCTCAGTCGCTTTTCTTTTCCTTCGTGTGTGATGAAGGCCGATATGTCTACAGTTGGGTTTCTTCATAAAGAGAGAATTTTATTCAACCATAATAGCTGAAAAATGTTTAATTGATAAACATTTACTGTTGTTTAAAACTATTTCTTACAGATAATTCTTTTCATATATATATATAAGTATTCGAACTAACATAATTAAATAAAACCGTGTAAATAATTCTGAATAACAAAACAAAATTAAATTTATACAAAAAGAGAAAAACTTGACGCTACGAGGACACGAGTCATGTGATCTGGTTATAATAACCCGTAACACCATAAGGTAATAGATTCGATACCGTGTGTGCTTCACTGTAAATTATCAGAATTTGAGATGTGTGAAAAGCCAAACAAAACTACTCCACTTCACGCCCTTCTCGAAATGCTTTGTTCTGTTTTGTCAGTTTTTTATTAGGCGTATTGTTAGATACATCTACTTGTGAATATAATGATTGTTTCCATCGTAAGGTTCTCGACAATGGGTTCTTGGAAGAGCATCGGCTTGTGTTTCCAAAAGAGATTGAGTTTGCTTTGAGGATAGCATAGCAAATAAGATGGATAAATAGATAGATAATGTTTTCTCTTTTTTGTCCATAAAAAAGGCACAAAATTATTGCTATGTTTCCAAGAATTGAAAAACGTACAATCTTACAGCATCTAGACTCCCAGTTTATAGGCAAATTCAATAACCTCGAAGTATAAGTGTGTTTTTCTTATAGCAAAGCCACACTAAACTATCTGCTGTGTTATCGAGAAGAATCGAACCCCTGATTTTAGTGTTGTAAATCCTTAGACTTACTGCTGTCCTAGTGGAGGACTTTGAAGTATAAAATAATAGAATTATACTTCTGTGATAGTTTTGTGTCTACTATACATAGATCAAAGCCTCGTAGAGGATTTTATATTGCAATAACACATAATCATCAGGGACAGTGAAGATGGTACATTTTGTTTGGAGGGTTCAGTTTGATTAATTTTGTTTAAGTTTAGTATAATATATCACTATGTGCAAAATTAATTTGTGTGATGAATTCTCGTCACAAAACTCAGAAGCGTATTTATTCAATAAGTCACTTTATTATGTCATTTAGAATCTGTCTAGCCGAGCACTTAGCATATATATGGGATCAGAATGACTTTCTCTGCCAGTGACGTAGACAAACGGTTGACGCTTAAAGCTGATGACCCAATTTATGCCCGTATTCATAGTGATTGTGATTCTGTTCCGCGCCTGAAAGCGTCACGTGACAGATGATCTCTACCAAATGGTCCATCCGAAGTAGTGAATACACTTTATTGGAATCTTGTTATAGTTCGATGGTGCCAAAAGTTACAAATTCTATTATTATCATAGAACTGTTGTTTGTTTGTTATTCTCTTCTGATTGAAGGCTTTCCCTTCTTATTCAGCCACAGACGATGGCTGCGCGTATAGGACTTCTAGAACAGTTGTGTGAAGAAGGTAACATGGTCTGTCATTTCCTAAGCTATATTTCTTTTACTCCTTTCGTGTAAAACTTGATTGGATGCTGATGTCCTTTTCTGTTACTAGAAGATTCAATTAGTGGGTCATGTACAGCTACCTTGATTGTTGAGCTCTGAAACCAACACATCTTATTGCCAAGCCTTCCCGATTCAGTGATCGTAAAATAACTAACTTGATTCAGGAGACGTGTGTGTGTGTGTGTGTGTGTGTGTACGTCAGAAAAGATAAATATACTTCGTCTAGTATATTAACATTGAATCAGCTGTGAAAGAATGATTCAGATGTATGCTTGAGAAACTCTTAGACACGATCACAAAGTTTAGTTTTATATAAAAATTGTCTTATGTTATAGATTTTTTTTATAACTAGCTTATGAGCTATTAACTTTTGTGGACTGGTCATATTCACGAAAGGGTTGTGCTTAAAGAACAAAACTCTTCTATTACGTAGGAAAAGTATTTTAATACAGAATTAGTGTTAGTGTTAACCTATTTTAAGTTTTTATTTAAGTTAATTTATTTGTTACAAGTCTCTACAGTTCAAAAACCTTAATATTATTCTCATTTTATTCTCGTAATTGTAATAAAATACTCGAGCTTAATCAGTAATGAACTCAACATCATAACTTCTGTAAATTAATAGTTAAAGCATGAACTAGTGATTAACGTAGCGGTCTGAGGATCCGAGGCACTCAAGTTTGAAATTGATGCTCACAAACACTTTTCGTACTTTCAATTCAAGGTACGCTATGAGAGTAACAGTCAGTGCATCTATTCTGTTAAGACTTGCCGCTTTAAACGGCGGATACTGTTAAATGGTTGTCTTTTGTCTTGTACACAGGTCAAAATAAGGTACCGTCTTGTATGAATCACAGAGTTTTCTTATTTGAACGTTTGTCTTATTATATAAATAATATGAAGCTCAGATGAACAATAAAATAAGGAAAGTGTAATGATACATGTATCTGTGGAAAGAAAAGTGAGAACTTCTCAATAAAACAATAAGATATATCACAGGTCTGTAAACGAAAAATATATGAAATGTTTCTTTACGAAAGCAGTCGTGAATATTTAAGAGGAGCTAATACCACGATTTTCCAGTAGACTGTCATTTCTGTTTTTCTTATAAGGGTCTTTCTCCTTTCCTGCTTATTTTCTAAATGTCGTTCAGTTTGAAAAACAGACAAACGTAATAAAAATCGATTCCTCTCAAAAATGTACGTATGTAACTTAATAAACAACATGTGGTGATGCTTCACAAACTCTTTTGATTTTCTAGATTACAACTTACTGTTGCAAACAGTGTTCCCAGTTATACACATCTTGTAAAGGGTTTTGTTGTTACGAGAACATAAGAAAAACTAACAAATATGAATTATGGACACAATTTGAGGGGTTTAAGGCTGGTGAATCAGCGTTATTCCGAGGAGACATGAACGTACAATCCTACCATTTCAGGTTAACTGAACATTTCAAACTTTAGAGAAGTATGTGAATTCGGTTTTATGAATTTTAACTCGGAAATAAACTTGCAAACGTACATGCGTATAACATCTGTAAGTAGATTTTAATTTGCTAATTATATTTTATATTTATAATTATATTTTATAGTGTTTACATCACGTTTTTAAAACCGGATATTTTCCTTCTAAAATATGATTTTTAAGAACAGTTTTACATTTGAATATTTATCTGTGCTTAAAGGTGTATTCACGAGTTTAACTCGTTGTTAATGAATAGATATATTTTATAACCAGGAGTTGTATATAATTATTTTAATTTGATTTAACTTCTGGCTTACCTGCATGTATAAGGACCTTTATAAGTTCACCGTAAAGTTCGTATACTCATTCAGAACCCTTTATAAATTACTGTTAAACGTAAAGTCCGTATTTTTATTCGCTCTTCTTTTTTTAATGCGACATTATTTGCTATTAGCAGTAAGAGTTTAAACTATTTGTTTTAATAACAAAATTCGTTGTCCATTACATAAATGTTAAAGTCGTTGGGGTAGCATCTAATACTTTATTAAAACCCCATTAAAATCATGATATTTAATTACATCACTTCGAATAACAGTGAACTTCTGGAATGTTCTGTTATAAATACTAGTTGAGCCATGACAAAGTTTAGAGCCTTACTGTTTTTAACTACAGCTTATAAAGAGTATTACGAAGGTTATTACAATGCTAAATTGCCACGTGTTTCTTTCTTCGTGAAACAGGAAGCAATCTTTCGCATGAGAATATGAACTTTAACTTTCATTAAATTGAAAATTGCATATAAATGGCATCGTTATAATGTATAAGCACTGACTTCTATCAGAGACAGACCCTTGAATGTGAAGGGTATCGAAACACATTGGCTGCTAGTGTTTTTAATAGTGTTTTCAATTATTATTCGTATATTTACTTTTCTTAGCTAAAAGAGTGGCACGTAAACCCATCTTACGTTAATAGCTGTACGCCAGAAACATTATCATAACGTGTTATTACAGAAAGGAGACGAGGAAGTTAGATTACATTGGCTATGTGTTTTGAAAACACAAGATAACATGAGTAACATATTATAACATTAGAAGTACGCTTTTACCTTGTAAATCTCCTGTAACGCTGAAAAACAACTCTCCGGGGGTGCCTTATTTGATATTGTTCAGCATGATCTAAATGGTAATGTAGCGCGTAGCTTACAGCATGGAGAAAACTTTAAGGTAGCAAAGTATACACATAATATATAGTAATGTATATTAAAGAGAAATTACTGGCTATAGGTAATCAAATAAGAAGTTGATAAAAAATTTAAAAAATTGGCGCACTACAATACAGAGCACGTGATCAATCATGATGACTTACGTCATAACAGTATGCTTTTATTCGTCGGTACAATATTGTGTTTGTTATATACTAATTTCCCTTTAATAGCAGCTCTGGTTTGTAACCTTAGAAACAGTTCCGAGTAACTTGTTTTTATCGTTAATTTTGGGCTCAGCATGGCCAGGTGAATAAGGCACACGACTCGTAGTCCGAGGGTTGCGGGTTCGAAACCTCATCACTACAAACATGCTAGCCCTTTCAGCCGTGGAGAGTTATAATGTTACGATCATTCCAACTATTTGTTGGTAAAACAGTAGCTCAAGAGTTGTCGGTGGATAGTGATGACTAGCTGTCTGACACTGCTAAATTAGGGAGGGCTAAGGCAGATAGCCCTCGTGTAGCTTTATGCGAAATTACAAAACAAAATCATTATTTGTAATATCCAAGTTTATTGCTGCTGTTATAAAATAGCATCAAATGACATGTTAATCAAATATACAAAAGTCACTTGATTTTACTATGTGTTAAATAAACGTATCTGGAGTATAACTAGAAAATTTAATTTTTTATTAGTTATTCTTTAAAACACCTCAGTTTATGATATGTTCCATCAAAGATTAAAATTTAGTCATTGTAAAAAATAAACTAAATTGATATGTGCAATTTTTGATATTTTATTCTTTTTTAGTAAAAGCAAGATTTTGATAGCAATTTTATACAGGTTATTGTATATTGTACAGGTTATGGAAAACTAGTACAAGATATTTTATTATCGATTGAAATATATATATATAAATTATTTATGTAGTAATCAACTTCTGTATGTGTATACCGAGAGAGAGAGTTTCTTTGAAGTTAAGCACAAGCTACACAATGAAATATTTGTGCTCTGCCCACCATAAGGATCGAAACACGGTTTGTAATGGTGAGAATTCACAGACATGCCACTGTACTACTGGGGGACATATATACCGAATAAACTAAAGTTTTTGACACACACTATTGTCTAAATACACGTGTGGGTATTAATTTAACAAATAATTGGTTTCTATTTATTATATGTAAACTGTACTGAAAGCTGTAAACGATTAATATAGAATACGTTATAAAAGCCAGAATTTTAACTTTCTGGTCAGTCTGAGAAACTGATGTTCTTTGAAAATAGCACACAGTAAGCATTTTTTTTTCACTCAATGTTGGTGTAACAAACATGATACTAATTATGTATTAATGTTGTTGGATTTTTTTCTCTTTGTCGACCGATCGAAGGAACTAAATAAAAGTATTTGCTGTAATTCTGCTTCATTAAACATTGCTTTTAGAATACTGAATCGTGTTACACCAATTAGACAAAAAGGAGTGTGTTAAAAAAACTGCATGCAGAATAATTATCCTCATTATAGGTTACAGTTTCAACAGAAACCTTTCATGAATAACGTCATCATTTCGGTTGTTTCTATTTTAAAACCGCCTTAGTTGTTGCGGTATCAAAGACGTGGATTTTAACCACACTTGCTGGTTACAGCTCGAGGCTTCTTGCTTGGCATACATGTCACTAGTTTACGATCACCAGTTACAAAGTTGTCCGTTAATCAATCAACCCCTGCAGGAGATTACTGTCCAGCACCTTAAGAACAAATAGGTGGGGTAGCGCGTAGTTTGCCACAGGCTTTTCATACGACTTAGATAAATCTTTCTAAAAATGACAACTGCGTGAGGTCGTTTGGCTCTACTGGAACCCTTAGGGGAAGGATAGTACCTTGATTATCAAAAGACTAGTTATTGTCCGAAGGCTAGTTCAGATCATAGCGGGTGTATTTGTCATCTACATTGCCTTTTAGTCATTCGGGTAGCTGATGACTGTCTACCAAAATGAATTTCCTGAAATAAAAAAAGACAAAAATAACTTTTGGACACGTGGCTGAGAGGTCTAAGTTGTATTATTGGCAGGTCACAGCTATTGACTATAAAAGAGTTCAGTATCATACAAGCTGCGTTAGAGAAACTAGTTATATACTGCAGGCCAAAATCTTAAGGACAATTAACATAAAGAAAAAAATGTGCATTTTGCGTTGTTAGACTCAACCACTTATTTGAGTAGAGCTTTGAATGATGAAAATATGAAAAGGGAAAATAAAAATAAAGTTTTTAGCATTTAATAGAGAAAATGTGAACACTATGAAATTAGCCCAAATACTAGCAGGTAAAAAGTTTAAGACCCTACCAAAAAGAAGTCCTACACAGGGTGGAAAATGCACAACAAGAGGCCTCAGTAGTGAGTTGAGCGGCTGTCATTACAAATAACTTCAAACATTCGCTTTGGCATAGTCGATATAAATGTTTGCAGAAGGCTGGTTGGAATGTTATTCCAAGTGGTGAAGATGGCTTCACGAAGATCATGTACTGTTTGGAATTGACGTCCATCCCTACAGACATTTAGAGTGGAGTTCAATTCGGGTAAACACGCAGGATGGTCCATAAGAATCACGTTATTCGCCATGATAAAGTTTTTTGTCCTGCAGGCATTGTGGATTGCAGCGTTGTCCTCCTGAAAGATTCAGTCATTTCCACACAAGAGGGGGGTCTTCAATCAATAAGGATGCTCTCTCCAACATACAAATGTAACCAGTTGCTGTTTGATGCCCTTGTACAAACTGAAGCACCATTGTTCCATGGAAGGAGAAAGCACCCCAGGTGATAGAACCTCCTCCACTGTGTCGCGTAAAAAATGTCTCCTGTGGGATATCCTTATTGTGCCAGTAACGTTGGAAGCCATCTGGACCATCCAGGTTAAAATTTATTCTCCTCAGAGACAAAGCCTTTGTCCACTTTACTACGTCCCATGTTTGGTGCTTCTCAGCAAAGTTTAACCAAGCTGTGGTGTAGAAGGAGGCGTGGACATTGAAGAAGTTTACGTTTTTTAACGCCTTTCTCTCGTAGATACCGTCTTATAGTTTTTAAGCTGCATTCTGCGTTGGTAAGTGCCTTATTCTGGTTCAACTATCGGCTGGTGTCTTGCTGGACAACCCGTCGATTCCTTCTGCTCAACGCTGGCGAAATTCTCTTGGGCCGACCACTTGAAATTCTCGTTCCGTATTTGTCAAAGTCTTTTAAGAAATTTGCAACAGCAGATTAATATGTCCAATCTCACCAGCGATGGCACGTTGAGAGAGACCCTGCTTTTGCAGCTCGAAACTTCTAACATATTCAAACTCTGTCAGATTTGTAGCTTTTGCCATGTTTTCACCCAATGTAACACAGCAGATATCAGTAGGAAATTTTGACAACGCTAGAGCTTGAGCACAAATGACTAAATTTTTTTACGTGTTTACCGATTAACGCTTCGTTTCAGTATGGTCTTAAAAATTTGACCAGCTAGTATTTAGGCGCATTTCACACTGTTTACATTTTTCGTATTAAATGCCAAAAAAGTTTTTTATTTTTATTTTCCTTTTTCTAATTTTCATCTTTGGAAGCTCTACTCAAAAAATTGGTTGAGTCCAACAACGCAAAATGCAATTTTTTTTTCTGTTCATTGGCCTTAAGATTTTGGCCAGCAGTGTATGTCTAGTTGAAGTTCTACACAAATGATAAACTAACGTATCATAAATGTTATTAGTCTTTTTTAGAATTAACAAATTCGTAGAAGGGTCATTTTATTTTCTTGTGGTTAAGGACGTTAATTTGGGATTTACTGGGTTATGTAGGTTTAGCACCATACTTGTCCCAGATAATCTAGTTGACATGAAATGTATCTGAGAACGGCTCGTGTGGGTATTAACACTTTTATTGATGAGCAGAGAACAACTTTTCGACCTTCCTCGGTCATCTTCGGGTTAATAAAATGGTCGAAATGTTGTTCTCTGCTTATCAATAAAAGTGTTAATACCAACAGCAGCTGTTTTGACATACAGTTGACATATATAAACCAACCCTAGTGGACTTAAGTTGAAGTTTCGAACATGATGAAATTTTCTGAAACTATCTTCGTAAACAGCTGCAGGTGAGATTTTAAAGTTTATTTTGAACTATTTTGAATATTGTATTGGTTTGGGTAAAACATTGATTGAGAAACATGATGCAATACATTTTCACACCTTCCCAGGTTCCTTGTAGAAATATAATTTCACAATTTATTATAGTAAAACAAGGATGAATATAATTTAGGCTTTAGTCATTCCTTTCACCTCCGATTGTGTTCAGCGTAATGGCTCTGGTTCTGCAATATTTTATCTGCAGCACATTATTTCAGGTGCGCTACTTAAAAGTTTATCTCAGAATGGTATTTTTTCTTATCTTCTGTAGATTTACTGATATTGTTTAACACTACTAAAAATTCCTTTTAGCCTTCCATAAGGGGTCACTATTAAACGCCAACTTCATTTACAGATTAACATAATTCAATTTAATTGCTACAAGAGAGCTGGGACTTCTAGCCTGTGTAGTCTCAGGATAGGAATAGCCAGAAACGAACTGAAGTGTAAGTACGAACTATAGCTATACGTCATTGTTTGTTTGTTTTTGTTCTGCTATTATGCACAAAGCTACATAAAAGAAACTATCTATGTTATGACCACCACGTGTATTGAAACTCAGGTTCTAACGGTATAAGTCCGCAGACATACCACTGTCCCACTCGAGAGCAAAATATGTCATAAAAACTCTTGTAAAAAACAACAGAAAGCTTCATTAGCTCAGCTGTGTTTTTTTTTTCTAAAATTGATTTCTTCGTGAAAAATAGAGCAGATTGACGGTGAGAAAAGACTGTATTTTGACCATGGTTGTTCATTAATAATTTACCAGACATGCTGCAAGGATGTGGAAATGTGAGTTTTGTAAAAAAAGTACATTTATAAAATGCATGTTTTAATCTAACTCAGAAATTGGAAATGGAAAATGTAGTTTTCTAAGAAATTATTGCATGCAAAGCATCAATTTAGTTTAGCTTTCTAATGACATTTTTTTCTCGTAGATATAACTTCACGCGCGCTCATTATTGCGCAATTTTTTCTGATTTTTTTTCTTTAAAAATATCAGGTTGTCCAAAAAAAAGTGACGTTTTTGGACTGCAAAGTTTGGGAAAGTTTAGACCAGTGATGTAATACATGCTTTAATCAAATTAAGCACTGTTTATTTCAACACACTTTTGGCGATATGTAACGGTGCTGTTTATGCCCCTTCTGTAGAAATAAGAGTTTCAATAGTCAATGAACTCCCTGAAAGCGTCTTCTACAGCTGCCTCGTTTTGAAAGCGTTTATTGTTCAAAAAGTTGTCAAAGTGCTTGAAAAATAAAAAATCTGCAAGAAAAGGATCTGGGGAATAAGGTGGATGAGACAAAACCTCGATTTACAATTCGTTCAATTTTCAGAGTATCATCCTTGACATGTGAGAACAAGTATTGCCATAAAGAAGAATAAGGCCCCTTTGATTGACCGGAGCTGGTTGTTTCTCTTGCAACTTTTGATACGTTTTGGTCAATTCTGGAAAGTATTTGTCCGCTGTTTACCCTGAATTTAAAAGTTATAGTGAATGATGCCAGCCACAGTCCACCATACAGTCACAATGGCCTTCCTTTGGTGAAATTTGGGCTTTGGAAAATACTTTGGTGCTGTTCTGCGATCAAGCCCTTATACAGGTCGTTTCCAATTGACGTACAGAACCACTTTTCATCGCATGTCATTATCTGGTAAAAAAAACGATTGATTGTTTTGGTTCCGTAATAGCAGTTTAGAGCAGGTCTCTTAACGCTAATTTTGTTGATCTTTAGTCAACTGATGTTGAACCCACTTATCCAACTCGTTTGTCTTTCTAATCACACCCGGGTATTGCTTGATTTACTTGTGCCTAACTTCCCTGCAAGCTCACATACTGTTGTGCGAGGGTCTGTCTCAACAGCTTCCCTTAATGTGTTTTCATCTGAGGATGGATTCCTTCCACTACCTTCGTGGTCTTCAAGACTTTCATCTCAATGACGAAACCTTTGGAACCAACGCTAAACTGTGCGTTCAGTAGCAGATCATGACCGAATGCCTAGTTGATGTTTCGTGTAATTTCGGTATATTTCATCTAAGTTTTAAGTCGTAGAGGAAAATCAGACAAAGTTCTTCTTGTCTCTGCTGTCTTAGAGGTTGCAGCATCTACTCTGAGTAGAGTTGAAACAGTAGACAATTAAGACACCTTGTAAGCGACAAACATAGGTTTAATCCAACCAACCAACCAACCAACAATAAGTTATTCAATATTCAGCTTCTAAATGTCATCGTGAGAATTTTGTCATTTATTTCGGGGCAACCTAATACATTAATAGTGTTCATTAATGTATGTTCAATGAATGGAAGGGTTGCTCAAGAATTATGCTGGCAAATTATTTTTTACAATGTAAAATTTCAAAGAGAACTTTTGTTAACTGTTATTTTACTCATCTTAACCTCTTTATAATTCATTCCAAAGTACATGGTCAGAAAAATTAAAAGAAACTCAGTTTTATTGAAAGTAAAAACGATGAATTTTTCTTTACATAAATTTCTTAAAATAGGTTTTTGTGATGCTTTTTTACACATTCTTTTAACACCAGTTGTATTTATGATTCCAGGAACATATGACAAATCGAGTGAGACGTAGATATTACGTCGTTATAGGAACGATAGCATTTCTGTGCTATCTGAACTCTTTGAATTGTGGTTTCGTTTTTGATGACATGTCAGCTGTAAGAGACAATCGGGATCTCAGGCCAGAAACACCGCTTCTTAATGTCTTCTGGAATGATTTTTGGGGAACTCCTATTCATAAAGTACGTACGTTTTTATTATTCAAGAAACAGTTTTCTGATTTTCTACTCAATTATCCCAGTACTTCATCAAGAGATTTCGTGAATTTTTAAACAACAAATTCTTCAAGCTTGGAAATTTTGAAGTGAAAAATTGTAAACAGTTGTATTGTATGTAAGATTATATTTCACGTTTTGGGAACCTTTTCTATTAGAATTCGTTTATCGCTACCAGTGTTATTCTTTACTTACACACATAACTTTATGACAACTGCACATTTAAAATTTCCAAATGTCCCCTTTATTCCAATAATTTTGTTTAACATTTAAAATGTTCTGTAGCAAAGTTATTACGACAAAAAAATGTTTTTCTGCGTTGCGAAATAGATAAACAGGAATTGAAAAATTTGATCTTAAGATTTTACTATGAAAAGAGGAAAGTTAAATTGTGAATATATGTAGCTTTAGCAGTGGTTATATAACGTTCGTTCATGGTAACATCAAGTTTCTTTCCTTCTCCATTTATTTATCATTCGTCGTTTAACAAACGAGTAAATTTAGTAATAACCTCAAATTTTAGTTATCTTTTGATTTGGTTTGTTTTGAATTTCGCGCAAAACTACACGAGGACTATCTGCGCTAGCCGTTCCTAATTTAGCAGTGTAAAGCTAGAGGGAGGGCAGCTAGTCATTACCATCCACCGCCAACTCTTGGGCTACTCTTTTACCAACGAATAGTGGGACTGACCATCACATTATAATCCCCCCACAGCTGAAAGGGCAAGCATGTTGTAATCCGAGGGTCGCTGGTTCAATCCCCGTTACACGAGTCGAGTGCCTTAACCACGTGGCTATGCCAAGCCTCTTTAGTTATGTTCATGCAGAAACGTTCTCAACATTATGAAACAAAACATTCAATTCTAAAAATGCATTGAAACTATTAAAACACATGTGAAGAAAAATAATTATACCTGAAGGTTTCCCCACTCCCTAAAGACACAGCGGTTTATTTGCAGACTCACACCAATAGAAACTGGGTTTCGATACCTGTGGTCGTCAGAACATAAATAATCCTTTGCGTAACTTTATGCTTAATTTAAAAAAAAAAGTAAACTATGCCTGGACGTTTTGACATAAAAATCCTTATCAAGATACATAGGCACATGAACTTTCCAAAATTATTTTACCTCCGAAGTAGTTTTAGATTTATTTTTACTCTCAGATCATATAACGCTCTAACTATATTTGTTTACAATGTTTATTACTTTGAGTAATAAGTCGGAAATATTTATTTCAAAACGCATCTAATATACGTAGTTTTCTTTTAGTGCTGTTAGTAAGAACTAATAAACATCTGGTTATTAAATGTGTAAATTAATATTGATGTTTTCAATATATGACTATCAATGTTGAAGAGCGAAAACGTAACCGTTTTCGAAACAAAAGGACAGTGTAACGATTTTACAAATAAAATGTACGTGACTGTTAAGGGTTACGTTGCTGTTGTCAGTTTTTACACGATGTAATTTTTTTGACAATATAAGAGGATTACACGATATGTAACGTTAATTATTGGATATTATTTTCAAATAAATATCGTTTCTTACATTTAATCGGGTCTGGTGTGGGTTAACGTACCGGACTATGAAGTTGAGGGCCAAACGCTCATATCTCGTTACTGTAACTTGTACTATGCATTTTAGGGTTCTGAGTGCGTAGTAAATGCGTGGTCAAATCCCACTTTTCTGTTTGAATAGCCTAAGAGTAGGATATGGATTTGCTGTCTAGCTGCATTACCTGTTGTTTATGAGCTTAAAATTAAGGACGGCTAGAACAGATATCATTTGTCTAACTTTGAGCGAATACCAGAAACAAATTCCTATACATACCACATTTGTACTTTTTAGTTTGTTTGTTTAAGTTTTATTGTTATTTATATGGATATTTTCATTTTTTTCCAATTAACCTGAAAATTTAGATTTAAAACAACGCTGACTACAAACGACATATACCAACGACAGTTCTAAAAGTACATTACCTTCTGAGACCCTGTGGTCTTGGATACACAGGCACGAAAACCAAATATTCTGGAATGTAATACAAAGAGAGAAATTCAGTTACAAAATCTAATATGAAAGCCCATATCAGACGTGACGCAAGAAATTTGAATTGCTAATAAAGGATCTTGGCATTGTATACAGGAGAAAACATTTAATAATACATGAAACATACACCAGGTGTCAATGTGAACCGAGTTATCAATAACTCGCAAAGAAACGATACTGAAATGAAATTGGAAAAAAACTGAGTTTAGAACATATATGTTAAAGCATAGGAAATGAAAACATAGGTAATGTATGTATGACCAATTCAAACAAAGAAAGTTCCATAAAACCGGGAGAGTGTTTAATGAAAAAATCGCGAAATAACGTACAAAACGAAAACGTTAAAGCGTAAGATTCTACAAACGAGAAAGAAGATTATTCCATTCTTTTTAGATTATGTTTTCAAATGTATTATTTTATACATTCTTGTGTTGCACATGTTTCTAAACGTAGTCTGTGTTGTGCAGGAAATCATAGTGATTTAAATTTCTTTAATACTCTTAAGTTTAAATATAATATTGCGTGTACGGGGATATTTTTGGCATGACACGAAGGTCCATCCATTAAAACTTTAGAAGACCTTTTTCAGTACAAATTTTTTATAAGCTGCAGCTGTACACAAATTAACTGAAGAGAAACAAGAAAGCATCACAAATTCCCGACATAAAATATTTTTTTAGAATAAAAGGTCTCTCTTTTTCATGTAAATTTGTTTAAAATTTTTAAGTAAGCACTGATTAACAGAATAACGTACATTTGAATCATAAATGTGAATCTACCTAATTTTCTCTTTTACATTTCTTATTATTTGCTTTAATACTGACTGTTTTTCCATGTTATTTGTCGGACGTTTGCTCATTTTTTCATATTATATTTCTTTTTGTTTATATTTATTTTTTCGCAATCGTTCTTTATATTAATTTAGATATGAACTCGTATGATTAAACAATATTACGACACCAATCGTGTTTAAAACTTGTTCTTTATATAATTAAAGTCTTTTCAAATCGCTTTGTTCTAGGTTTGACTGCTATACAGCATTATCAGACTAACAGACAACTTTTTAAATATAATAATAATAATAAAGATAAATTATGTAGACCTGTTGAGTGAAATAGTATGTTTAAGCTGGTTTTCAGTAATCTGAGAAATATCAGTTTATATTTTTGCTTATCTTGACTTGCCTATTCTTATTATTTTCTATTTCATACTTGAAGAACTCGATTTGTTTCAGTCAAACAAGAACTTGGATTGGGTCTCTTTTGATAGATTTTATCTTACTACACATTTCTCTGTTATTTTATACGCATATAGAAACATATCATCACCCTGAAAAAGAGTAAACAGGATTATTTTTTTAAAATCTGTGTTAGAGTTTATTTTGGCTAGTTTGAACAACAATTCAAATTTGTTCAACCTGAACAAAAATTCATGTTGGTTCAACATGAATGCTAATTTATCTTATTTGTGCAGCAGTTTGTTTTTATTTCACAAGTTTGTTTCAGCTCAAATCTTCAAAAAGTTATATATTTTCCACTGATGCAGGAATGTAACCTATCTCATATCTGGAGGCTATTCGAGTCTGAACGAATTCGGTTCGTCAGTGCATAAATATGTCCCATCTTATTTGTGCAGATGTTCGTCGTTGCTCACTTATGCTAGAGGTTATCTTCGTCCCTCAATGCAGGAGTGTGTATCTGTGTTATGTTATACATGCAGGATTTTTTCTTGGCTTATATGAGTGAAAGGTTGTCTTGTCTACTTTTATAAGAATCTGTGTTTGTATATGCAAGACAATATTACCTCACTCGCGCAAAAGATGTTTCAACGCATTACGTCTTCAGAGAAAGTAATTTTTTGATTCGTCTGTTCAATAATAGGAATCACTTAACATTTTCTTATCAAAATTTATTTCGTGTAGCTTTTAAAAATGCATATCTGCCTTTTTTTCCACAACATCGTTCAGAACCCAGATCACTAGAACATTTCGTATAAGACCCTCGATAAGAACTAAAGAAAATAAAAACGTTCATTATGCATTACACGTTCTGTATAACATGTTGCCTGGAAATATATGATACAATAAATTAGTACAGCAGAAATATACCAGATCATGGACCGAATATCATAGTGTTAATAATGTTTTTGGTTGTAATGTCAGTATTATCTCACTAGGTTTGGTTTGACTTGTTTCGAAATTTGGCGCAAAGCTACACGAAGACTACCTGTGCTAGTCATCCATAATTTAGCACTGTAAGACTAAAGGGAAGGCAGCTAGTCATAACCGCTCACCGCCAACGTTTGGGCCACCCTTTTATTAACGAATAGTAGAGTTGACCATTACATCATAACCACTGAAAGAGCGGGGATGTTTGGTGGGAAAGGAATTCGAAGCCACGACCTTCAGTTTGGGAGTCGAGCATCATGAACATTAAGTCATGCGGGGGATCTTAAAGGAATTGGCAATCCTTAATCCGTACAATAAATAAACAACAAACAAAATAATTTTAAACATTATAATTAATAATATTTAAGGAAATTAATTATATAGAAAAATAATGGGTCGTCTTATATAAAGCACAAAATCTGTGTCTGTCTGTCCGTTGTCTAACTACTCCAATGCCACCAGGCCAATCTCAACCAAACTTTGTAGAACGATAGGTTTTACTAATGGACATGCTAATAGGGAAGTTTACAACTCCTCCATTATCGTTATTATAGAGCATTAATTATATTTAACGTAAGTTAGCTTTAACTACATTTACAGTGGCGTCACGTTCTTACACCGAAAAGAACTTTATTTAATGTTTTATAATACAACATAAACACAGTATGGGGTGTGGCACACAAACGTCCTTTATATATCAGAGTACTATAGAGGAAGACAATGACAAAAGTGCCTTCCAATATTGCAATCAAACATAAACACAACTGCAGTTTCAACTTCAACAATCACCATATGAAGAATGGTGCTATTCTCTTCCCGATAAGACTTCTGAGGTTGGCTTGACAAAAATAAATGAAAAGGCCGTACATTTTGTAACCATACATATTAATTATTAGGAAGTGGACAACCTTTAACAGTTAACAGTTTCTTGGGTGCAGGAGAGTCCTAAGCTATCAACTCTTCAACAATTCATATTTCATAAAAAAAAAACTGATTCTATTTATTGTGGAAAACAAAATACTTTAACCTGTGACGCTTGGCTTTTAATCTAAGGGTCGAGGGTTCGAAGCCGTTAGCATAAAAGTAGCCTAAGAGTTGACTGGGTGGTGATGACTAGCTGCTATCTCGTACACTGCTAAATTAGGGACGGATAGCGCAGATATCTTGATCTAACTTTGCGCGAAATCCATAAAGCAAACAAACAAGCTTTATTTAAGTGTCAGAATTAGATGACTTAATTCGTTTTAATCTAGGTGTAACAAATTTTGTAAGCAGAAGACTGTTGTTTTTTGTTGTTAGGAAAGTTCGCTTTCATTTCTTCAAAACCTGTAGAACATGCTTGTCGGTCTTAAGTTGTCCCTGTACTTTATAGACTTCCTTACATATCAACACATCTCTCGTGTGGTTTATCACAACTGAAACGCACTATCGAGATGAAGATTGTTGTGAGGATTTCCCAAAGCCTCCTTAATACTTCATTTTCTACTTGTGTTCACAATTCTTCAGACTACGGATCCCATAACACTAGTTTCTGAGCCCCACGATACCATAATCACGTTCAAGATAAAACCAGAATCCAACAACAGTTTAATCTATTGTATTCTGGAGAATTATCACGAGATTATATAGGTTGAAAGCTCTTTCTGTGATAGAATCGTGCTGATCTTCAAAGTCGCATTAAGTGGAAGTATTCACAAAGGAAAATGTAGAGGCCATAAACATGATTGGGTAAAATAAGATAGTATGATAGTCTGACAGGAATTGGTTTGTAGCACTAGTTATCTCCTGTAGGTCCTTAAATGGTTTTACCATTTACTTTGAAAAAAACAGTGTAATTAATAAAGTTTTATAACCATATGATCCAGATATTATTTAAATGATATTCAAGCGCTTAGCTAAGTTTATTTTGGCTTTCGATTAAACCATATCGTTTTCAGCGATCTTAAAATTTATTGCTATGGCCAGACGTACCAAAACGATTAAGTACCTAGAATGTAAATCCAGTGACTAAAGTAACGCCCCTCGTCGTCCACAAAAATACGTTTCTCATTTTAAGGTCGTAGGTGCCTGTATTAGTGACAACTAAAAGCCATTTTTCTATCCAACAGAAGTAGCCAAAAGCTGCAACTGCCTTCCATCGTATCTGACGTCAGTTTAAAATTAGGGACTATTGTGTATAATTTGTTCTTTGTATAGCTTTGCTCAAAAATTCCGAAATAATAAAAAACTGAATTCAGATATATGACATGGTAGTATCATCTGTGAAACACTTTTAGGCTATCGCACTTCATGGATTATCAGTCACTGGTAGTAGTAATTCTTCGTATGATCAACGGCAAACTCCAGTTTTAACAGATGTAAATTAACAACGCCTAATAGCGTATATTATAGTTTCTAAAATGATAAAACTTGTGATAAAATAGTTCAAAACTCACACACTTATTGCTAAGCCTAAAAAAAGTAATTTAGAAAACTTGCATTTTCTGAAACTTGATTTAGAATTGTGCAACATGCATGGAATCAAACAACGACGAAAAGAATTACTTTGACTCATCTCTACGCTCTGAAACTACACAGGTCATGTGAGATATTAAGTTTGAAAAATTAATTTTATACATTAAAACTGTAGACTCTTTAAACAACAACTATTATAGTTGTCCACAAAGAATGCCTATTCAATCTTATGTTTCTATATTAAAGTGTTAACGTTTCAGTGACACGCTACATCAAATTATTAGTTTAAACATTGTTGTCTTAAGTGCTCTTTAAGGCTTCTAAGAGATGAATAAATACCCTATAACTTGAGCACTTTCAAAATGTGGACCTTTCTTTTTCTATGACAAACAAGAATAAGAATGTTCTACTTTTCCAAAGCCCTTGGGTAGTAATGTTTTTTTCTAAAATTACAAATATTAAAGCTTGTAAGTCAGTGATTGTTTTCAGAAAACAAAATATAAACGGTCTGGCTAAAAATAACCGTTTTTTACTCTTTCAGTATTTTGATTGGAGGTATAATAATTAATCTACCACAGATGGAGATAACTTTTAAACAGAAGACACAGCGAAAAACAGTTAACTTTATAAATTCAATGTTGAAGAATAATTTGTTCATTTAATGTCAATTTAATAGAAGCTCACTTGAGTATGTTAGAGAAAAGTCGCACTGTGTTATCTGGTATGTGCAGGATTTAATATAAAGAAAGAATGATAAAAACTTTGCGTTCATTATGAGATTATCATTATCGAATACAAAATCTAAAATATTTTTATTCCAAGCTAACAGTTTTATATATATACACATATAAAACAGGGGATTAAATTATTGTTAAAATTAATATTATTCATAACTTTACAATAGCGATTAAGACTGTAGATGTGATACAAAATGGTGTTATTTTTATGTAGGATCTATATAAAATTAAAAATAATTATATTATACCATACGTATGTTCATTTGTGTTTTACTTACACGACAAAAGAAATAGATGTAACAAATAAAACGCACATTAAAATTATTCGTAACTTTTCTGACAAACAGAGGTGTAGGTAGTGATTTAAAACTGTGTGAAAATATGATTGTGAAAACACACTGTTCGAATCCCCGTCACACCAAATATGCTCGCCCTTTCAGTCGTGGAGGCGTTAAATTTATGGTCAATCCCACTATTTGTTGGTAAAAGAGTAGCGCAAGAGCTGGCGGTAGGTGGTGGTGATCAGTTGCCTACTATCTAGCTTTACACTGCTAGATTAGGAACAGCTAGCACGGATAGCTCTGGTGTAGCTTTTCGCGAAATTCAAAGCAAAACAAACCAAGCTGTAAATATGCATATAGTATATTCTCTACCGCGCCGTACCTCAATACGGGCGCTTGTGTTTCAATATTGGGCATGGCATCCATCAATCCTAATCAATTTTGATTTTAAAACAAAATATGTTAGTCCTAAACTTATTGTTCATTACAATAACACTGGTTACAAATTTTTGTTCTTTTTTCAATTACAACAGACACTGTGAAGTTTGATGCGTTTCCCAACCTGAATGAAAGTTATTGCTTTTATCGTATTTAGATCCCCATAAAACAAATGTTTGAGTAATTATGATCATATGGAAGTAAAATAGTAAGCAAAACAGCTTTTTGAAAAACAGTTTATTGATTATATTAAAACAAAGCTCAAATAAAGCAGTTAGGTGAGTACATATAATTTAAAAGTACACAAGTACGTGTGGTATGAGTGAATTCAGTAAATATAACGAATTCAAGCTAGAGCGTATTTTTCTGAACACAGTGTATATTTCTAGAAGACAGTTAACTATTTGACAATTTTTTATAATATTTCACATTTTTTTATTGGCTATAAATTAATGTTAATATTGTGCATGGATTAAGTACATGAATTAAGCAACCTATAAGCCCTTTAATAATGTCTGTTTGTGTGTGTATAATCTTGAAAAATGCATGTGGTACCAACAACAACAAAAAAGCAAGTCCCCATTGGGACCGCGGTAAGCTTACGGATTTTTAATACCAAGATCAAAGGGTTGGATTCCCTTAGGTGGACACAGCAGAAAACCCGATGTAGCTTTGGTATAAGAAAACACACACACAAACTAACTATATTTCCTTCAGTATTTTTTTATATTTGATAAAGCTTTTGTTTTTTATGGGGGACAAAATCTTTGTTAATCAGTGTAATCATTAATAAGAACATCTGTTAGAACTGGTTTAAAGATAAAATAGCCAATAGAATTTTAATATGTTATTAGACTTGTTCTTTAAGTTCAGATTAATTTTTAAATGTGTTTCGATGGAACTAAGAGATAGTTCTTTGAAAATTTAAACAATATGTTTAAGGAAAACAAAAACCTATTAGTCCATCTTGGCTGTTTCATCCTCTAAATTAAGAAAGTTGAAAAATCAAATCTTAAAGCCAACTCTTATTAATTTACTTATCAAGATTTCTCTTAACTACAGCATCCGAAGGCAATCCATTTCAAAAACCAATCAACCTATTAGAAAAATAAGTCTGTCTTAGCTGAAGATGTTTTCTACCTTACCAAAATTTATATTTGTGTTTCCTATCATTGCCCATTACCTATGAAAAAAGACGATGCATCAACACAATCATTATCCTTTACAATTTTAAACACTTCAATTAAATCATCTCTATTTCTTCTTCAGTATAAAGCAATTTTAAGCAACTTCATTTCTCATCATGTGACAACCCCTCCATCTCAGACACCATTCTAGTTTTATTCCTCTGAAACATTCAAATAATCCTTTCTAAGGTAAGGGGCCCACGGCTAAATACAATTCTTCAAATGTGACCTAGCCAGCGACATGTACAATAAAACTGTAATCGCTTTACACTTCTTTTTAATATTTCTGTACATAAAAATCCTATTTGCCCTACCACTAGCAATAACACATTCTTTGGATGGCTTAAGAGATTGATGAACCTTACACCAAGATTCTCTCTTTCATAAGACTATTTCCGTCCAAATTATAATTATAATTCAAGTTATCAGAACTCGCATGCATCACTACATTTAGTATATATAAAACCCACGTACCATTTATTTGCCTGACTCATCGTTTGGTAAATTAGCAGTATTCCCTTCATAGCCAACAACACTCAAGACCATAATATTAATCGCAAATTTAAGTAATTGATATAATTAAAAATGAGTTATACGACTGAGTGCTGAGGTACCTCACTTGTGGCCTTAGTCCACTTTAACAGAATTCCATTTGTAACAATTTTCTTCTTTCGTCTATCCTATTAGCAACATTAGTTAACTTCCAATCCTATAGTAAGGGCCCCAAACCCTTGGGAAATGCGATCTCGCCTAGGAGTCTTATTGTTCTTTAAACTCCTCAATTTGTTCTTAATCAGCTCAAAATTACGCAAGTGGCTCACATATTCAATCCTTGAGCTTATTAAAACCCTTGGGAAATGCTATCTAGCCCAAAAGCCTTATCGTTCTTTAAACTTTCCAGAGTTTATTAACAAGCTCTGAATTAATGCAATTATTTTGTTTGATTTTATTTCCTTATATCAGTTGTTCAAAATGAAAGATATTGCTTAACTTTTCATTAGTAAAAACTGAAGAAAAGGCAGAATTTAGTAAATCAGCCATCTTATTATTATGATATATGAGACTTCCTTTATCACCCCTGGAAAGCCTTACATTCTGAAATTTTATTTACACTTGGTGTATTGAAGTAAGTCTTTACAGTTAATTATTATATTTTCAACCAACGTTCCTAATTTCCTATTTGACCAACTTCCTTGTTATTTTAATATTTTTTAAATATCCTGTTATACCAATCAGTTTAAAGTTCTTAAATTTGTGATGCTTTTCTGTAGCTGTATATATTATATCTTTTGTAAGCAGATCCTGGATTTTCACATGCAGCCACCATTTTTTTTTCTACAAGAAATATGTTTATTTTTACCACTTAAAAATTTACCTTTAAATTTTTTTCCATATATTATCAGTGACTCCAAATGTCTTGCAATACTTATCTTAATTCTGCTAAAAGTCTGCCATCTATTGGAATCATTTGTAATAAACTTTTATTGTCATTAATTTTTCCTTTTTCAAAAATATATAAAGCTTTATTCAGAAAAAAGGAAAAGTAACATAAAGCTATTTTTCACAATAATGTTTGTGATCAAATGTACGTTGCTTTTGACTAACTAAATATTAATGATGAGATTAGTTCTCAATTTATTATAAACAAAGTAAATTAAAATAAAAAAAACTTTATTTAGATAACAAGCATTAGTAAAGGATTTTGTTCAGATATTTAGTTATGTGTTTATTTCATTAGTGATAAACATATTTAGCATTTTTTTTCTTAGATATAAGTTTTACTTTTATGAAACTCAATGAGAGTAAGTATTGAGAATCTATAGGAATTATTTATCTCAATGAGGTTCTTATTTCATTTGTTTCAACCTATATAAAATGAAATATTAGTTTACAGTATTTTCTTTGTATTCTACTTTAATTAAATATCTAATATTTAAACAACTTATAAGAGCTGTTGCAGAAATCAGAATTCACCATAAACCAGTTACAGTTAAGGTATAGAAACCCTGTGTGTATATTATTAATGCTTTTTTCTAACATACTGTTGTTTCTAATTTATTGAAATATATATTTCAGAATTGCCATGTTAATACTTCTTTTTCATTAACCTATAGGAACACAGCCACAAGTCCTACAGACCTCTGTGTGTCCTAACATTTAGGCTTAACTATATGTTAAGTGAACTGGAACCTATGAGTTACCATTTAGTAAATGTTGTTCTACATATTTATGTGTGTTTTCTTTATTTTAGGTAAGTTTATGAATAATATATCTAGTTTTCTTATATGGCAATTTAGTTATTTGTAGGTGTATAACAAGAACGTTGTGAAATACTATTATTTCTAAAGTGTATGAAGATCAATGCAGCTAATGTGAAACCTAAGGTATAAGCAACGTTTTACCTTGAAATACACATATATAAATAGAGGTTTCTTTATAGGATAATCAGATTTCCAAAAGTATTGATGCAGTCAGTTGTACTTGATTGTAGTTCATGAAAATGCTTTCAAATGTCATGTTAAATAAATTAACCTGTGTATTTTGTACTAAGGACCTGCTCGCTAGTAATATCTCTTGTGGAAAAATACATACATTATGAATGAAATCATAATTGTAAAAGTACAAGATCACATATTTATCACATTAATGCAGTTTCTCTTCATTACCATCATTTTTATGTTAAATTTTTAAAAAGACGTTTGAAAAGATTAAAATGCTAATTTTGTCATTATAGATATGTTTATAGTTTGATTTTTAGTTTATTATTAACTTGTAACTACAAATATATCTATATTTGCTGTGCCTGCATTATTATTTTGATATATTTCATAACAAAAACAAATATTGTTGGTTTTGAAAACATATGGCCATAAACAAAAAGTTACAGAAATTTGAAATAATTTTATACTAGCTCTAAATACGTGTATTCTTTGTAAGAAAATGCTACTTTACTTGTAAATGTAGCAATGGGGGGGTCAAAATATTTCATGAAAAATGTATTAATTTTAAAGCCATTGATGTAAGAACAATAATACTTTTTAAATTTTAAAAAAATATTAAATAATAAAAAAGTTATGACAAAAAGAGTGTCGTGTTGACAGACAGGATTTGAGAACAGATTAATATAGATAATCCAGGCTTATCTCGCGGCCGCACATTTTTCAAAATTTCGCTCATATTTTATTATATTTTCCACATTTTTCATAATATTTATTTTAAACTTTCCATTTTTATGTAATTTGAGCCATAGAATTCAAATTTGGCATTAAAAAAGACATATAATGAACCACATTTAACATATAGAGACATTTATTCAAAGAAATATAGTCAACAAATTTTGAGATGAACTTGACATTTATTTCTGTGTCCACACCTCGTGAAAAAGCATGATCAATGTACCATTTAAAGCAATGAAAATAAAGATATGCTTTTAACAGATGTTATTGATGATAATAAACGATCATTATATGCTTTTACACATGCTTTAATAATAATCAGAGAGTTCTAGTGTCTGTTGACAAATAATCTTCTCTTTAACTTTAATGCTTCTAAGTGCCTCTCGTCCTCTTTTATCCCTTTTGTTTAGAGTAGTGACCAAGCCTTGGTAGTTTTTTACTAGCTATTTCTAAATCATGCTTTCTTTTTGCAAGTTGTTTTTCGTGTTGATTTAGCAAATGCTTCTTTAAGTTTATCTCCTTATTCAGATCAGCCAGTCTGCCTTGGGCTGCTGCTACAGCACTACGTATGCTATCAGTACAGGTTTCAATGTGTTTTTGTGCTTCTGTTATAACTGGATGTGGTTATGGTAAGATATCTGTTTCTTGTGGTGTAACAACATCTGTATTCTGAGGACTGATGCTGTCAAAAATGGGGATTCCATAAAGACTTTATATTTAGTGGTCCCTTTTTTCACTGCCCTTTTCTTTGCTCTTAATCTACTGATCCTTATCTGGATGGTATCACATGATTTAGTAATGTCTGGTGTCATCTTTAGAATGATATCTATCAATTTTTTGTCTGTTTACCTATTGTAATCTGGCAAAGTCGCACAGCTCTATTACAAGACCTTAAAGGAGGCTGAGGCCACCAATAACTGGTAGCTCTCCATCTTCTTCTATGAGAACATCGCTGCTCACTCCAGCAGACTCCGGGTATGGCCCATGAAAAGCCATCCTGAAATAAGACGCCATTATATATATATATATATATATATATTTACTATAAATAAATTAAACAACCTTTGCTATGTAGCGTCAACTGTCCGCAATGGTACACCGTAAAGGCTGATGACGGGGGTAGCAGCTTATTTTTTAAAACAATATTCCTTCCATTGATAACAAATTTATCAACAAAAACGTCTGCAATTTCCTATTGACATTTCTTAATATCATAGATAAAGTAAGTTTATTTGTTTTTTATCAGCTACTATAATCTTCTACCCAAAATTTCGCTCCCCTCTATATAATTGACTCGCCCTGATCACTCCCGCTCTCAGTGATGTCGAGAAACCCACTTGTTGAGAATTTTATATGCAAAAACGGCTCGTTTGGGTTCAGAAAATATTTTAAATAGTCAGGTGACGATGACCGAAGAAGGTCGAAACGTTGTTCGCTCTTCTATTTAAAATATTTTCTGAACCCAAACGAGCCGTTTTTGCATATAAAACTCCCGCTCTCGCCAGCCTTAGCTGGCTGGTCAAGAATGGGCCTCGCACATTCAAAACACAGGAATCGCATTGGTTTAGAGATTAATGCCGCAAAGAAAATATACTCTAAACAACATCAAACTTGGTCAATATATTCTATGATAGATAACCTATCGAATGATATACATTGCTTACCTCTAATATTTCCCAAAGGGGACGAATTCGAATGTAGGTTTTCTGTGATTCTGTTTTTGTCGAGATATGCAGAATAAACAAACATTCACGTGATCGCAAATCTGTGCTCTAATTGGTTAACATCAATTCAGGTCAACACGTTCCGGTTTTCTTTGTTATTTGGACTTTTTACACATGTTTATTGTGATAAAAATGTTAGTCCGAATCAGTATTTTGAAAACAGTTTTTAAATACTGTTGTCATAATTCATATTCCTATAAAATGATGAAAACTTCTTCAAATAATATTTTTTTCTTTGACATTTGAATATTTCTTACCATTTTCCTTATGTTTATCAGATTTATTGCTGCTTAATTTATTACTGTGATATTGATTATATAGGAAATGGGTTTTGAATAAAGAAACTAAAAATAAGAAAAATAAAGTATTTTCAAACATTTTTTTAATATGATATTCTGACAACAAGAAGTACTTTAGAAGAAATGTGAAGTTTGGTATGTTGATTTCTTATGCAAACTAACTCAATAATTCAGATTTTCAGTGTATATATTTGATATTTTACAGTTATACTTTATTTAGCCATACAATGTAACTACTCAATATTTTGGTGAAATGAAAACTGAACCAGGTTTTAGTCAAAGTTTGAAAGTAGGAAACGCTCATAGTTTTGAATCGCATTAAATTAGCATTGACAACAAAAAATAGATGTGGTACTGACCTAAAGTTTAACAAGTTTAAAGTTTATGTTTTATAGTTTAAGAACTAAAGATATTTCTAAATGTTAGTTTTGTGGTATACTGCTTTATCTTAGTGACTATTTCTACTATATTAATAATACAGGACTGTGCTCATTTATTTGACACAATTTTAAAGTAATTATTAGCTCTACCTGTTAATATAGATTAATTGTAACCATAGTCTTTGTATATATGTTTCACTTAAACTTATGCAGTTTACAGCATTCTAATTATTTTACTTCATTGTGCCATGGGTATGAACTACAAGTTGCTATTATCATTGAGTAAGAATATTAAAATGTTCAACCTAGAAACACCACATTAAAAATACTTGTATGTTTTTAGCTTGGATGTATTTCTTATTTCCAGGATTACCCATCTATTCTTGTCAGAGAGTGTTAGCCTTGTTGCATCCATTCTCTTTGCTGTCCATCCCATTCACACTGAAGCAGTAAGTGTGTGGAATATTTGTTGAAATGTATTATCTATTATGTGTTGGTTAAAATAAACTGCAGCTATGCTAAGACGATTTCATGTGATGAGTATTTTGAAATAGCTTCTAACAAATATGAGAGCTTATTCATCTATCTATCTATCTCTTTCTCTCTATATATATATATATATATAACTTATGAGTTATATATTTCAATAAATTATTATACAATGGGTACATGCATAAGACAAAGGAAGTAAAAATTAATAAAGTAACTTTTGACTTAATGATTGTACAGGTACCTTATTTTAATTCAGCAACTCTATAATTACAGACACTTTCATATTTAATGTATGGTGGAAGTAATGGAGAGAACTTTTAGAATGAAAGATACATATTTATTAGGAAGTCTTAAACCACACTACTTACTATATTATCACATTTTCTTTTACAAATGTTCTGTGAAACTCATTTTGAAATATCATCCATAATTCATTTATTGATAACTTTTGGTTTGCATTGAAGTAAAAATCACTTTATTAATATCTTCACCTTGTATTCATATGTAAGTAACTTTTACTCTACTTTTTTATATAGGTTACTGGAGTGGTGGGAAGGGCAGAGATCCTGTCTTCTGTGTTCTTCCTTCTTGCTTTTTCTTCATACATCAAAGCTACAAGAAAGCCACAACACACAGGTATTTTGTAAACTTCAAATTATCAACTTGCTTTTATACCATTCACTACCAATAGCATCGACTTATTTTATCAAACTGGTTACATGCATATTTATACCTGTTAAATTTTTTTTTTGCAAAGATTAAAAAAATTGAGTGAAATCAGTAATTTTCCATGCAAAATACATGGTGCAACTTAACAGAAATTAATATAATTAATTGTAACTTTTATAGTATTCATGTTTGTTTTTCATTTTTTGTATTGACTTGTGTCTTATGAGGGACCTTGTAACCAATAGTCAATAATTAACAAACTATTTGAAGCATGAACAGTTTTGAAAGTAAGAAAAAAATAGTTTAAAAGCTCTCAGCCTTCCATTAGAAATGGTAATAAATTATACTTAAGGTTACAATTAAAATTAGATTATACAACAGAGAATAATATAACTGTTACCAACATGAAAAGCAATTTAATATAGTTAAAACAAATACATGGGTAAACCTGATGTTACCATTCATCAGTTGTAATAAGGTAACCCATTTCAGTAATTTGAGACTGGATGTAGGCTTGTGATTAGTGTTTGAATTGTTACTGAGAATTTTGGGTTATGTCTCTTTCCATATGGGATGGTGAGTGATGTTGACCAGCTTCCATCTTTCCAGTTTTTTAGTTCAAAGTCATAGATAGCCATATGTGTAGAAAGTACCTTTTGTGTAGATTAGTGCAAGAATTCCTAAACAAACAAATTAAATTCATAACACAAACTTTAGTGCTACCTTTAAAGTATGTTTTAATATTTTAAATTCGGAGAATGAGGAATGCTGCAAATTAAGCTAAATTATTAAATATTATTACATAAAGGTTATCTATATATTAAATGGATATACTTAGGTTTTATTGTAATTTGTTGTACCTCTGAATATATGTGATTATTGATTTAGAAAATAGTATTTGATTATGCTCATATAATATTACTTTTAACAGTTGCATCTGGTATTTAACAAAACACGTAATTTCACTGGATATAGCATAGTTCACATATTGTTTTACATTATTATTTATTTTCATTCATAAGTTCTTAGTATTTTAAAAGCCATGTCATTACTTCTTAATGACAAGCATTTCATATTTTTGACAGCATTTTTAAACTTTCTCTTTTATATATCAAGTTTTTAAAAGTGTAACCAACTGATACTCATTGCTTTTATTATTTATGTTCATAAATACTCTATTTGTTTTGAGTTTCGTTTTTTTGTTGTTGTTAGTGTGAAATGTTTTTTTCAAATTCACAGATTGGTCTTCACTTCTAGAGTGTGTAATGTTTGTGGTACTGGCTACACTTTCTAAAGAGCAAGGAATAACAGTTGTGGGTCTATGTGGTGTATATGAAGTTTTTGTTGTGCAGAAGGTATGATTTGAAATACGTTAATGAAACATTTTACTTAAAGTTAATTTCTTTGCCTTCCTTGAAAATAAATATTATGAGCAGTATATTTGTTATCTCCACATTTTTTTTGAGTATTACTCAAAAGCTTTCTTGAATTAATACATCTTTTAAGTACTTTACTAAAGAAAGTGAAGTCCACCTAAAAACGTATTTAAAATACAGAAAATGTTAATTTTTATATGCAAAAACGGCTCGTTTGGGTTCAGAAAATATTTTAAATAGAAGAGCGAACAACAAAATGTTACTTTAAGAACAAGTGTTAAATTTATTAAGCAAACTCATTTACATAATTATACAATTAATATCAAACAGAATAAGCTTTTTTTATTGTTAGTCTGAGTAATCAAATTTGAGTTTATAAACCAGTGTGTTAATATAATTGTTTATAAAAAGGTTTTTTGATTTAACTGAATATTTACGTGTTTTAAACCTAAACCACAAAACCAAAACTAATAATGGACAAAAATTTCACTTTTGTTTAATATGTTTTAAGGTATTGGTATTATGTACTGTGTGATTCTTATAACTTTTTTATATGTTCTATGATTGGTGCTTTTATACATGTGTATTATTACTGCTGTAGTCTATTGGTATGCCAGTACGGTAGTAATTGTTATTAATAATAGTGTAATTCAGTTTAATTACTCCCATTATTTTGACATTTCTCAGTATTAATGTTTCTAAGAATAAAATAATTTCATTTTATCTTCACTTTCAATACAATTTGAAGTTTTCTTGAGCAATTTGTACATAATGTTATTACAAGGCTAGTTATTAACACCAAGAAATATTTATAAAAATAATAAAGGTTTTGTTTAATTATAATGAAAAGTAAAAAAAACATTATTATGCTTATTAACTTTTAAAAAAAGTTAATTTTTCTGCTACAAATAATAACAAAAAAATAAAAATTAATGGATGCCATTATCAGTCTTAAACAGAATCTACAAAGCTGTTTACTCTTTATTGAAAGAATTCTAAACATAAGATGGAAGTTTGTTTTGTGTAAAAGTACATTTTTTCTCAACACACAAAACCATTTTATACCAGTAATTGTGACACATCATATAATGAGCATATACTTGTGTTTGGTTGAAAAATGTATTTTTACACAAAACAAACTTCCATCTTATGTTCTGAGTTCTTTCAATAAAGAGAATTGTTTTGTTTTTTCATATAGCAAAGCCACATCAGGCTATCTGCTGCAATAAAGAGAAGCCTTAGTTCTTATCCTATCTTGTACACCGATGTTTCAGTATGAGAAATATAACTAATTTATAAAATATGGTGTCAATTTAGCATAAGTGTATATACAGTCACAAATATAACATACTGAACAAAATAATTCATGCATATCTACTAATAATATGGTATAAATGAGTTCTTTTCAGTAAAATTAGTTTTTATAAGTCTTTATACATATAAGTATAATATAATGAAATATTTTGAAAATGTTTAACCAATTTTACGTTTTTTTTGGTTTATGTAGACTGAATGCAACAGAAAGACACAGATAACAGCTTGTATAATTTATTACAGTAAACTATTATATATATGACAGATATGACAAAAATTATATAACAACAATGACAGATATTCAGTTTCAACATTCAAAATTAATTACAATACAAAATAGTACTGGTTTCAACCTTCAAAGTTAATTACAATACAAAATGGTACTGGCCTGTGTCCAATATAATGATATAGAATGAAAGTCCAAAAGTTCAGATCAGAAATCCAAAATTCCGGTCTAGGGTGTGAATTTGGTCCCATGAAGAAATACTGAAGTTTGAATGGACAAGTTCAGAAACAATTCACAGTTCAATAAATTTGACGAAGTTCTTTTTACGATGCCTCCCATGAACGTCTGAAACTTGTCACCTTCTAACTTTCCCGGTCTCCCCTAAACAGTTCTACACGTGTTGACTTTCAGTATAACCAATAATATGAATCGTAAAGAATGACGAAATAAAATCACAGCTTCTATAGATCTAACTCTAGTCACAAATCCGAGTTGAATAAACACGCAGCAAACGTTTACTTTTTCTCGAGCAAAGACAATATCTCTTGAATTGAATAAAAACTAAGGACTGACTCCTTTTTTCTTATCGCCGTCTGTTTATATATTAGTAGGCCTACCGTTTTCTCGAACAATGCGTAACTTCCACAGAACTCCAGAGCAATCCGTGCATGTCCGTTCTTGCACGAGACTTGACGTCTAGACACCAGGCTGTCATACATTTCCGTTTACAGTCAAATGATCGATCTACTTAATTCTAGAAATTTCTAAATGTTATTTTAAATGAATAACAACATATTTTATTGGTTTAAACTTTGAAACTTGAAACAATTATATAAAGAACAACATGGCATTCAAACGCTTTATACATAACACCTAGATATCTCTGGACAATTAATTTCTGGTGATTAGACATTTGCTTTGATTATCTTGGACATGTTCTGTAATTTCATGAATAAAATATTTATTTTGCATTGCTTCTCTCATTTCTCTTATAATGCAGTTTCTGCCAAGTTTTGTTATCTTTTAAATAGCTACTTAATTTTTATTTGCCACTAACAAGGTACAATGCTGCTTTTTATTAACCCTTAAACAGTAGTAATGTTGTAAGTAACATCATCAATTGATGATGGTTGCCATTTAAGGTTTAACGGAAAAAAAATCACACCAGTCAATAGTTTAATGGGGTCAGAGAAGACTGGAATACCACTAACTCTGTTGAATAATATAAGTACATGTTATTGTAAAGTGAATTATAACTTATAAATGTACACAAATATTTATATATATATATATACTACAGCTGATATATAAATTGTACATTTATGACTCAGATACACCTATTGACTTTATAAACTTATCTGATAAGTAATTGATAATTAGAAACAAATTAAATACCTAAAATGCATTCTAATTATTCATGTATAATCTAAGAGCAGAAAATTTACTAGGGTTTAGTTATTACTCTAACACAAAACATTTTACCATTGTTTATAACACTAACATCTTTATTGCTGCTGGTTGAAAATATTAAAGCAAATGCAACAGTAGGTTATTTATGAAAATCTACACATATTGGAAAGATTCAGTCATAAGGCACATGCACATTTTTTTTTTACTAAAAACTAAAAATATAGTGTAATACACTATATATATGAAGTTATGAAATTATTTTCTTTCTATTTGATACTGATAGTGGTTTAATTTCGTTGGGAAATGGTTGATTTATATCAGTCAGTTTTTGTCCATTAAAATTTTGCAAATGTTATTCTTAGTAATATGACAATAGAATAAACAGTGTGAAGTAAGTTTGTCTGATATTAAATTCTTAGCCCTTCAGAAATTGATTTTAACAGTTTATGAAATTAATATTAATCATTATAATATTTGTATGTTTAGAGATTTTGTATTTTCAGTTCAGACTTCTAGACCTTCTCTATATTGGTCAGAATTTAATGAGTTCAAAGGCTCCACCTCCTCTATGGCTCAGAGAAATGATGTTGCGATTGACAGTTTTATTTCTTGGTTCTCTTGGCCTATTGGTTGGAAGATTTCAAGTAATGGGTGCCCAGTTACCAGTTTTTACTAGGTTTGCATCTTTAAACTAGTAGAATATTTGGATTTCAAAGTCATAATGCATAAAAATATAGTATTAGTAAAAGTGCATGTAGCTTATTTTCAATTGTATTTATTACACAAGATATTTTCAAAATATAAATAATTTTAATTTTTTGGAAAGGATGTAAAATATTTTATTATCCATTGTTTTCTTAAATACTATAAGATGAAACTCGTATGTGAACAAAACATTTTTAGATTTATATACAAAGATTAGTTTACAAGATTATATCACTATCTAAAATGATGAAGAGAGCAAGTAAATACCAAATGTTTTTGATTCACCTTATAGTTAAGTGTGCAGTACCTAATTATAAAGACTCCTACTGATATAAATTAACTTTAAATTGATCACATTTGAAATTCACACTTCTGTCATTTGTGAACATAACTAGTTCATTGATTTAAACTGGTATCATTTAAACCTTCTGTATTGTTAAGTTTTTAAGTTATACTTTGTCTATTTAACATTACATTTAAGGTCTGTCACGTTGCTTAAATTTTCTAGCGCTGGGTGTTTTGTCAAGTTTGTAGCTCAGATAATATAAATCATGAAACTAAATATTGTACTTTTTACTAGTGAGTTTATTTATACCAAGTATAGTGGAACACTGTATATTGTAGTGAATTGTATCTTATTGAAATCTTACTAAAGACAATTTAGTTTCTTTCTTGCAAACTCAATGTTTTTCGTTTTATGTATGCACAAGTATTTTGACAAATGGTTTAGCTGAGTATGGTGGAGGTACTTGGTACACTGCACAGCATTTTATAAAAATTCAACTTTTTATGAAACAGTTTTAGTGTAAAGTGTATCATATTAGGCAAAGAAAAAAAGTTATTAAAAAGTTCAGATATAGAAATTGGTTTTTTATTATATAAACACAAACCTTTGTTTCCAAAATAATATTTTAATCTTTGACCACTGGTGAATACTTATCCATGAAGTTGATTCATTTACTTAAAAGCTCACTTATATGTTTTAAATGCATATCAAAAGGAAGGACACACTGTTTAAAATTATTCTAAGTGATGTACATTTGCCTTCCAATCAAAATGTTATAAGAAATTACATAGATATCATTGGCCAATATTTTTCTTTTTTTTTGGATTCACAGATTTGACAACCCAGCAGCTGTAGTGGATACTCCTGCTCGACAGCTTACCTACAATTATTTATTGTCTGTTAATACATGGCTGCTTCTATTTCCTTTCAACCTGTGTTGTGACTGGACAATGGGAACAATACCACTTGTTGAATCATTCACAGATCCCCGTAACATTGCCACTTTAGGGGTTTATCTAGCCCTCGTATTGTTAGTGTGGTCCATGCTTTATTCAGATGATGAACATACTGACATTCTTATTATGGTATGCTTGTTAAATATTTTAAAAGCCACTTTCTCTATGATTGTAGTTTTATTAATTTTTTAAAAATTGTATATTTCTGTTTGTCTTTGCTGGATTTTTTTAAATTTTAATTTTCATGTGAATTTAAAATATGATTTAGTGAAAGCTTTACTGACAATTATTTTAAGAGTGGATTATGTGAATTTCAAAGAATAATATCTTTTAATCTGTGCTAAAGAAATGTCTAAACAGTAATAAAACTGGATTCTGTGACTTTTCAAGTGACTATTTTTAAATTTGTACTCAGTATATGTTTGTTGGTTCCTAAAGTACAGTTTCAAAATTAAGTTCAGTTGATATTTGATTAGTTGTTATTTTAAAATTAGGGATAAAAAGACGACCTTAAACCTAAAGTTGAATGAAATGAATGTCTATGTGTCAATGAGTATTGAATTTGTGTTCAATGAAAGCAACTGAAAATGATTTTACGCTGCCTTCACATAGTTCCTGGTTTGAGGTAGAATAAATATAGAGATCACTGATTAATTATCTAACTGTGAATGATCTTTTGGTTGATATGTTGTTGAAAATAATTTTAATTAAAGCCCAGTTGAATGAACTTCTGATTGGTTTAATCTTAAATTTGAGTTCGGTTAATGTCTGCTTGACAATTACTTCTAAGTTTGGTTCAGCAAATGTCTAAATGAAAGTTGTCTTTATAGATTGGTTCAATACATATTTGATTCACTGTGATTTTCAGCTTGTGTTTAGTTAATTTCTAACTGTCATTGTTTTTAGTATTAGTTCAGGAAATCCTTGAGTATCATTAGTTTTATAAATGAGTTTAAATATCTTTTCATGGTGATTTTAAAACAGAGTTCAGTAAATATATGATTGAAAATGAATATAAGGAGTTTTATAAATGTGTAATTGACAATGATTTTTATTTACATTATTGGTCCAATGAATGCCTGATGTTAGTGTGTTAAAAGTTCAATGAATATCCATTTAAGAGTGATTTTAAATATAGAACATCCTATAGTATTCTATTTGTAAGTTACATAATGGCAATATTTTTTTTTTTTTAGATGTAGCCTTACTGGAATCATTATTTATATTTTAAGTGGGATTAATATATAATATTATTACTGTGTAGTTACCAGCTCACTTATGTTTCTTACATTAATAGTAACAACATTTATTTTTCTTTTATTTACAGTTTGTTTTATTAATAATTAAAACAACTGAATGATCTGCCTATACTGCTAACTTAAGAGGTTAAGTAACATAGAGAATGAATTTGACAGGTGTGCAGGGAATCTCATTGACAGTGAAATTAAACCTATTCCACAATACATGATACTCACCAGTCACCTCTAGTTCAAATGGTCTGATCAAAAATGGCAAACTGATCAATCTCACTATTAAAAGACACCAGATCTAACAATGTCTTCAAAACTTGGATATCAGAGGCAAGCATTAAAATTCAACAGGGTAACAGTACCAGTACTTCAAGTGTCTGTAAACAAATGTAGAAATTCACATGCAAAACTTTAATTTATAGACACGAGTTGGTGATATGAAAAATGACAGATTTAGTCCTTAAATATCTTTACCTTTGCAATCTATAGTACTCTCTACACCCACCTCTCTCTCATACAAATGGTGATGTCATCTGTACTATCCTACAATTTATTTCACTTTTGTTTGTTTGTTTTGTTTTAGAGCAAAGCCAAGTTAGACAATCTGCTGTGTCCATCGTGGGGTATTGAATCACAGCTTTTAGCATAGTAAGTCCATAGACTTACTGCTGTCCCCTCAGGTGACTTCCTTTTTGTAGAGTTCAAATTAATGAAGTTTAAAAAATTCCCATGCATGCACACACATTACTCTTTTAATTAAATAGATATTTAGTCCTTTTGGAGTTATCATTTACAATTTACATTTAATGGTATCTTTTACTGATAATTCATGTATTTAGTTATTCTTTCTAAGTTTTCATGCATGTTTTTTGCATCTAATTGCGACATCTCTGTCAACTGGATGTTGGTAGGTGATAAACTCGTACCAATTCTCTATCTTAGACAGAGGTTACATGCTGTAATTAGTATTCCCTATGACATATATACTTGTGTGAAGGTTTATTTATGTATCATACCTAAAGTGAGGTCAGACACTCTTTTTAGGGTAATACAATACATCTACAAATTAGTATGAGTTGAGGGTTCATCTTACTTGAATATGTTTACTTAGAATAGTTATTAACACAGGAAAAGACTGTGAGATACCATACTGTATGACCTTATTCTGACTTTAAAAAACAGCATATCTATTATTCTTGTTTCTTTCTTTGTTTGGTTAGTCATATTCTCTTATCACATTCTATTGCCATGGTAGCAAAAGTCAGCTCCAATATACATTATGTGAATACAGGCTTAGTTTATAACTAAGTTGTTCTCTTGTATTTATTTATACTTTCCTTGCTGTCTGAGTTTGAAATATATCTCTGCAAAACATTCCAGAATCTGAATTTTGTGGAGACCTGTAACTGTAACTATCTGTTGAGTACCAATTTACCTAAATACCAGTACCACAGTATAATTTGGTATTTAAGTGATAGGTCTGGGCCTGAAGGTATTACCATTTGACAAATTGTACAGCAAATTATAATTTAAAAACAGAATACAGAAAATAACTAAAAAAAAATTAAAATGTAAATTAGCATAATTACTAAAAAATTGATATATAATAAACTAATACATAATGAGAAATACATTAAGTTTAAAAATTTGTGGACATATTGACTTTAATTTTTAAATTTTGAGAAACTACTTTTTAAAAAGTTGAAAAATGGTAAAATTACTGTAGATGTTTCTTTTTAAAGTTTTCTTTTCCTACACAGTTAAAACTTGTAAAATTAATGGTAAATCACTTTACTGTTGGTATCTATCACTAGGGTTTAGCCTTGCTGATTCTACCTTTTCTTCCGGCTTCAAACTTCTTCTTTCCAGTAGGTTTTGTGGTAGCTGAACGAGTTCTTTACACTCCAAGCATGGGGTTGTGTTTGATGGTTGCATATGGATGGCATCTCTTAATGGAAAGGATGTAAGTAAATATTTAATGTTCGTTTGTTTTTAGGAAAAATAATATATTTAACCCACATTAATATAACTTCTTTTGCATGTATAGGAAAAAAGAAAGTTAATTAACTTGTAACACATCATCATACTGGCATATCAGACTTGTGTTTTATGTATAACAGCTTTTTGCTTAAAAGTAATTAATTTTTCAAAAGTTAGCCTGTGTTGTTCATCTAATTTTAATATTTTTTTCAGCCTAGTAGTTTTGAAGTTTTTCAGACTCATCTACCAGTCTCTGTTTAAACCTTTTTTAAAATACAAATTAGGTTTAATATAAAAAGAAAAGAGCTTGCAGCGAAAACGAATATTTTTAATACTATCCAATAATTATTTTTTGGCAAAATTGAAGAATATCTAGTATAACTTTTGTTAATTTGAAGGGAAGAAAATACTGTCAAGTCCTTGCAAACTGAGGACTAGTCCAAAAGTAGGGATTGTATATGTATGTGGAAAGCTCAGATTGCCTTTTTTACAAATTATATAATTTTGAAATAACTTTTGTATGTACCACAGTTTGAAAATCCCTGTTTTAGCCCATTATATGGAAATGATTCACCAAAGTTCAGTATTATTTCAGTAAACATAAGAAATAACAAGACATATTGAAGTGCAACATTTGGCAGTCAATAATATAATGTCAGTTTAATCAATCAAATAAATGTCAAAATTCGATTTTAGTAACTTGGTCCCATGTTATGTGATAAAGATACCAAGAAAGTATCCCAATAATTTTTCTGTGATACAATCTTTATAATTCCATATTTATCACATGTCCTTACCTCTTAGTATTTTTTACTCTTATAATATTACTGTAACACCTTCCCAAAATTATAATTTTGACAAGTTTCTCGTGCTGTAAAATTTTAAAAAATGTTTGAAATTAGAAATTATCATTTTGATAACAAAGTAAAATTATAAACCAATAATGCAATTTTAATGTCAGTATCACACAAAAATTATAAGCTCAACTAAACTCCATATTAAGACTTTGATTGTAATATATGTGAACCCCCTCCCATCAACTGCACAGTTGTATATCTGTGGACTTACAGTGCTATATTCAGTACCTTGGTTGGCAGAGAAGTGATGGTCCATTGTGTAACTTTATACTTTAAATAAATAAACAATACATATATGAGCCAATATACTTGAGTTCCATAAGCTAGTTCCAACTAATATTTCTTCCAGGTAACAGTTCTAAATGTTGTAGGGAAAAAAAAAAGCCCTGGATATTAATTTAGGAAATTATTTCACAACTTTTATTCCATAAAATTAAAATAATTAACTTTTGAATATGACTTTTGAAAATTTGAACATATAGACACAATAATTTTTATCCATTAAACCTTTAACCCTTTTTTTATTGGACTAGAAGATGGAAACCTTTAATGTGGGCCTTGTTAACAGTGCTATTATTATCTCACAGCCTGAAAACAATTGTCCGAAATTTTGACTGGTGAGTTAAAATGTCTTTAAAATGTTGTGTTACATGTATTTCTTTTACTTTCATAAATGTGTTTAATTTTTATGCTAATGTGGAAAATGTAGCCTTCATATAGAAAATGAGTAGGAACTGAAATTTACAAGATAGCTAAATTTGTTTTCCTGAATAATACAGTCTTAGTACTTTGCAAAGCTGAACATAGAAATGCACACTGCTGTACATATCTCAAGCTTGTCAGCATAGATATTTGTTAGCAGAGACTCCATGAAATAAATGTTAAATGAAAAGTTAGATTTCTAATGTTAAGTAATCCAGGAAAATTTAGTAAATTAAGTAATAAAGAATTACAAATTACTGTACAATGGTACTTTTCATATGACAATAAATATGTGAGATTTATCAGTATTGTGTGAGTCTGTTGCATTACTCTTGTTCAATTTAAAGTAATTAAAGTAATGAAATGTATTAGTTCTTACATTTCAAGTAACACAAATACATTATAGTTACTGACCTTTTGTGAGTTTCAATAGTGAGTTAGTTTTCTCTGTTTCATTTAGTATCTAATTTTAATAAACGTGTTTGCATTTCAGTCACTTCGTAAGTTAACTTATGTGTTTAGTTAATATCACTACTTTACTTTAATGTATAGAAAAGAAATGGAGGTGGTTAATATGTTTCTGAAAGTTTTGACCAAATAAATTATATTTATAAAAAAAAAAAACGACATACATTCTCAAAATAATGTGGTTATCAAATATTTCTTAAAAATCTGAGACTAGCTTGATCATTTGTCAGCAAAATTAAAAAAAACAATGAAGTTTTGAACACAAGGACACTTAATATTCTATTACCTTTTAAACTGTGACTTCTGTCAAAACTAAAATTAAGTAAATTGTATACAATTTTTGCTTTCATTACAATAATATGTTTCAACTCTTGTTTGTGTATCATGATTTCATATCAAATATTTATTCTTCACTATTGAATTATTTCTTGTCGATTTTGGTTCACATTTACATCCTAAATTAATCCTGATTTGTTTTGAGAGATATTCTAACAGATTAGGAGAAGTCATTATTATTATTAAAGAATAAAATATGATTTATAATAATTATGCAGTTTATTTGCACAACTCTGAGACTATACCCTTCTGGTTAATAATCATTTTGTACATTTGGTACATGTTCATATTACAGGAAGAATGAATATTCAATATTCATGGCTGGATTGAAGGTCAACCAACAAAATGCCAAGCTTTATAACAACGTGGGACATGCTTTAGAAGGAGAAGGAAAATTTACGGAAGCACTAGAATACTTTCTTCAAGCTGCTTGGTAGTGTACAAAACTTTTTGGTTATTCCATGTTCTTAATTTTAAGATCAATACGTGTTGTCTAAAGCCGTGGATGTAACTGAAACTAAAAAATATATTTTTCTCTGAAACATTACGAGAAATATCAATATCTTGAAAATTTTCCTTTCAGTTTATAATTTTTTCTGGGGTCATGTAGATGTTACATATACAAGTTTCTGAGAAACTGGGTTGTTTAAAAGTCATTTTTAAATGACTCTCAATAAGCTTGTTCCTATGTTTCATAAGGAATTAATATTGATATGTTTCATTAAATGTATAATATAACTCTAAAATTTTTTTCACTTGTGGCATATAGTTTTATAGTACTAGGAGTGCAATTACTTTTGTAAAAAGTTTGAAAGTTCTTTGGTAATGATAACAGTGATAAACTGATAATACCACTAGAATTCTTGATTTTGATTTTAAAGAAATTATGTCCTTTCAATTTAATTTAAATGTATACCTATATACTAGAAATATAAAAAAAGATGCTCTCAAACATCTCATGCACGTATTAGAAATTAAGTGAAATATATCAAAGAATATTTCTTCTAAAATATAATTTCAGCTAGTACCAAATATAGTACTAAATTAAATGTAGCAGTTAACTGTATTTTCCTATATGGTACTTACCTCACAAGATTAACTATTCTCATCCAGTGCTGTCCTCTATATACAAACTTTTTTTTTACACATGCCACAAATCTTCTGCTCCCCCTGTTGGGATTAAAATATTCCAAGATGTCTCTTATGCAAGAAATCTTGACCACTTCTCCATCATTAGGAGCATGATATTCATCTGGACTCTGTTCTCACACTTCTTTTGCTTCAAGTGAAATTATTACCACTTTTCAGTTCCAAGCTGCTGGAGTGAACAGCTGTTGGGGTACCCCATGAATAAATTCTGCCCAAAGGTGGCTGCAACAATTTGGTGCAGAGGAGCACAGTGGTGTTCTGTGAGTGTAGATGACATAATATCCTCCAGTATGCATCATACAATCCGAAAGCAGTGAGACCTCAAATTACAGTTCACCCATATAGTAATCCACAGATGGGTGTTGGACTTAGAGTAAAACCAACAAACATAAATCCTGACACACGTTTATGATTCTCAATATTCTTTCCTCAATCATACTCCATCTGTTTTGTGGGCCACAAAGGAATTGATGAGAATTGTTCAGATTCTGTCCTTTTTGTTACCCCTTGTTGTATCTTATGTCAATCAAAAATGTTATTTCTTTTCAAATGGGTTTGGTTAGTTTCACTGCTGAGGAGTTGATTTTTATTATATAGAAATTCATTTGATACCAGATGGCAAATTCCTGGGTCAATAGATCTAAAATATTTCATGTGTCATGCTCAGGAGTTATATTGGTTCTAGTTTCCCTCTGGTCTCTTCTACTTGAGTTAAAGAGGGTATGATCCTTATCCTATCCCTACATGGATATTGATTCACAGAGCAGGATAAGTTTTGGATGTAGATAACTTACTGTGTACAGTCTGTTGCACCCTATCCAAAATCCATTAATTTACTCACTTTTGTGTGATGTGGGATTGAGTTTCACATACATTTCGTAGTTGGGATCATGACCCTGCCACACTTCTCTCCCACTTGGATGTGCTCCTCTCTGTTTCCATCCTAATCTCCTACATATTTCATGGATGGGCAAAGAATATACCTGGTTCAGAATTGGTGCAATTCCTCTCATCAGATCTTCATTTCTGACTATCTCTCATTTCCAGAAGTATTATTTGGGTGCTTTCAGGGGTTACTTCTGTCATTCCTTTGTACCAGTCCCATTTATTTAATGTGGGATTCCAGCTAATCTTGTGAAAGAAGGTAAGTACCATTTCAGAAATTATAATTTTTCAGTACTGCATATATATTTCCAACAGATACTTACCTCATCTCACATTTCCCACCCTTCTTTGTCACTTCCAAGATTTAAAAGTGGTAGTTCAGTAGAAGCATATAGAGGGAATTGTGTGTCACATATATCACACTCCTGTTGGTGGAGAAGTGGTGCATGATGATTTGCATGATAACATGTTGGAATAACTTGTTTCTAATAAAGGAGAGTAAAAGGCTTGTGGCTATCTCAAATTATCCAATCTTATGTCTGAATAATTTGGAAATTTTTTTTGAAACAAACAGTTCAACATCCCACTTTGTGCTGTTTGCATAAATAAGTGTCAAATGCTATTATGCTCTTTTCCAATACTTATATTAATTAAGATAGGAACAAACAGAAACATGTTTTTTTTTGTTGTTTTTTTAAATAAAATATTTACCTGATATTTCCTTCAGTGTCCAGAAAGATGATATTGGAGCCCATATCAATGTTGGAAGAACATACAATAATTTAGAGATGTTTAGTGAGGCAGAACAAGCTTTTATGAAGGTAAAATGCTTCACTTTATTGCTAATTATTGAATACCTTTAAATTAATTTATTTAAATTGTATAACAAAGTCATGAAAATAACCTAACAAAAGAAATCCAGCTTACATCTAAGCATGCATGTACAAAATAACTTAATGTCTGATCTTTACTTACATTTTATGCAACTGAAAAAAAATTCAAAATTTCTTTTAGTATAAAACAATTTTATTTTGCTGAAATTAGTTTTTAGATTTATAGTATGGTGTATATGAAAATGATTATTGTGAAATAATATCAGAGAAACATGTTTTAATATCTCTCTTTACATGTATTATTTTTATCTTTTCTGCAATTAAAAATTTGTGTGTTTTGATTTTAGTCGTATCATTTATTGTACATATCATGATCATTTTCTTCTCATGTTTGTTGTTCTTTTAAAATTTTACCAATTTTTGTGGTTTAATAAGCTTACTTTTTAGTTCAGATCTTTTATTCTTTGTTTTACTTGCTTTACAATTTGTTCTTAAGTTGGTCTTTCCAATTCAGCATTTTATGAACATGTTTTGGCATTCTTCCTTTTCAGATTTTACCTGTATTTTATTTTGATATTTTTCTTGTGTTTTAGGTGTGTTTTATTTTTATTTTCTTTGGTCTTGTTTGTATTTAGATCTTTGTCTAACAATTTTCATATTTGTTTAGTCTTTCCCTTCAAAGACTTTGATTATGGTGTGACCTAACTTACTCTCCCAATATTTAATGTGTTTTCATCTTTGCTATCTCAAGTGTTTTTGGTTTTTCTTTCACCTTTTCAATTTTTATGGTTTATTTGTTATCTTAGAACAATTATAAAGGATATTTCCTTCTTTGACAAATAAGTTTAGATCCATGTTGTTATCTCAAGATAGGATACAGAAGTTATACATAAATTAAGTAATATATAAAAGATTTATAGTTGTAAGTATATTAAATTTTAATAATTTGTTTTTGTTCATCTGTGTTTTATGTTTCAAATACTTCTTTCCAATTATTCATTGTTTTAAACTAGTTATCTGTTAAGTATCTTTATTTACTGTTTGCTTTATAATGAAATGTGATGTTTTCTATCTCTGTCTTATAAAATCATTTTAATATTTGTGTATGGCAATGAAGTTAAAATGACTTAGGTTTCAACTTGAATTTTAGGCAAAAGGATTACTTCCTCGTCCCAAGACTGGAGAGCCTTACACAGTTCGAATAGCCCCAAACCATCTGAATGTTTTTCTTAATCTTGCCAATCTGATCTCTCGAAATAAGAGCCGCTTAGAAGAAGCAGATGCTGTAAGTTACCTTACATTTTTTGAATAAACTTTTGTTGTTAAAAATTTAATTGTTCTAAAATAAGAACCATAGTGAATTATTTACCACTTCTTCATGTGAAATTATTATTAACTTTGAGTACATCAACTATGATTATAAACCAAGTCATGCACCATTTAAAATTAACTTCTTTGGGAAGTTTTAATGAACACTATATTTAATAATTACTTCTAGTTATTGATATGAAATTAAAATATTAATTTTTACAGTTCTTTTTGATAGCTTGTAATAGCAAGTAATATATGTTTTGAACATTTATTTGCATAACAAAAACATGTGCAAAGGATTGGTCCTTACTATGAATTTCATCCACTGGCACACACGTAATAGCTTGGCAAATACCAACTACAATAGCACCATTGTTTACATGATTAGACTATTGTTACTGAAAAAACAATAATTTTTCAGCTGGTATAAAGTTTGTGTTCTTGAACACGAAAAAACACAACTATAGCAAACATAAAGCATGGACATGATGTGAAATACTATGTAGAGATGTGAAATGTTTAAATTCATAATGTCATACTGGAACTTTATTTATCTATATCGTCAGATCTGCCACTCCACCTTGACATGTCAATGATGTGATTATGAAAGTAAGTGTCCAGAAAAGATACAAGCATCAGTGGACTAGTGCTACCTTTATCATAGTTAGGAGTGTATTCTGATCAATATGAAAGTCGAGAATGAAACTTTCACAGATGTCACATTTGCTAATTCTGTATTCATGATGACATTTATTGTCTTTACGCAATGAGCAAAAGACAATAATACATTGGTTTTGTATTCAATATGTACTTTGTCCTAAGACCTATAGTAAGTAAATATTATGGTAGTATATGCATATGCTCAATATTAAAGTCAATGATTGATCTTTTGATAGAAATTGAAATAATGCCTGTAATATTGACAAACATGTGCACAAGTCTTCATATTGGCTTGTTGGGAGGTAAGATGGATACCAGCACTACCAGAAACATCACTTATTGTTGTCTGTTTTAGTACTTTATATTTCAGTTTTATGGCCAAAGATTACCTTATTGGAACTCATCTTTTATCATTATTATAACAAATGGTTTATATGAGATTTAATCTAACATAATAGACCAAAGCTAAATTAAACTGAAAAAGTAACTTATAAATTTATGTATGGACAATCCAGCATAACAGGCTAAGTAGAAATACATATGTATACCATAAAACTAGAACCTAAGAAAAATATGGTTAATCATCAATGAGTACTCTCTCTTTAACTGAAATTTGGTCATGATCCTAAAAGTACCTCATGAGGTTTAACTAGCTTAAAATGTATGGTTTAGTCAGAAGCCTAAAAAACTATGTTAGCAATGTAAATTTCACAAATGTTATTTTAATCTAAAAGAGTTATTTAAAAACTAATTGCAATACTAAAACTAGTAAAGTATAATAAAATGAACTATAACTATAAACAGAAAAGTTTAATACTCAATTGATCTAATGCATTATTTCCACTTTTATAATATTTAAATATTTTCAGCTTTACAGACAAGCTATCAGCATGAGAGCAGATTACATCCAGGCCTATATCAACAGGGGTGACATACTGATCAAATTAAATAGGTTTGTGAGTGTATGCCATTATCTGCCTTTCAAGAAACTCTTAACAGCTTAAGTTATTAAAAGTTCTAAAAAATAGTTAGGTTAAAATAGAAACAGGAAAAATCTGGAAATGGTATTGTATATAATTTCTTCACTGAAAAAAGAAAAGACCTCCATGCATTTTTGCTTTTAAAATATACCTATTTAATTACTTTTTATTGAGATCGAAAGAAGAAAAATTAAGGCCCATCTATCATAGAAAACACATTCTTAGAGATACAGCTATATATGTATCAGTATAGTGTTTATATAGTTTGTGTGTTTTATTGAATCCATGTGATTAGTGCTTATCTTACCAGTCTTGTCAACAATAGTTTGTCTGAGTTTATTGAAGCTACTTGACTATTTCAATTTTTAAAAGCCTTATGTAATGTCATAATTTGTGTAGATATTGCTCTATCAGTTCTTATTAGTACTATAGAGGATCTCTGTGAGAAGTGGTATTTATCAACTTTGGGCCTTAAAATCATTGTAACTTGTAGATTTTACTAACCAGAACAATGTTTTGGTTTTGTCAATTTACCTGACTATGCTTGTGGTACCAGCTTTATCTACACTAGTTTTTATGAACTGTGGAAATTAGATGACTAGATTAGTTTTTACAATACCCATATACACCACAGTTTTTGTGGACTTAGGAAATCTGTGTGAGTACTTCTGGTTTTATTAGTACTTATTAGAATCATAAAGAATCTCTTTTTTTGTGTGAAAAGTGGTGTCTTGCCAGTTTTTTATGTTCAATAGATTCTGTAGTCCTTAAGTATTTTTGTGATTAGCAGTATTTTATGAGCCTTATACACACATGCACACACACACGCGCGCGCTCACGCACACACATAGTAGTCACTTTTTTGTGTGTGATTGTTAGTGCTTTAAAACTTTGTATATACATTATTCTGTATGATTCTTAAGAATATTTAACTAGTGGTGTTTTACTGGAGATAAATACAGTCATCTCTACAGTTTTTAAGAACTTTGTGATTAGGGTGTTATACTAACCTTAGACATACAGTGTTTTGTATGGGCCTTAGAAACCTGTGTGACAGTAGTCTCTATAATTTTTAATGTTTGTGACTAATGGTATTTTATTAGCATTATATATGCAGTAGTCTCTATGGTCATTAAGAACTTTTTTGATTCGCTGTGTTTTACCAGCCTTGTGTATTTCTGTGTACCATTCTTAATATACAAGCTGGCTCTGTTAAATACTTGCAAAATTATATATGTAACACTGTTTTGTCAATCTCTTTGTAATAACAATATATTGATATACTTATAAGACAATACAATGTATGATTTTCAGAAATCTGTGATTAGTGTTTTAGTTGTGCTCTGTACTGGTAATCTCTATTTCTGAACAATATCTATAAATGGTGATGTTTCACATCCTTCTGTGTGCTAGATTGTGTGATTCTGAGGAATATTTTGTGACTAATCATGCTTTATTAGCCTTTGTATACTGTAACTGTGTGTTGCTAAGAAACTTCTGTGACTACTGCAGTTTTGCTATTTTTTTACATACTCATTAATAAAGAAAAACGTTTAATGCCATTGTTTTCCAGGATAATGATATTACTATCTATAGTTGGCCTTTCTGCATAATGTTATACCACATTATTTGTACCTGTTTCATGGTTGTAAGGAAAATAATTTCGGTCAAAAATTCCCATTTGAACTCTAATATACATGATTCTATCTTTTTCTTATAACCTGTGTTTGTTTTCTCATCTGCCTATTTATGTACAATCAGAACACAAGAAGCTCAAGAAGTGTATGAACGAGCACTGCAGTTTGACAGCAGTAACCCTGATATATATTACAATGTGAGTGTAGAGAACTATGTAGCTTTGTGTGCATAAATAACACGATTATTGTATTACATGTTTAGTTGAGTTAGATAAGACCGTTATGATATTAACTGTCACAAGTGTAGCTATGCAAATATTTGAGTTATATACAGGAAGAGGGGGGCTCAACTTCTCATGCTGTTGGTGGTCTGGGGAAATTCTTTGGGAAAGTTTTGAAATTTAAACTTGAAATAGAAATTCTAATGAGATTTTTTGTGAATATAATCTGCAAAAGAAAATTAAACATACAGGCAGCATAAAGAATTGTAAAAATCTACATTTTGATGCTGTACTTCTCTCCATTTACAAGATTAGTTTTTCCCATTTTGTGTTTTCCTCTATATACAAACTTTTTACAATGCATGCTTTAAGCCTTCCACACACACACACGCACACGCACACACACACACACACAATTGAAATTACAAGTTCCATGTCTCTAATGCAAATCATCATGCCTCATCTCTCTACATCTTGAAGTGGTTTACCTTAATTTAAATTACTTTATTTTAGGGATTTTCTCTCCACCGTATTTTAGAAAATGATTTACTGTGTTTTGCCATGAATAATTTTTCTTGTTTATTTGATGTTAAGTATGAATTCTAAAGTTAATATTACCACTTTGGGTACATCTTATTTGTTTGGTACCATACTTCAGACCACAGGTGTGAGTAACCTGTCAGAGAATGTATCAGCCTTTATATGCAGAGAGAATGGATGTTATATGGAACAACCTTTGTCTTCTGCTGTTCTCCCACTTCTTCAAGAACCTTGCAAGCCTGGCCAGGTTGACGAGGGTTTGATCATTTGTTGGCCCCACCCCAAGAGTTTGTTGTGGCTTCACAAACCCCTACTTGATATTCTATTAGCCCCTCATCAGTTTTTAACTTCATTTCTCAGGAATGTGGTATTTTGTCTATTGCTCCTATGTTTTATGTCCCACATCCTTCCTTCTTGGCCTGGCATGTCCTGGTGATTAAGGTACTTGACTTGTAATCTGAGGGTTGTGGGTTTAAATTCATGTTGCACCAAACATGCTTGTCTTTTCAGCTATAGGGGCATTATAATGTTATGCTCAATCCTACTATTTATTGATAAAAGAGTAGCTCAAGAGTTGGCAGTGGGTGGTGATGACTAACTGACTTCCCTGTAGTCTTATACTCCTAAATTAGAGACAGCTAGAGATAACTCTTTTGTGGTATTGCTCCTTCATTCATTTCATGTCTGAGGCTCTTCACAGGAGGAATCTTGAAGCATTTTCTGGGGATGTTCTCTTTTTCTCACTTCCATGTTTGCTCACCTATTGTCTTCAGTTTTAATTCTAAGAACATAATTTATTTATTGTTGGAAATTTTTGGTCATGATACTAAATTGTCATGGATCTGATTATGATTCCTTATCTAAGGGATCTTTGGATGGTCAAGTTTTTGAGATGCTTTGTGTTTGACATGATTCTGGAGTTTTTGCAGTTGAGTGTCTCTTCTGTCCAACAACAGTCTATCCTTTCTCATCTAATGACTTGTTGTCCCAGTAGGAGAAGAAGGTGGTACTGATTCCCATTTTCCAACCATATCCTATCCAACCCTTGCATTTTCCTCCTCCTTGCTGTTCATTTTCCATGACAGTGCTTGGTATGCTAATAGTGATTCTGGTGATTGAATGATGGGTTTGTAAGGGCTTGTCTGGTGACCTTCACTCATTAGTGGAGCACTTTCATCTCCAATGTTTTGGTTCACTGAGTTTTGTCAGAAGGATTTTTCACATCTCTTTTTAATGTACCTCCCTTGCCTCGTATGCTTGTTCCTTTTTCTCCTCTTTGATATATCTTGTCATGGTAGTATCACAACAGGCTATCGAACCTTTTTCACGCAGTTTAGAGGATTTTACTCCCACTTGTTTTGTTTCTTGAAAGACCGAGGAGTGGAAACTGGTCATTGAGTTGTCCATCTCAATTCATTTGTTCACTCTTTCACTTTGTATTTACAAGGCTCTATTGCTTTTGGGGATGTGGTCTTCGATGACACCTCTCACTTTGTTCAGCCAAACTTACAAATTATCCCTTCAGGACCTTCACAACCAATCAAACTTTGCTTGGAACCCCTTTTATGTTTCTACAACTCTTCCTTCATACATTGTAGCTAATCTCAAATGGTGGTTGGACAAAACTTATGTAACAGTATGTGTCCTGATTTACATCTATTCACAGATTTATTTTTTCAGAGCTGGGCTCTGTGTGGAAACATTCATTTTATATCAATGTTCTCAAACACTTTGTTGTTCATCAGGGCTTGAGTCACTTTCTTAATTGGTGGCTTATATCAATTACTAAGATCACACCCAATCAAGATATCTGTATTTTCTAACATTGGATCTTCTCTTTTGGGTCTACAATCATCACATTCATTTGATAATATGTTGCATACTAGGTACTTTCAACCATATGGCAAATCATCTTTCCAAACCAGACCAGGTTTACGCAAAAGAGTGGACCTTTAACCCCCTTGTTTTTCAATGGCTTTGCAAGTAATGGGATATATTTCATATTAATGCATTTGCCACTGCTCTCAATAACCTTTATTTTTAGCCTTGGTTCTCCCATTTTTATTCTTTGGTTATAGGTACCTTTAACCAGGATTGGTCAAACAAATTATTTGTTTACCCAGTTACTTTATTGGGTAGTCTCCCTCATTCATACCACTCCATGCAAAATCCTTCTGATTGCTTTTTCCTGAACTGCTCATCCATAATTTCATCGATTACTCTAATTACAGTTGTTTTCACCAATACCTCTTCCTTTATTCCCTGAATTTCTTTGTCAAACCAGTTGCCAGTTTTGCATCTGTAACTTCACACCTGGCTTTTGTCTAGTCCGTGGCAAGAAAATCTGATTTCTCACTTTGACTGACATTTCATTTGGAGAATTATGTTCATATTTAATCCATGCTTGTGTAGCAGTGGAGGTGAAATGATTTTTACACCTGGGGCCTGGATCTTAAGTATTCCAGCTTCCTGTGCTATGGTTACTAATATCTCCAAGTTTCTTATCTGGCTCTCTTAGAAGGGATCTTCACTCTCCTCATATGAGGTCATTTGACAGCCCTATCCTATACTTTTTGTTAAATTAGTTACAACAGAGTCTTTCTTTCTCCTGTTCTTGCATTTTGATCCATTCTTTCTGGATATATCAGCCACCTAGACATATGGTATTTCCATATTTGGACATTTATGTAGATTTTCATTCCCTTACTTTACATTTGAGCCCATTGCTTTCTGCTCTTAATTTCATCTACCTCTTAAGGCATATTTCTTTTACTATTTGGTGTCCAGGCAGCATTGATGGGATCTGTTAAATACTGATATCTCTCACACACTATACCACCAAACCTATCTTCTCCTTTATCTGAATTTTTCCTTTCTTGGCATGGCCAGGTGGTTAACACATAAGACTCATAATCCAAGGGTTGTAGGTTCGAATCCCTGTCACACCAAATATGCTTGCCCTTTCAGTCATGGGAGCATTATAATGTGACAGTCAATTCCTCTATTCATTGGTATAAAAGTAACTTAAAGAGTTGGTAGTAGGTGGTAATGACTAGCTGCCTTCCCTCTAGTTTTACACTGCTGAATTAGGGATGGCTAGTGCAGTTAGCCCTCGTGTAGCTTTGCACACAATTCAAAACAAACCAAACCTTTCTTCCCAAGACATCAGTGGCTCACAAGAATAACTCCTCATTCTAAGCCAGCTAGACTTCTAATACTGGATGTGCATGTCCTTTTTTGTTATTTTGCATGCATGGCTTCATTCAGGGATTCCTGCTCCCATCTTTTTATTCTGTGGCAACCCTCTTCCTCTTGGGACCTTTCTCCTTTTACCTCAGTTGTAATTCTCATTTGATCCAGTTGGCTTATTCTAATAGGTACTTCACTTCTCTCAAAATTTCCACCCTCTTCTCCACAGTTTTTCCACTGCTTCATCTGCCAAACTCGAAGTAATGTTTCTGTAATGATGCTTATAGGAAGTCATGTTCCTCATGTTATAGTATTGCCATTCTATTAGAGGAAAGATAAAATATGATTATTTCCATGAGATACATATTGGAATCATTTTTTTTCAATAGGGAAGTATGGGAAGGCTTGTGGCAAGGGTTTTATAAAAAGTTCCCATACAGATGGCAGCACAAAATAGGAAAAGTTAATAATATGAGAGAAAGTACTTGTCTCAAATACTTTTTCAGTATAGGAAAATGCTAATTTTGATCAGTTGCATTTTGTTTTAAATTTTATTTTTGGAGTAAATAATCATTCTAAATCTTTTTTTGTCAAAAATTTGTATCTTGAACTTTCCATGTTATGCTTTGCCCATAAATGTTGCAGAATGTGAAGATTTTGTGTTAGTTGACAATTGTTAAATTTCTTTTACTAAATTTTAATTTTAACAAAAATGTATGTCATGATTTAATAAAGCATAATATTAATTTATTTGCTGTAATAGCCATTAATTGTTCAAGTAATTTTAGGTAGTTGATATAAAAGTTTAGATATCATGACAAGGATATTAGACACCTTCAGTAGCAATAATTAGAAGAACAATAAATTAACAGTGAAAGTTTTGAATTAATGAATAATTTAAGCCTACATAAACCTAACCCTTAACTACACAGGCTATGACATATGTGCAGACAGCTTCAATATGCATCTTCAGTGCACAAATTTGAAATACTTATGCTTAATAGTGCTCACAAGGGTGATTTTTTTTTTAAAGTCAATAATGCTTTTCTATCACAAAAGCTAGCTACCTAATGTGCTGTTTACACATTTTACATCATAGGAAATCAAATCCCAAATTGTAGCATTAATGGATAATGAAAATAGTAAAATTCAGTTTTTCATAGTATGGCCTTTGTGGATTAGTATAACAGGAGAAATTAAGTTTACAGTTTCAATTTTTATTTTATAAATAAGTTTTTTAAAAACAGTAAATTACATAAATATAATCTTAAGTTATTTATGAAGGTCACTGTTTTGTAAAACCATTGGCAAAGTTAGCATCAACAAACTGTCAAACATAAGTGGTATTTTGTGGTCAATAAAAGTAGAATTGAAATAGTTAAAGAACCAATATTATCTTTACTACTTACGTAATCAAATGCATTTTCATATCCCTTTAAAATAAAACTTAAACAAGAAACTAAAGACAGAAGTAACTAATACTATTACTAATTTACATAATTAATAATGAAGGGATCCTGTAATATTATATCTCTTGATTCGTTTAACCCAATCAGTACTACTTTTTGTGAAAAAATTAAGATATTACTTTTGAGAAAAGTTCTCAAAATTCGCTAATATTTTAACACTTCAATAATATTTATTCAAAGGAAAGCTTTGTAACCCATCTACTTGTTACCATTTTTTTGTATGCTTCATTACTAGTATTAGATTTACTTGTTCTTGTTGTATTTTGTCCTGTTAAGTTATAAATATTAATAAAATGTTTAGTTCTAGTTAAAATAGTTAATTCACCATTGTAATTTAGTATCTGTTTCTCGTATAAAGGTTAAACCTACTTTCAACATTTCTTTCAGCAATGATTTTTACTGTAAAGAAATGTAAAATCTATATTTTTCTATGACTATGTTTGGTAATTAAAGTATGACAAATTATTAGATTGTTATTTCTTTCAAGAGTTTGAGCTAATGCTTGAAAATATATTTGTTTGTAGCTTGGAGTGGTTTACCTGGAACAGAGGAAAGCTACTCAAGCAATGGTATACTTTAATAAAGCACTTGAAATTGATCCAAACCATGAGGTAATATTTTACGTAGATTATGCTTTCATTGTTGAGAAAAAGGTATATGTGTACTCTGTATTTGAAGGACAAAACTGTTAATTACCATACTGTTTTTATTCAAGTATGTGTCAGATATAATTTAACTAACAAGTGAATTTGCATTTGGGTGAGTGAAACATTGGATTTTTAACCCAATATGGTTCATCTATTTACCATTGAAAGATATTTCAAGAAACATTTTTAAAGCCAGTATATAAGATGAGGCATCCCTTTTCTTTTTTATGTTTTGGCCACCATGGAAAATTGATTTGTTTTGTTACTTTACTTGAGTCGAGTGTGCAGGGTGTCATTTACCCGAAACAGGAGGTAGAATGAAAAATAATATATATCACTGAAACTGTTTTACACATGCATTTTCTAAAATATAGATTGTATACAGTTGTCCATACATAAAAGCTCACATGTTTGTACTACAAAGTGAGTGCTAGGTTATGCTGTAAGAGCATGCATTATATTGTAATCCAGAATATCATTCTACATATTTATATGTGCTGTAGAAAAATAATATCTATAGACCACATATGTACAGTATAACAGTAAATACAATAAACAAAATTTATATTGTACAGTGAACACATTATACTTGATTGACAATTAACATTCAGCAGTGTGATAAAAGAAATGAATGTGAATAATTTCTAACTTTATTTACTTCACTCTTTCTGACTCAACCAACAGCATTACCATGTTAGTAAGGCCTTGGTCTGCCATGATGTCACAAAGTTCGGTTTTAAAAAGCTTCTGCACAAAGAAGGGATAGTTGCAAGAACAAGATGTGATTGGTAAAGTTAGAACCAAATGATAAAACGACTGCAAGTTTAAATATATTTCTGCAAGCCACTATTTTATCATCTGTAAGTTGTCTCATTTTCTTTAAGTTTGAATAACTGATGTAACTGATCAAGCAAACAGTTTGAATTTAGAAACCTGGAATTTACAGTTGGCACATCTACACAGAAAGTGACCGAGACTTACAGTATCGAGATTTTTTCTTTATTTGGAGAGACTAAATAAGGATTGGTGGAAATCGAGAGTGGCAACATTTTCCAAATTGTCAAATTCTTAGCATTTTCAGTACGAAATCCAATGTTTTGTAAAAGAATGTGGTTCAGTAATGATTTTTGTGAATTAATATCACTTAAACACAAATTTATTAACCACACATTTTAAAACTTACCAAAACTTGGTAAGCACAAAACACATTGTCTACCCAATTAAGAAATTTGATTTATGGTTAATAATCAGTGAATATATTTATACAAAAGTCTTAATGTCACACACCAATCAATAAATACCATAAATATCATTAGCAAAATTCTCCAAACCTAAGAACACATGTATTTACCAACCTACAGAATTCTCAAAACAGGCTTTAAACATTATTTTTTACATACAGGCAGCTATTAAACTCATCTACATGTAAAGTAAGTGATATGTATTTTGATACAAGACAAGTCTTTTCCATTTTAACCTGTCATTGTTTTTATGAATACACTTAATGCCCCAATTAATCATTGGGAGAATAAAAATGTATCTTATACACTCTTCTATTTGAATGAGGATGCAGCATCAATAAATGCAGTGAAAAAGGTATTTAACTTGTATTTAAATATTTGTTTAAACAAATTGTATGTTATGAGCATTTTGTTCATTGTTCTAGGCCAGCAAATATATTCTAATCTTTTGAAAACATCAGAAGTTATACAAATTAATAATGTGCTCTGATCTCTGAAGTAGTAACAAAAATTATGTCAGTCCAATGAATTGTTGATTTTTGATAAAACAACAAATCTTCAAACTTCCTTTGTTTCTACTTTGTGTAGTTTTAATGTTTAAATGCATGTACATATTTCTAAAGTCAATGTCTATTTAAAATAAAAAACATCAGACTAAGAAACCTATGTTTTTCAGAGCATTATCCATAATGAAACAAGGGAATACTTTGCAAATAAAAGTACATGTAAAAAGGCTTTGAATTCAAAGAATGCATTTATTTTGTTTTTTGCTGCTAATGTAAACAAAAAAAGGGTTATTTGATTAGCAGCAAATTGCTGTGAGAGCTTTATTAGCTATTGAATTCCATAATAGAAAAGCCTTACTTGATAAACAAAATATACATTAGACTTACTGTTAGTTTTTATATATGTACCAGGTTCTTTACAGTACATGTATGCGACTTTTTTGGTAATATATTTCAACAATAAACAAACAACACAAAGCAATGAAACATTTGATTGTATTTACTAGTCTGGTGAGAATGGTTTATCAGCATTAGATAGTTGTAATTTCAATTAGTTTATTCCTTCTGAAGTGTTTATAGCTCTATGAAAAGGTCAGGTAGAACATTCTTGTATTCTTTGGCCACATATTGTTGTCTCACCTTTGATGTTCACAGATCACAAGCTTTGTTTGGTAATATTACTGCTATCAGTGCAAAATTCCAACTTCGTTGCTACATTCCAGGTTCCAGCTTGATTATGTGCTATATAACCAGCAAAAACTTATTCATTTTGCCATTACTAAGCATATCATATTGTTATTATTGGTTAAAAAATGTTTACCTTTTGGATTACACAACTGTTTCACCTCAGAAATTGCTAGAATATTGTACTCGAGTGAGTGGTTTCTATTAACTGCATGAGAATTTGCTTAGCTGAAAGTTTATTGGATGCAGCCACTTCACAATTAATAAACATGCTTTATTATTCAATTAATCACATTTTCAAAGTTCGACAGTGAAGAGCACCTTTTCTCATAAACTGGCTGTTGAATATTGTCCTATAGTTTTTTAGTATAAACCTTCCATTTATGTTATAGATGTTGTTAAGGTAGCTTACTTTTTTATATCATACTAACTTTGTGATATGTAAAATATATCATGTTCATGTATAACAGTATATGTTTCTATTTGTCCGAGTATTATATGTACTATAACAGTATATGTTTCTATTTGTCCGAGTATTATATGTACTATAACAGTATATGTTTCTATTTGTCCGAGTATTATATGTACTATAACAGTATATGTTTCTATTTGTCCAAGTATTATAAGTACTTGGAAAAGCTAAGAATTTTTGGGCAATGTTTCTTTCCAGCAAGCACTTATGAATTCAGCAGTGTTAATACAAGAAAGTGGGAGCAACAAATTAAGACATGTTGCCTACAAAAGGTTAGTAAACCAGAAACTAATTGTATATAAATATAAAAAAATATAATAATGCAAGAATTTGCTCTGCCTTTAGAATGTTTGAACACAATATTTTATCTTAGATTACATGTAAACTCTTTTAGGGAAAAAAAAAGAACAATGAAAGTTGTTTCAACCAAGGATTGGTTCAAAAGTTACTGTTATTTTAAGCTACAATTTCTGTTAGAGAATGATAAGATACAAATGGCTAATAACAATAATATTATTCCAGGTCTCTAGCTGTTTGTGAAGGTACTCTGCCATTGTTTATTATGTGTATTGTAATAATAATGACTATGCTCTATTATTTGTCACTGCACTTTATATTGCAATAAGCTTCTGCAAAAGAAGGCAAAGATTTCCAAGATCTTAACAACATGTAATGGATTTTGTTACGTTTTTTTTATGTTTTATGTTTTTCGTAAACTAAACGCAACAGAAAAACACAGATAACAGCTTGTATAATTTATTACACTAAACTATTAACAGATATAACATAAATTATATAATAAAAATGACAGATATTAAGTTTAAATCTTCAAAATTAATTACAAAACAAAATGGTACTAGTTTCAACCTTCAAAATTAATCACAATACAAAATGGTACTGGCCTGTATCTAATATAATGATCTAAAATGAAAGTCTCAAATTCCACTCTAGGGTGTGAATTTGGTCCCACGAAGAAATTCCGAAGTTTAAATGAAGAAGTTCAGAAACAATTCACAGTTCAATAAATTTGACGAAGTTCTTTTCACGTTGCCTCCGATGAACGTCACAAATTAGTCGCCTTCAATTTTTCCGATCTACCTGGACGTGTCGACCTTTAGCACAACCAGTAATTTGAAAGAATCGTAGAGATTGACGAAATAAAATCACAGCTTTCGTAGATCTAACTTCAGTCACAAATCCAAGTTGAATAATCACAGCAAACACTTAATCTTTCTCAAATAACTGACTATCTTCTTTTGAAATAAAACTAATGTCTGACTCCCTTTTTTTCTTCGCATCTTCGTCTGTTTATATATTGTAAGCCTAGACTCCTCGAAACACTGCAAAACTTCTACAGAACTCCAGAGCAATTCGCTCATGTCCGTTCTTGCACGAGACTAAACGACTAGACACGAAGTCGCCAGCATTTCATTTACAAACATATGATTGGTCTACTTAATTCAAGAAAATTCCAAATGTTACCCTAAATGAATAACAACATATTTTATTAGTTTAAACTTCGAAACAATAATATAAATATGGAAATGAAAATTCAAACACAACACGACATGTTGTCGCTTACAAAATATTTACACGACATTTACATAACAATTTCTATGGATGGATAATTAGCTGACTTAACAGGTACTTTGGAGGAAATGATAGCGTAAATGTTGGTTTCATTATTCTGGGTTCACAGAAACTGCTGGTGTCCGTTTTTTTTTCCTTGTCCAACATAAATCTGCCATTTTACTAATATGGAAGCAGAGCAGCTATTTACTTATTTTTTCTTCTTGGAAGATAGGCCTAGCATGGCCAGGTGGTTAGGGCACTTGACTTGTAATCTAAGGATAGGGGTTCGAATCCCTATCACACCAAACATGCTTGTTGTTGGTGTTATAATGTGATGGTCAATCCCACTATTTGCTGGTGAAAAGAGTAGCCTTGTAGTTGACAGTGGGTGGTGATAACTAGCTGCTTTCCCTCCAGTCTTACACTGCTAAATTAGAGACAGCTGGCACTGACAATATTGTATTTTTGTGTGAAAATTGAAAACGAAAAAAACAATTCTTGGAAGAGATATTTCTGAATTACCCTGATTGGAATATATGTATGTTGTCTACAATCATGTTTTGAGCAGTTGATGAATTTTAACAATGAAAATGGCAGTTCTATGTGTAATAGAATGAGTAACAAGTATTACATTTTTATATGGTTGTGTTGTACATCTCATAGATTGCAGTCTGAATATTCTTCCTCAGATTGGGCACTGTATCTCCACACTTGAGCAAACTGTAAACATTTAATCTGCAGCGACTTTACAGTAACTGTATTAACATATGCAAAATATTCTTATAAAGTGCCAGTAACCCATTGTAGTTTACTTCAACCTTGGGATGTTTTAACATATAATGTTTTAAGTTACAACATTTGTTAGAGAAAGGAATGAATGATGAGGTATGGATAGAGCACTTCAACCTTGTAACTTTATAACAGTTAGTAGTGTTATAGGTTACGACCTAAGCTAGAGTAAACTATGAGTGACGATGTATAGATACTGTGCTTTAATGTTGAGTTGTACAAACACTTAATGGAGCTTAATGTTATAGGTTACGACCTAAGCTAGAGTAAACTATGAGTGACGATGTATAGATACTGTGCTTTAATGTTGAGTTGTACAAACACTTAATGGAGCTCTAGTTTACAACATCTGTTAGAGAAAGGAATGAGTAATGATGTATAGATTGTGTACATTATGTTTTAGATGTTTTAACATGTTGCAGATTACAACATCTGTTAGAGAAAGGAAAGAGTAATGAAAGAGTTTACTTCAACCTTGGAATGTTGGCAATGGATGAAAAACGAGTGCCTGAGGCAGAAACGTGGTTTAAGAATGCTATTCAGGTGGGGCACAGATAACTTATTACTTCTATTTCAAGATAGTCTGTTCTTCAAATGCAGTGTAAAATCAATTTGTGATCATGGTTTTATCTTTTACAATTAAATATCAGGATGGTAACTATGTGATATTTGCAGTTAAATCTTAACTACCAGGCAATCTGAAATAACTTGCAAGTTAAATTAAGATAATTACGTCTTTTTCAAATACTAGAATGTGGTAAATACTTGTTACTAATGAAATATTAATAAAATTGTTCTGACTTGCAAATGTTTAGAAATAAATTACAAGAGTTTTATATAGTGAGTGTTTTTATATTCTGTGTAATTTTAAGTATGATAGTACTTAATAACAGGGATCTGTGAAGATTCCAAGTAATTCACACACCCAGAAACTATGCTGTCAAATTCCTGAGTGAAAAACTTACCATTCAAAGTTTTAATTATGATACGTCATATGCACATATATTATTCGTACATGAAAACAGTCACTAACATTTCCATGATAAAACTTCAAAATTTACTAAAACAACAACTTTTTTATCTACCATGCACATACCTGGTTCTCCAGTTTACTTGACTGGTCCATGGGTATTAATTTTTAATACTCCAATAAAAATCCAGATACAAACACACAGATGTGATATAAATAGTGACTATGTCTTGCATGTACTTAAATATCTTTTCAATCCAATGGATAATGCTACATATTAATAGGCAGACATGTGAAAGTTTCCAAAGATAGTCTTACTAAATTTATACAGGTATAACATAAAAACTAAACAAGCAAGAGTGTTAACAATTATGATTTTAACATAAAGTAGGAATCCTGCTACAAATGAAAAATGAAACAAGATTTAAAACCATAATCACAAAATAAGATGGAGTTTATAGTTTCCAAGATGGGTTGAAGTACACTGTTTCATTGCAATTATGAAATTTATAGTCTCAGAAGTACATTTTCTTTCATTGCTGTAATGTGTTCTGATTTTAAGCATATTTCTTTTTAATAATTAAAATACAAAGTGTACAGTATTAATTGAACAAAGCTAAAGTTTGTTTTATAACCTATGGCTACTACATTACTCTTCTGTTTTGTCTACCATATTCAGAGATTAGGTTTTTGCCAAATAAAATTTAACACATCCTTAACACAAACTAGATATTAACACTTCAAGATGATACTCATTCCACTTTTATAAGGCCAAGTAAAATTCAACTCCAGACACCACCCCCATTTCAGACAACAACCACTCATTTCAGCCAAATAAAATCCAACAGTTGATACTAACACCTCCAGACAACATTACTTTCAATTACCAAGTATAATTATATTGAAAATTACCATTGAAATACAACATTCACTCTTTTCTGCCAAAATAAAATCAAACTGTAGACATAAACACTCAGAATTGTGTGAAAAATCAAGCTTTAATCTTTATCATTTCAAGAAAAACCTCATTTTTGGCAAGTAAAATCAGTGTGTAAACAAAACCAGTTCAAGACATCATTGAACTTCTTTGTCGATCACATGAATTAAAAAATGTGTAATTTTGATGCACTTTTCTATTTAACCCTTTTAACTGCTTACAAAAATAGGCGCCCCCCAGTGGCTAAGCGGTATGTCTACGGACTTACACGCTAAAATCCGGGTTTCGATACCCGTGGTGGGCAGAGCACAGATAGCCCATTGTGTAGCTTTGTGCTTAATTCAAAACAACAACAAAAATAGGCAAAACTGTTTTTATTTCAATTTGCCAAAGTTAATTTGTGAAATTGAAATGAAAAATGTCAGTGTTTACACATTGTATGTTCCCATTTTTTGGTCCTTGTTAAAATTACTACTAAGTAAAATCAATAATTTCTTAACTAACAATGGCTCTCTCTTGTGAAGGGGAGTATTCATGGGTGTTATTGAAGGATTCTTGTTATTAACCATATATTTAAATACTGTTGCACAGTGAGGATAATTGTTTTTTTACTATATACATTGTAGACAGTCTAGTTTTTGCGTTTTTTTCATGTTAAATGTATACATATTCACTGAAAATCATTTAGAGGAATATCAAACAACGGGGATTCTAGCTATTCCCAACTTACTTTATCATAAATGAATAAGTGGATAAGCAAAAAATATATAATTGAAACCAGGTTAATACATTTTTGTAAGTGAAACCGGAAAAAGTGTTGGCATTTCTGAATAAAAAAAATGTATTTAGTGTGGAGATATAAAGAATGTTTTTTTTCTTTATATGTGATATTCTATTCTGGCCAGCAGATCGATTAGGAATCAATAATTTAAACAAAATGGTTACTAAATATCAATAAGTAATTGTTAACAGTTGCTCTAATGAAAAGGTTTTACTAATTTCAACATCTCCTATGACCACTAAAACGATTCTTGACATCCTGTATCCTTAACGGAGTTTAGAGTTTGTGATCATTGTTTCCCTGCTAGTACACAATGGGACTTGAAGAGGATTCAAGGTTTCTCTGATATCAAGATTTCTGACAGTGTGTTACATGCAGCGTCATATTTCGTTAATCCCGCTACAAATCGAGTCACGTGACCACATAACTTTATACACTAGTTCGCGAAAGATTTGGGGACCATGACTATACAACAGTTCAGTAGCATACACATACTTATTGTAAAATCTATTTTGTGGAATAATGCTTCTAAAATAAATATTCCCTGGTCTAATAGCTCCTCATTTCTCCAAAATCGGCGCTTTTGATTTTACATAGTAAAATATGAAATGTCAATGTAAAGCAGTCGGTGAGTGCAGTTGTTTAGTAACCCAGTGAATTGTCTGTTTATTACATGTACAAGTGGAGAACCCTTCTTTATTCACACTGGGCAGATACTTGCATGTACATCTTTACGTTTATCTGCATATTTATGCCCGGCATAGCCAAGCGTGTTAAGGCGTGCGACTTGTAATCTGAGGGTCGTGGGTTTGCATCCCCGTCGCGCCAAACCTGCTCGCCATTTCAGCCGTGGGGCGTTGTAAAGTTACGGTCAATATCACTATTCGTTGGTAAAAGAGAAGCCCAAGAGTTGGCGGTGGGTGGTGATGACTAGCTACCTTTCCTCTAGTCTTACACTGCTAAAATAGGAACGGCTAGCGCAGATAGCCCTCGAGTAGCTTTGTGTGAAATTCAAAAACAAACAAACATACTATCTCTATATTTCTTGTCTCTCTGTCAGTCTGCCTATTTCCATATTCCTTCTTTAGTAAAAAATAGAGCAGTTGAGTTTAGAAGCAATAGTTAGAGAATTAGTTATACAATTTTACAATAAAGTGTACACAATAGGTAATCTTTTTGGGATCGATAATTAGGGTGATGACAACGAAAACAATAAAGCATGTAGCCCTCTATAAAACGTGCAACTACTCGTTTAGTTGTTTCCATGTAGCAGAATAGTTTTCTTCATTTGTTTATCCTTAGACAGTGAATGACAAGTAAAAGTAATTTTTTTTAATTTTTGACAAAGATAGTGATAAAACTTTGTTCACTTGCAATATGTTAAGTATCTATAATGTAGGTAATTTGAGAGCATTAACGCGTTTTACATATTGTGCAGGTTTGAGATATGATATGTACCACACAGGGCATAAAAAATAAGGGAAAGTGACAAATGTTTTACTTTCAGCCACCTTGATTTGTCTAAAATAATCGGTTAGCGCCCGACTAGTAGATACGAAATGACCCGCGAGAATGAGGCCCCAGTATCATTTGGTTGAAACATTATAAAGAAATCAAACAAATTTTTTTTGCAGAAAAATTGGATGAGTGATTTCTGCAGAGTCGTTGTTAGACATTGGAACAAAAAACCAGTATCCAGATTTTATTTGACGGTGCCATGAATTCCTTATTAAATCTTGAAAAATCAGAATAGAAAACCATAATCGATATCTCACTAACAAGCCAGAAATTACCGCGCGTATGGTCTCGAGCCACGATCGCTGTAAGTGTCTAGCAATCGATGCCCTCGTAATTCCGAAACGTTAAGTTGCAGTTAAACAAGTGAGCACATAAAAAAGTGGGTATCTCGCCAGAATAAAAAGTTTGAAAGACACATGCAGTCGAAACAAGCAAAAAAAAATATATCGGTTTTATCAAAATTAGGTCAGTTGTTGGTGAAATATTCCAACTTGTTTAGCCAATAGCAAGTGTTAGAAATTACTTGGAGAATTTCATTCCTAAAATGGCACAACTGGATACTACGACGAGATAATAAAGACAAGCATACATACAAAAATAGTATTTTGTTATACAATGTTATGAATGCTATCCTTCAGTCATTTCACTTAATAAATTCATTGTCACTCTTGTTAATAAATGTTTACATCGCATATAGTCACCTTCTATTTATGAATGTGTACAAGATAAAGCATTAAAGGAACACAAGTGTAGCATATATCAGAAGAAATATTCATAGAATTGTATTATATCACAGAAAATCAAAGTATGGAGTAACTACAAGTCTGATCAAGTTTCACTTGTTTTGTGAAAGTAGAAATCAGAAGTTGACATAATTATCAACATCTTTGGACAAGCGAATTAATTAAAGGAATAGGGTCATTACATCCAGAATTTTAAGAGCTTTTGTAACGGTCTGTTTCAGTCTAGACCTTACCATGTGCAGATAATACGTAACCAGTTTTCTTCCACATAGTCAATATCTAGCAACTAAGTTTTCTCCTTTTTTTACATTTCAGATACGAGAAGATTTCCGCAGCGCCCTCTTCAACCTTGCGTTACTGTTATCAGATTCACAACGTCCACTTGAAGCTGTGCCTTTCCTTAAACAATTATTGAAGGTTTGAAGTTTTTGTTGATGTGAAATAAGAGGTCACAAACTTTCTAAAAATTGCAATAGCAACTGAATTAAAAGACTCATTCTGCACACAGTACGTTTGTTTCTACATTTGTTGCCAAAATATCTAAATCTCTTCACTCTGCAGCACAAGTTCTGAAAAACATCAGAATATGTTAAAACTGATTTCCTCAACCGTATTAAGAATATTTTTTTACTATTAATACGGGTAAAGCTCTTGTTTTTAATTAATACTTGACAAAAAAAGACTTCATGATTGTAACTAACATTTGGTTAATGAAAAACTAGTTGTGACTAAGATCTAAGACGTCACTAAATTACATTGTGATATATTATGGTGCATTGATGTTTAAAGACGTCTTTTACGTTTCTTTATGTTTCAATTAAAAAGTATTACCACAATCTTAACCCAGATGTAATGCTGATCTATTGTGTAAATATTTTTACAGAAATATAAAAATTTATAAATGATTGATGTATATTTGTGTATTCATTCTTTAAACAGAAAACATTAATTGTTAGATGGTAGCAAATAATTAATTTTCCATCTACGTTGTGATTCAATATAAACTTTAAGAAACATTACACAGTCTTCAGAAATAGCTGTTTGATGAACTCATTTTTGGTTATAAAACTTATTTCTAACTGATATTTACATTCACTAAACATTTCTGTACATACTGGAATGTTGTGCCACCACGTTAACTTTTTTAACTGAGATTCTGTGTGTATATTAACTTTTTTGTTCCATTACATCTGAGACGCATGAAGTTTCAAATAGTTTTATAATGTTATTCAAGACACAATTGTAAAATATGTGTGTCTAGTATTACCTCACAAGATCAGCATGTTAACAAACCAGAGCTGTCAAAGATGGATGCACACATTTATGTACATTTATAGTTTATTTTTAGACTTGTATTACAAGTGCATTAAAAAGGTAATATAAGAATTGTAAAAAGGAAAAAAAAAAATGTAATTGTAAATGTGTTGATTTAATACGTTTTTCATGCATTAGCTTAACTGGAACAGAAAGTTTCTCGTTCTATACACATGCTCTGTAACAACATATTCTTTTGATCAAAACATGAAGCTTGTATTTACTCTAGTACCATCCTGATCATGTGAAGGGACTGATACTACTAGGAGATATCTACATCAACCATATGAAAGACTTGGAAGCTGCAGAGAAAGTATATTGTTTTACTGATTTTCTGATTGTTGTTGTTTTTTAGGTGGTATTTAGCTGTTGAAATAATTTTCCTTTACAGATTGCACTAGTAGATTTGCAATCATCAGCTTATCACTTTTTCTTTCTTTTAGTGTGCTGTCTTTAGGTTAGGGTAAAACAGTTTAACTTGCATAACTATCAGAATGGCTGAGAGTTTTAGGGCATGTACTACACTGAACTTACTGAAATTTATTGTAAAAAATAATTATGTGGTAACTTTTATTACAGCCGGATATTTATATTTTTTACCATATTTCTGTTAATTGATGCCCCCTCAGTGGTTCAGCGGTATATCTACAGACTTACAACGCTACAAACCAGGTTTTGATACCCCTGATGGGCAGAGCACAGATAGCTCATTGTGTAGCTTTGTGCTTAATTTAAAACAACAACAACAATTTTAATTGATAAATATTTTTAAAGAAAGTTATTCATATACAGTTCATGGTGATTTGTACTTCAGAGTTATAAAATAAAGATTATTTAGAGGGCTAAAGAAGGCATATCTTTTCTTACCAAAAAGAAGCAGGGTATAACAGTGTTATTAGACAAGTTTTTGTTGTTGTTCTTGTTACAAATGTATATCTTAAATGTTTTACAGTTAAGTGTTTGTTCTTTAATTGCTGGATATTCCAAAGAAATTTTTCTGCTTAAGTTTATTCATTTTTAACATTATAGCTAAAAAATAAATTATGTACAGGTTAATATATATATAAACACTTTTTGCACACTTGAACGCAGAACTGAATTGATAAACAACTTTGATAATTTCTCAGATTTCTATTGTTATTGTTTATATTAAAATGTAATTCATCGTTTAATGTAATTTTACAGAATGTTTTAACTTGTTTTGATGAGTATTTATTTAATTTTGTAAGTTTATAACTATCATAAATCTTCTTTCATCTGTTTTGTGTTGTTACAACTTCAAATGTTAAAATTAGATGGATAACGTGCTAATAGCTACAAAGTTTAATAATTTATGTTTGTGCTTACATGATACAAGTGCAGTGTTGTATTGCAACATATGTTTTAAGGATAGCTAAGCAGGGCTCTAGTTTTTGTATTTTCAGTCATTCCTGTTTAATATAAGTCAGTTACTAGTCTTATAAAGTGCATATTTGTCACTTTTATCAAATGGGCTAAGTTCCTAAAAACATTTACTTTATTGGTATTTGAATTCAAATATACTTTTTCATTCTTTTCTCACTTTATAGATACTTTATTTTAATTTCTGGTAGAACGTAGATCACAATATTTTGTATTTTTCTAGTGTTACATCAAGATCCTCAAGATGGATCCAAACAATGTTCAGGCTAAACACAATCTGTGTGTGGTATATGTGGAACGTGGACAACTCGCAGTAGGTGAGCACTGTTTAATACAGGCTGCTAGCCTTGCTCCACAAGAAGAATACATTCAGCGTCACCTTAAAATTGTCCGCGCACGACTAAAAAAACTTCAATCAAAAAAGGAGGACAATGCTTCAAAAACTAGAGTGAAGTCCTTGGGAAAACATCAAGACACAACAATAACAGAAAGTTCCATTAATAAAAGGCCTGTCAGTGCTGAAACATATCATACTGATACTGCAAGTCGCATTGCATCAGAGTCATGAATTGTTCCTAAATATAATTGGTGTTTTGGTTCAGTAGCAGCAGGAGTTGCCTGTAAATAAAAACAAAAACAGTAATATATGTCACATTGAATAAAAACTAGTTTTATGAAAGAAATTTGCTGCCCTCTGGGTAGTTTATTTTGTGTATATTAATGTATTATGATAAAAAGCATGTAAGAATTGGTTAAGCCATAATTGTAGCTTCCAGTTTGTGACATATCATATAAAAACTAAAGTGTAATCTTAAAAGTTTTATTAGGATGTATATTCTTCTGCTCAGAGATGAAAGACTTGTGATTCACCTCTGTAATCCACATTAAATTTCACATTCTTTATTAATTACTGATAATAGAAATGTGATTTAATTTGAAAATGTTATTTTTTTGGTACTTTCACGTGGAAATTATGAAGTAGCGATAGAACTCCTTGCATCTCAGTTCACTGTTAGCACTAGCCTGTTATAAAACGTATCCTATCTGTCTTTAAAAGGTTTTTAGATTCAAGTTCGTCAATTTAAGAAGAGAAGTAAGCAGTTATTGGTTTGATTCAAATAAATGAATTGTGAAAAATACCCAATTATAATTCATAAAGATAATAACAGAAATATTAATTTTATAATTACAGTAATAACACTGGAGTTATAAAACATTTTGAAGAAAATTAGTTTTAAAGTGTCTCTAGAACCGAGATTATAAAACTGGTGAATACAAATTAACAACAATCCTCTGATAATGTTTACATGACAAGAATGAATTTAAACGTCTCAATGATAAATGGTGATAAATGAAATACTACTGATTTAAACACTATAAAGGGCGAAAAATTAGCTTTAGAAGCTGTTTTAGTTACTTTTTCATATCTATGAAAGACTTTAAAATCAGATGTTTAATACATATTCGATCGACGAGTACAGTACTTACTTAAACACTTTTAAATAATATATTTTCTGGTGGTCAAAAGAGAAATTTAGGTTAAAAATTTTAACAACTTTACTCACGGTTGTGTATTTCTCCCTTAACGTGAACAACAAGTACACGTATTTATAACAACCTGTATTTGTAGAGATCATAATATAGTAAGTTTATGTGCTTTGTGCAGGATTCGAAACTTTAATGTTTTAAAAGAAAATTTGTACGATGTAATGCAGACGAATGTTTTAGTTGGATTTTAGTAAGAAAATCAAATTCTTAAACAGTATTTGTTATAAACTGCTTTTTGTTGCTTGTTCCATATTGCTGTTAGTATTGAGTTTCGTGAAAACAAAATTGTAATGATGTATTTCCCATATGTCGTAAAAAAAACCTTATTTCTGTATCCATAACGTAGTTTGTCAATAAAATTTTTCGTCTTTCAACTCGATTGTTTTAAAAATACACCGAAACTACAGATCTCGGTTTCTTATTCATGTCATAAAAGAATATGTTATAAATGTATCCGTTATAACTTTTGAAGATAACCGGAGTAGCGAATATCGCAGAAGAAACAACTGAAGACGTTGTGATTATTAAGATGAGATTACTTTTAAAGAGATGTAAATGTCACCAAGGTGAACTTACCTGCAAAAGTTTTTATGTACACATTTTAAAAATAAGAATAAAGTTTTATTACAAAAAATGTTAACGCATGTGTATAAGCAACCTGTTGTATATTTAAGTCAATATTATGTACATGGTTTTCTGCAGTAAGAATATGTGATTTCTATTAATGGTTTTGTTCCAATACCTCAGGAAAGAATTGTACTTATATGCTTGTACCTGTATTTTATTTAATCATTGTCTCAAATATTACAACTTGAAAAAAAAACAACTTATGTTGTGCTGATCAATAAAAAGTGAAATTATTTATTTATATTTAGTGACCTCTGTGTTTATTTATTGGAACTTCTTTTGTTAATTTAATTTCAGTGTCTCAAGTGAGAAAATTGAGCAGCACATCCGTTCGTATGAAACAGTAATTACAATATTTTGCTAATGTAGAAATCAAAACTTTCTACAGTTTATAAAACCTGGATTGGTACAAAGTTTACAGTTTTAATTTGTATACTAAAATATCATTATAAGGAGCATTCAAAAAGTTAAGAACAAATATAAAAATGTTAGAGTAGAGAGTATTTTGTCTTTGCTGATATGGTTTGAAACTATAACTTTTAACGTAGTTAAACGATTTACGGGGAAAACTGGTCATTACTATTATTATTTTGTTACATTACATACTTAATGGAACCTGTATTAGGTTTAGTTTAATTTTTTTTTAGATTTTAGCTTTGATGAATTCAATTCAATTCTGAACTTAACTCTGAGACACTAATTATGACGGTTGTGTATCAAAGACATTTAAAAATGGAATGTTTGGATCAGGTTTATAAATTACGTACCAAGTCCGTAAACACGGACGATTTTCCAACATTTTAGAATTTTTTTTGTGATCTAAAACAAACCTTAAATATCAGATGTTCAACAAAATACTTCCTATGAAAAGTTGTAATGGAAAGAGAAGGTCTCGTTTGGTAAAACTTTAAAGTAGAGGCACGAAGTTCACTTCAACCATTCATATGAATAATAATATTCCACTTAAGCCTTATTTTTAATATTTCGCTATGTTGCTATAAAGCTTAGGTATGTAATTCTAATTATAAAGTTACAAAGCTGGATAATTACGAGGGGTGTCTGAAAAATTCGTGAATTGCCTGTAAAGCTTAGTTTCTTTTGAATTTCGCCCAAAGCTACACGGGGGTTGTCTGCGCTTACTATCCCTAATTTAGTAATGTAAGACTAGAGGGAAGACAACTAGTTATTACCACTCAACACCAACTCCTAGGCTACTCTTTTACCAATGAATAGCGGGCGTCACTATCATATTATAACACCTCCATAGCTGAAAGGGCAAGCATGTTAGGTGCAACAGGGACTCGAATCCGCGACCCTCAGATTACGAGTCGAGTGCCTTAACTACTTGGCCATATAGGACCAGGATAAAACAAAAATTACTCTTTAGTACACCCTTGTGCAAATTAATTGAAACAAGACGGAAAATGACTATTTTTTTTTTTTTGCTTTTTATTCCTGAAAATTCAAAAATTACTCTCAAATTAACACATAATACGACCACCTTTACTTTTCAGAAGATCTTTAATCCGCTTTGGCATCGAGTCCACAAGTTGACTGCAATCTTTACTAATTTTTGAATCGCGGTACCACAACTCAATTATGGACTCAATTAGCTTATCTTTTGTAGTACAGTCTTTTTCTACAAATCGCCCAAAGATTTTTAATAGGATTTAATTCCAGAAAGTTTTCAGGCCAGTCCAGCACCTTTATTTGCGTTGTAGTCATAAAATTCTTTACAATTTTCGATGTGTGGCCCGGATCCAGATCTTGGTGCAAAATTCCAGATCCATCTGGAAATCTCTTTTTCAATTCTAGAACGACTCTTCTCTGCAAAACTTCGATGTATTGTGGTCCTCGCATCATATCATCTACGATATGTAAGCCTGCGAAGCCATAGTAGCTGAAAAAGCCTCAAAACATCTTTTTCAAGAAATGTTTTACGAAATGATTAATATGAGATTCTCGAAGTTTCTCACCTGGAAATCTGCAAACTTGCAAACTTCTTTGACCCTGTACGAAGAAATGAGACTCGACATTAAATAACATTTTTCTCCATTGTTCTTGCGTCCAGTTTTTGTATTCCATACCCCATTGATTCCGTTTTTTCTTCATTGAGTTGTTAAGAAGTTGTTTCTTGACTGGTCTCCTTGCCCTTCTAACGCAATTTCCAATAATGTAATATTCCTCAAAATTTTGTCATATATCCCAAAAAATAGATATACTGCACTGCAAAACACAACTAATGAAAAAATGACTATTAAAGAAAATCAGCAGGTCCAGCGAGCCAACACCAGCCGCCATGCTGAAAACATTGTAAAATGACCATTTGTTTCAATTAATTTGCACAAGATTGTAATTAATAAATAATAAATATTACTGTTTGACCCTCAATGTATTTAAAACTTGGTTAGAAATAAAACTTTTCTATGTCTATTTAAACACTTCATGTAAAACAAGTAAGTAAATAGAAAACCTTTTAAAAAGTAAGTAAATGTAGAGATGACTAATATCAATTCTAAAAATGTGTGCAAACAAGATAGTAGGGATGACATTTGCATCATTCCTAAATAATAGTTCAGACAAGAATAACAATCTAACAATATTTACATGCGTAACAATGTTGGATAAACAATAAGAAACACATAGATGGATGAGTTTATTTTGTGTGTTATGGATTATTTTAAGGGAAGAAGTGAGCAGTGTTAAACGTCATCGTGAAGCTCGCACTTTGACAGTAATCAAATATTTTGTTTCAATAGAAAATGATATCACAAGAAATCCACCAGAGTATGTAAGTAACATTTAGAGAAACTCTTTAGTACATTCAACAGTGAAAGAAAAAACGGTTTGATGATCGCGGTAGATGGTTATGTGAAGATGATCTGACCACAACAGATACCGTAGAATAAAACAGGAAAAATTCCTTTAAGAAGTTAGGAGGTGTAGTGGGAACCAGTAAATGTACTATAGCAAGTGTTTTATATGACAGTTCGGACATGAATATGGTTAGTGCCAGATGAGTTCCAAAAGTGTTTTAACATGAACACAAACAAATCCGAGTTGTTTAAAACCAATACCCACTGCAAAAGTTTCAACTGATTCCTAACTATGGATAAAATGCAGATTCAACACTTTAATCAGGAGACAGAAATGAAAATTTTGCAGTAGAAGCACCAAAACTCTTCTATCTCAATAAAGTTCAAGTCGCAACCTTCTGCCAAGAAAGTTATGGCATAATTTATAGGGAATGCCAATGTCATATTGCTGGAAAGGAGTCAAACCATTACAGGAGATTACTACAATTTTAATGAATATTTTGCGTCAAAAAATATAAAACAAGTACTTAAAAAAGGTGTGCTCTGACATCAGGAAAATGTCACATCTCTCAAATCACGTGTTGTTTTGAAAATTATTCGTGATGCTGACTTCTGGTTAATCAATCACTCCTTTAGTCACTAGATTTAGTTTCAAGTGACTTTTTATTCTCTTCCCTAATCTTAAACTCTTTACCAAGGTTATGGGTTTTAGTGTTGATGATCTTTTAGATACCACCCAGTCATGGATTGAGAACCTAGAAGAAGGGCTCTTTCAGAAGGGAATAAGTGTCTTAGAGCAGCACTTCCGCAAGTTTATTCACTCAGAATGAGATTACGTTAAGAAATAAATCACACTTGAACTAGTGTATCTTTTATTTATAGGCAAGTAGAACTACATCAGTGAATTCAAACTTTGATGTTTGTGTTTCTTATACTTGTTATGAAGTTACAGTCTTCGTTTGTTGTCTCAACATTCACTTTTCATTAATACGTGTTGTATCCGATTCCTGTCATCTGAACAACGATAATAATAGGCCTCTACTTTAAGCGGCATAACATTATGTCTGTATAGAACGCTAGAAAGTGGGTTTCTGTACTCGTGGTCGACAGAGCGTAAATAAACTATTGTGCAACTTTGTGCTTAACTGCAAACTTCAAGATAAAAACGAGAATAATAAAAGTGCTGTTGAAAGATAAACATACATTTTCACTACGTAACTGACTGGACATTACTGTTGGTTGTAAGAAAATATTAACTTAAACAGCTTGAAATTTTACAGTTTAAATCTATATTGTAATTTCAAAGTTTTATCGCATGTGCAACGTAAAAAAGAAGCCGATTTTGTAAACCACAAAAATGTGTAAAAATATCATGAGATGCACGATAATTTCAATTTGGATTTGAAGTTTCACGTAATTAGGCCCAGCTTTGCTAGGTGGTTAAGACACTCGACTCCTAATCCGAGGATCGGAGGTTCGATTCCCACTCACACCAAACAAGCTCCCACTTTCAGCAGCGGGGGCGTTATAACGTGACGGCCAATCTCACTATTCGTTGATTAAAGAGTGGCCTGAGAATTGGCAGAGGGTGGTAATGACTAACTGCCTTCCTTCCAGTCTTACACTGCAAAATTAGGGACAGCTAACGCAGAGATCACTCGTGTACCTTTGCGTAAAATTTAAAACAAATAAACTAAAACTGTTTACGCTGTATTTAATTTTTTTTTAAAAAAAACTACAACTTTCTGTATGAAAGGTAGTTTCAAGGGATCATGATAACATTACCTACATTAGAATTATGAGGGTTTTAAAATTACTAATAGTTATTTAGGATACTTGTAAAAGAGAATACGCCTTTGAAACTATGTCACCTCAGTGAAATTAGTTGACATCATTTTTCTGGTTTTCAAGTCATTTAAAAATCAACAGAAGAAAGAATAACAAAAAAATTCAAACTTTTTTGTTATTAAATTTACACGAAATTACAGGAGCTTGAAACTTAATTATTACATATATAATTAGGTAATAATAATAATTGTAATAATAAAGAAGATATTTAAAGTACTATTTCGACCAGCAACCTGAACCATGTCTACACAAGCAATGCTACCACTTGCCGGTTAAGTATTGCTTTCAAAGTCAGAAGGTAATATCAATTAATTTTATATTTACATGGAAACTTTCGTATATATCATATGGTAAATATAAATGTTGGGAATATCCTGGCTCTTTGGTAGAGCATATCGACTTTTTTACCAAGTTTTATGAAGGTTTTCATGTATTGTAAGTATACGATTAAATAATAAACCTTATCAAAAGTAGACTGGTGAAATTATGCATTTTAATCATGAAAAATAAGGATGAAAACGTACTATATCCAATGTTAACATTTTCCTTATCTGAACATATATTTCAGATAAATGCTTACCTCTCCGCACCACTGAGGGATGTTATCTCGCTCTCTGTGGCCGTGGAATTTCTTGCATATGCCACAAATTTTGAACAAATCTCTAACACTGCACAATTCTGTGTAAATTATGCCAGCCTCTGATATAATCATATAGATTTTATATTCCTCCACCAATAGAAGGGCGATACAACTTTCAAGCATAATACACCGTGTGAGCACTTGCACAGGACCTGAAAAAGCATTCTTGACGAATGTTAGGAATAGTGAGAAGTTATACAGAGAGTTATCTATCTTATCTGTTTAGATGAGTAAAACGTTAAATACAGAAATACTGATTATATCTCCGTAACACTCGAAGTCCATAGGCTGGTGTAACGTTCATGAAATTAGATATAGCTTAGTGGAGTAACATCCTTCTCAAGCATGAAATATGTTTTGTCCAAGAGTTTTTCTTCAACTACAATTATTATGTCTATAATTGATTGCAGAGTCAAGATGGCAAAAAATAAGCCATTTTCATATGTATGTGTTGCTAAAGTGTACAGACCAGCCAAATATGTAGGTGGATAAGGAACTAGATCATTTTGTTTTTAGTCAAAGCCAATTCTCATCCAGTTGGATACATTTCTGGTCTTTGTTTTGTTTTATAGTTAATATAAAAGCAAATGTTTGGAGTTGTATCTGAGTCTGTATCCTGAGATAAAGCTTGATTTCATCTAGCTAGAAATATCCAATGGGATAAATAGTAGCATTCTTTTGTGTAATGTCCTGTACTACAGTGGCCAGTGAAGCCGTAACGTTATATCCCAAATGAGGAGTTCGCCCACCCAGTCATTAACTATAAGTAGGACACCACTCGCAAAGAAAACTCCACGTTGATCTTCTTAGTGGCTTGGAACGAAGAAAATTAGGTTTTTCCACGCTCTACTAAAATAAGGAAAGAGTGTGCACAGAAGACTGTTATCAGACTCAGTCATCTGCAATTAGGTCTCTACCAGGAGACAGTGTAATGAGATACCACAACTAAATACAGTGAGTGCAATCCAAGTGTGAGAGCAAAACTACATCAAGTTCTTTCCACGTGTTTTCCACGTTGGTCAAACATAGAAAGAAATAGCCCAATTTGATAACACTGGTAGCCAGCTGAGGTATTCGTGTTCTAGTGAGTCAGCAAACAAGGGAAGCAAAGAAATATTATTGGAAAGATGCAAAAATCGATATTCAACGAAAATGGGAACACCTTTAGACTGCATAAAAGTGGTATCTGTTAATCAACATTCAGGTAATTTCTATAGATTTTCAGTCCAGCCAAAGTTATCGGTTGCAGTTGGCAAGTCACGTCTGACAATTTTATGATTTTTCTTATTTCTGAGACCTGTAAGATACTTGCTTTATAAATTCAGCAAAGTAATAGTAGTAATTATCCCTTTATTGCATGGAACATTGCCAGAGGGCGACACAGACAATAGGAAAAGGAAGGGTCGATACAATGATGTCCTAGATATCAAAGCTAGAGACGTCATAGTTCCACTATATGTCATCAATGGGCACTTTGCTAGGACTCCAACGCAGGCAGAAGACAGAAAGAATATTGCTAGACATGAAGTCAGAATTCCATTAAGTTGAACAAAAAGACATTGGCGCCACAACATGCCAAAGTTGTCTGGAAAATGTGTTATTTGTTCCACAATGTGTCACTAGATGGCGGAATGGTATTATTTAGATCAAAATGGTACTTTAGTAACAAAACCTTAGAACTAACAATTTAATCTAACTTTGATTTTGCTTTGAAAGTAAATTATTAAATACAACTTTCAAAAGTAGACATTGTTACAAAAATTATTTGTCGATACACGTAAGATGATGAATTCGTTTATTATATTTAGTTGTAGCAAATGATTTTCAGATAGAAATACCCCTCGACAATAATAATCCTTTAAACATTGGTGATTTATAAAGCTAAGCACGAATATAAGTCCTTCTCAGGACTTATAAAAACTATGATAGACAATTATGACAAAGTACTGCTCATTAATCGACGATCCTATGAACTATGTTAACATTGTCTTTTGTAGCATCACCTATCTATAGTAACATTATCCTCCGATAAATCTACATGCAAATAAAAGAGAAAAACATATGTATGCAGTCATATAAAAGAGTAGGAATATATTTGTATGACACACACAGTAAGTTTAGTGTGATAAACTGCCTATAGAACTTTAGTACTATTATTTGCCTATGCAAAATTAGTAACATTATTTGCCTATAGAATGAGCATCAATCTTAGTAAAACGGATCTGAAAGAAAACTATAAAGTTGGTAAGATTAAAATAGCAGATTGTTTTACATGTATCATTATGTTAGATATGATAGTAACACCATTCAACTCAAGAAATAGCAAAGAAATATGTAATACAAGTTATCTAAAGTTCAAAAATTATATTTACAAGTGTGTGGACAATATTTTATACAGTATGTTTATTATCATTGTCAAGGTGTATTGAAATGAAAACTCTTATCTGAATTTCGTTTCCACGCAGATAATATTGATATATTTGCTCATGATTTTGTTGCAAAACTATTTCAGATAAGTACCTTCTTAATAGCCATATCTTTTTTATGTGGATCAAATTGCAAAATCTTCGAGTCTTAAAAAACGAAATATTGTGTTAAAAACCTTTTATTATGGTAATTCTAACTTTTGTTGGTCCTTTTATTTCCATAGTGTGTTAGAATTCGCATTCACACCGAATACAATAAATGGTGTGTTATTGTTTTAAGTTGTTCGAGACGTGCTGATTGTGATTTTATTGTGTAGTGGTTTACAAATACTGTTCTTACTTAATGCTGTTTATATATTCTATATATGATTTTTGAGAGAACTTTAACATATGTTAAATATGGTTGTATATGTGTAATTATCAGTGTCCGGCTTCTTTACTTTCTTCTTCATAAAATGTTCCAGAAATCCGTCGTTAAAAATGACTGCAGTGATATGCTTTTTTTTTTTCGGAGTTACATATCACTTCACTCTGTCTTTAAAACTATCCGAAAGGTTGGGTGTAAAATCAATGTACTTACCCGCATCTGTGAGTTTTTCATAGATTCATGTGGTGTATAAGGTATGTTTTTTTGGTAATAATCACGTAAATTGTATAATGAAAAGTTGTCTCTTAATGTGGTTGATTAATTCTCGAATCTCGTCTATAGTGTATAGTTGTATTATGAATGTGTCACCAACATATCAGATAGGTTGTTGCAGAGGTGTTATATTTAAATGTTACATGCAGATGTTACAAGCAGCTGTAATAACTTCACTGTAGAGTTTTGTCACTTGGGTTCATCTTTTAAATGTTTCCATCACTTTGAAAATGTTTAAGAAGTGTTTATATTGAGGTAAGAGTTAAGGTTAATGAAGTTTTATTTATTAATGCTTAACTGTCACTGTACAAATGGATTCCGTCGCACCAAACGTGCTTGCCTTTTCAGCCATGGAGTTATAATGTGACTATCAATTCCCATATTCATTAGTAAAAGAGTAGCCCAAGAGTTGTCAGTTGTTGGTGATGACTAGCTGCTTTCCAACTAGTCTTACTCTGCTAAATTAGAGACGGATAGCGCAGATAGCCCTTGCGAAATTTCAAAACAAACTCTGTTCTAATCGATAAATGAAATAAATATTCTAAAATTTTGTAAAATAATTTGAAAATATTTGAGTGCCTTAAACTTAAAATTTAGTATACGTAACAAATATACCCGTGCAATGCTTGGTGAGAGATTTTTCAAAGTTTTGTCAAAAATCAATGAGTAACGTGTTATTTTAAAACAGCTTATGATATCGTGTGTATAGCCTGGAAATGTTGTTTAACCACTGGAAAGAAACTCTTCAAATAATTAGTAGGATTTCAAAACGAAATGCAAATGTAGAATTGATGTTTTACCAGTTATGGATATAAGTGGTCTCTCCGTTTTCGTACTAATTTTGCTAGTAATGCTTATCACCCATACCTATAAAGGAAGCCTTCATTTCAAGCCTTTTAAGTGACACCTTGTCAAGTGCTTTTTAAGAATCCAGGTACATCAAATCTGCAATTTTATCCTCATCTATTTTATCTTAAATTTTCACTTAGTGAAACCGTGCTGACTATCTAATAAAATTTTAAACTTTGTTAAATGACTTTGCAAACTGCCTGGCATGGCCGAGCGCGTAAGGCGTGCGACTCGTAATCCGAGGGTCGCGGGTTCGCCCCCGCGTCGCGCTAAACATGCTCGCCCTCCCAGCCGTGGGGGCGTATAATGTGAGGATCAATCCTACTATTTGTTGGTAAAAGAGTAGCCCAAGAGTTGGCGATGGGTGGTGATGACTAGCTGCCTTACACTAGTCTTACACTGCTAAATTAGGGTCGGCTAGCACAGATAGCCCTCGAGTAGTTTTTGTGCGAAATTCAAAAAACAAACAAAACAAACAAACAGACTTTGCAAAGCATTTTTATTACACTTTCCAAAACGTTTCTTACAACCAAGGTAAGACTAATGGCTCTATAATTACTGCGACAATTTTTCTCACCTTCTCTGAGAGGAAGAATTATATTAGACACATTCTAATCTTTTGGAAACGTGCCCACTATTCAAGGGCTGATAAAAATAGTAGTAAGTGGCTCAAACATACAAATTTTAACCTCTTTCAAAACCCCTGAGGAAATATTGTCTGCCACACTAGCCTTATCGTTTTTAACTTTTCATTTTTTGACCAGCTCAGAAATAACGCAGTTTTCTTTTTCTATCACATTTTCATCCATCAATTATTTAAGATTTGAAAAACTACTTAAATCTTTATTAGTAAAAACCGAACAAAAATTTAATATTTAATAACTTAGCCATCTCATGATCATCAGATATGAGCCTTCCTTTAACATCCCTCTAGGGTCTTATCCCCATTCTAACATTTTGTTTACTTTTGATGTAGTTAAATAAATTCTTACTGTTTATTCTTACATTTTCAGCTAATATTCTCCCATACAGTCTTTTTGATGTCCTTATTTTCCTGTTTCTCTAGCTTTTTGATCTTCTATAATCTTCTCAATCTCCTGTCATACCAATTTATGATGCTTTTCTTTAATTTTATTTTTTAAACTCTGTGAACCAATCTAGCTTCCAGCTACCCTCTTCTTCCTATAAGGAATATGTTTGCTCTAAATGTTTAAAATATTACGTTTAAACATTTTCCATACCTGATAAATGTTTGAAATAATTCAACTGCTCAATTCAAAACAGATAATTTTTGTCGCATTCCTTCAAAATGTGTTTTTTTTTTAATTTACAGGCAAAATATTATTATTTTTGATCTATATATGCAGAGAAACATTGAACCTAATAGAGAAATTATAACTTTTTTCCTCATTATTTGACTGTAGAATTTCTCATTTGATATGCTTGAAATTAAAAATACTTATAATCATGACTTCATTAACAGCTGAAATATTAACCTTATTGTAAAATGTCTCACCAGTTTCATCAGTATCATTTGGTGGCCTGTAACAAATTCCCACTAAATGCTTTTTCCTTTATATTTATTAAAATACCCAAATTGATTCCGTCTTCTTCTATTATATTTAATATCCTCAACTTCAACAATATGTAATTCACATTTTACATATTAAGTCATGTGGTAATATTTAACACAACAATTCAAAAATTAATATTCTCAAGTAAAATATAAAAAATACAATTATTTAGTAAATTTTAATGAGAAAAGGCTTATAAGAGCTACAGTAAAAAAGGTATTTGCTGAAATAGGACTCATTTCATTGCAGTATTAATACATTTTATCTGAAAAACAATCTTTTTCTGTCAAAAAAATGCAAGTAAAAAATAATAATTAAAGTTGTTGTAACAAATGTCTTATATAAATAGAGTTCTGAACGCTAATGTGTTTCTAGCCTCTAAATTGAGCGAAACTTGTCGCTGGCAAAGTATATTGAAAAGAAACAGTGTAGTTAAAATGTTACTGGTAAATATTATTCCAATTATTGGAAATCCCTATGGAAAGTATAAAGAATATACTGTTAAAGAATAAAATAACATGATATTGATGTTTGTTTTGAATTTTACACAAAGCTACACGAGAGCTCTCTGTACTAGCCGTCTCTAATTTAGCAGTGTAAAACTAGAGGGAAGGCAGCAAGTCATCACCATCCATAGCCAAGTTCTGCCCACTTTTCAGTTTTAGACTGAAAGAGCGAGCAACTTTGGTGTGATGGGAATTCGAATCCGTGACCCTTAAGAATCTGGCCATGCAGTGCCTAATATTATTGTTTTATGAAAATTTTAATTAGTTGAAACTCGTTACGTATTATGACTTAACTCGGATGAGTCTCTGATTCATTGTGTGACGTACGTTTTTAAATAGCTGGAAATTTGAATTTGAATTTAAAATGTTACACATATGAAATTTATAATATTTGCCAATAAGACTGATACACAAAATTTTCTTTCTTAATACAAATATATTTTATTATACAAAGAACAATAAAATTTATAATAGCTGTTATTACAAACAATGATTTATATACAAAAGTTTTACAAACTCACAAGCAATAATGAGTCTTCTAGCTGGTTTGGAACTAAATATTTTATCGACGGTTCACGAGGAACGAATTAATTTTATGTTGATATTGGTACAGTTCACTTAATGGATAAATTATCTCTCGTTGTTTGCACATGAGTTTCTCACAATGTTCTCGTATAAATATTAACGCCCAAAGTTAATTCACTGAACTTACGAGTTTTGTAATGTTCGAAATAAATAAACGTTTCTGGTCAAGTATCTGTTATTTCCCGATTAAAAAGCATTATTCACACTCATTGCTTCCGAGACTAATAGTATACCAACTGTATCAAACCAACACTATAAAACTGTCTCTTAGCAAGTAGATTTATAAACTTTGGCAAGGTTCTTGTAAGTTCAGCTGGTTTAACAATGCTGGCATTTACAGTCAAGAATCTTCTACAAATTCAGTGGATAGGCGAGAATTTTGCAACTTACATTAAATAATATATGTTGCATGCAATTCTAAATATATATATATATTCAACTAAAACAAATATCGGCATTATATCCATTAGAAAATTCATACTGTTATTTAAATAAAATGTCAATTCTACAGTATTAAGTAGAGTAGTATGTAGTAAACAAATATTTCTGAAGTTTAATATATAATGAAGTTTTCAAATACAATACAAAAATATTTCTTATAAAACCAAAACTTGCTATTTGTTCGAAGATTTAAAATGTTCAGAAAATTTTCCTTAATGTTATACACTTATCATCATCATCGTCTGCCACTCGATTCCTTGAAGGAACATAGGACCGCAATCACTTGCGATTTCAGTAACAGGTTTTTAAGTGAGTAGGTTGTTAGCCCACTGCACCCAGCCATCCCTAATTTAGTAGTGTAAGACTAGAGGGAAGGCAGCTAGTCATCACCACCCACCGCCAACTCTTGTGCTACTCTTTTACCAAAGAATAATGGGATTGACCGTAACTTTATAACGCCCCCACGGCTGGGAGGGCGAGCATGTTTGGCGCGACGCGGTCGCGAACCCGTGAGCCTAAGATTACGAAGTGCACGCCTTAACGCGCTTGGCCATGCCGAGCCACACTTATACATACAGTGTATATAAATTTTCATATCGCTACTGATAGACACAAAGATGAGAACAAAGTCTGAACTTCGAGTCCACGATATGGCAAAAAACACAACTTGCACTTTATCCATAAATAAATTATTCTACTGAAAACTAAATCATGCTATTCGGCTAATAGTGGTCACGTAGGTGGCGTTTGCTGTTGAATTATTTACTTTTTTAGTTTAGTCAGTAGTTTGAAATTAGGGACAGCTGTGCCTAACTCTTGGTGCTGTGCCGTATAAATTATTGTTCAGCTTTGAAATATCAAATACCTATCAGTTGCTGGCTGGTATTTGTGATTTATTTCGACAAAAAATATTCTTAATCGAAATATGCTTAACTCGTTTCTCTTGTGTGTCATGATTCGAATATTTCGAAGATATTTTGTAAACATGTTACCTAAAGGAATTAACTAAATCTTATGGATTGATTCTGCTCAGAAAGAAATCACTGAGCTGGCCATTTTAATCGATTTATTAAAAGTAAACAGTTTGGAAATTCAGAAATGTTTCATTTTTCTGCTGTTTTTCTTTAATTAAATCAAGTATCACCAGACTAAATATGAAAATAAGGTAAATTCATCGTATATGGAGCCTGTTTTAAAATAACACGTTACTCATTGATTTTTGACAAAACTTTGAAAGTAAAAACTGAGTACTGAGTACTGAGTACTGAGTAAAAACAACAATGATATGATGGGCCAGATATAAAAGGATAGACATTCTAACGAGAATTTGACACGACTTTTATACATTAGTGTTTTTAGAACAGTTATAACAGCTGTTACAACGAACAAAAATGGAATATCATTACAGCAAATGAGGTACCTTTTGAATTGAATTGCCGCCTATTTATAAAGTATTAGTTCTTATATGTTGTTCATAATTTATATTTAACTCGTGTTTACGTTCCCATTTGTATCTGTCTTACAGTAAAATGTTGTATGAAAATATAAAATTTGTGATGTTTGTTCAGTTGTTATTTTTTAACAACATAAAATAGCAAGTGTTGTAGTTTTTTATATTTATGCGGATCCAAGATTTCATGTTTTGCGACCCCTCGTCTCAACAAAAAAATTAGGCCAGTGAGTGTGTTCAAACCCCACTATCCGGTAACAGGGGCCCACGAGTAGACGAGTAGTTGGTATTGACTAAATGCCTTCCTTCTAGTCTAAATTAGAGACAGTTAGAGTAAATAACCTTCGAGTAGCTTGTGCGAAGTTGCATAAGCAATAATTTTATTATATGATTTAATTTTTTTAAATGTTATATTTGTCTTAGAAATTGTGCTATGAAAAAGTCATATATTTAGAATAGTGTTTAACACAGCGAAAACAGTGTTATGTACACACTTATGATTTAAATTGTAATTAAAATATTCATGAAACAATACGTTAAAAAGTTCATACTTCTTTTAGTTGAAGTTAAAATATTGCGTGAATAAATTTTAATAAATCGGGAGGAAAATCAGACGTAAAATAACTTAAAAATAAAAACAAGGCTTGAGTTCTGTTTCAACTAAAGGTACAGGCAAAATGGTATCCAACTATTTTTTACAAAATATTTAAAAAAGATTTATGTTCATTATTTGTTTTCACTAAAAATAATATTTATAACAACAGAAACTCATTTCAAAACCGTCTCCTTTTTTTCATGATATTTATCTTAAATTGGTGAAAACTGCACTCAGTTAATTTGACCGTCTTACCCATCTTTCCCTATACAATACCAATTCTCAAACTGTAACACACTTAAGAAAATAAAAAAAATTATACTTTACACCCAAAATCCTTTTTCATTATTAAATAAATATATACTGAGGTGAAATAGAAATGGAAGTCGACTATCATCTTGGAAAAGTCGATTCGAGATCAACGTCACTTTTGTAATAGTACTTTAGAACACATTAAAACCTGTCTATTCCTTCTTTTGGTGCACTCTGGTGTCACATAATAGAATTATCCACCCTGGAAGCCCTATATCAAATTTCCCACCTATGGTGGCCTACTATACAACTATGAGGTCATTGATTATGTGGTCTCTTATCATCAAACGATAATCCCATCTTAGAGATAGTCATTGTTTTTTATCTCCATTCCCGGTGACAGCTGCTTAAATATTATTACTTAACATTTTTTACAGCAACAAAGAACAAAGATTCAAACGGTTAACAATATAATGGACTAATAGATTTATCTTGAGCTTGGCCATTAAAATTTGATTCATTATTTGAATTAGCCACTGGAAATAAAATTCCCTGGTAGTAATCGATTAATTCCTGTGATTAATGTTGTGTATGAAATATCAAGACACATTTCAGTAAGTCTTGTATCTATGGTTGTTGTTCCAAGAGTGGTTGAAATCTGTGGGAAGGTTTAATGTTGCTCAAATAAATAATTTATGAGAACAGCTGATTCATTTCCATTTGATTTAAAATGTTTTGTAGTGTGAATGTATCAAAGTAGTTCTTCTAATTTAAAAAAAAAAGGACAACCATTATATAATACGTATAAATAAGAAAAAGAAAAAGTAAGATATATTTTTTCATATATATATAGACAGGATATGGACCAAACAAGTGGCATCTCTTTAAAATGTCGTTAATTTGTTACATTTTTTATTGTACAACAGAAAAACATCTGTGTCAATGAGTGGAGAAATGCAAGCAAAAACAAAGTCTAGTGTTATTTTTATTACACGTGTGTAAAACAAACTAATGTATGTTAAGAACAAGTAGCAGTTTGTTTTACACAACTGTAATAAAATTTATGGGTAAAACAAACATAATTTACTTTCATAGACATTGATGTAGTAAACATTTATGGAAGTATTAATATTATATTTTCACATTAATTTTATTTCTGACTGAAACTGTTTTTTTTTATTATTTTTCCCTTTGACTTTCCCCCAGTGTCACAGCGTTGTATATGCAGACTTATATGTATATAAGTATACTCATATAATCTGGGTTTCTATACCTGTGGTTTGCACAACACAAACAGCCCACTGTGATGCTTTGTGCTTGATTTCAAACAAACAAATAAACCCTTTGACTTAAAGTCAAATTTACGATCATAAAACTTCCAATAATTATTGGAGGCTACTTGTGGCGGTTCAAGGCTGTAAAATGAATTATTGTTTGGTTTTCCTGCTTATAATACGTCGGTTAAAACCGCCAAAACTTATATGTACTGACTAACTTAAAGTACTTGCAGATATAGAAACATTAATTTTGGGCCTCAGCTTACGAATGAGCAACCTTGCTTTATTCAGCCCTAGAAAAGTTATCAAATAATTTAGAATTGACGGGAATTTCATATTCATCTAAAGAAGTGCTGCTTTTCATCCAGGTGGTTAAGGCACTCGACTCATAACCCGAGGGTTGCTAATTCGAATCCCCGTCACACCATACATGTTCGTTCTTTTAACCGTAGGGACGTTATAATGTGACGGTCAATCCTAATATTCGTTGGTAAAAGAGTAGCTCAAGAGTTGGCGGTGGTTAGTAATGAATAGCTGCTTTCCCTCTTGTCTTACACTGCTAAATTAGGGATGGCTAGCGTGTAGCTTTGCGCGAAATTCAAACAAATAAACCTATACGTTTCTAAAATGCGGTTTATGAATTTGATTAAAAAATGTCATGACTTTAACATACTAACGTCTTGTATGCTTGTTGAATTTCACACAAAGGTGCTCAAGAACTATCTTCGCTAGTTGTCCTTAATTTTGAAGTAGCTAAAGCGAACGCACTGTCAGGCCTTGGTCTACTTTTTAGTAATAAAGAGTAGAGTTCATCATAACATTATAATATCCCAATGATTGAAAGTGTGCAAAGATTTTCGAGGAAGAGTTTTGATCCTCCAACCCACAGATCGGGAGTCGAGTTCCCTAACTAAGTCAAAACTGAACGTTATTTGCGAAAATGAAAACGATCGAAAGACTAACGCCCTCCAACTTCGAATATTCAACCAGCAATCATAAACACAGCAAGAAACTATTGCAAAAACTATAATAGCATAATAAACTTCACTTTTTTATTCGTATTTGACAGAGGTTTTGGTTTGTTTTGTTTTGAATTTTGCACAAGGTTACACAAGAGCTACGTGCGCTAGCCGTCCCTAATTTAGCAGGGAAGGCAGCTAGTCATCACCACCCACCGCCAATTCTTGGGCTATTTTTTCACCAACGAATAGTGGGATTGATCGTATCATTATAACGCCCCCAAAGCTGAAAGGAGCATGTTTGGTTGACGAGGATTCGAACCCATGATCCTCGGATTACGAGTCGATCTCCTTACCCGCTTATAGGTTTAAATTATAATCTAGTGTTTGACGTAGTATAATTTAAGTTGTATTTTTTATATAAATATTTAGGTTAGACTACGCGATTACGAAAATGCAATATATTTAGCATTAACTATTGGTTAATATCTTATTTATAGCATAACAGATATTCATTATCTTAAATAATTGGTCTAAAGACCAACATTACTTGTAAACATGATGTTGTTATGCGAGTGTTAAAGAAAGCCAGAATATATCAAGTATTGTCATGAGATTTGGTTGTACATTGTGTTATTGGTGCGACAGCTTACAGTTCTTTGGTTGATTTAATTTTCACTTTCCTACGTAAAAAAGAAGTACCCTAACCATCAAATGTTAAATTTTATGTAAACTCTTGAGGTACTATAGTTTTGTTTGCCTATTAGAACCTTATCTTTGGACTTGCTGATATTGTTTCCTTATAAAAGTACCTAATAATATTTGGGAGAAGGTTCAGGATTTCGGCTGGTAATCCGAGGGTCGCGGGTTCAAATCCCCGTCGCACCAAACATGCTCGCTCTTTCAGCCGTGGGGGCGTAATAATGTGACGGTCAATCCCACTATTCGTTAGTAAAAGAGTAGCCCAAGATTTGGCAGTGGGTGGTGATGACTAGCTGCTTTCCTTCTAGTCTTATATTGCTAAATTAGGGACGGCCGCCCCCCAGTGGCTCAGCGGTATGTCTGTGGACTTACACGCTAAAATCCAGGTTTCGATACCCGTAGTGGGCTGAGCACAGATAGCCCATTGTGTAGCTTTGTGCTTAATTCAAAACAACAACAACAACAATAGGGACGGCTAGCGCAGGTAGCCCTTGAGGAGCTTTGCGCGAAATTCAATTAAACAAACTGTTTGGGAGGAACAAGATGTTGGTGGAGTTACATGTGGAATAAATATTTGTTGTTCATATAATAACTGTCTCATTCAACACAATAGTGTCTTTTATATTTATTAGTATTCAACTGTATTGTTTCAGTACGAGTATATGAACTTTGCGTATTAACTAAAGCAAGTAAAGATTATTGCTTGTTCAGCTTCCTTACTGAAGTGTAACAATAGTTTCTTGGAATTGTGAATCACCAATTACTATAATAGTATTCCTACAGTCGGCGACACAGTCACTGCAATCAGCAAAACAACTTATTAGCAGCAGGGAAATAGGCGCTCAAATATGTCATTCACTTTGGTTTTTAACATTCGCGCAAAGCTACTCTGAGAGCTATCTACGCTAGCTATCCTGAATTTTGAAATGAAAAGCTAGAGCTGACCAGTAAACAGAACTAACTAAAATCATTGGACTATTCTTCTCCAATTAAATGGTGGAGTTTGACTCACACCTTTAAAACACAAACGTGAAGCCAAAAAATGAACGATTTATCGTGTGTGTTAGGAGGGGGGGAGACAAAAAAGATGGGATCACAGATCCGTGACATGGTCAACTGACCATTAGGCCTTGCTTGGACCCATATTATTAAGATAATCAAAACTGACTTCGGGACATTTAAATATCTAGATATCATATTGTAAACAATAAATTGGTTCTGACCTATATATAACTAGTTCGGCAATTAATTATAGTCATTAGTGACTTACGCTGTTGTTTTATTCTGATAGAAACTGAAAAAAAAACAATTTTTGAATAATCAATAGAACCAATTATTTTTGGTTCCCTGTGGCTCAGCTAGGAACTAGGTTTCAATCGGTGCATAGTGCAGATGGCTCAGCGAGTAGCTCTGTGCTTGATAAGAAACACAGTAGCTAATTAATTATTTTTCTGTCAGTTGTACTTCTGAAGTACGACTGCTAATTTTCGAAATTTTTATAGGATAATTTAGAGGCCGTTAGAAAATAAAATACTCAATATCTATAACAAGAACGAAAAGAGGTTGCGCTGACATTAATAGGTATTTTTTTTCGTGACGATTTGTTTGTTTTTTTGGAAATTCGCACAAAGCTACTCGAGGGCTATCTGTGCTAGCCGTCCCTAATTTTGCAGTGTAAGACTAGAGGGAAGGCAGCTAGTCATCACCACCCACCGCCAACTCTTGGGCTACTCTTTTACAAACGAATAGTGGGATTGACCGTCACATTATACACCCCCACGGCTGGGAGGGCGAGCATGTTTAGCGCGATGCGGGCGCGAACCCGCGACCCTCGGATTACGAGTGCACGCCTTAACGCGCTCGGCCATGCCAGGCCTCTTTTCGTGACGAAGAAAGCAGTTTTGAACTTAATATGAGAACATAAAATAAATTCGTACGCCATAACTTTTTACTGTTTAACAACATTACTACGTACTTAAATGTTGTTAGTTTTGTTCGTGTTAATGTCATCGTGTAATCTCTTTCATGGTGATTACTAACAAGTAGTACGCCCGAAGTAATGGAGTCTAGTTTCGAGATTAACGTATTGGAATGGCAATACAGAGTCTCGTGGTATGGGTTTAAGTCACATTATTTAGTAAAGAGTTACTTCTTCAGGCTCCAGTATTTAGTTGGTTGTTTTCAATGCAAAGACATAGTGAGCTATCTGTTGTGATCACTGCGGGAAATAGAACCCTGGATCTTATCGTTGTAAATCTGTAAGCTTACCGCTGTCCCATTAGAATACGTTTATTAGTCAACTAATGATTATTGTTCCTTTGTTGACAGTTCGAAATTAAGGTTGGATATGTTTGAGGTATAGGGTTCTCTGCCTTGGGATTTTAACTTATTGTGGGGAAGAAGTTTCGTAAAGGAAAACAAGCAATCTATCCACCTACCCACCCATTCGCCTGTCTGTTTACCTATCTACCAGATTTGTTTTCCAAAATACGTACATTTTACAAGTTATTGTTATTTAGTTTTGACCACATACATAGTTATTCCTTAGATGTCAATTATATTCTATGAAATTGGAAGTAGCCTTATCGGATTAATTAAAAATGAAAAATAATTAACAAAATCGTACAGTTAATATCGTAAATTGGACAAGAATTTAGATGACATTTGCGTGACTTGACCGTCAGGATATTTTGAAATGATACATTGTGATATTTTGCTTTAATTCTTTTTATGAAAATACTTTTTAAATATTTATTATCGTACCATGATCTGTCACTCGTTTATCAGCAGTATTAAAGACCTGTAATATGCATGTATCGGTTGTTGATATTTAAAGACAATTAATACAAGGTGCATGAACACGTGGAGATGGTCCAGGGAAAGATAAAATTCGGAGATGGGTTCTTGCGAGAACACAGCACAGATTGCCCATTGTGCAGTTTTGTGCTTAACAATTAATAATCAGGATGGGAATACGGTTTTATTAAACAGAGAAATACAAGAAAGATGTAAACATTTTACTTCTTGTGGAAAATCGGGAAATTAATTTTGTATTTACGTTAATATAAAAAATAATAACTTCTTGAAAAATACACGTGTTTTACATGCAGTAATCTTCACAGATATCGGCGACTTGGAAGCAGTTTTATATTTTAAAAGTTAGAAACGTACTTTAAGGCATTTGTAGCTATTTAAACATACTTGTTTGTGTTTGTTATTTGACTTGTACTAAACCACAATATCTGCTCTGTCCCCATACAAGTATTTAAACCTCACGTTCAGTGGATTTTTAAGTATGAGAAACTGACCGAAACATTTCCTCGCGAATGGTTTTGTGAAGAACATTTATTGAAGGTTTAAGATCTACAAGCCATTAATGATGATTTTCTTCAGTGTTAAACAGTAAACTTAAGAATCTTTGAATAGTCGCATTTTAAACAATAGCTCCCTCCAGTGGCACAACGCCATGTTTACGGAATTACAACGCCTAGAAACCGGGTTCCGATACCCGTGGTTGGCAGAGTGAAGAAAGCTCATTTTACAGCTTTGTGCTTAACTGCAAACAAACTTTAAGCCATAAACTATATTTTTTTCTTTTTTTACATCTATTACTCAATTTGCTTTATTATTACAATTTATTATTTAATATGAGGAAATTAAAACTGAATTTATTTTTCTACTCTGCTGTTGATTTCCTAGCTTTAGAACACGTCTTCAAGATATTTAGCTCAGCAAATAATTACTAAAAAAATTCTTACTGTGTGAAATATCTGCAGTAAATTTTTTTTACTGCTACTATTCAGCTATATTTTTGATATTTAGTTGAATTAAAAACTGAACGGAAAATCAAATTTTTATATTGCGGTGAATTAGTAATAAAATGGATTTTATAATAAGGACTTATTAGGTCGTTAGCAAAGGAAATAGAGCGTGGAACTTAACTTGAAATCCCATAAAAACACTTTAAAGTATCTTATGATTATTCGGTTCTATTTTTGTTGTGCTTAAAATAAAATAAAAAAATTAACAAGTCCTATGCCCTGCAAGTTTCTAATGCGAACTAAAGTTATCTTAGGAATCGAGGTAAAGAATCGATATGATGTTTAAGCCAGAATAATAACCTTTCCTTTTTTAATAAAATATTTCTCAGTTTTAAAATCGATACTTTGTGAAACGATTATCGTTTGTAATTAGGCAAGTTGTTGCAAAGCTTCAGTCTTGAGTATAAATCATAAAAAAGCATAACGCAGGCCTGCGATGGCTTTACTGTCTTTAAAGTTTTATACGTACTTCACTAATTCCTGAATGCTGAATTCGAAAACGATATCCACTTTTCTCCATCACGCACAGGTTTTTCACGTAGCTTTACATAAGTTACTTGTTTTAATTGAAATTTTATTATATTTTGTTGTAAATAAAATGTTGACAACCACTGGCTATACATTTCTCTAGACCAATTGCGACGTAAGAGTCGTATCGATCGTTCTAGATCACGAACATAACAAATATATTGGCAACTATTTTTCATTGTGGTTTTCCTCCAGATTTATAAAAAAATCCTTACATGATAGAAAAAAAATATATTATTGTTTTCAAAATCTGCTCACTGAATTATAGAAAATCCGTTATTAAAACCGAAACAACTTTTATTGAGCTTAAATTCGCTGGTCTGTGTATTTTTTCACCAAAATATTGCCCCCACCCCCACCCTAAAGTGGCACAGCTGTATGTCTGCTGACTTGCAACAATAGAAACCACGCTTCAATACTCGTGGAGACCAAATCACGAATAACCTATTTTGTAGCTTTGTGTTTAATTTGAAACAAATAAACAAAGACCAACTTGCTTGCAAACTTTATCTAAACTTTGAACAGGTACTGTAGATGGTATTTGCTGTAATATTATATATAGTAAGTAACACAGCGACTGATTTTTTGATATTAGATCATGTAGAAACTTTAGAAATAAAACTTTAAAACATCATGTAGACAAAACAGTTAAAATATTAACTGAAGTATTATTTTCTTACATTTGTAAATTGCATGAGTTGTTAAGGTGTATTATGTTCCTACGCCATTTGAGTGTAGATATGCGCTATGTTTGTTGTTTAAAAGTAACTTTATTTCCCGAGTTATTCAGTGAAAGTTTAAATAAAATTGAATAAAGTTACATAATAAAGTCAAACCAAAAGTAACTTAACACTGTTGGTGTTGTATTAAAGACGTCAACTTGCAAGTTAATATACAAACCTCGAATGGCTTCAGTTACGACAATCCTCTTTCAACTAGTTTATAACAACAATATGTAACCTCCCAGACTGATGTGTGTAACAACACCACGTATGGAATAACCCTGTATGTTTTGAACAGATTAAGTATATTTCTTTGCGCAGTAGGGTAATCAGTAAAACCACAAACTCTACAGACAGCGCACTGAAGCATAAACATATAATATGCAACTTTACAAAGTTTTCATCGCAAAATAAACTAAATGTTAAGATATTGTGATCTACACTAAAAAAGGTGTTTACAAACTTTGTGCACGTTACAGAAACTAACTGTTCCTAATATAATATTAGTGATATTTTATTATGATGGATGAGTCAATACGTTTCAAATTAAAAATGGCTTGACTAATTAATTTCTAGTTTTGAAGAATCGAGACAAATGATACAATTAGAAATATGTTACTATAATGTAATAGGTAGCACAATGTTAACGCACTTACAGAAAAAAAGCAAATACAAGTGAAATGAACAACGTAGTTTTGATTGTGCTGGAACTCTATCTTTGAATCTGTGTATAAAACGAAGAATAGAACAAGGCATTATTTTGAAATTATATTTTACATTGGCTGATACGGTATTTATTTTTGTTTGATATTTTTGTTTTGGGAACAAAAATAAAGCCTCTTAAAGTCTGTTTGACGATATAATTCCAGATATTTACAGTCAGTGATATAGGTAGTGACAGTTGATTAGTAAAGCTACGTAAATTAAAAGAAAATTTATGGACTTCTACAGCATATAAACCAAGAAAAAATCAAGCAAACTGTTAAACATTTTTCTGCAATAACACATTCAATAAAACTGATTTTACATTTGATATTACAGCTGAAATCAAAACCATAAGAATTGGAAACTGTATTCTGACGGTACGTTGGTCTCAGATGTAAAATAAACCGGATAACATTTGTTTGAATATTAGTAATAGAGAAAGAGTTACAACCGTACTTATCTTTGAAATTTTTTTTAAATATATTTAATGTAGGTAGACAGTAATCTGTAGTGCGTCTGCACAGTTAATTCTGGAGAGGTTTGCTCATTTATCTGTTACAAAATTTAAGGCAGAGTTACAAAAAAATTATCAGCGCAAAGCACCCCCGAATTTTAAACTGACAGTTTAGAGGAAAGATAACAGAACCTGCTCTCAACTCTTGTATAATCGATAAGCGTCATTCGAACACATGCACAACCACAGAACGTGAAGCGTTTTTTTGCAAATACTATTTGTGAACTACGAATCCTCGTATTAACAATTTAAGCCCGCTAATCACTGTGCCATGCGTGACATGAAAAAAGGAAAGGACTTTCACAGAATGAAAGCATGGGCATATTATGAACTTGGAAAGCTTTGCCTTACTACTTCACGTGATTCATATTAATAACAGAAGTCAACTGAACTCATTTTCGGATGTCAATGATAAGTTCTTTCTGTATTCTTTACTATAGGGTTTCATAATTGATTTTTGATAAAATTTTAAAAAGTATGGCGAGTCATTATTAAGCGTAATGATACTAAGTTATGTATTTGTAACGATAACTAACTAATTGATTATTTTCCGTCTACTTTAGAAAAGTTTTTGGTTAGGAGTAATTTTGTGATTATGGAGCCAGACTATAAACCTTAGGATCTCTACTTCGTGATTCATTGACAAACAATTGCACACTCTTTGGAGCTATGAGTGTGTTTTAAGAATGGCGGTCAAATTCAACTATTCGATTAGATTAGCTTAAGAGTTCAAGGTAAGAAGTGATGACTAGCCGTTTTTCACCAAGCCCGTTAGCTCAAAATTATGAGCGGCTAGTACAGATAACCCATGTGGGCTTTGAATAAACAACTGAAACAAACATTTAGTGAACTACCGTGCGTACAGAGTTTATCCTCGTAATTTGCAAATTATTTTAAGATCAATGAACTTATATTTCAAAACTCTTGCACTCAAGAGATACAATAAAACTGATAAGCCAGCTAGTCAGGAAACAAAAAAAGGTTTTCGTTGTAATCACAAATGTTCAACAAAGTTAACACAAAACGACTGTAAAACCTTTGATAGGAATGAATAGTTTTTATCGTGTGAAAATTAACAGTTAATCTCAAGCAGATTGAAAGCGAATAATATGTTATATAAGAACACAACTTACATATTAGAACCGTTGAGACTGTTTCAAGAATTTTAAGTATATTCTTTAAAAATGTTAAGATAAGCACTCTTTTACAATGCTCAAAACAAACCATAAAATAAAGGGAAAATTCAAATAGAACGATAAACTGATTAACATTTCACTTCTCTCACACGCAAATACACTATTAACTTGACAAATTTTCTATCAAATACAAAGTTGTTTCCTCGCAATCAAGCGTTTTGCTCACGGTACTAACGAAAACAACTAGTTTTAGATTCCTGTTTGCCACATGTAAGAAAGATATTTTGTTTACTTGCTTGAAAGAATAAACGTACGCAACATTAACAGTGTTTCCCTTTTTCTTCACTATGAATACAAAGTTTTTCCGGACGTCATTGTAAGATAATTATTCAAATTTTAGCATAACATGTTTATTTACTCTACCAATATTTCACTAATATCTAACAATGACAATAAATATATGTATTTACACTTGTTGACCTGGTATATCTAGATTGCTAGCACGCTCGATTCGTAATCTCAAGGTCGCGAATTCGAATTCCCGTCACGCCAAACATAGTTGTCCTTCAGTCGTGGGGGCCTTATAATGTGATTTCAAATCCAACTTTCAGTGGCAAAAGAGTAGCCCAAGAGTTGGCGGTGGGTGGTGATGGCTAGCTGCCTTTCCTCTAATCTTACACTGCTAAATTAGGGACGGCTAGCACAGGTAGTCCTCGTGTAGGCTTGTGCGAAATTCAAAAACAAACAAACAAACAAAAGTGACGATTAAACTCCAACATTTGTGGCCAGGCATGGTCAGTTTGTTAGGCCTCTTGACTCGTAATATGTGGGTCGCGGGTTCGAATCTCTGTCACAACAAACATGCTCGGTATTTAAGCCTTAGGGGTGTTATAAGTTACGGTCAATTCCATTGTTTGTTGGTACCAATAAATTTTGACAGTATTGAAACTTAGAAATTTCTTAAGATGTATATATAATGAATGATAAGGGCTGGCTTTAAGATTTTTTAAAATTTATTTATTAAGAGTTTTCTTTTGCTTTTTTTTTTGAAGATAGAATAGCTGAGATGGTCTAATATGTCCCAATGTTTTGCAAAACGTAATGTCATTAAGTATTACATAAAACAATCCACCCTAAGTAGAAATAGTAAAAACTGTCAAATTGTAAAGTGTTTTTTTTTTTCAAAACGCTGCTTAATTACTTATGTGACAATATTAAAAAATATTGTTGTATAAAGTTTTACACGCATGAACTTTGGTTATGCATATTTATGTTAAAGATTAGACTAAGTTGCGATCTAATGTTTTATTTATATATGTTGTACATTGGTTTGTAGTTAAAGTTTATCATTTCACAAAAGCTATAACTTCACAATCTATCAAACAAAATTTAATTATATCTGTCTTCCCTTTTGAATATGAATAAAAGTACTATTCATGTAAAATCGTATTCTTGTAAGATTCAGACGAAATATGTTTTAATTTGTACATAATTTACACGTATTTATTAAAGAAACTCACTAATTTTGCAAATATCAAAGTATAATATTTAATTATTTTAAATTAAGTAGAACGTGGTATATTATTTTGAACGTTTCTTTTTTAAATAAATCTAAAAACGTCCTGTGCATTTGTTTTACAAGAAATTACAAATCAATAAAAGAAAAAAATATAAGCAAAAGTCTGTAACAAAATCATAAACAAACAATTTTTAAACTTGCCAGAAAAAAACTCCTTTCAAGATTTCAATTTCTGATGTATTCCGACACTGATAATAACGCAATAAATACAACAGTGTCCTAGCACCGAAGAATAAAGCCCTTGTAGCATTTTTCTATTATGTGCCAACGTTCAGCAATTTATCAAAATAATTTTTCTAATCAGTAGATTACGAAATATCCTCTTCTATGAATCTTGAATAATGTAGATTCACGCAACGTGGATGACACAGATCCAACTGAAAAATGTAAATTAGAATTTCCTTACACGAAAAGGAAGATTTTCACAAACAAATCTGCCCAGCCTTTTTGTGTCTTGAAGTATAAATGAATAAATTTTGACAGTATTGAAACTTAGAAATTTCTTAAGATGTATATGGAGTGATCAATTTCTAAAGCCAAGTGGAAATTAGCATGTTTTAGGAATTTTGTGAAACTGGGTAAAACTTTTCTTTGTACCGCTTAATTTAAGTGAAAATCTCTAACAAGCAGACTGGGTGTCATATGAAATGGAAATAGTGCAAATCTTTAAGAATATTCATTAAATGCGACATCATTTTTTTTATTTTAAATTATTATTTACACAGCCAATTACAAGACGAATTTATGTTTCTCTAAATATGCATTCTGGAAGCTTCAAAAACGCTCCCGTTATCAACCGTGAGAGCGTTATAATGTGACGTTCAATACAATTATTCGTTTCTAAAAGAGTAGCCCAAGAGTTGGCGGTGGGTGATGATGACTAGTTACCTTCCCTCTAGTGTTACACTATCGAAGATAGCCCTCGTGCAGCTTTTCGCGAAATTCAAAACAAAGCAAACCAAAGACGATTGTTTGAAAATATTGAATTAAACTAGTGATTAAGCAGTTGAAAGCATAATCAGTGATGTCGAGAAAACCCGCCCTTCCCCCCCGCTAGTACAGCGGTATGTCTCAGGATTTACAACGCTAACATCAACGGGTCGATTCCTCTCGGTGGACTGAGCAGATAGCCCTTTGTGGCTTTGCTATACGAAAAAAAACACACAAACAAACAAAAAACCCACTTGTAGAGAAATACGTATGTAAAAATATCGTTTTGGCTCTACGTAAAACAAAATTTTCTTAACCCAAACGAGCCGTTTTTACATATATAGTTGAAAGCATATTGTTTAATCATGTAATGCCCAAAACTTATTAAAAATTATTTTAGTTCTATCACGTTCAGAATTACGTTAATATGAGCAGATATTGAACTAAGTATAAACGTTTGTTTTACTTGGGTACAAACACAACAGTTTTATCACTGGAAAACTATTCTGTCTGGAAGCGCGTTGCTTCTGGCTCTGCTGATTACATACACTTGGTAAATAAATAATATTTTTGTGTTGTGTCTTGGTAAAACGTTTAATATGAGTCGGATTTGTTTCTGACATTTTTCAACACATTAATAGTGAGAAATTAAACTTATGTCTTCCTCTACTCAAATTAATTTAATTTTGGACCTTACAAAACACATATAATATCAAATCGTTACTCCCACGAATAAATATTTGCAACATACATTTGTCTTGTTCACAATTTCTCATCAGATTGTAAATGATAAAACAATTTGGTTTATTAGACTCTGCGTAACCGTAAAAATTGTGTATTTGGCCTACAATTTATCAAGATTTTTATTAAACTCGTTTAAATCTACTGCTTCCACGGCATCGGAAGCTAAACCATTCCAAAAGTAAACCACTGTGTTTGAAACCAAAATAGAAACTGTTTTAGATGACTCCAACTCTGCCAAAGTTTATATTTGTGATCCTCAATATTACTGTTTTCGTTCTTAAGTATGAAAGAATAGGGTGCATCAACATTACCAGTTTCCATCATTATCTTAAACACTTCTTTGCGATCTGCCCTAACTCTTCTTTTTTAAAGAAAAAACAATTTCAGAGATTTCAACCTATCCTCGTATAACAGCATTTCAATCCCACGTACCATTCTAGTAACTCTTCTCTGAGTCCTTTCCAACAGTTTAGTGTCTTTCCCAAGACAAGGAAACCAAAACTGAACAAAATATTTCAAAATTGGCCAATCAGTGACTTATAGAATGAAATTATAACCTCTTTAGACTTGCTTTCACACTCTGATAAACTATTACACCAGCATCCCTTTCTTTCATGACACTGATAACGTTATTAACATCCCAAGATATACTTATAATTCAAGGTTAAATACCCCACATGTATTATTAAAAGTAAATTATTTGCCAGTTATTTGCCCAATTTACTAAATGATCTAAATCATTTTGTAAATAAACAGATCATCTTCACAGCTGGAAACACCCAAGACTTTGATAATCATCTGCAAAGTTAGTAATTTATTGATCATTCATTTATATAAGTGTTATGTAAATGTCGTGTAAATATTTTGTAAGCGACAACATGTCGTGTTGTGTTTAAATTTTCATTTCTATTATTCATTTTTCCATATTGATATTATTGTTTCGAAGTTTAAACTAATATTTTGTTATTCATTTAGGGTAACATTTAGAATTTTCTTGAATTAAGTAGACCAATCATATGTTTGTAAATGAAGTGCTGGTGACTACGTGCCTAGACGTGTAGTCTCGTGCAAGAACGGACATGCGTGGATTGCTCTGGAGACCTGTAGAATTTTCGCGGTCTTTCGGGGAGTTTTGGCCTACAATATAAACAGACGAAGATGCGAGAGACAGGAGTGAGATTCAGACATCAGTCTTATTTCAAATGAAGAGAGTCAGTTATTTGAGAAAGATTAAGTGTTTGCTGTGATTATTCAATTTGGATTTGTGACTGAAGTTAGATCTACGGAAGCTGTGATTTTATTTCGTCAATCTCTACGATTCATCTGAATTACTGCTTGTGCTGAGAGTCGGCGAATTTATTGAACTGTGAACTGTTCCTGAACTTCTTCGTGGGACCAAATTCACACCCTAGACTGGAATTTGAGACTTTCATTTTAGATCATTATATTAGATACAGGCCAGTACCATTTTGTATTGTGATTAATTTTGAAGTTTGAAACTAGTATTATTTTGTTTTGTAATTAATTTCGAATGTTGTAACTTAATATCTGTCACTGTTATTATTTAATTTATGTTATATCTGTTATATTTTTTAATAGTTTCGTGTAATAAACTATACAAGCTGTTATCTGCGTTTTTCTGTTGCGTTTAGTCTACGAAGAACATAAAACATTAAAAAATACGTAACATAAGGGATGTAAATCAAAAAGAGTAAATGTCCTAACATTGCGGCCTGAAACTTGTGACATTAATACGGTTTGACTGAGTTTCATTTGTAACAATTCTTTTCTTTCTTCCATCCAGCCACTAATCTATTCCCCAAATATATTAGAAATATTTCCCACAAACCTTCTATGTAACACCTTGTCAATTTTTTTCAGAAAATACAAATACATCGAATACACAGCATTATATTCATCCATATAAACAGTAAAACAGTAACCTTTTCAAATAATGTCAACATTTTAGTATGGAAAGATTTTCCCAAAGTGAAACTATGTTGATTTTCCAAAAAAATTATAAATTTTATAAAATGGTTTTGCAAGCATATTTTATGAGAATGTCCAAGACATTTCGACAACTGTTTCAAGACTAATGAATCTAAAATTACTGAAACAGTTTTATCACCTCGCTTGGAAAGAAAAGTTACATTAGTTTACTTCTAATTATTTGGTACTGGCCCACTGTTCAAAGTCGAACAAAAATAATAGCAAGTAGTTCACATAACTAATCTTTAACATCCTTCAAAATCTTCGACGAAATATTCTCTGGCCTGGGACTCTTATCGTTTTTGATTTTCCATTTTTTTTCTTGATCAGTTTAGACTTAATGCAGTCCTTTTATTTGAGCTCTTGGCTCGGCATGGCCAGGTAGATTAAAGTGTTAGACTCGAAACCTGCGAGTCTCGGGTTTGAATCCCCATTGCACCCAACATGTGCGCCCTTTCACCAGTAGGGGCGTTATAATTTGTCAGTCAATTCCACTATTCATTAGTAAAGGAGTAGCCAGCTCATAATCATAAGAAGTGAAACTTCTTTTATTATCTCTAAAGGACCATAACCTGATGAAAACATTTTATTCACTTTTAACGTGATTAACTAAATACTTTATAAACATTTTTTTATATTTTCAGCCAAACATTTCTCATAGATCCTTTTTTATGTCTTAATTAACTGTTTCTCCAACTTTCTTGTTCTATAATTATCTAAATTTCCTGTAATACCAATCAATTTAAATTTCTAAAATTTATGATTTTTCTTTAATTTTATATCTTATACACTTTGTTAGCCAACCTTGTTTTTACTTGAGGCTATCATTTTTTCTATGATAAATATGTTTGCTTTGAATATTTAAAAAAATATGTTAAAATAATTAAGCTGCCTAATTCACAACAGATAATCCTTATTGTTTTCCTTTACAATTTGTTTTTTTTAGTCTGTAACCAAAATATCATTATTCCTAGTTTTTGTATATCAAACCTAATACAGAAATTATTACTTGTGTCTAAGTGTTTCTAGTATCTACCCTCTTAACCGTTTCTATATTAAAAGTTAACAGTAAGTCTAAAACAGCAGTATTTCTAGTAGGTTCCGATTGGTGAAGAAATTCAACTTGAACAGTTTTCCGAAACCTTATCACTGTCCAATATAACTTTGGAACTCCCCTTACAGTCGAGTTAATACATGTGGCAAACAAACCATACCCTATCTTAACCATCCATTTACGTTTCCCTACAAAAACTGCAAGTGACATATGAGGAAGTAAAATAATAGAAACTATTTATTGTATCTCTTGCTACGTCAATTGTATCCTCCACCTATGCCACTGGGTGACATCATCTTATTTTTTCCCGTTACTTACCCCACAGACTATCCTATTCTCATGCCTTTTCAAGGAATCATCTGTAATTATAACCTCCTTAACATCTGCGTCCTTTTTTAACAATTTTATTTTCCTTTCCTTCTATAGTTTGTCATCCGCAGAGGCCAAGGATTGAAATTTTTTGCTCAACAGAATAGAACTTGTAGGACTTGAGAATAAAACTTAGTTAAATAGATAATGTCAAACTGAATACCATTTAAAACAGTAGTACCATCAATTTTCTTTTGACATCCAGTGTCACTCTCAGCTACTGTTGATAAATGTCTAGAAGTCCGAATGTTTTGTGTATAAGTTAACATGAAAACAGTACCTTTTAGGGTTAACACATGATTGTAAATTTAACAAGTATATGGATTATCATATGGCTTCCAATACAGAAACAGGTTAATTGCAACAAACTCAATAAAGCATAAAATATTATTGTTCCATATTTAAACACTTTGTTTAAAACATTAATTTAAAAAGATATTCAAGTGAACTTTCAATATTTCGAGTTGACCTTAATATAGTTCAGATAATATCAGAAATGTGTAGACTTTAGAATACAGGGTGCTTATGATGACGCAATATGGCATAATCGCAATGGCAACATACTGTAGAATTAATCTCCTCTGACGGCTCTCTATAAATCCTCCCACCATCAAAGAATATCTCTTACTGAACTGTAACCTTTCATATCCATAAGATTCCAATCTCCCCTTCCCCTACATATACTCTGAAACAGCTTCTTTAAACACAGGTCTGACAAATCTTGTTACTCTTCTCTCACGTTTTGGTTTGAAGACAAAATGTGACTGAAAACTTTACAAATAAATTTAGTTTAGTGACAATAAAACCTGCTTTTCGTTAGAACTGATTTTATATTTAAAAACAGCAAGTATACAAAACATTATTTGTAATATTTATTAAAATTCCTCTGTAATATGTTATTGGTGTTATTTCTTTCTCAACGTAATTTTATGTTATCGGGCGAATGATTAATTATTTTCACATTTACTTCATTGATATATTTATATTATTTTCAAAATTTTATGTGAATACATTAATAAAGCCAATTCTAAAATTCTGCCTTTTCTTCCGACAAAGATTTTGCTCTGATTTGCTGAAACGTTTCGCAACTACGACGAAAGCAGCAGGTTAAATATCGATCGTCTACAAAGAGAGACGCATATTACGTGAATTAGTTTGCTGAATTAAAGAAAATGACTTAAATATTTTAGGAAATTCATTTCATACAAAAGATATAACAATATTAGTATGGAATTATTAAATATGGCTGAATAAAATAATCAACACATTTTCACGTTGAATCCACATCAACTGATATCTGCGTATAAAGTTTTTAGCTTGTTTTCCAAAACCTCAGTTTTTATGAAATAAAAAATTGAACATTTGAACCAGATAAATTCTACTTCATTACTTTTACTCTTTTATGCAGAGAATATGTGGATCTACTGATAGTTAATTACATATTATATACAGTATCATAGCATGTTAATTCAATGGTATGTCGTAGGAGATATTAATTCCATAAGAAATCTTTCCAGCGAGTAAAGATTGTTTCGACATCGTTTAAAATGACTAACTATTAACGTATTAATACAATTTTTGGGCTGTGAATTCCAATAATTTTTTACTGTATTAGAAAATGTCAGTTGCAATATTCTAAGATAAAGCACATTGCTTCCTCATCTTAAAATTATGACTTCTATTAACAAAGTTATGAAAACTGGTCTAAAGTAATTGTATCGATATATCAAATTAGCAGAAAAAATTGCATCATAACTGATTTCCAAAACTTGTATATAGGTTCGGTCAGTTGTAGACGTCTGATAGTTCAGTCTCTCCTGAATGGTATGATCATACGAGTACAGTCTTTAAGTACATCCTTTAAAGATAAGATAGCAATATTGAAGTATAAACTCCAATAGGGTTTTGAAAACTTATAAATAATCAACAGATCAAAAAATTACTAAAAGTACATTTCGTAGTGCTCGAACTTAGCTATGACTTTAGCAGTATGAAGTGTAAATATTTTATTGGGTGAAAGAGAACCTTCATCTCTTTCTTTTTGTATGATTTCTTCTTGAGATTTCCCCTGCTATCCTTAGTAAAATAAAGAAGAACTTTATGGTGACAAAGGTTTTTAAACTTCCAACAACATCTTGACATAAACGACTGTGTTAATAAGAAAAGGTGACCTAAGAAACTGGAATCACAGCAATCCAATTTAATCACATTCCTGCCAAGTCATGTTAATGCAGTTCCAATGGACTTCTGGACTTTGATCTACTTAAAAAATTATCTTTTGACATTCATGCAAAGTGTAAGTTGGTAAAAAGCTTACAAAGATTATATCTATCCGGTCTTCCCAACAGTATTTTACAATAACGTAGTGTCGGAAAAAATGCGTAACTATAGCCATCAGAATGAGTATGACAAATGGAGAATGATATTGTAGTGTAGCACTAAAACTACAGAATCGTCCTTATAAATTTTAACCAATATCAATGTGATATTCATTACTAACTGATACTTAAACAGTTGGTTACATATTCATGGCAAGAGTGAATCACCACTAATTTTGAAATTTCTACGATGCAACAAGCAGCAGATATTCACAGATAATAAAAAGTTCACAACAAGTTACCACAGCCAATATGATGACGATTTACACGTTTACTGTAACAGTCTCATTCAACAGCTGCTGTGATCATTATCTAAATTACAATATTCATACACAGAGTTATTAGATGGCTGGGACTGAAACTGCCCTCCAAGTCATCATAATCAGTTCGTATTCTCCAAGTCACTACGAAAATTACACTAAGCTCATAAAGACGTTACTCTTCGTGAAACTGTTACTCTCCAAGTCACTACGAGAGTTACAGAAAGCTCATAAAGAAGTTATTGTTCATGAAGGTGTTACTTTCTACCTCATAACGAGAGTTACAGTAAGCTCATAAAAAGTAACTGTTCATGATGGTGCTACTCTCCAAGTCGCTACGAGACTTACAATCAACTCGTAAAGAAAATACTCTTCAAGGTACTACGATAATAAAATACACACGTAAACCTATAACCAACTCAGGTGAAGCAGCTTGTCGAATTACTAATAAACTTACAAGTTATAACCTAACTACTACAATCTGTTTGTGCCAAGAGAAGCTGTTCTCAGAATTACCACGATACGTATAGCAAGCCGATATTAGGCCCACATTTTGAGGTACTGGAAACTTTATAGCTATTAATATTGAAACTAATATCCCACTTACCACAACAGCTACTATCTGACAGCATCAATACACTCATCTCGTTTTCTACGACATTCCTAAAGAGTCATTTTAAAGGATAATGAATGGACTACTTCCCAAGGTATTGCAGCGTCACAACGTTCAAGAACATACGATTTCATAATAAATTTCTAGATCAATGCGATATTTAGAAACAAATGTAATAGATTACTTGTTCACGTGGTATTAACTTTACACAGCTGAGTCACTATAATTTTCTCTTTCATCATTAGAGAGACTATTTCGCGAGAACAGTCCCTACTCAACCTACTTTCTTCCCTTACGATTGTCACGCGTACTTATCTATATTAAAGGTTCTTTCTGTTTTACTACAAAATATACTACCAGCAAATATTAGGAGTGCTTTCACATGTTTCTATCATTATAATATTTTTATGACATTGTATAGCTATAGTTTTACATCAGAATGTTTATTAAGAATCAATATTGGCTTTATATTGACTAACATCTAACTTTCCGTTATGCAAGTTGGCATGGTAGTTTTTATTTACTCCTATTCTCTCAGAAGATGTATGCTTACAATTTATTTGTGCAGCATGAATAGGAGTAGAGATATTTCTAGGGCGACGAAGGATTATATAATCACAACCAACAATCATGTTTTCTTCCCTTTATTAGTTTGAGCAATCCTAAATTAATGAGTCTTAAGGCGGACATAATTATGAATATTCATATTACTACTCATTAACCCAAAATTTGTGTGTTAGCTTCTAGCATTCATCCATTAGTGTCAAACCCTTCAGATTTTCTAACGAGCTTTTGACATTTGATATCTCACGGGCATTATTATAAGATTTTTATTCTAATTTAACTCACGAGACTCATCTTTCAACTGACATTACTTTTTGACATTCACGTTATCCTGGGCATGCCTCTAGGTTCTCTGAGTTGTTCTTACACATTTCCATACGTTATTGCAGATTCTTTAACGTGGTTTTTCTCTTTAAATTACGAATATTTATTAACGAATGCTAGTTTTATGACTAGTCTTACTCATAAAAGGGGATTTCTGTATATTTTTTCAACAAAATTTTGCAAAAGTAAGCATTAACCAAGGCCATTTGAAGTTTTTATAGAAAAGTCGATTTTCTTTGTATAACATAAAAGTATAAATCGTATACTAAGAATATATTTTATTTTATAATATATTTTTCAAGCTTAATAACACGCTCTGTACTATGTTTGTGTCGGTTGTTTTATGAAGCGACCATACAGCAAGCTTGTAGGTAGCTAACATAACAAGTTAGAACATCCATCAACCTTTGATGATGTTTATGTGACACTTATCAACATCTAATGATGTTATGTTGCATTCATCAACTTTTGATGTTGTATTCGTCAATGACTGTACCATGTAACTGTCGCATCCGTTGACAGTTTATGCTGTTACTCGAGAAACGGTTAACATTTATTTGTATTACTATGAAAACCACTAAAGCATGGTGGTTGTATGCTTTAGCGTATTATTGTGACAGTCACGAACATTTGATCGAATTACTATAGTAACCATTAAATTTTGATGGTATTACTGTGATCACCAACATTTACCAGTATTATTGTGACGGCCACCAAAAATTTGGTGCTGTTACAATGCAAAATACTGGCATTATGTGTAGGATTATTACTGTGGCAGGCACCACTAGTTGCTAGTATTACTATGGAAACCACTAACGTTGTGTTTGGCGGTATTATTAGAGAAGCCATTATCATTTGGTGTAACATAACTTTCAGCGCAGAGTTTTCTTTCAAACGCTTTTTTCTAATGAATGTAAGAACGTTGAAACACTATTCCTGAGGTACATTTATTCAAACAGCTTTTATTTTAATGATATTGCTCTTCTGATAGTATTATACAACTTCTAATATTGTGTAGAGACTCAACCTGCCTTTACGCTAGTTACTTTTTACAATATAACTTTTTTAACAGAACTTTCCCCGCAGAGTGACACTTAATACCATTATTTGCACTGTAACCATAACACAGTACTTGATACTGAATTAAAAAATAAAAACCTAGTTGTACCCATAAGGTTCCTCCTTGAAACAGTACAGAATGGATATGTAGACATGGCATCGATCAATATAGTTACGCATGCTCAGAAAAAAAAAACACAACAACAACAACCACGACCTGTACTAAATAAAACCCTCAAGTATAAAAATAAGATAGTCTTTGCAACGATAACACCAAGATTGAGTAGACACCGCTTGCGACCTATTACGAATCTTGCACTGTAGAACTGGTGGGTACAATATACTCTTACGTAATATTTAACTAATTAAGAATAATGTGTTTCTTTGGCTTGAAAGAAAAAGTCAAAGAAGGTGTTCTTTTTTTTTTAATGAGGTGATGTTCCTACGGGATATATAAATTGATATTGAAAGTTGAAATCGTATTTAATATAAATTAATGCAGACTGTGAGATTTATAATATTTGTTACTGTGTTACATGTTACAGTAGAAACTACTCAGGTCTTGTCTGTATTGTTCAACCAACTTTCACGATTTTTCTTAAGAAACTGAAAACTATCTGTGGAATGGCATAAAAAAGGTCTTTTTTTCATTGAAATAAAACGCAAGACGGTATCTGTAGACCAGTACTGTTTTACCACATTACTATCGAATATATTTTAGCATTAGTTGTGCCTTTTTACTTTGTATAAATAAAACGTCAAATATTTGTTATAAGAAACACACATAATTTAGCTATTTTTGAAGATAACCGAGGCCCAGGAAAGACAGTTTAAAAAAAAATAAAACAGTATATTTACAACTTAGAAATAAAACCCTTAAGGAAATAGTTATTTTACCGTATAAAAAATATACACTGTATTACTTCAAAGTACTGGCATTTAATTGTAAAAACCCAAACATATGACAATGGATATGTGTATGTTAGTAAAACCTAAAAGTGCTACAGTGCCATGTCTACAGACTTACACTTCTACAAACCACGTTTCGATACTAGTAGTCAGCTTGTTTTTTGTTTTTTTTTGGAATTTCGCACAAAGCTACTCGAGGGCTATCTGTGCTAGCCGTCCCTAATTTAGCAGTGCAAGACTAGAGGGAAGGCAGCTAGTCATCACCACCCACCGCCAACTCTTGGGCTACTCTTTTACCAACGAATAGTGGGATTGACCGTCACATTATACACCCCCACGGCTGGGAGGGCGAGCATGTTTAGCGCGACGCGGGCGCGAACCCGCGACCCTCGGATTACGAGTGCACACCTTAACGCGCTCGGCCATGCCAGGCCTACTAGTAGTCAGCAGACCACAGCATTTCTTTTGTGCAGCTTTGTACTTATAAAACAAAGAACAGTATAAGTAAAAAAAAACAACTATTCTTTATAGAATTATTTTTTTTAACAAGATCTATATTATTTTGCTAGAACTCCATTACCCAATTTATTATAACATGTTAATTCTGTTATCATTGTTTTCTTAATTTAAATTATTGAATTAACAAACTTTTTAAGTCTAATTTCATATGCCTGCTTCTTAGAATATAATAAATAAGTTTAAACTAATATATTCCAAAAAAACCGTCCCAGCCAATGTTGTGTCAGTAAATGACAATTTAAAAGTAACGTTAGATTTTTTCTTACTCAATTTTCAGAGATAACATGGGAAACGTTTCTACTTTAGCTTTCTGTTTTACAATATGTAATAGGGTTTATTTTAGCCTTAAATTCATATATTGAGTTACTATTCCGTGTATCTTTCCTATGCTGATGAAAGTTTTCAAAATGAAGAGCAGCTTTACAATAACGCGTCTTTGATGTTATATTGATGCTGTAGATACGTATTTCAAAACAAGAACATTTGGTGGTTCCAGTAAAAAGAATCGATAGTTGTAACTAAATTCGCTTCTGGCTCTATAATCGAAACATTTTTACTTTTGAGCCCCAGCTGAAAATTAAATTCCGTCGCTTCATTTTTATAAAAGACAGCTATGTGTTTGCTTTTTTTTTACAAGATGAAATAACTTGTAATATTTATGAGAACGAAGGACAAATGTGCGAAAGCTATAAGAAACTGCATCATATGGTCAATACTTTCAGTGGAGTTGTAGCCATGGCGTATCAGCCGTTGTCGTAGCTAGTAACCTGTACGATTATTTTAGTCTAATTATTAATAAGTAACTAATCTTTATAACTATACATTAATTACTAACTAATTTCCAATCTACATTTCAGAAGTTAATTTGTTTCCGCGTTAAGTAAAAGTCTTGAAAATAATTATTTATTTGGTGGGAGAAGCTTGGCTTCGATCCTGATTTCTTGACGTAAAATATACAGTAAATATGACGTCACTAAAATATGTAGAACATTTTCAAGTGTTAGAGATTAAGTCAACTTTGTACAGATGTTAAGTGTACTCACCATAATCTCATAAAGTATAATGACCAGCTTTGAGGTATCCAAGCTCTTCAATAATGTACCACCCTTTGACACATTAAATATATTCTATCAATAGCTTAAAAGTTATAGAGCTTTTAAAAAGCGTGCTCAGCTTACGATCTTCTTAATGACAAATCTCATAAACGTCTGTATCAATACAATTTGCTTCTAACATAAAGGTAACTGCTAATAACGATAAGAAGGCTTGATTATGAACTCACCCCGATTGTTACTACTAAGTAACTTCTGCATGGGACATTTCATGGATGAAGCTTCAAAAAATATGTTCTGGAATCCAAGATTTGGCTTATATGTACGTTGATGAAACATTGTTTGTATGGACAAAATTGAAGAATTTATGAACCAACCTGAACAGACAACGGTTCTTGATACAGTTCACAGTGGCAGGAGGAAAATACAACAAACTTATGATCCTCGGCATGACATTACTCATACACCATAGGATTATACAGTTAACCCAAAAAATACGGGTTAGCATTTCGACTATAAATCAAACCATCCCAGCAGTGTAGTCATTCTAGAATGAACAATACTTGTAATAAAAACAACAACTACAATAATATGATAAGAAGAAGGAAAAAACATATAACACAAACAACCCTTTTTACAGAGGAAAAATATAACACGAACAATTGATAAATAAGAATCTAAAAGAATATAAATGCCCAACACGAATAGTAAAAAAAATATAAACATAAATTCTTCGTTTCATGGGTCTCTTAATGAAATTATACAGAATATGAAAACAGTGGAGCAGATAAACTATTGGAGTCGCATAAAAAATCAAGTTTTGCCACAACCAACCAAAAAAGTCTCTCTTGAGACTTCTTTAAATACGGCAATTAATTAGCAACCAACCAAAACGTAGGATGGGAGGTGGTGCTTACTTATAAAAAATAGTTACTAATTAGTGCTGAGACTTTGGTGATCTTATAGGTTAGTAGTCATAATAAATTTATCACAGATGTGTGTGTTAGATGTGATTTTACCTTCCTGTTACCTTATTTGTTGTTGTTAATATTATATATCACACAAGATAAGTTTATTGTAGTCTTAGAAAATAAAGAAAATTTAAATTCTAACCTCTTTAGGCAATTTTGACGCATAAAACAGGAGTAAAAAGTATTACTCGATACTAGAATAAATTGCTTTGTCTGATGTATGACTAATGTTACTAGTTTAAACAAGCTTACCATCATCATAATATTCTGTGTAATTGTAACAAACTCAGCAAACATTGTATTTAACGTGGTAGGAACATGCAATATAAACACTGCAGGTAGTTTGTGTTCATCTTTTTTAAGCATGCGTTAAAAGGCTTTTTTATTGTTTCCTTTTATTTTTCATTTCTAAACTGTGCTTGAACTATTTCTGTTTCAATGTCTAGTGACAACTAGAAAGATAATGAGTTCACACACTATATCAAAGCACGAACAACCGCCTGTTGCATAATAGTTTGCCGTATTCCCTCCATTTAACCACTTAGTGGCACCCTTACAGCCGCCAAGTGGCATAATCATTTGTAGATTACACTAAATGACGAATAGGATAAGGAACGTACGTCATATATAATGGTTTACAGAATATTTACTCGGAAATAAAGTAGGTCGATGGCTTATCCTCGTATAATTGTTCTAACAATCGATTATTTTTCTTACCCGTTTTAAGTTGAGACGTAGTATTTTAAAGAATGGTATGTAATCACTCCAGAAAAACTTAGGAAACACCTAAAATGTTTTCATGCTACAAGGTAGTTAGTATGTGAAGAAAATAACTGACTTTTCCGTCAAGAACGTATGTTAGCCCTAGATGAATTCCAATCTGTGGCTCAGCTGCAAATTAGGAAAGTTATAAAACTAAAATCTTTTTGTTTTGTTTTTTGTGTACCTGCGGCTGGCAGAGCACAGATGGCCCACTGGGGAACTTCGTCTTTAACAACAAACAAAGAAACCAAATGGATAATAATTTACAAAGAAATGAGACAATTAATAATTAAAGATGTATAAATGTATTATTTCCTTTAATTGAAGAATATTTTATTGATATCACAGTCCGTCTTAGAATGTGATTCATGGAATCACATAATACTTAATGTAATTAAAATATATGATCAGTTTACAGCTCTCTCTAAGAGAAAAATAAGTATACATTTCAATTACACCTTTATGAATTATACGGAGTGTTGAATACGTTATATTAATGGAATTTTGAAAATGCAGATCAGTGAGTGATATGACAAATACGAGCCGTTTCGATAAAGATACGTAAAAACCCTTTACACGCAAAATATTCATATATCTAATCTTGAAAATGTATTCAAATCAGGGATTTAGGATTTGGGAAGAAAAAGGTATATCTTTTACTAATGACACCGGGAAACAAAGGAATATGAATCAACTTGGGACTCCAAGATCATTAAAACAAAGACTTGTTATAAGATGTACTTTATCCGTGGTAAGCAAAATAAGTCGGCTTTCGAAAAGTGACATTTCATGAAACATATTGCAGTGGCAAAATCCATCCACGAGCCCTAGGCAACAACACACCATATAATCAAGAAGGTTTTCCATCTCGAAAAGTGAAACGCGTTTTGTCTACACAAGCTGCTTCCACAACATGTTTGTCAAACGTCAACTTTTATATACGTCAAACAATTAAAGAAAGAAATAGGTATTTCATTTTTTTGCATTATACAAAGACATATCAGTCAAGTGCTCGAGTTCTATAAGATCGAACTGTTGAAACTAGCACTCTCATCATTGTACACTATCAAGATTATGGAAACTATGGAGGACGTAGTTGTGTGCTTTGGATATGACAATTGCACGACGACGAAGCCTTGGGAATGAAAACCGCATTGCAGTGCTATTGTCAGGATGCACCTTTCTTAGATAGAGCATGATCGAAAATGATTACATTGACTGTAATGATGTGGTGAGGCTCCAAAATAGCTGTAATATAGCATAGTCAGCTTCTATAACTTTAATATTTCCTTCAGTCACTAGTTCAGATTAACATAGCTAACAATGCTCAGTCAAGTATTGTTTATGACCGATAATAAAAACGTCCACACAGAAACTAAAATAGAATTTTTTTAAAATAAAATGCAAAACAGTTACTATAATTATGTATTTAGGAGATTAGAAAACATCTTAATAAAAACTGATGCAGAAAATAATCCATTCAGTTGATCGTCACTCACGTGAATGTTGAATGCGAGGTCCCTGAACAAGGAGTTGAAAAAAATTACTCTTACTGCAGTATTACTTTAGCTACTTTTATATATGAAAAACTAACGCGGTTCCTAATCTGATATCCACAAAAGCGTTTAGTGATGTAGTTTCTTATGGATGAAAAGACCTGAAGGATACTGGATCAAATCAACATGTATTATTTGCGTATATACATAAATACACACGCAGATGTGTACTGACTAACATTCGAATATTTCTTTGTGAGCGAATTCGACGAGACCTAAAACCTATTTTTCAAAATACGAAGTATGTTTGTAAGTCGAACATCTCCCGTTTGCTAAATATAACAAAACACAGTGTATTTCCTAAACAATCCTAAAATATAAAATTAATGTGTATTTACTTATTAATGTTTTGTTTGTCTTAATAGTTTTACTCTTGTCTACATATCTGTACAACTAAAAATCACGGAAAACAAAACCATTCATCCAGTTAGTGCTTACAGGCCAAGGAACGTTTAATGTTTGCTCATGAAATTGGATTCTTTCCAAAAAAATTCAGAGGAGAGGAATAATTTCATGATACATTTCACGTATGTTGAACATTTACGAACTTCTTTACGAAATCATTATTCTTCTACAAAGCATTAGGACGACTTCTGATAAACACATGGCAAAACAGTTTGTGGAATTTCGCACAAAGCTACTCGAGGGCTATCTGTGCTAGCCGTCCCTAATTTAGCAATGTAAGACTAGAGGGAAGGCAGCTAGTCATCACCATCCACAGCTAAATCTTGGGCTACTCTTTTACCAACGAATAGTGGGATTGACCGTCACATTATACACCCCCACGGCTGGGAGGGCGAGCATGTTTAGCGCGACGTGGGCGCGAACCCGCGACCCTCGGATTACGAGCGCACGCCTTAACGCGCTCGGCCATGCCAGGCCCAACAGAAATCGTAAAGTTTAAAAACAAATAAGTATTGACGTGCTTGAAAATAATATTTTAGTATATTTTGTTAAAAGCAACTTTAAAACAAAATGTGTTTATTAGAGTAGAAGGTGCAAAGTTCATGTCGCGATGTACTATTGATATGAGGGACGGCTAGCACAGATGGCCCTCGAGGAGCTTTGTGCAAAATTCAAAACAGACAAACAAAAACTGCTTTTGCGGTTAAAAATACCAAACAGAAATTTAAGAGGATAATTGGATTAGTAGAAACTTGCTGTATTTTGAAGCCTTTCTTTGACGTTATTTACCAAATTAAAGAAAATATTGAGGCCAAATTAAACGCACAGTCTCCTTAACTTTGTTATTTCATTTACAACTGAAGACGTTAGTTAGTTTGATGAAAACAAGAAATGCAGCTTTTACCATTTTACGTTAATAGGCAAACAGCTCTTCCAGGGTCAGATTTATTTTTAAGTATACACTCTTGTTTGTTTGTTTATTTTTTGAATTTCACACAGAGCTACAATGGGCTATCTGTGCTAGCCATCCCTAATTTAGCAGTGTAAGACTAGAGGGAAAGCAGTTAGTTATCACCACCCATCGCCAACTCTTGGGCCACTCTTTTACCAATGAATAGTGGGATTGACCGCCACATTATAACGCTTCCACGGCTGAAAGGGCGAGCATGTTTGGCGCGACGGGGATGCGAACCAGCGACCCTCAGATTACGAGTCGCACACCTTAACACGCTTGGCCATGCCAGGCCTATGAAGTATACAAATATACAACAACAAAACTCGTATTCTACTATTTTCTGCGTATCAGCAACTTGAGTGTGATAAACTTCCGTAATAGAAAAGGATGTTTAGTGTGTGTATTATTATTCAGCTTATTTTGTTAATTAATGTTTTAGGGCTATTTGATTTGTTTTTTTATTAAAAGACAGTTAAAAGCAGATAATTATGGGAATTTGTATTTTTAATTCATTGACTTCGAGAATATAGCAAGCAGAGATTTATTAATAAACATAAAATTAGCATGAGATGATTGTTAAACAGTAAACAGAGAAAGACAAAAGCAGAAGGTAACTGAAGTCATGAACAAGGAAAAGTTCGACGTAAAGTTTATTTTGGTAGAACATAGGCCTAACGTTTAATATACGTTAACAATAGAATATAATAATTATAAGAATCACTTATTCTGTAGAATCGTGGTCCTAAAGTAACTGAATCAGCTTGTGTATACTTTGACATGAAAAAGAAGGAATGTTATGAAGTAAGAAGACTAAGCGACTACCGTTACTTTAACCATATTATTCGTAAATTATACGTAGAATACGTAGTGCGAAATAAATGTGAATTGGCAGTTTGGCTTGTCAACTGAAATTTTAAAACAATTAGTAATCCTGCTTACTTTTGACAAGAAGAAGAGAACCGTGTAGTATTTATGATGTCTCTATGATCTCTATGGTGTAAAAAAAGAATTTATATATATTTTTAATTTATTCTGATTATATATGTGTGAATTTTTTGTAAATAAGTAGAATGCGTTATGTTCATTTATCGTTGAATTATCGTCAACAAGTCACAGCTACCTACTGTAGAAAAATCCTGAGTTCAACATCAACAGAGCAGTATATATGTATAGTTATATTATAAAGAAGTATAAGTAACGGCCTTTTATTGATAACTGGCGAGCACGCGACCTTAACATCTGACATCAACTTTGAGAAGTTTGAAAAACAGTACCGTTTTTTTCATAATTATACAAACTTTCAAGCTCACGTGCGGTTAACAACTTACTTATCAAAGCAAGAATGAAGGTTCCGTATAATGTATACCATAAATGTGTCCATGTCAATGCTCTGGAAAGGGATGTTATTTGTTCGTTTCCCTTGGTAGGCTACACGGATATGTCATCTCTACTTTTAATGTGACAAACTAGAAAATACAACTTGTCAGTATCCCCCACTGCCAACTCTTATACTATTTTTGTCAGGACATTCATATAATATAGTCACTGCCCCAAAGTAGTGAAGCTTCGTTTGTTTGTGTGTGTATTTGTTGTTTTAGTTGTTCTTTTCGGTAGTAACGTGAAGTGAAACACTGAACTTCAAGTTCTTTGGCCGGCACGCTAAGGTCTGTGCCACGTTAGGCCTAAGAAGTATGGACACCCGTGTTCATTGCAGTTAGAGAAATACAATTTTCGTACACAGAAGAATATATTGAATCTAGATAATATGTAACATCGAATATCTAATTGAAATTTAAAATAGATTTAACACTCAATATGTTTTACTTAGCAAGATTAGATACCTGCATTCATTAACTGTTATGATAAAACAATTAATTGTTATGTTTTTTGTGTCAAAAATGCTATCGTAAAATACTACAAGTGTTGTTTTTTGCATAGGGTCGTCAATTTTAACTGTCTCTAATTTATATGTAATAGACGAGAGAGAAGGCAGCTGGTAAACCTTACTCATAACTAATTTTTACTCTACTTTCTTAAAAGCGAAAGCTGGCATTGACCATCACCTTATAAGGTCCCATACAACTTAAAAAGCGAATATGCTCGGCAACTGGATTCGAATTCGTGACCTCTGTCGCACGAGTTGAGCAAATAACCATCAGGTCATGCCAGACTTGTCAGAAAAGTGTGGTTAGCCTCAAGAAATATTGCTATTGGTTAACAAACTCAATGATTATTAGAGAACTTATCAAATACACTTTCTGTTATAGTGTGATAGAATTTGATGGTAAAGGTTAGGAAATCTAGATTGTGTTGCTGCTCAAGAATTATTATTATAATGTTTTACTTGTAACCACTTCTAACCCTTTCTTTGTCTTCTCCAGCTATTACAACGTACTCCACGCCATCATGAACTACTTTACTGTTGCTGTAATCTTTGGCTTAGTGATGTTAGCAGACACGATCGTAGGCTCGTCCTACACTTCAAGCGGTAAGAATCAATATAACAGAGACAACAGGAATAATTCTTACTATACATATCTAAGCTGCAGTCATCCCAATCTGAATGTGACTTTCCTTCAGATTAGTCCAGTATTTTCTATTCTTAGCATACCACGTTAATCTGATTCCTGCTTGCGCCATTACACCGTCTGTCCATCTTCTCTTTCGCTTTTTCTTAGATCTTTTCTTTATCCTAGCTTGCCATTTCATTGTTTTAATATCCGCTTATCAGAATACCTTGCTACATGCCCAGCCAGTTTCCATTTAGTTTTTAGAATGAACCTTATTAAATTGGTATGTCTGCAGACTTACAATATCAGAAAATGGGTTTCGATACCCGTAGTGATCAGAGTCCAGATAGTCACCTGTGTAGCTTTCTGTTTATCCTAAAGCAAATAAACTTAAATACGATCAATGAACGTCAACAGCGAAATCAGCGTCGTTGTTAAAAAAATCACATTTAAATTCTAGTTTAATAACCAAGTTTATATTTTTACTGTTCGAAAAATGTTTGGGCTTTAATTAAGGTCCTTTAATTTCTTGTGCACATTTTCTAATCTTAGTACTTTCAGCCAATTGAAATGTGTTATTTGAAAGTATTACCTCAGCATTAATGAAGATCAAGTCTTATGAAATGATGAAATAGTTGAGCAGCTATGCATTTCAACTTAAGTTAAAATTCCATACATTTCTAACGTTCTGTATTTTAAATTACAGTATACTTTTTAAATGTTTACATTTAGTTTTTAAAGTTTGGTTGATAACACTTACATGTTATCTTTAAAACTTATCTTTAGTAGTATTAAATTTAATTTTGAAGACACTACCTGTCAGTACAGGTTTTTATTTTTTATATAAATAAATAAATCTTCTTAGTAATAGAGTACTGAACTGTGAAGCACTTGTCAGGTTTAATGTGTGAGTTTGTTTGGTTTCGAAGTTCGCGCAAAGTTACACAAGAGCTAGCTGCGCTAGCCGTTCCTAACTTTGCAGTGTAAGACTAGAGGAAAGGCAGCGAGTCATCACCACCCACCGCTAATTCGTGGGCAATGCTTTTACCAACGAATAATGGGATTAATCGTTACGTTGTAACTCCCACACAGTTAAAAGGGCGAGCATATTTGGTGTGAGAAGGATTCGTACTCGCGGCCCAGAGATTGCGAGTCGAGCGCCCTTACCACCTGGCGTATAATTTATAAAGGTCCAAGCAAATGTCTTGTTTGTTTGTTTTTGAATTTCGCACAAAGCTACTCGAGGGCTAGCCGTCCCTAATTTAGCAGTGTAAGACTAGAGGGAAGGCAGCTAGTCATCACCACCCACCGCCAACTCTTGGGCTACTCTTTTGCCAACGAATAGTGGGATTGACCGTCACATTATATACACCCCCACGGCTGGGAGGGCGAGCATGTTTAGCGCGACGTGGGCGTGAACCCGCGACCCTCGGATTACGAGTCGCACGCCTTACGCGCTTGGCCATGCCAGGCCTCCAAGCAAATGTCTTAAAAACCATATAACAATAAAATAATAACAATTAACAAATCATCATCGAAATATGAAAATATTTGTAAAATACCATACGACAACTAAATCGGATTTCTGAACGATTTTGTGGGGTTGAACTGTAATCAAAATCATAATCCAATCACGTCTTCTGACAGTGATTATCAACATTACAACCAGTTTGTTACACATGTTAACACTTCTCAGTCTGCACTGGAGGTGTTTAAGAAAATCGAATAGCCTTTATCATAAAAGGAATACGTAGATTATAATTATTATCACAAAGTTAACTTACTCCATTTTTCAAATTGAAAAAGGAAGAAAAACAAAGTTTACTTTAACATTCTCATATGTTTACTATATATTAAAGGAATCAGGAATCCAAGGAAAGCAAAGCATCCTTTGATCATTCAAATTCAACGTTATTAACCGCTTTTATTTTATGTTAAAAGAGTAGCAACGTCTTGGTAACTTTAAAAACAAAAATTGAGCTAAAATATTAGACAAGATGAGTAAGATTATTATACCTGAAAGTTGTAGACAGAGGCTCTCTTTTGAGGAGATATTGGCATCATAATTCTAAACCGTATCTGCAGTACTAATTTATACAGTCAGTTTTGGAATATTTGTTTGTTTGTTTGTTTTTGAATTTCGCACAAAGCTACTCGAGGGCTATCTGTGCTAGCCGTCCCTAATTTAGCAGTGTAAGACTAGAGGGAAGGCAGCTAGTCATCACCACCCACCGCCAACTCTTGGGCGACTCTTTTACCAACGAATAGTGGGATTGACCGTCACATTATACACCCCCACGGCTGGGAGGGCGAGCATGTTTAGCGCGACCCTCAGATTACGAGTCGCACGCCTTACGCGCTCGGCCATGCCAGGCCCAGTTTTGGAATAACATTATTATAATATAGAAGTTTTTGAAATGTGCATAGCAAACAAAAAACACGAATAATCTACTGTTCGTAATTTCCATATCAATATTGCTGTTTAAATATTTATGATTCCGTAAAGAATGTTAAATTTAAATTTAGTGGGTTGATGATACACCACAAATGAATATCATAACAAAACAATATCACTGGAACCAGCGTGTTATTAATATAAAAAAACGTTTTTTGGACCATTGGAAAGCCTTGTTTTATATATTACTGATTTGATGACCTAATTTGAAGCCATTTTAAGATTAGTTTTCCAAATATGTATAATATTAACTTAGCTCAAACGCTGAGATATTATGTTACTTTTTTTTTATCTTTTTTCAATGGTCGGTATTACATATGCATGAAGGAACACTTATTATAAAAAGGTATTTAACAAAGGAAAATTTTAGGAAAGTATTTTATGAACACATTAATTCATTTTTTTAGAACAATCGAATGTTTGAAAGTTGCTCCTATATCAAGTAAACAGTTGCTGACCCCAAGTTTTGTTATCAGCTTATTACCAGATACAACAACAAAGAAGTGGCTGTAAATGTCGACGTATGTAAATATTTAATAGCATAAAATTACCAGGCAATTTTTTGACTGCTTAGTATAAATTATTAATAGCAGCAAGCGCCAACCCTCTGTAAATGTCAAAGTTTAACAGGTTAGAAATAATTGCTTGATTGTAGATAAGAACCGTTTTTTACTCGCTTGGTTTACAAAAATAAACATTAACACAGTTACCTAATGTACGTGTTATTATGTGATCTTAGTTACAACTAAATAATTAATTGATTACTGAATATTTTAGTATCGATTTACAAAAGGATAAAATCATTAATTAACAACACAAGCTGTGTAACGTTTAAATTTACACATTGTTTTATATGTTTAATAATGAAGAAGCTCGTGTCGCAGGTTCGAAACCTCGTCACACCAAACTTGTTTGCCCTTTCAATCGTGTGGGCATTATAATGTTACGGTCAATTCCACTATTCGTTGGTAAAAGAGTCGCCCAAAAGTTGGCGGTGGGTGGTGATCACTATTGGCTTTCCTTTTGGTCTTACACTGCTAAATTAGGAACGGCTAGCGCAGATACCCCTCGAGGAGCTTTGTGCGAAATTCAAAACAACAAAGAAGGTGCTAGTTTATTATTTTTTTAGAAACGAGTTACTAATAGCAAGGACCAACTATCGTGGTAATGATTAACAGCGACGCGGTAGGTCGTTACTGGTTGTTTAGAAGTGGACGACATAGGCTTAAATGTTAAAACATTTTTGCGGCTCATATTTTGGGAATGTGTTTAAACAGTATACAGTTTTTTGTTCCCGAGTTAATTTGAAATTATGCGTCAAAAATTTAGGCAAGTTTGTCATAAATATATTTTTAAACCTTAGCATAGCGGAATAGCAAATATCATTTTCGTATTAATATATTTATATTTTATATTAGTTGTTGATCGAAGGTGTTTAAGAATAAAAAAAATGGAGTATTTTCATTTGGTCTCCAGGACAGTTATGAACAAATGTTTACGTCAAAATAAGAAAGATTATGTTGGATACTTATAAGAAAAAAACTATTTAAAAATTGCTTTCTAGTCTCGCCAACAGACTGAGTAATTTTACAGCTTCCCCAAACGGATATTTCACCTGTCGCTTTACTAGTCACCCAAGCTTATGACTTTAATCAAATTTTATAAAAAAAAGTACCCCTTTATATCAGTGATATGCTTGCAAACTTAGAACGATATCATCTTGGATACTGCTTCTTCAGGTGGATACAGTCCATTTGTAGCTTTGTACGATTAAAAATAACAAGAAAAGAAAACGCAACAATAATAAGAAGTAGAACCGAAATTCCATTCTAATATATTTTTAAATGGTGATGAAAGATATTTGACAGTAAACCTTATGTAAGTAACTTTGATGACATATGTTAAAGACAGTAACATATAATTTGATAATGATTAATATAAAATAAGTACTTTAGAATAAACAATGTGATTTATAGGAGAGTTAAAAAACAGGTTTTACAATATTAAATTAAAAAAACATGTACCTGAAGTATTAGTTTTAACGCACCCCTTATTCGGGCCGAAACAGAGAAACTGAAACTAATGTGAAAAAAACAAAATGCCTCCAGTTAACATGTTCTTCAAACAATTTTTGGTTTGTGGCGTTTCCAATATTTTGGGCTTTAAACCTTAACTTTTACAATATCGGAATTGTACCTACAGAAGGCTGCTATCACTCTTAGAATGAGCACAAAAAATCGAAAATGTTGTTCCAAAGGCAGCATATAACTTGTGCAAATGTATAGTGCAATGAAAACCCAAGTATAAAATAATAAGATTCGAAAGAGTTTATTTAAATTTTATTTTTTATCCTGATGCCGATGGGTTTTTTCTAATAAAACATTAGTCTTCTTATCATATATTAAACCAAAAAATCCAAGTTCCATAATGAATATACCAAATTATTTTTTCTACGTTTTAATGCCTTTTCTTTACATCCTAAACGCGGATATTAAAATATAATTAATCTTAATTAGTGCAAAGCAGTTTAAATCCAAAATAGATTGAAGTCCAACATATTTTTCTTTTAACTCTAGCTTATTCAAATTATCTTATGTAGTAGCTTGCGTGAAAAAAGTACAACATCCATATCTCCCAGTACTATACGTTTAATGTGGAGATACACTATTAATATAGGATGGATTAACACTGAAAAGGCGTGAGACGAAACACACAAAATTAATAACTTGGGAAAATAAAACGTATCATCCAAATATTTTTTGACTTTCCTCTCTACTTTTTTTTCTTTCAATGTTCTTTCTTTTCGAACAACTTTTTCGTACTAATCCTGTTTGTACTATACTATTCAATGTTATTACCCCTTTCTTATTTGAATGTTTAATAATGCATTATATAAGTTGTCATTAGCCCCCCATGAGAGCGCTTTGTCTGCAGACTTATTTGCTAGAAATAGCGTTATTCATGTTGTACAAATAAACCCTTTGAAAAGCTTTGTGTTTAATAACAAACAACAACAATTGTTCTTAATTTTACTCACCCCCAAATAGTACAGTGGTATGTATCCGGATTCACAACGTTAAAATCAGGGGTTTAACTCCCCTCTGTGGGCTCAACACATAGCCCGATGTAGCTTTGTTATAAGAAAACACACATCAATTTTACTTTAGCTACAACCTAATGGCAATAAATACAACAATTAGAGGAAATTATTATCTGAATAGTTCTGAGTTTTACAATTGAAGTAAGAAGTTAAACTATGCTAGAAATACATAGAAAAAGGGCTGATTTAAAATAATCTATCTTGTGAGAATAGCCTAACTTTTATGTGTACATATCGTTCTTTTTTTTAGTATTATATGGGTGTTACTTTCAACATTTACAAATACCACAAATATCTTGAAAATGTCTCCTCTTTTTCCTTATTTGCCTTTCACAGGTGTCAATTTTAAAACCAAGGATATTTAGACAAAATAATTATTTTTTCGTTTGTGTCTTGCTAATTTTTAAGCTACTTACTATACAACAAAATATTTCTTCTTGTATTCCAGAAGACGAACAGCTTCAAGAATATCGAGAGAGACTTCAGAATATCTTATCTAATTCATACAAGTAAGCAACATTTTTATTTTCTGGTATTTTAAATTCACGTGATTTGAGCTTTCAACAAAAAGGACTTGTCTGATGTAATTCATGTCAAATGCTTGACGATGGCTATTAAAATAACTAAAATCTTTACGTATATACAAAAACTATTGTTCATGGGAAGAACAAGTTGATGTTGTGTTTACGGTATTGTTCCTAATGAGGAAATATCAAGTTAAGGGTTAACTTTGATAAAAGATTCACCATTTCCTATAGAGAGAATAATAGATCTAAATACGCCCCCCAGTGGCACAGTGGTATGTCTGCGGACTTATTAAAACCGAGTTTCAATACCTGTGGAGGGCAGAGCACAGATAGCCCAGTGAGTAGTTTTGTGCTTAATTCTAAACAAAAAAATCATCTCAATATTGTTACAAAATTGCTTTCTGTTTCGGCAAATCAGGAAGAAATAATCTCTATGATACTTCAAAGCTTTTACCTTCGCAGATTAGCTCTCAAAACGCATGTGCTATTTCTTCTATAGTTTTTATTAAATTTCAATTAATCACCATTCCTTACAAATAAATTATTATATACAAATTTATATATTCTACAGGAGAACATGCATTTCTCGTGGAAGAAGCTGTGACGTTCGTCCAAACTCCTGCTGTGGGGGTTCCTCTTGTCGTTGTAACCTTTGGGGAACAAACTGCCGTTGCCAAAGACAAGGTCTCTTTCAAGGATGGGGGAAATAAAAGGACATGACTATGTGATCTGACACTTTAACGGCTCTAACTATTATAACTTACTTTCTTTAACGGCTCTGACCATTATAACTTACTTTATAAACTGCTTTTTACCTCTAAATATTATTTACGGATTTTAAGTTCTGTTTCCAAAAGACCTTTTGGAGGTTTTTTTATCAACTTTGTATGTTAAAATAAGGACTGGCAAATTGTACAATACCATTGTGCTACTTAATGAAATATTGTACGGGTAATGGTGTATTTATTTCATTTAGATTAATTTTTTTTCAGATATTTATTCTTTAAAGGAAAGCCACTAGAAACAGGATGAAATTAGAATTAAAATAACTAGTGAGAAAATAAATTACAAATATGTAACATTCTGGAAATCAACAGGGCGTTTCATAGCGATCACTGTAGCAGGCTGAAGATCAGTAAGGTGTTTGATGAACATGCTCCATCTAGTACAGTATTTATAAACACGTTTAAAAATGACAATAATTATTTCTATCGGTTAAGAGTTGTCATGTAAGCGATGGATAATGCTAAATGATTGCCTACACCGATCAGTAGTTCTGTATTAGGCTGCTTACCCCTGAACTTTGTGGCCTCTGATCTAGGCACTTAAGCGTATACGTCACTTAAGGTATCCCTTAGAATTAAAATAAACAGATGTCATAAGTACCGTAGTATTTATAGTGGAAGTGAGGTGAATACACGATACATGTAATACAAATATTTATTTATATACACCTTCAACAACAAAATAATAAACAAGTACTTGAAAGACGCCCTTAGGTGATAAACAAACCACACATGAATTATAACTCATACAACCAATTGAGAAAGTTACAAGATCAGATGTAAAACATTCGCAAAACCTCAGATTTCCCAATCTCACTGACTGATTAACATTTTTTGAATGCTTCTAGGTTGTGATAAACAGATCTTGCATTATATTTATTTTCTACAATAATTCGATTTACAGAAACCTCTAATTATTGTATGATAAGCATAACTAAGTTTGATTAGTTTTTTTCCGTCTGGTTTATTGTATGCAGAATAAACAATGTAGGCATGTAAGAATGGGCTTGATGTTGTGTACACTCCCTTGTTAGGTTATACTGAAGAAGCCATCTTATACCAACCTTGTTTTCTTACTTTTTGGTGCACTCATTCCTACACTTTCATTTTTTTTTTAAATATTGTTTAGCTTGTGTTGTGCTATCATGCAAATGAATCTAGTAAGATAAAACAAAACTCGATAAATATATTTTGAATCAGCTGTAAAACTATTTTATCAAAATAGTTTCTGTCATTCAAAATACTTATACGAATAATAACATGCATAGTAAAATTGTACAGTCAATGCTTTATACATTTCTTGAGAAAGGAGGTTGAAGTATAGTATATTTTATTATATTCCATTGTACCTAAGCCTACGCGCCCAAAATTTCGTATGGTTATTTATTAAAACTGACTTACAATTAAACACAAAGCAAAGTACAAAAATCAAAAAATGTTAATGCCCTTGCAGAAAAACTTTTTTCATTTTTGTGTTAAAACAGTTTCGACTGCTTTAGTTGAACATATCTAACATATTACATATTATTATTATCTATCTTGGACGATGTTAAATATTATCCCAAACGAGTCTCCTATTTATTATGCTGCGTATGTTATGTATTACAAATTCAAATAGCCGAACTTTTAATTTTAATTTAGAAGTTAATTAAATGTCAATATGTAAAAAAAATACCATATTTGCCAACAAGAATGATACACACAATTTTCTTTCTTGAAATAAATATATTTTAATATACAAATAATAATAATAATAATACAAACGGTTGACACGAATAGTTATTACAAATGATAATTTATACACAAAATTTTATACACTTAAGAACTATACTGAGTTTTTAATCTGATCTAGAACTGAATATTTTATTGATGATTCAGGTCCACGACGACAATTTACTTTTGAGTTTATATTGATACACCTCGTTTAAGCTAGCTTGCTTTGATGGTTTCACGCCGAGTATCAGCTGACGTTTTACTGACGAAGATAGTTAAGGTTCTCGCAGAAATACTAACGTCCGAAGTTAATTCACTTGAACGGTTTGTAATGCTTGACATTTATAAACGTTCCTGGTTAGATTCTGTAGGTTTCTTAATAATAAGTGTTTATCACAATTACAGTTTTTGAGGCTTAGAGTATACTGAGTGTAGTGACAAAACAATAATCTATTACTGTCTCTTGTCGTTTTGTGATGACTTGCTTTATATACTCATTAGGCGAGATTCTCAAACACTCAACAATGCTCGAAGATACATTAGTGTTTTCGTAAAACATTTATTCTTCATTCTGGGCTTTGACTCGGCCATTCCAGGACTCTCCATTTCTTAGTTTTAAACCAGTCCTTGGTAGATTTTCTGGTATGTTTTGGGTCGTGTTGCAGGGTCCATTTCCGCTTCAGCTTTAATTTTCTAACAAATGGTCTCACATGATTTTCAAGCACCCTTTGATACACAGTAGAATTCATGGTGGATTCCATGATTGTGAGCTGTCTAGGTCCTGCTGCAGCAAAGAAGCTCCCAAACCTTTACACTTCCACCTCCATGTTTCACAGTTGGTATAAGGTTCTTTTCCTGGAATGCTGTATTTACTTTACGCCAAACATATCCTCTGTTCTGGTGTCCAAATAATTCAATTTTGGACTCATCTGTCCAAAGAAGATTATTCCAGAAGACCTGATTTTTGTCTACATTATATATGACAAACTTCAGTCTGGCCTTGATGTTTCTCTTAGAGAACAAAGGTTTCCTCCTTGCACACCTCCCATGCAAGTTACACTTGTGCAGTCTCTTTCTGATTGTAGAGGCATGAACTTTCACATCAACAGTAGCCAAATCCTGCTGTAGGTCTCGTGATGACATTTTAGGGTTTTTAAAGACCTCTTTTAGCATCTTGCGGTCTGCTCTTGGGGTGAACTTGCTTGGACAACTAGACCTGGGCATGTTGGCAGTTGTTTTGTCCTTTTTTACTATATTCTAGGCAGTGGAATGGCTGATTTCAAAATCTTTTGGGATCTTTTAAATCCCTTACCAGACTCACAAGCTGCTACAATTTTCTTTCTGAAGGTCTCAGACAGCCTTTTTGCTCTCACCATGATGCTCACTACCACTTCAACAGTCAGAAGTACACCAAACTAAATGTCTGAGGTTTAAATAAGACAAGCCTCATTCACAGTGCTGAGTCACGATCTTCTAATCACGTGCATCTGGTGTGATATACCTGCGTGTAAGTTGAGCCATTTTATGTGCAAATAAATGTGGGGGTGTCCCAATTATTTCTTCAGTTAGAATATGCATTTTTGTCAAATTACATTTACAGAAGATCTTGAAAAGTCTTTTCTTCAGTTTTAATTGTTTAGTTATATTCCTTATAATCTCTCAGTATTGTTAAAATTGAAATTAAATATCTATATATCCAAAAATATTACAAAAATACAGAGGCTTTCATAAGGTGTCCTAATTTTATCACATGACTGTGCATTCTCTTCAAAACTATAACAGTACTTTACATTTCGATAAAACAGTAAAGTCATTATATTCCGAAAGCCCATGAGAGTAAGAACATTTAACGAACTTAATAATATTGAATTATTTTTATTTGAATATTCGTAATTATTTTTGTAAATGAAAATTTCTAAACAAGTATCCTCAGAAGTATCCTTGGATAGGTATTATTAGTGATCTAAAGATACGTCTTTAATGGTTTTTCTTAGGGTTTTCCTCTTATCGAACTTTGTAAAACAGTCGTAATTTATAACGTTCGTAAAACCCTGTCAGAGATTCATCAGTCAGTTCCCGAATATAGTAACTGAGTTTGTAGATTAGTTTGCTCATGTTTTCTTACTCGAATATAGTAACTGAGCTTGTAGATTAGTTTGCTCATGTTTTCTTACCCGAATATAGTAACTGAGCTTGTAGATTAGTTTGCTCATGTTTTCTTACTCAAATATAGTAACTGAGCTTGTAGATTAGTTTGCTCATGTTTTCTTACCCGAATATAGTAACTGAGCTTGTAGATTAGTTTGCTCATGTTTTCTTACCCGAATATAGTAACTGAGCTTGTAGATTAGTTTGCTCATGTTTTCTTACCCGAATATAGTAACTGAGCTTGTAGATTAGTTTGCTCATGTTTTCTTACCCGAATATAGTAACTGAGCTTGTAGATTAGTTTGCTCGTGTTTTCTTACCCGAATATAGTAACTGAGCTTGTAGATTAGTTTGCTCATGTTTTCTTACTCGAATATAGTAACTGAGCTTGTAGATTAGTTTGCTCATGTTTTCTTACCCGAATATAGTAACTGAGCTTGTAGATTAGTTTGCTCATGTTTTCTTACTCGAACTCTTGCAATGTTCCATCGTATTCATGAGCTTTACCTAACATATCAGATTACTTGCACTTAGTTTTGGTTTTTTCATGGTATCTTTAGGCATAAAACCACGGTTAGTTTCCAGTTCATCGTATATCCTGTTTTATAAATTCGGATCCAAAATTTCCAAGTTTCACGACGAATTCTTTTTTCGCTTATAGTTAAGTATTTAAGAAAATATGTTAGTCATGTAACGTATTTCATCTCTACTTTACGTCAGTTCTTCAACTCGTTCACTTTACTATTTTAATAAGTATATGAATATATTGAAGCATATCAATGCACTTTTAGTTTTTGTTGATGATAGAAACATGCTAGTAAGGACAAAGTGTCTTCCTAGGGACAGTTATCACTGTTGACAGTCATATTTTCTCGTGATGATTATTGCACCAACAAAATAAATTGCACAAACGATTGCCACAGGTTATTCCTGTTTTAGTTTTAAATAACAACAAAATTTGGTGAACGAGAATCAATGCTTTTCTCATATTATCTCAAAAATCACATTTCGTCAATGATTTTTTTCAACTTATAGAGAAATAAAGTCTTCTATTTACGACGACAACTGTAAAATTAAACTATCCTACTGATGTTTTAGTGGTTAATATCTTTTTTGTTAAGTGTCATGAATAGAGGTCAATTGCAAGTAGAAATAACAAAATAGTAAATTTTCGTTTTTTACAGAGATAAAAAAATATTTTGTTTTTAAGTACAGATGTCAAACACACTGCTTTTAGATCTCCGGACTAGAAATACCAGTATGTATCTAACTTTGGAAGTGTAACTGAAATTGAAACTGATGTGGACTATTTATTACAAGCATATACCTTACTCATATATAGTAAAATAAATTATGCATATTTTTATTTCTTTTTAGAGTTAAAAATTGAACGTAACTGCTTATATCAAAAGTAGTAGATTTCGGTTGGAAGGTAAAAACCCGAAACAGGATATGCCAATGAATACGTTTTGCACTTTTAGCTATTTATACGTATGATAGTTAATCCACTCATTGGATGGTTACTGGTAGCCGTGTAATTGATGGACGATGCTGATTGGCTGCCCTCCCCATAGTCGTTAGTGTTAAATTATGTATGTTTTATGTCAGATTTATATTAGTCTGACCTTTTCATTTAGCCCGTGTATCGTATTACGTATATTTCAGATTTAAAATTCCAAAAATATCTGTCTAAGACATCATAAAATGAAGTTAACTTTTGTAGTAACGATTCCCGAAGGCCAAATGTAAAGCATATGGTACGAATTTGTTGTGTATGTCTTCATCTTTAAAAGTAATTAGTTAACTTTTATATTTTATTTATTTACATTTTCTACAATAAGTCCAAACTTAAGTTACAATTTTACATAGTTCATAAATGCTTCTAGTAGTCTGTAAACTAAAATGGATCTCATATCTTGAAAAATATCTTGTTGAGGTGATTCACTTATCTTCGACATAAGCAAGCTAAGAATTCGTACGTAACAAGTTTTCAAGTTTAAGTTTCTATATTGAGCAAAGAAGACAAGTAAAACAGAGACGAATCCAGATATGTTAACATTATGCTTTTGCTTAAGAACTAATATACTCTAAAACTTTTAGCGATGATTCAGAGACGATTCATATTTTATTTATAGTTAAAATGAATACAGTGTTTAAATCATTATACATACCAATAACGCCATCTAGACTTCAGTCTCCCAGTGTTATATAACATCTATCCAGCACTTCGTATTTCTAAAACTAGAACAGTTTCTTTGTTTAATACTGGACAAACTTTTGTAACTCAAGGTAATTTAAATGGCGGTAGTTTAGATGGAATTATTGGTTTATAAATAACTACGTGGGTATAAAAAAAAACAACTTAACTACGCCTTCACCGTTAATTTTGAAGATAGTATCATGGTACACCGACATGCATGTCGAGTCATTTTTAATGACTAGTCCTTGTGTATAATAACTATTTATTATGTTTAAAATCATTTAGTTAAATATTTGACAAATTTTATTAAACATCTTGCAAATGCGAAATTCTGTTCAGAAATTACCTACCAAGAATGGTCTATTTTTAAATTTCTGGTATTTATAATAAAAAAAATATTTTTACCATTGTTAAACATATTCAACAAAAAATTAACATGCAAGTGATGCTCAGAAAGAAACGGAATATTAAGTGTCATATACCAACCATGTTGAATAGCAATCAACAGATAAACACCAATTATATTGGGAATCAAGTCGACGTCACTTTTCCGTATACTTTCTTTTTAGCGCGATAAATTCATTACGCTATTTATCAACTCCATCGGATAAGCTCGGTGATACGCAATTGTTTTTCAAGTTAGCTGCATTCAGTTGTTTTAAGAGCGACAGTTGTAACAGAAGAACACAATATCCTGTGTAGCAGTTAGTGAAAACCCGCTGTAAATAGAACAAACTGTCAGCAATCTTGACATTGGAGAAACTAATTTCGATATATTCGTGTCTTCTCTTCAGTCTCATGCTTTTAGAAACAACTCGCTCCAATACTAGTACTTTAGTTTATCACTAACGTCTCTTGTCTAGAAATTTTGTTCATTGATCCATTTCTGAACCAAAATAATAGTCATGTATTTGAACTGTACGCAGATGGTGAATTATTGTCTATTTGAAATCCTCATTTGTATTTATGACCTCACATTGACTGTGGATTTAACATTATGATATTGAAGGAAAGTTTCTTATTCAAACGAACGGATATCAGACTTTTAACTCTCATTATTGGCCAGTATACAGAAACGGAAGTTTCGTTTCTCTCACAGTAAGTCTTATGTAGCCCCCAGTGGCTCAGCGGTATGTCTGCGGACTTACACGCTAAAATCCGGGTTTCGATACCCGTGGTGGGCAGAGCACAGATAGCCCATTGTGCAGCTTTGTGCTTAATTCTAAACAACAACGAGTCTTATGTAATTAACATGCTTATGAAGCAGATGCGTGAACTTGTTTATTAAGCATGATCTTTATGTAGAAATACAATTACGTAATGAAAACTTTGTTAGGAACATTAAAGTTTTATCACTGAAACAAAAACAAGTTTATATAATAAGAAAAGTGTCTTCAGATTAATTAAGTCTTGTTATAAGTAAAAAATATCATTATACACACAAGTACATTCTTAAGAACCTTAATCACCCACAAAATGGGTAGAAACAAATGTTTCCTTAGAAACATAACTTAGCGTAAACTTATAAGAAGCACTAACCTCTTATCGCAAAAATAATGATAAATTATGTACCTTGTTGAATGTCCTGTACTGTACAAAGTGGAGACTTATAAAACTATTAAACGTAAACTGACAGAAAAATGGTTTAGAACATTAACTTCAACCATGCCTATATATATTTATTAAAATATTAATAAAACTTGCTCGGTATGAGTTTTTACTTAGTGCTATGATTACTAAAACTAAATATATAATAAACGTTTTAAACTTACTTTCATGGTGACAAAATTTTCCAATTAGTTTATAAGACAGCTTTTATAATAATATTACAGTGTCTATTAATTTTCGTAAACGAGGAAAAGATCATCCTAGGTACTATGAAAATAGTTCTAAATAAAAGTTGACATTCTGATTTGAAGTCAAAACCATTCGTTTTAATAATATAATCAGAAACACTAATCTGAGATACTGCAACACCACACTCTTCAATCTTTCTTTTAGAAATGTTTTCATGAGTTAAATGAAAATTTAAGAAATTGTGTTGTTTTTTGTACGACGTGACCAAAAATCAGCTTAAATGGTATAGTAATTATATTTATCATTTTGTGAAGAAGTAATAGTTTATTTAATGACTTTTAAACTGTTTTGAAAAGTGTTCACGTAATTATGTTGAATTGTTTGTTTGTTTTGGAATTTCGCACAAAGCTACTCGAGGGCTATCTGTGCTAGCCGTCCCTAATTTAGCAGTGTAAGACTAGAGGGAAGGCAGCTAGTCATCACCACCCACCGCCAATTCTTGGGCTACTCTTTTACCAACAAATAGTGGGATTGACCGTCACATTATACACCCCCACGGGTGGGAGGGCGAGCATGTTTAGCGCGACGCGGGCGCGAACCCGCGACCCTCGGATTACGAGTGCACGCCTTAACGCGCTCGGCCATGCCACGCCTAATTATGTTGAAATCACGAAAGTTTTGTGAAATATAAGTTAGACGTGACCTTGGAATGTCTGTTTTAGTGTAAAACAGTATTATTATTACGCGCAACTATGTATACTAGCGAACTTCAGTAATAATAGAACTTTACAGACAGCCAGTTACAAGCGATATATATATGTGGTGATTATGTCCAATTACATCGAGCAGTTCGCTACTGGAACTTCTGTGTATAAAATAAAGACAGGCGCAATAATTTTTGTATGAGTGACATTATAGGTTGTAGCTTAAAATAAAGAGCTTCAACAGCTCTTTAGACAGAAGTGAGATGCGCATAACCATTAAGTTTTCTTTTTTTCTTTAATGTTGTTGCTTTCAAGATAACATCGTCAGAGACACGACGTTTCGTGTTTAATAAAAGATGAACCACAATAAAGCAAAGTACAGAACGTACGAGCGCCAAAGACATTGTGTCACGTTTTGAAGATCACAGAAAATAAACACGTTGGCTCAATCTAATTTTCTTTGCCATAAGCCATTTAGTATGAAGACATCTCCAGATATACAAGTTAATAAAGAAAGCGTGTTGTTTCCATGGTGAAAAGCACACAAATGACGCAGCATCTTGTCTTCAAGCAATGTATGATTCGCCTCTTACTTTTGATGATGACATAAAATCCCTTTTCTTTAATATAAAAGCCAACTGGCAAGAACACGTTTTGTAAACAGGAATACACTTACGTGTATAAAAATTTACTTATTTGTATTCAAAAATTCAACTTTGTTAACTTAAAAAAAATACTAAACCTGATCATATGGGCAAACAAATACACAAAAAGTTATATAATGATGTACAATGATATAATGATGACATGACAAAAAACTATTCATTTGGATGTATTGAATATTTGAAATGCCCGTCCTTTATTTTGAATTGATAGATTAAGAAAAAGCCAAATATAATGTAGTTAATAAAACATCCATCGTCAACTCTTGGACTATTCTAATCGAATAGTTCTGTCTAATCGCCACTCTTATAACACACACACATGGTCCCGATGTGTAAACAGTATGCAAACCGTGGGCCCTCATCTAACAAAAAGACACGCTTACTACTGAGTTATGCCTAGTACGTGGATAAGTTATATGACACTCATGACCTATAATAACGAAGGAAAACAATATATGTCTATTCATCAATTTTAATCATTTTGACGAAGATAAAATTGAATTTTGTATCACATGACAATTAATTGTGCTTTTATTTATCAAAACAAAATGACAAAAAATTTGCATAACTCAGTGTTATAGGTTAGCTCTCCATACCAGATCGTTTGGTATGTAGAAATTTGTTTTATCTCTTACGTATTGAATATTTAACCATGCCACTCCTCCAAACTTAATACTAGAGAATTTTTTTAAATTTATCGTTTTTATTACGTTATCTATGTAATCCAAGAAAGAATTTTCTTTCACTGTGTGTTTCTAACACGTTGTTAATCAAACATACATAATGAGAAATAATATTTTCGACACTTTCTATACCTTTAATCGCGTCACTTGTGTTCATTTATTTAAACCAATACACACAAAATCCAACAAAGACAAACGAAACGCAACTAAACAAAATACTACTTAAAGTAAAAAAAAAGCCAACACAATTTTACAAACACTTTATTTCTACTTACGCAAGACCGACTCACGCACACCACAAATATACGGCATCCCCAAACCTCATTAATCAGATTATCCATTACGACCAATAATGCCCACATATGAATCGTTTAATTACAATCTTGGTAAATACATAACATGAGCATTCTCCAAATGTGTAGCATCAGCCAGCTCATTCATGAAAAACTCTTTTTATTTCAAGTCTAATCTTAATCAACTTAATCATAAAGCCTTAACAGCTGGTTTCGATGTTATACCCCTCTTTACAGAAGTTCCAATCACTGAAGCCTGCAAGATAGCCTTAGAACTCTATATCCGAGACCCTAACCCAACTATAGATATTCCCAGTAACCAATTAGCAACCCTCATATAATTCACCACAATAAAGACAAACTTCATGTTCAACAATCACAACTATATTTTAAAAAGAATCGTCTAAATATGGGCAACCCAGTATCACCAGTTCTAGCCAATATTTTTATGACACAAGTTGAAACACAAGCAATTGACACAATTCTACATCCACCAACATACTGGTACAGATATGAAGAGGACACGGTTGCGGGATTCACGTCTGCAGAACACACACTTAATTTTTTCAATCGCTTTAACTCTATACATCCCAACATTAACTTCATATGTGAACAGGAAGAAAGCAAATGGAATATGATTTCTTAACCTTAAAATCACAAGAACCGATACACAATTTAAAACAGAAATCCACCAAAAATCACCCATACTGGACTATACATTCCTTGGGGTCCAGCACGTGAAACAAAACAAAAATTCAATGTACAAAGTAACCAAATAAATACAGCCATAAAACTATGTTCATCAGATAAAATTAACGATGAATTAAACAAAATAAAACAATACTTCATCAACATCGATAAGTTTCCTACACTAAACCGTAGAAAACATTATACGCACACACCAAGACAAAAAGCAAAATCAACCAACATAAGTAAATATATCCCACGAATTAAAAACCACGAAACCATGTACTGCTGCATACCATATATTCCCGACATCAGCAGCAAAATAACCAACATTTAGCAAAACCTAGTAACAAAATATGACATTCCAGTTGATACCAAATGTATTCAAAAACCAAGCACAAAACTAAGGTCTATACTGCACAAAAACTATAATGACAAACACAACATCAACATTATTTATGAAATACAATGTAATAAGCACCACGACTTCTATGTTGGAGAAACAAGTAGAAAAATGGAAACTAGATTCAAAGAACACAAAAAGTCACTTTCACCACGTTTTTGAACACTGCAAATCAAATAACTACAACATAAACATAGAAAACACCCAAATACTAAATAAAGAAACAAACAGAAACAAACGCAAAGTTAAAAAAGCCTTACTTATACAACAACTCAAGCCGAAAATAAGCAATACAAATTTGTTGTTGTTGTTTAGAATTAAGCACAAAGCTACACAATGGGCTATCTGTGCTCTGCCCACCACGGATATCGAAACCCGGATTTTAGCGTGTAAGTCCGCAGACATACCGCTGAGCCACTGGGGGCAGTAATACAAAGGAACACCTTTATACCTAAATAAATAAATATAATCAAACATCTAAGCACGCTCTCTACATTCCTACACTTAGTTACACAACTCCCTTCAAACATATGGTGAGCTATCGGTCAGTTACCTCTTTCTTTCTTTGTGAACCTAACGATAACCGAAGAAGGTCGAAACGTTGTTCGCCCCTCTAAATAAAAAAATGTTCTCAGCCCAAGCCAGCCGTTTTTACGTATATATGTATCTAAAGCACATTCATTCGTAAAATACATCCCATTTGACAATTTTAAAAGGAGGTTCAGGTAATCAGTCGTTTAAATCCTTAACAAGATTTTATAACCTATATTAAGTAGCGTGGTATATCTTCAGATACAAAAATGTATTTTATCTCCACCTGAGGTAATTAATAATGTAAGAAATATTTTCAATCAATGAAGTAATATCTCATTAGCCTCAATTTTTTATAATTTTCATTAATCCATCTGGAAGAGAAAAAAATACTGTATAAAATTTTGTAATAAAACTATAAAAACTAGGAGATTTTTATTAAAATATTAAGTAAATTGCGGATCATACCGTCAGTAGAAATCTCTATGATCACTAATTTATGGTCATATCTTCTTCTATCCGAAATTCCTGTGTGGACATCAAACGAGGACATTCTCTGATCTGAGTGTGTTTTTTTTATAACAAAGCCACATCGGGCTATCTGATGAGCCCACCGAGGGGAAATCGAACCCCTGATTTTAGTGTTGTAAATCCGTAGACTTACCGCTCTACTATCGGGGAGGGAGCTCTGATCTGATAACAATCAGTTATTTCCTCTTGATTAACTAAAACCTTTCTCAAATAACGCACCTATATATTTTAACTCATTCTCAGTTCGTCTATAATGATGTACAATGATATAATGATGACATGACAAAAAACTATTCATTTGGATGTATTGAATATTTGAAATGCCCGTCCTTTATTTTGAATTGATAGATTAAGAAAAAGCCAAATATAATGTAGTTAATAAAACATCCATCGTCAACTCTTGGACTATTCTAATCGAATAGTTCTGTCTAATCGCCACTCTTATAACACTCACACATGGTCCCGATGTGTAAACAGTATGCAAACCGTGGGCCCTCATCTAACAAAAAGACACGCTTACTACTGAGTTATGCCTAGTACGTGGATAAGTTATATGACACTCATGACCTATAATAACGAAGGAAAACAATATATGTCTATTCATCAATTTTAATCATTTTGACGAAGATAAAATTGAATTTTGTATCACATGACAATTAATTGTGCTTTTATTTATCAAAACAAAATGACAAAAAATTTGCATAACTCAGTGTTATAGGTTAGCTCTCCATACCAGATCGTTTGGTATGTAGAAATTTGTTTTATCTCTTACGTATTGAATATTTAACCATGCCACTCCTCCAAACTTAATACTAGAGAATTTTTTTAAATTTATCGTTTTTATTACGTTATCTATGTAATCCAAGAAAGAATTTTCTTTCACTGTGTGTTTCTAACACGTTGTTAATCAAACATACATAATGAGAAATAATATTTTCGACACTTTCTATACCTTTAATCGCGTCACTTGTGTTCATTTATTTAAACCAATACACACAAAATCCAACAAAGACAAACGAAACGCAACTAAACAGTCATACAACTTCGGTTTGTTTTTACTAGGATATTTGCAATTTTTATTTTATCCCTTTTCTGTATTTCTATATAATACGGTGTTGATTTCTACTCTTAGTTTGCAGTAAAAACAATAATATTTTCTGTATTTTTATAGAATACTGTGTTCATTTCTACTCTTAGTTTGCAGAGAGAACAATAAGATTTTCTGTATTTCTATATAATACTGTGTTAATTCCTACTCTTACTATACTATAAGTACCATTTGAAGTAGTAATTTCACTTAGATGTGTCTGCATCTTCTGAAAATGGATTTTTATTTTCTATTTAAATGCAAAATTTGATTTGAAACGACTATTCACACCAACTTATAGTAACCATGTAACTTACAACATTTTATTTTCCATTTTAATGCGAACTTTACGATACAAACACTCCAGAAACATAACCATATTAATAAATATACACAGAATACATTATTCACTGTACGACACAGCCAATATATTTTCCATTTCGTATAATTAATGATCTAACTGACATAAATGAACTAACGATTAATTAAATGGTATTTAGTGTTTCTTTCTCAATGACCTTTAAGTAAACATCTTTAACATTTATCTCAGGATACTGTTTTATGTTTTATAATAACACCATAAGTTATTCCTATGGCTTAGACAAACTAATAGATATTTAATAAAACACTTAAATAATAAAAAGTTTTCTAGCTTTCCTACTTCACCTAATAATATTTGTCCATTCTACTATTTCTGATCTGATGCCCATTCTATTCTCTTGATTAGTAGTGGTTTTCAAGCAGCTACATGCCAAATGAAACCAGATTGTGCTAATCTCGAAATAACTTGTAAGTGAAAAGTTGTAACAAGATTTGTACTTGACTGCCATCTATTCCCTATAGAACATACTCTGAAATATGCAACATCTATTTTACCTATTTTTTTTCTACCTCGATTATTTTTTTATTATTAGCAATAGTAGCTTCAAAAACCGTCTTCAGAATGTAGTTTCTTTTGAAAAGTGGAGTCCTCACTGAATTTTCACATAAAATATCCCTCGTCAGTCAGAACTATAATCTGTACTCTGCTAGTTATGCGGATTTTATCAACTTTATACTCATGTAACACTTTCTGATTGGTTGGATTACAACCGGTGTGTAAGCTATTAACGCCTGATTGTACTCTAGTGCAGTTCATTTTCACACAATAAATGGTGTCGTTTCCATAGTGATTTGCCTATTATACGCGCCCGGCATGGCCAAGAGTGTTAAGGCGTGTGACTTGTAATATGAGGGTCGCGGATTCGCATCTCTGTCGCGTCAAACATACTCACCCTTTCAGCCGTGGGGGCGTTATAATGTGACGGTGAATCCCACTTTTCGTTGGTAATAGAGTAGCCCAAGAGTTGGTGGTGGGTGGTGATGACTAGCTGCCTTCCCTCTAGTCTTGCACTGCTAAATTAGGGACGGCTAGCGCAGATAGCCCTCGAGTAGCTTTGTGCGAAATTCCAAAACAAACAAACAAAGCCTGTTATACCAAGTTACTTCACCATATCCATAATTATTTGCCACAGTGTGTGTGTATATATATATACATATATATGTACGCATAACATGATCATTTTAACAGTTGTTTACAAAATTAATAATCTCATTAAATTTCAGAAGATTTGTGTAAAATAGTTTCTTTTCTGAGCTTGAAAAAATACAACATACGTATTTGAGCATCAAAAGCATAAACAAAATAAAACCATTTATCAAATGTTTTTATAAAACGTAGAAGTGAAAGTATTTTAAATTACCTTCAGCTAATGTCGTATATTTTTTCGAACAAAATATTAAGAAAATACTGATGTCTGGAAAGAAACCCAAGTTTCATACCTCCAGGCCATACGTTTCAACTGTTTTGAAAGAGTTCACGATGAGACATCTACATTTACTTAAGTAAATATGTGTCTAATTAATTTGCTATTAAGTTATTCTTTCATAATTTCTAAATGATTTAGAGTTAAACTACAACTGTTTAGTTATCAAAATTCAATCTTTTAAAAGATTTGTGTTGCCTTCAACTCTTTGGAAAATTAGAATCTTCAGATTTTGTTATAATTAAAATCAGCTTTCAGAACACTAAATGCACATTTTACAAATAACATTACCAACATGTAAACGTTAATATCGTTTTTACCACATTATAACACTGAATTATGTGGATGAATAACTCTTACACATGTTCTAAAACTATGAATATCACAACAGAGTCCAGACACATGTTCATGTTTTACATATATTTTCCGTCTAGCATATGTTCCACGATATGAACATCAAAAACTAGAGATAGGCTCATGAATAGCATCCTGTTTTTACTTTTTCCCTGGGGAGTTGAAACCCTGGATTGTTGAAGACGGAATAACTAAACAGCTTTCTAAGGCTCATTCAGCCAACCTTCACAATGTCTTCAACCTATGCCATTGAGATATAGCAGTTCTGGCTTTTGTCAGCATATCACACCAATGTTTAGACTCTGTGGGTCCACTACGGGAAGACAGGATGACCTTTCCTATGAGTTCGTTCCGGCCAACGGTATCGAAGTCCATAACAGCTACTGAAAGAAAAGTTTCTCGGATGTGTTCCCAGGGAACAATAAACTGGAAAGTGCTGTTAAAAGAGGGATTCAACGTTCGTCTATGGACCTGGGTCTTCTTTTTCTCCACTCGTTTATCGCCACGATGCAGCCACACTTTAACGTAAGGATCTGGTAAACCAAGATCAGGAGTTTAAAGATCAGTGTACTGTTTTATGGCTACTAATAGAAACGGAATACGTTTTGAATAATTATCATTAACTTTAATTTTTTTCATTCACATCTTGTGAAATTATTATATTTTCAGCTATTACTCAGAGAAGAACATTTTTTAAAAGTGAAGTACAGATAAACAAATAAGAAAACTAATACTTTTATAACTGAATAAAAATTTATAGTTCAAATGCAATGAATTTTAAATTTAAAGTAAGAATCTTGAGGATGCAACACTAGGAGTCGTTCTTCAAAATATTATATTTCGAAAAACAAACAAACAGTAATAAACAACAATTAGTTTCTTTTAACTGTTGCTTCAAAATTGACTACAAAAATTTTAAACATTCCAGACTTCTCTCATTAAGTTAAAATATCGGTTATAAAGAGGAAGAAATAAAGACTGAAACATGAAACAGGTGCAAATGAAAAACAAAGTATCAGTGTCTTTCAAATAGTGTTAGCTCATTTTAACTATACCTTGTTGTACGTGTACATAAAAATATTGCACAATATCAAAAGGTTTACTTTTGTTTATATTTAAAAAACTAGAAAAGTCAGGGAAATTAGTATATTTTTAATGTTCTACAAAATTAAACTTACCTGAAGAACCGTTGATATCTTTTGACTTAAGATTTCTTGCTTTGACAAGAGTAAGTGTTAGCTCACTAGTTCTAGGGACATACAGTAGGGTCACTAGAATTTCTCCTAGCTGAAACACAAGATAAACATATATCATTGTACTTTCAGAGACTTAAAAAATTTAAGAAGAAATACCGTTCGTTAGTGATCAATTAAACGACTTATTATATATATATATTTATTTATATTAATATAAATGTATAAAGATAAACATGCTTATAAATCAGACTTTATGTAATGTGAATAACAATCGAGATTTTTAGTAGATATAGAAATAAATATTATATATTTTTATAAAGGAGTTAAATAAGAACAAATTCAACATGCTTATTTCCCTTTTATTTTCATATTGATGTCCGTTTGAATTAAACTAAAAAAATTAATAAAAAAAGTTTATATCTGCAGAAGGGTTCTAAGCCCAGCTGGTAGGGTAAACTGTCAACACAGATGTATAACTTAGACCTCTACGATATTCCTTCAATTCATATACTTTACTTGCCTCGTGAGCCCTTAAGTCATCCGTTTTAATAAATTCGAACCGCAGCTGTCAGTGGATGCCATCAAGACAAACGTATAATGTTTCAAACCACTACATCATTTCCTTATTTTAAATTCCTGTCTTCTCTCGCCCTTAAATCATTATGTATAACCTAGATGTCCTAGAATATGTGGAAGACGATTCATCACTAAACGATATTTTAAAATTTTTAGTTTATTGCTACAACTGTCAAACGTTAATGCTGGTTAATAAATACAAGTGGAAGTTTATTTTGTTCCGGTTCCCATTTGTTTATTACTAGTTTTGCCTCTTTACTAAGTAAAAAAATATTTTAACACTTTTCAGTGCTTATTTCTTTTGATATGAACAAATTATGAAGCTGCCAGTTTTCTTATGAAATAGATGTCTCGATATGTTCAGAAACATAAGAATAGCGGCATTTCAGAACCTGAAACAGCTGTGGTTATACTCCAGAGCTGGCCAAATAGCGGCATTTCAGAACCTGGAACAGCTGTGGTTATACTCCAGAGCTGGTCAAATAGCGGCATTTCAGAACCTGGAACAGCTGTGGTTATACTCCAGATCTGGCCAAATAGCGGCATTTCAGAACCTGAAACAGCTGTGGTTATACTCCAGAGCTGCCCAAATAGCGCCATTTCAGAACCTGGAACAGCTGTGGTTATACTCCAGAGCTGGCCAAATAGCGGCATTTCAGAACCTGGAACAGCTGTGGTTATACTCTAGAGCTGGCCAAATAGCGGCATTTCAGAACCTGGAACAGCTGTGGTTATACTCCAGAGCTGGCCAAAAGTTCATCTTTCTTTCTAGCTTAGTTAGTTTCAATACTGTGTCTCTGGTTAATTTTTACCCTACGTTTTAGTTGCTCGTGTACGGTTCATATCTTCTTACTTTGTAATTATTACATGTTATCATTTGATCATTTTTTTTCTGTTATTATCTAGTCTTCAAGTCTTGTATGTTTATCATGCTCCTGAATTTTAAGCTTTGTTAGTCGTTATGTTTTTGAAATATATTGGAATCTGTATTAATAATGAATTTTGTAAATGATTCTTTTTCCTTTTTGTTTTGTTCTAAGGTGGTTGTGAGTGAATTTGCTCTGTTTGTATTGGGTTGTGCTTTCCGAATACTGTTCTGACTTTATTCTGTAATTATATTCTTTCTACCTTCCTATAAAGATCTCTAACGTAAGGGGATATGACAGTCTAACAGATATAGGGTAGAATAGGTAATTATTACATATTTACCCTCACCTTCGAATCTTCCGCTGGTTTGATGGATTTCCAAAATATTGGTTTTTGAGTAAGATCGACTTGACTTAATGGAACATACACATCACCAATAGGATCGTCCCGACTAAAGCGGTCATAGTCGAACACATGAAAATAAAGAATGGACTTTTGGAGCTTGTAAAGTGGAAATCCTATAGAAACAAAGGTATAAATAACGAACTAAGTGTTCAGAACTAAAACTTCACTTTAAAATAAGCATCACAGTCTTATAGTAAAGAGAGAAATACAAGTAAAACAATTATAAGGAATATGTGAACATTACAGTTGTTTATTCATGACTAAAGGACTGATTATGTATTTTGTTTTATGCAAAAAGATTTGAATGCATAATGATCATAATACAATAAAGTTCCAAAAGCAATTATTTAAAAAAAACTTATAAACTCTAAGACCTTGAATTCTGAAAATTTTGCTAAAATTTGCTGGATTTTTTACAGAACATTTCGGTTCGGCCAGTTTTCTAAGTAATTAACATTCGTCTGCATAGGTGAGATTTCAAAAATGTTTTTGAAAAGAGTAACTACATACCAGTATAGAATATACTTAGGATTTATAGCCCTCAGGCACTAAATACACCGTATTCGAAAAACTAAAATTTCTTTCCTAACTTATGGTTCTCGATGGCATTGTAAATTGGTTTGATAATAAATTCCTGGACACGGGTAGTTTTAAAACATGAAGGACAACACATGAGTGATAATAATTTTTACTTGGTTGGTAGAGAAATGAATTAGTGCTCATGTAACTTATATTTTTAAGTTATTGTGTAAAAACAGCATATAACATGATAAACTTGTCAACACTGGTAACGTCGAAGTTGATATCATACCTTAAAGTACTTATATCTCACATTAAATTACAATCTTTCTAGAAATATTATGTTTCTATCTTCAGGTCAAAACATATTTATTAAAAATTTTCAAGTATATTTTTACGCATAATTCTCAGTGTTTGTTGGAAATGTTTACACTGAACAAGACATTAACTAATATTTCTTCATATATTCCCATCTTAAGTGCTGGTTCTGTTACCTGTATAATCTCTGTGTTCTTGTTTCACAGTGCTGTATACCTATCGTCAAATACCCTATAACTAAAATAAAATAAAACTCATTAATAGTGATGATAATATTGGATTATAGGGTAACCTTGTTCATTTACAGGTGTTGATTTTGGAATTTCACGCAATGCAACCCAAAGATGATCTACGTTAGCTGTCCCTAATTTATAAGTCATGGACAAGAAGAAAGCAGGTAGCCAACACAACCTTCCCTCAAATACTGGGTTACTCCTTTGCTAAGGAAAAGTGGAATGAAGCGCTCATTATAAGTAAGATTGGAACTAGCGACTCACATATTACATTTAACCACCAGATTACTGTAAAATGGTCTTTGTTTACTCTCATTTTTTCTTAATTGTGTCACAGTAAACGCAATATTTTTGGCTCAATATATTTTAAAGGCCAACTTAACAATAAATATCTGATTTTTTTATTTTTAGTCTAATTTCTTTGAATCATCCTTGTTTTTATATGTTCCCATTCTTATCTTCTAACTCAATTTCTATAGAATTATAAAATAACAATAAGAAAGTTTTCAGATCTAAACTCAAATATTCATTTAGGATTCTGAAGTACGTTCATGTACACAATGTTAAAAAATTTCCAACAAGAGTAGTTTACACGCTCACCTTCAATGGATTCAGGAGATAGTCCAACGTGGCTTTTCTATAATAAAGCCCCCCAGTGGCTTAGCGGTATGTCTGCGGACTTACACGTTAAAATCCGGGTTTCGATACCCGTGGTGGGCAGAGCACAGATAGCCCATTGTGTAGCTTTGTGCTTAATTCAAAAAACAAACAAACAAATTCTATAATTAAACACACGCTCACCTTCAATGGACTCAGGAGATAGTTCAATGAGGCTTTCCTATAAGAAAACATACGCTCACCTTCAATGGACTCAGGAGATAGCCCAATGTGGCTTTCCTATAAGAAAACATACACTCACCTTCAAAGTAGAAAGTTTCATTCCACCGAGGATTTAAAGTTCTATGTTTCACTTTTGTCTCCAGCTTGTGTTTTTTGTCTGGGAGTAAAAATACTCTTACATACGGGTCACTTGTACCTAAAACGATACATTTGTTTTAAAATTCGGTGCCACTGCCAGTATACTACATCGAACAGGTTTACGGAAGTGTAATAAGAGATAACTGTAAACATTGTATATGTTTTGATAAGAGTTTTGGTAAATATCTATGAGATATACAATCGTTTTTTTTGGTTCGCTTTACAGCCTTTGTTTCTTAGTTTCGAAACCAAACTGATTTAAGAGCAATACATTTAACTTCATTGACGTACATACATCAATGTATGCCTGTTTGCCTTATTAGGGTTTCGACAAATCAAACTTACTAACGCGAGCATCAGAACAATTATAGCTGGGAAAATATCATTTAACTTTTTAGCAGTACCTTTTCCAAAAATTTATTCCTCTTTACTGAAGAAAAAATAAAAGAGAACAAATAAGTTTAACGTTTATAAAGACAAAGGTTAAAATAACAAGTTTTTTTATTTGTTAATAATTCGTATTTTCTGTTTATCTATTAAAGTTCGCGCAAATCTACACGAAAACTGTATGCATTTGCCGTCCTTAATTTTAAAGTGATAGGTTAGAAAGAAGGCTGCTATTCAAACGGTCAGCACCATCCACCGCCAACTTTTTGGCTGTCCTCTTAACAATGATCAGTAGAAATGACGAAAAAATTATAACGTTGTCCCACGACTGAAAGACCGAGCATGTGGTAAGGGTCGTTCACTTACCTCCCTAACCACAAACTATGCCAGTCCAATAATTCGTAAAAAATGGTATTCTCATTTTTCAGTAGCCATTAAAAATAAAGAAAGAAATTCTCACAATAACAATTTGTAAATAGGGATTATGTTTCTGTTATGAAATTTTATCTCAATATTTTCAATTTGTTATAGTTTAGTTATGTTTTTCTTTTAGAAAACCCCCCAGTGGCTCAGCGGTATGTCTGCGGACTTACACGCTAAAAACCGGGTGTCGATACCCGTGGTGGGCAGAGCACAGATAGCCCATTGTGTAGCTTTGTGCTTAATCCAAAACAACAACTTTTAGAAATTATTTACAAAAAATAACTTTGATCCATTTTTACTTTTTTTTGCAAAACTTTTATCTCCAAGTGATGCATGATATTAAATTGTTGTTCATTTATAAGAAATAAAATAAATTAATAATAATAAAAGTAATTTATTTGAAATGTTTTTAACGTTATTGACTCTCTTTGATTGTTGTATTCTGGAAATATATTACACTAATGATATAATAAATACATATTGAACTAAAAGTTAGTGAAAATTAAACTAACAAAAATTCAAAACTTGGGAGTTTTCGTTACATAGTTTAAATCGATATCATTAGTTATTCAGTTAAATCATACGCAAGTAAAATGTAAAATACCGTATAAATTCTATTTTGGAAATAATACGGTGCAACCTAAAGCAACTTCTTTTAAACACACTGTCATTTTGTTTATTTATTTTGTAACAAAATGTTCTCCAGTGGCACAGCGGCATGTTTGCGGACTTATGACGCTAGAAAATGAGTTTCGATACCCCTAGTTGGTAGAGTAGAGATATCCCATTGTACAGCTTTTTCCTGAACTTCAAATTAACAAACTCTTTACAACACATACAGGAAGTGACGAAAAAAAAGTGAGTCCCCTTGAAGATTGTCAGTTTGTTATATCTTTCACAGGACCGGCATGGCCAAGCGTGTTGAGGCGTACGACTCGTAATCTGAGGGTAGCGGTTTCGCATCACACTCGCGCTAAACATGCTCGCCCTCCCAGCCGTGGGGGTGTATAATGTGACGGTCAATCCCACTTTTCGTTGATAACAGAGTAGCCCAAGAGTTGGCGATGGGTAGTGATGACTAGCTACCTTCCATCTTGTCTTACACTAATAAATTAGGGACGGCTAGCACAGATAGCCCTCGTGTAGCTTTGCGCGGAATTCAAAAAACAAACAAATATCTTTTATTAGATAACAGAAAATATGTAAAACTATATATATTAGAACTGACTTGATGAGCTCTGTTAAAATATTATTTTAACTCTTAATTTGAACAGCGGCTTTCGTAAATACATAACTTTTCATAATTGTAGTTACACTTTCTCCTAAACCGTGTTGTGCACCTGTTGTATTTTCTTGTATCCTCTTATTCCAATTAAACTACCAAATGATGAAACAAGTTTGTTTGTTTTTTGTAATAATCGGAAATAAAAATATGAAACTCAAAATAACACAACCTAGTTTCACAAGTTAATATTTAATCCGCATTCCCTTAGATTTCAATGCTGTTTCACATCAAGTGGCATGCTTTCATGTGTGATTGACCGCCATTCTTCTTTGACTACACCAGAAAGTTCATCATCCATGTTTGACTTGCAATCCTCCGATAATCGGTTTAACTCAGCCCGTAAATTATCAATCTGATCGATATCGTGTGATTGACTTGGCCATTTTATAACATCAATCTTTTTATTTCTAACAAATCTTTTAACGACTTACTCCACTACTGCAGAGAAAACTGGTTAATCATTTTGTAGGCTACTTGAAATAAAAAAGATCTAAAAAACTATAGCAGGTGCACAACTTCTTCATGAGAATATGTAATTGAAATCATGAAACGTTCAGGTATTTGCAAAAGCCAGTGTTAAAATTAGGATTTGAGATCATATTAGAACAGATCTTGACGCGTGCGTTCTGAAAACATATATTTTTTACATATTCTTCTGTTATATAATAAACGATATAACACATTAACAACATTTCCAAGAGGTTCACCTTCTGTAGGTGGTCTGGAAATCTTGATTAAGAGAATATACCAATTATAACTTACAACATAAAAAATAAATTCAAAACACGTCACTAGAGGGCACGAAAATATGTCATAATAACATCAGAGCTGTAGCAGTTTGACCGAAATTTATTTTACTTTTAAGAGTAATGTAATTGGTACATGGTAATTAAAACTCTAAAAAAGAACGCTTATAAACTGAGTAGATTATGTAATTGTGAATTTATACAAAGTCAACCTACTGTGTAAGTTAACTATAAAATTTGGCAATTAGGTTTCTTGATGTTCTGTTATGTTTCGAAGATTAATCACAATATTCATTGACTGGACATTGATGACTACAAAAGTAAATTATGTCCATTTTAGCCATAAATTTTCATTTCACGTGTGTAAAACAAACTGCTACTTGTTTTGAACACATAATAGTTTGTATCGTTAGATTTCGACACCATTGGTGAGCACAGCACAAAAAACTTAACGTGTATCTTTGTACTTAACAAGAAAAGAAACCATACTTACCTATAATGTCCTTTGCTGGTAAGTGCCTCGCTTGTAGGATCTTCAGTATTAACGTAGAATTAGGGAAATTATACTCCAAACTAAACTGTATGTATCCGGCCGGTTCTTCCGGCTCATTCATTGCACTAGCGATGTCAGCAGCCTCTTCCTGTTGCTGCATAGAAACAATTAGGGCAGTTTTATATATATATATTTACTTACATTGAAAACAGTTTGGCTTCGCAGCTTTATATTTTATCAAAATGTAAAGGCCATAAAACGCCTTTTACTTTAAAAAGTAAAGAATACTTCGATCACGGGTATTTAAAGACATTTTAAGGCTATATACTTTTGTAATTTTTTTAATATACTACTGATTTTTAAAGGTCTTAAAAGGTTTTTGAATATTCCAAACGTTTTAAAATATGTATATTTAGATAAATGCACTTGTGTATTTTTTATTGAAAACGATTAAAGCAGTTTTTATAGTTTATCGCAAAGAAAAGAATAATTACAGCAACTAAAATAAATTTATAAAAATCGCTACTTTAAAACCCAGAAGAAAGTTTTTATTAAAATACACAACGCCTCAACTTCCGTCTTCATTGAGGGCTAAGTATCCATTGATGTTGTATCTACAATTCAAGTGATACGTTGTATAAATTAACACATTATAATAAAAAATATCTCAGCATGGAAAGGTGAGGAAAATGATAAAATAATGTATATATGGACAGAGATTTTACAGGGGAAACATAACTTGAAAAATACATGAACACAACTTGAGAAAAGTAAAGGTTAAAATTACGTTATATATTTAATTTGTTGTTGTTTTGAATTAAGCACAAGGCTACACAATAGGCTATCTGTGCTCTGCCCACCACAAGTAACGAAACCCGGATTTTAGCGTGTAAGTCCGCAGACATACCACTGAGCCACTGGGGGGCTTTATGTTTAATAACAACAAGCATAATACATTCGATTCTCATTGATACACTTATTGTTAGTATACTAAACTGATCGATATAGTCAAAACGAAAACAATTTATGTGAGTATTGCAGTACAGCTAAATATATCAGCTACAAATGTTTTCCAGCTATCCAATTAGTGTAGACCACAAACTGGCAGTGGGTGATATTAACGATTGTCTTTCTTCTGATCTGTCACTTCAAAATTAGCGACGGCAAGTACCAATAGTCCTCGAGTAGCATCACGCGAAAACTCAACAAACAAACCTACATCATTAGTGGAGGAAAACTACTAAATGAAACTGACCATCCCACGTCATCAAACATAAAACAAAACAACAGCAAGAGAATTGTTGGACAGTTGTGCTGTATTTTTGGCTCATTGAGTTTGATTTTTCTAATTATCAAACTACCTCTGACAGCTCAAAGGTCAGAGCTATATAAGCTTATTATTTCGGAGCTTACAACGCTAAAAATTAGACTTTGATACCCGCGGTGGACAAAGCAAAAAACTTCCATAAGTTTACACCTAGAGACTCTTGTGCGAAATTATTTATTCACTTATTTTATATTTTCATTTGAGTTGATTTCTTTGTTGTGAAATAAAAATATTTACATAATTTCTATGTATTTTCACATTATTTTGAAGTATAAATATGTTTCTTTATTTTATTAATGAAATGTTTTTACTTTGTTGTTTCGCTCGCCATCGGCTTGTTTAAGCATACGATTTTAAATCGTATGTAATGCTATTTCATATTTGTTAAACTATATTATTTTTTGTAAAAATTTCGGATTCCACTCTTTTCATGGTGTTTAATCTGATGTGGCTCGAAAGATATGATAAATGTTACAAAAGATTTCAAAAAAAAAATTAAGATGTCCATTCACTAATGGTTAAGTTTCTCTGCAAATAACCTTTCTGTGCCCTTGCAATCCTGGAACGTCTTTATTCATTTCTCTACTTCCTCAGTGATAGCTGCTGTCTGAGAATATTTGGTTAAATAACATTCCACCAAAGCCCAAGCATTGTAGTTACTTTGGATTATAACTGTAAAAGGTTCTGAAATCCGGGAATGGAATTCTCTTACACTCTTTTCATTGTAGTGAGGAACATACCGCTTTAAAACAAGGATTTCGTTATTGCATTATTCTTATAAAAATAATGTAAACAGCGTAACATCTGAAGTTAATCTCTTGTTTATTTATTTATTTTAAAGCATATTTCGTTTTTGTACAACACTAAGTTCTTTACTTAATTTATCATTTGAATTGTAAATATGAAAATATCGAACATTTCACTTTCGAGAAAATCGAAAGCCAAAACATTAGTTATTAAAGAATTTTTTTTCTAACAAAGTTTGTCTTCGTTGTTTTTCGAAAGTTTTCTACCCTCAAGTGTTGGCATTTAAGAATCGAAACTTCAATTGGTAAAACATCTCTACATTATACGTGACTATTACATACACATTACAAAAAATATATATATATATATATATATGATTAAAACACACACAGCGTATGTGTTAAAAAATAGTAAACTTTGTTGTGTTGTGTTTCATTGTTCTCCATTTCGAAGTGGCCCAGAGTGGTATGTCTACGGACTTACACGCTAAAATCCGGGTTTCGATACCCGTGGTGGGCAGAGCACAGATAGCCCATTGTGAAGCTTTGTGCTTAATTCAAAACAACAACGATTTCGAAGTGTTCAAACAAGTTAGTAGTTTTTGCTTTCTCTGAGCAACAGGTAGAGTTTCGTGTCCTTACAGGAATATAAATAGTATTTATTTCATAAGCTACATTATTCTCGTCCGTCCGTATATACAACAATAGTCTGCATACTTCTAATTATCTGAGGTAACTACGTTATAACGTGCTCACGGATCAAAGGGTGATCATGTTTGCTGTGACGGGGATTGGAACCTGCGATGCCTCGAATTACGAGTCGAATGCTTAATCACCTCGCCATGCCGGGCCTTATTTGTTTTACTTTACTTTCAGTGAGAACGTTAAATCTACCACGTATTTTTTTGGCTTTAGCCTTCTTCGAGATGGAATATTTAAGTATTTCTGTTACATTTTCGTCTTCGTTTACAAAAGCTCTCATCATCAAGAAAACATGAACCTGAGATATAAACTAAGTAAGTTAAAGATATTCGGAGTTCACATGTTAAAGAGTGTAGTTTTTGCATAGTGTAATTTCCTTTAACTTTAAATTTGAAATGTTTTTTTTTTTGCAGGGTTTAAGCTCAGTTTATTGGTGGGGGAGAATGTGCACTAACAAAAATCCATTTGTGACCATATCTTCATTGTCGCTCTTACCAGTGCAACACATTTTATTTCAATTAATACACACATATCACTTATCTAGTGTTATAGTGTGTTGATTATTACTGAGTACTGGATATAAATATGTGTTTTCTCTCTTTTTGAGTGTTCAATTGCAATTTGAAATGGAATATATTCCAAAGCCCGAGAACCTATTATCATTAAAGGCCGGACTTTCTACTCTGCCGGTTAATCCCAAAGTCACCTCATATCAGTAAAAATTTTACATACAAACGCATATACAGAATATGTATGTAAACCGGCTGGCTTCATTACTAGCAACCATATAGTTTTACAGCGTATTACACAAAATATTAGTGTGTTATATTCAAATTATGTTAAACTACTTTTTGCTTATGTTATACCAACGGCCCGGCATGGCCAGTTAGGTTAAAGCGTTGACTCATACCCTGAGGGTTGTGGGTTCAAATCCCAGTCGTACCAAACATGCTCGCCCTTTCAGCCGTAGGGGCGTTAAAAGGTGACAGTCAATCCAACTATTTGTTGGTAAAAGAGTGGCCCAAGAGTTAGTGGTGGGTGGTGATGGCTAGCTGTTTTCCCTCTAGGCTTACACTGCTAGGTTAAGGACAGCTCGCGCAGATAGCCTTCGTGTAACTTTGCGCGAAATTAAAAAAAACAAAACAAACGTTATACCAATTAGAACAGTATTAAATCTTAGCTAATAAATCACATTTTAATAACATGTAAGTTTTTCGTTCTGAATCCTATAAGGCCATATTTAAAAAAAAACCCTCAGTTTCCCCTGCTATGACATGATATATTTTTCTTTGCATGTTATTATCACTATTTTATCCACCGACCCTTTAAAAAGTATAAAATTGAACATGCATTACTCTCCATGAAATTGTCATTGCTCAGTTAAATCAAATTTATTACAGTCTTGTTTGTTTGTTTGTTTTTTGGGAATTCGCACAAAGCTACTCGAGGGCTATCTGTGCTAGCCGTCCCTAATTTAGCAGTGTAAGACTAGAGGGAAGGCAGCTAGTCATCACCACCAACCGCCAACTCTTGGGCTACTCTTTTACCAACGAATAGTGGGATTGACCGTCACATTATACACCCCCACGGCTGGGAGGGCGAGCATGTTTAGCGCGACGCGGGCGCGAACCCGCGACCCTCGGATTACGAGTGCACGCCTTAACGCGCTCGGCCATGCCAGGCCTCTTATTATAGTCTTCAACTTTGTTTGGTTATGGAGCTATCGAATAGAAAACCAGAACTGTCTGTCACACCTACCAGTCACATCCTTTCTTTCATAATTCGTTAATAGTTCATTCTTGCATTTAATTATATATTACCTATAACCAACAGAAATTTAAGGTTCCGTCTATTAAATCACTTATTATATAATATTATGTTCTGAGCGCTAAATGTCAGTTTCACTCAGAGTACGAACACCGTTTCCGTGAGAAAGTTAATAGCTGGGTTGAATGAATTTGTGACAGTTATGTAAGGGTTAGGAAGCCTGAACATATTTCAGAGGTAAGGGAATTTGTCTACTTTTTGAATGTTATTAGTTTATATTGTTTAGAGCGTTATTCAATGAAATAAAAATTATTAATTGCAATACTGTAAGTCGTATAAAAATTAGTGTTAACTTTTTTCGACAACCAAGAACGAGAAAAAAAGATTTGATAAGTATTTCGCTTCTTTGGTCTCCCGCTGGTACAGCAGTAAGTCTACGGATTTACAACGCTAAAATCAGGGATTCGATTCCACTCTGTGGAGTCAGCAGATAGCGCGATGTGGTTTTGCTATAAGAAAACACAAACAAACTATTTGGCCCGGCATGGCCAGTTGGCTAAGGCACTCGACACGTAATCTGAGGATCGCGGGTTAAACTCCCTGTCACATTAAACATACTCGCCCATTCAAGCGTGAAATCATTATAATTTGACAGTCAATCCCACTATTCGTTGATGAAAGAGTAGCTCAAGAGTTATCTGTGGGTGGTGATGACAAGCTAACTTCCCTCTAGTCATACGCTTCTAAACTATGGATGGCTAGCGTATCTAGCCTTCGTGTAGCTTTGCGTGAAATTCCAAACACTCGTTTTTCATGTTCGTTTTTAATGTATAATTATAAAAACAACTAAAATGTAAAAATAAGGAAATTTTAGGTTAATTAAGATTAAATAAAGTAAAGTAATAAAATAAAAATATTTCGCAATGAACCCATGCGAGCAGCTTGAACTAATTATTGTAGCTCGTGGGTAATGAAATTCGATAGCGTAACGTAAGCTTCACGTTCTTCGAGTGATTTACAACTTATAAGCGCATGGAAAGTAGTAAAAGGGCAATAAAATAATGGAATTTAATTATAAATAGATATATACTGTTACGGCTTTACATAACAATAAAAAGTCATTTAGACCTATTTCGATTTTTTTTGTGGTTACGAGGTCGGTCAGAATTACCATTCCCGTTTTGAGCTATGTCAGAGAAAATAACATATAAACTATTAAGCTTTAATGGCAAAAAATGTTTGAACTGTTTTTAAGAGGTCTTAGGGAAAACACGAAAAGTGTGAGACTTTTGAATTTAGGAAATATATTTTTACTTTTAACATGAAAATTATTTTTCACATCAACTATTACAAGCAAAAAATACACTTAATATATTTATGAACATTTTTATTTTATTTTATTATAAATACCTCACTAAAAATAGGAATTTCTGTATGTTAAAATTTTTTAATATTAAGTGAAATACTGCCAAACTTTCTGAAGATATAATACTATATTGAATGCTAAGAGTATTAAGGCTACAAACACTTTAAGCAAGTACAAAATGGTCATGTGGTTAGTCATATAGACTAAGTATTTGAACCCGTCTGTGTGGAATTTTGAGAAAAAAAGAGAATTAATCAGAGGTACAGGTACAGCTGTGATATGCTGTAAAAATTTTGTACATAAATTTGACTTGTTTTGAATATATATTATATTATTCTAAAATAAAACTGTGGCGTACTGTCTATTTATTGTTCGAACAATCACAGACACCTACTGTAAAGAACCCAATCCACTTGTACTAAAACTCTAACAATAGTAACTTATTTCCTAATATACTGCTTTCATTCAGTCCTATTGCAAAATGAACTTCATTATGTGACTTGTGAGTTCATATTATAGGATTTGTTACTAGTAGTATACAAAATAATTATAAACTATGTAAAATAGCTCACAGTATTAGTACATGATGAAAAATTATAGCTTATAGACTATTTCTAAATGATATTTTCTCTGAATTTAAAAACTACAATGTTCGTCACTGCATAATACCTCTGCTGATGGTAAGAGATACTGAAGGAAAGAAATTGGTCCCTGCATGGTAGCACCACAATTCTCTTTGTTGTCTTCTGTTACGCTAAAATAACATATAAATGACTGATTTAAACACTTCCTCTGGTTTAGTTTTGTACTGTATTCATACACAAATCAATGAACTCGGTATAACAGTTAATGTATTCTCAGATTTCAAAATACTTCCGTAAGAGATATTTGTTTCTTTCTAACTAAATAAGGACTCCCCGATTCTGAGCTAACACATTAGAGTCACGACAACACAATTGGTACTTGGACTATAATAAACGAACAGTGTGATTTGACAGGCGCGCATTATAATGTATACTTGGTCCAAAAATACTTGACGCAATTTTACATCAGGGGACGCAAATCATAAGCCTAGTATTCATAGTCCAGCAGGCTAACAACCATTCCATGGCTGTTTTATTGCAATACAAAGACACAGCACTTAGAATATTATCATAAATCTTGATAGAACTTTAAAAACACTTTTTAACTTAAGGTTAAACAATCTTATCAAATGTTCAATGACGTTTTAAGTAAGTATTAATTAATTATCTCATTTTATCCACATTAAATGTGTATCATTCGTAGTTTAGATTGAGAACTAATCTGCCTGTGCATCGATAATTATTTTTAGTTTTAATTAGAAGTTACTTCGGAAAGAAAGGAATGGTTCAAAGTACAACTGAAAATAAAACAAATCAATGCAACTTATATACTTAAGATAGTATGATATAACTGACATTAATACTATTTTTTAAAACGTACTATAAATCCTTTGATGTACATAACATTCAGTTATATTACAGTAAATCAATAGTTAACGTCATTCTCGTGGAAAATCTCAATAACATGGAACAATGTAAAACCAGCTCATAAAATTTAGATGAAGTACAACTAGAAATTATATTGAAATTAAATATATACATTGGGTTGGCATGGCCAGGCCGCTAGGGCACACCTTTCATAATCTAAAGATCGCAGGTTCAAATCCCCATCGCACCAAATATGCTCGCCTCTTCAGCCATGAGGGCGTTATAATATGAGGGTCAATCCCATTATTCATTGGTGAAAAGTAGCCATAGAATTGGCGGTTAGTAATGATAACTAATTACCTTCCCTCTAGTCTTATACCGCTAAGTTAGGGATGGCTTGCACAGATATACCTCTTGTAACTTTGCGCAAAATTCAAAGACAAATAAACAATAAATATATATATTTTTAAAGATTGAATTTTTTTTACAGTTTTAAAATTTAATTTATGGGCTAGGTATCCCCAGTTTTTGATAATTTGTTTGTTTGTTTTGGAATTTCGCACAAAGCTACTCGAGGGCTATCTGTGCTAGCCGTCACTAATTTAACAGTGTAACACTAGAGGAAAGGTAGCTAGTCATCATCACCCACCGCCAACTCTTGGGCTGCTCTTTTACCAACGAATAGTGGGATTGATCGTAACATTATAACACCCCCACGGCTGGGAGGGCGAGCATGTTTGGCGTGACTCGGGCGAGAACTCGCGTCCCTCAGATTACGAGTCGCACGCCTTAACACACTTGGCCATGCCGGACTATTTTTGATAATAAACAATTAACTTTCAGTGCATAAGAAACATATATTCTAATTTTGTAGTTGTTATATATATATAGAAAGAGAGATCACTCACGACACTAACTGGGTTTGTACAGGCCCCACCAGCGGCGAGATTAGACGCAAGGGTCCTTGTTGAACACGATCTTCAACATTGTGCCTGGTCAGTTCTTTTATTTCATCATTTTGCTCAATCGGCTGTACTTTTCCAAACTGCAGCGGTTCTAACTCGTCTCTTGCTGTCTTTTGGGGCCCGAGTTTCTTCCAGTAGAAATAGCATAGGAACAAAGTTAAGCCCATCGACAGTAGAGCTGCCAGTGTTCCAAGAACCGAAGCTACGATGATGGTAGAAATATCCATTTTCAAACTATTTAGAGAATATTATGTGTTATGACCATTCGTGCTGTTTCATCTGAAAACGTGTAAGCTACATTCTATATCAGTTACTGATATGAAGAGTTAAATTATAACTTAAACTAATCAATAGGGAAATGTTATTACTAAAACAAGAATGTATTCATACATACACACTTGTATAATCAATATATAATTATAAAATATGTCTCATTTTTTTGCTTAATTCGCTCACCATTGCCATATAAATTACTTTTCCAATTAATACACGTTCAAATTGAAAAGTACGATAGATTACTGGATAGACTCTAATTAATGAATTTACAGCTAGAAACTTATAAATGACATTTGAACTTAATTAATATAGACTTAAAAAAGTATAGTCCAAGTCTTGGAGTTAATACACATTCAATTACCAAAGATAGAGATCGAAAAGTAGAAAATATATCTCTTGAAATTAATTTATTATAAATTATTCAAACAAAGGTTAATATATGTAAATTTTGACAAACAGATGTTAAATATTGAAATTTATGTATGCACAATAACAATATACGGATCGATGTTTGTATACAGTTCGTGTATAACGAATAAATCACGAGTCCAGTATCATACACTACACATGCATAATTAGATAAACAATTGAATACCGCAGTAAATTCACTTACAAATATTTAAATTGAGTTCGATTTCTGAAATTAACAATTTTACCTTTAAAATGACGCAGATTAATTGTTGCAATAATTAGAGTATAATTAGGAAGGTTTATGCCACCTTATTAAAGTACATATTTCTATCAGTTTAAGTATATGGCATATGTAATGTTAGTTTTTGCAATTATATATATAATTAAACGTTAGTGTACATATAGGTCAGGTTTTGAAATGAATGTTCGTTGAAGTGAAATAAAAGGGTCGAAGCTGTTGTAACTACTCCAAAACTGCTATAAATTCACGGTGTATTTATCGCAGTAAATGCATGTAGAATGTTTGTAGATAATATATGTATTATTAAAAAGCCTACGTCTTTCATTGATGTTAAGCTAAGTACTATTACAAAGATATAATCTATCTTGCTTTCAAATAAATTTAAAGTGGCCAATTATTACACCTAGTGATCAGTTAAAATAGTTATCATCTACATAGTTTCACAGACTTTTCTTATAGTCGCTATATTGAAGTTGAAGACAAATTCGTCTTGGAACCACACAAATAGTGCACTTTAATTACGTTCGTTTCCTTTCAAAACCATACCAAATGCTTTTCCTTAATTTTGTCTGCATAACCTATGTAAAATTATTGCGAAAATTTGAAATCACATTTCATAATTAATAAATATATTGCCGAAGCCACATTAATATGCCCGGACAGGGATTTTAGTTAAAATCAATCCTATTAAAAATTACACCAAATGTTTTATCTTAATTCTATCCTCATAGAAAACATAAAAGTATTATGAAATCGTTTTCATAGCTCGTTAAAATGTTGCCAGAATGTCGCAGTAGTGCCAAAGTGGGTACTATAATCAACTCCTACCACTTTAAAAATCACATCAAATATTTCCCTTCATTCTCTCTACATAACAAAGTATAAAATTATTGTGAATTCAGATTTTTCAGATTTTCACAACTTATTAACTGTCGTCAGAACTATATAAAATGCCCGGATGGGCTCTTTAACCAATCTCGACCGTCTTCGAAATATCACCAAATGCTTTTTTATGGCTTCTTTCTACATGAACAAATTATTGTGAAATTACATTCATTTACTTTTTCGTAATTAATTGAAAGGTACCAGAAACCACATAAAAGAGCCCTGAAAAGTAATTTAAACGGCTTCAGTCGTTTTATAAACCACACCAAATGCTTTATTTTGTCCGCAAAGACAACATAAAATTATTGTGAATCCACTTTCCGTATTTACATAATTCATAAAGATGTTGTCAGAACCACACACAAGTGCTTGATAGTATCTTAACCCTATTCACGTCATTACTCATTCTCTAGTGCTCACACACCAAAAACAATAGATTTGTATTTTATGCTAATTAATTATTTATTTTTTGCAAATAAAAATGTTTCTATAGCAACACAAACTACCAAATCTTTGAACTATCCATAAAAGATTGGTATTTCCAGTCGGGAGGATCCACCTTCCTCAGATGATTCAAACTAAATATGCAGATGGGAATGGTAATGAGCCATGGAAGAATAGACTGAGCATTGTACTCAGTAATGTCATCCGATGACAGACCCAATTCCACTAATTGTGCCTAAAGAATGAATGTCAGACTATCTATTCCAGAAGAGCATAACCCAATGAGGAAGACACGGCCCAAAATGAGATGCTGTGGTAAGGATCGAAAGTTGATATCATATTGCAAAAAACGCGGAGATAATAAGAAAGTTTGTGGGACTCAGTGTACAGTTTGAACTGGCGAAATGCAAAAAGCCCTCTTACAAAACCAAAATTCCAGACGATGTCTAGAGTCCAACATGGCAGAACCATAGACAAGAGATCTATAGCTCAGTTTAGAGTATATGAGAGTACAATAGATCTTAAACATGAAACATCTATCCACTTCACAAAAGAATATATTTTGCCCTTGTATACTTAAGATGAATCTACTTAATGTGAGAAATGAAAGTAAGCTTACGGTAAAAGATAAACTCCAACAATAAAAACCTGCATGAAGACAATTTTTAAAATTGAGTGGTGTAAATCCTGCTTGTGAGAAATTTAACATAAATGGTATATTAGCAAGAGAAGTGAGACTATTTTCTATGTTTCATCCTAACAATTAATTGAGTGAAGTCTAAAGCTGCTCCTCGATAAAACTCATATTTGATTACCAATAAGAAATCTGGACGTTATCAACACAGAGTCCACTTGCAACAGTATAAGAAACTTTAGTGATAGTTTTGATCATAATACTGAAAAGTGTAACACTTACATCCCTGATGGATTTCAAATTCCTATATGAAAGCTTGGGAAGGGGTTCAACTCACATGTACTTCTGATGACCTGTCAAGTAAAACGTTACAAATAAAAATGGACAAATGGCCATGCAACCGATATGAATAAAAGTCCTGCAAAATGGCAAACAACTATACAATGCCATAAACCTTTTAAAAATTGAGATAGAACAAAACAAGATGCTTTTTCCTGAGAAAGCCTTTCATTATCGAAGTATTGAGATGAATTTGGTGGTCCATGTTGGAGTACTGTCAACGCAAGCCACATTGAGTGGGCAAGATATTTTATTCAAGGAATCAAACAAGACAAGCATTGATTATCCTTTTGAAAACCTCACAGAGACAGCTAGTCAAATCAACTGAAAGATAATTAGAAGGAATTCTGAGTTCTTTCCCGGCTTTTGAAAAAGGAAAAGGTTTCTGTGCTTAGCATCTCAAAAAAACAGTTTCCTGCTAGATTTAGTTAAAATCAAACAGAATAAGAATAAGAGAGGCAAGAAAGAGATGGTGGAGCTTTACAAATTAAATGTTTTATGGATTTGACTAAAATACTGCCAGACTGATGAAGAACAAACTCAAGTTCCACAGGAATAACTGGTTACTTATAATCATATAGACAATCTCTCACCCCAACACTTGATGGCTAAGAAGGAAGGGCAAGAAACAAGAGGTGGAAAAAATTTAAAAACTCTTCCCAAGAATATTGTCAATGCTCTGTAAGTCAACGACTTCTTGGACATTGGAGAGCAAGATAGAAAGAGGATGGAAAGCATACTTCCCAATGACCCTCAAAATTTTGCCCAAGAAGTTTTTGGAACTGGAAATAAAAGAAATGCTTATAGTGAATTTACTCCAATATCCATTTTGACTTTTATATCTAACCTGCCGAGCATAGACACACATCCACAGGAAAGCATTGTGTTTGGAAAAAGTCAAGTTCTGGCAAAAGATATCCCAGGCTCGTTTGTGAGCCTTTCATGCTTGATGGCATATATAAAACTGCCATGGATGCCATACGAAATATCTGACTACGTGCACGAATATAAGTAAAAAAACCAATACTAAGGCGAGAAAGATTGTGATCTGAGCGTAAATGCTCCACAGACCAAATTTCCCATCAATATCAGCATCATCTTAAAGGGTATTGTGTCAATTAAAATCTTCCAAAATAAAAAAAGCTATTACAACTATTCTATGAAAGCATAACGTTTTATTAACATAAAATCTTTCTAGAGACAGATAAAGAGTCCAAACAATGATATGGATGGATGGCTACAGCCTCAAAGGGTGTATCGAGTAAAACAGAGAAGGTTTGTATGTGCTGTGCCAGAGGAATGGTGTGCAGCAGTACATTTCCAAAATGAAAGGGCCATAAAAACTTTCAAGCATTTGGATAAGAAATGTTGTTTATAGTAAATAAACGTCGTTTTCATTTCTCCTCCATCTACTTAGGGTAAAATATAAAGTAAGAAGCGTTGGAACCGATACAACTGACACAGTAAAGTTCAGTTGACACTAATAAGCATCATGATATTTGCCATTAAAATGAGCACACATCAGTGAATCACGACAAGATACCTTAAAACGTCCTAAACACTGATACTGGAAACATCTAGGAGGGCTAGGAATATAAAGCTGTACCTTACACTTCAGATAATCTGCCTTGACTGTGGCTGGTAGACGTGGTGATGTGTTACACATGAGATATTCCTTCGCTTGAGCGACAAGCGAGTTTCACCAATTTGGAGATATTTCTTAAATCTCGCTAAGCGATAACCCATAGTGTGATATTCATAGTAGCATGAAGACTGTCCGCAACAGGTATATTCCTAATGATATTTAATTTTAGAAGGAGTTCACTGTGTTTTGACATAGATGTTTACTACAAGATGCTCTGAGAACATAACTTCTTAACTGAATTTAGAGACTCAGTAACCTTCTCTAATCTTCTGCAAAAGAGAAATTATACTTGTACGGCTGTTTTAGTCGATAACACTCAAAGAAGTGAAAGAGAGACTGAAGATTGTAGAAAAAGCTTTTGAAACACAAAATGACACTTTGTCGATCGAAGTTTGGATTTCAGCTGTATCCAACAGTTCGATCTCTCCAGCACTATCGTTAACAAGCTGCACTGAAAACGGTAAAGTACTATTGATCAAGGTGATGAAAATTACCACACTGAATTCAAGGTCAAGGTCTTCGTATCTACTCTAGAAACAAAGTACAAGAATGAGAACAAATAATCAGCAACACAACAAACTCTACTTAATCTTAGCCAAAAAGTGAAGATGGTAAGTCAACAACACAACACGTGCATCTTCAAAGGTGGTCATCAACCAAAAAGACTAGTTTTACTTCTCTGTAATATGGAAGTCAAAAATGTGCGATAGCGACACTAAATCTTTTTGTGGAATTTTAGTCCAACCTGAAAACGCTAAAAGTAAGGTTTTAGCTCGTTCTGAAATGATGTTGTACAATAAGGTTTGCTGTACAGCTCGAATCCTGGGTACCTGATCATGGGAAGGACTGTTAAATTTCTAATTCTCATAAGTAAAATATTTATTCAATTTCCAATATTTGTAACAATTATTCATCAATTTCTTTATGAATAACACAATATTATGCATGAAAAGGTATCATTATTTCACAAACTATTAATTTTTTCAAGAGAAATATGACGACGCATTTCAACATCATAATGGAGTAACATTATTGCTTAGCTATCCACTAAATTAATATTTAAGTCTAAATGGTTAGCATGAACATTATTACTATTTCACTTTTTCCGTTACAAGTTCTTTCCGATATATTAAGTTATTTATGGAGAATAAACCATCTATGTAATGATAAGTAAACATGTATAAGTTAGGATTTGAAACATGTTTCAGAAATAAGTTTTCGTAAAAAACAAATACAAATTGACGATATTTGAAAAGTAATTTGTCCCAATTGTAATATCCGTTATATTTTATATACTTTTTCATTGAAAGTAATACAATTATAAATAAAGAGAAACCGAATATAATTTTACATTGAATTTGAGTAAATTAAATTTTGGAAATATTTGTTTCTGTATTTACAAAATTGAATATTTTGATTAAATCTTCCAAATTCATTTCAGTAGAAAGTGCAATGAAATCATACGTGGAGCAGAATCTAGAATTAGAAAGAAATTCAAAATTCATTTTCTTCTATTTTAACTCTACTTGTACCTTTATTTTGTTTATTGTAAGAAATATTTATCAGAAAAAAGTATTTAATAGAACTATTTTTATTCACTGATTAAGTGTTTTTTTTGAAATTCAGATTTTAATTTAATTCATCAGGATAAAAAGTCTTTCTTTTGTTTCAAACTATGGTATTCTTCTCTTTCCACTATAATAGATTTCTATTAGATATTTTGTTTTACAGTACCGTAATTTTCACATTATTAAATGAGCGTTTGTTAGGATGATCCATTTCAATCAAATGAGGAAAATCCTTATTAATTTAAGATCTATATGGGTTCTACCTTAGATGTAAAGTATCAGTTGTTTGTAAGCATCTATAACTATTGTAATATCAACTTTCCATAAAATAATGTAGCAAATTTAAATAACTGGTAAACAGCTGTCCAAACTATTAGTCAGTACAAAGATAGTAAAGAATCTCTAATAGAAAAATTCTAAAATAGGAAAAAAGGACAATAAATCAACACTTTAACATCATTTTCCGCCAAATAAATGCTTTTATTATAGTTCATTACTGTTTTAACGTGCTAATTTAATTGCCTATTAAGAAGTAACAAGGCAGTTTGTTAACTTCTGTTCAATTAAATTCTTCAACGATGTTTTTCACAGTTAATGATAAGTAATCCTATAGGTTTATTACATTTAAAAATAAATAAAGGTTGAGCTGATCTTTCTTTAACACTTTCATGGAATAGGTAACGTAAATAGGTAAATCATCATATATTTTAAATTGATTAATATGTCAGATTTTTTGTTTGGAAGATCCCGATTTAATCCATAGAGACAAAAGTTTGCTTTCAAACTAAAGTACTCTTCTCTTTCCATTACATTTTTTTTACGGCACAGCAATTTTTACCTTATTTAATTAACGTTTCTTAAAATGGCCTCTTTCAATCAAATGAGAAAAACCCTTATTACTTTGAGATCTACGTAAGTTAATATAAAGGATTAATTGTTATTCCTACATACTTAAGACTGCATATACCACAAGATAATAAACAAATTATATTAACCATTTTACACAGCGGTTAAGTATCTAGAACTATTGCAAAATAAACTTTTCATGAATTGGAGTAACATATTCAAATTACTTGTGAATAAGTAACTAGGTTATTAGTGAGTTTACACGGATGTCAAAAATTTTAGAAAGGAAAATCTTACAGTATGATAAACGAGAAAAGGGTGATATTATCGTTTTCAGTCAAGGAACGAATGAAATATTTCCAATACTATTAATTAGATTTATTGTTAGTAGACGATTAACATCAGCACATTGTAAAACAATAACGAACTTAGTATAAAACAAGCATTTGTGAGATCTTAGTAGAGTTCCCAATCTCAGTCCTAGTTGTCACCTTAAGTCATAAAGGATAATGCCTGTGGTAATAGCTCCCAAATACGTTAGAGATATATTGCCTACCAGGCAGAATCCAAACAGTGATGTTAAACAAGCTAGCAAAACCTGGGACATCAATTAATGGCCTGGAGATGAGTGCTCACACCACAAACATTCAACACCTACTGTCCTCCACTATCTGCAGTGAGTTATGGGAAAAACAGTTACCCTAAAAAGTTCTTATAAATTCTGAAGTCTAAATGACAAGTACGTTTTAATTATAAACACTTAGAGAACTTTAGACTTTTAAGTTAATGAAGGTGTACTTCTAAAAGTACAATACAATATATGACACATAGGTTAATATCAAGAAGCATATTATTAAATACTTAAGAATATAAAGGTCAATATTTTGAGATATTCCTGCACATAATACATACAAAGTTCGAAAATGCAAGTCAAGTAGTGCAATCAACTTATGTACTATTATTTTACAATAAATTATTCCTGCATTAAACAGTACGTCAATCAGCTGCCGTTATGTTTAGAGGTTATTTCTATGTGTACCGTCGTTCTTAATAACCAATGTATTTTAACATCATAAAGTAACAGAAACATTTAAGGTGTCACGACAAAAAAACTGTACCTTATGACATTTGATCATTCTTCTCGTGTTAAAACGAATATTTCCATGTTATATTGATATAACATATAACTCAGCACATGCTGACGTTAAAATAGTTTGTTATTTTACAGAGACGGTACATTATTTTTAGCTCTATATTATACCTAAAAATCCTTGTAAGCTTTGTTTCTAATAAATACTATATTCTTATCATTCAAAATTATATAAAAGTTAAGTCAGATTTTTAATACCTAACAAAGATAGATAATATATATATACTCTTCAAAAAGAGAAACGCAAAAGGCAAAATTTGAGACATATTGTTCACAAGTTTATTCCGAGTCGTTCTGTATGACATGTGTGAAACTTTCCACATTCACTGCTGAACATCCAAAGTCTGCAAAGGCGACGTCCACGCTCACTAGTTGAAGTTTAACGTCACTCAACGTCAATAACGAGTATGCCTCTCGTGTGCATCAATAATTGCTTGGTATCTCCTACCCAAGGAAGCGATGAGATGAAGAATCACATCCTGTGAAATGGCTGTCCACTCAGCCTGCCAAGCTGCTGCAAGCTGAGGTAGAGTATGCGGTTGAGGTTATCGCCGTCGCAGACGTCAGTCCAACTTGTCCCAAAAATGTTCGATGGGGTTTAAATCTGGTGATCTGGAGGGTAAGGGAAGAACGTTGATGTTGTGGTGTCTCAAAAAGACAGTGGTGAGTCGGGCTGTGTGAGGACGGGCATTGTCATGTTGAAAAACGTCGTTGACGTTTACTATGATGGGTTGCACATAGGGCCTAAGAATCTTGTCGACGGTTGTGTACGGTCTGATCGGAAATCCTACGCAGCCCTGGTATGGTTGAGGCAGCAGACGTTGCAGTGATGGTCCTATCCCGAAGGTGACGTAACCGGATGTAGCGATCTTGTGCGGGCGTGGTTACACGAGGCCTGCCAGATCGTGGACGGTCACAAGTTGATCCATGTTGTTGGTGACGATTCCATAGCCTTGTGATGGTGCTTGAGTGGACATTTACAACTCTGGCAACATCTGATCGAGATTCGCCTGCTTCCAAGCCACCAAAGGCGTTGTTGCGTTATGCTTCAGTCAGTCTTGGCGTAACTGTATTGCGTGTCGGTGGCTTAACACTGAGCTATGAAAACCGAGAATCCGTCACTTTTATAGGGATTTTGCACATGTTTCACTTGCAGATCTCTCAAACAAATTTATTGGACACGAATGCGTTTTGGCGAAAAATCCGATGTTTTCCTCCGTTTTCAAAGTGCAAAACTTTTATTGTCATTTTGGTCTGACAATCAGTGCCCTAACACGTATAATATCACATTCTCTGAGCTTGTAACGTTATTACATATATTTCTCTTTAAAATAGCAAAAATATCCCTTTTGCGTTTCTTTTTTTGAAGAGTATAGTTTCATTTTTAAGTTGCTAAAACACTTTCTACTTTGCACCTTATATTTTAGTATAATTCTGTAGCATAGTTTTACCCAGTAGAATCAGGACTGTCCTCTTCTAGTAAAGGTTGTCTCTCGAGTTCTGCAGTGGTCTTCAAGTCACTAGAATAACGTTTGTAAAATAAGTACACGTGATTGATTAACGCTTGTAAAAAATATATATTTCATACACTATAATAACCTGAATTTAAAGCATTTATATGTGTTATTAATCAGTTGTTAAAACTATAAAATATAAACGTTTGATTTTGGTAATGGACAGTTATTCTTAAATAGGAAAACACGCATATTCATAAAATTTCCTTTCTTCTTAAGAATAAAAATAGCTGCATTTATAAAATTTACAAAACATTAACATGATTGGAAAGATATTTTCCAAAAGAGTTTTACAGAATTTAATTTAAGAATTGGCCATGACAAAATACAGTTTTTTTTCTCTAATGTAATTTCTTTGTAGAATACACTAAGTATTCGTATTCGTTTGATGATTAATTATTGTATTTGCTTTGTAATACCGGGCCTGCATGGCCAGTAGTTAAGGCACTCGACTCGTAATCTGCGGGTTCCAGTTCTTGTCACACCAAACATGCTGCCATTTAAGCCGCGTAGTCGTTATAACGTGGCGTTCAATCACACTACGCAATGGTAATTAATACCCTAAGAGTTTGCGGTGGGTGGTGATGACTAACTGCCTACCTTCTATTCTTACACCGCTAATTAGGAACGGCTAGCGTGGATAGCCCTCGTGGAGCTATGCGCGAAATTCCAAAAACAAACAAACTTATTAAAAATATATGTATTGTAACTAAACTCATATTTTATTTCTAAAAACTAATATCTGTTCTGGTTAACCTGATAGCCTTAATAACTTGCAAAATAAATTATTTGTATAATAAAATTGTTGATTCATGAAAATTTGACACTATGGATCCTATTCTACTCCCACTTCTTTCTTTAATCTGTAACTTGAGTAAAAATATCTTAAATATTGCACTATGTAACAAAATATTGACTTTTTCTTGTTCCTAGGCAGAAAGTGTTTTTTTTAATTGCTTATGCCTAAAGTAAATGGAAAAGACCAATTTTTTCTTCAAACTTTTCTTTTGCGACCTGAAAGCGTATAACGAAAAAATGTTGGATGTGTTTTCTTATTGCAAAATCACACGGGGTTATCTGCTGAACCCACCGAGGGGATGAAACCCCTGATTTTAGCGCTGTAAATCCGAAGACATATCGCTGTACTACCGGGAGAGCAACACCTTGGGAGATTATATTTGGGAGCTGATACGTGAAAGTGATTTACATTACAGTTGCAAATGTCCAAAAAGTACTCACTTCTAAACATTTTTGAATAACTTTAGTATAAATACATGTAAATCTTATTCATATGTTGTGTTATCCAGACTTTATGTAAATAAAAATGTGCAAATTTGCCCGTTTTTACATTGAAAACAGGTTAATTTCTAAATTTCATTATCCAGGTCACAAAAGCCAAGTTTGAAGAGAATAATGGTCATTTTCTGTACTTTTACAACATAAGCTATTAAGAAATAACAGATACTATCCAGGAACAAAATTCGTGTTACATAGTGTTATGAACATTTTCAAAAACATATCAGATAATACTTTGTCACTACTAGTCTATTTAATAAATTATCACTGTATGTTATTCATATTTTATGTCTGAAATGAAACATTCACGTGTAGATTAATTTATTATTTGATACGTGTCGCGTTTTTAGTTGCCTTTTATACACCACAATGATTTATATTTATATATAATTTGATTAGTATGTAACATTGATGCTATTAGTTTATTCGTATGTATATACCGTCTGTTACAATATGAAGTCACCCAGTTTGTTTTGTTTTCGGCTAGTCTTTACTTAAACAGCCCATTACGTATCTTTGTACTTTATAACAAACAACAACGACCAATGTTAATTCAGCTTGCCAGAGGGAGGTATGATAATTACAATACAGTGAGACTAAATTACTAACAAATCTTCTTCCGAACAGCAGATATACAAGCAAAGTATTTTTGCAGCAAAACAAACTATTTGATATTTTATTACTGATGCGTGTTGATCTAAGAAATCAACCATGAAAGTATTATCTCACCGAGCTTTGAAGAAAGATGATCATATTGTTTTAAGGACTCTAGAGCATATATCAGTTTTCGAAGATCACGCAAAATGATGAATCATAATATGAAAGATTCCGAAGCATTAAGATATTAGCCCTTGGACTCTCTAGGAAAATGTGTCGTTAGTTGAAAGCAACAACTTATATGAGAGATGGGAACATAAAATTATTTAACGTTCATGTTTGAGAGGTATTAAACTACACATACTGAGATGTTTTTTTTTATATTAACTGTAGCTTATCACACTTCTAGAATAGAGCTTAAATTTTGAACTGAAATATGTACTAAAACATTACTTTTGGCAAAGTCTACTCCAACCGTAATTTATTGTAATAATTTTTTTTAATACTGATAATGTTTATTACAATTTCCTTTATTTCTTAACACAGAGGATAATTTGAGCATGCTATACAAAAGTATAACTTTTTCTTGACTGGTTCTGTCCTTAGAGATATTACAAGGTGTTAGGAAAGTCACTGTGCAGTTTTGAAAGCAGCGATAACAGCATTCATTCAGTCTATTTCAAGCCAGCAACTGATAGCGATGTTTAGAAACAAAATAAGAAGGCTCCAAGCTTGTATTGATGCCAATGGGGGTCACTTTCAACATTGTTTATAATTGTCATTCATATTTACCTCATGTATTCTATATTGAAACATATCTGTTAAAAAATATATAAGTGCACAGTGACTTTCCGAACACCCTGTATATACAAACTTTCCTCTTATAAATATGTTTATAATGTGCAACATAAAAATATAACATGTAACGTCAAAACAGAAGTATTAAGTTTTACAGTTAACATAAACCTTAAAACAAAACAGAAGCAAATGTTTAAACTTCTTCATCAAGATTCCAGAAGGTTCTGTATTAATCTTTCTATCAATTGATCGATTAATCGATATACTGAACCACCAATCAAGAACCGAAGAAGTTATCACATCACAGATAAATACAACACGACAGCTACTCATATCACAGATAAAAACGATAAGACAGCTACTCATATCACAGATAAAAATGACAAGACAGCTACTCATATCACAGATAAAAATGACAAGACAGCTACTCATATCACAGATAAAAACGATAAGACAGCTACTCATGTCATAGAGAAATACGATAAGACAGCTACTGACCGCGAGTATTTTCTTTCAATAAATCATCTTATTTAACTATTTATGATATAAAAGCTGAGGTACCTTTGTCCTTTGTCCGGACTAATAATTTTTCAAAACTAGTTGATTGAAGATATGATAAATAACCAGCAAATCCTAACTTTTACGCAATATATTTATGAAGTAACGTTTTATTACAATATTGATTATTAACTCACCAAACGTTTTGTATAAACTTCAAGCAATCAATATGTGTACACTTAAAACAAGATACACATCGTGCGATGATGACGGCGTGACTTTGTGAGAAGTGGTAGTGAACAACGTAGTGACTGTAGGGGTACTTTTTGTTGCCATCTTTCAAAATTCAGCTTTCAATGTACTTCCACAGTGTTTTGTATGCATAAATAACGGTCATTAGTCACATATGTCAAAGTAGGACGTAGCTATAACTCAATGAACATCTCTTCATACAAATGTTATGATGGCTGTTGGAGTAAAAACTTCAGAAAAATTTATGTAGTTCTCTACCAGCAGCGGCCACTTCTTTCACTTATGTGGTGCTAGCCTGCTGTATGACGTACATAACTAGCCTACTGTCTGACATATATAACACAGTAGTGTGCTCTTTCCCCACACTTTGTGTTTATTGTGTGACAGAAAATTTAAAATTTGTTGTGTATAAACAGTGTGTGTGTGTGAGAGAGGATATATCACTCTCTATGAATGTAGTTCGTTTGTTGTTAAGTTTGCGTAGTAAAGTTACATGACGGCTATCTGCGCTAGCTGTCCCGAATTTAATAGTGAAAAACTAGAGAAAAGGGAACTAATCATTACCACCCACAACCAACTCTTGGGCTACTCTTTTACCAGCGATTAGTACAAAATGACTGCCATATTATAACGCCAAACTGCTGATAGGGTGTGCATGTTCGATAGAATAGGGATTCAAATCCGCGACTCTTAAATTATGAGTCGAATTCCCTAACCACTTGGCCATGCAAAGCCATAACCTAGTTAACGTTAACTTTCGTCAAAAATATTAAATGTCCAACAGCAAAAATAACGACCTATGGGAGAGGGATTGTGAGCCCCCATTAACATGTTTCTTGTTTGAAACTATCATCCCACAAAGTTTGAGATTAGCACAGTGACGTAGGAGCGGTTAGATAACGGACATACAGACGCATAAAGTGTTGTGTTGCCTGTATAGATATATATTTATATATATATATATATTTACACACACATTGAAACAACAGTAAATTTACTAAAAAAGTAAAATCAGGCATTATTATGCAGGAATATGAATACACAGGAATATATGTGAACAGGTATATAGATTGGACATGACTTAGTTGTTGATATGCTCGGAGAAATTCCACTCTGGTTGGTGCTGTTGGCTTTACCTTTCATATGTCCTATCAGCTTAAAATTAAGAACAGCTATATTTAGATACTATTTGTGTACATTTACTCAAAACAAGATTAAAGGAAGAGCGCTCGAATTCCTGAACTTTTTGAAATCTACTTGTTTTATTGGGATCCATTGCAATTCTATCATCATAATGGTCATACATACGTAATTAGGCACTACTACATATAAAATGGTAAAAGCCCTATAAACCGACCGCTTTCGAAAAGTGGACCAGTTTGCCCGTGAAGAAAGAAAGGTCCACTCTTGGAAAGTGTTTGGATTATAGCGTTTTTATCATTTTGTATCAAAGCTCCTTGAATCTACATGTTTCGTGATACGAACTTAAAATGCGGGTAGTTTTGAAAAACATAATCGCCAAATCATACTGGCAAGCTTACATGAAAATTTTTTTTGAAGAAATGCTTTGTACATGTATCGTCGTATTCAATTCTACTATTCGTGATGTTCTATGTTTAAAATTATGAATAATTGACATATATATATATATGTATATACTTTATGGAATTTTTAGTTCAGAGAACCAATAAATAAAAATATAATACCGAAATACTATAGAAATACAAGAGGATTAGCCTGAGTTTCTCTGGTAAAAGTGAATTGTTTGAGTTTATTTCAAGTCAGACAATGAAGCTGAATGGAAGATAAATAAGAATAACTAGTTTAAACCTTAAGTGTCATACATTGTTTGTTTGTTTGTTTGGAATTTTGCACAAAGCTACTCGAGGGCTATCTGTGCTAGCCGTTCCTAATTTAGCAGTGTAAGACTAGAGGAAAGGCAACTAGTCATCACCACCCACCGCCAACGCTTGGGCTTCTCTTTTACTAACGAATAGTGGGATTTATCGTAACATTACAACGCCCCCGCGGCTGGGAGGGCGAGCATGCTTGGCGCGACTCGGACGCGAACCCGCGACCCTCAGATTATGAAGCGCACGCCTTAACGCGCTAGGCCATGCCGGGCCCAAGTATCATCCATACAACTGGTGTAAAATTGTATTACGTTTCTTTCTTGAAAGTTTTAACACGAAATCAATTATATGCTAATTTGGGGAATTTCTTCTTGAATGTAGTAATATTGGGTTAGTTTGAACTGTAATTTTATTTCTGTATTATTTGATAATCAAGTCTCATTGTTACTTTAATAAGTTATTTCATTACAGTTACCGGGTTCTAAAAACTGTTTTAGTTTAAAAAGCTCTTTCGTTACTCTTGAGTGTATTGTCTAATTCCCAATTATTATATTGGAAACAAAAATTACCTTGTTATCCTAGCTCCTTAGATTTTTCACGTTCATGTTTTAGAATACACGAAAATACCTTGTATTGATTTGACAAAGCCCAAACATATCATCATTCTTTTTTATGAACATTAGAAAAATAAATTTTGTATACGCATTCATTACTCTCAAAATATGAAAAAAATGTAAATTCTCAATAAAAATGCTCTTTTTTAAGTACACTAGACATGATATTCGTCAGTGATGTTTTGTGGTCACCCAAACCAATAAACACAGAAATAGTAGCTTTATATAGAACAAAACATCGGATATATGTTTTTAAAGATAATTGTGGCTTCCAGCCTCTTCATTCCTCTACATAGTAACACTTTAGTTATGTATTGTGTAACGAATAAAGTCATGATTATGCTTTGCTAGTCCAGCCGTTTATTACGCTTTGAATGTGCTGATTAGAATAGAGTTCCGCTTAGCTAACGAACTATGAAATGTGTATCATTTAGTGTGACAGAAATGTTTCTTGTGTAAGAAGTTTCAAATTCCTTAAACCGTAGCTTAGCAACATAGGAAATTAACTGTAACGATCAGCATCTTACTTTGGCTATGTGATATCCACGAGAGATGCGGTTGCCAGTGGTAACGGAAGAAATAACTGGGAAAGATGTCATTTTCCTCACATCGCGAAATATTTAATCATAAAGTGCAGGACACCTATAGTACTGCTCGTACTTACCAATTCCAAGTTCCTTTAAAGAAAAACTTTAACAGTATCCAAATAAATACCATTTTGTATAGAATATATAATGAAGTTTGTTTTTTCGTATCTGTTATAAAAGAAATTATATTACAAAGTGCGAAAGTTACATGCTTTTCGGAGTTATGATATATGCATTTTTATATTCAACTTAGACTATAACTACTATAACTAGATTTAAAATAATCCACTATTTATGGCATGACGGACCCTTACAAATAAACAAATGATAATGTTTCAACTGAATAAATTGCTCTGTTTGGATAATTTTATATTTATTATACATGACCTTAAGCTCTGTTTTTACCTAAGTACAGGGTTAGATATTATTGAATTTCCACACATTAAAAATATTTTTATATGTGTATATATGCACTTGATGTTGAAGCTAAGGAAAACTGTAGGCGTTTATTACTGAACATTTGTTTGTGTGGTTTTGCGAAATATGATACAAATAGTAATATAAAATCCACCACTGATAATAAGTCACAAATTCGTGAAATTTTTTGTTTGTCTACTTGGTGTCGCTGTCATCATTAAAAACGATGGTGTTTCATAAAAAAGGAGCCATAAAGTTGTTTCTTGTTGGGTGTTTTTAGCGAAAAGATACACAAATGTATTTGTAGTCTGTCCATTACAGAGAATCAAATTCCGAGTTTTAACGTTGTGAGTTCATAAATTTATCGCTGCTTCATTGGAGAATGTGCTGGTAAACCAACAAACAGTTTAATATTTGTTCTAAGAGTACTTTAACACTCCTACATGCCCCCCAGTGGCTCAGCGGTATGTCTGCGGACTTACACGCTAAAATCCGGGTTTCGATACCCGTGGTGGGCAGAGCACAGATAGCCCATTGTGTAACTTTGTGCTGAATTCAAAAACAACAACAACACTCCTACGAAAATTGGGGCCTAATAGGCCCCAGAGCAACTTGAAAGGTTATTAATATTAGGCTAATAATTTTGTATTTAAATGAAATTGCCATTAACTGACCCTATCCCTTTATATTTTAAGGAGCAATAATATTTTGACTTTTCAGACATTTGCGAACTAATATTTTTAAAAAATGTTTAGACATCCACTAAGGGTATTTTGGGGCCTATTAGGCCCCAGATAAAAAAAAACATAAAAATGACTTTATTTATTTCCTGAATAATTCTAGAACAGGCCAGGGCAACCGAAAAAAGCAAATTATAGTAAAAATATATTAATTTTACAACTTCTTTTCAAAAGATGGATATTTAGGATAATTACTCTACTCCAACAATAATTTTAGACGCTCCTGATTATTGCCTAGTTTGCCCACGCCTGTTCTAAAACATTCTAGAAACTTTACAGAAGTATTTAGAATAATCTAGAATATTCTTGAAGCTTGTAGAATATTCTAGAAGAATCCACAAATCCTATATATATAGGAGCTGAAATCTTCAAACCGTGTAAAAAATGATATCTCTTGATGAAGCTGTACATTTACTGACAAAACCATCCGACGATGAAAGTGAACATGATAATGTCAAAGACTACTCTGAAAGTTGAAATGATGATCCTTCTGAAGCCGAAAATGATGAACAAATCGCGCCGTACCCTTCTGAAAGTAAAGAAAGTAATCAAGAAGATCTTACTACAATGCCAGTGAACGAACTTTTGTCCAAAGATAAGAATTTTAGCAATTTAACAACACCTTCAAGGATCAACAGGAGAACCGCAACTCTCAATATATTCAATGGGAACCCAGGCGTTACAAGGCAAGCTGCTCCAAGAGTCTCTACACCATTCGAAACATTCCAAATTTTCATTTCTGATAATATGATGGAACAGATCATTCACTCAACAAACACCGTTATGAAAGAACCAATTTTTGAAGAAGACCTCTGGAAATGGATCGCAGCTAATCTTTTCCTTGGAATAAACAAATCCAAAAATGCATCGATAGACGAAATGTTTTCAACCGAATTCGGTTTGCCATTTTTGCGAAAACTGATTACACAAGACAAATTCAAAAAAATGTGCTCAAAAATCAGATTTGACATTCACTCTCAAAGAAATAGAGAAATCAAAGATGCCGCCGTCTCTTGAGTCTGGAATTTTTTCATTGAAAATTGCAAAAACAGTTACAACCCAAGCGAATACTTGACAGTGGATGAACAACTATGTAACTTCAAAGGAATAGTTGTCTTCAGAACATACATTCCTACAAATACGGAATAAAGATTTGGTGCCTAACAGATGCAAAGACAAGTTACCTCCTGAACTCTCAAATTTATACTGGAAAGGTTGGAAATACGACAGAAACAAATCAAGGAGAAAGAATAGTCAAAGAACTGAGTCAGCCATTTCTTGGAAAAGGAAGGACAATAACGACAGATAATTTCTTCACAACAATGACACTTGCCAAGTGCCTACGAACAAAAAGAACAGGACTTGTTGGAACCATACGGAAATCAAGAACCTTCCTGCCTCCTGAAATAAATGCAAAATCTAGAGAGTTATCACCAAAGTTTTTTCTATCATGACGACATCACTCTTCTCAGGTACTCAGACAAACCAGGAAAATATGTGCTACTACTGAGTTCTCAGCATCAGTCTGGTGAAGTAGAAGAGAATGGAAAGCCCGAAATCGTCAATCTTTACAATGCAACGAAGGCTGGTGTCGAGACTCTCGATCAACTGGTGAGATATTATACAACAAAGAGGCGATCAAAGCGCTGGTCAATTTGCATATTCTATAACATTCTAGATCTTGTTGTGTACAATGCTTTCGTTCTATACTCGACAAAACATTCAGAATTTCTTCAACATAAATCAAGAGCCAGAAGAGAATTTATACGGCAATTGGTGCTTAAATCAAAGAAATTTACTGCAAAGATAATGACAAAACAACCTCATGTGAACCGCCTGCAAAGAGGGCAAAAAGAGGACGATGTCATCTGTGCGGCAGATCAAAAGATAGACAGTCGAAAATTGTTTGCTCAAATTGTAAAAAACAATGTTTGTCAGAGCCATTCTAAAGTTGTTTGCAATGAATGTTGCTAAATCACTGTGTTTCTATTGGAAAAGTATATGGGGCCTGATAGGCCCCAAAATCACTTTAGTGGATGTAAATATTTTTTTCGTAGGAGTGTTAAATTATCAGTTTACCACATAATATTAAACTAAAATTACTGTGGATTGTGTTACTTTTATTGTGTTGTTTGTAATCAAAGAGCAGTCGGGTACACTACACTGATAATAAAGTTAAAACTTAATGAGGAAATCAGTATGTGACGATTGTCAATTTGTTTCAGTCACTTTACCCAGTGTGCTAACAATATAAATCATAAACAAAGTTAAAAAACATAATAGATAATAAAAGTATTCTTACGTAATAAAATGACTTAAAACACCTAATGTTATATGACGATAAAAAAGTAAAACTAAAATTGTTGGAAACCTTCGCTGTTCACAATATTTTCTGTTGGAATCCAAGCATTATGTCATGAGTTTCAACCAGCTTAAGCATTTCGATTAGTTTATAATTTCTAAGATAATCCATTAAGGCAAAATAATCTTCATAAATGCAATTACCGTTAAATATACACATGTATATGTCCAATATTTAATTAAATTTTTTGATTGATAAAACAAAGTAGAAGGGGAAATATAAACTATTATTATCTACAAAACACATAAATACTTTAGTAATTTAATATAAACCCACAAAGCTTGCGTATGAAATTTGAACATAATTATGAGCCAATAACTATATACACGGTGCATTTTCATCATCACGTTTACAAAATCGTTTTATTTTTAATTATTTCTTGATACTAAAAACAAAAGAAAATATTGCTAAGCAAACTAATTCGAACGAAAAACGTTTCACCTCCATATTAATCATGAGAAGCAGAGTAGCGAAAGTCACGGAAATAGAAATTTTTTTTTTTAATTTATCAAGCAGGCAGTAACACTGCCTATGTAGGGAGGGCTCTGATGGTTCATAGAAATGATATTTTAAATATCCCCTCAACAGGTGATCAGAATTGTATAGTACTATGCAGTGATTCCTTTCATAACAATATTGATGTAATGATTGTGTCACAAGTTAAATGAGTGTCTGTAAATGTCATGGTAAAAAGTTTGGATTTCTTGTTCTTCTGTTCTTTTTTATTACATAACCAAGAAACAAAAATTACGGCGTCAGTCAATTTTTTTAAAGCGACACAATTTCAAATAAAGTATCCGTTTTTATAAGTATTATTAACTGTAGTAATTTTTGAAAAATCACAATTTTAGTTTAAAAAATGTTATCATTATCCCTTGCAGTTAACTTGCTAAAGGAAATCTGGTGTTCCTTTAAAAATTAAGTACAGAGAAAAACAGGAATTACTGGCAAATAATAAATAAATATTATTGTTCGAACCTCATTGTATTTAGAATATGGTTAAAAAGACAATACAACTATGTCTACTTAAACATTGCATAAAGAAAAAAACAAGTGAAGAAAAGACTTTTCAAAAGTGGATGTAAATGTATGGATGGCTGATATCAATCCTTTATAAACAATGTAAACAAGGTAAAAGGAATGGCATTTACATCATGTACATATGGGATAAATGCCATCCCTACAATCTTGTTTGCATTGTTTATGAAGGGTTGGTATTAGCCATCTCAACATTTACTTCTGTTTTGAAAGGCCTTTGTTTTTCTTTATTTGTAGCTTATCACTTGCTAATAGAAGGATTCTTTTCTAGAGGTGAAAGTCATCTGGCTGTAAACATTTAAGCTCTATAAATGTCATAAAAAAGGAAACTTGGAATAAGAACATGATTCAAAAACATTGAAATAATAATTATTAACAAATATTGATTTGATTAGAAAACAGAGCTGAAGGATGTACTTATTTGACACTGTGTTGATGTTCACCATTCTGTGTCTGGTAATGGTAGAGTAAATCATTCACCTACATCACAGTAAGTTAGCAATAAAATACAAAAATGAATAACTATCGATATGTATTCATTTATTTATTTCTAGAGAGTGGGGTATTGTTCCTAGTGATTATCCAAGAAGTGGAAAACATTGGTTGTGACTTCCATCGAATTATAACGGGGAAATAAAGTGATTACTGCAACTTTCTCCCAAAGGCCCAATTTCGAAAAAAAACAACAAAGAAACGAAAATATCCTATTCTATACTCCGAGTATTACGCAGCAAGAGTTTGGAACAGCAAAGGAAAGTCATTCCGACGAACCAAACTATTTATTTAGATCACACAACGCTCTTCTTTAAGATATGAATAAAATAGCATACATGGAAATAAGCATTTTTTTTCAAGGTTAACGTTAAAAAACTAGTTGGGAAAAACGATAAATCAAACCTTTTATGGTCCTATTTGTCAGACAATGTTCGCCAAGAAAACCATAAAAATATAAGTACAACTTTTATTGCACAGAAATTTAAATGTTTCTTTTTTTAAATGTATATTTTTTTATATACACTAGTTCGTTTCTTTTAAAAATACTTCTGTGCAGATCATTTCCATACTGTCATGCACACTTTGAAAAAGTTAGTGGCACGAACAAGCGACACACCTTTTTTAACAGCTTCAAAGTGCAGCGACAACAGTCTTCACTTACCATCTCAGACAACCGGGAATCAAAAGTGATTTAATTTTCAAAATAATGAATAGCAAAATTAATCGTTTACCAGCTGAAACCCCGAAACATTTGCTATGAAATTAGAATCTGTATTAAAACAGTACTTTTTTACACACAGAATTTGTAAAAATAATGCAAAAGACTTCTAATCGCATACACCGAAATGTACAAATCATCTTGTCTTAGACCTAACATTACTTAAGGTTGTATTGGTACGGCTTATATTCGATAGAAAACTAAATTAACAGTATAATCTGTGTATTTTGTTTCACTCTTTGTTTTTGTTTATTTAGTGCTAAACCTTACCGTATTTAATACTATCAATAAATAAATTCATAGTATTATGTTTCGACTTAAAGCTAGATACTTTCAAAAAATGTTGATAAGCTTTTGTTATGCAAAATGTCTACTAAAGTATATTTACACCTAAATTTTGTTAATCAAGTGTGCGCTCGTGCGCATTTAGATAATAAGGTGTACTGCATTTTTAGGAGAGAAAAAAACTGTGTTTTATTATTATATAATAGTTTTTTACTCATTAATACATAAAATGATATTATCACTTCTCACACACTATTTGCTTAACGTATAATCTCTTGAATGAATAAAACAAAACAGTACAGAATGAGGATTTATAGATGCAATGGCTGCATTTTGTCTTTGGGAAAGAGCTACAGATTGGACTATTCGTGATCTGCCCATCATGGGGTTTGTTTGTTTGTTTTTTTTAATTTCGCACAAATCTACTCGAGGGCTATCTGTGCTAGCCGTCCCTAATTTAGCAGTGTAAGACTAAAGCAGCTAGTCATTACCACTCACCGCCAACTCTTGGGCTACTCTTTTACTAACGAATAGTTGAATTGACTGTCACACGGCTGAAAGAGCGAGCATGTTTGGCGCGACGGGGATGCGAACCCGCGACCCTCGGATTACGAATCGCACGCTTGGCCATGCTAGACCGACATCATAAGGAAGCGAACCTCAAATTTTGGCATTGTAAATCCGTTACTTTACTGTTGACTCATTTGAGACAAGTGTAATGAAGGAACAATATTATTACATTTTTCATTTAAAAATATCATTATTTAGCCAATATAGTTACATATAGTCAGAATTGTCTCTTTCGTTTTTGAGAAGAAAAAATATTGCTCTGAAACGTCACATTTAAACAATCAGATTCAATTAGGTGTCGCAGTTGTTTAATTTATAAAAGTACTCTGTGAGTTATAAGCAATAAACAGTTTGTCACTTATCGCAGTTTTATAAAAACAACTACATAATCTCAGCCTTCATGAAGATTTTATTGACAAGAGAAAACGTAATTGTTTCTTTTTATATATTTCAGATTCTCTAACTTTTATGTATCGTTATGTTTATACACTAGTAGACTAGTTTCTTTTAATATTCTATTTATTTTTTCGAAAAGTAGTTCACCTTATCTGCAAAAGTATTTTTTGTGCACGCACGGAATCTGCCAGATATTTCATATCTATTCAAAATTCAGAATCACAAAGCAGCTGTTAGATCTTATACAAAAATCAAAAAAATATTCTACTCGAGAAACAGACTTCAAAAATCAAGTGGAAAGAAAACAGAATACAAGGAATTCATAATAGACTTTTCAAGTCGATATACCCCCCAAAAAATAAACACTTTAACGTGACAAACAGTAAAACTGATCAAAGATAGCATTGTATGAGTAAAGTATGGACAAGACGAATAACATTTTAATAAAGGGTGACAGAAAGTGTGTGTGTTGTTGTTTATCTCTTGTAGCAAAGCCACATCGAGCTACCTACTGAGTCCACCGGTGACAGAAAAAAACTGTCAAATCAGATTCTTAACACAAAGAATTTACCGTAAATTATATTTTGGTCTGTCTGTAAACATATTAAGACTATCGTCCATGTTTTGGTTTTACAGAGTTCTAGTACAATCCTTATAATTGTTGTTGTTGTTTTGAATTAAGCACAAAGCTACACAACGGGCTATCTGTGCTCTGCCCACCACGGGTATCGAAACCCGGATTTTAGCTGGTAAGTCCGCAGACATACCGCTGAGCCACTGGGGGGCACAATCCTTATAAAATCCTTTTATGAAACAAAAAGAAGTTGAAGTTTTAAAAAAAGAGCAACAAAGCATTAATAAAATCTACTCATAACTATCGTATTTGAATTCCGTTTAAACTTACAGCAACAAAGCATTAATAAAATCTACTCATAACTATCGTATTTGAATTCCGTTTAAACTTACAGCAACAAAGCATTAATAAAATATACTCATAACTATCGTATTTGAATTCCGTTTAAACTTACAGCAACAAAGCATTAATAAAATCTACTCATAACTATCGTATTTGAATTCCGTTTAAACTTACAGCAACACAGCATTAATAAAATCTACTCATAACTATCGTATTTGAATTCCGTTTAAACTTACAGCAACAAAGCATTAATAAACTTTCATTCACAATTTAGGTTCTTGAATTTCAATTAAACTTTCGCGCTTAATTTTGTAGGAACAAAATACATTTTTATGTCTGAAGTTTTCAACCTGAATGACGCCTCAGTGAAAGATCACTAGGTTCTATTTAAAGGTGTCTAATTTTTAACTACTGACCATAGAGAGATAAGGCAACCAACTGCATTCGCCGATAGATAGACTTTTCTAACTTTTTTGAATTGATTGCTACTTTTATAATTTAATAACACCTCAAATTGCGAAGCGTGTTTAGTGGTACCACAGTTCGAACTTTTGAAACTACCATGGAACGCTAGCTACTTTGTTTTGTTTCATTTAAAATTATAAATTTCAGAATAAATTTCACAAACTCACCTTGAAACTTTTCCAAAAAATATTTAATAATTAAAAAATTAGCTAAGAATAAAACCATCAAAAGTACAAAGCTTAGAATTAGTAAGAAGTATTTAATTGAAATTTTTGAAACAACTGCTCATAGAATATTAGTACTTGCATTAAAATACAGATAAATACGTTAATGAATTAAGTTTTAAACAAAGTGGTCAGGGCTAAACGACGCTCAGGCTTGGACAAAGAGAACTCATTCAATATGCAAGAGCAACTAACCATTTCATTGTACTATACTACACATTGAACTCTTGATAAGTTGATTATACAAGATCACAAAAAGGAAGCAGCAAGTATTCCTAGTGGTCACGTGAATATTGATGTTATGTCGATGAAACTTCTTTCATAACAGTTTGTAATTGTTATGTTTGAACATACCTAGGTTGAAATAAGTGTGTAGCTGATCGTCTTCTACTAAGCCCATACTATTGTTCTATTATTATATACCCCTATCATGTAGACAATTTGCAAATGTATGACTCTAGAATAAATAAATAAAGGACTGACTGTTACTGCAAAATTTTGTAAAAAAAAAAATTACGTTATATGAAAAGTATTGCATAAATGTTTTAGCTTAAATTTTACGGGGTTCTTTTAAGATATGTTTTCTTATCATTCATTAACAATACAAATGTCACATGTCAATTCACTTTGCATATTAAGCTAAGCTGATAAAGAGAGAGAAACAGAATAAAGCATTTATTACATTGATTTTTATGTACTGAGAGAAACGTCTTTCTCAGTGTGATACCAAGTAATGCAAAACGTAATCTTAGAGAATCTTATATACACAGAAAAAGAATAACGTATTAACTTAGTAACTCTGAATTTAGCTATTTTTACATTATACTATAGCCAATAGAACTGAATGTTACTAAAATGATAGATGGAGTTTAACCCTAAATCACTGTGCCACTTCAAGTCTCAGTTTGTTATTGTTATATATAGCACTGAGTTTACATGTTACCTTTCCACCAAACTACGCTGTGTCACAAACCAGACTAAAGAAGATTACATTACAATATTATTTAAGCTATTACTTTACAATCACATGTGCATTTAATTGTTAAAACTTAATACAATACTTGACGAGATCTTAAACTGTCTACGTAGACTTGTAGTAAATCATGGTAAATAAGCTGAATATTATTTTTAACACTTGGGGTTTGTTGAGAAATACTGCTTGATATCTTTGATGTAGTAAAAGCACGTTTACACATTTACTCGACTCAAATGTAAAAGAATTGTTAATATAAGCATTGTAGTCAACATGTTTATTCTTTGTTACTGATTTCTGAAAGTTTTCAGCAGTGAAATATAATAAATAGGAGAAAAATCTTAATTGAATTACACGGAAAATATTGTCTTTGAAAACAGCAATGATTTGAAACACTAGAATACAAACTTGGAAGTCTAAATATTATATAAAGAACAACATTAAATGATCATCATTCAAATACTACAAATAAAGCGTCAGCGTATTATTCTTTTCTTATCAATAACAAACGAATTTGCACAAACAGTCATTATTACTGCAGCTCTGTGCATAAATATGCTCAGTCACATATTCGTGATTTCACGTACTTTTTGCGTTATATAGCTAAGAAATTAAGGCCATGTATCATTTTAATTTTAGCAGTAAAATTTGCACGAAATCAGTACCACGATTACATAGTGGCACATGTTTAGGACATTACCTTGCACAAAAACCTGGTCGGCATTGAAAAGAGAACTTTATAAACATTAAGCCTAAACGATTAAAAGAAAAATGAATTAGAATTTGATAAAATTTATTTGTTTTAAATGATAAAAAGAAAAGCATAAACTAGTTCTGTAATAGTTTTACACGTTTTAGAGACTAATACATGATTATGTATACACTATATATACTAACAAACCACATAAACGTCTTTTAACATTGACCACCATGAACCGTAAAATCTTTTCCTCATGTAAAATGCGATATTTGATGGGTATCTGACATATCCCTAGCATATTAGGATTAGTTGAATTATAACATAGCACTTCCTACTTATTTCTTCTTATGTGTGAAATATTTGTTAAAAAGGGAAATAAATGAGAGTGTTGAGTGTAAATTTCATAGCTGAGGTGATAAAACTTTATGTTATGTCTGATATATAATATATTCTACAGTTATATATAACACATCTGTTTATGAACAACGAAGGTATATGTGTCATGAGTAACATTAATAAAACTTAGAGTCGATCGATTGTATAAAATTTGTTTCACGGCTGTTTTTGTTTTGGAAATTCACGAACAGAAAAGATTAACCTTTTCTCTGATTCTGAGCTTTATATTTTATATTATTTAATAATAATAATTTGGCAAATAACGATTTATATTTATATTCATAATAATGCGATTTACTTAGTTTGAGGGAACATGCGACATGTTTTGATGAAACATCTAGTGGCCCGGCATGGCCAGGGGGGTTAAGGCATTCGACTCATAATCGGTGGGTCGCGGGTTCGAATCCACGTCGCACAAAACATGCTCACCATTTCAGCCGTGGGGGCGTTATAAAGTGACGATCAATCTCACTATTCTTTGGTAAAAGAGCAGCCCAAGAGTTGGCGGTGGGTGGTGAGGACTAGCTGCCTTCCATCCTGCTAAATTAGAAACGGCCTAGCAGAGATAGTCCTCGAGTAGCTTTGCGGGAAATTCAAAACAAACAAACATCTAGTATGTTACAGATGGCTTAGCAAAAAGTATGAAGGCAATGCTAAACGTGAGATTTCGGTACCCACGGTGGACACAGCAAAGATAGTTCATTGTACAGCTGTATGATTACCAAAAAACAAGGAAACAACTTATTACTCTAACTTATTGTTTTGAATAAAGAAAATACCAAATATAAAACCAAGTCGGCTGTGATATCTAACCTGTGTTTAATTAAAAATTTATTCCAGTATTTACAAAACATGACTAACTTTTTAACGTATGACTGATAATTATAAAGGATATAATCATAATATAAAACACTTAAACAATTATGCTTGTAATAGTATATAAACATCATTCATGTGATAAACCTAATAAGTGAGAAGACCCGGCATGTCCAAGTAGTTAAGGTGTGCAACTGGTAATCCGAGGGTCGCGTTTCGCATCCCCGTCGCTCCAAACATGCTCTATCTTTCAGCCGTGGGGGCGTTATAATGTGACGGTCAATCCAGTATTCGTTGGTAAAAAAGCAGCCCAAGAGTTGGCGGTGGGTGGTGGTGATTAGCTGCCTTCCCTCTAGTCTTACACTGCTAAGTTAGGGACGGCGAGCACAGATAGCGCTCGAGAAGCTTTGTGCGAAATTCAAAAAACACACACTAATAAGTAAGTAAATCTAATCACAGGATAAAAATGTTACATTATGCATAAGTAATTGTAAAATATTTATAAACGCTACTGTGCAACATTACATACGCATTGTTAGCCCATTGTGTAGCTTTTTACATGATTACAAACAACCTTAACTGTAATTGATCAAAGAACAAATAAGAATTTTTATTACAAAATTAAATCAACGACGATTCAATATTCTTTAAACAATTTTTGTTATTGTCATATCTGACAAATGATCTCATTCATATAATTTCCTCCAATAAATGATTTATTTGAGAATACTACACTGTTTGTTAAGCACAAAGCTACACCATGCGCTATCTGTGCTCTGCCCACTTTTGTATCTTAACGCGGTTTCTGGCGTTGCAAGCCCGCTGATATTCCACTGTGCCACTAGGGGGCAACACTATACTAAACATGAACTGAGTACGTAGATTTTCTTCCACATAGGACTAGATTAAAATATTTGTCCAAATCATAATTTATGTTAATAATACATAAAACATGTCGTACCTTAATGAAAAAAACTAATTGGAAGTAATAATAAATTGAATATATATAACTAAATGATCAATACTACATACCCAGTGGAAACTAGTTTACGAGGCCTACCTCCTTAAGAAAATATAAAACAACAGTTTGTCTTGTATATAATAACATACACACACACACAAACAAACATATATACATATATTTGTATGTATTTTTTTAAGTTTTATTATTTGAAATATAAAATAAATTCGAATTTAAATTTCTAATACTTAAATGTATAGAACTTCTTTTGCAAACTCTGCATTCACCTTAAGATTAAAACTGGTTTTCAACAGACTCTTAACATTATTTTTATTAATTCTTTATATATAATGATAGATTTCAAGCAGCCTGTAGTAATTACAACTTAAACCGATGGACACTTGACAACAGTGTTCATTGCTAGGAAATATGGAACTCGCTGTTTTCAGAACGAACATATAAGGTTATTGCTTCGCTACACGAGACCTTCATGCCGTCTAAACATAACACTCGTGCTTCGTGTTTTCTGCTAAAAGTAAAAAATATATAAAATTGACAAATTTCACTTTTGTTTTTGACATTTTTTTCAAAATTGCAATCTTTAGGTAATTTACTATCGTCAAAAACCAATAATTATATCATTTATAAGAACATTATTATGCTAACATAGTGCATTCGTGCTACTTATATGTTCAAAGCAAAATTATCAAGTTGAAGCATATAATAAATTTTTATTTATATAGTGGATTAATATTAATGACATCTGATATACTAGTGTGAATATTTGAGTATTTTCTTAGAGATAGAGTGTTTACATAAATAAATTGTTCAACTCTCCTATTCCTTTTACCGAAACTGTTTTGTTTTTGTAATTTCGCACAAAGCTACTCGAGGGCTATCTGTCCCTAATTTTGCAGTGTAAGACTAGAGGGAAGGCAGCTAGTCATCACCACCCACCGCCAACTCTTGGGCTACTCTTTTACCAACGAAAAATGGGATTGACCGTAACATTATAACGCCCCCACTGCTGAAAGGGCGAGCATGTTTAGCGCGACGCGGGCGCGATTCCGCGACCCACGGATTACGAGTCGCGCGCCTTACGCGTTTGGCCATGCCGGGCCGGTTGCAACGAACAAAGTGTACTAAATTTTAAGTGGTTTAACACCGAATTTTTCGGTTAAGATTGATGAAAACCAGTGTACGAAAAATTCAAATCAAAGGAACTATATACAATAAAATTATATATATTATGAAAGAGCTACGAATATTCATCTATCCCGCGAAATAGTATCATAACAATTTGCTATGTTTTTTTTCTAGAGTTATCCACTGTAATAACATGGAATTTTACAGTAAAGATATTACTCAATGCTAGTTTAATTAATGAGATCTATTTCTTATTCATTATAAGGGTTTAATTATATACTTTTGTGCCTCACTCAGTGCAACAGAACTGAAAAGCTACTTTCTGACTGCTGGGGTCGTAAACTGTATTGAATAATTTTTCAGTTTACTTCACTACCTACATTGAAGTTCGTGACACGACCATACATTCCTGTAAAACTGAAAGCAAGCTCATTAATCAATAGAACAGTAGTAATCAAGCTATTTAATTATTGATTTAAAAAAGAATGAGATATATTGAATTCCCCATATACGTATGTGAGCGCGTGTGTTTGTTTTATTTTCTCTATACATTTAACACCAGTTTTCATTAATGTAGTGCCTCCTAACGCCGGTTACTTTAGTAAAGTTAAACTGTTTGGTTAAACTTTCGCATTATTGGCACTCAATAACAAGTACTTTCAAACTAGTTGGTTGTAGCGCACACCCAGTAAGAACTGTTATTCATAATTGTTCCTTCCACTTTACTAATCGGTTCTAATTTAACACTCAGGTTGAGAGCTATAAATCACTCCTTTTCAATCTTGCCAACAAACAAAGAGAGCCTTAAATCAGACAGATTTGACACGAGAGAACCAGATCGACCGTAAAATCAATTATTGATATAAATTAACAGTATATCATGTTTACAAGAAATTAAGATATATAAGAAAAACTGTTAAAATTGTATGTTCATCGTATTAGAAAAGTGCTTCATAATAAAATAAACAATGTTACCGTACAACTCCAATAATTCCAAAATGTGTTTTCTAACAATGTGTGCAAGTATGCTTTTCCAGAAGGAAATCAAACAATAAAAACGAAGTATTTCCTGTTCTTTGTTTACTTTCTCCATATAACGTGTGATAGATTAATAGAAAACAGTGATTTTAACTATGTTAGAAATATTTAATAAGTAGACAAGTTATAAATATGTTTTGCTATGACCGTCTGATTAATGATGGGAGCAACTGGTTTACAACTAATATTCTGTAAAGATTATTTGTTTAAAAGTAATTCGAACAAATACACGAGGAATTACTTGTTATCTTAGATATAAGTATGAATTGTCAGAAATGCTTCCGTGAAATTTCTTGCTTTACTTACAATCAGTAAGTATCTTTAATCTTTTACTGAATCGTAGAGTTTTCATTCCGAGGTTGCAACGGTTTTTTGTTTGTTTGTTTGTTTTTTAATTTCGCACAAAGCTACTCGAGAGCTATCTGTGCCAGCCGTCCCTAATTTAGCTGTGTAAGACTAGAGGAAAGGCAGCTATTCATCACCACCCACCGCCAACTCTTGGGCTACTCTTTTACCAACGAATAGTGGGATTGACCGTAACATTATAACGCTCCCACAGCTGAAAGGTCGAGCATGTTTGATGCGAAGGGGATGCAAACCCGTGACCCTCAGATTACGAGTTGCCCGCCTTAACACGCTTGGTCATGTCGGGCCACCACTGAGGGGAATCAAACCACTAATTTTAGCGTTGTAAATCCGAAGACTTACCTCTGATCCAGAGGATGACATCTTTGAAAACCTATTACCTTATGTGTTTAAGTAATTACTCCAGTCACTTTTCGTTTCGTTAACTTAAAGTAAATCAAGTTCGTGAAATATTGTAACAGATATACGCCAACACCTATAGCACTATCTTCACATTCATTCCTAATTTGCAAAGGCTTTTCTGATTTCGTCACATATTTGAAAGATTTAACTTAGCCTATCAGCGCTCAAGGATGCATTTGTAATTAATTAATTAATTCTGATCTGGGTGATTTTCAACTTACTTAAGGATAACTAATGGCTCAATAATCTTGCATTTAAAGGGGTTTTCAACAAAAGCAGTTGAGAATTTGCTGATAACAATGTTTTTAGAAAAAAAACCTTTTTCAATAACATAATTAATGTTCTCAGGTCATTTGAGTTTAAAATTTTGCTAATGAAAGTTGATGGCAGAACAAAGAAGTAAAAAAAAAATTCTAACATTCGCTTTTATGATTGGATATCTAATCTTTTTTTTTTCTGTAAGCTAAACGCTAAAGTCATTTTTTTTCAACATTTACAACATCCAGTCTAGGTCTTTTAGTTTTTTTAGCCATTCATTTTCCCTTATAGTTTAGAATCATCGTGTTCTAAGAATATCCGAGAAAAGTAGAACTCTTCTTTAGAACTACTATTTCAATTACACGAGCCCTATAAACGTTTTTTCTACTAGACGTCATATGAAAGCCCTTTCTTGTGTTGTGCTTTACTTTAATTTAAATGCTAATTTAAAAAGAAGGTTCATCAGAAAAAATTATTGTAAAAAAATCAAACATTCGTCATTAATTTGTTAAAATGCTAAAAGTAATTAAGGAGACAATTGCTGATTCTTAGTAATCTGAGAATTGCACGAGTTTTTCGTATTCTCATAGAACTTTGTTCTTGGCAGACTGAAAGTAAAATCAGTTGATCAAACTGGCACCTTAAGATTTTGAGAAAAAAAAATGTTTTAGGATAACATACTGTACTGTAGCACTGACTTTACGTTTTTTTCTATATCTGTGTTGACTTTGAACTTAAAATAATGCTTGGTTTCTAAAACGAGTTTAAGATTTGTATTAACTAAATTTGCCAATAAATAATACGTAAACTTTTAATAAATGTATTTTGCTTCGTTTTTATAAATTCGTCTCTGAAAATAAAACGATAAAAATAATTGTAATGAAAAATACTACTGAGTTAATGTAGGATTGATGAACCGTTAGAGACTGTTATTAAACAAAACGTTTCCCAACTCCAGGTCTTGAAGTTTTAATTTCTTGTTTCTTATTTGTTTGTTAAGCCTAAAGCCACACAACAAATTATCTATGCATTACTCGCTACATACACGGAAACCCGATGTTTAGCGTTAAAAAACCTCAGACTTACCATTGAGCTGCAGGGGACCTTCTCTTTTTGTTTTTGTTGTTTGCCTCAATGGAGTAAATTCTTTCCTTCCGATAAGGAACGGCCACCTTTATTTACTGGATTTGAAGAAGCACAAGTCCGATTGAATTACACATTTAAACTCGTTTTAAAAGTTAATTTTTTCTAGGTTTTTAGGTGTAACTCAAATGAACTATTGTTATGTTTGCTTGCAGGCGCATAGGGGGTCGAATGTTAATAAGGCTCAGTGTGGGGTTATATGCTGCAACCTACATCAGTTCAAGTCAAATGATGTGCCAGCTTTCACGTAGGATTACTGTAGCTGAAAGTAACAAAAGTCCTTTGAGAATACGAGGAAAACATAGTAACGAAATCCAGAATACAGCCCATACTGGTTTAACATCCAGTAATTCTAAAGCAGGAAAGAAAGGAATTGCGTTAAAGTAGATCTAACAACAAAAACTTGTAAAATTTTGAAGTTTGTGAAACTGTTCACACAGAAACCTAAAACATTGTTGTTGTTTATTTTAGAAATATATCAAGGTTCAGCGTGGCCTCGTAATTCGAGGGTCGCGGATTCGAATCCCTTTTGCGCTAAACATGCTCGCCCTTTCAACTCTAGGGGCGTTATTATGTAAAGGTCAATCCCACTATTCGTTGGTAAAAGAGTAGCCCAACAATTGGCGATGGATGGCGATAACTAGCTTTCTGCCCCCAGTGGCTCAGCGGTATGTCTGCGGACTTACACGCTAAAATCCGGGTTTCGATACCCGTGGTGGGCAGAGCACAGATAGCCCACTGTGTAGCTTTGTGCTTAATTCAAAATAACAATAACTAGCTTTCTTCCCTCTAGTTTTACACTGTGTAACTTTGTTCGAAATTTAATGAACGAATATATCGAGCAGAGTAATAGTAATAAAAGGTAAAGTAGCAAACATTACTCTTAATAATATATCGCAGCAGCACATTATATTACAACTTCTTTTTCTCGCAAATTTGCTTTAATTTTTAAAGTTTTTTATGTTATAAGTATGTGAGTGCTCAATATTTTGTTCCTTCAGTCTGTGGTAAGGTGACACTTGCTTATTTCCATATTTTACCCCATCAGCGTCATTGGGTTGTTAATATTATATTTCAACAGCGTGCAAGCATAATATATTATTTTCTTTATTAAACTCCAATAAAAAAAAATTGATTTTTTTTTCACTCCTTAGCTTTGAAACCATGATTTACAAATTTGAAGTTTTTTTTAAAATATATCACAGCTGTAAGTCTTTAATTAAACGACAGTATGGTTTTAACGAAAAGGGGTTGAGCCATCAATCAATATAAAAGACGAAATGCTACAGTTACAAGTCGTATTAGTTTCTATACTACATAAATACGTAAATTCTGCATGAAAAAATTATTTCACAAGAGCTATATCGAGTATTTGATATTTATATTGTCATTATATTAATAAGATACAATTAAAAGCTTTACAAATTAGAGTGAAATTCTCATCTTCCCTATTAAAGCTGTAGATAAACTTAAGTATTATACATAAAGATAAGAACATTAGCGTTATAATCTATGCATTATACAGCATTTACTACACTAAAAAGAGGAAAATCCGTGAACAAGCTAGAAATGCATATATTCAGTTGATAAAATCTAGTTTAATCAGAAATGTACCTACTTTTCACATTTCTATAATCAAGAGAATCTCATACTTTCATTTTCTCATGTCGAACTTTTCATTATGGAATGTTCTTCAATTTTCCAACTTCAAACCACAAAAACATTAGGGTCATTTTTATATGCAAAAACGGCTGTTCTGGGCCCAGAAAACACTTCAAATAGAAGAGCGAACAACGTTTCGACCTTCTTCGGTCATCGTCAGGTTCACAAAGAAAGGGTTACTGGTCGGAAGCTGACCACATGTTTGGGAGGGGTTGTATAATTGAGTGTTGCAATGTAGAGGGCGCGGTTTGAATATATAATTTTGTCTATAATATTAATATAGGTATAATGGTGTTCCTTTATATTGGTTTATTTTGGGTTTGAGTTGTTGTATAAGTAAGGCTTCTTTAATTTTTCGTTTGTTTATGTTTGTTTCTTTATTTAGTATTTTAGTGTTTTCTATGGTTATGTTGTGTCCATTTGACTTGCAGTGTTCGAAAACGTGTGAAGGTGACTTTTTATGTTCTTTGAATCTGGTTTCCATTTTTCTACTTGTTTCTCCTATATAGAAGTCGTGGCAGTTATCACATTGTATTTTATAAATAATGTTGGTGTGGTGTTTGTCAGTGTAGTTCTTACATAGTATAGAAAACTAGTATTCAAAACAGAAATCCACCGAAAAATCACCCATACTGGACTATACATTCCTTGGGACTCAGCACATGAAACAAAACAAAAACTCAACATACTAAGAAACCAGATAAACACAGCCATAAAACTATGCTCACCAGATAAAATTAACGATGAATTTGATAAAATAAAACAACACTTCATCAACATTAATAAGTTTCCTCCACAAACCGTAGAAAACATTATACGCACACACCTAGACAGAAAGCAAAATCAACCAACAAAAGTAAATACATCTCACGAATCAAAAAATCACGAAACCATATACTGCTGTATACCATATATTCCTGACATCAGCAAACAAATAACCAACATTTGGCAAAAACTAGTAACAAAATATAACATTCCAGTTAACACTAAATTTATTCAAAAACCAGGCACAAAACTAAGGTCTATACTATGTAAGAACTACACTGACAAACACCACACCAACATTATTTATAAAATACAATGTGATAACTGCCACGACTTCTATATAGGAGAAACAAGTAGAAAAATGGAAACCAGATTCAAAGAACATAAAAAGTCACCTTCACACGTTTTCGAACACTGCAAGTCAAATGGACACAACATAACCATAGAAAACACTAAAATACTAAATAAAGAAACAAACATAAACAAACGAAAAATTAAAGAAGCCTTACTTATACAACAACTCAAACCCAAAATAAACCAATATAAAGGAACACCATTATACCTATATTAATATTATAGACAAAATTATATATTCAAACCGCGCCCTCTACATTGCAACACTCAATTATACAACCCCTCCCAAACATGTGGTCAGCTTCCGACCAGTAACCCTTTCTTTGTGAACCTGACGATGACCGAAGAAGGTCGAAACGTTGTTCGCTCTTCTATTTGAAGTGTTTTCTGGGCCCAGAACAGCCGTTTTTGCATATAAAAGTTCTCAACAAGTGGGTTTCTCGACATCACTGATTGATTAGGGTCATTTATGCTACAGGTGTAAGTTCTTACCTTCCAAGTGAATGTAAAGAAAGATGTGAATAAAACGGTAGCCACACTATATGTAGCATTGGCGAGACATTTAGCCCAATACGAGGGTTTTCATGCTGGCCAAAAACATTTATGGTTGAGATGCTATTTATATTAGCGGATGGTGTAAAAGCAACATTTAAGGTGTGAAATGGATTAAGTTGGCGAAGCGTAATTTTTCATATATTTTGTTTATTTGTAGCACTGAATCTCACTCACTCAGTACCACGTAAAAGGCAAGACAAATAAGATTAATGAAAGTTTAGGAAAGACCGAGGTTTGAAAACCTGTGTACTTTTCCAGGTTGATCTTAAAGCTCGTGCTTTTTCTGGGAACGTACATAAACATTTTACAGATGAGATGATCATCTGCACAACGAGATAATAAAAGTTATTTACGTTAAAGACAACGTCAGACTCGAAAACGTTTCATTTCAAACAACATTTTTGAAGAACTGTTAGGCTTAGCAACAAAACTACGATTATTAAAACAAGTTTCTCAAGCAGTTATGACGAAAAATTAGAAAAGTGTAGTTGAAATTTTAAAAATACACGAGTAAATATATGATACTTCTTCGTGATAGTTCCACAGACTACTAAAACTATTTATTTTAACGAATCCTGTAAGTACATCTTGTTGTTTTGAATTAAGCACAAAGCTACACAATGGGATATCTGTGCTCTGCCCACCACGGGTATCGAAACGCGGATTTTAGCGTGTAAGTCAGCAGACTTACAGCTGAGCCACTGGGGGGCGTAACTACATCTTGTGATAAACAATGTGGTTAAAACCACTGAAATGCTGGATGTAGTTTTTCATTTATGAGACCATAAATGATAACCACTTAACTGGAGTATTAATAGTGCTATCTGGTATACTTAACTTGCTAATCTTACAAGTACTAGTAGAATATACAGTTAAATGTATACTCTAATGGTAACAAGCATCGTCGAGAAAGCTACCACATTCAGTACTTTTCCTGGTATCGTCAATGTTTCAACAAGTAAACGAGTTGAACTCATTCTTAGGTAATTATTTCCAGTTCTGTATCATGTTAAAACCGTCATTTTATTTTCTCTTTTTGAAAACATAGCGATACTATCATATGAATATGGTTTCAGTTGTATTTTACTCACTAAAACAAACGAAATGCTATTACTGTATATTTCTATATTATTCACCAGGCAAGCTGTTGAAAATGCTAAAGGTAAATATGAAGCCCAATTAATTATTCGATTTACCACTTATCACCGAACTATACTGGTTTCGCAGAAATCTTCTCTTTCTGGTTAACCTAAATTAATTATGGAACAAGAGTTAATACACAAAACATATCACGACTAGGATTCTTATAGTGATGAAATGTATATTATATGTTTAACGTTATGAGTTGTATGTTACTTTGCGCAGTTAGTCAAGGGATCACAGTGGTTCACCAAGATACAGAAGGTGAGCCAACTATGATTCTGCTGATTACTTTGTCTCATAAGTTCTAGGTGGTTTTAGAGGAACCCAGAAGATTTATTTTTTGTAGTTGTTACCTGCAGACGTTTACTATTAATACCCTGAATCTAACTGTTGCAAATCCGACTGAGCTATCCACGTGAACCTTAATTTGAAGAGAATATGTTAGATCAAATATATTGTAGGTTTATTGTAATGCATAGGGTGTTTGAAATTTTAAAATATTCATACAATGTGTCACAAAAATAGAACTACATTATCAAATTCAGTTCAGAAAAGTATATCCTTAAAAAGCTTCGTACTAACAAATTTCAAAATTATTTCACGTGTCAATAGAGAGCTCTTCTCCAAAAAAGACAAATTAGCAAAAAACAAACAAACAAAATCCATTAAAGGACGAAGCAAGACTTGACCAATGTTGATTACTAAATATTTCTATGTTAAAATCAGTAAATTCTTTATTTTATGTCTTACATAGTGTGAATAAAATAGAGGGCTCCCTCGAAAATGTTGTTAACTTGTTATATCTTTTATTAGATAACAGAAAAATAAGTACAACAATAAGATTTTAGGACACACTCAACGAGATCTGTTTAAAAATGATGTAAAATCCTAATTTTAACATTGCCTTTTATAAACACATAAACTTTTTGTGACTTTAGTTACATTTTCTCATAAAAAGTAATGTGCATCTGCTGTTTTTCTTTAAATCTCTTTATTTCAATTAGACTACAAAATGATCATACGAGTTTATCTATTTCAATTAGACTACAAAATGATCATACGAGTTTATCTATTTCAATTAGACTACAAAATGATCATACGAGTTTATCTATTTCAATTAGACTACAAAATGATCATACGAGTTTATCTATTTCAATTAGACTACAAAATGATCATACGGGTTTATCTATTTCAATTCGACTACAAAATGATCATACGAGTTTATCTATTTCAATTAGACTACAAAATGATCATACGAGTTTATCTATTTCAATTAGACTACAAAATGATCATACGAGTTTATCTATTTCAATTAGACTACAAAATGATCATACGAGTTTATCTATTTCAATTAGACTACAAAATGATCATACGAGTTTATCTATTTCAATTAGACTACAAAATGATCATACGAGTTTATCTATTTCAATTAGACTACAAAATGATCATACGAGTTTATCTATTTCAATTAGACTACAAAATGATCATACGAGTTTATCTACAATAATCGAACGTAAAAATGAAACTCAGAGTAACACAAACCAATTTCACAAGTTAATATTTAGTCGGCATTTGCTTAGAGCTTAATACTGCTTCACATATATTCTTGAAAGACCAACTGCCATCCTTGGGTGTTTCAAAAAGTTTATCTTCCGTGTTTGACTTGCGTTAATCGGTTTAATTCATCCTTTAGATTTTCAATCGGATTGATGTCAGATGAATGACCTTTCGCATTCCATAATATTAACTCTCTTATTTCTAAGATATCTTTTAACGACTTCACTGGTTCATAGAAACTTGTTTAATCATTTTGTAGGCTACTTTTTATGAGAATATGTAACTGAAATCAAGAATAGTTGAAATTAGGATTTGAGATCATATTTGAACAGATCTAGACGATTACGTTCTAAAAACATATATAGTTTAACTATTTTCTGGTATCTTTTAAGAGATATAACAAACTAACAACATTTCCAAATAGAAGACAAATTTTTTGTTCACTTCTGTATATTTTGTAGCTCGTGTACATTAAATGTAACCACAAATCCTTTGTATCAGTCTCGTATCTGTTATGACTAAATCCCAAGCAATAACCTTTATCCTGGTACACAACGAAGTTAGCTGAACAAAAATCAATATTTCAATTGGGCTTCTACCAACAAAAAGTTTTAACATAAAATAAAAACAAGTAAGTAGCTGAACAAAAGTTAAATTGTCTTGTTGCACATATGATTTTTCATAACAGCACAATTTTACATGAGCCTTCTTTAGCGATGTCACTGTATTTTTGTCTGTTGCAAATAACAAAGCTACACAATGCCCTATCTGTGTTCTACTTTGCCTATCTTGGACACTAAACCTTACTTTTAGAATTATAAACTCACTGGCTTACCAATAAATCGCCAGGAGAGCTATTTATATCCAAATGACAACCAAGACAAAATATAACACTTTAGGTTTTGTTTGCTTGCTTTAAATTTCGTGCAAAGCTATACGAGAGATATCTGCACTAGCCGTTCGTAATTTAGCAGTTTAAAAATAGAGAAAAGGCAGCTAGCTGTTACCACCCACCGCCAATTCTTAAGCTACTCTTTTACCAACAAATAGCGAGATTCAGTGCAACTTATAATGCCTCCACGGCTGAAACAGGAAGTGTACTTAATGTGATGGAAATTCGAACCCTCAACCCTCAGATTACGAGTCGAGTGCCCTAACCACCTAGCCATGCCCAAAAACGCTTTAGGAGTGATATTATGTTGAAACATAGGAAGAGAAATAATATATTTCCTACAATTTTCACGAGACTAATTTTGTAGTTAGCAAGAATCGATTAAGAATAAAGTACTTCGTACAATATGAGCTTATAAGTGAACCAAAATCCTACCTTGTTTACAAACAAATCTATTCATTGTTGTTCCATTTCTCTTCATTCTTTAGTGTATAGTCATATCCTTAATCCTTAAGGAAAGCAAATAATACTGGTCAATAAAAAAGATAATTTTACTCAAATTGTTCCCAAATTTACCGACTTACGATATCGGATAGAATGTTTAAGGTTACTTTTATTTATCCCAGAAAACATTTTGAACGAGAACCACATTCAAATGGCATACACTATATTTGCTAATAATTCATTCAGAATATACCAAAACCCCTGGCCTGGCATGGCCGAGCGCGTTAAGGCGTGCACTCGTAATCCGAGGGTCGCGGGTTCGCGCCCGCGTCGCGCTAAACATGCTCGCCCTCCCAGCCGTGGGGGTGTATAATGTGACGGTCAATCCCACTATTCGTTGGTAAAAGAGTAGCCCAATAGTTGGCGGTGGGTGGTGATGACTAGCTGCCTTCCCTCTGGTCTTACACTGCAAAATTAGGGACGGCTAGCACAGATAGCCCTCGAGTAGCTTTGTGCGAAATTCCAAAAACAAAAACAAACAAACCAAAACCCCTATTGTTTCGTATTTCTTTAATCTCATGAAAAAAAAATAAAAACACAACGCATTACTTGTTTTTGAATTTTGCGCAAAGCTACTCAAGGGCTATCTGCGCTAGCCGTCCGTAATTTAGCAGTGTAAGACTATTCTTTCACCAACGAATAGTGGGATTGAATGTCACATATAATGTTCCCACGGCTGAAAGGGGGAGCATGTTTGGTATGACGGAGATTTGAGCTCGCGACCCTCAGATAAACAAGTCGAACGCCTTGACCCACCTGGTCATGCTGGGCCGTAAAAACACCATGCAAAAGGATAAAAATATTCTAAATTAAATAATTTGTTTGTTTGTTTGTTTTTTTGAATTAAGCACAAAGCTACACAATGGGCTATCTGTGCTCTGCCCACCACGGGTATCGAAACCCGGATTTTAGCGTGTAAGTCCGCAGACATACCGCTGAGCCACTGGGGGGCTAAATTAAATAATAATTTAACAATAAACATTCATAACTCCTTTTCCACTTTTGTTATAAACTTTTATATTCAACAGTATGGTGTCATCGATGTATTGATTTCAGTATCCTTTTCAATTTCCTTAATTTATTTTCCCATAAAGTTGGAGAGAGGACATTTTTTTCAATCCAAATCCACTTCAAACCTTTCTGCATTCATCAAACGCTTTTGATTCCACTGATATCTGATATCTTCGTATCGTTTACGTTTATTTCTAATTACTCATCAAGGTTCATTACCAAAACTTGTACAGACTTCATTTTAATAATAATAAATGATTATGAATAATTTAATCTTATTTTTTATTGTTAAGCTTTTCACATATGTGGTCTTGTTTTATAATAAAATTTCACATATGTGTGTATGATTATAGTTTATTGAATTCAAATTCCAGGGATTTTATAATTTCCTGTAAACAGAGTTTCGATGTGGAAGGCTATAGAGTAAAATTTAATCACACGATAATTTATCGTATTAATTGTATTTTCACGTGATGATGAGGTGTTGTAACTTTATTTTGAAAATTCATTTGTTTGTTTCTTTGAACTTAAGCACAAAGCAAGGTGACTGTGCTCTGGTCGCCTTCTAGTACTGTAAGTCTGCCGCTGTGCCATTGGAGGTGCACTGAAAAGAAAGCACTCGTTTCCCTTTATTCGCCTGACTACCTTCATACTTTGATGAACACGTTTCTATCACCTTGTTACTCTACAAGGGAGTTGTTCGTTTAAATTTGTTGTTTTCTAGCTAATACGTGTTGCTATATCATAACGTAGAAGTGCTCACGTATCTGCGTCGAATTGCATACACCAGAGAACATTATAATTTATTATGAAATATCTGAATCAAGAAACTTCTTTTCTAAGGAGAAAGTACGAAAGTAGGTGCAGTTTCGCAGTATCCATGAAAATGTTTTGTTTCAAGAGTACATAAAACAAAATTAGGAAAAGCAAATACTTTTATTTCTTGCCATTGTATGTCGTACTGTGTTTTACCCTGCAAAGTGCGTAATCCTCCTCATGAATCATGGCAAGTTCACGTTTTCTGACGTAAAGACAATACAGATTCTAATATTAAGCTTCCCTTATGCGACTTTATTTTAGTATCTACTGACTGGCTGACAGACAACACATTATTTTTCAATGGTGTAAGTGGCTAAAATAGGTTACCCTCCAGATAGTTTTAGGCACGCTTTCAAGGAAATTGTATAAACGTAAACTGTGATTCATAAATAAACTTACAAATCTGTTTTTATGGAGTGCGAGTTCAAGCACTATATGCGTTTTGGCTGATATTTTAAAATGTTGCATAGATTTATTTTTCTCTTTCTTTTCTCTTTCATGCTTCCTCAGACATAAACAGATCAAGGTTGTGTTGGAAGGGATGGTGTAAAGAGCACTTATTAAAAAAAAGTAAAGTCTAAAGCTCTGATGAAACAATCGTTAAGTATCACTCTTATTTTGCTCTTATTATAATCAGGTTTCCAATATTCAATCGCATCTCAAAAGTTATTGATTCCTAACTCAGTCAGTGGTATATATACGCATATATACATGTATGCGCAAATATATTTGTGTGTATGTATTTAAGTAGTTATCCGATCACTCATTCGTCTCGCCACCAGAGAACACAACTCACGTGTTGACATGAGGTAATGGGAAGAAAAAACAAATATATCTCCAGATATGATGACGCCATAGTATGAAATAATAGTTCCACGAAGTGGAAACAGAGACTTGTAGCGAAGAACACGATGTTAAGCCGTCATGACAGGCATTATAATGGAAGTTATTCAGAAAACATGTTTCTGGTTCGATGAAGTAGAACCAGAAAGTGTAATGGTATGAAGTAGATAAACATGAAGTTACAGTAACTAATAACTTAAACTAATTCATGATAAAATGTTTATATTTTCGCTTTATAAGTAAATCGTAAGAAAAAATTTACAAAGATTGGCATTCCCGTATGGCTACATAAAGGTCTCAATATGGGATTTTGTTTTCATTTTTACATTACATGTGTTTTGACACTTGCTCATTATTTATATTATAAAAACATTACGTGTTTGTTTCTGCATCTTCAAAAATTTATGTGCATTTAAACTTTAGTAGATTTCTAAATACACAGATGGACGATAGAAGTATCTTCCAAAAAAAAACAATATTCTGTTATTATCTTATAAAAAAAAACTCACTTTTTATCATAGTCTAATACATTCTTATGTAAATACAATAAACAGGTGTCATACATACAAAACAAAAACTTCATGTATTATCAGCATCATAGCTTATAATTTACTGGATCTTCTTTCATATAAATCATGTATTTTCCAACTCAATACTTACGATTTTACACAGATATAAACGACTGGTTGGTTGATTGAGGTATACTGGTGCAAAGCAACTAGGCTATCTACACCAAACAACTGGTAAAAGAATTAAAATTATTAAAACATTTAAAAAGAAATAAAACCACTAATGACCAAAATTCGTATGAAAATTTAAAAAGAATTTAAAAGACTAATTGCCTTTAAAAAATTTTAAAACGCAAACAATGTGGACAGTATCACCATTGCCAATAACACTGTCCAGCACCAGGGATAAACCCGTGGAAAAACCCCGTCTAAAATGGTGCCGTCCTTCAAAGTCGTAAAACATGCACAACAGTAAAATGTGGGCTATTGTGACTTGAGTGTCACAAAAGGTACACATTCATTCAACAGTCCTACAAAAATAAGAAATCAATGTGTTAAAAAGCTATAACCAATGTGTAGCGTTGCCACGACAACTTTCTTCTTCCGATCCTTACGGAAACAAGACAGCCAAAGAGCAACAGAATGTTTTATCTGGATAAGCTTGTTATTACATTGCTCACTCCAAGTCTACTGTCATCTGGCATGGAGCCAAGTCTTGAGTTCAAGATTACGGAACAGGCACTGCAGTGACAGCACCAGAGTAGAAAGACTTAGCCCGTTCCCGCCTGATATCCAGAACAAAACTGGATAGTGCCTGTTTGTGTGTATTTTTTCTTATAGCAAAGCCACATCAGGCTATCTGATGAGCCCAGCGAGGGGAATCGAACCACTGATTTTAGCGTTGGAAATCCGTACTTACTGCTGTACTAGCGAGGGGCTAAAAACTGGATAAAATGAAAGATAAGAAGAAATGGGCCAGTCAGTTTTACATATTGACAAGAATAGGGTGAGAACTAACATGAAGCGATTCCGGAGCTAGTAGAAAGCTAAGCAAGTACATATCAATAGTACAATTAGTATACTGAATAGCTTCTATGTGATCCAGGGCAAGAGAAATGGAAAACGATTCGACAGTAAATACAAAATATGTAGAGGGGTTTCTAATGTGCCACCACCGAACCACAATAGACCATGGAAAAGCCACCTGATTTCGAACAATCTGCAAAAATCGGAATGGAAAGAAAGTTCGAAATATTTTCGGTTAATAGAAGAAAGTTCTTCCAATCGGGAATATCTGCTTTCCTCACATGACTAGAAAAAATATCACAGGTGGGGATGATAATAAACTATAGTGGGATGGGCTGAGTAGTGGAGACAGCAACGTCATCCATGGACAGACCCAATTCAGCCAGTTGTGTCTGGACATGAAGACTAAAAGAAAGAATGGCAGAAACCCACAGTCCAATTTAGATTGAATGAAGGTACGATAGATCTTTAGCATAGAACATTGATCTTCTCCCCCAAAGCTGGATGAAAGGACATGTCTAGTGTTCTTGTACACTTGAAACGTAGTTGCTTTATGTGTGGAATGAAGTTAAGCCCCAATAACTTTTCTTCAATGACAACGGGAAGAACAACATACCAAGACAGAGCTCAGGATTGAGTTGAATACCCCATTAGCTGCAAAAGCACATTTTTTAGAAAAAAATATACAACTTTGTGCTGTATTCCACTTCAACAAATAATTATAGGCAGTCTGTAGCTGCCACTCAATAAATTTTATACCTGACAACTGACACGAGAAGTGGAAGTTGTTGACTTATAACGTTTTTTAAATGGTACGAAAAAGCTGTGCAATGATACCATTAACCTACACAATTGTGGCATTCAAGACACAGCCCTGAGGGACTCCAAGTTTCTGTATAAAAGTGGATAAATGGTCATACAACCCAAATGAGTGGAGGTCTCCAAAATGCTATACTTTCACATGGTATAATAAATCCTCTCCAGGTCAAAGAATACAGAAACAAGATGTTGTCGTTTAAGAAAGGTTCCCTGATTGATGTTTCAAGTGAATCAGTTGATCCACATTGAAGCATTGTCCTTGGAACCCACACTGGGTGGGCGAGAGAATGTTGTTTGATTCAAGAAACCAAATACAACGAGAATTAACCATCATTTCTAAGACCTAATGGAGACAGCTCGTCATAGCAAATGGATTACAGTTAAAAGTAATCTTGGGAACCTTTCCAGGATTGCATAAAAGGAGTACAATAACCTGGCACTAAGCATTAGGAAAAACATTCTCCTGTCAAATTCGGCTCAAAAAAGCTGTCACCAAGAGTATCAGCGATACTCTGGGCATCAGAAACCTCCTAGTGATTAGAGAGCAAAATCAAAAGGGAGAAAATATACTGCCAACTGACCTTTCGAATTTTACCCCATATTATTTTGGAACTGGTGGTGTAAGAAATACTGGTTGTAAACTTTATCCAAGATTTCTTTTGGCTTTGACTCATTACCTGCCATGCACGGGTGGGCATAAGCCCGTTGAAAAGCAATGCATTGTGAAAGTGTGCGATGCCTACAAAAGGTACCCCAGGACCGTTTGGGACTTTCTATGGTATTTGATAGGCAGTACTCTGCTACGGAGAAGGAGACCATGGAAAATAGCAGACAAGATTGACTAGGTGCATGAAAATAAATATAAGAACCATAATTGAAGAGAGAAAGATTGTGATTCGAGAGCGTTTATCCTATGTAACGACCTCAACCATCAGTATCAGTACCATTCCAGAGGAAATTATGTCCATTAAAGTCTCCTAGAATTAAAAAGGGACACGGTAACTCTTTTAACCATAGAGGGCAAAAGACTAATTCTTTGGTTGAAAAATGACTCCGTCTGAAGCACGGAAAGATCTGTCTGCACTCCCACTGTAGCAGTGGAACATAATGTAGCAGCATACGTCCGAGATGGAGTGAGGGACAATAACTTCCGAGCCTCTTGGTAAAATATATTGTTTACAGTCGTTAAATGTTGGGCCTCTTTCTCTTTCAGTCACTTATGGCAAGAATGAAGGTAAAAGGGATGTGAACCATTACAGCTAACACAGTAAGGTTTGAATTTGCATTTGTAGGCGTCGTGATCATGTAGAATCTACATAATCATATATTTCTTACCTGTTTTACTTCACGTAGTTTCTTATTTGTACGTAGGTTAGCACAAGCTACACAATAGAGTATCTTTACTCTTCCTACCACGAGTATCAAACCCCGGTTTCTAGCAGTATAAATCCACTATTGGCGGAAACATCTTAATTGACAAAATACTGACCTATATGCTTCTAGTATAGTATTTTATGACAAATCACACTTCATTGATATCAGTGGCTAATGATATGTGCAGTCATAGCTTTTCCTTTCTCAGGATGTAGTTGATAGTCCTGAAAGGACTTTTATGTTCCAGTATTCAAGCTCTTTGTGTCGGCTGGAAATGTATCAAAGTATCAAACAAAATATTAATAGACTATTAAAGTTATATCATTTAATAACGTATTTAACTTTAAATGTGACATTTACAGACACGGTTACTGAACGATTTCAGCAACAAACTAATGCATGTACATGTTCTCGTAACTTAAGAATACCGTCGTACGTTTAGCGTGAACTGAACATCTTTAGAAATTGTAACACGAGATAATTTAACTGAACTTTTGACCGATTTATCGTTTATAAATAAATAGAATCCAGTAAATTATAAGCTATATTACTTATAGTACCTGACGTTTTTTCAAGGTTTTGTTTGGTTTGTTTTGAATTTCCCTCATAGCTACACAGGGCTATCTGCGCTAGCCGTCCCTAAATGTAAGACTACAGGGAAGGCAGCTAGTCATAACCACCAACCGCTAACTCTTGGGCTTCTCTTTTAACAACGAATAATGGGATTTACCGTCACATTATTACGTCTCCACGGCTGAAGGGGAGAACATGTTTGGTGTAATGGGGATTCGAACCCCTACCCTCAGATAACGAGAAGAGTGCCTTATCCACCTGGCCATGCTTGGTGTCTCTCCCAAGAAGGAAAAATAACAAATAAACAACTGCTCTGTATACACATTAGTGAAATGGCAGATTTATGTTTGACAGGGAAAAAAAAAACTGACACCAGCAGTTTCTATGAACTAAGAATAACGAAACCAATATTTATGCTATCATTTACTTCAATATACCTGTTAAATCAGCCGCTTGTGCGTCCATAGAAATCTATGACTATTGCTAAGATCTTGGAAATCTTTATCTTTTTTTGCAGAAGCCTATTACAATCCCTGTTCGAATCCTCGTTACAACAAGCATGTACGCCCTTTCAGACGTTATATGTCACGGTCAATCCTACTATTTGCTGGTAAAAGAGTAGCCCAAAAATTGATGGTTAGTAATGTTCACTAGCTGCCTTATTTTCTAGTCTTACACAGTTAAATTACAGACGGCCAGCGCAATTATCCTTCCTGTAGTTTTGTGCAAAATAAAAAAAAACTTTTTGGACGGAAAAGTGTGCAAAGAAAGTTATTGATTATAATAACTACTTCATTCAAATACTGGAGAATATGTACGTCATGATTGTGTTTTTTTTTCATAGCAAGTCCACAGCAGGCTATCTGCTGTCTCCACTAAGGGAAGTTGAACCCCTCATTTTAGCGTTGTAAATCCGAAGACTTACGTTGTCCTAGCAAAGGCTACAATGGTTGTATTATTGAAATAAATGTTTTTGCATCCTTCTTCAGACAATAATTTTTAAAAATATGCCTAAATATAGAAATTAAAATTATAATCAAAATCGGTTGTGTATTTTCTTGTCTTTTACTTTATCAATAACATAATTGTGTAGATAAATGTAAACTAGTGAAACAATAAGATTACGACAAGTTTGCATGTTTAAAAAGCGTCCTTTTCAGGACATGAATTGCAAAAGGTATGCTTAAATACAGAAACTAAAACTGTAATTAGTATATGTTAAATGTGTACCAAACCAAATAAAAGTGATTGGCTGTCTTTGGTCAGTATTTATAAAAACAGAAAGTATTGTAAAATGTTTCAGTGATAAGTTTTTAAAGCTTACAAACTAAAAAAAAACTACTTTTTATTCTGATGATCCATATTTAGAAGAAATAAATATTCTACGGTATTTGTTAATTATTTTTTAGCCCTTAATCGCAATACATCTCATTTATTTAATTGTACAGCTATACAATTAAGAAAAATAATATAAACTCTTCAAACGGAGAAACGCACAAAACTCTTAACTATGTGATTATGTATTTCATAGCAAACTGATTCTACTGATTTAACGTAGCAATACTGGATTATTATTCTCTCGCCTGAAAGTTTGTTTGTTTGTTTTTGAATTTCGAGCAAAGCTACACGAGGGCTACATGCACTAGCCGCTCATAATGTAAGACTGGAGGGAAAGCAGCTAGTCATCATCACCGGCCGTCAACTCTTAGACTACTCTTTTGCCAACGAATGGGTGATCTAACGTCACATAATAACGCCTCCACGGCTGAAAGGGGAGCATCTTTGGTGCGATGCCCACCTAAAGTAGTAGTTGATAAATTTCAACCACGTCAGTTCATTTCTATATAAAACTTTGATTATAAAAAATACGCTTTTCCTTGAAATATATTCAGAATTACCAAAATGATATTTAAATGTTATGATTACAGTAATGTTTTTTATTGGAAGAAGTCAGTACTGTTTTGATAGAGAAATAAAGAATCTTAAATATTCATAATCTAGTATCCAAATAGAAAAATAAGATATTTGTAGCTAATGATATTTTCATTTCATATTTATCATAAAAATAGACTTGAACATTGTTTATTACCCTGAGAGAGATATCTGACGATATAACTTCATAAACACTGAAGACCTAGTTTAGAGATTGACACTTTTTTAATACATAGATTCTTCTCTTCAGCGCGTTTAAACAGAATCTTTAAAGTCGATGAATGAATTAGTATATTACAATCCCAAACAGTGAATGATCCTTTCTAGTTGTATGCTTTTGGTCTTCTCCAGAGCCCATCATCAGGAAAAAACATCTTACAAGTTTCATTCTTGTAATAACTCGAAATGAAATGATGAAAATTAAACTTTTATTGGCAAATAAGTTGCTGAAGTAGTTTATTCAGCTGAGGTCTTAGTCTACAAGGTATATTAACATTGCATGTTTTAAGTATACTTTCTAATCACTGCATTTAGATAGCTTTAATTTTTAAAATATGCCATCAACTGAATGAAACTATTTCATACATTAACTTGCTGTTGATGAATAAGTGTGCACATTGTTCACATCTTATGACCTTTCACATCTTATGACCTCGAGAAATCACTTGTAAGTAAATATTTTATTGTGTAAGTAGATCTTAAAAACAAGAACGAAAATATTAGATTCCTAACATTCAGATATTTTGTTTACTTCTATATCTAGTCATTGTTAGTACTAATTGTGAAAACGCATAGGCAAATAGAATACATGCCAATGAAAAATGTATTTGTAAAATAATGGCCCGGAAAGAAATTTATTGTTTTAGAACTCTCCTTTTAGTGTAGTTAGACAAATGAATCTATTACATTTCCTGTAATTGCATTGAAATAACGTTATAAAATTCTTAACAAGTTATATACGCTTGCGCATGTGTCATTTCTCCACTTAGGTTTGGTTAAGTGTTCATGACACACAACAAAAGTTTTTACTTTCTTTAACCAAGAATATTGTATTATTTATATTATGAGTGTTTTGTTTGTTACGTAATAATTATTTTTATTCTAATATCACCCGACTTCAATAAAATATAATAATGGTTTCACACTACGAATGAATTAAAAATTCAAACTTTTTATTAGGCCTAGAATATTACACTCAAATTTAATTTAAAAACTGACACGTTTTATGTGTCCTTCTCCACAAAATTCGTGTCTGTTTCTCTTCATTTTGCTATTAATCTCATTGTTGAGAACCGGTGTCCCTCTTTCGCCTTGAGATTTACTGATTAACATCACTTTAATTTTGAATGACGAGTAACAGTATTATCTGCAAAAAATGATACATTAAAATAGCTAAAGCTATTTAAATGTTGAAACAAGTGGCAACTCTTTATCGTATATATAAGAATTCTTAAACATAAAATCATGTAACTGTTATTAGTCAAAACATCTATACACTGAGTAACCTTAACTTAATACAGCTGGAAAAGGACAACTACGTCTCATAGTAACCATAGTCACAATACACAATAGGCCTGCGAAAAACATGCCAGTTTATTCCTAGTTATTCAGCGTGGACTTTCAAACAGAAAAATGGTATGATTATCATGGAGAAGACAATAAAAATCATATTTTACTGACCTGGTTTAAGATCGAGAAAACATGCTTTAGAGCTATAGCTCTTTTCATGATACATAATGTTACAAGAAAATTAAACCTGTGTTCTCTTGTTCTGTTGTCTTCAGAATAAAACACAAAATATTAGAGGTATTTTTACATAGCCTCTGAATAATCTTGTAAATTCCAATAATAATATCTTCTCTTATTACTATTTTCTCAAGACAAAATAAGTTTATATACGTGATCCATTCCTAAAGGGTAACTTTCTTTCCACGAAGTCATCCCAATAGCCTTTCTCTGAATTCTCTTCAATAACTCGATATATTTGAGTCGATAAGGAGACAGAAGTTAAAGACTGCGTTCTAAGTCTATCATTTGTATACAAAATTATACCAAAATTAACACAGTATTCGATATGATGGTCTGTATAGAGATATAATTACTTCTTTTGATTTGTAATTGATGTGTCTATAAATATATGGCCCCCCAGTGGCTCAGCGGTATGTCTGCGGACTTACACGCTAAAATCCGGGTTTCGATGCCCGTGGTGGGCAGAGCACAGATGGCCCATTGTGTAGCTTTGTGCTTACTTCAAAACAACAATTATAAATAAATCATAAGATTCTGTTACCGTTATTAAAAACAACAAACAACTCCTTCAATTACTTCGGTGACTTATCCATCATTATGTCCAAATTATTTTCTTCATTCTTGCAATTGAACTTGTTCCACATATATTGAATTTGTAGTCCATATAATGATAACCAAAATATATTACCTGAACTTAGTATAATTAAAAGAATTTGCTAAATATTGTTCGCTTTACCAACTGATCTAAATTATTCTCTAGTATCTTAACACCGTCTGTACAGCTAAAAACTACAGAAGAGTTTAATATCAATTACAAACTTTAATAATCTACTAATTATGCCCTAGGTTAATGTGATTAATATGAATAAAAAGAAACAAAATCCTATGCACTAACCCTTAAGTCACCCTTAAGAACCAAAGGTTCAGTTTGATTGGACTGAATTAATAGCAACCTTTTGCTATCTCCTATCCAACCATTTTACAGCCCAATTCATTAGTCTTTCTAAAACACCTATTAATGTACTTTTTTAAAAGAATCCTCCGTTTTCTATCAGTCTATTTTAAATCTACGAACTTCAAGTCCACATCCTTTTCCTTGTCCACGTAGTAAGTAGCATCCTAAAAAATATAATTAATAAGTAAGGCAAAATTTTCCTTTGATGAATCCATGTTGGGTTTTTTGAGGTCCTTTATCGTACTATGTTTCATTAAATGAATATACAGAGTTTCCTTCTTTGAAACTCTTCTGCTACTGGCCCGTAATTTAGAAGACAACCTTTATAATCCATTTAAAGAATAGAAACAACACTGACAATTATCCAACCATCAAGCATCTTTTATATGTTTATTTACGTATCGGAAATGAATGGAAAAACTCGTGTATCTTTACCCTTTTTTTAAACTGTTCAGAAAACTCCACTAGTCCTGATGTTTTACTTATTTGTAATCTATCAGTCTTTTTACTTACCGCCAAGAAATTAATATCTAAGTTATTCAAGTTGATTCCAGTATTTCCCATTGAATTCTTAGAGATAGTAATAACACTAACATTTTCTTGAGAACACAGGAAGAGAAGAAAATGTATGAAAGCCTCGCCAATTCATGGTTTTCAACAATAACCTTGTCGTTAGCATTCATTACGAGCCCAATCGTTATCTGATATTTTGTATACCTTCAATATATTTAAAATATCTTGCAGTTAATTCTTAATAGTATCAGCTGGATTTTTGTCATAACCCATTTTTTATAGCCTAAGTCATTAGCATTTCCAACTATGAAGTTACATTTCTTAAACTTAAAGTTTATTCTGGAGTTTGTCCTTTATATATTTGGTAAGACAATGTTCGGCTTTCTTATTTTGCTTTTCATATTTTTTAAGGTATGTTTCCATATTGAATTTAAATCACTTTATTTGTAAAATGCTAAAAATCCCTATATCATATCTTAATTCATTTGTCCATTTCATTAATAGCATAATTTGTTTCATGACTTCCACACTAGCTTTTAAAAGTTTAAAATATAATTTCGTAACAGTATCGTCATCATTAATAAATAATGAATCTTAAACAGTGTCCCTTATCGTCAGCTCACAGTTCATTTGGTATAGAAAATTATCCCGAATTACCTCGAGAAATTTCTTTTCCCCTTTATTTGATTCCATGATATTCCAGCCAACGTGTCCTAAATTAAGTTATTCCAAAGTTATTATATCAGTACTTAACAGTAGTAAGAACCCTGATTTCCTTATTCAATTGATGGTTGATATCTGTTAGGGTGCTGTTATAGCCTCGTATATCAAATAAGCTGTGTCTAATGCCCTGATTTACTCTGTGTGAATCAGACACCAAACCTGCTACAAATTATACTAAGGGAACCCGGCATGGCCTAGCGCGTTAAGGCGTGCGCTTCGTAATCTGAAGGTCGCGGGTTCGCGCCCGAGTCGCGCCAAACATGCTCGCCCTCCCAGCCGTGGGGGTGGTAAAATGTGACGGTCAATCCCACTATTCGCTGGTAAAAGAGTAGCCCAAGAGTTGGCGGTGGGTGATGATGACTATCTGCCCTCCCTCCAGTCTTACACTGCTAAATTAGAGACGGCTAGTACAGATAGCCCTTGAGTAACTTTGTGCGAAATTCAAAACAACAAACAAACTAACCTCCATCAATAATATATTTAGTTGATTTCAATGCACTTTTTTAGCTTTCTCAATCATCACACTATTACACCTACTTAAATGTAGCATATCAGTAGCATTCAGTTCGCTCTTGTTTTGAAAACTATCCCATAGGTCCAATCAGCCCACCATTTTCTGTAAATATTTTTCAAATAACTTGTCATTTAAGTATAGGATCCTGTTAAGTAATTTATTCCTGCATCTAGCCAAGGGTCCACTTCTGAAAGGGACATATTAATGAGGATTTTTTTTTTTTTTTAAATAGCTTTTCTTATTTATAATTTCCAAGATCATTCATGTATGTAGTATTATATGCCATGTATGCTATTACCTGGCAAACAAATCCTAATCTTATTTTTTCTATGCTCCCCACTACGAATAACTTTATCAGTACTTAAAATACTCTCCCAACAGAATGCAATTCTTTTGATTATCCCATTCTTCAATACAAATACCCAAAGACTCGAATTTATTAAAAACGATGCCTGAATGCTATCTCATCGAAGCTTCTTCTGTTACCATAATGTGTTTTACTGCTTTGAATCCTTGCATCCAAAGAGCTGTCATCCACATCCTACCAAAAGCAAACTTTACCCCAACGCTGTCCATTCCCTGCTCTGGTTGTTTACATGTCTGCTTCTAATCCTCCACTAATAGCGCAATCTTTCCAAAAGCTATCTCGAACTAATCCTCAAGTAGACAAGCAATGCAAGTTTATCATACTGTTTCTTTCTAGGTCTTCTGAAAGTCTCACTCAAACCCGCAATCATAAGCGAATTCTAACATCTTTGCAACCTATTGGTTCCACTTAAAGACAAAAGGCTGAAGACCTTCGAAACGTCGTCCCCAACTCGTCTCCACAACAGGCAGTTGTTGTCCATTCTACATGTTTCATCATGAATACTCTGCCCGAACAATCTATCAAAGGTTCCACCTCATTTACCACTAAAATATCTCTGATAATACTGAGGTTTACTAGCTTTCTTCTCTGTTGCCAATACTGACATCAAATAACTGTATATTTAGCCAAAATTAAGCAATTTCACAGTTGATACATTAATATAATACCAATACTATTAATTGATTTTATCGAGTTTTCAAGTCTTAAAAATGAAAATTATGTTTGTGCCTGTAAGTAAATAAGCTTAATGTAAAAAAATAGATCTACCTGTTTCGCTAAAAACTCAGTTTTACTTTGGTTAAGCATCAGTACGAATAGATGTACAAATCTTAATGTGCTTCCGAAAAGCAGATTTACTGATTGTTAAGCCTTTCGAAGGTGTGTCAGACTAAATGGGGTGTCTTCGTGCTGAATAATACCAGTTGTCATACTCCAAGGGGTAGGAATAACTGTTTGAAATGAAAAACGTTTGGGACGATGTTACGTGTTGTGTAATTCAACGTCTTAACTCGCCAAGCGACTTCAGGCGATTTGGTATTAAATTAACCATAAAATGAGAAATAATCTTATTTAACATTAACCGTCGTCTGGTGCGCAGAATATACACTCGTTGGACCGGGCGTGTCCTGGTGGTGGAGTTGGTTTTTGATCGATTGATACAGAATTCTAAATGTCACACAGATGAACATGTTTCGCACTTTCATATATGGACGTGCTATAAAAGTTAACGTCAACTCTGTCATCTGGAACAAATATCATTGGGTGTTGTTGAGGGACTGATTTCTCTTACGTCAACTACACAAAATTAGTAATCTTAACATCTTCAACCTTAGACCATACAGTAAAAAAGTTTAATTTAAGTATTTAAAACCCACCCTCCCCCCAACTGTTCAAAAATAGCACTGAAAGCTTATAACACCAAGATTCTGGGTTTGATCCATGTGAATGGCACTCCACACTTACCCATTGTGCACCCTCGTGCTTAATAACAAATAAACAGTATACAATCACGAGCATTTATTTTTATTGTTTTGTAATATATTAGCTGTCTAATACTGAACTTTAAATCCGGAATAACGATTGTATTGAAATAAGGAAAATATCTAATGGTTGGCTCAAAATGTTTAAAATAAAAGAAAAATGGAAAAACTTGTGATAGAATGAATTTAAAATAAACTAACAGAAAATCTTATTAATGCGGGAAAAATTATAATCTGCAGAACAGAATATTTAATGTAAAAGTCAATAGCGCTTTTAAACATGTCGTGTTCTGTTTTGAATGACACCTCCCCCCAGTAGCATAGCGGTATGTCTGCGAAGTGAAGCAAACCCGTCGTGAACAGAGCACAGATAGCCCATTGTATAGCTTTGTGCTTAATTGAAGACCATTAATCAATCTGAATGACTAGTCGTATTGTTGTTGTTTTGCTGAGAAGAGGTTTTATTGCATGCAATACATGACGAAGCATTTTATAGTCTAAAAAGAAATGTATATGTATTTATAGCCATCCATCACAATATTAGAACAAGAAATTCTAGTTATTAAGCATTTTTAATTAATGAGTATAGTCTTGTATCAAATAATGTCCACGAAGAATAGAATACACATTTACATAAAACTGTTAAAAATCTTTCTAAATTGCCATTGTTTAACTTATATTTGTTATACTCGTGTTTTCTGGAACTTATTCTCACCCCTTTATTTAAATATCTATTAACAACTAAATAATATAATTTATTATTCATCTCATGGATGATTTTAACACACAACAACTTCTTCTTTCCAGTTACGAAGATTCATTGTCTAACTGAAGGTATGACTATTTTGAATGAAACATTTTCTAATTCTTTGCGTAACCATTCTTTTTCTCTCCATGTCGTTACAGTTTCTGTCATTACATCCGGTGATGCACTATTTGACGACTGTGGGCCTTCACATCAGTCCTACTAAAAATGTTTTATTACAAAATCTCCCTCGTTAACCAGTCATGTCCAAAACATGCGAGTCTTCCTGGTGTTTTTTCATAATACATTTAGTTTACAAAAAGAACAGTTCCCAAGACCAGATCCAAAACATTCGAGTCTTCCTGGTGGCTCTCCATAATACATTTAGCTTATGAAAAGAACAGTTCCCAGGACCAGATCCAAAACATTCGAGTCTTCCTGGTGGCTCTCCATAATACATTTAGTTTACAAAAAGAACAGTTCCCAGAACCAGATCCAAAACATGCGAGTCTTCCTGGTGGCTCTCCATAATACAGTTAGTTTACAAAAAGAACAGTTCCCAGGACCAGATCCAAAAGTCCGATCACACAGAAATCCATAGAATACATCTAACAACTTAACCACTATTTTCAAGTGTTACTGTTTTTTGTTGTTTTTTAATCTGTTTGAGTCTTATTTTTAATTCTTTAGCTCTTCATCTCCTGATAGTTCACAGGCTGATTTGTTTTAATACTTAGTCAATACAGAAAGCTCTCTTCAGAAGCTTTTTATTTAAAGTTATTAATTTTTACCTAAAATGCTTAGTTTTAAACTTCATTTTTAAATTTATATACTGAAATACAGTGATTGATTAACAAAGATTTAAATGGTAATAAATGACCACTATTCATATTTTATCAGTCACAATAAGACAAATGAGAAAATGGGAATTTAGAAACCTGTAAACAGGAATCGTGAAAAACGAACAGTAAGCAAACACGGATGGAGATATTTTAGACCCATAAAATTACTTAGAACCAGATTTGGAAAAGCCATAATAGAGATTTGTAGTTTGAGTATATAACGTCTATAGTATAGCATTAGTTTTCTACTATCCATATTTGTGGATGTTGAAATTTCAAATTTTTATTTATCTTGTTTGCTGTTTATTTAATATTCAGATGACGACTACTTAATATTGTAGCTAACTTTATATATTGTAACGATAACAATCATAGCTAGTAGCTAACTGATACTGTCCCTAATGATTTACTGTAGCTATAAACTATTTGATCGAATTAGTTCAAAAGTTAAAAATGTTAAGCTGAAAGTGCAGATTGTCGTGACATTTCTTTGAGAACATGATAAGCGTTTATAATTTCTGTGTAGCTAAATGCTTTGTAGATAATGCATATCAATGGGCAAATATATACCTAGGCTAAGATACAAATCCTGCCAAACGCAAAAATTATTACCTATAAAAAAGCATCCTTTTCAGCTGAAACATCATCTTAAATAAACCTTTGTGTAATTTAAATGAATTATTCGATGAATGTATGTGATGAAATTTAACATTATCTATGGGTGTACTGATATTTTGTTACCCTTTCAGTTCATACATAATATAGTGGCTGACTCCATAAAGACACCGATAGTATGGTTAACAAATTACTGAGTATCTACATGTTACATTTTTCTAACGTTCATTGGTTAGTAATTCATGTTTCACTTTGTACTTAAGTTTCTTTAAAGGAACGCTATATATTTCTAAGAAAGTTAACTTCAAAGGGTAATGATACTGTCACTTACACTGGAATTATGATGCTTTTCAGTTACGTACAAATAAAAATAATAAATCAATTTCTTAATACCCCTATGTCCTCCATAGCAACGTATTTATTATTTTACAAAATGTTTAAGTACAATACACCAAGCCGTTTTTAAAAAGAATTATAAATGGGCCGTTTTGAGCGGATTTTATTTTTCTTGTAAGTCTAAAAAATGTGTTTCTTGTTTATTTTGTATCTTTACAGCCTTAGCAGCCAGTAGTAAAGATTTTAAAGCATTTTAACTAAATTTTTATTGCTTAAAATGCCTTCTGCCCGAACGTTTAACCAGGATTTTGTACAGTTCCTTGCGATCTCTACCATGAACTATTCGATGGTTGATAATAAAACTTTGGACTACCTATATTTTAAATACTCAATTAATATTTTACTTATACACGAGGCACTGGACATGATATCAATGCATATAAAGATTCGTATTCCTTTCAAACAAATATTGCATATATGTGTACGAGTGTGTGAGTAATTACTATCAGTATGTTAATCTATTACATACTTATTTGCTTTTCGTTACAAACTTATACCACATTTCAAGTTTAAATTTAGGTTAACCAACAATGATTAACACATATTCATAAATTTTATATTTATTGACATTAATAAAATTAAATTTGTATTTCATCGAGAATGGGATTTTCACAAATAAGTTCATTAAAGACGTTTACAATTTTTACAGTTCTTTGTCACCGAATCACAACGGTTTCACAAATGAGACAAAACCACAATAAGGGTTTTCTTTTAATCAAATTTCCGATAAAAAAAACAACTTATACCAAAACTTATATTAGAGACTAGCGTTAATTAGCAATAAATAAACACAATTAACTATGTTTATAAATTACAGATACCGTACCAAACACTGTCGTAACCGGGCTGATAGTTTAGCTGTTCACGAGACTAGTTCGCGGCAAACAACAGTGAAGACTTCGTGCAGCCACCCTTGGGTGAACCACAAGCTTTTGATCGATACTTGGACCTGTTTTCTGTTTCAAGGCATATGATGGGTCTTTTTTATGGATTGTACAGCAGCTGTTTATGGCAACAGGTCAAAGCCGCAGCTCAAACTGCAACATTAGCCTCCTTTCTTTAATATCTGTCCCTACTGATCACAAGTATATAGTGATTACATTTTATATATCATATAAAAATTTACAAATGCATTACCTTATCGGGTACTGAAGTCATCAAATACACTCTACACAAGTCTAACACGTTAAATGTGTTTTCATTTAAGAATGGGGGCGTACAGTTTTCAATATGTTTCTGAAGACAGAAACTGCTTTATATTTTATGCCTTGTTTCCGACGTGCACGTAGAACATTAATTAAAGCATGTGCAATAGGTGACATCGTTTCATATTGCGATATCTGAAAGTAACATTTTAACTTGGCAGTACTTCTTGTCACATTTGTTTATCAATACTCTTAGGCCTTAATCTCTAATTGCCACCATTACTTTAACGATCTCTCTATATTTACATAAAAATTCAATTTGTATAATCCTAGAATCGTATTTTCATGTTTAATGATAATTTTTGAAGTACAAGATTAGTAAAACTATGTATAACGTCGTGCCATTCCTAGTATTCAAAGTTAAAATAATTTTCTGGAACGTTAATACAACAACTACATTTTATTAAGTTTGATAAAACTCAGCTCATTATGTAAGTATAATATTAGTCTGTTATTAACTCATTTGATACGCTGTTCATTAAGATTTTGAAAAAGTTAATGTTCTAATAAGAGCAACTCGTTCATAAATAATGTAGTTGCATGTTAATTCAAACTATTTGTTTGTTTTAGCTTTGTGTAGCAAAGCTACACGAAGGCTATCTCACTAGCCGTCCCTAATTTAGAGGAAAGGCAGCTAGTCATCATCACCCACCGCCAACTCTTGTGCTACTCGTTTACCAACAAATAATAGGATTGACCGTTATGTTACAATTCTCTCCCTGCTGAAAGAGGAGCATGTTTGGTGCGACGAGGATTTGAACCAGCTACCCTCAGATTACGAGTCGAGTGTCTTAACCACCTGGCCATACCAGGCCCAACCTGTTTGTGCGTTAAAGGTTTGTTAAATGATTGAAAAACAGGTATTCGTCTTTTCCAATGATTTTTTGTATTCAACTTATAAAATCACTTTTAAAAATAATACAATTACTCTTATATTTCAATTTGTCATTTTGGACGAGATTACATAAGTGGTGATGCACATAGTCGTCTTTAATATTTATCTGACAGACTAGAAGGACGTTAGGTGTTCAAGAGAAGCCACCGCAAATTCTTGGATGACTCTTGCCTGAGATTTAACAACATTCTTAACATGTATTCACAACTCCAAAGTTAGGAGCGAGAACGTACAGCAAAGGAATACGATCCATTGTCACTGAGACTCATATTCAAGACACGTTACTTCATAGGCTACGCTTGACTAAATTAATATTTTTTTTAAAAAAAAGAGTTTTATTTCATAGGTTGATCTATAATAACCATAAAACTGACGTATAAAGTTGGTCTCTTTAAAACTCACCGTTAATATTATTCCATTTTCAGCTTTTTATTCTGTAAAATGACACATTACCAAAAGGTATGTTGTGGATAACATTGTGTTGCTGGCTATATATATAACCTAAAGCAATATCTAGTAACAGCGGTTAGGGGAAAGTGTTTGTCAAAATTAGTGATTGAACACTTTCCTGTTAGGTGAACATTCTGTCAGTGATAATCTAAATACTTTAGAATAAAACCACGATTATTTATTAGTGCACAGGGTACTAATTACTTGTTCTAATTTTCACTGCTTTATCCTCATCTACTCAACCCAAGTTGAGTCATTCTTATGGAAGTTAAACTAAATCCAAAACTGGGTATTTTATTTTACTTGGTTGTGCTCATGGTATTCAGTACATACCAAGTGTATATATAGGTAACGAACAAGTACATCGTTTTATTTAATTCGTAGCATTTTATCTTAAATCACAAGATTGTGTGTCACGTGATTCTCACAGGAGTTCTTTGACGATATTAGCTCTGATAACTTTACTATCAATTCCTTACCTTTGTTGGTCGAAACTAATAATACTTTATTTGCAAATATGTGGAATACGAATTAATAGAGTTATTTTTATTGAGTCAAGAGTTGATCATAAGGAGACCAAAGTTGTTACACGAAAATACGTTGTCTTCTTTTTTCTAGGAAACTCTGATTTCTGAAAACCAATTTTTTTGTGTTGATCGTTCTAACTTAAAAGTGGCAATCGATTCGTTTCTGCTGGTGTAAAATCGATAGAATGAAGTTTATCACAAGTTATGTTACATTCGGATTGTTCCTGTCGTTGGTAGAGCTAGCGTTGCTTAAACAGCAAGTGTAAACTACCTTCTTACTTATCATCAGTTATTGTTGTTGTTTTTAGCTCAAATCTCCACAATGAGGCATCTAAGTTTAGTTCATCGCGGGTAAATCGAACTTTAAATTCAAACAACTAACTTACCTCTGACTCCCCTTAATTGTTCATAACAATTAATTCTGGTTTGAAAACATTTTATAAAATATCTGAACAAAAATGCATATTAAAAATGTATACATATATGCGTGTGTGTGTGTGCGTGTGTTGAGAATCGTGTAAAAAATAATAAAAAGCTATAAGTGACTATTGTATTTTTAACCATAATAGTACCACATAACTTATGTTCAAACATTAGCTACAATTGTTACTTTACGATATAACTTATATTCAAGCATTAACTATATTAGTCCTTTAAGATATTTTTGCAGATAATTTAAAGCAAAATTTGTAGGTTAAATTTCCCAATTAGCTGTTTTTATCATTAAGTTTTTTTACTCAGTCTTTAAGGAAGAGGGACCTTGCATGGCCTGGTGGTTCAAGCGCTGCACTTGAAATCTGTGGGTCGTGGAATGGAATCCAGTTGCCGAACATGCTGGCGTTTTCAGCCATGGGAATATGAAATAGTCATTCCCATTATTCTTTGAGAAAGAGTAGCTCAAAGGTTGACGGTAGGTAATGTTGTTTAGCTCATTTTCCTCGAGTCTATAATTTCAAACAAAGGAACGCCTAGCGCACGTAGTCCTGGAGTAGTTTTGCATGCTCAACAAAGAAATCTATCAAAAGAACAATATATTTTTTTCATATATTGAAACACGACTTCCAAAACTAGGGAAAATGAGCAATCTGAAACACAACATTACATTTTGCAAGTTATCAAAGTAAAACTTTAACTCGTAGCAATGTTATATACGAGTTTTCACTTATAAATTCCACTCACTGGAACAACTTAACACTGGAAATGTGAACCAAGTGCAGTAAATTGTTTTATAAATATAGAGATTGTAACAACTATGTTACTTGTAGCACCTGAAGTTTTTTCAAGGTTTGGTTTGTTTTGAATTTCGCTCAAAGCTACTCGAGGGCTATCTGCGCTAGCTGTCCCTAATTTAGCAGTGTAAGACTAGAGGAAAGGCAACTAGTCATCACCACCTGCCGCTAACTCTTAGGCTACTCTTTTACCAAAGAATAGTGGGATTGACCGTCATGTTAAAACGCCCTCACGACTGGGAGGGCGAGCATATTTGTATTATCTATATCAAAAGTAGAATGACTTTATTTATTCTACATGCGTAATTAACATCATGAATATTAGTAAATGTCTAAGTAAATACAGATGGTTTGTTTCTCTACGCCTACATATTCATAGCTCCAAAACAAAATTTGCATATTTTGACATCACAGTTGAAGAAACTGTTCGAACTACATCAGTAGATAATTTAAAAAAAAACATCCCTATTATGTACAATTACTAAATTTAATATTTACGTAAGGTTTGGTTTGTTTTGAATTTCGCTCCAAGCTACACGAGGGATATCTGCTCTAGCCGTCCCTCATTTAGCAGTGTAAGACTAGAGGGAAGGCAGCTAGTCATAACCACCAACCGCCAACTCTTGGGCAACTCTTTTACCAACGAATAGTGGGATTGAGCGTAACATTATAATGCCCCCACGGCTGAAAGGGCGAACATGTTTGGTGCGACCGGGATTCGAACCCACGACCCTCGAATTACGAGTCGAACGCCTTAACACGCTTGGCCGTGCCGGTCCCAAGTGCAGTCAATTAAAATACAAATGAAATGCCGTTCTGATAAATAAAATTTTCAGATGTTAAATTAACACTACTTTGCCGTTACAAATATAAAGTCAAGACCCTTATATGTGACACACATAGCAGACTCTCTCAGATAGATAGAATGGTTCGAAGTATTGGACTCAACCTTCTAATCATATTTTGCTTTTTCAGGCAGACAACATGTATTGAGATTTCCTCAACACATCGTCAGAAATATGTTTTAGTAACATTTAAAACCATTTACTAATTCATGCTTATAAAAGTTCCTGTGTATTATCACCTAATAGTTTTCTCAACTTTTGGTAAATCAATTTCTCAGAAAGTGCGGTCAAATGTCTAGCTTCAAAAACGCTCCAAGCGTTAGTGCTTTGGGTGCGTTATATGAAATGACAATGAAATCTAACTATTCAATCATACAAGTATGGAGCTTTCAGACCTGCTAACTCCAGCACGGGATCTGCCTAACTATTTAATTTTTATATTTAATGGTTTTTGTTACAAACTAAGATTGAAGAAACTTTATATACGTATATATAACTTTTTCCTAATAAAATTTCGAAAAATGTTTGAAGCCACCGAGCTTTCCAGCTGGCCCCGTCTTGTGGCTAACGTAACAAGACTGCGAGTCCGAGTATTCGTTGCCGCAAAAACGCGCTCCAAGCGTTAGGTCTGTGAGCGCGTTATATGGAATAACAATCAAATCTTACTGTTCAATCAGACAAGAGCAATTCAAGTGTTGGCATTGGATTCCGTTGACTAGTTGCTTTTCTTCTAATCAATAAGTTGAAAACTAGGAACAGCTATTCACGAAAATAGTTTTGCGCGAACGTCCCAACCAACCAAACAAAATATTTACAGTTAAAATTAATACGAGTTTACTAAACTTCGTGATAATATAGAATATATTTCTTCATATTAGTAACGAATCATTTTCTGCAATGGCCATTTAAGAACAATAAATGTATTTATAAGTAGGCTATATATCGTCACGAGTTACGATGTTTAAAGATATTCTGGCATAGATTCAAGTTACATAAAATGTGTTTCTTGTTGTATTGAAAATTGATACAATTATCATATATCTTAATCCAAGAAACTAGACTAAAGTATTTTGCACACATTACAGAACGAGATAATCATCACTGGTTCTTTCTTATTGTATCTTTCTATAATAATAATAATCGTTTACTTTATTCACTTTTCACCAGTTTTTCATTCTGCTATATTAGAAGGAATATAATAATACAAGAAACATGTTTTCTTTCTCCTACTTGTTCTATAGTTTCGCTCTCTTTTTCTGTTAACACACCTGTGTCATTTATCATTTTCATTTCAGTTTTCATGTTTAGATACTTTGTTTAATCTGTTAGCGTAGCCCCACTAACAACTTAAAATCTACTAATGTTGGTTGCAATATAAAAATTTACTCGATCGAAATTGACCACCATTTGCAGAGCTAGTTTCTACACGAAGTTTATGCTAGCTTCTGTTCATTTCTTTCTGTTATTCATATTTTGTACGTTTTTCAACAGAAACTGTCCAAGTGGCTGATTTTTTTTCCTTTTGTGTTCATTGTTTTCCTTCGTATGAAGTCACGAATTGATAATGAAGCATTTCTAACGAATTTCTTTAAGTTATAGGATACACAGGATCCAATGGATATACGTAACACAGCTTTCCTGTTTACATCTACCATTCGTGGCTTTATACCATCCATTTCTTTTTCATGAGCCATCTTGTGGTACAGGACGAACACAGAACATTAGAATTCGGGTATCAGAGCACAAATAGCCCATTGTGTATCTTTGTGTTTACTAGCTTCAAATAAATCAAATAAAACCTTTTTACCTTGTATAGCATTACGGCATTCATTCCTCTCATGTTTACTAAGTGTGACTATTCCATCCATTTCTTTTCACATGTCCTGGTAAAGCGTAGTATTTAGTGCGCTCGCCTTGCAACCTACTAGTCACGGACTCGAATCCCCGTCACACTGAACACGCTTGCCCTGAAAGCCATGAGGCACTATAATGTTCGGTCGATTTCACTATTCGATGGTAAAATATGACTCGAAGTTTGCAGCAGGTAGTGTGGACCAGTTGCCTTTCCTCTACCCTACCATCACTGCTACATCATGGACGACAAGCGCAGATAACTCTAATTTACGTTTGCGTGAAATTCAAAACAAATACTCAAACATATTTACATCTGCTGTGCTTTACTTTATGCCATTAAATATGAACAACTTGGTGGCTTCATATAAACTTTATTCTTTGTGAAATCTATTCGTTTCTTTATGGAGAAGGAGATGAAATAATTATATCGACAGATGAGTTATTTTGAATGAATATATTTATTTCTGGGTTATTGGCTCTATATTTATTCGCAAAAGATTTTCCCATACCTTATAGTAACTCTATTTTTTGTACATACTTAAAGTCGAATAAAACCTATGCGACTACAGCAAATTTTGTCTTTTCACTGGCATTAGACCAGGCGTGACCCATTGACATGCATAATGGACTGTGGGTCCTAGATTCTATGTTTTGCGCACATTTGGAGGTAGTGAGTGCATTATAAGAGTGACAATCAAACTACCTTGTTATGTTAAGGTACTTCAATGAATGGAGGTGGGCGCTGCTCACTAGCTGCCTTGTCTATATTCTTTCAGTTCAAAGTTATTAATAGCGTAGGTATTCACGCCAGAATATTTAAAGTAAACACCAGTGCTGATGTGTTTAATAAACAATATTATAAGAAATAAGCTAAGAACGATTTATTAGCATAAGGAAAAGTTTTAACAATGAAACATGTTACACGTTTCGACAGAACTTTGCTCTATAGTCTGTATTCTACAGGTATTAGGTATAAAGCCAATAAACAAGATTGTTTTTACCAAAACAAAATGCTACTGATCTCAAAAGACACTTGTCGTGTGCAATTTAAGTTATGGTGTAATTATGTTACACGTAGGGAAAAAAATTATATGTATTACAAAATTAGTATTTTTAAGTATTTTTGTATCTAATTAATACACTCCTTTCGAGTCTAATAAAATATTAAAAAACCTGTGCCTAAAATCACAACACTTTCAGTTTTGACTTTCCTTATGAATTTACACTAAGAAGGAGTATAAACTGTTCTTTAGTATCTTTTGCTTATAAAGTTTCGACCTTCTTAGGTCATCTTCAGGTTAACAAAGGAAAACATATTTTTGACAGTGAAACATATTACATGTTTCGACAGAACATGTATTCTACAGGTATCATTGTCACTTTAAACTATGACTTACACGTATATTCAGAAAAAATTATACCAAATTGCAACTGATCTTTATCAGGAAGATAAATAAATAAGTAGATAAAAAGTAATATATATAAGCATTTCGGCGGTTGCAATAATTGTTCAGAACCCCAAATATCAAAATAATATCAAAAGATATTACCTGAAGTACAAAGAAAAATATATAAAGACGTTTATTAATATTAACTTGTAAAGAAATAATTTAATGATAGAATAAGTTTAAAAGTTTACTTTTACTTTTATAATATGTTACCTAATTCATTAAAGTTCATGCTTAAGAGTACCACGCTGGTACAGCGGTAAGTCTACGGATTTTTAACGCTAAAAATCTGAGGCTCGATTCCCTTTGGTAGAGTTAGCAGATAGCCGGATATCGCTTTGTTATAAGAAAAGCCATACACTACGCGCTTAAGGGAAGTGTGCTTAAAGATTTCAAACTTGATTTTTTAAAAATGTTATAAAACCAGTAAAACTTAAAATATTTAGAAGACGTCAGAGAAAACAGTTGCAACAGCTTCATTAAAAATGTTAGATGTTTGTTGTTGTTATTTTGTAACTAAACACCACGGATATCAAAACCTGAATTATAGTATTGTAAGTCCACAGACATACTGCTGTGCCACCTGGGGGCAAAATGTTAGAAGAAAGATGTATACTTATAAGGAATTAGAGAAGTATTTAACTAAAATTACGAGCATTTTAAACATGTTTTAATATCAATCGTCATCCAGTTGTTAAAAAGGGTCCGGAATATTTTAAGATATTTATGAATACAAAATATGAATAATGAACACATTTCATTTGTTTTTTAACTATTAGATTAGTTTTTTTTCTCATGAAAATTTGAAATTACTCTCGAACCACTCCTTCATAGAAAAATAATGAATCAAATAATAATAGTTATTACAATAATATTTAACTTAATCAATCTAAACGTAAAACTTCTAAAATAATTTTTAACATATCTTCTCAGGGTAACGTCACATTTCCTAAATTCCTAATTTCATTAACTAGACTAAATTTTAATGCACAACAAAGATCTAATAAATAGATAAAGAGCGAATATTTTAATTGTTGGTATATTAACACAGTTTATAAGTATTTTACTGTTATTAGCCGCAGCTGTACACTACACTTTTTTTTACGGTAATATTATATATTCTACAGCAAATATTCAACCGTTTTTACTCGTCTAAACCAGGCAGTCCCCGATTCGTACTGACGACGTACCGTCACTTGTGCGGATTTCCTATTCTAAGATATGCTCATTGAAATTCAGGCTGTCGAAGTGAGAGCTCAAGAACCCTGGAACTAAAATTTCAAATGGTTAAGACGAAACGAACTAGAAAAAAATCATATTGAATACTTGAGAGAAAAGCAAAGTAGCTCATAACACAGCCGAATCTTAAAGCTTCTTCAGAATGAAGTGAAGATGGATGAAGGGGTTACCATGGTGATTCATATACATTAGTAACTGTTCTGTTTTCTATTCACTGTTGTTACCGTGACCAACTGCTTTGAACTGAACCTATTTGTAGCTTAACATCGTTTTTTGTTTTTTTTATTCACTTACAAATCTGTTGAGACTAAAACTGCATTTAATAGACAACTTTAGCGGTCCAAGCTTTTTTCGGAAGAGAGTCAAACTTTTCCAAAGTGAAATGATCTAAAAGGACTTTTATTACTGTTTCGCTGAATAAACACGGTATTTCTTATACAACATTTTTTTATATTCTTATGTAAAATTTCTATCTTCCCAAGTAACCCTAACCGAAGCTGCTTTTCTTTGTTGTTGTTGTTTTTCGTTGTAACTATTTAATGAACAATAACAAATATTGACTGTTATAATGGAAAGCCCTTCACTGAATGGAAAAGTATGGTTATCATTATAGTCCTTAAGAGCTCTGGATGGAGCGAAACGCGTCTCTGTCAATGGATATGAGGAATTAACCTTATGTGAAATTCAATTATCATACACTGCCCTAATTCCTGAAAGTCCCTGAGACTAGATACAGAATTTAGTGGTTAAAATATATAATGTCCCTAATAGTAATGCCCTGTGGCATGTGTAAATAATTTAGAAGTGATACTGTTGTTGGTACTGTCTTTAATCTGTAGGTTACTGTAACAATGCAAAATGTGCTGTAGTAAATAAATACATTAAAGTTATCGTTGTATCCAGTCTTGATTCTATTAAAACAACGTAAATGTATTGAAAATACACTAAAGTTAGTACAGTATGAAAACTTGATATCTTAAACTTACAACAACTAGCAAACTACGCAGTAAAAAAACTTCACCGGACATAGATTCTACTATTAGAATACTTTATATACAACACTGTAACATACAATATAACCTTGTAACTTATCATATAACTTTACAATGTTTTATATAATGGCTGTAGCATATAACATACAATACGATGCTTTAATATACTCTACAGCATCGTATGATGGTGGAACATTACAATTGTTATAACTAAAACTATTTCGACTAATAATGGATCTGATCAGAGGTTAGCTGCTTCTTCATTATAACATATCCAACAACATTGAAAGCTATGCAACTTTTAAATGTTACATAGTGTAGCACTCTATATAACATATACTGTTATATTAAATAGTGTCCTTCTGTGCAATACCGTAATAAGTTTTTATTTCAACACACATTTGATCCACTGATCTTTTTAATAAACAAAAATTATTTGTTTGTAAATAAGCACAAAGCTACACAATGGGCTGTGTGTGCTCTGCCTATCATGGGTTTCGAAACCCAGTTTCTAGCGATGTGAGTTTGTAGACGTAGTGCTGTTCCACTGAGGGGCGACTACATAGCAAGATAACGGGTTTGGCACATAAACAAATATTAACTAACTCCTAACCAATAATCTAACTTTTCCGTATAAGTCTCTAACAGGCTAGAATATACGTCACTCCTTCATAGTATCAATAATTGTTTTCGATGTAAAAGTGTAACAACTAAAAATTACCTACGTGATCTAGAATATCAATCATATTACTGAAATAGACACTGTAAACTGTAAATAAAAGCAAGAACTCAGAATTTATTCACTTTTCTGTGTAGATTTTATCAATACAAGATAATAGAGATGGCATATGCATAATTCGTACATAAAAGTAATATATGGTAATTATGGTTTAATCACAATTGCATTTAATTTATCCTATTTTTTCTGTTAAAATTCCACTATTCTGTGCGGCTGTACTATTGTGTATTTATGATGCGAGTGTCATCTCTGTTAACTCGTATGATGCGAGTGTCATCTCTGTTAACTCGTTTGCATCTGTTATACAGGATTGTTATCAGCCATCCACACACTTACTTCTGTTAATTGAAATGTGTTCTTCATTTATTTGCTTGGTTTTCAAAGCACTGTTTAAATAGGTATGTGAAGGTTATATTTATAATCTAGTTCTAAATACAATGAAGTTCAAACTGTAATATGTATTGTTTATCCACTATTGGCTGTTAAATCCTATTTCATCCTGGACTTTATAAAGGAACACAAAATTTGTGTAAAAACACTAACAACATTGTTTACTCTAGAATTGTGATTTTGAAAAAGTGTTTTAATTTTTGAGTTGCCACGTAACAAAAACGAAACAGAAGAAAGAATATCAAGAAATTCAAACGTTTTGCTATAATATTTACAAACATTTTTACAATATATAGTCCAGTCATTACATTTACATTGTTATGAAAGAAATGCCTGCATAGTATTGTAAAGTTCTGATTATCAATTGAAGAGGTATTTAAAATAACATTTCGAAGAACAATCCGAGTCATTCTTACTTACACGGTGGTTTCTTCTTCCTGCTTGAGCGCGTTAAGGCGTGCGCTCGTAATCCGAGGGTCGCGCTAAACATGCTCGCCCTCCTAGCCGTGGGGGTGTATAATGTGACGGTCAATCCCACTATTCGTTGGTAAAAGAGTAGCCCAAGAGTTGGCGGTGGGTGGTGATGACTAGCTGCCTTCCCTCTAGTCTTACACTACTAAATTAGGGACGGCTAGCACAGATAGCCCTCGAGTAGCTTTGTGCGAAATTCCAAAAAAAAAAAATCTTCCTGCTTGATTAAAGATGTTTCCGACAAAAACTGTCTCAAATTTACTCCTTGAAATGCAGTAACAGAACATATTCACAATATAATTATTTTCTTCTAACAGTAGCAATATCAGTATGTAGCTTTACAAACTTCAACAGCTGAAAAGCAAACTATAATGCTGTTACGTATTTTGTTTATGTTTTATGTTTTTCGTAGACTAGACGCAACAGAAAAACACAGATAACAGCTTGTATAATTTATTACACTGAACTATTAACAGATATAAATTATATAATAACAATGACAGCTATTAAGTTTAAACATTCAAAATTAATTACAACACAAAATAGTACTAGTTTCAACCTTCAAAATTAAACACAATACAAAATGGTACTGGCCTGTATCTAATATAATGATCTAGAATGAAAGTCTCAAATTCCAGTCTAGGGTGTGAATTTGGTCCCACGAAGAAATTCCGAAGTTTAAATGAAGAAGTTCGGAAACAGTTCACAGTTCAATGAATTCGACGAAGTTCTTTTCACGTTGCCTCCGATGAACGTCACGAAATTGTTGCCTTTAATTTTTCCGATCTGCCCGGACGTGTCGACCTTCAGCACAACCAGTAATTCGAAAGAATCGTAGAGATTGACGAAATAAAATCACAGCTTCCGTAGATCTAACTTCAGTCACAAATCCAAGTTGAATAATCACAGCAAACACTTAATCTTTCTCAAATAACTGACTTTCTTCTTTTGAAATAAAACTAACGTCTGACTCTCCTCCTCTTTTCTTCGAATAAAAACTGATGTCTGAATCTCTTTTCTTCCTCGCATCTTCGTCTGTTTATATATTGTAGGCCTAGACTGCTCGAAAAACTGCGAAACTTCTACAGATCTCCAGAGCAATCTGCGCATGTCCGTTCTTGCACGAGACTAAACGTCTAGACACGAAGTCGCCAGCATTTCATTTACAAACATATGATTGGTCTACTTAATTCAAGAAAATTCTAAATGTTACCCTAAATGAATAACAACATATTTTATTAGTTTAAACTTCGAAACAATAATATAAATATGGAAATATAGATAATAGAAATGAAAATTTAAACACAACACGACATGTTGTCGCTTACAAAATATTTACACGACATTTACATAACAAATGCTACACTACAAACTTTACCATATGAAAAGCAAAAATACTTCCAACTATAATCCTTGGAAAGCAAACTCTATCAATTGTGAAACAAAAGTTGCCAATTATAACATTTGGAGAGAAACTTGTTTTTCTGAATGTTGTCCGAAATTTAGCCTTTTTGATTACATGGTAGAATGATTTTTTGTTTGTTGAATTTCGCACAAAACAAATCGAAAACTGTCTGCACTGACCGTCTCTAGTATTGAAGTTATAGATAGGAAATAAAGAAGCTAGTCAACACCACTCATCACCAAACGTAAGATACTCTTTATCAACGGTTAGTAGGATTGACTGTTGTATTATAACGCCTCCATGATGAAATAGACAAACGTGATCGGCAACGGGTTTCGAAGCTGCGACTTGAGCTTGTAAATTAAGTGTTAGGCCCAGTAAAATAGCAAAACATTTTAAATGTGACACTGTACTATCATACAAGAGGCTAGAAAACCCTGTTTACTCAGATATTTCAGAAAATTCCAGTGTAACATTCCAATTAACTTAAAAAGGGCTATTCTTCAGAATGAAAGGAAAACAAAGCTAAATGTAACCAAAAGCGGCTGCTTGGCATACATTCTTTCTGACTTTTCTTAAACATAATACAATAACAAAAAGTAATAAACAAGTATACACTCTCTTAGGTCAAAATTAATTAAAAATAAAACGCTAGAAGGAAATGTAACGTACCATTAAGCATAAATGTTTCGTAAGTAGTAAAGGTTTTGTCAACAAATATTGATTTTATTAGTTTTGCATGCATAAACTGAAAATGCTTTATTTTTTTACTATTTTTAACGTCCATGATTTAGGATTTTTGATTTTTATAAAAGGTAGCTTAACGGTTTATTACTATTGAAAGTTATTAGCAACTTTTTAAAAAAAACAGCTTTTTCATCTCCTCGGATAAGCAAAGCTTTGCTTAGTTCAATTTTTCAAATTCGTTTTATGAATTTTCAGACAATATTTTGGTGTTATTTTTTTGTCTTGAAAATGTTCTTAAACTAGTTTTCTAACACAGTGAAAAATAGTTTGCTGCTTTTCATATATCAAGTCATCCCTTAAGTAACGTCCGATTTTAGGTTTAGAAAAAGAGAAAGGACTTTTAACGTTTTATATGCGATTTAGTTAATAATGTATGTTCTACAATTATTAATTACTTCCTGCCAACGATTCACAATCTTCAAAATGCCACTTTTATAAAATTCTTGAGGTTTGAAGAAAAAGAATATAGAGAGTGTGGTTTTGATATTTTTATGTGCTCCAAGCTCTTTTCCATCAAGATAGTTCTGCAAACTTAAGAAAAGATGATAATCAGATGGGGCAAGATCTGGAGAATAAGGAAGACGTGGAAATTTTCCTCAGTCTAACTCTTCAATCTTTGCCGATTTGATCCTCACTGTGTAGAACCGGATATTTTCTTGGTGTAACACAATACCTTTACGATTGATCAAAGCAGGCCTCTTTTCTCTCAGTGCAACTATTTAAGCGATCTAAATGTTGACAACAGAAGTCTGGTGTAATCTTTACATTGAGTGGCAGCCACTCAAAGTGAATCACTCTAACAATATCCCTCCAAACGCTTAACAAGACTTTCCTCGGGCGGAGGTCTATTTTGGGCTGTGTTTTAGCCAGTTTACCTGCACTGAGCTATTGTCTGCGGCGTTTAACATTTTTATAATATATCCATTTTTCATTTCCAGTCACTAATCTGTCCAGAAAAAAAGGTTAGTTACGTTCACGAGAGTGCAGAGGAGGGCAACTGTCCACTCTTGCTTTAACGTTGGCTTCTGTCAAATCATGAGGTGGGCAATTTTCCAAGTTTTAACACATTTCAAAGCTGTTGCGGATGGCGATGAACTGTTGAATGTATTGAATTAAGTTTCTGTGCTAGTTCTTCAACTGCTTTAGCACAATCTTCATCACGTGCAGCCAGCAGCAAGTCAGTATTAAACTCAACAGGACGACCTGAACGTGACACATCACGTAAGCTGCAGTTACCTGAACTGAACTTCTGAAACCATCTTCGACATTTTCTTTCATTGAATGTCGTTCCTGCTACACTATCGCCTTTTTTTAAACTCATAAAGCATTCTATGCTTAAAGTGCTCCTCGGACACATCCATCTGCATAAGGGTTTATTTGATTAATGATTTGATAGAGTTGGGTTTGTTTCTTTTATTTGTTTTAACATTTTTATACACGTCCTACTAAATATTGCCGTAATTAAAGCCTTCACAAAGACAGAAATGGTGATGTATTTTCTGTATTTAGTTTTCGGGCATTACTTATGGGATGACCTGATACATATATATATATATTTGAAATTATATTGCCTCTTCAAATATTGTAATTTTTAAAAACCAGCTTTAAAATTTTTATTAAACACAAATGTAGCTCATGACAAAGTACAATACGGTAATTTGTAAACAGCAAGACATAATGTTCAGAAATCAATAAGACATATGATAGTACATTGTTTTCAGAATTTTGTTTGGCTTGTTTTCATCGAAACGTTTTGGAAACGTGAATTCAAGAATTGGCATAATATAAGCAAAACCCTAATATTAATATTTCACTGTAAAGTGAAACCTTTAAGTTTAGTACCTTGATTACATTTTTGGTCCACATTTAAGGGTTAATCGACTCTCAACGAAAACACACCTTGCATTTGTTTTCCTTTCGATTTTACCATCTTATTGTGGCTTCATTATATTTAACAAAATATTATCACTCGTAGTATTCAAAGTAAGAGTCGTTACTTGGATCGTCTCTAATTATTTTTACTGTGAATTCTATTTGGGAGTGTGATGAGCTTCAATGAACTTTATGAGAGAGAAGCCTTTGGAACTGCTTTCTCTATCGTCGAGCATGCTCAATATAATTATCGTGTTTATGCACAATATTACCAAATAACACAATTTCAATTGTGAAAAAAATTAAAACAGAACACTGGTGTCGACCTTAGATATCACACATCCTAATAAACTTTCCATGTACTTTAAAATGCAATAAACGTCTATTTCCAAGTCCACATTTAAAAAGACACAAAATTCCACTAAAGCTGTATTAGAAGGATAGACTACCAAGTATGTTGGCGAATTTTTTTATTATGATTCCTGTTTCCACAAGTATTATTCTCGGGAAAACAGGTGTTCATTTCGTGGTTTGGCTGTTAGCTTGTAAACTGTTAACTGTGAGAATAAGTTAACAAATCAGTTTACTAACTTCTTAAGAGAACACAAAAATATGCTCATTTTTATCGCAGTTAATTCCTGTGTTGGAGGAGTCCCTTTCGTAACAAATTCACCATTTGTGAATAAGAGCTTGTTAACAATCAGCTTAATTTGTGGTTTCGAAGCCCGTTGCTGTTTTTAACCATGCGAATTTCTCCGCTTTCATGGAGTACAGTGAAGGTGTCCTTCGTAGATATGTTGTTATTTTTAATAACCTCTCTATATAAGCACTTCTCTTCAGAATGATTTTTTTATAAACATCCAGTCACCTCCCCCCTCACCAGTGGCATAGCGGTATATTTGCAGACTCACACCGCTAGAAACCGGGTTTCGATACCCAAGGTGGACAGACAATAGACAGTTCATTGTGTAGCTTTGTTTTTAATTCCAAACAGACAAACAAAACATCCAGCTATAAGTTATTCTATGTAGGAATTACATTTTTAAATGATCAGGCGCCTAATGTGAGCCAGGTTGTCGTAATGACAGCAGTCTATAGAGAAACCCCACTATATTAGCCTCAATAAATCATTTATGTAAAATGCTATTAACATTACTTAATAATTTCCACTGATTCTCATTTTAGGATTTTTAAAGGACCTATTGTATGATGATCTTCTAATTTTCAAATTGATCAAAATCTTTTCAAATAAATTTGTTGATTTGTCTTCTTACAAATATAATGAAAACAATATTAAATGGTTTAATATTGGTGGCAGAAACGGTTTACAAACAATACTTTGACATTTATTTTTTCTATGTCTCTGGAGGGGCGGCCCCCCAGTGGCTCAGCAGTATGTCTGCAAACTTACACGCTAAAATCCGGGTTTCGATACCCGTGGTGGGCAGAGCACAGATAGCCCATTGTGTAGCTTTGTGCTAAATTCAAAACAACAACAAATGGAGGGGCGTAATATATTTCCATCTCAAATCACTTTGCTTGTCTGCTGTATAATGGGCTTTCTGTGCCATGCCTATCATGGCTATTGAAATCCGAATTTTAACGTAACAAGCCTTTAAACACACTTACCACTCAGCTACTTGAGTTGAAAGAATCGAATTACTTGTCTAACTTAATGAACAAAAGGATGCTATATTGTACTGGGAAAAACTTTGTTGAGTTAGATGTAAAAGTAATTGAGCAATACTTTCTACCTCTGATGCTCCCGAGAAGCTACAAAAAATTCCTCAGAAGAGTTTCATTTTACAAAGATTAATGCTAATACTGTAGCAGCTATTGTAATGGTGACGATAATGAAGCTGTTCAAACACATTTAAACTTCCAAAAAAGAAACATGAGGTTGTTAAGTATTTTTTTCCTTCATTAGATTAAAAGAATTATAATATTTTACACAGAGTAGGTACATCTTGCCAGTAAAGTTCAGAGAATGCACGAAATTTTGTTTTCTAATTATATACGTTAGTACCACAAAATAATAACTAGTGAAATCTCAAGGCATAAATTAGGACTGTTGGCTACATCATTGTTAAACGAGTTCAAGCAGCTTCATTAATTTTGAATTAATCAGCCAACAAAGTGGATTACCTTACGTGGACCTGTTTAAATGACTTTTTTACATAATTAATTTTCAAAGTCAGAATGTTGAAAGCAAAGAATTAGTTACCAGTATAGCAGCTATGTTTCATTTAGAAGAAGAGTTAACAGCGTACCAGTTTCAGGTTTAACTAATTAACCATGATAATTGCAATAGTTTCAGGTAACGCGTGACTATGTGTAGAAAGTAACAAATTACTTCCATTAGTTAAAGAACGCTCACCGACGGTATGTCTTGATGTTACAATTACGTATTAGAGAATTAATTCATAAATTTTAGTACTCGAATGAAAGATCAATCACTTTGTTAAGATGAGATTTTTAAACAAATTAACCTTTGGCGTGACAATATTAATGACATATACTAATAATCTGTTCAACTCTTCACACTACTTACAACTATAAAATAACATTATTAGAGGTATAAACACATCGTGTTCAAGAGGCAACACTACAATTAAATTTAAAAAAATATATTAAAATAACAATGATACTGATGTGCACTTTTATCTGTTTAACGTATAACACAACAGTGGAGTAATATAATCATTATTATAGATTAAGAACTCTAAGACAAGTAATTTGTCCATATAATGATGACACGCTTTACATCCAACACTAGTTTCATATTACACAGCTGTAAAACTGACAATATTGCTAATATAAACTATGATACCTTTAGCACACAAAATACAATTACGTATGAAACAAGTGATAAAATAATATTGTCGTCATTATAAACTACCTACTAAAATAAAAAGTCGTTAATATAAACTTTAATATGTCCATAATTAATAATATTTGTAACAGGGCATTAGTATTAGACCTATTATATTTTTAATACTATTTTTTCTCAGACTTTTAGAGCATTTTACGAAGAAGAAGAGTATATAACATTATTTAACCACACTTCGTGTCAAATATCCGTTACCGATGACGTTCCATGACAAATATAATTGATGTATGATTGTAATCATTCATCAGCAGTTTAAAAAGGCATTTGCAGCACATAATATCTTGAACTGAAGATACTGAATTTGCATATTAAACAATTATTAAAATAGTATTGACATTGTTTTGGGCTAATCAACTCTTGATGTGACAATGTCAGTGGTATAAGCTATAGTATAGTACAGTTTCTTCAATTGGCAACAATGCTGTTCATTTTAAACATCTGAACAGACGACAATATCACTACTATTTACTAAAATTTGTTTAACGTATAAACGTTATATTTTATAATCTGTTAAAGTGGTACCATTATGATAATAAGCTACAAACTCTACGACTGACAATAACAAATTAAACAGGTTCTAAAATCATAGCGTTACGATAACGTCTAAAATTTTAAAACTGACAGTAATACATTGTGCATTTTTGTACTATTAACCATAACAAGATAAAACCAATGTCATTAAATAATGCCAATGCAATATTTAGCACGAATTTATTTTATGTAAAGCAATTTTCGAAATATCAAATGTCTAGTCACGTCATCTCATATGCAAATAATTCAAGAACTTTCTGACGACCAAAAGTTTATTAAAGTTGGTAATTATGAGATGGTAATTTTACATTTCTAATATTTAAATATGGCATCTCTTCACGTCGCGTGAACACTGCATCTGATTTAGAGGGATAATGAAATAATAAATGCTCACCAAACCTTTATTAATAATTAAATTCACCACATTTTCCCTTTTTATAAATATTGTGTGTCCTTGATCTAATTCTCAGAGTTGTGGGTCGACCAGTATATAAGAAATAATTTTTCATATAATATTCCAACATTTGCAGCCTCCAATAAAACCTTGTACTCAACATCTGAGTGTTAACCGTTAACACCAGTAAGTTGTTTACTTTTAATAACTCCGATTAAGACAAGGATAAGACGAAAATATCACATCTTGTCAGTGTTAATTTTATAAGAATAAAGCTTATTTTTGGTCACTAAACTATATTGTCGTGTCACTTCTGTTTCAGAATGTTTCGTTGTCTTGTCTTAAAGATAGAAAACAGTCTTCTGTATATTATAAGTGTCTTATCACGCTCTTTTACAGAAATATTGCTTAAAAACTTGTTGATCATACTATCTTTCTGTTAGTAGCGCCATGCACAAAGCATTTTGCCAAAATACTATTGATGTTAAGCTTCATTAACCTCTCATTATTTTAATAGTTGTTCATCAAATAACTTAAGTTGTTGTTTTTTCTTGTATTATCCAAACATTGACCTTCATAAACCGAACATAAACTTACCATGATGACCAATTCCAAGCTTCACAATGCTATGAAACAAATTATAAGTCTATCAGTCCAACGTCTCACTGAATTTAGGGTTCAGGGTTCGCTCGAACTGCTTCTTTCAATCCTGATATCTAGTGGAACTTTGAAAACAATTCACCAAATTCCAGATAAAACAGTAATATTGCCTTCTGTTGACGTAACGTTAGTTGCGTAGAAAAGCGAATATTCTCCCGGGCTAAGGCCCTTGTATTTCGGTAGATCGAAGTAATGGCCAAGCATAAGCTGCTCAATCCATACACAACAGTAACATTCCTCTGAAAGTTTGAAACGCCCTCTTCAGGCAGATTATAAAGCGAGTAATAAGCCCCTATATGGGGTTTCGTATAATTGTGGAACTCTGGTAACTATCAAAATACATTTTATGTCTAACGTTAAAATTATTCATGGAAAAAAAAAGATAGTCTACGTAACAAAAGGTTTACTTGCTTTTATTTTAATATTCAAAATATGTTTTTCTGATCTTTTAACTATATCATAAATTTAAATACCTACAAAAAATACATCAAATGAGCTGGCAAGTTATTTGTCGGTTTTTGCTCTAAAGTTAAAATAATTCAGTATTTGACACCATAATAATCTGATTACTTTATTAATTCTTCAGCTGACACACGTACTTTCCAGGTTATAATATGAGTAACAGAACCTGTATTTCAAATTAGTGAGTTATATTATTGCCATCGTGATGACTGAAATGCATGAACTGTTTCGAGCAGAATTATTTCAATAATCAGACAAAGAATAACTCTAAATTTCCGGCTCTAAACGAAAATAAGATATTTATTTTACAAACGAAGGTCCTTTCAGTCTCTTAAGCATAGCAACTACGATATAGTGAAGAATGGGTCGGCATGGCCAGATGGGTTAAGGCACTCGACGAGTAATCTCAAGTTCGTGGGTTCGAATTCCGCTCGCACTAAACATTCTCGTCCTTTCAGCGTTCTTATAATGTATCGATCAATCCCACTGTTCGTTGATAAAAGGGTAGCCTACGACTTGGCGGTGGGTGGTGATGACTAGCTGCCTTCCCTCTAGTCTTATACTGCTAAATTAGGGACGGCTAGCACAGATAGCACTCGAGTAGCTTTGCGCGAAATTAAAAAAGAAACAACCAAATACTAAAAAAGTGAAAGTTTCTGCATAATTGACAATACTGGTAATAATAAAATGTTTTATTTTGTTGAAAAATCTAAAACACCATTTCTTTAATAGCAACATACTAGGCTTTACTTACCAAAGTTCAACCCTGTAATTTCATGTTTGAATGGCTGAGTATATGTCCGCGGAGAAATATAAAAAAATGAAATACTATTTAAAAGTTTGAACATTTGTTAATACCTTTTTTAACGAACGGAAATGTGATAACCTCAAGGGATATTTAACACTCCCCCAAACACATAATAAGATCTCTACTTTTTATTAAATAGCTATACTACAAGGTAACACATGGTAAGAAACTAAAGGAGATTAATAGAATAGCAACGAAGCGTGGTCTAACAGCTTTCTAGCGGAATCATTTAGACCGTAAACCCAAGAAAAATCATTCAAGGTGAATATTTTTTGACAGGTATCTCCTCTTTTGTATTCACATGTTAAGCTTATGTTTTAGATTTCGCTGATTCGTTCTTACGCGTATATTAGTGCTGCTTACCAAAGGGCTTTTTTCATTCTAAGCATTAATAAAATAATAAAAAAGAAAGAATCCTTGATAACATGAGTTATTAACGCAGAAAAGAGTTCATCTCAAATATTACATTTTATTATTTTCGAAACAGATATGGATAATTTCTCTTAAAATTCCCGTTTCATTTATGCCGTGAATAATACAAAGTAATTACAGAAAAATAACTAAATAATTAAAAACAAATTAAACTGCACAATAAAATAAACCCTTTTATTTAAATTGTGCAAAATATAATCGTTTGTCAAGTGTTACGATTCAATTACATTAGTTTGTCCTATATCAACACCCCGCCATTTATCAACTAGATATCTTATTACATTAGACCTTCTAAAGCATACATAAAAATATTCCTAGAGTTTTGGATATCTGCACATATGCATAACTAGCCTGAAGGGCTGACGATTAATCTTCCTAAGGATCAGAACTCACTCTACAAGAAAATTGCATTTGCTACGTCAACAAATCTAGTTCTCTTACAACATTTCCTTGTTGCAAACTGTACAAAGTGTACGAAGATTCTACGTTGTTTCATAAAGACAAATGGGTAAATGTGATTTACTTGTTGCAATGCCCACTAGTACACAAAGAACATAGTTTTATATTTATATTAATTTTTCTAGACCTCATGTGGTCCATCTGTGCCAACGTTTATGTAACTATTCATTGCTTGCACATCAAAATTTCTTAGTATCACATAATTTACTGAGGTTGACTGTAAAGAAGGTACTTCTAATAAAACCTAAATCCAAAATTTTGCGATGTAAGTTCGAATTTTGGACAGTAAAAGCAAGTCATTATTTCAACAAATTATTATTATAAAATATTAAAATAATATCAAAATGTCTAGTTATAGTCTCAGTTGATGTATTATGGGATATATTCTTTCCTGTACTTAAGTAAATATGAAGCTACTTTTCTAATTTATTTCTTGTATCTGGAATTTAAGATCTCTGATATTCGATGAATCACTAGAGCTCTGAAAACGCAATTAAACAAGTCTACAAAGTAAAAGATACAGCTTCTGATTTATAGGTTACAAATGTAATAAACATTATAATAAGATTTCTGTATTAAAGAAATCAATGAAACCTTTCAGACACGGAAAGACTTTTCATATTTTACTATTAAATAGACGAACAAAGTGTTTTAGTCTCGGCAAGATTTCCTTAAATGGGTTTTTTTTGAATGAATTAAATAGTGTTTCACTTGAATCAATACTTTTTTATATTCTCATCATGTCAATGTTAACAAAACCAATGAATCACGTGAGAAATATGTATATTCGAATTAATTCAGTAATAAATGAAACAATACTGTGTTGTAGTTAATTCAGTAATAAATGAAACAATACAGTGTTTTAATTAATTCAGTAATAAATGAAACAATACAGTGTTTTAGTTAATTCAGTAATAAATGAAACAATACAGTGTTTTAGTTAATTCAGTAATAAATGAAACAATACAGTGTTTTAGTTAATTCAGTAATAAATGAAACAATACAGTGTTTTAGTTAATTCAGTAATAAATGAACAATACAGTGTTTTAATCAATTCAGTAATAAATGAAACAATACAGTGTTTTAGTTAATTCAGTAATAAATGAAACAATACAGTGTTTTAGTTAATTCAGTAATAAATGAAACAATACAGTGTTTTACTTACGGTAAAACTTCCTGCTCCCCAGTGGCACAGCGGACTCATATCGTTAGAAATCGGGTCTTGATACCGGTGGTGGGCAGAGCACAGATAGCCCATTGTGAAGCTTTGTGCTCAGTTAAAAACAAAAGAAACTTCCTGCGTTTTAATTATTTCAGTATTAACTGCACCAATATAGTGTTGCTGTCACATCAAAACTGTCTATAATTTAATCACTTCAGTGTTAACTGAACCAATACAGTGTTTCACTCACATCAAAACTGTCTATAGTTTATTCACTTCAGTGTTAATTGAACCAATATACTGTTCCATTCACATCAAAAGTTTCTAAAGTTTAATTACTTCGGTATTATCTGAACCAATATAGTGTTCCACTCGCATCAAAAGTTTCTATAATTTATTCATTTCAGTATTAACTGAAACAATATAGTGTTATACTCACATCAAAAGTTTCTACGATTTAATCACTTTAGTATTAACTGAACCAATATAATGTTACACTTACATCAAAAGTTTCTATCGTTCAATTACTTATATTACCGATATAGTTTTCCACAAACATAAAAACTTTTACTATATTAATAGCTGCAATATTAATCAATGTAGTGTTCCAGTCACTTCAGAAGTTTCTATAATTTAATCACTTCTGACCTAACACAGTGACTTATTAACACCAAGACTTTCTGTATTTTAATCACCTCCGTAATTAAAGCAAACAATAAAACGTTACAGTAACAGCAATACTTTCTATTTTATAATAATTTAAGTACTAAATTAAACAAATTAGTTTTTGGTCACAGTAAAACATTTATATATATATATATATATCTTTAGTGTTAACTAAACCAACATAGTTTTTCAGTCACATTAAATTTTCTCTATATTTTAATCATTTCTGAAACAATACAGTGTTCATTCACAACAAGACTTCGTATGTTTTAATTACCATGGTAATACATGAAAATATAATGTTTCATTCATTGCAAGACTTTTTGTATTCCAATCATTTCAATATTTAATAAAAGCAATGAATGATTTCAGTCACGAAAAGACTTTCTTCATTTTAATTATTTCAGTATTAATACATGAATGAATCGATTGTTTTAGTCATAGCAAAACCTTTTTTTATATTTTAAGCAGTTTTGATCTAGTACAGTGTTTTAGTCACAAAAAGAATTTCTGTATTATGATTTATCGCTATTAAAGGAAGCAATAACGTGTTTCAGTCCAGCAAGACTTTCTTTCTTTCTTTTATTCAATGAAGTATGTCAGTCACATGAAAAATTCTACATTTAATCACTTCATAATTAACTGAACTAATCTTGTGTATCACTCACTGCAAGTATTCTACCAACAAAACATTCTATATTCTACTCACTTTACAATAAAATAAACCAATACAGTTTGTCAATTACTGCAAAACATTCAATATTTTAATCACTTCACTATTAAATAAACCAATACAGTTTGTCAGTGACAACAAAACATTCTGTATTTTAATCAATTCACTACTATTATTTTTTAAATTTAGAACAAAGCTCTACTAAGGCTATCTGCGCTATCCGCCCTCAATTTAGTAGTGTAAGACTAGAGAGAAGTCAGCTAGTCATCACCACCGACCGGCATCTTTTGAGCTATTCTTTTGCCAACGAATAGTGGGATTGATCATCAAATCATAGCGCCCCCACAGCTGAAAGGCCAAGTATGTTTAGTGTTATGAGTATTTAAACCCGCGACCCTCAGTTACAGGTCCAGTGCCTTAACCACCTGGCCATACCGGTCTGACTTCAGTAACAAATGAATGAACACATTGTTCCAGTCAAAGCAAGCGTGTCTGTACTGATATTCGAACTACTTCCGAATAATTAGCCATAAGAAAAGTTATCTATATAATCATTTCAGTATTAAAAGAAGCAGAAAAAATAATCATTCGTGACGAGGTTTTCTTTATTTTAATTATTTCAGTATCAGTTAAATAGATTTAGTGGTTGAGTACCGTCACCCTTTCTTTGTTTTAATCACTTCGATGTTAAATCAACCAATGTGGTATCTAAGTTACAGAAAGAATTACTACATTTGATCTCTTCCATATCAACTAAACCAGTATAGTCTATCAGTCCCAGCAAGAGTTTTTTTACGTTTTAAACACTTCAATATTAACTAAACCAATACATAATTTCAATTATAGCTTGCATTTGGTGAGGGGGCCTTCCAGAGAAGGTTATGTCTTTTCAGTATACCTTCTCTGAGACCTGAATGTTCACTCACGTGTTTGCTGTGTGTGGTGACCCGTGAAGGGGAGATGAGGATCATGGTGATTCAAAGGTCTAACCCCAACACACTACTTTGGTTTTGAATTTCTGTAGACATGTGACCTTGAGGTGTGCCATAAGGGTCAGGTGGCTGGTTGTATTGGGCTAAGCTAAATCGAGTACTATTGTTGGGCGCTCTTAATGGTTGTTGTAAAGATTATGTCCGATGCTGGGGTTTGAATACAGTGCTCACAAAACAGTAGCATCCTGCAGAGTCCTTGTTTGGCATCGTAGTGCGTTCACTCATAGTGCTCCACGTGGGCAATGAATCTTTCTTTTTTTCATTATAGATCCCCCAATCCAAATACAAGTAAAATAACAAAAAACAAATCATTAGTAAACGACTGCGTCTTGAAGACTCTGAACAACTGTCTCCACCTTCTTCTACATCTGTAGCTCATTTTCACATACTACATTCTTTGTCAGACAGATCTTTAAGGAATGTTCTTTTTTTATTCATAAAAGATTAGAGGGGCTTGCTGGCTCTCCTTAATCAGTCAAGAAACTATGTTCTGAGGACATCTTGGTGAAAACATTTACTCAAAAACACAGTGAACCCTTCTTGATCTTGAAAGTCATTGGGAATATATCCACTGGAGTTACTCCTTGTGAGTATTTTAAAGTAGCAAGAGGGATTTAAAGAATTCCCCGAGCTGAAGATCTAACTCAGGGGTGTTCTTCAAATCTCAGGTTTCTCAACCCAAGAAGTGTTTGCAGTAAGACATATCTTTACTCATAAGGACAGAATTATGTTGCCTACTAACGTGCTACCATGGGAGTGCAAACCGAAGTTTCTGTGCCTTAAACATATTCGTCCTCAAACCATATTAGGAGTGTTTTGCCTTCTATAGGTAATCGAGTTGACTAGTTAATGTCTATTCCTGTCTTTGTTCCCACAATTCCTTCCAATAGTTCCCTAGGTTCACTTCCTTCGCCTCCGTCTTCTGGAGTCCTCTGGTCCGTCCTCTCCGGCTCTGAAATGTAGAACAATTGTTCGTTCACGTCCTCAGTTGCTAGAATCTACTATTGACAGAGAACTGCTCTATTGAACCAGGGTAAAATCCATGGAGGATGACAGACATCTTTCTAATAAAGAAAAACGACGTGGACGTGAACCGATAAGTTCCTCACCTAGTTCTCCTCCACCTAAATAAAAATGTCTACTTTGATATAGTGGAGCTGTTGAGGTTTCCGTTCAAATCTGAATGAAATTAAGACATTCCTATCATTTTGTGTTTCAGCAGTTTTTATTATTATACCAAATGACAGTTTGTGTGATGGACCAGTTCATTGAAGGGTGACATTGCTGACCAGCCAGCACATCCCCTCCTTGTCTTTGCCACTCGATACATCGCCATCATTGTTTCCTAGGTTTATACCACCATTGTTTGTTTCTCTGCCTGCCTCCTGATCACCCGTCTGATCAATCAAATATTGATGCTCTCATGAAACAGTTACCGTCTCTCTATTTAATCCTGGGAGCCTTTAATAGACATGTTCTTCTCTGGGGTGGTGATGACATTGATGGAAGTGGTAGATTTTGGAATATATGCTCTCGGATTACAACCATTCTCTCTTCAATACTGCTTTTATCTTTAATAATACTTTTCCTACAAACATTTTGACCGGTTGTTTGACGCAGATAGCTTAGTTGCTTTGCGCCAATAGACGCCAACTAACCAACCAATCACAGCAGAACTTTCTATATTTTAATCAATTCATTAGTAACTAAATTCTTTTCAGTAACAGCAAGAGTTTCTATAATTAAATTATTTTAATATTAACTGAACCAGCACAATGTTTTTGTAACAGCAACACTTTCTGTATTTTAATATTTTGAGTATTAAATGTACCAATATAGTGTTCCAGTCACAGCAATACTTTTTATATTTTATGTACTTCTAAACCAATACAGTTTTATAGTCACTGCAAGACTTTCTGAAATATTTTGTTTACTCTAGTTATTTCGATATTGAATGAGCCAATACAGGATATTTGTCATAGCAAATCTTTATTTGAATAACTTCCGTATTATAATAATTCTAATCAATTCAGTATTAACTAAATTAACATAATGTATCAGACACAATGCGGCTTTCTGTAGTTTAAGAACTTCGTTATTAAACGAAAAAATATTTTATTTAAACCACAGCAAGAATTTCTGTATTCGAATAATTTCGGTATTGAACGAAACAACAAAAAACTTTCAGTCACGGTAAAACATTGTATATTTTAATCATTTTAGTATTAAATGGAACAATAAAATGTTCTAATCACAACAATATCTTTTGTATTTTAATTAGTTCTGAGTCAATGTAGCAACAGCAATTTTTTTAATTTTCTAATCATTTCAGTGTTAATGGAAGCAATAAAAGTTTAAGGCTCATGAATACTTTCTGTATTTTAATCATTTTAGTGTCAGATGAATATAGATAGTGCTTTTAGTCACAGCAAACTTTTCTGTATTCTAATCATTTGAGGATTAAATAAAGCAATACACTGTTTCAGTCACAGTAAGACTTTCTGTATTTTAATCATTTTAACACAAGATGGCCCAAGGTAGTATTTCAATCTCAGCAGTATTTCACTTATATTTACTTACTCCGTATTAAATAGGCAAATATATTGTTTCAGTCAAAATAAAATTCACTGTATTTTAAATTTGTACCATTTATGCTTTCACTCCTTTTTTCTTTCAGAGAAATGTTTCTTTCAGCACCAAACACAGTCGTTGCTATTTCGTGTCAAAGTAAGTAAATTCTACCCACATTGATTTGTTATACCTAGCTACAGTTGTGAACATCACAATTTGGTTTGATTTCAATTTCGTGCATCGTGCAAAGTCACACGAGGGCTATCTGCATTAGCCGTCCCTAATGTAGCAGTATAATACTAAAGAAGAGCAACTAGTCATTTCTACCCACAGCTAATTATTGGACTACTCTTTTACCAAAGAATAGTGGGATTAACCGTCACATTATAACGCTTCACGTCTGAAAATGTTTGGTGTGACAGGGGATTTAAACCCGCGGCCCTCAAATTAGGAGCCGGGCGCCATAACCATCTGGTCATACTTGGTCTAAACACCGCAGTATCGCCATATCACCATTTGTTCTATTACCAGAATTACGTAGCATCCTTATATTACTCTTCTCTTCATTTACCAGTTACAAACATACTAATTGTCTAGTTAGTTATCCTGAGATAAACTCTAACCATAGAACTTGAAATTGACCCAAAGTATAATAAATTATATGAGGTGTACTTACTGTTAAATAATATCCATGATTGACTACGTATTATTAAGCTTGCGCATTTTTTTATAATTTAACAAAATACGCCATTTCGATGAATAAAAGCCGTTGAGTTAAAGAATTTTATTTGGTATTATATCTAGTCAACTAATATTCTTGAAAACCATAACTAACATAATTTTCCTCTTGCGATTTAGTTTAGTCAGGAATAAAACTGAAATTACAAGTTCTGATTTTTCATACTTATTTCAAATCGCGTGATTAAACAGAGAAAGTTCTGAAGAATCTGTTTTCAACTCAATTATACCATTTTCGGTAACTTCAGAAAAGACTGAATAATGAATTTAAGCATTCACGATCAACCAAACCCTTTTGAGAAGCTTCAATAGTTAGAAGAATCTTGTGAGCATTCAGCGCATGCGTTGCATGGCTGTGCACCCTTGTGGCAATTAGAGACCATATTTACTGAAAATTTGAAAATCGATATATTATATTCTACTTTTTTTCGTTGACTTTAAATCAGACATAAGTAATAATATAGAGAAAATCTTTTTAAATCAACATTTTGGCAAAGAAATCTTACTTAAATTACATTTAAATTGCCTTTTTTTTTCCTTATTTGTTATGTAAATACAAAACTTCTATTGGACAGAATTTTCAATGTTCGTTGGTGGATTAACTCAAGCGTTTAAATAAATATCAAGGTATCTAAGAACGTTTCATAGACATTTCTACTTTTGTATACGTATGTACAGTGGCTGAAGTATGAAAGGAAAAGAAATAATTTGTTATAAACATATGCTATAAATAAACAGAAAAATAAATAATAAAATCATGGCCAGGTCAAAAGTCTCATTGTTACTTAAGGTTTCTTGGGACAACGAATTCATAATTAACTATTATAGGTACAAAAGTTTGAGCAGAATAAAAGTTTTCAAATGAGTGAATTGCTCATTTGTTCCGATTTCTAAGTGTAGTGCAAATGTTTAAAATTATTTCAAAACCAAGTTTGCTTTTTCTATGTCAAAGGATCACAGAATATGAGATGGTTAACACAGATTAATAATTCTACAAAGTAACTTGTAAAATTTAATAATTAATTTTATTCTTACACAATTTTAACATATTTTCGGAAGCCTTCAACGGCTTTCACTTTAGAAGTACACTCTATAAGCCTGTATCGATCGATATGTCATTTCCCACAAAACATTTCACTACTTTTACAGAGTAACTTGTACACATTTTACTACTCTCACAGAGTAAATTATGCCAGGTATTGTCTGCCTGATATCTCTTTACTATAACACATTTTGCTAATTTTACTTGTGTCTGTACTATGCACGCGTAACATTTCACTTCACCAGATTTGTTTTTTTAAATAAATAAAACATGGCCGAGCGCATTAAGGCGTGCACTCGTAATCCGAGGGTCGCGGGTTCGCGCCCGCGTCGCGCTAAAACATGCTCGCCCTCCCAGCCGTGGGGGTGTATAATGTGACGGTCAATCCCACTATTCGTTGGTGAAAGAGTAGCCCAAGAGTTGGCGGTGGGTGGTGATGACTAGCTGCCTTCCCTCTAGTCTTACACTGCAAAATTAGGGACGGCTAGCACAGATAGCCCTCGAGTAGCTTTGTGCGAAATTCCAAAACAAACAAACAAAATAAATCAATATTTTTCGTTGGTTAGCATTTAAAAGTTTCTTGTCTTTTTCACTTACTAGTTTTGTAGAATAAAACCACAGTACTATTTTCTTTAAAAAATTATTTAAAGTTTATCCAAAGGTAATGTAGGGAACACATTTTAGTTTAGTTTTCAGTTTTAAAAAAAATCTTTCAACGTGTTTGATATTTGCTCTTTCTTGTTTTTATGTCGGTTATAATCACTAAAAATTATAAACAATAAACGAGTACCGAACGTGATTTAGGGCAGTCAGATATTACCTTTACAATATGATGAGGATTAGAGCAGCCAGATATCACTCTTTACCATAATTCTTTGTCAATTATGATGCATTCATTTATCGTTGAACTTCAAGATATCAGTTCAGTAACTAGCAATACAATGTAACATATCTCATTACAAACAGATATTCTTCTTAATATTATAAGAAAGGGAAGTCACAGAATGGTAGGTCAAAATTTGCAGTCATCATACAACGAGCGATATGGGTAACAGGTAACAAGATAAAATATTCTAGTAATGGACAGATAATACCAATTGACACGTATATTCATCAGCTGCTAGTTATTGGTCCCAAGCAAAAGTAAACAAAATACTGATTGTTTATTTCTCTAAACACTCATCGTATCATAGAAGTGCTTGCAGATTCCCATTGAAATAATTAATCGGTAAATTTCCTAAAAATAGTGATGAATAACAAAAAATGCAGTCAATCTAATGCCTTGGATCATACCGTATGTACAATATGATTGTCTAGTGGGGCGTTTGTAACTATATTTTGTCACTTCATCTGTTATTCGAATAAGGAAAATCCCGCTGTGTTTATTTTTAAGTAAATGCATTATTGAAAAACGTGTTTGGGTTTCGTTGCAATGGATGCATCTTGTTTACTAGGGTACTTTGATTTGTTAAGTAGCTGTTGGAATTTTAGCTGCTGGATCTCATCATTCCCTGTCATTTTACTATACAGAAGGAAAGACTGTTACCTAAGTGAGCACTTTTTGACAGTTGTCATTTACTACGATAAATGTCAAATAAAAGATATTCAGTTCAGGCATAATAAAGTCATGTATGAATATAATACTGACAAAGAATATATACATATACATATACATATAAACAGAACAATAACAAATATACACTCAGACACATCCCTCTCGCATCTGCTTTTCCGGTCATACTCTTATCTTCGAAATATCTTTTTCAGTCACTTGACTGAAGAAGTCACGTTTTTCTTGGAAATTCTCTCACGTAAACAATATTTTTTGTACTTAGCAAATTTTTCACAGATTGTACAATCAACACTTACGAGGATTGACAAATCGATTTTGATATCTATATGAAACTTAAAGAACTGCAAAAAAATATTTGTTTCTGGAATGTAATTTTGAAAGGAAGCATTTGGATACATAATTTTTCTACGATTAATCGTTCATGACAAACAGAGAGTTACAGAAAGACAAACATTCAGGTATTATTCTACCGAAATGGGCCCAAAGGCCGCCACTCGCACCATCATACAGTAGTCATTCAATAGACAATAACGTGGAATCACATAAGGGACACTTAACGTCACACTTTGTACTGTTGAGGTTATTAAAGCTTGTACGTGCCATAAATCATGAGGAAAATTATGCACTTCGTAGACTACAGCGCAGCATAACAAAAGGAACTTCAACAGCAAAAAATAAAAATATTTATCACTCTTAATGTTGATTTTATTGACACAGAATTTTTTTCGGGTACCCTGAGAAAATACAACTAATGTATAAAGATGTGTTATTAAAATTAATGTTACTCCATGATACCATTCCTTAGCCTATTGTCTGTTTAAATTAAACATTTATGTATATCAGAGCCTACAGGCTGTTTAAATTAATTATCTATGTATTTATAAAAAGCCTGCTGACTGTTTAAAATTAATCGCCTGTGTACATGAGAGCCTAATGTCTGTTTAAAGCAATCATTTTTGTGTATAAGAGTTTAATATCTGTTTAAATTAATCATTTTTTATATAAGAACGCAAAGTATGTTTAAATTAACAATGTTTGTGTGTATATTCTTATAGCAAAGTTACATCGGGCTATCTGCTGAGGCCACCGAGAGGAATCGAACCCCTGATTTTAGCGTCGTAAATCCCTAGACCCAACCCTGTATAAATTAGTCATCTATGTATATATGAGTTTACTGCCTGTTTAATTTAATCATCTATGTATATAAGAGACTAATGTCTGTTTAAATTAATCGTTTATGTATATAAAAGCATAATGTCTGTTTAAATTAATCATATGTATGTTTCTTTTCTTATAGCAAAGTTACATCGGGCTAACCACTGAGTCCGCCAAGGTGAATCGAACTCCTGATTTTAGTTCTGTAATCCGTAAACTTACCTGCTGTATAAATTAATCATTTGTGTATATAAGAGCCTATTGTCTGTTTAAATTAATTATATATGTATATAAAAGCCTAATGTATCTTTAAATTAATTATCTATGTATATAAGAACCTAATGTCCGTGTCTGTCTGTCCGCAAAACTCCTCCCACAGCTTGAATCCGATATGACAGAAACTTCGAACGATTTTCCAACATCAAAGTTTCATTACAAGTCGGTCTTTAATAAAAAAAAAATATATTTAGTGCATCTGTTCACTTTTTAAAGAATTTAATCAAAAACAGCTTTGTATTATACCGAAACGAAAATTGTTACAAAATAAATCGTCGCTAAAATTTAAAAAAATAATAGGACCTTATTTTAATAATTTTTTTTTGTAAAATTGCTTCCTTAATTAAGAAATTGTACGTTTATTATTATTATTAACGGTATAATTTTTAACAAAATTTCTAAAATTGTGGTAAAGTGAGTTTAATGCACAACTTAAAACTGTCTCTAGTGCAGAATGACTGTGCTATTTCGGAAGGAAAGTGACTTTTTCTGATGAACGATCTAAACGTACACTATAACTTAAACTGTTCTGTGATTGAAGGAGTCACAAGTCCTTCATACGGAGTTCGTTGCATACAAATTTGTAGGAATTTTGTTGTAACTCGATCTCGAAATTTACACGAGCATGCTTTTCACCTCAATATGAATATAAAGTGAAAAAAAAATCGAAAATTATGATGCCCAAAATTGATAAACGGAAAAGTGATTTATCACAGGGAAAATCCGAAACTTTAAAAAAGAAAATTAAACGTTAGGATCCTGGTTATAGTAAATATGAATAAAAAGAGGTAAGCTTTCTCACCAAGCTAGAATACAAGATTCAGTGAGAAGAAGCCAAAATCAAACCGGAAATACAGAAGCACATCAAATTACTTGCCAAGATACAGTAAGAGGAAGCCAGGATCAAACCGAAAATACAGAAGCACATCAAATTACTTGCCAAGATACAGTAAGAGGAAGCCAGGATCAAACCGGAAATACAGAAGCACATCAAATTACTTGCCAGGATACAGTAAGAGGAAGCCAGGATCAAACCGGAAATACAGAAGCACATCAAATTACTTGCCAAGATACAGTAAGAGGAAGCCAGGATCAAACCAGAAATACAGAAGCACATCAAATTACTCGCCAAGATGTAGTTAGAGGAAGCCAGGATCAAACCGGAAATACAAAAGCACATCAAATTACTCGCTAAGATGCAGTGAGATAAGGTTAGGAGCAATTCCTTGACAGAGAACCACGCCGTTCAGCTCAGAAGATTCTGACCGTATGTTAGCGTTTCTGGTAAGTTTCAAACACTTTTTCATACTGTACGGTATACGATGTACTACATGCGTTGTACCGCATAAGCCATGCGACATATGCTTTACTACTGCAACTATGCCAAAACTCCTAAACAAAATTTGTTTGTTTAGTATTTGGTCTGCATGTATATGTGTGTATATGTATCTTCGTGTTCAACATGGGTTTTACACCCAAAAGATACTAATTATCTACAGCAGTATTTAATAATTCATTATAAAAAATTTTTGTTTCATAAACTGCACCTCAGTGCCAGTTCAGTTTTTACCTAAGTTTTACCTTAATATTTAAATGCCAACTTGATAAATAAATTCTGATGAAATTAATTACATAATTTACTTTATCGTAAAAAAAAAAATTCCATTCAAATTTGTCTGCGATTATCTGAAAAGAGATGGGACCGTTACATTTTTAAGTTTCTGTTGGAAGCTGGACACTGATAGAACCAGATATGGGTTCGATTATTAGAACTGACACACTGACAGAAGCAGATGCGTGTTGGATATCTGAAATCGACAATACAGATTTCATTTTGAATACATTTTTAACAAGTACTATTTTGATTTTGCCAAACCGCTTAAAAAAGATGCTTCTATTTTTTAACTTCATCATATAACCTTGGTAACGGCACTACAGTTCAAGGTTGTGACACTAAAGTGTCGATGAACCTGTTTATAGCTGAATACATATGTGTCATTAACAAATAACACAGTAAGTAGTTGTTACTGAAAATTATATTTTCTCATGCAACTATTTCAATAATTAAAAAAGTGGTTAATTGCTTCTTGTCGACAGGCTGATAAAACAACTTATAAGTTGTATTTATAAGGCTTTAAAACTTTCCTCGCTAATGATTCATGGAAAGATATGATATTTTAATTGTTTAGAACATATGTTATCAGTAAACAGCTTTATGCAAGATTATGTGTGTTTTTTTATATGTGTGTGTGTGTTATATAACACTTCTTTCAGGTAACAAAACCAAAACACAAAAAAATCATTGCACGTAAAAGATATACATGTAGAATTAGCAGGCAAATTTCTAAGCTGCAAGGATCACATTACCTTATTAAGAAAGGAATCTTATAAGAAGGACTCACCTGGGGCTAAATACACATTGTTTATTCAGATTTAACCTATTTATAAAGTTAATACATAAGAACAATAAAGTTATTTGGATCACAAAAAACTGACAATACATTTTATATATTTTGTTATGGAAGGTTTTGAAATTAAATAATTCAATTGATGTATTAATAAACTAATCGACTACTAGATTTCAAACTCTAACCAACGTAATTTTTGTTTACAGAGTTATAAAATAGGTACTGAAGCATAATTTTGGTTTCCTTTAAGACGTTCAGAAATCATTAACCCTGTAAACTGCATCTCTAAATTCATTTACTAAAAAGTTATTTTATTTAATATTTTAAAGAGCTGTTTTGTGGTATCTATAACGAACAAGTAATAAATCAGAGATAAGGTGGATTTTTAGATCACTTAGAAATTACGTATAACCAGACAGAACTAATTAGTTCAGCTAATTGGTTCGTAATCTGAAAAGTAATTGTACAATTCAGCTTGCTAATTATGAATGTGTGTGTGTTATACAAAAATAACAAATCCATCTTGCTTTATCCACCGATCTCATAACAAATCTTTCTTAAAGTTGTTATTTTTAGGAGACTAAAAATACAATTATTTCTAATTTTCGTTTTTTTAATGCTATTCAAATAAAATTTCTATGAAAGGAAACATCTACGTGATATCTAATTGTAGAGTTTATTTGAATTATTTATATATTTTTATTTCTGAGAAAATTTTCTATTAAATATTTAAGATCGATTTTTGGGAAATTTTGGTAATCTGTATTTAGACTCTTTAAATGAAATATTTTACAAACTTCTAAGTTACTAGTGATATTAACTTTATAAGGTGAGCCTAAAACTTTAATGGACACAGAATCACAGTGTAAGTTACGTAGATTATCAAGTTCTACATTATTTAGAAACAAAAAGGTTTATTCTTATAAACCAAAGGTCCGCTGCAAATTTAATATTTATAACTCTTAACTAGTCGTGTAGATGGAACCAGTTACGTGTAGACTGATCGGACTGATGTAAGACATCTCACGGTTTTACTTCATCGAGGGAGTTATATTTATGTTTGTCATTCAGTAAAGTTTGTTTTGTAACAAGTGATTTTAAATTTGTATAAATCTTCAGTCAAAAGTTGAAAGGTTTAATAGTTAAACGTTTTATACTTCTTTTAAAAGAAAATTTATCAAAGGGACATGTGGACCCGGCATGGCCAGATGAGTTATGACGTGCGACTCGTAATCTGAGGGTCTCGGGTTCACATCCCGTAGCGCCAAACATGCTCGCCCTTTCAGCCGTGGGAGCGTTATAATGCTACGGTAATCCCACTATTCGTTGGTAAAAGAGTAGCCTAAGAGTTGGTGGTGAGTGGTGATGACTATCTGTCTTCCCTCTTACCTTACACTGCTAAATTAGGGACGGTTAGCAGAGATAGCCCTCGAGTAGCTTTGTGCGTAATTCAAAAACAAAGGGACATGTTTCAAGTAATTAATTTAATAAACAAATATTGTAAAGTTTATAAATGGTAATCAATTTTTTACTTATTTTACTGTTATCTGTACATATTAGTTTATTTTTAAACACTTTATTAGAGAAGTCAACATCGTAAGAACCTTTATAATAAAATATTCATAATAAAAGGTATGAAATGTATATAACAGATCTTGGTTTAAGTTAAAAAATGTAATAAGTTTTACATTGAAGTAAATTAGCGTCCTGCCCCCCAGTGGCTCAGCGGTATGTCTGCGGACTTACACGCTAAAATCCGGGTTTCGATACACGTGGTGGGCAGAGTACAGATAGCCCATTGTGTAGCTTTGTGCTTAATTCAAAACAGCAACAAAAATTAGCGTCCTAGTTTATTGTTTCTATGTGGTAATAAAAGCGTATTCGAATAGATACATTCGGAAGTATTTGAAATCAGTGGAACTTATAACATTAATCTTATAGTGTTGAGTTCTGTATGTTAAAAATATGGAATTTTTCTTGGCTACTTTTTCAAATTATTAAGACAATTGTCATACACAGAGTATAATAGGTTGTTTTGAAGCTAAATTTAAATATATATAACATATTTTGTTGGTGTAGTATGTATATATATATATATAGTGAGCTACGTCATAGATGAGCCAAAATAAAATATTTTAGGATAGAGATAACAGCAGCTATTGAAAAGCTGTTGATAGTCACTTTAAAATCATAAAATGGAGATCTTCCAGCACTCGGACTAACCAAAGTCGGAGTGAGACTCTGATTCCGTAAGTTTACAGACATATATTTATTAGAAATACTTAATTAAATGCTCTGATCATCTTTGGAACAAAAGATTTATATTATTTACTGAAGGTTTGCAAAATGTCGTATGTACAGTTTTATAGTTATGTGGTGGTTGCGAGGTTGATCCAAATAATCGATTCTATGTAGAAGGGTTAACTTGGTAATATGAATCTTCCATAAGGTTAACACCATTATAAGACAAGTATAACACACTGTGCAAGCACATTAGCATTTTTTTGTTTTCTGAGTTTTGCGCAAAGCTACACGAAGACTATCTGCGCTAGCCGACCCTAATTTAGCATTGTAAGACTAGAGGGAAGACAGTTAGTGATCACCATCTACTGTCAGTTCTTGGGCTACTCTTTTACCAACAAATAGTGTGATTGACCGTCACATTATATCGCCCCCGACGTCTGCAAGAGCGAGTATGTTTGATAAGATGGAGATTTGAATCCACGACCCTCAAATTACGAGACGAGTGCCTTAACCACTTGGCCATTAGCATTGGTAAAATAAAAATTATGGGATTTTATAATTTACAAATTGTCTTCATAAAGGATTTAAGTGACTTCACAGAGGTAACAAACACAACTTAGACAAGTTCACAATATTTACAAGTTATCCATCTATAAATATATATATATATATATATACTTTTTAAGTTTTTGAGTGGAGATTATTTGATTTAAATAACTGTTACTCTTTAATTTTCCGAATGTGTAAGAAAAAATTCCCTTCTTAATTTTTTGAATGATATGTTATTTTAACCTAGGCATACTAGGTTTCATTATACAGTCCATATAAGTGTGTTTATAATATGACGCTGAAACATCATCTGCAGATTACACGTTTTACTTGCAAAGGCTGAATGTAATCAACTGTGTATTACAAACATTACACGAGTCTTTATCCCATCAATACCTGTCAGATGGAGGAACACTTTATTATTCCGTCTAAGCTCTATTTTATTTCAGTTTTCTTTATGTTATTTTACATGTGATATTTTTTTTAGTCTTGAGTGTAAATAGATATTCTAAAAGGTCATTCGAACGACAAAAATGATATTAGCTCGCTCTCGCCCTACGCTAGTACAGCGGTATGTCTATGGCTTTAGAACACTAAAATCAGGGGTTCGATTCCCCTCCGTGGGCTCAGGAGATAGGCCGGTGTGGCGTTGTTATAAGGAAACATACATACAGCTCTCTCTCACTTCTTTATAGCTTTAAATCAGTGTAAATGTTATATTTTTAATTTGGTGTTAATTTACTCACATTAAATCATTACTGTTGATCCAATATTCGGCTGAACAAGTTCTCTCTCTGCATAATTTTTTCAATTTAAAAAAATAAACATCTAATTTTTAAGTTTAATAAAATTTCGACATTAATGTTCATATAATAACTTCCGTATACGAGCTAAGTGCTAAAAATAAAATGATTTACGAAGATATACAAATTTACTTGATTTAATCAATTATAACACATTAGGTTTCCTTATGAAATTATTTAGTTAGCATTTATATCAAAGTGTATGTTATATTGTTATGGAACATTTCAAATATTTTTACAGACGTAATATTTATGTAAAGAAGTCACTATATGTTTTGTTGGTTATTGTGCTCTCCTGCTATCAAAATTCGGCATTATTAAATACGCACACTTGGGCTCAGGTGTTTATTCCCTTTAACGTATTTGTTGAAAAAACCGCACCAATTGTTCCCTTAACAATAGTTCTACACTTTTATTATTTCACAACTTTTACATAATTAAGCTTGGTTCAATGCTCCTCAATTTTCTAATCACTTTATTAAAATATTAAAATTCGTTGTTTATTTACTTAAACTTTCAAAAAGCCATCCATTTTTTTTTCATTTCATATACTTAAGGGCGGCTGTTAAGCAACACAGGTAACCAACTATGGGACTACTTTTATCTGTTTGAATATTGTAACTGACAGTCACTATTACAATACACCCTAGTCAGAAATACAGGGCTTGTTTCTGCAACAATTAGATAGAAATATTTCGACACAAAACAATAGACTATACCGACTCAAGTCGAAAGTTTAAGGGTTAACAGTAATTTAATTTTAGAGTCTTCTGCCATCTAGTGACAATTATTAACATCTTACAAATCTTTTTCTTTTATATATGTGTGTTATGTTAGATGCCAAATATAAGTGTGTACATTTCTTCTACACAAAGGTATGTCTTTGAATCAGCCGTGATAAACAAAGTGTGACTTCTTGTAACACGTGACAATCTATTAACACAAAGATCAAGGACAAATAAAATCTGTCAAAGTGTCCCAAACATCAATATTCAATATAATAATAAAAAAACTAGATGTCTAAGGAAGCATCCCAAGCCACACATACCCAAATTGTTTCCTTACGTAATATACCCATAACACACCATTTTCATCCTTTAAATAGTCATCTCGATGTCACACCATAAAGTATAGATTTGTGTCTCTCTTTGCACTCTGACTGAATTCGTTAACAAAAATATATGAAAATATATTTTTTGTTTACAAAAAAAAGAATTAGAGACAAACAAAGAACACAGATATGTTTATTCTCAAAAAGAACGATTAGGGACAGTTGCAACACACATATATCTTTATTAACAAAAACATAATCATAGATAAAAGCAAGACATAGGTGTAAAACAAGTTCATGTGTTTACTGTGGACGTGCTGAATCGGTGGCAGGAGTTTTTCTTTTTTGAATTTCGCGCAAAGCCACATGAGAACTATCTGCGCTTTCCGTCCCCAACTTAGCAGTGTAAGACTAGAGGGAAGGCAACTAGCCAGTCATCACCACCCACCGCCGACCTTTAGCTACTCTTTTACCAACGAATTGAGGGATTGACCGTCATATTATTACGCCCCCACGGATAAAAGGACAAGCATATTTGGTGCGACGGGAATTCGAACCCGCGACCGTCGGATTACGACTTGAACACCTTAACCCACCTGGTCATGAGGGACAGGTGGCAGGAGAGAGATGTAAAACCTTTAATGATTCTAATAGTAGAAAAACACCGTACATAAAATCATTTGTTTTTTGTACGAGAGATGTAAAACAATGATTCTGTATAGGTATCGAAGCCCTGTTAATAGAATTTTTATCCTTAAGATTTACCGTTGTGATCAGAGGTGTTCGTGTTACGTAAAAGAAAAGTTAGATTCGCTATTACAAAACAACAAAAATGTTTCTATCTAGAAGCAAGTTCCAGACATTTACACGTTCTGTTCACTCCAAATTCTACATATTTGTGTATTTTATTCGTTCTCTTTCGCCAATACAAAGTGTAAATGTAAATGTTAAAATAAAAACTGTTTGTTTGGGAAATTCTAACAAAGCTACTCGAGGGCTATATTTGCTAGCCGTCCCTAATTTTGCAGTGTAAGACTAGAGTGAAGGCAGCTAGTCATCACCACCCACCACCAACTCTTGGGCTACTCTTTTACCAACGAATAGTGGGATTGACCGTCACATAATACACCCCCATGGCTGGGACGGCGAGCATGTTCAGCGCGACGCGGGCGCGAACCCGCGACACTCGGATTACGAGTACACGCCTTAACGCGCTCGGTCATGCCAGGCACCAACTAAAAACTACCAAAGAAGTTAAAAATAAATCAGTTGCTCTTCAGAATGATACTGTTTGTTTCGGTTTGTATTAAGACAAAACTATGTTGAACCATTTCTTTGTGTAGAGCCGGAAATCGAGTTCCAAATTTTAGTGCTGTAAATCCATTAATTTACCGATGGCTCATTGGAGGATCTAAAATTAAACAAACAAACGCTAAATTTAAATTACTAAGAAATCCAACTAACTTAAAGGTGTCTAATTGCCTAAAATACTCTAAAAATTTAATCTTGAACCTGAATTTATGTATCAAAACAACAATAAAAAAAACAAGTCGCCCGTGACACGTTCCAAATCAATATACCTGATTCGCCAACCAACGAAAAAAAAAAATTCTATCTCCAAATGTCGCAATGAAGTAACATTTATCTCTTTTGTAAGAAAACCCTTCTTATGTCCAATTAATCGGTACTAATTTTGTGTGAAACAGAGTAAAGAAAGCTCTCTTGTTAACTGAATCCTCTTTTTTATCCAAACTGAAATGAAATGAAAAAAAAGAAACATACGTTTCAACAAAACGGCTACCTAACACCTGGTACCGTCTTGTACCAAATATCACGTACCTATTTAATCGTCACATTCCCCGAGTAACTCGAGAACGAAACGGATATTCGTATTATTTCATATCAGACTGTTGAAATGAACACTGGAAAACCGCCGGGTTTTTTTTTCTTTTTTACTCTGGATGGATTAGGGAAAGAATGTAGGGAGACGTGACAGCATCACAACAATGCTATGTGAAGTTTTTGTTAAGATGCGAGATCGTAAAAGTAGTGGGTGTTCAGACGAGGCAACATGCACTGTAACGTTTCTATATACAATGCTAAGAAATTGACTAATGCATTAAATTATTTGTTTCATTTCTTTCTAAATGCACTATTTTTAAAACCATACTTAACATTCATTTAAGACGACGTAACTAGAAAATGTGTCTAAAATGTTGGTTGGAAACCAACCATTTTACCTCTCTTTATTTAATATTGTATACAGTGTAAATCTGTATTTTAAAATAATTATTTGTTTTGTTTTATTTCAAACAACACTACTTCGGGAACATCAGTTTTCCTTAATTTAGCTCCGTCCAACTCTTTTGCTAGTATTTCACCAACGTAAGTGGGATTGACCGTCACATTACAGCGTCTCCATAGCTAAAAAGACCACTGATCTACGACCTGCAGGTTGCATGTCACTCGTCCCAGCCACCAGGCCATATCAGGTTAAGATTTGAAAGAATCAAATCTTAGTGTTTAAGTGATATGTTGATGTCCTTTCTCATCGTCATTGACACACCCTTGAAATATCTCACAAGTAACCTTTGACATGGGATTAAAAAACATCTAGTCTTATTTTACACAACACTAATCATGCTTCATAGTTATTGTTAAAATGAAATAACTAATGAATTGTTTTTGGTTTAAGGAAATATTTTGTTATTCATAATCTTCAATCAAGTTTCAACTCGCATGACTTGTCTAACGTTGTATCAAGATATTTCATCTCAAAATAATTTAAAGCTTTATTTCCAAGTAGATCGAATTATATCACTTTAAAGTTCTTATCATTATCCACCCCTTTAAATTGTGCGTGTGTGTTTTCTTATAGAAAAGCCACATCGGGCTATCTGCTGAACCCACCGAGGAGAATCGAACCCTCGATTTTAACATTGTAAATCCGAAGACATGCCACTGTACTAGCGGAGGGTATCCACCCCTTCTCTTGAAGTTGTTAGTAAAGCAGTAGTTTTGAATAAATACGTAGAGTATGGGCATGTGTTAGGAATGGTTTCTTTTGAATTTCTTGCAAAGCTTCACGAGAGATATTTGCGCTAACCGTTACTAATTTAGCAGTGTAAGGCTAGAGGGAAGGCAGCTAGTCATCACCACCCACCGCCAACTCTTGGGCTACTCTTTTACCAACGAATAGTGGGATTGACTGTGGCATTATAATGGCCCCACGCTTGAAAGGGCGAGCATGTTTGGTGCGACGGGATTCGAATCCGCAATCCTCAGATTACAAGTCTAGTGCCTTAATCACCTGGTCGTGTTGGGCCCGAAAATGCTTGAGGGGATATTTACAATCAGTAAAAGTTATTCAAAGTTTTGGGAAAAAAATACAAATCTAGTGACAAAGAACGTGTTGTGTGTGTTACGCGAAAAGATAATGTAGTAATGCAACTAAAGTTGAATAAAATAGTTTTTGTTGTTGTTTCAAAGTAACAATAATTTTAGAACCATAAAAGTGAATAATATTCAGAACGAACATTCAACAGTCTTGAAAAATACAAATTTTTCTCGTGACCTGGATGTTTGTATCTTCGTTGCCTCGTTCTCAATGTTTTTCATCTCAAGTTACTTTATCTACCTTCTTTTGCGATCGCATTTCTAGTTCAGATTTTCTTTCAGCGTCACTCGATCACCTGATTTTTTTCCATTTCTGTTTTTATTTCCATAACTTTATTTTTTTTGTCACGTATCCTTCGCTCATTTCATGTACTAAATATGATATATTTATCAGACGGTACTAAGATGTGTAGATTTTCTTGATATCCCTGTCATTTATATTCTTCCTGACCAAGCATTATTTACACTTTGTTTTTGTTTTTTTGGAATTTCTCACAAAGCTACTCGAGGGCTATCTGTGCTAGCCGTCCCTAATTTAGCAGTGTGAGACTAGAAGGAAGGCAGCTAGTCATCACCACGTACCGCCAACTCTTGGGCTACTCTTTTACCAACGAAAAGTTGGATTGACCGTCACATTATAACGCCCCCATGGCGGGGGCATGTTTGACCGACGCGGGCTCGAACCCGCGACCCTCGGATTACGAGTCGCGTGCCTTACGCGCTTGGCCATGAATATTTACCACAATTCTTCTGTACTTTTGAGTCTCAAAATTAGAATTTTCAAATGACTGGGCCCGGCATGGCCAAGCGAATATCTATTCATCTCTAATTTTAAAGTGACTAGTGGGAAGGCAGCTATTCAAAACATCAACTATCAACACTTAAGTTGTTATTGTTGACACAATGCTGTAATTTAGTGGCCATTCTTATATCGCAAGCACGTTTTATAGGCATAGATTAGCTGTATGGTAGACCTCTAGAATTTAGAGCTGGACGATCCTGGTTCGAATCAATGGGATACAACCTAATATTTTCCCACACTTCATTCTGATTCTATAACAGTGAAAGTAAATCCTTTAGTGTGATTGATAGTTGATAAAGTGCTGTTCATTAAAGACAATTTTTCTTCTTAGTAGTTCAAAATTAGAGATAGCAAAATATAAATATAATGTGGTTGTAAATATAAGATACAAATACGATTTTTTTATACGAAATGTCTAACAACCATGACGAAATATCAGGTTTAGCAGCAAAATTCAATTCATTTTTCCTGGGAAAAATAAGGTCAGTGACACCAAGTGATCCATTAGATATTCAGGTATTAATTTACAAATTAAAAAGATCGAATAGTCTTCATTAACTATTTATCCGTAAAAGAATTAAATGAAATAGATAATTTTGTCTGTTTTATGTAAAGTTCTATTGTACTTTTCACTAACTTCTATTGTTTCATTGTCACACATACTTGTCGACTTATTCAAAATGTGGTAAAAATAACCAAATAAGGCTGTTATTGTTATTCTAATAAGTCATAATATTTTATAATACAATTTTTCTTTCACATGCAGATGTTATTTCAGCTTTTACCTATATTAAAACTACTTATTGAAAGGAATAGTTACTGTCCGTCTCCAGCTACTACAATGACATTTCGTGCTGGCTTATTATTGTAAGATACAATAACAAACTCTCTCGAAGTGAGTTGATGAAACTTCTGCTGATCCCAATAATAGTTTCTTCTGCTTGTCCTTTGTTATTACTTATATATATAAACACATTGGATTTTGTTTGTTTAGAATTAAGCACAAAGCTACTCAATGTGTGTAAGTCCGCAGACATACCACTGTGCCACCGGGAGGCTGGATTCATTGGAATAGTATGAAATAAATGGTAAATCAGAAAATCCTTCTATCACGAATCAAACGATTTTCATAACTATAAGGAAATTTACTCTGCACATTATCTTCAGTCATGTGAAACTTTTTTTTTCAGTAACTATTAATGATATTTTAAGCAGTCTGAAAAAGTTAAGGCTCGTGTTGAATATCACAACACTTCAGAAAAAATGATATAACTGTGAACTTCTTGAACTGAACAAAAAATCACTCTATGAAGAATATCATAAATCAGTCACAGACAGTTGATGTCCAGTGTAGCCTACTTCAATTTTTCTCGCGTGATTGTTTACATTTAGTTTATTTCTATAATTTCCTTTCTACGCACGTGCTTGACAATAATATTCAGTAAAATTATAACAAATCCGCCAAAATCTATTCTTTTTAACCTTATTTTTAAAACTGATTTAAATATAATTTAAAAAGCAGATATTTTACTCATTGACCCAGATAAATGTGATATATGAAAATGGAATAATTTCTTCTTGACATTCAGTAGACTGTGTTCTATTCCGAAGTTAAGAAAAAGAATAACTAATCGTTTATCATTAAATTTTAGTGTTTATTATTAATTATATACTTTGTAGGTGTAAGAATCTATGTTGTTGTTGTTTTCTCATTCTAAAGGGAGAATAATCTTTTAATATATTTCTGTCCTTTATGTTTTCGTTAGGCAATAATACTTATATTATTTTATGATTGCTTTTATATTAAACAGATGGCAGCACATACCTAATGATATATAAAGATTCTAATACTTTTTTGTGCGTGTTTTGTTTTGTTTTTTCATAGCAAAGCATCAGACTATCTGCTGAGTTCACCGAAGAGGATACATTGTGTTTTGTCTTTTGTTTGCAGTGATTGTTATTAGTTTAAAACAGTGCAGTTTTAATTTTATTATGATTCCGAAAATATATTTGTATTAACTCGTTTTTCTTTAATATGATGAAATAATTCAAAGAATTAAACAATCAACCACAAAGTGAAATATTTCAAACTAATTAGTCATGCCAACTTCTTTCCAAATCCACAAATAATTCATGATAACAAGAAACCCACTTGAAGTAAAAATGTATTCTCAAGACACCTGGTACGGGTATTAACACTTTAATTAAAATAAAGAATAGAACAACGTTTCGATCTTCTAAGAACATTTTTTTTGTTAATGTGAAGATGACCTAAGACGATCAAAACATTGTTTGTCTTTATTTTAATTAAAGTATTAATACTCGTACTAGTTGTCTTGAGAATACAAAATTCCACAAACAATTTGCTTACTATAATGAGGTATTGTCGCCAGCTGTTCTACAAATAAAACATGAATCTGTTGAATGGCTGCACGAGGAAGTGTCATTTATCTGTATAATATTATTGATTTATATATTTTTAGTTATCTGCACATGTTTGTAACACTATTGTAAACGGGGTGTTTTGAACTTTGGTATAAAAAGAATGAATTTTATTGAGAATCTGGTGTGTGAACCTGTTTTGTAAAGTTTTTCTAACTGCTTATACACTGACAGAACGACAAGTTGGAGTCGCCACAATTTGATATAATCTCAAAGCCTTTCCCTTGTTTTTGCAGCTAACCAACATCGATAGGTAGTGATTGTCAGCCTGTGAGATGAATCATCGTCTAGATTTCTGTTAATGTCGAGATAGTTACACGTGTTAGTAACAATGATCTAAAACACTTCATGCCAATTTGCAACAGCTTGAAGTGATTGGTTTTCTCCCATTTCTCAGAGTGTTCTCGTCCAAATACCTCTGCTGAGATTATTTAATGTTTCAAGAACAATTTGGATTTCTCGTAGCCGTGTTACTTCAAAATGATAGATGAAACAAAACTGTCTGTTATAAACAGCATAAATTGAGTTACTAAGCATTCTCTCTCCAAACCATATGACTAGTTATCAAATGTTTAATTTTCATAAAAATGAGCTGACCGGATAATTAACTTTCATTAACTGTAGATAACTTATTATCTTTTCATTGCATGGAGAAGTATTTAAGTTTCGGTAGTTTTTCACTTTCTTCACAACTTATTTTGGCCTTCTCTTTTCTGTTGTTTCATTGGTTACTCCTGCTTAGACTTTACAACCATAACTCCTCCCTTGCTGTTTCGTCCATTTTTTCGTTGCTGTTTTTTCCCTTCACTGAAGTGTAGCACAACGGAATGTCTGCGCAGAGCACAGATAGCCCATTTTGTAGTTGTATGCTTAATTCTAAACAAACAAAAATCACTCAAGTCTCCCTGTGGATTAGCGTTAAATTTACGAAATTTCAATGCAAATATTCTGAGCTCAACTCATCGTGGTGAAGAGAGTGCAGATAGCCAGCCAACTGTGTAGCTTTGCATTAAGAAAATGACATTCTTTTACTTGGGCTCTTCAAAGAAATTCCATTTTCTTCCTTAATAATTTTATCATTATTTTTATCTTAGAATTTTTTTAAGTTAGTTGTTGTTGTTTTGAATTAAGCACAAAGCTACACAATGGGCTATCTGTGCTCTGCCCACCACGGGTATCGAAACCCTGATTTTAGCGTGTAAGTCCGCAGACATACCGCTGAGCCACTGGGGGGCTTTAAGTTAGTTGTTTGTCTGGTTTTACTTGATACATTATATGTGAAATCGTTTTCTTAGTATCTTCAATACTTAATATTTTACCTCGTGTGAATAGAATTTTCAGACTAAATTTTTTGTTTTTTTATTATTATGGTTCGTGATTTCTCTCTTTTGCTCAGTCTCATGAATTGCTTTTTAAAATATAATCGTAGTTTCTTCAATCTCTATTATGGCTTATATCACTTAAATGGTTGGCGCAATTTCAAGCTAAGTATATTTCTAAACTGTTAAATTGTTATAGATTTCAGTAATAGAAATACGGATTTAAAATCACTGAACATAACACAATGCTTGACTAAAGAATCGTGACTTTCAATTAATATATAACACAATGCTTGACTAAAGAATCGTGACTTTCAATTAATATATAACACAATGCTTGACTAAAGAATCGTGACTTTCAATTAATATATAACACAATGCTTGACTAAAGAATCGTGACTTTCAATTAATATATAACACAATGCTTGACTAAAGAATCGTGACTTTCAATTAATATATAACACAATGCTTGACTAAAGAATCGTGACTTTCAATTAATATATAACACAATGCTTGACTAAAGAATCGTGACTTTCAATTAATATATAACACAATGCTTGACTAAAGAATCGTGACTTTCAATTAATATATAACACAATGCTTGACCAAAGAATCATGACTTTCAATTAATATATAACACACTTCGTCCAACATAGAATTTTTTTAATGTGTCTCATTACCGTTATCTGGAGGAAAGTCAGATACATAGATATAAGACTGAACCTAAAGAGGAGCACGAGATGTAGGTTCGTTATTTTTCTTTTTTAAGTTATTTTAAAGAAAGATGATTTCAGTAAACAGTCATGCTTTACGTACTTTGAAAATCGGTAAATTTTACATTGCTTCATTATAAAAAGAGCTGAACAATGAAGATTGTGATTTCAACAATCCATAGGTTTAGAAAGAACAAGAGATTAAAGATGGCAGTTGTAACAAAATCTAGAAACAAAAAGTGGAAATGCTTTAAAATGACTTGTATATGTTAAGTACCAGTATATGTTAAGTGCTTTATGCCACGATGAGGGTCCTCAAAACAAAACCGAAAAGTATAAGAGATTACATACTGTGCAATTACTCTAAAAATCGTCACATGCATTTCCACTAATAAAGTTCTCAACTCCACAGCGAGGTGCAGAGCGGTAGAAACTCCATTAAAAACACCTTTCATATTCACGTCTTTCACCATTATCAATAAATACGAAATCATACACTGAGGTTTACATCAGATGAATCTTGTTGCCTATTACGAAGCGATTTTAATTTGTTGTATATTCAGAATTAATTTCCAGTACCGTCAACACACTAGCAAGGATTACTTTTAATATCTACTCTTAAACCACAAACATTTAAATAAAGGTAGAACGACATTTATTATGAAATGTTATTCACAAAACTTAAACGACCTTTTCAAACAGACGAATTACAGTTCGTCCTGTTTTTGTACATGTGCTTAATTACAGTTCCTCGTGTTTCTATAAATCTGCTTAATTCACGTGTACTTTTACGTGATCGCTTGCAATGGTTTTCTGTTGCGATTCTAATGACGTTACTACTGAAAATCATTTATATAGATGAACAATATCCTCTCATAAAATAATAAGACACCGCACAGTTTAAACTAGATGAACGCCAACTTTTACGTTTAGGTTATTTCCACAAATCTTAACCCATCACAATATCAATTTTTTTACCTTTCTGTCCTCTTTATTGATGTTGTTGTTGTTGTTGTTTTGAATTAAGCACAAAGCTACACAATGGGCTATCTGTGCTCTGCCCACCACGGGTATCGAAACCCGGATTTTAGCGTGTAAGTCCGCAGACATACCGCTGAGCCACTGGGGGGGGGCCCTCTTTATTGAAGACGATCAAATCATAGGAAACCGATTTTCCTCAGGTTTTTAACTTTTCAGTCAAGTAAGGTGTAATTGAATTATATTTTAAATTCTAAACATCGTATTTTCATAAATGATTACTTAATCTTTCAACGAACAAAATTCAAAACCTCATTACGTTCGTGGCCTGGCATGGCCGAGCGCGTTAAGGCGTGCACTCGTAATCCGAGGGTCGCGGGGTCGCGCCCGCGTCGCGCTAATCATGCTCACCCTCCCAGCCGTGGGGGTGTATAATGTGACGGTCAATCCCACTATTCGTTGGTAAAAGAGCAGCCCAATAGTTGGCGGTGGGTGGTGATGACTAGCTGCCTTCCCTCTAGTCTTACACTGCTAAATTAGGGACGGCTAGCACAGATAGCCCTGAGTAGCTTTGTGCGAAATTCCAAAACAAACAAACAAACAAACAAACATTACGTTCGTATCAATTTTTAGGGGTTAACAAAATACATTACACACACGCATATGTTCGCTCATAATTGTTTTACCTGTAAATATCTATTACAATGTTATAAATAAAAATATTTTGGAAATACATTTTATAAATAGAAAAGACACAACAAGAAATCAAAAACGTGTTAATAACTAGATGTACTTCTGCAGGACCCCGGAAAGTGTTCTGTTTCAAGAGTAAATAAAACCAAAATTAAGAGCAACAATAATTTTTATTTCTTGCTTTTAAAGTTAGTGTGTTGTAACCTACAAAATGTATAATTATTCTATTTGTTCGTGACATGCGCTAGCTTTATTGACGTCACAACAATGCAAATAGCAACATTAAACGCTAATTTGTTTAGTAGTGATGCAAGTGGTTAAAATGCGTGACCGCCTCAAGCGGCCTCTAGTCCCCACCAGGGGAATAATGATAAAGAATAACATTGCTAGGTTATGTTGATAACCACGTAATGTATTTTTCATATTAACATAATTACTGATAATTTAATGTCAAACTGATCAAGTTACAACAAAAATTTAATTGGGCAACAGTTTGATTGCAGACAATTTCAGCATCCTTGATTTCACTCTTCTAAACGCCCAGGTTTTGTATGCGCTGTTCAATTTTTATTATATGATACTGACTAATTATTATTTCACTGTCAAGAGAGTCACGGTCTGTGTTGTCTGATAAAATCCTGAACAAAACAAAATATTAACACCAAGCTTGTTATATAGAATGTCACGGGGTACATATTTTGTGACGTTTCGAAATACCCCATTTTTTACAACTTTCGAAATTCAAACAATTTCATTCTGGGCTTAAGTCATCTATTTTCTCAAGTGTTTCTATTGCCAACTAATCTCTGAAAGTGCGGTGTACTTATAAAAACGATTTACAAAAGTATTATAATAATTTGTATGTCGATATTATTCATACAGTTAGACGTCATACCTAAACCTCCGCGTGCACCTGAGCACATAAGTTATAATGAAACAATTTAATCCGATTAACTTTTGACAATGTTCAAGTATTTTTTGACAAAACCACACATAATTATTTTTATAGTGTTCCTTTAATTATTGTTATTTACCTAGATGTGTTATAGGAATGTTTTACCGATTCAAGTTATTATTATCTGTGGTGTTTGTGATTATTCTACTCGAGTATTGTCAGTTTGTTTGTCGTTAAAACAAAGCTGTTCAACAGATCACTAAAGGAATGACACATCGTGTTCTAGCGTACGGGGCTCGGTATGGCCAAGCGCGTTAAGGCGTGCGCTTCGTAATCTGAGGGTCGCGGGTTCGCGCCCGAGTCGCGCCAAACATGCTCGCCCTCCCAGCCGTGGGCGCGCTATAATGTTACGGTCAATCCCACTATTCTTTGGTAAAAGAGAAGCCCAAGAGTGGGTGGTGATGACTAGCTGCCTTCCCTCTAGTCTTTCACTGCTAAATTAGGAACGGCTAGCACAGATAGCCCTCGAGTTGTGTTATGTAAATGTGGTGTAAATATTTTGTAAGCGACAACATGTCGTGTTGTGTTTAAATTTTCATTTCTATTATTCATTTTTCCATATTGATATTATTGTTTTGAAGTTTAAACTAATATTTTGTTATTTATTTAGGGTAACATTTAGAATTTTCTTGAATTAAGTAGACCAATCATATGTTTGTAAATGAGTGCTGGTGACTTCGTGTCTAGACGTGTAGTCTCGTGCAAGAACGGACACGCGCGGATTGCTCTAGAGTTGTATGGAAATTGCAAGATTGTTCGAGAAATAGGCCTACCGGTATAAAAGAAGGTGACGCGAGAAGAAGTCAGTCATCAGTTTTTATTCGAAGAAAAAGAGTGAGATTCAGACTTCAGTTTTATTTCAAAAGAAGAAAGTTAGTTTTTTGAGAAAGATTAAGTGTTTGCTGTGAATATTCAACTTGGATTTGTGACTGAAGTTAGATCTACGGAAGCTGTGATTTTATTTCGTCAATCTCTACGATACATCTGAATTACTGCTTGTGCTGAGAGACGGCGAATTTATTGAACTGTGAACTGTTTCGGAATTTCTTCGTGGGACGAAATTCACACCCTAGACTGGAATTTGAGACTTTCATTTTAGATTATTATATTAGATACAGGCCAGTACCATTTTGTATTGTGATTAACTTTGAAGTTTGAAACTAGTATTGTTTTGTTTTGTAATTAATTTCGAATGTTATAACTTAATATCTGTCACTGTTATTATATAATTTATGTTATATCTGTTATATTTGTTAATAGTTTAGTGTAATAAATTATACAAGCTGTTTTCTGCGTTTTTCTGTTGCGTTTAGTCTACCAAGAACATAAAACAAAAAAATACGTAACAAGTAGCTTTGTGCGAAATTCCAAAACAAACAAACAAATCTAGCGTTAGAAGCGCTAAATGCTACATTTACAAGGAGTCAGTAATGACAGAAATAAGTGTAATAGAAGTACCAAATACACACAGTCTATTATACAGATAGTTTGTAATAAATTAACTTGCACGAAATAAAATTTTGGGTTTAGTTCGTTTGTTAAATCCAACATTTCTAATGCAACTCAAAGATAATAACCTGTAACACAATACACTTTCTATCAGTTGTGATGAAATGTGACAATCCGTAATCAATAACATTCCAGAGACGTCGTGTTTCTCTTAAGATCTCTCTGTTCTTTGACCAACATAGGTTGGTATCATGCGTAACCATAATTCGAGATGTTATCACAAACATTAATGTCAAGTTTAACCATAATTTGAGATATCCCTTGCAAAACTTCACCATCGACTTTGTGAATATAAATTAGTGGCTTGTTTGCTATTTATCCAAATCCAAATTATTAATTCTCATGCATTTAGTAATTAGCAACTGTTAAACTTAGAATTATTTTCCATTTTTATAGTTTCAGTTGAACAATAAGAAATTTAACCAAAGGTACTATTTAGGAATAGCTTACATTTGTAACTTTAGAATTGCACAGTAATTTTTACTTGAATATATACTCTAATTACTATTTAAAGAAACATAGTAATTTTTCATTAAGAATACTTAGTACATTATATTCAAAAGTACGCATAATTCTTTGTTAATGATATAAATTAATTTCAATTTAAAAATACACAGTAATTTATATTGCAAGATAATACACAATAATTCTAATTTAAAATACACGATAGTTTCTATTTATAACATACAGTAATTTATATTTTAAAATAATATACAGTCATTCATATTTAAAAGAATAATAAAAGTATTTTAATGTTAAGAAAACTAACACATTGACATTTATACCTTCTTAAAGTATGGATATTGAAACTTAAGCGTAGTTTTGTTCCTAATATAGAAACGTTACCCTGTATGTGATCACCTCTGGATCAATACTCCAAAATATACACTCATTACTCTTAATAGTTAACTCACCAGTCCTTTCGCACGCTTGTATATTTAAGTACCTAACGTTTCCAATCACTTAATAAAACTAATTACTCTTAATCGCTCTTGTTAAAACAAGCTCAAAGCGCAAAATGCAACAAGTACTATGACGAATGTGTAATACGTTTTAATAGTTTAGCACAGTCCAAAGTAACAGGCCCGACATGGTCAATCCCACTATTCGTTGGTTAAAAAAAAAGTAGCCCAAGAGTCGGCGGTGGGTGGTGATGACTAGCTGCCTTCCCTTTAGTCTTACACTGCTTAATGAGTGACTGCTAATGCAAATAACCCTCGTCTATCTTTGCAGGAAATTTGATAACAAATCCAAGGTAACTATGATAACAACCATGTCATCGAAATCATTATAAAAAAAAAGTTAATTTTTTTCTACCAAACAACTATTTCCTGAAAAAAACGAAAGAATTTCTTTCAGGTTCTTTAAAGTCTTTGTGCAGCTCTATGTAAATGTAAAACATGTAGAAGCATACCTTCTTTGGGCAGCTCTATGTAAATGTAAAACATGTAGAAGCAGACCTTCTTTGGGCAGCTCTATGTGAATGCAAAATATGTAGAACCAGACCTTCTTTGGGCAGCTCTATGTGAATGCAAAATATGTAGAACCAGACCTTCTTTGGGCAGCTCTATATAAATGTAAAAGATGTAGAAGCAGACCTTCTCTGTTCCTTCAATTCTCCGTATTTGTGTTTTTTGCGAACGTTGCAGTAGAATCAGATAGTATTCTCTCCACGTAATTTAGTAATACTTCAAAAATACATGATTTGAAATCGATATGTATCGTACCAGTCACGCACTCTTTGATATCTTTCTTTCGCTAGTGGGACTAACATTCTTAATTTCGTTGTCTAACAAGCACCTTAGGGGTGTTTCAGATATAATTATTCCTAAAATACTTCATACACCAGACTTTACCGAATCTTTCTGAAGTGATACCACTATGTACGAAGTAGTTCCTGTCTATAGCTGGAATAGTAATCACTGAAGTGCTGTCTTAAAATATTATTTACTGTAACTCTGTGATAACTGGGTCGCCTTTATAAATTTGTTTGTAATATTTAGTGTATATTAAATATTTTTCGGTTTGATAAAATCACTGAAATAAGTGAACGAAAGAATTATTTTGTAAACATAGTGTAATTGTATTGCTAGACAATAAACCATTGAATCTCTTGAGAACAACTAAAATCAGTTCACGTCATAAATCAATAAACAATAAAATTAAAATTGATGACGATTAGAATACAATTAATTATTCAGTTGTTACTTGGGCTGTCAACGACATTTTCGCCCGTAATCCCAACAGTAACTGACAAAGATTAACGGGCTTAGAATGCTTTCAGTTCTCAGTCCATTATCCTAAATAAATTATAATGTCCCATGGTGAGTTTGTTGCAGGTTTCAAGCTTACAATGTTAGAATCTGAGGTTCGATTTCTGTAATGGACAGAGCACAAAGACACTAGTGTGTAGCGCATTAAAAACAAAGCAAACAAAGTGAGGTTACAAAGCAAGATAATATTCGTAAAATGTACAAATTGTTTTGAATACTTTGAACAATAATAATTAACAACATCAACGAAACTACCTACAAAAATTACTTAGTAAAATCTTTATTGATCAGACCTTTATTCTGGGAATTAATGTAATTTCGTGACAAATTAATTATTTAAATATAATTATTATTGAATGCATAATTTCAATAAGTGAAATCACTAAAGTAAAGTGTAATTAATTATCTTTCATATGAAAACTTTAAATATGATCGTTTTGTTGAAATTATGATGAAAAAATTAGCACAAAAGATCACCAAAAAATTTAAACTATTTCAAATCGCTCAGAAGCTCAAAAACGTAAATAATTAATAAAAATAAGAAGCTTCTCGTCTTCAACTATTTGAAAGCTCTCGAGTTTCTATATCCCTTGACATCATTTTGTTGTAGTTACTTCGTTCTTACACAGTGGAGAAATAATAAAATTGAAAGTGTTGCAGAACATTAAATATACAGTAAATAAATATTAAAATAAGTGGCATTATTTTTTATTATTCTCGTTCAAAACAACGTAGTTTGCTTAACTGATAAATTTGTGTTATGCTACAACAGTCTAATTCATGTTATGTATAAAAATGGTAATGATTTTTATTGAAATTTAATAACCCTAAAAACTTGACAAAACGAAGAAAATGATTATAAATTATAATTTATATGTCAATAACAATGCATGACATAAAAAATAATAGTGAAACAAGAAAACAACTTTAAAATGCATTACAAATTAATTTCGTCTTAGTAATACATCTTATAACCAACCGTCTATTCCGCCTAATACACCATAAATGTTTATAACATATAGAAAATAATTGAAGTAGAATTGTGATCGTGTATAAAACTTATATGTTAGTACAGTTTTTAACGTATAAGTTGAACATAAATACTTGTAAAAATAAGTTTAAATATTTTTGTCCAAAAAACATAATTTTTCCTTTACCTTCAATCAAAGATTCTTAAACCTGTCGTCCAGAATATCCTATATTTTGGATGTCACAAAGTTTTAGAGCCTAATATTCAAAATTTTATTGAAGTCTTATCTAATTTTTCATCGTTTCTGACTATTTAACAGCAATAAATCGAAATAATTAATTCTTAATGGATTTAGATGACCATGTCACGTAAAGGTACTCTCATAGGTGAAATAATAATAACTCTCGTTTATGAAATACACCTGGAAGATGTAATAATAACAAAATTCTACTCATGAAAATTGGTATTTCTGACAAATTTAGTGATTAACACTTTGCTATCAAAATAAACAATAAAGAGATTTTCACACATAAGAACACAAAGATATTCGGAAGTTACTGCAGAAAGTATTGTTCATGAAGCTGTCTTATTCATGTCAACATGAGAGACATGAATTAAGTCATGGTTAGGACAGTTGGTAATCTTATGAACATCAACAGGAAGGCTGGCGCGTTCAGTCAACTTTGACAAAGAATATTGAGTCATCCCACACGATGACTGAACGTGGAGGTAATAGTGACAGAGTACAGCACCAGTAGAACATTGACCTGATCATACGTTCTTCTACAGCAGTAGGGAAACTTGTGAAGATAAAAACTGAAAATGTCAGTAAACATTGCTTCATAACCAGTATAAATTGCTTTATAGACAGCAAGCATTGGTTCATTGCCAGCGAAAATTAATTCTTTGCGATTATATATTACTTCTCTGCTACTATACATTATTTCACTGCCAAAATATATATATTGCTGGATAATGAACCAGGAAACCAACGTCACCCTTTTCCGTATCGATGCATGCTATATATTCTTAAAATAATTCTAAGCTCCAGGTTCCACTTGTAAACACTATGTGTCGTCATGTACGGATTATTAAGTTACTAGTATGGTGTACACACTTCAGGAGGGCATTTGAACTTTCTTTAACCTTATTTAACCTTGCAGTGTTAAGACATTGCTCTTATTTGACTGATTACACTCTATCAATTCGCTTACAGAAATAGTTCTTTCAACATATCAAACACAATAATTAATTTAATCAGTTAGTTTGTCTATCAAGTATATTTCAGTAAAGTGTTCTGTACCTCAAGTGGCACAGCGAGATGTATTCGGACTCACAACGAGTTTCGATGCTCTTAGTGAGCAGAGCACAGGTAGCCCATGTGTAGCTTTGTACTATAACACAAACAAAAACATACTTTATCCCGTGCTCTTCAGCTAGTTCTGATATGTTTATGTTTTACACTATCAATGTTAGGATGGATTAAAACGGCCATTTCTAAAGGTTCAATATTTCAGTTCAAGCTTGCTAACCAATACATTAGTGTATAGAAAAAAAACATAACTAATCGTGCATGGTAAAGAAAACTATTTTAATGAGAAACAGACTATTAATGAGATGTGATATAATTATCAAACTATAAGACAGCTAGAAGAGGTAGAAAGTGACACACTGTTTTCACGATATCAGCTCCGCAAACCAACTAATTACTTTTATTATCAATAGGTACTATAGAGACGTATTTAAATAATGTTACAAGTAATTTATCTGTGTTGTTCTTCTTATAGATCGTATGCGTTCAATATTCTATCAGTTATTAATAATAATCCTATGCATTATTCCGTCTCACAACTGAAAATCGTAACAATGATTTTTCTCAACAGATCTGACTGCCTCAGAATGTGTACTGATGTCTACACATAGTGTGATGTATACTTATTTTGACTAATACTGTTATAAAATTCATACAAGCTAATACAATATTAAAAAAACAGATTATACTTATCACTTCAGTCTTGTTTATGGGGCCCGGCATGGCCAAGTGGGTTAAGGCGTTGGACTCGTAATCTGAGGGTCGCGGGTTCGCATCTCCTTTGCGCCAAACATGCTCGTCCTGTCAGCCGTGGAAGCGTTGTAATGTTTTTGGTCAATCCCACTATTCGTTGTTGAAAGAGTAGCCCAAGAGTTGGCGGTTAGTGGCGATGACTAGCTACCTTCCCTTTAGTCTTACGCTGCTAAATAAAGGACGCCTGTCCTAAACTGTTTTGTTTTATTAGGACTTGCATTATTTTTTAAGAGCATGCATTAAATTTTTGGAAGCATTTTGGCGTCGTAAGTGTTACCTATCGTTACAATAACTACTCGTGAGATACGTTTACCATTCGACATTGTCTTGTTTTAATCAGGTTTGCATTAAACCACGCACATAACATTACCTTGTATCCTTTAGTTCCGTGTATCATTCATAAATTGAAATCATTTCAAGTCTTTAATATAAGGACTGGTCAATAGGGATTTAACATTGTACGCTTATAATGTTGTAAAAATACTGAAATGACACAATAAAAAATGCCAACAATTGTGAATTTTCAGCAAATACAGTCGTAAAGTGGTCAATAATTGCCACTTTTTTAAAACGAAAAAACATAAAAGCTTTCCTAAAATGAGAATCTCGAAATAAGTGCACATCATGTCTAAAAACAGCTAAGGTTCGTAAGCCTTGTAGCCCTAAATGTATATTCGTACATATGTTCATATAAACACATTAAAAGGCATAAAAGCAAACAACAGCTATTCAATCCTGAAACGTATATAATCATAAAATGAGCAGAATAAATTACATAAACTTATAAAATATAAACATTAACGACATGTATAATACATGAAAACTTATAAAATTGCTGGAAAATACAAAGTACTGATAGCTAAAGAAACACAGAAATCAACAGCGAGAACCTCGTATATAGATAAATATGTTTAACTTAGAAAACAATCGCCAAAATAGAAGTTAAAACTTATTCCATTACTATTAATATTAACCAGCAAAATATGACAAACGTGAAAATAGCCAACAGATAATTTTATAAACTTACAGAATACTAGAAAATACTAGTAAATGTTAAGTTTATAAGTAAAGTGTTTTTAAACTCAACTGAATTATTTTTATAGTGAATCTCATGAAATGTCGTTATACTCCACTGAATTATCTTTATAATGAATCTCATGAAGTACCTTTATACTCCACTGAATTATCTTTATAATGAATCTCATGAAGTACCTTTATACTCCACTGAATTATCTTTATAATGAATCTCATGAAGTACCTTTATACTCCACTAAATTATCTTTATAATGAATCTCATGAAGTGTCTTTACACTCTACTGAATTATTTTTATAGTGAATCTCATGAAGTGTCTTTATACTCTACTGAATTATCTTTATAATGAATCTCATGAAGTGTCTTTACACTCTACTGAATTATTTCTCAATTATTCCTTACATTGTGGTTTTACACTTCATTAAATTTATTTATCCCATAAAGAAACTTTGAACTCTGGGAAACTGTTGTTTCAATGAGCCTTAATTAATGTGCAAAACATTAAGAATTGGCAACTCTTAACATTGTGTAAAATTTAGCTTCAAATACATACCGTGATATTTCTATCATTTCATAATGTGCGCGTGTAATTATAACACTTAAGTCATCATGAAACTACAAACGTTAACGTTTCGTTTCTTTTACCCATTACGTTTCAAAAGTTTAGCTGATCTGATACCAAAAGTGTAGAAAGGAAAAAAATTCGTCCCCAAATAATCCTCTTTTAATCTTAACAAAACGACATGCCTTCAGCAACAATTGAGAACATTGTATATTTCTTTTCCTGTGTACACTTAGATTCGTTTCTTGTACAACCAAAGAAAGCACGATACAGAATAGATTCCGTTGTATTAACGTAGAAAAATCTATAGAAATTGTATTACTTGTAGTGTGGAACGAACTCGTATGAAATTTGTTCAGACATGTCTGAGTCATCAATCTTTTACAGTTATATTTTCATAGTCTGTCTAGAACTACATGTGAGAGATGACTAAAGGTATCACAAAAATAGAAAAAAAACTTCTATAATTTAAAGGCAAAATACCATTTAAATTTAAATTGTTTACTTAAAAATTAATTATTCTTGCTACATTTTTCGACCGCATGTGCTCTGTCCACCATGAGGAAAAATCAAAATTGTTTGTTTGTTTTGGAATTTCGCACAAAACTACTCGAGGGCTATCTGTGCTAGCCGTTCCTAATTTAGCAGTGTAAGACTAGAGGGAAGGCAGCTAGTCATCACCACCCACCGCCAACTCTTGGGCTACTCTTTTACCAGCGAATAGTGGGATTGGCCCTCACATTATAACGCCCTCACGGCTGAAAGGGCGAGCATGTTTGGTGCGACGGGGATGCGAACCCGCGACCCTCAGATTACGAGTCGCACGTCTTAACACGCTTGGCCATGCCGGGCCCAAAAATCAAAATAACCAGACTGTTGTGTATTCATACATATGTAACTATTCTGTACTAAAGAACTTTTTTTCGATAATACATTGTATTTAACGAAAAAAGCATCAGTAAATACTTACATATGTGTATATAAACCGATATAGAAATACCTATGTGTGTGTGTGTGTGTGTGTGTAGTGTACATAAGGCAAACATTTAACATAAATATAAAACAATATTTGAAATACATTGTTAATAATTACATAAGTTTTTATAGAATGTCAAATCAAGTAAAACTGATATTTTTATCTTTATTTGAAGAAATATGTATGTGTGTGTGTGAGTATTTCATTGCGTCAAACAACTTACTTACATTCACTTAAGTGTAATTACACAGTGAACAATTTAATTCGATCTCATCCAAAAGAAAACTTTATTTATTTAATAACATGTTCTACTATACATGATAACGTGCAATTTTGTGTTTTACTAGAAATTTGGATTAATTTAAACACCTTTTCATTTACCAGTTGTCTATTTTATATACATATATACACTGTCACATTTACACTTGGATTGTTATTTTCTTTTATAATATACGTTTCTTGTCTAATGTTCTCGTCTCGCAACAAAGGATAAAGCTTACAACTTTGTTACGAGGTCTATAAGTGACTTAACTGTTCGTTGTTGTTTTGAATTAAGCACAAAGCTACACAATGGGCTATCTGTGCTCTGCCCACCACGGGTATCGAAACCCGGATTTTAGCGTGTAAGTCCGCAGACATACCGCTGAGCCACTGGGGGGCCTTAACTGTTCGTACAACTATAAAAAAAATAAAAGTTTTGTTGCGAGGTCTGTAAATGATTTGGTGTTTCGTAAACCTAGAATAAAATGTTTTCTATTGTAGACCCAGAATTTTATCTTTTGTTTCTGAATAAGCAGCTGAAAGTGTCCTGAAATCAAACAAGTTTATTTTACGGGCCACGTTGTTAACAGATTGTCAACGATTTTCGAACAGATTCCACGAGATTATAATGTCTACCAATTTTGTTTCTGGTGGTTTGGGCAATCTGATGATCGAGAGTTTGAATTCTATCATTAAACATGCTCATTATTTCAACTGTGGGGTTGCTACAATATGAAAGTCACTCTCTCTGTTTGTTAGTAAAGTGTGTCCTAATAGTTATTGGTGAGTGTTGCTGACGAGTCGGGCTTCTTTTTAGTCTATCACTTCAAAACTAAAGGTCCCAGATTTGAAACTCATGCAGGATTAAACTATGGAACTTAGCTCAATCATACGATACCTTATTTTCTTATGAACAAAGAGACACTTATGAAAATAGTAACAATCTTCGAGTTGACGAAAATAATTGAATAGCTCTGAGTCAGGGTTCTCTCTTCAACAGAACAAGCTATACCAGCACATTATATCGATGAATTGTGTTACAACACGTTCCTCACTTAGTGATACCACTGTACTTATACCCTCCTTGATTGCACACTTTTTATTTCACCTGACGTCTTCTTCGTGACGCTGGCAAGGTTTTCTCGGAAAAGATATTATTCTCTGTTTTTTAAAGCTTCTTTGTTTTCAAATTTCGCGCAAAGCTACACGAGAACTAACTGCTTTAGCCATCCCTAATTTAGCAGTGTAAGAATGAAGGGATGACAGCTAGTCATCACTACAACTCGCACCGCCAACTCTTAGGCTACTCTTTTACCAACGAATAGTGGGATTCATCGTCACCTTATAACGCCACCACAGCTGAAAGGGCGAGCATGTTTAGCAAGACGGGGATGCGAACCCGCAACCCTCAGATTACAAGTCGCACCCCTTAACACGCTTGGCCATGCCGAACAACTTAGATTTGGATGATATTTATTTATATAGGTATGAAGGTGTTCATTGGTGTTGATTTAATTTGGACTTGAGTTGTTGTTTAAGTAAAGCTAGTCATCATCACCCAACGCAAACACTTGGATTACTCTTTTACCGAATAATAGTGGGATTGAACGTAACATTATAACGCCCTAACGACTGAATAGTAAGCATGTTTGGTGTTACAGGGATTCGAACCCGCGACCCTCGGATTACGAGTCGTTTACCTTAACCACCTGGCCATGCTAGGCCTTTTTAAAGCTTATCCCAGTAAAATATCTGAATGCTATAGCTTAGCAAACAAGTGTGAACTCATCATCTTATTTTTCTCTTTCAACATTAACTATTTCATTGATATAATGGAACTATACATCCATCCATTACATCCAAGAAAGAACTGACACTTTTGGGGGGAGGAGGAGTCAGCACAATATTAATGTGGATTTCTATTGGTCTTTCGACCGGGTGTGTGTAGCTTGATGGAATATTTGTAAGTAATACTGATGCCAGATTCAGAAAACAAACTTACCTTCAGACTCAAAGAGTTGTCGTGGGAGAAGAAGTATCTGTAGCATTTTCTGTAATTTTCTTGCATACCGTTAAGATTGACGCAGCCAGAGGAAAGGAGGCTATTAACCAGCAAGTCATTATTATAACTTTAGAGCTGATCTTTCCTTAAATTTAAGATTAAAATTATTGGGCTATTTCTTCTGAAAAACAAAAGTTTTTATTGAATTACAAAACTACAATAATTGCCATATTCCTTTATAATATAGTGTAACTACTAATTGGCGTCATTACTTTACATAGAGAATTGTAAGCATGTAAGTAAAGAGGGTTTTTTGACACATAATATTGAATAGAATAAAGATAGCGCTGTATTATGTTACAACATGTTTCGGATATATTAAATAATTGCTCAAAAATTTCTAGCAATCTTAAGTATTTCAACTGTTTTAACTCAGATTATAAAACTATACAACACCAGCTTATTACTCGTAAAGTATAACAAATAAAACACTCTTTTAAAAATAACACCTTCAGCTGAATAACACAATTCAATATTTGTTTAGTTGCGCAAAATATTTCTTGACATAAGAAGCCAAAATCATGTTACTAAAAATAGTTGTTCGTTTATACTACATCATACAACTCACTTTCTTTACGTTGTTTTATAGACATTAAAGCCCGTGCATATGATACACCACTTATACCAGTCAAGTTAAATCCTAAGTCTCTTGTAACGTATCTTAAGAAACACAAATGAGCAGGTGCATATATGACACCACTTCTACCAGTCAAGTTAAATTTCAAGTCTCCTGTAACGTATATTAAGAAACACAAATGAACAGGTGCATATGATACACCCTTTCTTCCAGTGAAATTAAATTCCAAGTCTCCTGTAACGTATATCAAAAAACACAAATTAAAACAGATCTTCCTGTTTATACTGCTCTGAACAGATCATGTTTCCTCTTGATAAGGCTCATTAATTAATTTTTTGAGTTTGAATCTTATGTGATTAATAGAAGTTCCACTTTGTTTAACTACGAGTAAAAATATATAAAATATTTTTTTTTATATTTGAACAGCTGGTTTCATCTTTAAAATTGTTAGTTGAGAAATTTATAACTGTTTTTCAGGCACCTACTCTTCTTGGCAATTAACATGTTACAAGTATGTTTATTATTAATTATTATTGATTGTAATACGCAAATATTTGGTGCTCTTTGAGTGGGTTGTACGTGGGTAGAGTGAAGGAAATAAAGATGTTAACTGTATCGAATACACGAGTATGACGTTCACGAAACTATAAACAGGTGATTGGCTGTAGAGAAGTTCTCTGCAACGTGAGCGAAATAAACTGTTTCTGCGCTTCTACTAGTTGTTATGATAAAGTCACCTGCTGGCATCTGATGTCTTCCAATACGTTTCTATTGAAATGAAAATATCCACTTTAGTGCTCATTGCTTTTTATTCATTACAAGTACCTAAAATCAATAATTTACGTTTTGAGTTAAGAAAAATTTTTTAATAAAGTACTACTTAAGCTTAACTCGATACCTTCATCACTGAATACCTAATCTTGAAATCAGATCATACGAACAAACAATCCATTTATATTAACACAACTAGAGAAAGAACGGTTTGGATTTGTTTGTTTTGGAATTTCGCACAAAGCTACTCGAGGGCTATCTGTGCTAGCCGTCTCTAATTTAGCAGTGTAAGACTAGAGGGAAGGCAGCTAGTCATCACCACCCACCGCCAACTCTTGGGCTACTCTTTTACCAACGAATAGTGGGATTGACCGTCACATTATACACCCCCACGGCTGGGAGGGCGAGCATGTTTAGCGCAACGCGGGCGCGAACCCGCGACCCTCGGATTACGAGTGCACGCCTTAACGCGCTCGGCCATGCCAGGCCAGGTTTGGATTTAAATCATAGATCTTTATTCTGGTTTGGCATTACCAGGTGAATTAAACTTTCGACTCGTAATCTGAGGGTCGCGGGTTCGAATTTACATCACACCCCATATATACTTGCCCTTTCACATGTGTGGACGTTATTATATGACGGTCAATCCCACCATTCGATGGTAAAAAAAATAGAAATAGCCCAAGAATTGGCGGTGGGTGGTGATGACTATCTGACTTCAAATACCTGTTACTGCAAAATTTTGTATGATTGTAAGTATGAGAAATATCTTATAAGCATATCAAACATACTGCAATGTGGTTATAGTTGTTTCCGAAGATATATATATGTACACTTTTTAAAATAAAATTTTCTACATAATGATCAATGTGAACAATTGCTCCAAATAATTAAATGCAAATTATCAGCAGTTTTTTTGCTATCAGTTTCACTATAGTAGCTTAGCCTTCCTTGTTAGATTGACAGTTATTTTAGACTGTGAAAAATCTACTGTTTATAACGCTGTTAAACATTGTAAGACCAATGTGTTAATTGAGCGTTCATTCATTTCATTTAATATATTTTTGTACTTAAACTACAAAAATGAAACTGTATGCTGTGCAAAGTGTGGTCTAAGCGCTGGGAAATAGGAAATATTCAACACTAACTTAGATCGTTACATTTGTTAGTTAACATCAACAGTTGATTTAAATCAACTTCCAATGAAGTAAAGGAAGGAAACAACATGGTGCAGTTGTTATATCTCTTAAACAACTTAACAGCTGTTCCTGAAACTTTTTATACAGTGGTGTTAAAGATTTTAGTAACACAACTTGAATGTCTAAAGAAAGATCAGTAAATCTAGAAAGGTATTTAATAAAATTAACTAGTTATACAAGAACAGTTTGCAGAAATCATTGTGGGTGCTGGACAGATATATAGTTGTTGATAATAATCTTTCATATCCAAGTATTAATGCATAAAGATTTCGCAACAATAGCTGTAGGTGCTTGACATACACATGGTTATTGATAATAACCACATTTTACTTCCAAGTATTAATGCATAAAGATTTCGAAACAATAGCTGTAGGTGCTTGACATACACATGGTTATTGATAATAACCACATTTTACTTCCAAGTATTAATGCATAAAGATTTCGCAACAATAGCTATAGGTGCTTGACATACACATGGTTATTGATAATAACCACATTTTACTTCCAAGTGTTAATGCAGGAATAATTCGCAAAAATAGTGATGGGTGATTTACAAATACACAGTTGGTAATAATACTTAATTATCTTTCACTTCTAAGTATTAAATCGGAAGCAATCGCAACAATACTTGACAGATATGTAGTTGATGATCACAGCCACCTTTTATGTCCAAATACCAATGTAGAAACACATAACTTCTCAACAGACACCTAGTTGACAATAATAATCACATTTTCATACCTAAGTCCACCCCAGTGGCACAGCGGTATGTCTGCGGACTTACACACTAAAAACCGGGTTTTGATACCCATGGTGGGCTGAGCACAGATAGCCCATTATGTAGCTTTGTGCTCAATTCTAAAACAAACAAACAAACACACTTAAGTGATATAGAATATTGTAATTACCCCATCACTAAAAAATAAATTACAGAATATTATCTATTCTATAACACAGCCTCTGGAGTTGTTAATTAATTTCTTATGGACTTTAGAAATGTTATGCTCTTAAAACTTCAGTACTTAATCGTACACACACATATATTTATATTGTAATTCAAGTCTTATCAAGAACACTGCAGCAAAACGGTATGATTGACTGCAGTCGTTAAAAGTTAATTAAATGTTTTAATAGCAGTTAATGAGTTGAATACTTTTTTGTAAATAGTAACATGGGAGTTTAATTTTCACTGGGAAAAATGTTCACATATATTTAATATAAGAATAATATCAATACAAATTATGTTTGTAGCTTATTGTTTTACGTATGTAACTGTACTTTACGTCACAAGAGCTTCAGCCACTTATATTCGTATCTGCACGTTGTAATATACACAAATTTCGGAACATAAGTCAGTTCGAGATTGTTTTTATCTTCCTTTTTTGTAATTGAAATGATAAATTAAATGTATATACAGTGATTTTTTATTTAGTTTTGTTATTAAGCACAAGCTGAACAATGGGTTATTTGTGATATTCTCACTGCGAATGTCGAAACATTCCTTAAATGACCTTTAATACACTAATAGGTATTTTACCACAGCCTCTTACAAAGCTAGAAACTGGATTTTGACCAAAGCACTGATAACCCGTTGAGTAGTTTGAACTTAGTTACAACCAATCAGTCTTAGCATGTGTTTGTTTTGGAATTTCACACAAAGCTACTCGAGGGCTATCTGTGCTAGCCGTCCCTAATTTAGCATTGTAAGACTAGAGGGAAGGCAACTAGTCATCACCACCCGACTGCCAACTCTTGGGCTACTCTTTTTACCAACGAAAAGTGGGATTGACCGTCACATTTTAACGCCCCCATGGCTGGGAGGGCGAGCATGTTAGGCGCGACGCGTGCGCGAACTCGCGACCCTCGGATTACGAGTCGCACGCCTAATGCGCTTGGCCATGCTGGGCCCTTAGCATGTGATGGGTACGTAACCAAAAACACCATAAATATTTGTAAACATATATTATAAAACCGTATAAAGAGTAAAACTATTCTTGTTCAAACACCGAGCATTAAAACAGAAGGTCACCTTAGAAAGATTTATTCTGTCAAAAGTATCTGAAACTATCAATACGATAGATGCGACAGCACTTGTATAAGCGAAACGGAACACAACATAAATATTAAGATCAAAGAACATAACATGATACACATGTTTTCACATATGTACAAACACGGCACAAAGAATCAACATCAATGTCAACATCTTTAAATTATTATGCAATGGAAACAATATTAAAAGAAAAAAATTAAGAAACATTAATTAATCGCGAACTAAAACCTAATTTAACTCAAAAGTAAGTGTCACTTTATATGCTTTATTTTTTGTTTTGTTTTTGAATTAAGCACAAAGCTACACAATGGGCTATCTGTGCTCTGCCCACCACGGGTATTGAAACCCGGATTTTAGCGTGCAAGTCCGCAGACATACCGCTGAGCCACTGGGGGGCCTATATGCTTTCTAAACTAAAACAAAATTCTATCTCGCATTTCTTCACAGGCCAGGTGGGTTAAGGTGTTCAACTCGTAATCCCAGGGTCGCATGTTCGAATCCCAGTCGCACCGAATATGCTCACTTTTTAGTCGTGAAGACGTTATAATGTGACGGTCAATCTCACTATTCGTTGGTAAAAGAGTAGCCCAAGAGTTGGCGGTGGGTGGTGATGAATTGCTGCCCTCCCTCTATTCTTACACTGTTAAATGAGTGATAAGCAGCGCAGATACATCTCGTGTAGCTTTGTGCAAAATTCAAAAAACAAAACTTGTTTAAAAAATAGGCAAAATTTACCTGATGACGGCCACACGCGTGGTCGAAACGTTGTAACAAGGTTCAACAAAATAAAAGCAAACAATTCATTTAAAATCCGTACTTTTGGACTTTTACGTACAAATGTCTTTTGTAACAGAAGAGTTGTAACTTAATTGTCAGTTCGAGAAATATCGGATACTGATTTTTCAAAAAACTTAAAACGTATGTTTGTGAAGGAATATTCATCGCTTAAAAAAAAAACAGATGTATGAAATTACAGCTATTTTACACTTTCAAATAACAGTATTGACTCCTTACAATTGTTTATGTGTTAACAGAATAGCATTTTCAAAATATTTAAACACAATATTTTTAACATCATCATTAAGTGTTTTTTTTATGTCTATTTATACTTTACGAGCCAGCGAAGAATAATTACAGTCATATTTATCATGAATTATTAGTATTAAGCCTAATGCATTTTTAAACACTATTTTCCTAAACTAGTTCCTCAGATATTTTCAAAAATTAGACAAGTGTACAATAATAGTATCAAACCCAAATTGTACTTGTAAATCCATTGCCGATGACGCTTTTCACTCCGTTCAGAACTCTTCAATAAAGATAATTGGTGTTCATACTTCTTGGTAACATGATTTTAAAAATTCACTATTTTATTAGCTCTGCTTTTTCAAGGATCGACTAGGAAAAAGGTCTCAATATATTTGCCAAACATAGCGATTTTCCAGAAACCCAAGGTGTTTTTACAAAAAAAAAATGTTATATACAAAGATATATTTTGTTTATAGTCCTTTCGTATTCTTGCACTTCTTTACTTTAAATCTGAATATAGCGATTTAGTTGTTTTGTATTTCATTCATGTCTAACTTCGTAACACAATGATAGCATCATTGAAAGAATTTATCTATTTAAAACGTATACCTTTCTTCTATATATTATTAAGTTGTCCAGAAATAATTGTCGAAATTCTCACGATGACATTTAGAAGCTGAATATTGAGTAGCTTGTTGTCCGCTGGTTAGTTTAATCCAACGTTTGGCGCTTGAAAAGTGTCTTAATTGTCTACTGTTTTTACTCTACTCAGAGTAAGTTTCCCAATCCCCCAAGGCAGCAGAGACAAGAAGGACTTTGTCTGATTTTCCTCTACAACTTCAAACTTGAAAGAAAAGCTACCGAAACTACACAGAACATCAACCAGGCATTCGACCATGATCTGTTACTGAATGTGCATCTCAGCGTTGGTACCAAAGGTTTCGATATGGAGCTGAAAGTCTTGAAGACTACGGAAGTCGTGGAATGAAGCCGTCCTTAGATGAAGACACATTAAGGGAAGTTGTTGGGACAGATCCTTGCACAACAGTAAGTGAGCTTGCAGAAAAACTAGGCATAAGTAAATCAAGCATTGCTAACCATCTGAGTGAGATTGGAAAGGCAAAAAAGTTGGATAAGTGGATTCCACATGAGCTGACTGAAGATCAACAAAATCAGCGTTATGAGACCTGTCAAGGATGACGCTCCAAAAATTGAAAGAATTGGAAATCAAGGTTTTGCTTCTTCCACCTTATTTTTCAGACATTTCCTCTATAGATTTTTATTTTTTCAAGCTCCTTGATAACGATTTTGAACAATAAATTCTTTCAAAAACAGGCAGCTGCAGAAGAAGCTATCAGGGAGTTCATTGACCATAGAAACTCTGATTTCTATTAGCAGGAGCATAAACAGCATCGTTACACGTTGGCAAAAGTGTGTCGAAGCAAATGGTGCTTACTTTGATTAATACATATTTTGCAACAATGGTTTATACTTTTCCAAACTTCATATTTCAAAAGCGACATTTTTTATGGGCAACCTAATAGTATTCAATTTAATAATGCCGCATTGTGAAAAATATCATTGGACTTTGGCTCATGTAGCACAGCATACTCCTCATACGCGGAATGTCAAGAATTCAGTCCCCTCCATATCAATTGTTATGTGTCTTGTACAAAGCATTGTTTCAGTAGTTAAATAATTTTAGTACGTGCAACATAAACGAAGTATTAGCTTATTCCTTAGTGACACATTATCCTATGTTACACACCAACCACTCTGAACATTTGTCAAGCTGCCAACGTCTAATATTATTCAGTTTGTACTTTACTTTTGATTGTTTATTTATCACTATCGATCTCTTTAATGAAACTCAGATGAAACTAAATCCCTGATACCTGGTATATAATTAATATTTATGCTCGTAAAGAAAATGTATCAATTTCCATGAGCTGATGTCTCACGAACATCTCACAAATAGATAATCAAGTTGAAAAAAGGAGTGTTTTGTTGTTCTGGTAGAAAAGTCAAACTTTGACATAATTTTAAACTATTATGATTAAAGGATTTTTAAAACCTTTATTCCAAATTACTCGTACATAATTATTATAAAAACATAATTTTTCTTGCATATTCTTTAAATGTACAGGGTCATTCAGAGTAAGAGAGAATTTAGGCTTAACGTAAAATATGCATACCACCTCCACAATATCATATTTCCCTTAAAATACGACTTAACATTTGCTTTCATCTCCTGACCCCTTGCCAATGCGTATAAGCTACTTTAAAACTTATAAGATAATTACAAAATGAATGGCATTTTTAAAATGTGGTGAATTTTCTTCTAACACGCGCGCCTCTTCTACTTCCACACGTACGGTGTATCCACACAAATATTTCGTATTGATCTTTTTGAATCAACAATTTATACTCAAATATTTAAGTCTGTTAATAAGCCATATATATTTAGAAAAAAATAGAATAAAGAAGTAGCAATAGATATGGAAAGAGAAATTTGGAGAGTAATATGTGGGTGCTAAAGCTTACCAAGTCCCACATCTATATCCCTTTTCACTGCCTGCAGACAATAGTGGGAAGGTGACTGCACTTTAAAGTAAAGAAGAAAAAAGTTAATTGAAAAATAAGAATAGGAAAAATAAGGAACTACCAAGTGGGGGTAAGTAAGTAACTTACCTCTTTAAGTTAGCATTCCAACCCCCATTATGGTAAAAAGGCATTAATTGATAGCCCATAAATGAATTATGCTATAATGTTTGTTTGTTTGTTTGGAATTTCGCACAAAGTTACTCGAGGGCTATCTGTGCTAGCCGTCCCTAATTTAGCAGTGTAAGACTAGAGGGAAGGCAGCTAGTCATCACCACCCACCGCCAACTCTTGGGCTACTCTTTTAACAACGAATAGTGGGATTGACCGTCACATTATACGCCCCCACGGCTGGGAGGACGAGCATGTTTAGCGCGACTCAGGCGCGAACCCGCGACCCTCGGATTACGAGCGCACGCCTTAACGCGCTCGGCCATGCCAGGCCTTATGCTATAATGAAGAGTCCGATTCAGTTATCTAAATAAACACATACCCACTTTAAGGGAGTCCTTGCTAATATAAATGCAAAAATACAAAAGAGTTTACAAAAAGAGCGCTCTCTGGTAGCTAACTAGTAAGTATTAGAACTTGTAACACCAAATTTTGGTTTCGAGTGACCGTAGCATGAAATAATTCGTTGTGTATCTTTGTGCTTAACACTAAACAATGACACAGCAAAAATATTTTTTGTTTAAAAAAACATTAAGAAAATAAAATTTGTGATGACTTATTATCTTTTAGGGATTAAAAGTTTATACAAAAATTATATTAAACAAAACTTAAACTCTGTAGAAGAAAAACTTGTCAAAATAAAAAAATAAATTCACAAATGTGTTTTTAGGCGTATAACTACACAATGGATTATCTGTACTTTTTCACCACGACTTTTGGCAAAACCCAGTTTTAATTGCTACAAGGCCTCATATTTATCTCAGATCCACCGTAAATATATATCAAAAAGTTGCAAATAGTTTTAAATTATATCAGTAATTCCAGGCCTTTAAAGAAACGTCTCATTCATGATTGGTAAGAAAGTTCCAATCAAATAAATTAATATGAAGTTTCGAAAGAATTTGAAACTCCCTAGGAATTTTTTTTCAAATGTCAGTATCAGGATGGATCTTACTTGTGCTTATTAAATACAATGTCACTTAACATGCTGGAAAAATAACATGATACTCATGGCGAATCTTTGAAAATATACTCGTTGTACATTTTATGAAACGAAACATTCATTATCATATAAATATCACTGTTAAATTACAAAAAGATAAAGTTTTTGGTATTCTTATTTGTACTATATTACTGAATGGTAATGTACTCAGATGAGGAAATTATATTCTACTGCAACATTACTTACAGTCTGTTTTCAAGTGGATACTGCTCTAAAGGAACTAAAATTAAATTACTGAATGTCAAAAAAAAGAAATCTTAAATATTTCTTAGGTTGTAGGAATAATGTGTGTAAGCGTTCTAAGATAAACTGGTTGACTATATTATTCGACTTAACGAACATATTTATAGCAAGCGTCATTTATTTGCAAATGTATAATATGTTGTTATGCCACATGTGGACCTGGCATGGCCAGGTGGGTTAAGGCGTTCGACTCGTAATCTGAGGGTCGTGGGTTCGAATGCTTGTCCCACCAAACATGCTCGCTCTTTCAGCCGTAAAGACGTTAAAATGTGACGGTCAATCCGCTGTTCGCTGGTAAAAGAGTAGTTCAAGAGTTGGAGGTGGGTGGTGATGGCTAGCTGCCTTCCCTCTGGTCTTACACTGCTAAATTAGGGACGGCTAGCACAGATAGCCCTCGAGTAGCTTTGTGCAAAATTAAAAAAACTAATTGCTTGGCTTTTGTCAAAACAATATAAACAAAGTCAAATGCCTCGTGTGATTTCTCTATTTTCACTCTGCCGTCAATTCGGGAAAAGGTGCACACAATTTCATCAAACCACATCATATGTTTAAAGTTAGTAATTTACCACACTTTATACTGAAAGTTTGCCTTCTTTTGTTATAGATAATTAATATCCACAGAATGGCTGATCTTTGATGTTGACAATATTTATCCCACAATGTTACATTTCTATCTTTATGGAAAAGAACTCTTCCAAGACGATAACGTAACAATCCTATGTATTCATGTTACCCTAAAAATGGTTTAAAGAAAAGGAGAGTGACTTCAGTCACTTTCTCATGCGAGTACAGTAATTTGAAGCTGAATCCAATTAAGTTAATTTGAAATACAAATGAACGTAGCGTTTGACACGATAATCCAACATTAATATTTGTAAACCGGCAACAGGCTCTCATTTTTGACAAAAAGAATAAAACTGAATAAAACATCTTCCAGTTTCTTGTGAATTACATGTCCAGCTCTGTCTGTACTACTATTGTGGCGAATATCAATACATCAAATGAAAATTTTCGTAAGATTATCTATCAGTGTGCAACAAAATAACACAGAAAATTACAAGATAGCCGATTCTTGTCTGTTAACTGGCACTAATTAATTAATAACTGTTTCGTCGATATTTTACTCATTTATCAAATTTTCTCAAATTAAATCGAAAATTTGGTGTTGTTGATGTTTTCGATTTTATTCGTGTGTTTTCTATAGCAGAGCCACATCGGGCGATCTGTTTAATTTACCGAGAGATTGTATTCAACTTCCCTTTTGTGTAAGTAATTTCATGTCAGTGTTAATGAAGGGGAAAAACATTTGAAATGAGTTATTAAAACTCATTCTATTTTCAGTTTAGATGATTTTTTTGCTCAAAAATTAAAAAATATCTTAACTATTAGGAACAGAATTCAGCCTACAGTTCATATTAATCTGTTTAGTTTAATTTCAGAATCACGCAGTTTTAATCTGAATAAAAGTAAAAGGGATTACAATATTTTATTTCTTACAATCTACATTTATCACCGACTATTGTATGCATACTTTGTGTTCTAATTTGTGAGCTTATATTAAATCGTTTGCAACTGAAAACTACTCGAACTTAATGGAGTTGTTTTGTTAGTTCAAATTCTTGCTGGTTGTTTATCAAGAAATGTAAAGCTGACATATATATATATACATGACATTGTCACCAATATAATCTTATTTAATGCCATTTGATCTTATTATTATCTTTAAGCTTTAGCTAGTTTTCCTTCTTTTCACTTTCAGATCTGCTGCTTAAGAATCTTTACTTTTTCCAAATAATATAATTTTATTCAACAATATACTATTCGCCTAAATTGTTTGACGTTATCATTCTTACGCACATCGCACATTAAAAAAAGTATTTGAAACATTAATTTACAGTTCTACATAGTTATCGGATGTACTTTCTTGATAAAGAGGATACACACTAGTATAAAAACAACAGACTTATGTCCAATTCTTTAAAGAAGTTAAAAACCTTTTTGCACTGTACTGAACACGTCGTTGACAATTTTAAACACAAGCTACCTCGTGTCTGTATAGTATTCCTGACCGTCTAACGTATTGCCGTTCGTATATTAAGAGTCTGTTTTCAAATCCAAGTAAAGAAATCAAATTCATCAAATTAGTCTGCTCTCAACTATTTACTGAATACTCGTCCAGGGTAGTCCACTCTCATACAGTAGCGCACTTTCTTCTGAGTAGTGTATTAACATTTATATAGTATTCTCAAAGTGAAGAAATATACCAGTAAAGAAACAGCGTACTTATAATTGAATATGTGCTTCAGATACATTCATAATAATATTAAATGTTTCTAATACAGTTACTTTACCTATTTCTTTGCATTTTAAGACTTTATGGCAGTATAGCTGTGCTTGTTTGTTATTCACATTACAGTAGTATAGTACACCTATTCTTGGGTAGAATACTTAGGACAGAGTAGTGTGCACTTGCCAAAATAATGTATTCATATCTAAGTGGTTTGTTCAGAGCAAGAGTGCACACTCGCATCCAGATTTTATACTCGAATTTGGAAAGCATACTTACAGCCGAATTATTTACTTACATGGAGTAATATATTGATATCTGTGTGATATGTTATCTGAATGGTATAATCATACTAATGTAGCATACTGATTATTTGTGGCATATCTGTATTTAGATAGTACGCTCGCTTCCATATAATATATTCACATCCGTGTCTTATGCTTACATGCGACTAGTATTCTCATATATATGATGGTGATAGCTACAAGTGTTAAAATAAATACAATAAAATATAAGAATCACGATTAATCCGGTTTTGTTCGAAAACCAGACAAAGCGTTTATGGTGGTGGGTACTGGCTACCTTCCATCTTATCAGAAGGTGTATTTGATCTAATCATTTACCCTAAGCGTGCATTAAGTGCAGTTCAAGTTGAAAACACCAACTGGGGACATTCGTTATTACTTATGTATTTCGGTAAAAGTAATACATTGTAGCTCCGAACAAGGTTGCACTAAGATTATCTATCTGTTGTGTAAATAGCATTAAACTGAAACCGAATATTTGTCCAGTAAAAGTCTACAAAATGATCACATATTGACGTACTTTAAAACAATTCACAAGAAGTAACAAATTCATTCTTTATATGACTAGATGATACTAAATAAAGAATGTGTCTGATTTTTACACCATAAACATTTTGTTTATATTTTCCAATACACGATGATAACAGAAACCTATTACACTTGACTTGCTATGAAAACTCTTTCCTCAACTCTTAACATTTCGATTTTTAATATCCTGTCACAGATTGCGCTAATATTTACGTGATATACAGTAGAGTGTTAATAGCATAAATAAACAGACGTGTTTATCATCTACACGTTTAGTTTACAATTGATTTTCAATCATTCTGGAGTGTCCTACCGCCACGCGTAGACAGACATACAGGTAGAGGAATACAAAAGAGCTTTTCCGAAGATAAATATTAATATAGCATGGAATCAAAGGATAGAAAACTTTAGAGGCAAAGGACGTTGAAGAAAGGAGTCTTCACTGTTCTCCGTGAATCTCTTGTACAGCAAAACATTTAGGACAACAACGTCATTCTTATATTCCACTGTATTTATTTTAATACTTGTAGCTATCACCATCATTTTTTGAAAATGAAGAATATACTATATAGATATGAGAATACTAGTCGCATGTGAATATATTACATGGAAGCGAGCGTACTATCTAGATGTAGATACATCATAAACATTCATTATGCTTCAGTCCAATATGGAACAAAGTCCTCACGCAAAATAAAAACAGCGATTATAAAAGAAAATCATTTAACTCCTCCGCTACAAAAGAAACTCGCTAGGCTAGTGACGTTAATAAAAAACAACAACAAACATTGGAGTTGATAAATTTTATGAGCCAAAATTTCACAAACTTCCAAAATCAACAGTTATTTTTACGAGAAAGATATCCAAAAACAAAAATAGGAATCAATCACAGCAATCCTGTTTGTCCAAACGCTCGTGAAGTTCCCAGTGTAAGTTCTATAAGCCCTCAGTCTCCATAAATGTTGTCTTAAAAGTTGACATCCAACTGGAGTTTCTTTGAGCGATCTAAGAATGACTTGACATTCTTCACAGAAGTTTGTTACTATGATGCTGGAGAACTGGGGTAACAGCGCGTAATCATGGCCATCGGAGACTGGTGATAAACAAAATATTTTATACACGTAACTTATGAGAATAATATTATTACCGAAATATATACAATTAATTCTGTTACTAAATTAGATACTCCAGCTGAGTATCTTTCAGTACGTACGTAACTCTCAGAAACTAGTTTCAACAATATCTGTTCAATCATTTGAAGCAAACAAAACTTGTATTGTGATGACGATTATAGTAGATATGTATCACGGTAGCACTGATAATCACAGTAGTACTTACATTTATCATGGTTTGTCCAGTGATCACCGAACGTCTCTACGGTAGCCATGCTGATACAAAACATGTGTGCCATAATCGTACTAAAAAGTAAAGCATCATAATGGTGATACTCAACAGGAAAATCTTTGAACTCTGAAGATTTAAACAGACGTATTGGTGAACAATAACGTGTCATGGTGTCATTCATTATCAGCATTAAACAGACGTATTTACCTTAATGCTAAAGATCCTAATACGTTTGTACCAAGGTAATGATGATAATTCAAAAATTATGAACCACAATAGTTCTTATTAACAGTAATTACGTGTAATCGGGTAATTATAAATTTCAAAGAATTATATAAAACGATATAATGTACCATTGTAATTCTAATTGAAAAAAAAAAACGGCTTTACCGTGAAAATACTAGAATACAAAGTTTATGTATCGCGGTAGTGTTTATAGAGCATTAAAGCTGCGCTTTCATAGTTCTGATTATCTCAGTAGACTCTGAGTTCCAGGGTAACTGTGATACTTACGTTGATACTTATAACGGTGAAACTGTTTGTGTATCGTTGTTGTTTATAAATACCGAGTGTTGATACAGAAACACACTACCTAATTCGTAATTTACAGGGTTTAATAAAATTATTATGAAAATTTTATTTATACATGAGTCTGAATGAAAACGCATATATTATTCCTCCGATGAAAATCAACTAGTACGCTAAGCCAATAAGCTGAAGATAAAGCTGAAACGCTTGCACTGTATTGTTGCTTATTGTAAGAGTTGAGAGTTTGCTTACATTTAGCTTTCTTTAACGCTATAGTTCCTTTTTTTGGTGACATGGTACCAATTTTTACTAAAACATGGATTTGCTGTTAAAGATTTGACACACAATAAGTTTGTTGAGTACAATGTTTTGTACTTAATACCAAAGCTTTGTTGAATACAGCACGTGATGGTTGGACACATACAATAATTTTCTTTGATGTAACCATCGACCGTTTGATAAATAATAACTATATTTAAAATATTAGTTGTTGAATATACCATTTGAGGGTGTGGTATGACAAAAGGGCTAAACAATTTGGTACAGCAGTGGCTTTGCCATAATAAACACAGATACACCCACACTTAGCAGCGAGCAAGCTATTTAATACAGTAGTTGGAGCTCTAATAGACAACAAATTCGTTAACTATTGCAGTTAACATTTTGCCAGATGGTATGTTTGTTGCATACAGCAGTTGAAAATTTAACACGTAGTAAGATTGTTGAACATAACAGCCTATAGTATGAAAGGATGTAAGCTTGTTTCAAGTAAAAGTACAATGAACATTTATTTAATAAATTGCAAAGATGTTTACTTTCTGTAAAATAAATTTAGTGTTATCTATTCACAACTACAACATTTATTACATTTGGTAATTTTGTTGTTCACACTTATACCTAGTGTTCAATTTGTTTGTCCCATGGTGGGTTAGCAGTAAGTCTACGGACTTACAATACTAAAATCGAGGATTCGATTCTCTGCAGTAGACAATGTAGCTAATCTACTGTGTTGCTCCGAAAGAAAGAAATAATTTTATGTTATAGATAAGTAACGTAAGTATTATATTACGTGAAAATTAGAACTTCTTTATTGTGGAATATACAGATAAAAACTAAAACCGCCAATAAGTAATCCGTATTACTTCAAACTTGTTATACAGCATATTATGTTTGCTTACAACCCTGATTCTGCGACTTAACTGAGGTTTAACGTAAGTTGTATACTAGCTAATAACGATCTAACAAGATTTCAGTCCTTGCTTATGTTCAAACAATCCAGATGGTTTGAAAAATGTTTAAATTTTGGAGATTGAAAGAACCAAATTGAAGAGTGTTAAGTATTTACTGAAAATATTTAGTTTTTACGAACACATTTATGAAAGAAAAACAAGTAAAGTAACTTGCATCTTAATGTGTCACTGTTTTGGTAAAAGGTACAGAAATATTATTTGCTTTGTTACGTTCAAATACCACAGCCGAATGCTTTTCTTTCCAGTCACGATTCAGCGGAAAAACTGACAAAAACTGTGTAAGGTTTCACGGCAGACATGGATGTTTTATAGCTGGAAATGAGATAACGTTCTAGTTTTTCCAATAGAAGCTATTTATCGATTTATTCCCAGTTCCAGGGTTCCAGCACAGTTTTGCTGAAACACGTTTTTCTTTCTTTAGCTACCTGAAAACAATGAGCAGTCTAATTTCATATCACATTTGTGTTAATACATATATAAATATGTTAATGTTGGTAGTCTGTTTCTTCCTCATCTCTTTAACAAATGGTAAAATAATAGTTTAATACCCAGGAAAGAATTATTACGCTTCAACAAAAGCTTTAAAAGCAAGACAAGAAAAGAGAAAGCTTCACAGTAATTTACTTTTCGAGACTAATAACTAATTTATAGAAATTGTAAAACATTATTTTATAGAAAAACAGATTCAACTAACCATTACTGTGTATGCATGTAAAAGTTTAAAGAAACCTGCATAAAAAATTAATTTCCTGAGTGTTAAGTTTACTTTTTGTGAAAATAAATTGTAATCAACAACTGAGTAACAAAGCACAACAACTGAGTAACAAAGCAATTTAAATTCATTATGATTACTTAATCAAATGGTTTCTGTTTGTTTGTTTCTGACTTTCGTGCAAAGCTATTCGAGGGCTATCTGCGTTAACCGTCCCTAATTGTATTACTTGTATTACTCTTTTACCAACAAATAATGGAATTGACAGTCACGTTACAATGCCCCTACAGCTAAAAGAACGAGCATGTTTGGTGGGACGGGGATTCAAACCCGTGACCCTCAGATTACGAGTCGAATGCCTTAACCCACCTGGCCATGCCGAGCCAGCAAGTAGTCTCTACTGGTCTTAATACATTTCACAGTTTATTGTTAGAAAGTTTTAAACATTGCATTCAAATGGTTATTTATACTTATTTTGTTTAACCATTACTATTTCTACATTTTGGGCCTGACATGGCCAGGGGATTAAGGTACTCGGCTCGTAATCCAAGGATCGCGGGTTCGAATCCTTGTTGTACCAAACATACTCACTATTCCATCCGTGGGGGTGTTATAATGTAACGGTCAGTCCCACTATTCTTGAGTAAAAGAGTGGCCCAAGAGTTGGCGGGTTGGAGGTGATGACTAGATGGCTTCCCTCTAGTCTTACACTGCTAAATTAGGGACGACTAGTGCAGATAGTCCTTGTGCAGCTTTTCGCGAAATTCAAAACAAAAAAACAATCTTGCATTTTATTGAATTTGTCGATATAAAAATAGTGCTAAAGTACCTTCAAGATTCATTGAAATTTTCAACGCAAGCTGTGTTTTCAAACACTTGTTAATAACCAGTGTTTGAAGTTTTTTATGTGGTAATATTTATAATAAGCTTCTAATCTAACCTTAAGTAATTATATATGCATAATTCTTTCGTTCTCTGCTGTATCATTCAAGAATTTTAACTTGCATTTTCTATTTTCGGTTTCTTAGTAATATGTGAAAATTTATTACTGCAACGGTAACGTGTTATTAGAGGCTACATACCTAACCTAATTTACATGTATGACTAAAGATTTTAAGTCTTTTTCCCTAACTAACTATAACTGTTTTACATGCATTGTTTGAATTATTTATAGGACCTCAATACAGAATAGTTCACTCTAATAAAATGTTTAGTATTGCAGTAGGTTTCAATGTCGTCCCTCGGTAGAACAACAGACTTACAATTCTAAAATCCAGAGTCCATTTCCTGCAGTTAGCATGTTAGATAGCGTAATGGTGTTTTATTCTAATGTATATAATTGTTTTAATGTTTGTATGTGTTTTATATATCGACTATCAAAAATGTACATCTATGACTTTAAAAAATAAAGCAAAGTGTTTCCTACGATATTAGATATTTAACGCACATTCTATGAATTTAGTTTTTTAGACTTAAGAACGTTAAGTAATGAGTATTAAAGAACTGACACTGAAGAAGACATCCTCATTTGCAATGAAAACTTTAGAACTAAGGAGTGCCTTGTTTATACGTCTTATTATATCAAGAGGCTCATTACAGCAGCTTTCGGTGGGAAAATATATAATTTTTTACCTCTGTGTTTTTCATCTACTAGTTTCCTTAATTAGAATCTAAAAAAAAAGGATACTTAATGAAGAGAACTTTTAAACACAACGTTTCACTCTTATTAAAATAAAAGCAACTTTTCAGCTGGATTTATCACTTGGCTCTAGGATAGATTGAAATGTGAAAAGTATAAATCTGTACTGGAGAACAAATCTCATACGATCAGATGAGTACTACGTTTCCCCAGCTATATCAGCGCTCATTATACAGAATGTATTTGGATAACACTTTCTACCGTCAATCTAGACGAGCCGATGACAACTCAAAACTGTGATATATACAGTTGATCGTGGTATATGATTTATGATCCAGTACGGTTTAACATGTTTTGTATTTCAAGGGAGAATCATGTTGTAAATATGTTCATTGAAGGTGAGGTGATAAATTTTGCTATTTTAATTTCTCTGTTTTTTTTATAAATGAGTGTAACATTTCAGGATAATATTCTAAAGTTATTAGGTAGCATTCGAGATTCCCAATCAGTAATGATAGTCAATGACCCTCTAAAATTAAATTAGATTTTAATTTTATGAGAAAAACTCCAAAAAGTACATTTGTCATAAAAAACTCTTATTTTAAAACGTAGCTCACTAACCGATGTAACTAACCCAAAGAGCAGTTAACAGTATTTGGTTTAGATGTGTAATCTATACATGTAAACATTGAAATTACTGACATAACACTAATATACAAGGTCTGCGTTACTTTAATGAGCCCCCCAGTGACTCAGCGGTATATCTGCAGACTTACAACGCTAAAATCGGGGTTTTGAAACCCGTGGTGGGCAGAGCATAGATGGCTCATTGTGTAGCTTTGTGCTTAATTCAAAACAACAACTACTTAAATGATTCTTTCTCTTTTCTGAGCCCCCCAGTGGCTCAGCGGTATGTCTGCGGACTTACACGCTAAAATCCGCGTTTCGATACCCGTGGTGGGCAGAGCACAGATAGCCCATTGTGTAGCTTTGTGCTTAATTCAAAACAACAATTCTCTTTTCTGAACAACATTAACAAGACGTGAATTCGGCTAAAGAATTATGTTTCAGTGAAGTAATGAATCAGAGAATATGATAGACCTATCTCTACCTTATATTTGTTCACTAAAATTCGAGTGTTAAAAAAAATGCCCCCCAGTGTCTCAGCGGTATGTCTGCGGGCTTACACGCTAAAATATGGGTTTCGATACCCGTGGTGGGCAGAGCACAGATAGCCCATTGTGCAGCTTTGTGCTTAATTTTAAAAACAACAACATAAAAAAATTAACAATTAGCTCACCCTTTGCAATTATATAGATAGATTAGGTTATGTTTAACTAACTTCATCGCAGTATTATATTGAAAAAATAAATTTTAATATTGAAATATATTTCTAAAATTATACTTCAATATCTTGCAAATTAATAATAATATCTTACGTTTTACGCATCTGTGTACTTTTGGTGATGTCCAAAATTTTTAACATATCTAATATTTTAGATTAATCTATCGTCCATTAAAATTGTAACGGTTAGTTTTTGTTTGTTTTTAATCTCATATTCTTTATAAGCAGTTTCATAGTTATTGAATACGATGGACTGGTTAAAACGGAAAATATTTTAATTATGCTGCATTTAAAATTTGTTATTCTAGTGTATAATATTTATCCTCGTGTATATATATTTTGCTTTTAGTTATTAAATACAGGCCATATTTTTAAACATTTGGCTACACCAACCGACACATTATATGTGGTGTCAAATAAATAAAATATTTGCCTTGAAATTGTTGATAGAGGTGAATCAACAAAGTTTTCTTCTTGTGAGGTTTTCTCAATTTTTCTCTGGAGTAACATCTTGAATTTGGTTTTTTTATGTTTAATAACCGATCTCTAACATTTAATATAATCTTGAAAGGTTATAGTTTCGTTCTTCGTTGCTCTGGTTATTTTTTCTTCCTAAGTTTTTTTCCACTATGGTATGTGAGCAAATTAGTTTAAAACATCGAGATTTTTATAGATCAGACTAATTTTTTGTTGGTTGAAAAACTAAATCGTAAATGTTCCCCATTCAACGCAAAATACTCTAAGATTAATTGCACAAATATACCAGTCATAATTTTGAGAAATATGCTATTATTTTTAAAACAGGCTCATTTTTTTTCCTGACTAAAACCCTGAAATTGTTACCTCTGACAAGCAACAATTTGAAACTGTATAGATTTAACGATTGTATTTATGATAGAGATAGCGTATAAGAAAGGGAAACAGCTTTTAATTGGATTTTTCGTATATCGTCCGATTTAAAGAACTAAGTGGTATACGGTTTTTATAATACTTCACACAATAAAATAGCTGAAATGAAAAAAAATGTGAAAAAATCCAATTAGTCAAGAAAGTATAGGTGTTGTCCTTGCGAGAACTGTGTTAACCCTCGTTAACTTTCAACTTTTAACGTCTTTACTGTTAAAATATCTCTCTTTTTTTTGTACCCATTGCTGCGAAGTGTATAGTTACTCTTTTTTCCATTTGTAATAATGTGGTGTCCAGTTGCAATCAACAGATTTGCTAAAAACATTTGCTATCTCTTTGTTTCCTTACCCAGTTGTCAAAATCGCATAGGCAAAAGCTGAGCGACAGACGCTCATAACGTTGTGAATCTACCTTTTTCATAAGTTGGGAGTTAAAACATAAGTAGTTGTTCTTCCAGTATATTGTATATTCAAACTCTAACAACTTCAGATATCTATTTCTTACTTTGTTGTATGTGAGTAAAATTATGAATGAATACCATAAAATTTTGAGTAGTTATAATAAGATAATAAATATTTTGATAAAGGCAGCTTTAGTGCCTAATATTTTTCATCAGGATGAATACGACCATATTTAACCCTATTTAAGGTCTTTCACTGTTATAAATAGCTACTGCTTTCTTACACTTAAGAGATTACACCATATATTGCCAGACGTAAACATTAATTTATTTATAAACGCACACTCTTTTTATGGATCTATATAATTCAGAGTAATCATCAACATTGTACCGTTTATTTTTGTATATCGTACAAATGTAGTTTTCTATGAAAAATTTACTTAGAAGATATTTTGTTTGTTAGAATTTTTTACGAGATTTTTATTCATTTAATGCCCTTGTAAACATGTTAAAGTAAAATATTTAAATCATTCTCTCTACATTTTAGGATTATTTATCTTAATTGGTGTTTATCATCTTTTTTATAACTTAAATTACGCAGATCTACAGAGTTATGGAAACTGTCTTTCAAGAAAAGAGGCTGGTATGTTTGGATAATTGTACATCTTCTAATAGGCTTTGAATCGAAACTCATAGTAAGTCTGTGTCTATTTAGGATTAAGAACAGACATTTGACTCTCTACGAATTAACTGTCTACTCTGTATAATATATTCTTAAGGTTTTTTTATACATGACTTTATAACTCTTGTTCAGCTTTCTATATTTTATTTTAAACTTGGAATAACAGATATGGCCTTAGTTTACAGAGTATTATAAAGTTTGTCTAATTCTTTTCAAAATTGTGTCGTCTAATGTAAAAATCCACTTTTCCTCAAGTATTTAAGAGGCTGTAAATGTCAATTATATTAATTTGTAGCAAAATCCAAGCTTCACACTTTAGTGATCTTCTCTGCAAGATTTCGGATGGTAAATCAATACCGAACTAATAGATGAAATTTCCACTTTACTGCATTACAATATCATTAAATAATTTCATATGATTGATTTGGCTATTGAAGCTCTCACTTAATTTGAGCGATGGCTCTATTTGAATACAAGTTGTATTTATTGATGATTTTATACCAATATTACACTCTATAAACAATAAGAAACAGTCAATGTTTTCTATGTTCTAAAATGTCAATGATGTCTCTAACTCTTCTATAAGTGCCAGGTAATCAGTCGGGTAATTGCATATGAAATTATCTACTACTGTGCCAATTACCCTCAGTATTTCGGGAAAGTCACAATGTCTCTATTAAGGTCCTGACAGTTCAACGTGGATAACTCAGCTATTGCTCAGACTACTGTTACGTATTTTTTAAGTGTTTTATATTCTTCGTAGATTAAACGCAACAGAAAAACACAGATAACAGCTTGTATAATTTATTACACTAAACTACTAACAAATATAACAGATATAACATAAATTATATGATAACAGTGTCAGATATTAAGTTACAACATTCGAAATTAATTACAAAACAAAATAATATTAGTTTCAAACTTCAAAATAAATCACAACACAAAACGGTACTGGCCTGTATCTAATGTAATGATCTAAAATTACAGTCTCAAATTCCAGTCTATCTGTGAATTTGGTCCCACGAAGAGATTCCGAAACAGTTCACAGTTCAATGAAATCGCCGTCTCTCAGCTCAAGCAGTAATTCAGAAGTATCGTAGAAATTGACGAAATAAAATCACGGCTTCCGTAGATCTAATTTCAATCACAAATCCAAGTTGAATATTCACAGCAAACACTTAATCTTTCTCAAATAACTAACTTTCTTCTTTTGAAATGAAACTGGTGTTTGAATCTCACTCTTTGTCTTCGAATAAAACTAATGACTGAATCTCTCTCCCTCGAATAAAACTGATGATTGATCACTGAATCTATCTCTCGTCACCGTCTTTTATAACGATAGGCCTATTTCTCGAACAATCTCGCAATTTCCATACAACTCCAGAGCTATCCACGCATATCCGTTCTTGCACGAGACTACACTTCTAGACAGGAAGTCACCAGCACTCATTTACAAACATGTGATTGGTCTACTTAATTCGAGAAAGTTCTAAAATATTACCCTAAATAAATAACATATTTTAGTTTAAACTTCGAAACAATAATATCAATATGGAAAAAAATGAATAATACAAATGAAAATTCAAACACAACACGACATGTTGTCGTTTACAAAATATTTACACATATACATAACACTACTAACTGAAAACCCATCCTTCAATTTTCTATACAACTGCAATGTGGAAGTCAGATAATATGACAAGTCATCTGACACTTTTTACACATAAACATGAACTCATATCTGTCATAATAAATGTAGTTGTGCTTTGTCAATACTAGATTATAAAAACCTCCGAATATAATTTATTTAATTTTTAGAGTCAACGTACACTCAACAGTCAAACATTCTAGTCAACAAAATAAAATTTCCTTCAAATTTCAGGTTTTATTTAACAACTGTTAATATAACTTTACAAGATCTAAAAGGAGATATTTATTAATTTATATATGTTTATTGTAATTTTGGTCTTGCATGAAAGATTTTCGTGAAATTAAAAGTGTTTGTGTCTTCTTGGAATACAATAAATGGGGGAATATATCTTTGCTTTCTTTCACAATAGGTTATGTTTAGTATATTCCTAATGCATATAATTTACTTCTATCATGCAAAAGCCTTTGTTTTCTATTGGCTTTCATTCTATAACCTCTCTGATCCCTGACTTGCCTTGAAATGTGGAATCTCCTTATCCCTACCTCTACACTCTACAGCATGGAAAGTTTAAATTTTTCCAGGTCTTTTACTTTCTCAACACATAAGTCTTCCTCTGAGCCCCTAGTTTTTCTTACTCTTGTTTTGTGAAATATTTTATTTATCTTCCACACATTCTCCCTCCTTCTATTTCTAACAATGATATCAAATTTGTTCTTCGGAAGTTTGCTTGAAAACCTTCAAATGAAGATAGAAGATCTTTTACGAGATCTGATCTAAAGGTTTTAATACTTTTTCTGTTACAAGTTTCCAATACAGAGACAGTGAGCTTCACTGATGTGTGTATAAAGTGATCAACCTCACTAACAAGCCATTTCTCGAGACCTTATATCCATGTTGCGAAAAACGTCTTCAAAGACAAACGTATCTCATGCTCTTTTGGTAATAAAAATGGACAGTAAAGAAGAGCAACGTGTTTGTATCAAGTTTTATGTGAAAAATGGTAAAGGAGGGAAGTTTTCAAAATGTTGAGAACTGTCTTTGGTGATGACTGCTTAAGTAAGGCTGTCGTTTATCAGTAGATAAAACGCTTCCAAGATGGCCAATAATTTGGGCGACCCGTCGACATCGTCCACTGATGAAACGGTCGTTAAGGTAAAAGAAAAATTTCGAAGTGATCGACGACTAATTATCCGTGAAATTGCTGATGAACTGGACATTTCATTTGGATCGTGTCAGGCGAGCTGTGAGAGAATGGTCACTGGTTTCTTCCACGTGACAAGACGCCTTCACACACTGCTCTGTCTGTTAAAGAATTTTTGGCAGAAAAAAAAACATTCCTGTGATACCACCCCATGTCCTCCAGGTCAAGCCCCGTGTGCTTTTTTTCTGTTCCCAAAAATCAAAATTAAGTTGAAAGAAAAGAGATTTGATGGCATTCCAACCATCCATAATAACATGAAAGCAGAACAGTTCAAGACTTCCAGCATTGCTTCCAAAAATCACAGGAACGTTGAAACTAGTGTGTATCAGCTAGGGGGAAATTACGTTGAAGGGGATAGCATATAACACTGATTTATATACATTACTCTTCAGAATAATAGTGAGGACTTAAAACTTTTTGATCACTCCTCGTATAGTTCTTCCTTGTCCATCTGTGCTATTTCTGTCTACTAATCCTTCAAAACTTTCGCCACAAATGGAACAGTATAAAGTGTCCAGACAGTTACTGCCTATTTCACCTTTTTTGTTGTTCATCATTAAAACTTTGCCAAATCATTTATATAAGGATAAATTGACAACTGACTTGGAAAAACACAGTTAAAGTAACCATTCCTTTAAGGTTTCGCATTTAGTGAGCCTAAATTTAGTTATCCAAAACTAATCTTTGAACCTTGCGTTCACTAGGAGTTTATGGTTAGAATTTACCGTTTCAAAAACTGAACTTACTTCATTTTATATCACTACAGAACCAACTATTGAACATCAACCTGAACTTACTTCATTTTATATCACTACAGAACCAACTACTGAACATCAACCTGAACTTACTTCATTTTATATCACTACAGAACCAACTATTAAACATCAACCTGAACTTACTTCATTTTATATCACTACAGAACCAACTATTGAACATCAACCTGAACTTACTTCATTTTATATCACTACAGAACCAACTACTGAACATCAACCTGAACTTACTTCATTTTATATCACTACAGAACCAACTACTGAACATCAACCTGAACTTACTTCATTTTATATCACTACAGAACCAACTACTGAACATCAACATTTTCCAACTGTTTGCCATAAATTTTGACTTTTTCCAACTGTTTGCCATAAATTTTGTAATAGAGAAATTAAGCAGCCTTCTAATGAGAAATCACACTACATGTTCATATGTTTTCCTCGTTAAATATAAAGAAATATGTCTTATCATTATCCAGATCAATTATATATTATCGTGTTACAATTTATTATCTGCTGTTTATTGTTGTTTATTTTATTGTTTTGAGCAACATATATATGTATATGACACTACAGGTTTTACCTGTTCTCTGTTTCTGGTTTTACTCTTTAACAATGCTAATCAGTTTGGATGTTTGCTTCTTCATTGTTACTGAATTGACGTGAGTACACTTATCGCACATCTTTTGTTGTCAAAAGGAAAGCGATACGAAAAAAAATCAGTAACCTTATTTATGTCCACCATGTATAATGTAGGGATATGTAATCAAGATAAAATATTTAAAGAAAGTATGATATTCACTTCGAAAAATCAAGTAATCTTTATATATTGTAAAAGACTAGTCAGCTTTGTTTTTTCGCGTGTTTCCGATTTTAATACTTTGGTTAGTGGGAGTAGTACAATAAGATAATTTTAGCTCATTAGCTTGAATGTAACACACATTCACACTTAAATAACAGTTTGTTTGATAGATTGTTCAGGCAGAGTACTCGTGATGAAACTTTGTAGAATGGACGACAACTGCCTGTTGTGGAGACACAACTATAGAGGACGACGTTTCGAAAGTTTTCCGCCTTTCGTCTTCAAGTCTTCTACAAAGTTTCAACAGTTTGTTTGTTTTTAATTTCGCGCAAAGCTACACGAAGGCTATCTGCGCTAGCCGTCCCTAATTTTGCAGAGTAAAGCCAGAGGAAAGGCAACTAGTTATCACCACCCACCGTCAACTCTTGGACTTCTCTTTTACCAACGAATAGTAAGATTGACCGTAACGTTATAAAAAGGCGAAGGTGAAAACGCTGAAAGGGCGAGCATGTTTGGTGCGACGGGGATTCGAACTCGCAGTCCTCAGATTAAATAACAGACCCGTGCAAAAAGGTTGGAAAAAATTATATATATATATATAGTTCTTGCTTTCCCGAGGTTATATTTTTAAATACTTATAATGAAATAAACTATGACTACTAAACGCTCTATAGATTTCGGGAAGCTGTTTGGTTTGACAGCATTTTAAAGAAACATAAATTCAGTGTCAAGAAAAGTTGTAGAATGTAAAAACGAAACGAGTTTCCCTACATAAAATGAATATAAATTTAGCTGAATAAGTTAGAACCGTTATATTTCTCATCAAATGGTTATTTTTTAGTTGTGCAAATGTATTGTTGTTTTTTTAAAGTTGTACTGTTTTAATTATGTGCAACCAGAAAGTTGTGTTGCTTGTAGCAATTTCTTCTTTTCATGTTTTAAAAGAGTTGATGATAGGTTATAGGGCATAAAATATGTTTTTTACTTACCATGTTTAATGTTTTTGGTTCAGTCACGGGGAATTTAAACCGTACAATATACCTAAACAATTTAACACATTTGTTTTTGTTTGTTTGTTTTGGAATTTCGCACAAAGCAACTCGAGGGCTATCTGTGCTAGCCGTCCCTAATTTAGCAGTGTAAGACTAGAGGGAAGGCAGCTAGTCATCACCACCCACCGCCAACTCTTGGGCTACTCTTTTACCAACGAATAGTGGGATTGACCGTCACATTATAACACCCCCACGGCTGGGAGGGCGAGCATGTTTAGCGCGACGCGGGCGCGAACCCGCGATCCTCGGATTACGAGTGCACGCCTTAACACGCTCGGCCATGCAACACATTTGTTCATATCCTATTTTGCCTTGGAATGAGAAGTAAAAAAATTAAATTAATGTGTTTGATAACTTAACAGAGAATAAAACATAATACATCAATAGTACCTACAAATACTAGTTTGTGGACCATTATCGGAGACATAAATTTGTTTAACGGGACTATGCAACTCTTTGCCAAGTGTTTATCAACACTACCTACTGTTGCAAAATATTTAAATTTTAGGTCTCTTTCAACCAACGCAGCTAGCTACGTCACGAAAACGTAGTCCGACTCAAAAGATAAATTCAGGTGATGTCATGTTCATGTCAAAATAACCTGTATCGTCCACCAGTGTTTCTCATAATTTACCAGTGTCTCGTCGATAAAGGTTGTTTCACTGAAGTCCACTCGTGGCGCTACAGTGTTTCTGCAGATTCGAGCGAGTGTCCAGAAATTCTGACAACCATTGAAGCTATGGGAGTGTGGAACAGGAATGAGAACATAGCTGTCCCCCAGTCACATCGTGCAACTCAGATTTTATCACCAGAAGGTTAGTTGGTTTTACTACCACAGTCTTACAGATATACATATTATGCATTACTAACGGATTATATTTTGCATGCATTAAATTTTGCTGTTAAAATACATATAATTTCATACAATTCAAATATTGAGTTCATTTTGATTAAATAATTGGGTAAATTTGTAAAACATAAAATGTTACCATTACATTATGTATTACAGGCGTACTAATACTATTTAACGTTCTTCTAGGTCTTCTATGCTGCATTTTACTTCCTAATTAATAAGATTACGTGATATATTATTAAAGTCTTAACATTGTGATCTACGTTCCTCAAGTGTCAGTTATACTTTAAGCATTGCTAGAAATATATTGTTGCGTTACATATTCATAAAGTGTTAGCTCTAATTAATACATTATAAATATTCGCACAAACGTTATATAGTATAAAAACGTTAGCAATGCATTACACATTATTAGATTCGTAGTGCTCGTTTACACATTTTAAGTAACAGATCTAAGTTATATATTCCTAGTCTAAGCACTGCATCACATACGTGTAGAACATTATAAGTTCTTACATTTTTAAGATAACTCTGTATATCTGTAGAGCATTAACAACATATTATATATTCTTACACACTTAGTACTACTTTTACATACTCCAAGTGTCAATTTAGAAACTTTATTTTCAGTTTGAGTGTTATATTTCTTATATGCTTAGAAAGTACCAGACTGGAGTTATATATATATATTTCTAAGTTATTACTACTGAGTTACTACTACGAAGGTACTTATACACATTCATAGAGTGCTAGTTTTATATTATACATTTTTATAGTGTACAAACGTCGAGCGATAGGACTAAGTTATGTACTCATGGAGCATTAGTTTCTATGGCAATGAGCAGATCATTTTTCAGTAGTCATTTTTTTAACAATGTAATGTTAGAAATGTGCTGGATTTTAACCATATGATAATGTTTGAACTGTATGTATTTCTATGTTCTGTTTTTGCGAATTCTCTGTTTAATTGTAAACTCTATTAACATAATAACTTATTAACTAAATCTTGAATTATACAAGGCGATTCTTTGTTGTACTTACTTTTAGCTACATAATTTCTTACTGATAAACTATATTATTAAACATACTCGCTGTTTGATTACTCTTAAGATATATTCTACGAATATGTCACAGAGTTTTTTAATCTGTATTGTTTGATTGAATTGTGTATATTATCTGTTTAATTTTTAACGTTTAATGTAAACGACTGTTTACATCTTCAGTAAATTATACATATATTTTTTTTATAAATTATCTACCTACGCTCGTTTGATTTAGGTTTAGTTTAATATTAACGTCACCGAGTTTTAAAGGCAGTTAATTAAGCTTTAGATCATTTCTATAGATCAACTACCAGAGTTCTATTGTTGTTCTTACTTTTAAGTCTAGTTGAACGTTAACTTCATTAATTATGTTGTTTAACGTAAGACTGCACAATGGACTGTCTGTGCTTTATATCGTAGGAATCGAACTCTAAACTTTAACACTGTAAACCACAATCTTATCAGTGAGACAGTACATAGCATGAATCATATCAAAGTTAAGTGGAGCTTTAATTTAATCTGTTAGACCAACCAAACCTGTTTCCATAAAGATTTTAATCACCTACACATGTATATAAGGTTTTTCATTTAAATCATCGACTTATTTTTATTTGTTTCCTCTTTAGGTTTGTTTTATTTGCAAACGGGACGAACTAATTATAGCAACAAAAGTAACAACTTTGCATAATATGAAGACAATTAAACCGGATAAAACTTAGAATGAATTTGACTTAGAATATCATGAATAGTTATCTTTCATTTTAAAGTGATACAGTGGAAAGAAGGAAGTTAGTCAGCATTATTTACCACCAACTGTTGGTCTGCTCTATACTTGGTATTAACGTTACCATGTTAATCAAAATGGCGCTTTCACGTTATGGAATACCCCAATATACATTTGCTTAGCTGGTAATATTTTATACACTAAACTACACGTATTATTGTCGTCGAATGATACTATAAGTCATTTCTGTCAAATGATGTTACTATTATAAAATTAACAGTGTTATTGTTGTTAAAAGAACCATAAAGAACATTAAAAATCAGAATAATTTAATTCAATGTTGTTTATTATTATTTTTATTTATATCATGTTTCGTACCTTATACATTTTTCTCTGATATTAGCATTCCGATTTAATTAGTTTTACAGATGGACCGTGGTTAGGTTGCCTATTCCTTATTCGATTTTATTACTGAGCAACAAACGTCGCATAATTGGTTGCTGATAGTGACTGTACAGTTTGACTCATAGCATTATCAGTTCAAGCACCTGGACTAAAGCTCTCTAATAATGTTAAATATCTTCATTTGTTGAAAGCAGATTCTTACATGCGTTGGTGTATAATTGAACATGGAGATTATTTTAAACGCTATTTGAAAGCTAGTTCGCAATTGTGTAACACTCAGAACTAAATAGGTTTTTGACATTTCTTCGACATGTGCTTATTTACGCAGAGTTAGATTACATCTTAAGATATTTTTGCTTCATTTTTTGTTTTTGCTCGTAACTTTTCCTCACTCTTACGTAAAGGTATAAAGTCCTCATTTTTTTCATTGCATATTTATTATTAGCACTATATATTTATATTTAGTGAGAAGTGTAACAATGTGTAATTATTGTTGTGATTTGTGGTGAAAATTTACACCAAAGTAAAATATATACAAGTACTTCATTGCGGTTTTTATCGATACGTATACACACATTTCATAAAATGGAAAGTTAACAATTCATAACCAAATAGAAAATATAACAACTGTTCAAATCTTTCAAAACATTTCATACACACAAATCGTGATCCTAATACCATTATCTGATGCAGGTCTGTGTCAGGAACGACGTTATATGTTCAAATTTTATTTTATTTGTTGGTTTCTTCTCATGGCAGTCATAACATATACGTGTTTTAAATTCCAATGTGGACAGCGTATGTGACTGTTCTCTCATACCGCTTTATTCAGCTTCAACCAACATTCAACCTGTACATCTGAAGTGAGATGAATTGCTGCATCAACAATATATATATGTATATATGCAGTTTGTTGCACAGTATACAAATCTTAATTTTTGCTTTTGTATTTTTTCAACATAAATAATTACTGTATTTGCTCTATTTAATCCCATGTGCCTGAATATTTGTTTTCCTTTTTAATGTTCCTAACTTTACTGGCAAAGTTTGAATTAAGTGAGCACAGTTACTGATAAAAGCTCAAACAATTTGTTTTATTGCATCTTAAGATGAAAGAAAACGAATGTTTGTTTGGTAACAATTAGTTATATACTTGATGAAAGCGACTATGTAGATCTTTGAGATAGAAAATGTGACTTTTTTTTTTTTTACTTTGTTAGATCGATAGGAGATACAGGTGCCAGTCTCTACTGAACGGCACACACATGACTTCTGTCGTGTGATTCATGACGTGCAAATAATCAGCTGTATTCCATTATTATATCGTGGTTCAACATTCGTAATAGAACATATTTCCTTCATATAAACATGAATAGGTTGCTAAATAATGTGAGTTTTACGTTTCATTACAATTCTTCCAACCTCGAGGAGCACATGTTCTCATGGCTCCAAATATCGTAGTTATTTCTTACCTATTTGCTTTTATAAAAAAATGAAGATCGGTGTTGTTTACAACGTTGTCGTTCAATGATATAAATAGCATACCCCCAACAACTTATGTTTCGTTGGCGCATAATGTGAAAAGAGAACCTGAGTAAAGAGCCAAACCTCCAGTTTACATTTTGTTGTGGTGTAGGAATGAAAACACACCATAAACAACTTTTCAGACGTTTTGTTGTCGTGTAGAAAAGAAAATAACACAGCAGTAACTTAACGAACTTAAAGTTTACACTTTACATTGTTGAACAATTAGTTTCTTGGGCTAGTTTTTCACACAAGACCGAAACATAGGCGCAAAAACCTGAGACATATGGCTGCATAAAATATTACAAACATTTTTGAAGAAATATTTATAAATACTTTGAATGTAATGAATCAAACTTTGCTATCATCCAAGCTATATTTTGACTCCATATCCTTTAAAATGGCCTCCAATGAAAAAAACTCCTACTGCACACCCGACTTTCATTTATTAATACTGTCCAGTAATTTTTACGCATACGTAATTTTGAACAATTCTTATTTTCGTTGGATTATAAAATAATCGCACAGTTGTTGTTGTTGTTTATTTTTGTGTGACTGTGCCTTTCATGATGTACTCGTCTTTGGGATAGTTGTTTTACTCAACATACCACTCAGGCGGGATACTGAAATCCTTATTCTGCTCTTATCCCATCATCATAGAATGTCATGTACAAGGCTATGTACATATGTAGAATGTACGCATGTACAAAACTCTTTCTAAATATTGTAACAGTTGAAAAGAAGAGATACATCCTAATTCACTTCATTATGGAAGAGATGTCCTCTGACGCAACTGTTTTGAAAAGCATTCCAAAATTTCATGCTTTAATTAATAATAACACTGGTTTGTACATCTCAGGTCATATGACCTACTGCAGAACCTAGGAAGTTGTGACCTTACTTATCTAATACTGTTTAGTTGTAAATTGTATACCATACAAAATATTTCTAATTTTGACCATGTTTCCCCAATATTTTTCATCAGTCCCTTTCATCAAGTGACGCTTTATCATTTCACATCAAGCGTTTCTGTTACCAGTTGTTCACTTAAAAAAAATATATAATTTATAAAAGCAAAATTATGGATGCCATTCGACACCACGCTACTAGTATCAAGTATGAGTTACTCATTTTTTCTACACTCTACGTTCATATTTAAGTGATGTAAGCTGTCTCAATGATGTTAAGTCCTAAACGAGTATAACAACAGCTGGAATCAATATATCTTTGTTGTTATCGCCTGAAGGTTACCTGGTGTTCGACAATTAGGTTTTGTAATATATAATATCATTTAAATGATAAACAAGTGCTTTTTGTTTCTGCAGACTACGTTCGCAGTATTTCGAATTTTTGATAGTCTGTATTCTAGCTACAGACAACTTTTTTTTATTATATAAAACTTTCAGTTTGCGTGTTGTTTTCACTTAACGGACAAACTTGAAAACACGCTTATTAAATCATAGAAACCAAACTGAGAGCGAATGCGTCATTTACTGGATAGATAACATTACAAACTCCCCGCCACTGTAGTGACTTCGTGAATGCCAAACCAGTAGAACTACAACGACTAGTAGTTCTCTTTGATGATCTAGAATTGTACGTATTTAAAATCCCAGACACACTTCTTCGCATTAATAACAATATTAGTTCATACAAAGCGAACACTTTTGGTCTTTCACGTTATTAAATTCATTTTGTTTTGTAGACTTCTGTAGGTAACTGAGATAAAATATAGTTTGGTAGCCAGAAACTTCAGATTCGATAAATCCAAATTATATCCAACTTTTCTTTAAAAATGCCTATAAAGTTTAATATTACAAAAATCCACCCATTCATTGAAGACGTAAAATCTATATAGCAGGAGAGTAAAAATGAACATTAGAATAAATTTTGGTTTTTTTATTTACCTTGTTTATATTTACGGCAATTAAGTTTACTAATTGTAAACGTAGTAAGTAATTTGTTGTTTTACTGTATTTCGTTAAGCGTAATGGATCACACTGCAGGCAACATTTTTTAAAATGTTTCACTTCTTCATTTTCTACGTGGTTTTATAAAATACCACACGCTGTAATACATAAATATTTATTAATAAGTGTAGCAAGTTTTCCTATTTCTGTTAACATTTACAACACTGAAAATCGAGTTTTGATACCCACAGTTGACAGAGCAAATATTTTGATACATACTATTTTTAAATGTTTTAAATGCTTTCTTCTTGACAATAGAACGTCGTATTATTTCTCCAAAGGAATCAAAGAGCATAGAATATAAGTTTGTTTGTTTGTAGCTGAGCAAAAAGAGACACAATGGGTTCTCTGTGCTCGGCCCAACACGGGTATTGAAGCCCAGTTTCTAGTGTAGGAGTCTGCAGATATGCCCCCGTGCTACTAGGGCAACATTCGAATAAGAAATATACTGAGCACAAAGTGGCATGTAACATTTATAATAGAATTAACATGACTTACGATTAAAGGGTATATATTTACGACAAACATATTTGTGAGACACTTTAAAAAGAAGTTGATATTTAACACTTTCATCAAAGTTATATTAAGTATATCTTTATCAAACTACTACATAGCACGCAAACATGTGATCTGTAGGAATGTGATTTCATACAATATTTCAGATGATACAGAAGCGTGCCCCTCAGTGGCAGAGTGGTGTGTCAGTGGACTCACACTGCTAAAAATCGGGTTTCAATACTGGTGGTGGGCAGAGCACATATAACCTATTGCGTAGCCTTATGCTTAATTCATACAAACCAATACCATACAGGAGAGTATTTATGAACATTGGAAGTTAAATTTTTATTTTTGATTTATCTATGTAGTTAATATCGATTAGAAACTGTTTTCAGATCGAAATAACATTAATTTATATTGATAAACAAAAGTCGTTCAGCTTTAAATCGCTTTTCACTTACTCGATACGTGTATCCCTGCAGAACTGATTTAAGTATATATGCATGTATATGCGCACGAGCTTCGTGAACATTGATAATATCATGAAGTTTATTAGGTTCCTAAAAATCAAGTAATAATATCAATTGGTACAATGTATGGTACTGACACATAATGCTACATTTCCCAATTGTTTAAGTTTACTTTCTTTCATATAAACTAAGGAGCAAACTATAATATATTGACGACCTCAATTTTCTTTTAAATGTTCGTTTTTTTGTTGTTTATGGTATTTTATTATACAATAATTCTGTAATAAATGAAAACCATCTGACATATCAGAAATCATACTTAATAAACTCTTCAACTTATAGAACTTACATCTAAATAAACTACTCTTCTAGTTATAGAGAAAATTGTTTATACTTTTATATATAAAGTAAAAGTGTATAACATAGCCCTGATCTTTTGAAGGATAAACATATAATGGTAAAAATCTCACTGTTGTCTAATTAGAAATATATTCAAGAATGAAATTGTAATAGGTGAGTATCGTTTGTGATATTATACAGTTAATTATATCTTTAATTTTTCCACCACGTATACCAAACATCACTGCAATTATTAACTTAGTGATGTATTACTCTTTCTTTTCAGTGATTGCATTCGATTTCAAACTCTTCAAGAAAAAAATCTGGTATTTTTGGGCACTCTGTTCATTGAAGCTTTACGATATTAAAATTATACGTTATATTCAAGTGTACTAAGATAATTTACGTATACGATATTAAAATTATACGTTATATTCAAGTGTACTAAGATAATTTACGTATACGATATTAAAATTATACGTTATATTCAAGTGTACTAAGATAATTTACGTATACGATATTAACATTATACATTATATTCAAATGTATTAAGATAATTTACGTATACGATATTAACATTATACGTTATATTCAAATGGACTAAGATAATTTACGTATACGATATTAACATTATACGTTATATTCAAATGGACTAAGATAATTTACGTATACGATATTAAAATTATACATTATATTCAAGTGTACTAAGATAATTTACGTATACGATATTAAAATTATACATTATATTCAAGTGTACTAAGATAATTTACGTATACGATATTAAAATTATACGTTATATTCAAGTGTACTAAGATAATTTCCGTATACGATATTAAAATTATACGTTATATTCAAGTGTACTAAGATAATTTACTTGATGAACTACTGCAAAAATTCCCGACATTTTTTTGTTTCAAGAATAAAGAAAACTCAAATGGAAAGTGACAAACACTTTTATTAGTGTTTGATATCAGTTTGTCCAGAGTGAAGAGTGTAGACTATATTACATACCACTATATTACTTTATTTAAAGTTCCTTCTATATTAATTTGTATATGTCTGTTTAGCATATCAGTGAGTTACGTATTCGATATTATTTTATTCAAGGTACGTTAAACATTATTGTTTGCGTGCTACATATTTTATACAGTGTGAGATCAAGACATCGTAGGGTGTCGTGCATCCAAAGAAAACTGCTGCAGGACACATTCTATTATTAGTAGAAGTGGCAGTTTAGCAATATTTCACCTTCTGTAGCTCGAATTGAGGTTGTTTAAACTATAATATATTTTCAATGAAAGTGCTGTACCAGACACTTACTTCATTCATAAACCAAATTTTAAGGTAATAAGTTAAGAAATACCTGATATGTATTATCAAGTTTGATTGTGTTTCTTCCGTTATTTTTTCTTTGCATCAAAAGCACGGAAACTTAGATATTTGTCATGATATAAAGAACTGTTTAGCATAGATATTATCGATTTATTTATTTTTAAGTGAATATTTTATAATTAATCAGGTTTTTCATAAAAAAAGGAGTTAGAAGCTATTATTTTCAAGCAATTGTTATGGCATGTTTAGTTACATACCTCGGTAAGAGTCTTACATTGTGTTTACAACTCATTGATGTAGATATGATAGAATCTCGCGTGAAATTTGTTGATGACGAGGATATATAGCGAGTAGACGATATAGTAATATGCATATATATGGTGTGAAATGAGCGGAAAACAGCTGACAGACAAAGACAGAGCAGACGAGACGCAAAGTAAAATCACGTAAAAGAGACGTTCGGAAAAACAAGGAAAACCTAACGACTAATATAGGCCAAACGGTTGATATATATTACAGCAAGACTGACATTGTTCAAAGATATGAGAAAAATAGTTTATTTAGTCAAAGAGAGTTTTAAAGTAATTGAACCTAACTGTGGAACTTATTGACAAAAATAGACGTTTATTGGAAGTAAACAAATTTAGAAGTATATGATACAGCTGTGGTAACTCAATGAAATTTAAGTAAACTGTGCTCGAATAATTTGGCGATAGTAATAGAGAAATATAGTTTGAGTACTTAACTAAAATTCTGAGGAAATTTAATAGGTCTAAATGGACTTTTGACAAGAAGATTTACTGATATGGCGTTTACGATATGCCTAGGACCGTCTACAGTGCAAAGAATTTGTTGTACATACATTTAATTAGCTCCAAATAAAGGTATAATATTGAAACAAGTAAAGTGAGTGCTGTTTGCTTATTTTTCGAATTTACCACTAACAAGTCAGACAGGTCCTGTAGAAGATTCCTGAGCCCAAAACACATATTTTAACTTATTATATTTAATATAACGTACGTTTATCGACAGTTTTATGGATTTTTTTTTTCAAATTTAGGACACTAATAAATCTTTTTAACCTCAATGGTAAACTTATTTTATGAAGTGTAAACCACTTGTGAGAAATTATTTAACAAAAAACCGCTCAAGTTTAACAAAACATTTTTTTTTGCGCGTGCCAGCCCAAAAAGTCACGTGAGCTGTCTATTGGTCTAACATTTTATTACTTCTTCATCTAAGTGTAAAAACGGAAAGGTTTTAGTTTTTTGTTATTCGAGTTAAAGACGGTCGATTGGTTTAGAGCAGCAAAACTATAACGTAAAAAAACGTACGGATACACAAGTATTGGTTAGGCCAAGCAAACTAACTAGATGTTTCTAGCTCCAAATTTCAAAAAAATCGTATGCATGAATGGAAGTTATCATTGATTATTCATAATCAACTTTCCAGCACAAATTTACTAAATTTTATACAGTTATCCTAATTATAAAGTCTTTAATATCACATGATATTAGCTCAAGCAGCCAGTACAAATAATGCTCTTGTTCAAATTTATGTCACGAAATAAGTTTATAAATATTGTAATCATACAAATCTCCTGCATTGAGATTTCGCATATTTTAATTCATAATTGAAGAGCTTTCCTACGTTTCAATGAAAAGTCATTCGCATTAAGAAAAAAAAACATTGTTTTTTTTTATTTTTATTACATTTTTAAAAATTTATCAAACCTCACAAATGCCAACAATAAAAGGAAAGTCACTGATAGTTATATAATTAATTAAAATAATTATAAATGTTGCTTTTCATAGTCATAAAAATATTATTACGTCCACTTGTATTGTTGTCAGCATGATCTAAGCGTCTATTTTTACACGTAATTTACCTTTATTATTTATCCGCGTTATTGCATACATTTTTCAAAATATCTCTAACTCTATCAAATGTGATTAAGAACTCAAAAAGGTATAAATACATGTGTAACAATACACATTGTAGTTTCCACAGAATACACTTTGTAATAGGGTTAAAAACAGGCTATATATACCAAGCGTATTGAATTAAAAACACATTATAATAGGTCAATTACTTTAGAAAAAGACAGGTAAGAAAGGAGTCATTCTCTCAAATTCCACTTTATATTGGAATATACTTTTTTTTTGTTAAAACACGAAAATTGTAAATGAAAAAAATTTCAAAATATCTCTAGTGATGCGCGATCATTCTGTTGTTTATCTAATGGTCCTATTTAACCTTTCTTTACGTAAAGAGGGCTAAAGTCATTTGTATAATAATGGTTGTTAACAAGAAAAATTTTATATATTTCATAAACGTTAAAGTATATTACATATTCACGCAGTCAAAACAGACTACGTATCTAATGCATGTTTATTTTAACTGTAACAATAAGAGTATCTTTAGTGACTAGTGTGTTAAAAAATCTGAAAAATACCTAAAGTATCAAAGCTTAACCGGATTATACTTGCTGAATCTGTTTAAAGAAAATATAAAATTGATCAAAACTGATATCTTTACTTCTGTTTTTGAAACATAATTCTATAATAGCTCAGATTTAGTGTCTCTGTTCTTTATGAGTGTTTTGAAAAAGCATTCTACTAAAGCCTGTATTCTTATGTATTTGGATGACAGAATAAAACTGCGTCATAACTGGCGGTTATGGTTTTATATCTATTTAGGGAAGTTTCTAAAACCAGTCGTAATAGACCTGTTTTATATATATACACTTGGATTTACAATATATTACAATAGTGAGTCGTGGAGATCGTTTTACTTGTACTTAGGTATTTTGTTGTTAGTAAATTAATCATTTTGACTTTCAAACATTTGAATAACAGTTCTCTTTCTCGTTATATTCAAATCGTGTTTGTCTCTAAACAAACATTGTGCAAACCTTTTTCATTCTTTTCTTTGTGACAAACGTGCTGTTGTCATCTTCAATATAAACACATCTCGTTTCGCTTTATTATTTATTATTTGAACAATCCACACTATATTCCACAAAGAGACACTTCCTAGGCTAATTATAACTACCTCTTTTAACCGAACATTTTTAATTCGTTTGTATGTTATTATTGTAGTCGCGACTCCTTAAACTTTTCGTTTTTGCCACCGCGTTTTGGCTTATCTTCATCAATCACACTACTGTTGGCTACAGTGAAACATCATCAGGTCCTTACTGGTAGCCAACCTAAGGCATAGTGAATGAATATCATGTACTACTGGTGACCAACTTTAGAAACGAGACGTAGTTCGCTAGTCAGTTTTTTTCTTAGCTGCAGTGAAACATCATCAAGGCCTCAAGTGGTAGCCAATCTAAGATATATTAAAATAACGTCATGTATTGCTAATTTTCAACCTTAGCCACAACGTAGTCCACAATCCATGTGGTTGTTTTTTAGAATATAGTAACATAACGTCAAATACAGCTGGGAGCTGGTCTTAGTGACGAAATGCAGTTCATCAGTCACATCTGTTGTTAGCAATGGTGGAGCAATTTCACGTTCTATGTGTAGCCAGTCTTAATGACGAAACATAGTTCTCTAGTCACGCCTGTTGCTAAGTTATGATAAAGTAACGTTAAGTTTTGTTAGTAGCCAATATGAGTGACGGAACGCATTTCATCAGTCTGATCTGTTTCTACTTACATTGGAAAATTACAATGTTCTACTGATAGTATATCTCTTATACTTTTTTCTAAGATATTTGAAGTAACCTCCAATTAGGCGTGTAAATCATCTCAGTAATTGGACACGACCCACATTCCAAGAATTTAGGTAGGTCAAAATCCTAAATCAATTTTAAACCTATTGAAAACTGTTTACGAAAAACTATAGGAAAATTCACTGAAACATCTACGCTGCTAACTAAAAAAATAATAATAATTAATAATGAAGATAACGTTGTTAATTTAAAATATATTTTTTTGTCATTTCTATTTCGGCCATATCCACACAATGTATGTGATCAAATCCTCTGATATTAATAATAAAAATATTGCCTGCACTGAAAAAATAGTTGAATTAATAAATATTCTTTTAATAATTGCTGGAATTAATCTTTAAGAGAAAATTAATAGTAGATAATTTATCTATAGTTAAAAGCATTATGTTTTAAAGAAACATTTTATACTTAAAAATAAGTATGTTAGATATGTTACTAATTTTTCATCACATTAATATACTATGAAGGATTTCTGTGTATTTTGTACGATGGAAAGACAGAAATTTGAGAAGTTAAATTGCTCTAAACATTATTTGCTCTAGTAAACAAATGTGATTCATAATTAATTAAGCCGTTTAAATAAAACCCAAATATGTAAATGCTCATAATGTAATAAAAATATTTTTACCGACAAACGTAAAGTTCAAATTGTATATAAAATTGTGTAAATAACCACTTTCCTCACTTCTCTTCTTTTGCCATTTTAGCTACATTTTCTTTAGTAGCATGAAAATGTTTTGACTCATTTCAAGTTCTCAAATATTAGATGATAATTGACTTTTAGATTATATATATTTAAACCAATTATAATTCTCAAAAGGTAATATTAGACTTACAGATGAAAATACAGAAAACATCAAGAGTAAACAAATTATTATCAAATTTAATATATTATTGTACACTTCAATCACTTTGATTAATTAATAATCCAATGCACATATATCATAATATGCTCAATATTTTTCAGCTTTCTTCCAATCAGACTAGCAGTCTTCCAGCCTTTCGATAGTAACTAATTTACATGAAAAATAACGTATATCTGTTTAATTAATGCAATCAAATTTTAATTTTTAAACACAATAATATAAAGTTTGTAACACATATATACCAGCAAATTTAAAGGATTTATATAAATAAATACAAAATTTAATGTGCTATTTAAGAAAAGAAAACATGATTAAAATGACTTTAAGTAGGTCATAATTCATGTAGGAAAAAACCTTAAAACATTCAAGTTTAGTGTTGTTCATGAATTAATACATTGAGAGGTAGAAAATGTTTAGAACTATCCTGAAACACATGAATGATACCTTTACTGATTTTTTTATTTATGTTACTATGCTAATCTATATCAAAAATTCTATAAGTTAGGTGCAGTGTATTTTGATACCGTTTGCTAAAGTATAAATCAAACCAAACACTATGTTTACTTTAACACCTTCTAGTTTTGTTTTAGTTCTACCGTCTGCTTACGTCGTTATTAGCTTATATAAATTTGAGCAACATTTTCAGTGAGACAAAATTAAAAAAACTCGCACACTTAACAAGCTGGATAATTAGTTCTAAATGCTTGAGAATGTGAATATGTCTTCATTAAATTTTTAACTTATGGTAATCTTCAAATAAATACACTCAGATAACCTTCACAGTTTACATGTTTTAATATTTGATCTATATTAATCAATAACTGGGTCCTCTTTGCGATTTATTTTCTCACTATCAACCAACAGAAATACTTATCCAATATCTTTATGTTAACCCTTATTAACGTGTCTGTAGTAGAGGTTAACTGTGCATTACTTAATATAAGACAACTTCCAATCCTTGGGAAATGAAGAAATGGTTTTGAGCCTTTCTTGAATTTTAGCCACAATATTCCAAATTCTCACGCGTTCTCATCAATCAGATATTTAAGTTAAGAAATACATTAAATAAACCATTTGAGAAAATGAAATCTTCTAACCAAGTCATTTTACTGTTTTATCTTGTCATTTCCATCCGTCTCCGATTCAATCAGAATGCACGTAATTGGAAAGACCAAGTGAAACTTGTAGACAAAAATAACCATCAGAATTTTCATGGTCACTGAAACTCTGAGGATTCTTTAGTCTTTTTCAAAGTTTGATACGAGCCACGTATAGCATCTTAAACTCCTTCAAACTAGCTTGTTATTCGATCAAGTAATCCTTTGTCTGCACAGAGAATGTATTGCAGTTTACAAAAAAAAAGGAAACAAAAATGATTAAGATGCATAAAAGCCCCATCTTCGCATAGAATTTTCTTAAAATCAGTGATCCATTTCGTGTTTAAATAAACAACATATCTATTTGTTACTATTCTTATAAATAAACGTTAGCTGCTTCAGGTTTTAGTGATCATTCTATGTAATTTATTTATAAAACAGTTGATCTTTAAGGGTTTCCTCAACAAGAATATCAATTTGTTTCGATCATCACTTCACGAACAAAGAAACTAATTAGTAAACCATTGTTGCAACGTTTAAAGATCACTCATTTCTGAGGGTAATTTAATTTGTTGAAATATTTTTGAGACTACATGTCAATCTAACATGGATCTCAAAACTACAAGATTTATTTCGTTGCTGAAACAGTTTAGGAATGGTTAAAACCACGACCTTAAATGTACCTTAAGTTGTCAAGGAGAAAAATTCAAACCTAAGCAAATTAACAAGAACTTATACCATGCATATTTATGGTACGTTTTCATAGAAAAGCCTTTTAGTGAAATAATGGAAACTTACCAGTAAACTATACCAATACCAAACATTTCCGTTTAATTTCCGCTATAGTTTCTGAGGATTTAAGCAGTCAAACACACTTATGCCAGTCAATAAAGCTTGTTAAGTACGTCAAAATATATGTTCAAATACATTATGTTGTCTTTATCTTCTAGCTGTACGAACTAGAAGGGCTCTTTATTTGCTAAGAACTTAACTAATAAATGCTGCTCAGTAAAAAAAAAAAATGGAAAGGAAATCCCTTAGAAATGTAAGTAGGACGTCGGATTAATCCTCCAGCAAAAGAACTAGGTTACCTCGTAATAAGCATAAAACACTTAGAAACGGAAAGAAATGAACTTAAAATTTCAAAATTTGGTACAATCGTTGAAAGTTGAGCAGAATGTTTAAATGGACTGATTATTAATTTTCTTTCAAACACCTGCAATGTCTATTAGTTAACGACCTTGTTATGAGTATTTTCGTAAAACGTTCTTATGGAAAAGTAAATTTTTGCTGGAATTCTATTAACTAAATATACACAGAAAATTTTGTGTGATTTAGGTTTCAATACATCAAGATTTGGTTCTTAATCTAGTTTGTGAAAATATACAAGCAGACTGAATATAAAATAGATGAGTAAGTTATTATTACTTCCGAACGAGCAATAAAAAAGCTCTGTATTAAAACGCTTAAAAGTCACGCACTCCATCAGATCGTAGCGTAGCATAGCGACTATCAGCACTGCGTGCAAGTGGGGCTAGTTGCGCACCTGATTTGAGAGTAGGCGGGTTTTAAAAAAATAGGTACTAGAGTCATATTCAAAAATCGTAGATGACATCGCCTGTTTGAATTAGACGCAAGTTCTACTACGTTTTAAAAGCTTTGGTGTTCACGCTGTAAATGAATTCTATAACGAAACGTAATATATTTACAACTGCGTTGTTTGCCTAGTGAAAATTTTAAAATTTTTGTAACTGTGTCCGTTAATGAAACTTTGGGGAGTTTATGGTTTACTGCAGTCAAAGTATTTCAGCGAATTTGAAGTGAGTACATTTTCATCATACTAAAGTTTTCTTCTACAGTATGTTAATGATAAGAGAAAAGACATTTTTGTTCCAATTTTTAGTTTCGTCATTTATAAGGAAACTTTTTCTTTTATTATTCTCTGAAGTTCATTTATTTGTTATTCAAAACAAACAAAGAAACTATATGTCAAGGAACTGTAGAAATCCCGTACATATATTAAATTCAAATACTAAAAACCACTAGACCCGTTTGTATTGTACACCTTGTTTCCCTTTGTTTCCAACCAAACACAATTAGAATGTTTTTGTACACAGTTTTGTATTTCTTTTATTTCTATGTAGTAGCATATACATATATGTTTATGTATGTATAACATTGCTTTAAAATCTCCTTATCTAAGACAAGCGCCATTTGCGATTGACCAAGAAACCTGTTCTTGTTTCACAAATACCTTATAACTGCTTTAAAACCTTAAGCATTAAGTTTGTCTTCTCAAGCACGTTCGAGTAACTTAAAATTGAACTTTCAATAATTTTCTGAGCATTAGAATAATTTTAAATGAAGGACATAAACGTCTCATAACCTATATGAATAACTACAGTAGTTTTATTGATCAGAAATAAACGTACCCGGACACTGTAAACGTGTAAAATAACATTGCAATTAGAAAATGTGCGTGTGTTTTCTTACAGAAAAGTAACTTCGGGCTATCTGAGCCCACCAAGGAGAAACCAGCCTATGATTTTAGCTTTGTAAATCTGTAAACATACCGCTGCACTAGCGGGGGACAATTAGAAAATAAAAATTTTCATCGTTTTTCCAAAATTGCTACAGTTACAAGGCTGTGATAGCTGTCAAAACTGCATCATGACTTTCACCACAGTTATAACTACATTTAGCTTATTTTAAAATAGAATAGCAAATTAGATCAAAATTAATGCGAGGTAATTCATTGTATGTACAACAATAATTTATAACGTCGGACAAATTGTTTGTTTGTTTTTAATTTCGCACAAAGCTACTCGAGGGCTATCTGTGCTAGCCGTCCCTAATTTAGCAGTGAAAGAATAGAGGGAAGGCAGCTAGCCATCACCACCCACCGCCAATTCTTGGGCTACTCTTTTACTAACAAATAGTTGGATTGACCGTCACTTATAACGTCCCCACGGCTTAAAGGGCGAGCATGTTTGGCGCAACGGGGATGCGAACCCGCGACCCTCAGATTACGAGTCGCACGACTTACGCGCTTGGACATTCCGGGCCTTCGGACAGATAAAAGTTTGGTTTGGTTTTTGGAATTTCGCACAAAGCTATTCGAGGGCTATCTGTGCTAGCCGTCCCTAATTTAGCGGTGTAAGACTAGAGGGAAGGCAGCTAGTCATCACCACCCACCGCCAACTCTTGGGCTACTCTTTTACCAACGAAAAGTGGGATTGATCGTTACATTTTAACGCCCCTTCGGCTGGGAGGGTGAGCATGATTGGCGCGACGCGGGCGCGAACCCGCGACTCTCGGATTACGAATCGCATGCCTTACGCGCTTGGCCATGCCGGGTCAACAGATAAAAGAAACGAAAACAAATTATTTGCAACACACACAGCATATCTTAATTTGTTACATTACACACTTTGGAACGTGGTTTATATTTTTCACTTTGGTGCTACAGCTTGGCTTCAATGTTTATTTTCATTCGTTCACCCTATATCAAACCTCAACACAATCAATATTTCCATCAGGGTTTCTATTGTCTTCCAGCATCTCAGGGTAAGTAACATAAAACAATATCTTACAACCTGCTCATTCAACTCTGACAAAATAATTCTAGACAGATTACTTTAAAGTATTTAGTTGGCACTGCGAGCTGTAATAAACACACTACACGTATAGCCATTGCATCGTTTGTTGCTTAATCTAACATTACTTTCTTCTTCGCTTGTCTTAATTCATTTCAGTTATTCATTCTTTAAAAGTGGAAAAGTACAATCTTAACAAACTCAATTTACCTTGTTCCATCGTCTTCTATATATGCACGATATGTACAGAAAGCGCTTCTGGTCTGACTGATGACATCAAATTATTCAGTCAAAAGTAATATTCTTTATCTTAGTGAATTCTCGGTGAAATTTGATACACTGATTTTGCTCAAATATCGTTATTTTGATATATGTTCAAATTTTTGCTACTAGCCTCTGTAAATAAAATTGAGCGTAATACGTCATATACCTCCGTATAACATAGAGAGAAAGCAGGATAGTTATTTACAATATACGCTTTTTTTCTGTTTTCCAACCTTTTAACATTTCTAAAGTTGCAAGAAGTCTCTTTCTGCTACCAAAGTTTTAGAGCTCTTGAAGATATTATTACCAAATATTTGTACGTTCTTCAAAAAATATATATCGATTAAAACCTTGCAAAATTAACTTTATTGCACCTGTGTTTACATATCGTTATTGTAATTATTGAAGGCATTACAATAAGTTTACGGAATTGTTTCTTTTTTTAGATACTACATATGTTGAAGTGCCCCAGCTTATTGTTGCAATCATAATCATAGTAGTAGCAGTTGTAGGCGTGATGACTTATTTCAGCTATCGCTGGTTAATCTCCATTCTTCAACCAAACCATTCTACAAATGACAGTAGTACTACCCTAATGCCCAATATACGGTCATCAGAGTCTATTAACACCCCTTCATTGAAGATAAGCTACAGCTTACCTCATATAACAGAAAAAAATCCAAAAGAAGTTAATTGTAAGAAAATAACTCCTCCTCGTCAGACCACTTTACCAATTGTTCCAACTCGTCATTTAACATTTCAAAGGCAACTTTCTCACCGTCTGGATATCTACAATGTTCCATTTGAAAGTAAGTAATTGTTCAAATGTACTTCAGCTCAACTAGTTTCCATAATGTGTTAGTAATTGTTTCTCTGTAACACAAAATAGAAAAACAACATATTTTCAGAAAAAATAATCAGATGAGAAACTTAGGTTATCAAATTATGTCTGATGTAATTTTAAGCACACCAAGCTTTATAGCAACGTACAATAAAGTATGTTAATACAAACTAAGACATTTATAAACGCGACTAAAATAGCGAATTGTATTATGATAGTCCAGCGAATGCGCAATAGGTTAATTTGGACATTTATAAAGTATAAATACCAATCGGTGAGATTCGTGTCTTCAAGACATCAAGCTTGTTTCTTTTCATGAAAAAAAGTATTAATTAATGTGAAACAAAGTAATTTGGTGCTCAGAGTAATAAGGTAAAAAATGAACTTGCTGTTATTTATAATGGGATAAATAGAAAACCCAGAATGATATATAGTTAAGCATTTAGTAATGTTAACAAATAAGGAAAAGTCAGTTTCTCGAATTTTTGCAGATACGGAAGTACCTTCTTGTTACAAGTATTCTATCTTCTCTTTAAAGCGCATTGAAATGCCAGTAAAATCAAAAATAAAAGCCAATACTCAGGTTATCGAAGCTGCTAAATGTCTTTAAAAAGCTATATTGATCTACAATGATATTTAATAGAAAAAATGTAAAAGGCTTTTCGAATTGGAGGTCTAAAAAACCTCTTTATGAAAGAAAGAAGCAATTATTAACCAAATGAATGTTCTTAACGAGAGTGACTAAAGTACAGCTTTAGAAGGATGTGAATTTTAAAAAAAAAATTATCTTTTCTATTCTCGTGAGAAATTCGTAAGTTATGCATTTAATATACCTGAACCGTTGGACGGCATTTAATAGAAACAAGGAACTTTACGCAAAGCTACGCAATGTATGCCCTCAGCTATTTTTAGAGAAAAGACAGATTGCGCTATCTACTATTTCCACCTTGGATTATTGAACACCGAATTTTAGCGCTGTAAATCTGTAGACTTAGCGCTTTTCATTCTGAGGGCGTTTCTTATTTTAAATTAATAGACTATAACACGCTTTTAATTCTAAAAATTAGAGACAGATTTTTGAGGCAACGGAATGGGAACAATAAATCTTCAGGTTCACATTTCGTCATGTTAGCTCCACAAACCATTGATAACATCCTAGGAAATAACATAAATTAGATTACTCAGGCTATCATGTTTTGTTAATTTGTTTTAATTATATATGTTTCTTAGTTTCCCAAGGAAATTGGTATTGTTTTAAAACTTTTTAATTAAATAAATAAGATTTGGTTATTTCCTTTTAAATACTTTAAGTAACTCTCTCTGTCCCAAGTAGAATAACAATGTACTACCGTAACGATTTAGGTTCTGAACTAAACTGCACTTATATTGAAGATACTTAGCATTTAGAAGCCTCTAAGCGGATAATCACTCCAGCTACAGCAAGTTTAGTGAGAATCTAATGCGGTCTCTTCTGCTTCCAATGGGCTTTTATCTCCATTTCTCACTAAGTTTTGTGTGTGAAACTTTTGTGTTTTTTTCGAAAAAAGTACGCTTTCCTATCTTTTTAGTTTTTTACTATTCACATGCTATAAAATTGTCGTGATATTTTGTATTATCACTGACAAACTAACATCAATATTTCATAAGTTTTCCGTAAAAACTGGCGTCACTGTAAACATTCTTTATAATGCATGTTTAGCTAGTCGTGACATAATGGATAGCGCGTCCAGTTGCAGGTCAAAGAATTCAAGGTTTTCATCACGAAACGGATGAATATGTTGCTCGTTTTTGTCAATGAGTGTGTTATGAAAGTGACAGTCAATCCAATCGTTTGTCTCAATGCCAAACAAAACCCTTGTGCTCAAAGTTGCAGCTGCAGGTTTTGATAGCTGACTGTCTTGTCTCTGTCATGTTTTATTTTTTAAAACTAAGAATATGTAATTTTGTCTTGTTAATAAAAGTAAACAATTTTTTCATTTTTTTTAGAAGACAAAAATTGACCTCCGTGTGTTGATCATTACTTTTACATTTAACTTTTCACATGTTTCTTCTGTCCCATAGAATTTGTAAAGAAAAACTTAGATCTTCTAATTTATTGAAGACTTTATTCACATGTTGAGGTATTCCAGAAAGTTTAAAAGACAAACTCTAGAGCAAAGAAATAAGCAACAGTTACGTCACTTAATTTTTTGTTTAAAATGTCTTGATTGATTGCCTGCCTCTGACAACACATTACAGTGTCAAATTTAAAAAGAAAAACGTGAAATAACAACTAATAATTTCAGTCCTGATATTTCATCTCGACTGTAAATATTAAAGAAATACATAGAATATATGTATACCACTTGCTAGAATGATAAACATTTTTGTTGTTTTTCCAAAGAAAGTTTCCAAAAGTTTGCCTGTTTTGTTAAACAATCAACGTGAATATATATTTATATATTCAGTTTGTAACAAGCCTCCACGTGAAATCCCATCTGTCGGAGAAATCAAACCGGAATTATACAAGAGGGAAACATCCACTGAGTGTGGAGGTACGTTGGGAGAAGACTTAGAACTCGGAACCCCCTGCGGCAAAATCCACTTTGCTCTTAAGTACGATGAAGACATGGAAGGATTAATTGTCAGAGTAAGAATACTATTATTGTCGTTCAAATCGAACCCGACATGTTTTAAGTATTAAAATAACGACAATTACTAAACACTGAGAGAGAAAGTCGTAAAGCAGTTATTTGATGCGACCTCTATTACAATCACTGAAAAACAAAAACCACCAAATACTCATTAAAAGTGATAAAAAATGTTGTTCATAAGGCACTCGTAATTAAAGTATTCTCTTGACAAAATAGTTGCTGTCCGAGTCAAAAAATGATATTGTCTGAGTTGATAAATTAATTAGTGCCTATCTCAAAATATTTTGTACATGTTGAACTAAAACGTATTTAAACTCTCATAGATATTACATTCATTATTTTAATTATACAAATACTTTTCTTCATACAAATAATGCCTGTATGAGGCAGACGAGTAAATTTTTTGTTTTGTTTTTCTCTGTTTGATATTCACTAAACTAGTCAAAGAAGTAATGTTGTGTACTTTATATAATCATTGATTGATTCAAGAAACTAGTGTTGACTGGATATAAAGTTAACACAAAAGACAAGAAACTAGTATTGAGAGTTAAAATAATCTTTGTCTATGTCAACAAACTAGTGTTGACTGGATATAATTGACACATGATGTAACAAGAAACTACTATGAAGTTGTAAAGTTTTTCGTTTTTTTTAATTTCTGTGCAAACCTATATGAGAGCTATCTGCACCAGTCGTCCTTAATTTAGCAGTGTAAGACTAGAAGGAAGGCAGATAGTCATCACAACCCACCTTCAACGCTTGGGTTACTCTTTTACCGACGCATAGTTGGTTTCACCGTAACATTATAACACCTCCACGGCTTAAAAAGCGAGCAAGTTTGATGTGAAGAAATTTAAACCTACGAGGCCTCGCATGACCAGGAGGGTTAAGGCGTTTGATGCGTAATCTTAGAATCGCGGGTTCAAATCCCCTTTGCACAAAACATGCTCGCCCTCCCAGCCGTGGGGGCGTTATAATGTGACGGTCAATCCCACTTTTCGTTTGTTAAAGAGTAGCCCAAGAGTAGGCGGTGGGTGGTGATGACTAGCTGCTTTCCTTCTAGTCCTACACTGCTAAGTTATGAACCGTAAGTGCAGATAGCTCTTATGTAGCTTTGCGTGAAAGTTAAAACAAACTACTCAGACTCAACTGATAACGAATACTTATTTATACCTATGGTATTTTGTATCAGCGAAATCTGGTAATTTGTAAGAATTTCTGTATTTCCAGAAAAAGAACTATAAGACATACACTATGACTTTAACCCCACTATTTCAAAATAATGATTTGAGTTTTAAAACCAGGACCATCAGATTATGATATATAGACGAGGGTCTCCTGGCAAGACTGCGGTAACTTTATCGACTTGTAGCACTAATATCGGGGGTTTGATTCCTTGCAATGGACATAGCATGTAGCCCAGTGTGGGTTTTCTCTAAAACAAACTAGCAAGAAGTTGCTTGGTCTAAACGAACTCAGAAACACAAAGCTGACTCAATACAGTTAATGAATTTATCCTGAAAAACGTTAAAGAAAAAAATCATTCATTAGGCTAAATGTCAGGGGGTTAATTTGTAAACCATTATAGAAACTTAGTTATTAGAAAAACAGCAGAGCCTGAAAACGAATACCAAATAATGATTCTAGGAATACGCTTTCAGCTGTTACTCGATTATAGATCAATTCTTGTATTAGTATTATTTGAACTTGAAATTCGAATATGCCAATATTTAATTATCATGATAGTATTAACGATAAATATATTAATCTCCAAAGTGTAATCAGAGATAAATAACCCCCATCCATTGTGTTCTGCCAGAGATCTGACAGCTATTGTTATTTGTTATTAGTATGTTTAATACTAATAATATATATATAACATATTATTGATATGTTTAAAATTTGTTCGTGAATATTATATTCTTTAAGGAAGATATAAAGTTAATTTAAACCAATGATTACTGTAGGTTTTGCAAGCCAGAGATCTCCCAGTGAAGGATTTCATGGGATCCTCAGATCCATACGTGAAGGTTTATCTTCAGCCAGATCGGAAGAAGAAGTTTCAAACTCGGGTTAGTAAGTTTCACATCTGCATACTATATTAACCACGCCCGCTCCTCTGTTTAACGCTGTAAATTTCCATGATTAACAATGCTGGTTCCTTGTTAAGTGCCCCCCAGTGGCTCAGCGGTATGTCTGTGGATTTACACGCTAAAATCCGGGTTTCGATACCCGTGGTGGGCAGAGCACAGATAGCCCATTGTGTAGCTTTGTGCTTAATTCAAAAAGCAAAACACAAAAATCCTTGTTAAGTTCAAAACTACAGTTTTCTCTTCTGTGTCCAGCTTTACACTCTTGACTCCTATCTTTAGCTTCGCATTCTCTATTCTTCTGTTTATCCATGCAGTCTCCACTCATCTGTTTAACCTTGCAGTCCTATGTTTAGTAGTCTTTTTCTTCTCTACTGAGTTTTCCACATTTCTTCATATGCTTAGACCTAAAGTAACAGCGTTTATTAATCAATTGATTTCACAGAGAAAACTAGTTTAACACTTTTTTAGAGTTGATATGTAGTTTGGCTTAATACAGAAAACAAACCTGGAATTTGAAACTCCAAAGAATTCATTACAGTTTCCATTTCCTTAAATGGTTTAAGTTAAGACTGGAAAACGAATTATAGTGACGTTAAATATGTTTTGATAAACTGATTTATCAAATATTAAAAATCCGAAAAATTCGGTTTATCCAGCTATGATTATCATTAAAACTAGGCCAGAACAAACAAGTGTTATAACATATATTGGCCAATATATGAGTGCAGAATAAGCCATATCGGACACGTACGCACACACTAAAGATAGTAGAGATGTTAACCTAAAGTGCACCTTTTTTAAACAATCACTAAATATTACATGCTAACTGATAGAAGCGGTGATAATTTAAACATTTGGAATTGTGTAACGATCAAGCAAACATAAATTAATAATTATAATAAACACTTGTTACATTGTTTTTAGATTCGTTTTTCTTTACCATGCGAATTATTTACTCATGTTTTACAGGTCCATAGAAAAAATTTAAACCCAGTCTTTAATGAAACGTTTGTATTCGGTGTCAGTTACGACCAATTGAAGAGCCGCACATTACAGTTTTCTGTATATGACTTCGACAGATTCTCCAAACATGACTTAATTGGACAAGTTCTCGTCAAAGAATTGGCTGAGCTGTGTGACGTCAAGCATGAAATGGAGTACATCATGGATATAATGTGTTTTCCTCAGGTCAGTAACTTAAGATATCAAACTAAAGACTAGGGTGTATAAATTACACTTGATAAAAATCTGAGCACCATAATGTTGTCTCTCTACATTAATTGATCGGTTACTTTAACTCTACACGCTAATCATGTCTATAAGGTAAGAGTTTTCCCATCTTATGTATTTTTGTCTAGTTTTGTGTAAAAGTGTTGTGTGCTTTTTAGATAGTGTTAACCCTGTGTTACAGTAAATAGTAAATTTCACATTAAAGTCTGTAAAAGTTAAAGTAACAGTATTCCAGTGTTAAGATAACGCATCCTTCTTTGCTCATAAAATCAGATCTTTACTAAATCCGTTCATTTTATGAGCAAAAACGTGGGCGTTCACATACATTTTTTCGGAAGAGGGCCAAAGCCAAGATAAAGGCATGATTCATATACATGTGCTAGATGAATGAATAATTATGTTTCTCATTTTCAGAAAGGTAAGTACCTTCTTAGCTCCTCCTACTGCGGACGCCCATGGACGTTTGCCATGCAATCATTCCTGCTCAATCCCAGTTATATTAATAAGCAACCTCGCTTTTATGTTCTATAGAAATAGAAACACTACAAGCTCCGAACAAGTTAGTGATCAACATTAAACACGCCATAAAAGACGGTTAACGCACAACACAAATGATAAATACGGCAATCACTTCGCTTGAAAGGTTATAATATTTTTTTTCTACGATTTCTCATTCTGACTAAGTTAGGAACTATTTTTTTTAGTAGAAAACACTGATAACACAAGTAAAAAATACAATTGTTCGTTTAGGGTTAGTGTATAATGCATTGATTTAAACATTGTGCGAAAGCAACATCAGAATTTATTTATAACATGTGTATTAAGAAATAAAATCAACTGCAAATACTGTAACCATCTTTATTTGTTGTGTGATCTGGAAGAAGAAACAAAGACACGATAACTGAGATTCGAACTTACTTATCCATTAGCTTACTTTCACAAAATGAATTACCAAAGTTTTAGAACTACTTTATCTTTAGATTAATTTAACAAAGTATTCTAAGTTTCTGTTTTACTTGTCCTTTCGGTTAATTTGATAAAATCCGTTAATTAAGCTCTAGAATAATCGAACCGTTAAATTAATTTGATAAAATCTTCTAAATAAATATTTAGAATGTTTTTATTTGTCGAACTAATTTAAGTTTTAGAACTACCTAGACGGATTAATTAATTGTGTAGCCATAAATATACTAAATGTTTGAACAATGGTAGCTATATCGCACAATAAAATAGTCGTAGCCCTCGGTTCATAATCATATTTTCAGCTTGTAGCTAAATACAAGATGTCTTGCAGACGTAGAAGTAACGGCTCTTTCTTCAGTAAGTAAATATTATATACAAGCGATTGGCAAAAACAATTTACTTTTGTACGACTAAAATAACTCTCTGCTAAACTCATCGCATTATCTATCTTCAATCTCTAAAGAGAAGGGAGGTTGCCTTACACACAAATAAAACAGTCGTGTATATTTAAGGCATGTTCATTAACACCTTTTGTCTCCAAATCCTTCACTCATATTATGTTCACGTTAGACGTCGTTATTTACTTTGAACATAATATAAAATGGCCAAACTAGTTATATTATAAGATTATATATGACCCTTCCTGTAGCTTTGTGCTTAAACAAACAAACAAACAAGCTATTTCGTAATTACATTTTTATTTAATAGCATTTGAGGCAATTATTAAAGCAAAAAAGAAAGAAAGAAATATTTTAAGATTACATTGTACGGTTTTTACAATCAAATAAGTATTTTCAATGTGCCAAAATATAAACATTATTGGAAATAATTATTTAAAGAGTGACAACAATGTAAATAATACGAAATTGCGTCTGTTCTATTTCATGAAAATAAGCTGCAATAAAATAATGTTGATAGTTTACACAACCAATCAGACAGTGCCACGCAAGCACGATGCTTGTTAAAGTACAGCCACCATATGATTCCCAAAGTCGTGTGTTGAATGCACGTGTAATTCCCAAGAATGAAATGAAATATAACAAAGAAGGAGCTATATAGAAACTCTAAAGAAGGTTCTTGAAACTAGTATTACTAATAACAAAAGGGGCAAAGACAGAAATTCCAAACTCTTAAAATGTGAATTTAAGTAGCCTAACCTCTATGCAATACATTACAATTCAAGACAGACCTTGCCAGAGACTTATCTTTTAATAAAGGTATGAATGTTAACCCCAGAACAGTCAATTAGACATTAGAGTAGTAGCCTTGATGTATGCGCAGCTGCCCAAAATTTACTACGTAGGAAATACAACTAAACCAAAAAACTAAAATAAACATCAGGCTTAAATAACGTGATGAACAAGGGGTTCTCTATGGGAGAACCTAAATTTACAATTGTTTTGGAAAAGGTGTACAATATTTTTTTCGATGAATGATGTAAAAACGACATGTTGGTAACATATATTTACAGTGAAGCATGTCGAAGGCCAACATGAGTGTGAGTTTCATATCATTAAATAGTGTTTTAGAAATAGAAATTTATATGAAACTTATAACTGCATCACTGTTGACAAGTACAAGCGTATTCTTTTCCATCATGTCATTCTTTTGTGAATGAGATCTATCGGAACAATTAAGTGAATCCAAACAAACAACAAATACGGTGAAAGATACTGAAAGTAACAAAAAGGCCGATTGAAAATCTGCAACCATAAATTTACCTGCACAAAATTCCCGATATTATATTAGTAAGAATGGTTTGGTTTATAAGGAAACTTAAAAGGTCAACATGAAAACAACGATGAAATCTTAAAGCACATAGAAAATATAGTCCGTTGTACAACTTATTGGCTTATCTTTTCTATTTTCTATCATAACTGATTGTACTAAACTCACTGTATGTGACTTTTATTGAGTATTATGCGTTTCCGTATAATTATTTCAAAAATTGTATATAAATACATATCAATGTGATAGTTTTAGTATACATTACCTCATCAAAGGTAAACAACATAAATAAATAAATAAAAACATTTTAGCCCCCAGTGAAACAGCAGAATGTCTGTGGACTCACACAGCTAGAAACAGGGTTTCGACACAAGTAGTGGAAAAGGCACAGATAGTCCAGTGTGTAACTTTGTGCTTAACTTAAAAAAAAAATTACGGTTTATCTGACTATTATATATTATGCAAAAAGCTACATACTGTGCTGTGTCCAGCACCGATATCGAAAACTGATGTTTAGTGTTATTAGCTCTCAGGTTTACTGCTTAGTCATTGAAGTGTATCATAATTAGAGCTGAAATAATCGCCAAAATGTTCATTTTATTTACAATACATGTATAATTCATTATTGTTGATTTTTTTATATTTCATCATTGGCTTATCGTTAAGTTTGAAGCCTTATAACGATAAAGGGTTTCGATACCCGTGATGGATATACCACAGATAGCACATTCTTTACCTCCGCTCTTAACAAGTCTACCCTTCCGATTATAGGACTTAGTTTAGCATGTCATTCAAGTAATTGTATATTAATATAACTTTTGCTTCTTGAAACCTTTTATATTAAATTTTTCAATGTATTGTAGCAAAAATAATAATAGTCCTCCGGCCACGACAGCGATAAGTTTACAAACTTACAACGCTAAAAACTGGGGTTTAATTCCCCCGCCGGCGGTCAAAACAGAGAGCTCAATGTGTATTTGCTTTGAAACAAACAAAGAAATGTATTTCGATCTCATTAACAGGGTTTCTAAACTCTTGTAAAGTTTTCTTATGTTCTTATTTAACATATAATTTCACATATAATTTTAATTAACACCAAAACGCGATTCATAAATTATACATGATGTTGCTTCCTTTCTCAAAGCTCCTTTCTTTTACCGAGTATCCCTTCACGAAGTTTTTATTACCTTCCAAGGGTACAAAGTTCATCAGAGACGAGAGCTTTGAGTGATGCAGCTCTCTTCTCTCAGACCCACCAAAGTTACTAATGATAGACCATCAATTTCATCTATGAAAATAAGAAACAATTAAAATACAAATGTGTCGTAGAATCCAAATATCTGATATTTATTACCCAGATTACACCATTATAATCGTTAGATGTATAAAAATATTAATTTTAAATATAGAAGTATTTGCTTAACATAGCATTTTGATCAAAAAGTAAACAAATATTAATAACGGTTTATAAATAAACATTTATACATTCAAACTATGTTATGAAAAGAAAAACATCTGACATTAAAAATCTTGCTTATTAAAGTGAGAACTTATCAACAATTTATATAAATTTCATTTTCTTTTGTTTAGTATAAACATTTTCGCGCGAAATCCATCTGAATGTTTATTTGAACAAACATAATACTTGAAAAAGACAGAACACAGTATTAACTACTTTCTTCGGCGTACACCTTAACAATCTAGTATAATTCATCACTGTAACATATTTAATAAATTGTTGAAGTGAAATTCAAAAGTATTCATTCATTCGTAAAAGCAAAAATCTTTAACTTGTAATTTATTTTAATCCAGCACGAATATGTCGAACGATATTTTCATTAATGTCAAATTAGGAAAGCAAAATAATAAATGAAATACTTTTAAATCTCTTGGTTATAATGTTTCTCATGTATTTAACATTTGCCTTGAAACAAATACGTTCGATGAACCATAGTTCAGATTTCAAACCATCTATTTAAATGATTAATAATCTACTTTCTCGATTATTTTAATTAACATAGCCTACTTCTTCAACTTTCCTGTTAGGCGTTAAAATACGTGAACGGAATGGCCTGAAACAGGATCCAACTGTGACACAACGTTCGATTTCGTGACTAAACTCCTTAGAGCCTTAAAGTTGTTTATTTTTTAAGTTCAAACATATACTCAACAATGAAATAACTACGAATACGAAAGTATTTCCTACGACTATCTAATTGAACAGAAACTTTCAAATTAGAAGCCCATAACAAAATTTAGCACCCCACTGACAAAGTGTTATGTCTGCGGACTTATACTGCTAAAAGCCGGGTTTCGATACCAGCTGTGAGTAGAGCACACTTAGCCTTTTGTATAGCTTTGTGCATAATAACAAACAAGAACCACTTGTGCTTCGTTTCTTTTCATAAGCAAGTTTTCCACAGTTCATCACATTCTTCTTCATAACAAATAGGGACTACAAAACTTAAGCACTGTTACATATCACATTTAATATTGAAACCAAAAAACAATATAATTTACAATAACACTTATTATCAATAGTTATCACAAATGACGGTTTTATGTACAAGAGCTTTACAAGCTTACAGACTACATTGAGTGTTATATCCGATCTAGAACCGGTAATTTTATGGACGATACAGGTCCACGACTAGAAAATTAATTCTGAGTTGATAACCTCGCTTAAACTAGCTGATTCGGTTGGCCTAACGATGCTTATAAGTTCACTTCTTACTAAGGAAGATATTTAATGTGCTCGTAGAAATAATAACGTCCGAAGTAATTCACTAAAGCTGAACGCTTTGTAACGTTCGAAATCTATAAACGTTCCTGGTCCAATTCTGTAGTTTCCCGATTACAACTTCCTAAGACTATAGCAGTGACTGAAGCTGAAAACTAATATTATTACTTGTCTCTTTGCGCATCGGTTTTTAGATATCAATCACGCGTGTTTCTAGAATTTTCAACAATGATTTAACGCATTTTTGTAAACAAATATTGTTGACTCTCTGTTTCAAGAATTCTCTAAGAATTTCGAGAATAGGCGGGACTTGCGCAATACAGAGCCAACAATATACGTCACATGCAAAAAGAAAACTCTACAAAAACATATACAAGTATTAAAATAAACGTATAACGGTAAATCCGTCACAACATAATTGATAATTTGCGTATTATAAGCATTGGTATTTTCGAAAATACCTATAAATAAATATTATTTTCGCATTAGGCGAATTCAACATTTGACTCAAACGTTTTTTCTGACATTTTTAAGTAAGAATTTGTCATAAAACGACACTTTATCATTGTAGTCAAAATAATGTTTCATCCGGTTTCGTTTATATACTTTATTTTTCGTTTTACTTCAACGTGAGTCAATTCCTTGCGTAACATTGCTATTTATTTTGTATTAACGTAATCCATTATCATGACATGGCTCCTGATATCTGCATGGCATATTTGTTTCATAATATGCCAACTTATTTTTATATTAGAATAAAAATGTTTCATTAAACGGTGTTGTAAAAAATAAAATATTTTTGAAGGCTTACTTTAAATATATTACCAAGAGTACTATGATATTCCATCTCTAGGTAGAAATAATATAAAGGTAAACCAATGGTACACAGTTATGTATATTATATTTTTGTTTTGTTTTTAATTTCGCGCAAAGCTACCTGCGGTAGCCGTCCCTAAGACGTAAGTCACTAAGTCCCTAAGTGTAAGACTAGAGAGAAGGCAGCTAGTCATCACCACTCACCGCCAACTCTTGGGCTACTCTTTTACCAACATTATAACTACCCCACGGCTGAAAGGGCAAGTATGTTTGATACGACCGAGATTCGAACCCGTGCCCCTCGGATTACGAGTCGAACGTCTTAACAGGCTTGGCTACGCTGGGCCTGTATATTATATAAAAGTCATCAACTATTACAACCAACCAATTGAAGCAAAGTGCTGCGAAGAAGAGAACTCATGGATATTCTGATAATTAAGCTTTCGTCCATAATATTAGTGATACGAATATATGGAGTATTTCTAAATACACACACATATCAATCTGTTCTCAGTAATGTGCTCATAAAATATTCATAATAAATGTGAATACAATGTGTGGATTCTCATATTACCTTAAATGTTGTGTTAGGTGTAGTACTGTTAATATCAAATAATAATAACAATGTAATGGTTAGACGTAATTCTTACTGTATTTAATGTAAAACTTAATACCTGGCCAAAATTTAAAATCCAAATAAGCCTGGTCAAAAGTCTTAGCATAGTCAGTATAATTGATTCTCATCGAATATTTCTGAACTACAGAACAGTAGTCCTAGAAAGTTATAAAGTGTCGAAACTTTCTGAAATGCTGATTGGAGGTTAGCGAACTTACTAGAATCAAACTCACGTTTGGAAGTTTTTTACGGTCTGGATGTTTCTAGAATTCCCTGATACTATATAAATGTCGCTAAGGATGGTGTGAGGACAGTTTTTTTCTACATAAACTTAACTAACTGCCGAAAGTCAAGACTCTTGATCTTTTAGAAAACTTGAAATTGTATGTGGCGGTTCTTAAAAACTGGAATTGTTTTTTACAACAAAAATGGACTTTTTATGGCATATTGTATTAAGAAATTCTGAATTCTGACCAGGTCAATAATTTTTTAGAATTTTTTGTGATTTCTTCATTAATGTGTCAATATTGTCAGATTAATACTTGAGTGAATATTATCACTGTAAAATTATTCTTATTATAATTTGATAAATTTGTGAATAATTATTATTGGAAATTAGCTCTGTTTTGTTTGTTAATTTAATAATCTGTAACTTCCACCGTAACATCTTGAAACTAACAGAAACATTTCGTCATGTGGAGCGATGACTTCACTATTCAGGACTTGTTGGCCCGCTTGTTTCAGCTGATACTTTCTTTCTTTTCCACTGATAATAATTAAGGAAGTTATAAATATTTCGTCATCTCGTAGTAATTTGCTATGACTACATTCTGTGAGAGGGAACCGCACATCTTTCATTTAATATCACAATGAATATCCAGAAATACTTTAAAAGAATTAGTTTTCATAATCCACTTTGAACAGCGTAAAGTTCCATTTTGAATCGAAATTACTTACCCTAAGATAAAATATTAATATGATTTAAGATGCTTTATATTTATGAGAGGTGGATTATTCCACTGGTGTAGACCAAATATTGGAGCAAGTGTTAGTTAGAAAGCTTAAGCTATGATTAACATCATAACTTGGCTCATTCTTTATTGTTACAAAGTACAAACTGATAGATATCAGTTTTCTATTCACAAGGAGTGATGCCTTAAATGTTTTAATAAAGTAAACATGAATGTTAATTGTGAAGTTAGCGTACAGGTAATTTTTAACTTATATTATTTTTAGAATGTCAGAAATTTAAAGTTAAATGTAAAAATAACTTAATTGTTTTGGTAAATACTGAGATAATAAAATCTTAGGTAAACTTCAGAAGCCTTTATTTTTGTCATGAACTGAATAAACATCGCAAAAAGGATTGTCCATTAATATACGCGTTCGTTTTAATAGCATACATCATATTATTTATTGGTGTTATTTTTACTGGTATATCATATCATAGATAACTAAAGCAATGCATGGTTTAAAAATTGTGATATTTCACAAAATGAAATTTAATTTTTCACTCAAGATAGATTTAATATAATTATTGATTCAATCAGAATTTGTCGAAGTTAATTTAATAAATCATTATTGGCATCCATAAAAACAGGTTTATATTACCTGAACGATTCATTGTTCGGTTAAATAATAATTTAATTTATTAAACAATATCCTAATATAAGTTACAGGAGTCAAATCTTAGGTACAGGTGTGACCTAATATTTATAGTAGCGGTTTGTGAATCTGATGACCTATGATTCCCATTACACTTCCACGAAATCTGTTTGATTGGAGTAACTCAAGAGTTGGACAAGAGTAATGTTGGCCAGTTATCTTCCCTCTAGCTTCTAAGCTCAAAATTTGGGATGGCTAGTGCAGAGTACCCAAGAGATTCTTTATGGAAATATCTAAAGAAAAAAGTAGACATTTTAACAGTAGTTAGACCCAAGCCAGATTAAGGTTTAATTGACCCTAAGCTTTACAACTTATAGAGGCCTCCTCAAGATAGAACCTCCACGTGCAACACATTTATAGTCATAGCTTGAAGCCCCCTAATTAGTGCGAGGCCCTGGGCTTCAGCCCTATAAGCCCATGCATTAATCCAAGATTGGTTAAACAGAATGATGGTGTTCCATCCTACTCCAGTAGCTAAGCGGTAAGTCTCTGGGTTCATTATGTTAAAACTTAGCTTTCGATACTCGCAGTAGGTGAGAAACAACTAGCCCATCATATAGGTTTGTGTTTAGCAAGAAACAAACAAAATAAAAAAATAGAATAGTTATAACAATCACACTTTACATATGACATCAATGGAAATTTAATAGTTGTAGTTAGATAATAACTTTCATCTCATTAGTCATAATTTTAATCACTGTATGGCTCATGTGAATAAACCTTAATTCGTTATTCACATCTTGATGCTGAATGCACGGTTATTTCAATTCTGAGACGAAGTTCTATGTTATATCATTAAAGATAAAATAGGTACAACAATTTACAATTTTTCTTTCGATAAAAAGTGTATAAAAAACCTGTAAACCAATTTTATGTTTTTCTGCATGTGAAAATAGGACGTTTTGCAACAATATTTTAATGTTTTTAAACTCTGAAATATTTCAATACAGTAGAAAGTTTCAATGTTATATTACCACAACTCTAGTATCAAGAACAATTTAGATAAAAATATAATCTTCAATACCACGTATTATTTACATTATAATTTTATGCATTTAAAGAACACGTAGGTCATATCAGAAACTGAAGGCGTATTTATTGTTTTCTGTCTTGCCGGATTATCCGAACGGTTAGAAATTATCGATAACTAGATTGGAAGACCTATGACGTTCACGTGTTGACTTTAGTTCTAATGATGGAGAGGCTAACTGAAATTTCTGGTATTAATAAAATTGTCTGTATAACTGATTATATTCAATAATATTGTAAAACACTTGGCAGGAAGACAAGGATTCTGTATTTCATTAATTAATAGAGGTGTAACTTCAACTTTTATAATTCTTCTTTATATTAATCTATCTGCTCACCATATTATGTTATACAAGTAGGTGTCTTTTCTGGAAGCTGGAAAGAAGCTTCATTAAGGTGTTTTCAATAACATAATTAGAAAAATATTAATTTTGTTCAGAGTTATAAACAACTTCATTGTACTTCTATTCCACGTCAATAAACTTTCCATAGCTTGTTACACACCACAGTACTGGTTCTACGGAAGGAACGTGTGGGTTTAATCATTCTTATAAGCTTCTCAGGAAAACAAATGCATTTCACGTTTAAGAATATAAGTATATTTTGATATACATTGCACGTCATCTCACTCTTGGTTTCTCTTGAGCTATAACACTCACCGTCAAAGATATTCCAGTATATTCCTGCTCATACAATGGATTGTAAATCTTATTTTATATCCTCATAGTTTTCATTTTATTCTTTTTGACAAACTCCATTTTGTGTTCGGTACTAACAATAGGTTCATTTGTCTCATAAACCGTGTAATAAAATGTATTTTACACCCATAATATACAATTATATTTAAATTTCACCTCTCAGAAGCACAGCGATGTGTCTGCGAACTTACAAAGGTAGAAACCGGGTTTCCATACTCGTGGGTGGCAGAGCACAGACAACCCTTTTCGTAGCTTCGTGCTTAATTGACTAACAAATAACCAAATGATCAAATTTCTTTAAAGTCCATGTAAAGTATCCAAATAAGCTCCTAATGTAATTCTTTCAGATGGCTTCTCCTACGGGAAGTGTAATATCACCTTAATTTCAACTTGCCGTAGTAAACTCTAATTCTCAAGATCTTTGATTCACACCCCGTTTCTCCCACATCCCGATGATGGTGGATGCTATTGACCATTTACCCTAGTCTATGAGTTCAAAATCAAGGACAACACGTGTAGCTTTGCGCGGATATTGGAAACACTTACTTTATTATAATTACATTTTTGTTTCGTAATAATCCGCTTAATTTCTTTATAGAGGAAATTTTCCCTCAAAGAGTTGCTAAATCTTTAAAATATATTGTACTAAACTATTCTTAAACATAAATGCGATTAATAGAGTTAACAAGTAAAGTTGGTAGTAATGTACAAGGTCTTCAACAATACGTATACAAATCACTTTAATTTTGACACGTGAAGTGAATAACTAGTTAAACTCTGCACAACACTGAAACAAAGTCGTTATTATTTTTAACCTTTTAGTCTTATCTGAGGAGTAAATCAAGCTCAATATCTTGAAAAACAAACAAGTTATTGTTAGTTTTTTCTAACATATAAGCTAATCGTGGTCGGTATAATGACGAAGTCACCTTCCTTCTAAGAACAGTAAATAATTAGGAACCTGGCACCGGTGGCACCATTAAGCATTTATAAACTTTATCACTTCGGTCGTAGTAGTGATAGATTAAAGTATATATTGAAAAATAATACATGTTGTTAGTTGTTTAGCTGCTTTAAACATTCTAGTATTGCACATCTCATCAAGGTCATGTAATAATTATAATAATGACACTATTGTGTCTTGTATTGCACATCTCATCAAGGTCATGTAATAATTATAATAATGATACTATTGTGTCTTGTATTGCACATCTCCTTCATCAAGGTCATGTAATAATTATAATAATGATACTATTGTGTCTTGTATTGCACATCTCCTTCATCAAGGTCATGTAATAATTATAATAATGATACTATTGTGTCTTGTATTGCACATCTCCTTCATCAAGGTCATGTCATAATTATAATAATGATACTATTGTGGTTAGCAACTGTTTTTTTTTTAATTGTATTGCTTTTTATATATATTTATTTAAGGTCAAAGACCACTTAGGAGAGTTGATGTTATCTCTGTGTTACCTTCCGACTGCTGGCAGATTAACAGTTACAATCATGAAGGCAAGAAATCTGAAAGCGATGGACATCACTGGGTCATCAGGTGAATCTTTTGTTGTTATTTTATTACATTCTTGCGTAATTAATTCCACACACTCATTTATTTGTTTTGTCTCTTATAACTGTTACAATAAACATGAAAGTTGCCGGCTACACTCATTTGATTAATAAATATAGAGAAATATGTTTTTTTATTTAATTCACAACATTTACATAATTTATAACAGTAGCCAGTTGCACTGTTAGCTTACTAATAGCACAGTAACCAGTTGTTCTCTTAGCATACGATTGACTCTTGCGTGACTTTATCCAACGTAACTGAAAGTTACCCATTTTTCGTTTGTTTCGGAATTTTCAGGCCAAACCACAAAGAGAAATTTCTGTGCAATTCTCAGATTAAGTTCGGATTTTCTCCAGTTTTATTGGTTTTTTCTTCTCTTTGTCAGCCAAGTGAAACCGAGTCTCGGTTTTTAGCCTCGTAAGCTAATAAACTTACCAGTTAAAATTTCCAAATAGGTTTATGAGCTTACAACGCTAAAAACCGAGTCTCGATTCCATTTAGTTGGCAGAGAGAGAAAAAAACCAATAAAACTGGCAAAAATTCGAACTTAATCTGAGAACCAGTTCTATCATTCATATGAATTGGCAAAATAACAATCTAAATTAGGTGTAACTAGTGCTGTTTTGTGGTTTCTAATAAAATAGTAATAACTAAATAATACTGTGATATTAATCCTTATTCGAAAAATATGAATTGTGAGCGACTTGAATGAAAAGGTAATATTTATGACTCACTTATGTAATTTAATCTACACCATAGCAGTCGTTGTTTATGAAAGTTCATGATATAAAGTGTTCACACAGTGATGAGCCTTGTAATGGGGAGAAAGGCTTCATCAGCACTATTTAGTAGATGTGATATGATTGACATATGATAATATATTCTTTATTACTTTTACATTATATATATTGTTTTATTTTCCCAACATTTTTGTTAATTTCTTTCTTTTGTATTTTGTATTTAGTAAAAGGTTACTTAGGCTATCTGCTGCTGTCCTTAATTTTGAACTACTAACCAGAGGTTGATTTGTTTGTTTGTTTGTTTTGAATTTTGCGCAAAGCTATTTTAGTACTAACTACACTAACCGTTCTTAATTTAGCAACTATAGACTTGAGTAAGACAGTTAGTTAACACCACCAACCATCAACTGTTGGGCTACTATTTTACCAACGCATAGCCGGATCGACCGTCATATTATAACGTCTCATGGCTGAAAGTGCGAGCATGTTCGGTAACAGGGATTCGAATGTGCAACCCACATACTGTGAATTAAAATTCCTGACCACTAGGTTGTGACAGGTCCGATCTAAAAGAATTATAGAGTAATTCTTGGAACTTTATTGAAAAAAAATATTGAAATCTGTTTTATCTTTCTAGTTTCATTTGTTATCATTAGATAACTCCAATGTAATAAACATCTCGTTAACTAAAAGTATTAATTTTATATTTTCAGATCCTTACGTTAAAGTTTCTCTTTGCTGTCAAGGAAAGCGAATTAAGAAAAAGAAGACATCTGTAAAAAAATCCACTTTGAATCCCGTTTACAATGAAGCGCTAGTTTTTGATGTCCCAGCAGGAAATATTGAAGATGTTAATCTATTAGTCAAAGTTATTGACTATGACAGGTACGCACATTGTAAAGTTACGTGAAGTAGATAAAACGTCCTGGGAACATTCGCACTTGAATTTAAATGGATCGTTCGCTTTATTGTTTGTAAGAATCACTCAAAATTTCTTAATATACGAACTATCACGTACAATCAGTGTAAAAATATTTTGAGCATGTGCGTGACATAATGTGATAAATACTCCAAAATTATCGAAATGAGATTTTATTTTAAAATGTACAATGTACCAAAGTAATGATTCTTTCATAATCACAAAACGTAAGTGGTCAAACGTGTGTGGTACTTTTTAAGCTCCGTATCAAAATTAATCCAACTCAATCCGCAGTGGTTCAAGTGTTAGTGAAGTAATATTACTTTAAAAATGGTCTACAATAATCTATTTTATCATTAGTTAGATGAAACAATAATAAGGTTCCTTGTACGTTCTTGATGAAGCAGTATTAATTTATCATTACTGTTTTTATATTTTTAGGGTTGGGGCAAATGAAATGCTTGGCTGTTGTGCTATCGGTAGCCAATGTATTGGTCCAGGGCGAGATCACTGGCTGGAAATGCTGGACACACCTCGAGAGCCTGTAGCTCAGTGGTACCCCCTAGTGGAGTGTGCTCCAAGTTTCTTTGAAGTGTCAGAACGGTCACAAGTAAAGTGTATCAGTATCAGATGATGGATACGACAATAAAAATTCGATTCAATGAATCACTTTGATGTAATCATAAGCATGTTTAGAACACAAACTAGGAGATCTAACGTTAAAAACATGGTTTTAAATGTTATAACTAGTTAATGATGTTTCTTGGTCGCTGTCTGAACACACAGTATTGTTTTCAATGATAATAATGTTGCACCTCAAACACCAATAACGTTATATTTGATCGATAATTTATGTGGATTTATGTGTACTGCACAACGTTTCTTGAACAGTAATATAACTTATGTGAAATGAAGATTCTCCCCGCCATATATGTATCCTTATTGATAAGTGTGTATTTCAAAGGTGGTCGTTAATATAACGGTTTCTTTGATTGTGTATTAAATAAAATAACCTTTGTTTGTGTATTAGATAGTATTACAGATATAAAATCCTCATGTTTATTCCAGCATCATGTGAACAATAAAAAAATATGTTGGAACCTTGAGTTTTATATTAGTGTAAACCAATCATATTATATAAAATTAAAAGGTTGTTGTTGTTGTTTTGAATTAAGCACAAAGCTACACAATGGGCTATCTGTGCTCTGCCCACCACGGGTATCGAAACCCGGATTTTAGCGTGTAAGTCCGCAGACATACCGCTGAGCCACTGGGGGGCAAAATTAAAAGGATCTCACTACTAATTCAGGGCCCGCAATGACCAAGCGTGTTAAGTCGTGCGACTCGTAATGTGAGGGTGGCGGGTTTGCATTCCCGTCGCGCTAAACATGATCGCCCTTTCAGCCGTGGGGGCGTTATAATGTGACGGTCATTCCCACTATTCGTTGGTAAAAAAGTAGCCCAAGAGTTGGCGGTGATGCTTAGCTGCCTTCCCTCTAGTCGCTTTGTGCGAAATTCAAAAACACACAAAGTACTAATACAATATTTTCGGATTCACTACAAATCTAGGATAACGTATTCAGCATCTTCTCTTTTATCTCTTTTACTTCTAGATGTCAGACTTATCGCGCCATTTTATAAATTATTGGTTTTATATCTTTGCTTTGAATAATTGTTGTTTGGCTCCTCTTTATCATTTTTCTCTTTCTTTATTTGGAATTAAGCACAAAGCTCACTACATCACAGGTTATCTGTACTCTGCCAACTATGGGTATCGAAACCCGGTTGCTAAAGGTGGAAGATCTCAGACATGCCGCTGTGCTACTGGGAGGTTCTTTTTGTTTAAGTAGCAACTGTCCATGTAAGATTTGTAATATGTTTTCAGCAGCTATCACATGTTAATGTGTATTTCATTCAGAATTTGAAATATAGTACCAATATATTAACTACTGGAAATTATTTTTGCTTAATAAGTGACAAAATTTCAAAACTAAAATCGAAATGGTGTAAAAGGTCTTTTGTGATCAAATTATAAGAAGCACTTCTTTTTGCAAGTATTTGTTTGTTTGAGAATTTTGCACAAAGCTACACGACGGCTATCTGTGCTGGCCATCCCTAATTTAGCAGTGTAAGACTAGAGGGAAGGCAGCCAGTCATCACCACCCACCGTCAACTTTTGGGCTACTCTTTTACCAACGAATAATGGGATTGACCGTCACGTTATAACGCCCTCACGGCTGAAAGGGTGAGCATGTTTGGAGCGACCGAGATGCGAACCCGCGACCCTCAGATTACGAGTCGCACGCTTTTATAAGTAGCTTTGAAAATTTAACATAACACCCATATATGTATACACATATTTATAGTTCACCATAAAAGAAAAAGAAATTAGTGTTTTTTGTTTGTTTGTTTTTTGCAAAACTATCTAAACTTAGAATAAGTAGTATAATCAACACACGCAGGAGTTGCTATCGTATTTTCTTCAGGCCCGGCATGGCCAGGTGGGTTAAGGCGTTCAACTCGAAATCTGAGGGTTGCGGGTTGGAATCTCCGTCGCACCAAACATGCTTGCCTTTTCAGCCATGGTGACGTTATAATGTGACGATAAATCCCATTAGTCGTTAGTACATGATTAGCCCAAGAGTTGGCGGTGGGTGGTGATGACTAGCAGCCTTCTTTCTAGTTTTACACTTCTAAATTAGGAACGGCTAGCACAGATAGCCCTCGAGCAGCTTTGCGCGAAATTAAAAAAACAAACATTTTCTTCAGAGCGAGTGATTTTCCTCAGAGCGGAAAAATAGGGCCATGGAATAACAGGTGATTCGAAAAAGATATTTATTACGAAAAAGTTCGTAAAATGAAATGAAGAGATTGAACATTGGACACAATATCGCAAAAACACAATAAACCATCTTCACTGAAACCCGTACACGGTGTTCGTAGTCGCTTTATACGTTATACTGTCGCTTCTGCTTTATCAAAACTAAATTGACTTTGAACTGTCTTGATTAATACCTTATTCTGGACCAACTAAACCAGAAATGACTTATTTAAACGGTATTTCCGACTTATCCAGAACGACTAACACTACACATGTGAATGGTTATTTACATTCAAATATAAAGAAGATTGTAATCTCGAAACATCACCTAACTTACCATCAGAGAACTGCTGTTTATTTTTATGGTTTGTTTGTTTGTTTGTTTTGGGTATTCGCACAAAGCTACTCGAGGGCTATCTGTGCTAGCCGTCCCTAATTTTGCAGTGTAAGACTAGAGGGAAGGCAGCTAGTCATCACCACCCACCGCCAACTCTTGGGCTACTCTTTTACCAACGAATAGTGGGATTGACCATCACATTATACACCCCCACGGCTGGGAGGGCGAGCATGTTTAGCGCGACGCGGGCGCGAACCCGCGACCCTCGGATTACGAGTGCACGCTTTAACGCGCTCGGCCATGCCAGGCCTTATTTTTATGGAAATGGCAAAACAAGCTGTTTTGTTGTTTTGAATTAAGCACAAAGCTACACAATGGGCTATCTGTGCTCTGCCCACCACGGGTATCGAAACCCGGATTTCAGCGTGTAAGTCCGCAGACATACCGCTGAGCCACTGAAGGGGCTGGCAAAACAACCCCGGTAAAATAACAAAGATAGCTACAACGAAGATAACCTTCTTAACCAGGTGTGCAATGAAAACCACGCATGCCCAGAATAAATGACAAACTTGGCAAAGCCTTATCGAAACAATAAGGTAGATAATGCATGACGTGTTATACCAGCATACAGTTCTGTTATAGATATGAATAAACATTGCATTGTTCGATTTCTTCTACTTCGACCCGGACAAAATATTTTAATTATTAATCAGTGACCATTATAAAAATATTTTATTGTAGATTTAAAAATAAAGTAGATGTAGGGAAGCTCATGTAAAAATAACTAAATTAAAGTAACTTGTTATTCCCGTTACACTGTTAAAAAACTGAAAACAAAATTATGAAAATATATTAAATGCATGAATGTACCTTTAAAACACTTAAATTTACTGAAAACCTTGAATATATTCATGTACCACATTTATAATAATCGTGCGATAAATTAGAATTACATGTATCCTAGCCCCCTGTGGCTCAGCGGTATGTCTGCGGACTTACACGCTAAAATCCGGATTTCGATACCCGTGGTGGGCAGAGCACAGATAGCCCATTGTGTAGCTTTGTGCTTAATTCAAAACAACAACAACAACATGTATCCTGTGACGTAAAGCTGACGCAAAAAACAGAAACCATAATAATGAGTCATGTTTGATCACTCTTACCTTAGCCATTAACAAATTATTGAACAAACTGAGTGACAAAGAAACAGTCTACGTTGGAAGTCTTACCTACTTTATTAGCAGCACCAGTAAAGAGAAGTCAATCGTAAAATCTATTATTAAGGCAAAGTGTAATACGAAAACCAAAACACTTATCACACTCTTAAAGATTACTAATATTTTATTCAACCTTTATCCAAATGATCAATTACCTAATTCTCAATGATCTTGCTTCACTCCAGAAAACTATCGTCAGCAAAAGTGGTGTTTCAAAACTTTATTGGTAAACTAGGCAAAAATTATGCAAATTGAATGAAGCAAGTTAACGTAAAAGCAATATAAAAGAAAATGAAGTGTACGGAGAGAGAGAAAAAACCGAAATATGTTGCTAAAGTAAAGGGTGGTTTACAATTATTAACATTTACACAAACGTGGAAACAGAACGCAAAGTGAATGGGGGGTTAAGAGCTGCTGTACGCATTGGAAAATTCAAAATATATATATATATGGCAGTTTAAATGTTCCACCAATTTCTCTGACGTTGGCACTCATGTAGTTTTTGCATTTCCCGCTATGCGCACAGCGCCCTTGATGAAAACAATGGCAAACATCAATATGATGAATTGTTCCGCTGTCTGAAAAATAGATAGTACATTGTTCCATAAACTCCACCAATGGATTTGTGAACTTTATCAGAACCTTTGTGTTTGCAAGTAGTACTCTGAAACAATTGGTAACGGTCGCAGAAGACTAGATTATATGGAGCAAAAATGGGAAACAGGAAATTGATGGAGTGTTCGAAAGAGCGATCTTGAAAATACAGAAAGATACTGCAAGAAAAGAGACTTCGAAATCTTTTTTCGCGGTTAAACCAGGGTATATTTTTAAATACATTATGGCCCCTACAGGGTATCGATTATCCCTGTTATTAAACTGTTGGTAAGGTATTCAATTTTGCTTATTTTTATTTCGCATTCAGGATTTTCCTGATCTACACGTGTATCAAAATAGTTTGACAAAACGGATAAAGCCATAGCAATAAACGAAGCACTTGATGGGACATCCAAGGAAACGACATAAAATGTCTAACATATACAAAGAGATATCCAACTCGATACCAGCTTGTTAAGTATCAAAATGAGGAGAATCAGAAACTAAAAAGGGCAGACTAAGCAGCCAACCAACAACAACAGTTTTGTTTTGAATTTATTTCGACACGAATGATTGAATTTGATTACAGCAACTGCATTGGTGTTCGTTATATTTAGTTCCATTTTAAGAGGTCTTAAACTGTGCAGCTTTTGCAGTTAGTTTTGTGTTATAATCAATGTGATTTTTTTCCTTTTTAATGAACTTTGATTGAAAACAATAGTCTGTTTACAATTATCACACCTTAATGAACCAGTAATATGCCTGCTTACTTACTAAAAACAGTGTTTAAAGTAAGAAGAACTTTCTAAGCCGTCATAGAGACAAGAATGGTGGTTTGAAGACCATTCGAAAAACTGTTTTTATTAACTAGCATGACCTGGTTTGGAACAGTTCAAATTCATAATTAATTATGTACAGTAGCTGCTATTTCAGATTGGTTAGATTCTGTCAGTGCACATTATTCATAGTCTTATGATAAGAGACATGTAGATAAACATCAACATTTTCTTTGGACACTTTTGGGTTAGAAGAAATAGGATTTGTAAAAAAGTGTAGTATTTGTACACTCATGAAAAATATTGATAATTGTAAACGATCCCTAAAACACATTGTTTGAAATTTCTTATTGTGAAATTGTTAATTTCAGGAAACGTAATCTGGATTATGTATACCATCTGTACATTTATAATTCTCCAGTAATCTATTTCGAACGCTTCACCATTCTAAATCAGCTAAATTTGTGTAAGACAATCGTGACATCAAACAGTATCAGCTTTGAGAATGGTTTAGTTTGTACTATTTACATATATATATATAAGATTGTACAAAATTATTCATCCAAAAATAGAATGTTTTAAAACAACAAAGGTTAAGTCCAGGGACAAAGTAGCGTATTTTAATTATCATTAACTACTAACTTACCCTACACACATTTGCTCGTCCACTTCCCCGCCATTATGAGTATTGCAAAGGATGTAATGATAGCACACATCGTCCCATGCTTTCAAACCTCATATAAGGGCATTTCGGGTCATAACGATCTGTAACATGAAGAAATAACCTATAATTTTACTTATAACTTATACATCTGTGGGCTTATCTTTTATTTTATGGTATGGTATTTTCAAGTAAATTTTGGAACATCGCGTATTTTGCTACATTTAAAAATCTAAATTTCGAAGTTTTTTTTAATTTTCTCTTGCATTCTCTGTCTGCTTTTAACTCGTAAGAAAAAAAGAATTAGAAACTGGTCTTTTTCATGAAAAAAGGTGGTTAGTATTCTAAAATTATCATTCCTGGAATGCTTGATGAACTAAAACCCTGTATTCGCTAAAAACTCCAGATAGTCCTAGGTAAAAGACTGATTTCGAGGTCATGTTACAGGCTTTTGTTCCACTTAGATTTTTGAAACCATTGTACACAGAGTCTTACTTTGTTTTTGGTTTTTTTTTTCACTCTATGTATGTGCTAACAAAGAGCTAATTATTATAAAATTGCTTAAACTGTAGTTTAAGCTTTCTGAATATGCTAAAATAACTTGTATTTTCACAGTTTTACATACATCTATATTCTTACAAAATCAGATAAAATTAATGTAATTGGTTATCTGTTCCATTCTTCACGTTAGGTATTATTGGATAATAATGCTTACAAAATACGTTAGACTCTCGTCAGATCAAAATATCAGAGTCACACTAAAGTAGTATTACGATACTCCTTTACACCTAAGTACAAAACCTATTTATTGTCTCATGTACTTTGTAAGATATAGGACTACGTATTCAGTGTTTAGAAATGTATATCATTTAAAAAAGAGATGGGTTCTGAAAAACTCTCCATTCTCCATTAGTTATAAAATTACTCTAACACATTATCATTCTTATTGTGAAAATTGATAAGCCCATATAAATATAACAGTACTGTGTTGTCTGTCCATGTAACTACCTCGAAAGGTGTAGATGGATCTTCGCCAAAATTGTTGTGGAGAGTTCAATAGGTCCATGCGGGTATACAAACAAATTTTAATTATATCATTTTGTATATTATGTTTGTTTTATACCACTACTTCGCCACCTATTAATAGGTCAAATCTAGCACGAGAGTTTGTAGGGTCCATTCGTAGATTCGTGTAAATTTGCGGTTTCACATTTTGTGTCTTACACTTTTCAATGGGCGATTTTACAGTTAAATGGAAAACAACTTCATGTCCCAAGATGACATTTTATTAATCTAGAATTTACACAAGTTCCATCCAGGGGACGAGTACTCCAGCTAGTGCATAGTATTTTTTAAAATAAATATTGATAGTATTTACACAAAATGCGTGTCTGATTTTAATATTTTCTTATATTTTGTCTCCAAGTAGCTGAGATGTAAAGCTCGAAGTCTTGTAAATCGAAGAGCTCGATTCCCCACAGAGGACGCAGTAATACAAATAGTCGATAATGTAATTTAGCACTAAAAATAAACAGGTACCGTATCAAACATTATAGCTTTAATATCGCTTTATCTTGTAAAAATGTTTTAGTGTTATGCTAATTCTAAAAAATAAGAGCAAAAGTGTCCACTTACAATAAAATTATTCAGTTATAGAAATTAAAATTATTATTGTTAATGTTATTTTGAATTAAGCACAAAGCTACACAATGGGCTATCTGTGCTCTGCCCACCACGGGTATCGAAACCCGGATTTTAGCGTGTAAGTCCCCAGACATACCGCTGAGCCACTGGGGGGCAACCTATTATTGTTAAATAAAACTTGTTTGTTTTTAGAGCAAAGCCACATTGGTTATTTCTTTTGTTAACCGCAGGAAATCGAGCCCTATATTCTAGCATTCTAAGTCTTCTGCTTTCATAAAACCACTTCATATTCTATCGGTCAAATGGTTGGTTTGAAGAGTATTTAAACACAAATAATCACTCAGCCAGGGGTGGAGCCAACCTGTTTCTAGCGAGAGGGCTGAAGTGAAGTACATAAAAAAATTAAGGGGCTGCACTTTATATGTTGCGGACGCACAGTGCAGTACTTAACAAGTGATCCATCTCTAACAATAAACACTTCTTGTTGTCTGATAGGGCCATAAGGAAGGCAATGGCATAATTTCAGAGTAACATTGAACGTAACAAGTCCCCACTTACTGACATCCCTGCATGAAGCATATTTAAACATAGATTTTGAGATTTTATAACATACAACTTTATGATTTGCACTGAACATAACACATCTATGCAAGTATATTTTGTGATTAATTTGTAGTTTAACGTGTCCTAATCAGAATTTATTTTAAAGTACAACCCATTTGAACACGCAGATAATAAGAATATTGCATTTATACCTAAATGGCATGCATAAACGTATTCTAACAACAAATCTAAACACAAACCCTGAATATAAAACCTGTTAACGAAAGTGTCATGCAACTGTTTCGGAGTACAACAAGCCTGAAAAAAAATCTTATGTATTTGTTGGAAGTATTAAAAACTTAAACTCATCTTTTATTAGTTTAATTTTAGTATTTCTTACTGAATTTTTAAGTGTTTACATTTGTGTCATTCACAATGCCAAGTCTGCGGACTTACAACGCTAGAAATTAAGTTTCGATACCCGTGATGACCAGAGTGCGGATAGCGTATTGTGTATCTTTGTGCTTAATTACGAAAAACAATACAAATATTAGGATTCTTAAACTTGAAGTGTAAATCACTAAAATATTTTGGAATATCTTCCTGACATATGCTTAATTATAATTTGTGTTTTAATTTTTATTGTGTCAGATTTAATGCAGATATTTTAACAAAATTTGTTGAAATATCAATGACAGTTACTTGGCATTCATGTTAATAACACATGAGAGTAAATGTTATGCAGTACGTGTTTATTTAATAGTATTTTAAAGCGCTTGGATAAAATGATTAAAGAGAGTTTGTTTTGGAATTTCGCAAAAAGCAACTCGAGAGCTATCTGTGCTAGCCGTTCCTAATTTAGCAGTGTAAGACTAGAGGGAAGGCAACTAGTCATCACCACCCACCGTTAACTCTTGGGCTACTCTTTTACCAAAGAAAAGTGGGATCGACTGTCACATTATAACGCCCTTACGGCTTGGAGGACGAGCATGTTTGGAGCAACGCGGGCGCGAACTCGAGATCTTCGGATTACGAGTCACGCGCCTTACGCGCTTGGCCATGCCGGGCCGATTGAAAAGAGAGCTTTAAGAAAAGTAACAACTCTCGCTCGCCCCCAGTGGCACAGTCTGCGGACTTATACTGCTAGAAATTGGGTTTCGATACCGACGGTGGACAAAGCACAGATAACTCATTGTGTCACTTTGTGCTTAAAAGCAACAACTCTATTTACTTAAGTTATTGTTTTTTGGCTATCACAAAAATTACTAAATGGAATATTTTGCCTGTTTATTTTTATCTTCTTTATATTGTCTGAACAATTACACCAAAATAAAACCAACAGTTAGCCCTTAACTATCAAATATCTTGAACAACAACGTTAAGTTGTCTGTGTGGCTCGTTCATAATACTAAAGAAAAAACATGACTACATGTCATAGACTGGTACGTTACACGTGACCATTCTTTGGTTTAGATAATCACGTGCAGTATCGTGTGTTGGCGCTAGCTTTCATCTCTTTCTTCAATAACGTACTGGTATTAAACAAAGACGCCCACGAACTGTCCTACTAAAATAGATAAATAAAACTGTATTTCAAAAAAGATTTCTTTTTTGTTTCCTGACGTAAAACTGCACGAGGAATATCTATGCTAGCCGTCCTCAATTTAAAAGTGATATACCAATGGTACCTGTACAACAATCACCATCTTCTCATGGGATGCTCTTGTCAGAACAAATTTTGATTTGTTTATTTGTTTTATGCTTTTGCGTAGAACTACATAAGGGCTATCTGCGCTATCCGTCCCTAATTTAGCAGTGTACGATCAGTGGGAAGGCTGCTAGTAATCACCAACCACAACCAACTCTTGGTTTACTCTTTCACCAACAAATAGTGGGATTTATCGAAACATTATAACACCCCCACAGCTCAAATGGCGAGCATATTTGGTGTAACGGAAATTCGAACCCACAAACATCAAATTACGAGTCGAGTGCTCTAACCACTTAGCCATGCCGGGTCAGAAATGTTAGAATTTAACCATCACTCGTTCAACACAACCTCGTTCAAAAAGTGCGAAGTGCATTTTTTGTTTCCAACAGGGATCGGATCTCAGCTCCATAGTCATCTAACTATTGGATCACTCTTGGCTTCTCAGAGTAGACTGATAATATTCTTTATAAATAACAAGAAAACGTTCAGTAGTGTCTGTTAAAAAAACAGATAATAAATCTAAAATTATGAGTCTTTTTAAATATATATGTGATTTTTTATTGGTTCAGGAGATGTTTACGGTAGAAAAGTTTAAAAATAAGTAATGACGTTATAGCACATTATAAAAGGTAGATTTTTCATCAACCTTGTTCGCCAGATATTATTTATCTGGACCCGGCATGGCCAGGTGAATAAGACACTTGACTCGTAATCTGAGGGTTCGAATCCCTGTTACACCAGACATACCTGCCCTTTCAGCCGTGAGAGAATTATAATGTGGCAGTCAATTCCACTATTCGTTGCTAAAAGAGGTAGCTCAAGAGTCAGTGATGGGTGGTGATAACTAGCTATAGTCATACACTGCTAAATTAGGGACGGCTAGCGCAGATAGCCCTCGTATAATTTTCCGTGAAATTCAAAACAAACCAGTTATTTATCTACTTTTGTAACTTAATCGTAAGTTGTATATTTAGTAGGCTTGATCTATGTGATAGTATATTTCTTATTGCTGATTGATTTATAATGTTTCACGAGCTTTCAGCATTCAGCATCATATTATTAAAGTGCAGCTGTGTTAAGTTTTTAAAGCACTAGGATAAAAATTTCTCAGATCGCTTTAAGTAATTCACTAAAAATAACCACGTGTTACATAAATTATAACTTTTTAATTATTCTACAAAGGACTATTTAAATAACAAAAAATAACAATATGTTTGTAACAGTTTCACCACAAAAGAATATAAAAATATATAATATTATTATTGTAATATTGATAATTATTTTAATCATAATGTTTTTACAGACCTAATTTTACTTTCTATAAAGGAAAAAGATTGCCTATAAAACCTTTCAACTGATTTTGTTCTGCTGTGCAAGTCCTTATTTGACTCATATTTATCCTAGTACAGCGGTAAGTCTACTGATTTGCAACGCTAAAATCAGGAGTTCGACTCCCCCTCGGTGGGCTCAGCAGATAGCCTGATGTGGCTTTACTACAAGAAAAACACACAAACACTCAGATTACGCCATTATAAAGTCTTAACTTAGGCACTAATTTTATCCGACATTATGAAGCATCAGGTTTATGGTTATCGTCATATTTTAATTAATGACATGTCTGATGTTACGCTTTGTAATAATTTTATCTACGTTATATGTAACTGACCTATTTCGGGTTTCCTTTGAAAATAGTGTATAATAGTATTTGTGACATACTTTTTCTATTGTACAGAAAAAGTAAATTTTACATAAAACCTGAGATGTTATAATTACTTCGATTACTCTTTTCTTCTTCTTTTTGTTTTCTATAAATGTGATATTTTAGGACTACAAACTATTAATATTTTGTTACTTAAATTTATCTGTATAAAATACTTCAAATTCAAATATTATAGTGTCAAAATATCGTGGATTGGATCCCAAAACGTAATCCATTACGAGAACATAGTATCAAGTCTATAAGAACTTTAAGTTAATGAACTAAAATACTGTCTAATCTATCGTATTCTGTTTTATTCATCTGTGATACATGTAACAATATGAAAATGTATTGCTTATGTGTCCATGGCTCAAGAGAAGTACAGAATTTTAAATGTGTAAAAAATTTGGAAACCGAACAAACAGGATAAAGTGACATCTCATTTATTCACATTAAGATATACAGTGGAAAAGTTGTGGGTATAGCATCACATATTAATTAGTCTGTACGATTCACAGTCTGGTAAAACTTTTGGAAGGAGAGCTTCGTAGTGAGATGTATGCGCAAAATATAGTCATTATAAATCAGTGAGCAATTTGCTAAGGAACAAACGTGAACAAAGTTTTCCACACATTCACACTGCCGCTTTTTCAAACCATAACTAAACCATCGACAAAAGGTTACATATACCCAGAATATCATTCATTCGTGGCTCTCTAGATACAGCACAAGTAACGTTAAACATTGCGACACAGATCTAATTTACAAGATGGTTTGCTGACACGGTGATGAATCTTGTTGTACAAACTTCACAAGTGGAATAGTGTTCCATGGCTTGCTGCCAGAATTGTGATGATCTAGCTTCAACAAGAAACTCTAGAAGTTGTATTTTACACAGCAAGAAGCAGGAGGCTAAATCCCATAGAACTCTTCCGGTTCCTACTTGCTCACTGTTCGTTATTTATGTTATCATAAATATGACAGCAGCTAAGCCTTCCTTTTCAATAAACTTACTTTAAGAAATGTTTCATAAACTGTTCGAAGATCTTGTATGCGGCATATTGACTTTTTAGAATTTCTCATTTCAGTTCGAATATAAAATGACGTTTTATTTTCAAGTCAGTTTTATTGTGAGACAAATAAAATTAAAACTTTAAGTTTAACAATGATTGAGAATAAATTATTATTGTATACAAATATAATTTATGTGTTAGACTATTGTTATATTCATAACGACATTCAATAACAAAGTAAGTTTTGAGTTTGATAGATCAAAATAATGTTTAGCAGTATGATCGTGACGCAAGCTTAGCCAATGTCAGCTACTCTGTTGTCTTGAAATCAAGCTTAATTCTGAGTTTATCTTTCCGTACACGTTACCAACAGTGTTTCTAATACTGCATTAGATAGTCTTTTGGTACAACTGATTATTAGAAATATATTAATGAAATATAAAATAAAATTATTTGTCGTGAAGTTTTGTAAACTACAGCGCAATATTCTAATTTACTGACAGAAATGAAAATTTTCCACCAACTCGTATTATTATGAAAGAAGCCTGATAAAAGTAAGTATTTATCCAAAGGCTGGATGAAACTGTATGAAGAATCTCCAATTGGTTTCTATTAAATCTACATTCTTATCTTCCTCTAATACTTGTAAATGACTGCTTTTATAATTAAATTTTCCAATTTGTTTGGCTTTTCATCATATACAGCTGTTATTTTTAAAGTGTCTCGTTGGGCTTTACATAAATATACGGCATAGGAAATATGTTTATTAAATACGTTACCTAGAAGAAGAAGAAAAACAGCCAAAGTTCAGTTTAAGCACAAAGATATGTCGAAGCAGATGAATGATTTGTTTGCACATAAATAAGGTTTTAATTATTTTCAAAAACGAACATTTCTAAAGTTCTATAATAATATTATATTATTACATTGACATTAAAATAATACTAAACATTGAGCTACTTATTTTAAACTAAAAAATACAAAATAAATGGCTGTGGAAAGAACAGAACAATATGAAAGAATCTATTCAACACTTGATACTTGAAAATAAGTGAAAAATTACGTTCGTTGCGTGTATTACTTTCGGTTGGTTGAGTGGTCAGTGTATTCGAACCGTGAATCCACAAGTTCATTGTTCGCAACATGCTGTTGCAACTCGTTTGTGGTTGTTGGTGGGTTTTAAAAGCAAATGTCGAATCCCACTATTCGATCAGAAAAGAGTAGGTGTCGTTGGCTAGCTATCTTCTCTCTAATCTACCATTTCAAAACCTGCGATGCATAACTAGATCTTTGTGTAGGGGAACTTGTAAAATGAAAGTATTAAGTTTTTACTATAGTTATGTTTATTTTTATCAATATTATCTTGCCTAAATAATATGTTTTCATGTTACAAAGATGACGAAAGTAGAAAATCAAACTAAAGATAAACAACAAAACTAGAACACCAAGATAATTTAACGATACTTTCGATAACATAAAAACTCTTAAATTAGTTAAATTTATCTCATCTATACAAGCATGATGATTGATATACAACTTCTGACTCGTGTTACGTATTACGAATTACCTCGAACAAACTTCCAATTTATTATATTACGTATTACAATTTGAAACCGCCTAAAACTAAATGAAATTATAATATAATTTTTAAGTTAATTAAATGTAGAACTGTATCAAATTTATGATGTTTACCAACAAAATTGATACATGTTTTGTTTTCCTTAATACAAATATATTTTTCACACAAGCAATAATACAGTTTATGACAACGGTTATTACAAATAGACTTTTATACAATATTGAATCTTCTATCCGATTAGGAACATTCTTGATGTTTTATCGAACATTCACGATGAGTAATTCTGAGTTGATATAAGTACAATTCACTCAATGGAGAGCTAGACAGCTTGTTTGTTTGTTATTTTATTTCATACAAAGCTACACGAGAGCTATCCGCGCTAGCCGTACTTAATTTAGCAGTTTTAGTCCAGAGAAAAGGCAGTTAATCATCACCATCCACTGAAATTCTTGGGCTATATTTTTACCAACGAATAATGGGATTTGCCATCACATTATAATGCCTCCACGTCTGAAAAGACGAGTATGGTTAGTGTAAAGGGAATTCAGACCCTCGACCCTCAAATTATGATTCAAGTGCATTAACCACCTGACCATGTCAGGCCAGATTATAAACTCACAAATACAAATAATATTGAGCCTTTTATCTAATCTAGAACTTCATTGACAAATTATCGAGTGTTCACGACGAGAGAATTAATTCTACTTTATGCTGGTGCAGTTAACTTAAGGGGAAGCAAGCCAGCTAGTGAGTTTTTCACAGCTGAATTTGATTATGTCTTTGTAAAAATACTAACATCCAAAGTTAATCCACTGTAGTTAAACAGTTTGCAATGGCTAAAATCTATAAATTTTCCTGATCAAATATCTGTAGCTTCCTCATTAATAAGTGTTAATCCCAGTTATAACTTCCAAGGTTTATAGTATACCAACTGTAACAAACCAGCAATATATACTGTCTCTTGGCGTGTATGTTTATAAACGCTGGGCGAGGTTCTTGAAACTTCAGTTGGCTACGATACTGGTAATCACTAGTATTTACATACACGTGTAGTACATTGTTGATTCTAATACTCAAATATCTTCTACAGCTTTAGTAACTAAGTGGAAATTTCGTAATACCGATTTAACAGTACAAATTGCACGCATTTCTAAATATATATATAACTAAAGCAAACATCAATATCAAAATAAATATAAAACAATAAATCCGTTACACATGTAATTCGTTATGTTACGTACTTTTTGTTCTATGTTTATCGTAGACTAAACGCAACAGAAAAACACAGATAACAGCTTGTATAATTTATTACACTAAACTATTAACAAATATAACAGATATAACATAAATTATTTAATAACAGTGACAGATATTAAGTTATAACATTCGAAATTAATTACAAAACAAAATAATACTAGTTTCAAACTTCAAAGTTAATCACAATACAAAATGGTACTGGCTTGTATCTAATATAATGACCTAAAATGAAAGTCTCAAATTCCAGTCTAGGGTGTGAATTTGGTCCCACGAAGAAATTCCGAAGCTTAAATGAAGAAGTTCAGAAACAGTTCACAGTTCAATAAATTCGTCGACTCTCAGCACAAGCAGTAATTTAGATGGATCGTAGAGATTGACGAAATAAAATCACAGCTTCCGTAGATCTAACTTCAATCACAAATCCGAGTTGAATAATCACAGCAAACACTTAATCTTTCTCAAATAACTGACTTTCTTCTTTTGAAATAAAACTAATATCTGACTCTTCTCTTTTCTTCGAATAAAAACTGATGTCTGAATATCTCTCCTGTCTCTCGCATCTTCGTCTGTTTATATATTGTAGGCCTAGACCCCTCGAATAACCGCGAACTTTCTACAGATTTCCAGAGCAATCCGCGCATGTCCGTTCTTGTACGAGACTACACGTCTAGACACGAAGTCACCAGCACTTCATTTACAAACATATGATTGGTCTACTTAATTCAAGAAAATTCTAAATGTTACCCTAAATGAATATCAAAATATTAGTTTAAACTTCGAAACAATAATATCAATATGGAAAAATGAATAATAGAAATGAAAATTTAAACACAACACGACATGTTGTCGCTTACAAAATGTTTACACGACATTTACATAACACTCTCCCCCTTAAAAGTAAAAAAAAAAAGTTTGAACTTGTGAAAACTTTTTTTGTTTAGTTGTTTTTTAAACCAACTTAAAAGGGTTAAATCCAGTGGATTTTTAATACCCTCACGAACTGCAAACAATGACAAGGGAACACCCTCATCCCAGTCTTTTGAGTGTTCGTGGCAGTAATTTGGTGGAAACGATCAAAAATACCTTGTGACTCTATATGGTATGCACTGGATGAAATTTGGTGGATGTTCAGTTCGTGTATGGCTTGTGCAAATAGCTTGGACATAAAATTTGTGTCTTGATCTGATTGCACAACTTTTGGAATTCCGCATATGGTAAAGGATTTGACAAGAGCAGTGATTTTTCTCAAAACTCAAAGTTTCCTCAAGGAAACGTGTAGAAGCACAATGATTGTCAAGAGGTATTCATTTCCTTCTTTGCTTTTTGGCATTGGGCCAACACAGTCGATAATGACCCTTGAATAGGGTCATGCAGGAATAGGCTGCACTGGTGCTTTTGGAATCCCCTGATTTGGTTTTCCAGTCATTTGGCAAGAATGCCATGTCTTACAAAAGTCAACAACATCTTGGCGCATCTTTGGCCAATAGAAATGTCGTCGGATACGATCTTGGGTCTTTCTTACACCTAAGTGTCCTGACAACACATGATCATGAGCGAGACTAAGAATATCATTCTGATAGGATTTTGGAATGACGATTTGGTGAATAACATTCCACTCTTCATCAGCAGCAACGTCAGGAGGTCTGTATTTTCTCATTAGCACACCTGACTTCTGGTAGTAACAAATAGGGACAGTTCCTATTTCATTTTCATTAACAGCCAGTTGTAGAAGAGAACGAGTTTCAGGATCATTGTCCTGTTCCTCAATAAGTTTGTTTCGATGAAGAGAGTCGAAAAATGTCTTAGAGTCATCAGTAGAACTTAAAGTTGAGTCAGAAATCTCATCGATGTGAGACATGAACGTATCAGATAAAGAGAAATCCTCTTTGGACTCCTGAGAACGTGTCTGAGAACGAGTAACAGCACAGGCGGGAAAAACATCAGGAAACTCTTCAACAAGTTGCTCTGTACTGGGGCTAATAACAGGTGCTTCAACAACACGAACCTCTGGTACCACCTTACTACCAGCCAAGTCATTCCCCAAAAGCATAGACACACCTTCAACAGGCAATGAAGCTTTAATACCCACAGTCACTGGGCCTGAAACTAAGTCCGAATGTAAATCTAATCTATGAAGAGGAATAAAAACGACGTCACCTTCTACACCAGAAATGAGCACATTGGCCCCAATAGATGACTTTTCAGAAAACGGTAGTACACTTTCCACAATCAAACTCTGAAAAGCTCCAGTATCCCGCAGGATTTTAATTGGTTGTAGACGTGAATCGCCAACAAAAGAAACAAAACCTTCAGTGATGAAAGGCTTAAATTTGTCCTCAACAAGATTTTCAGGTACATCAATAATATTGGGCTTAGAATCCACAGTGAACTGGACAGGGTCAAAATCATTGGGAACCAATGATGTATCCAACGAGGGCGAAATGAAACTATGGGGTGATGGCTTGTTTTTTACCTTACAGCACTCAGAAATCAGATGGCCAGGTTTCTTACAATAAGCACATGTTTTGGATGAGAATGACACGTTTTGGGTAGATGACGAGCTTTGAGAATAAGAGGTTTCCTCCTTTTTGTCTCTGTCGACATTTGCATAATATTTGAATGAGTCATTGGGTTTCTTTGCTGTGTGGTTTGTTTTGCTTTTGTATGAGAAATCTTTGTGAGTCAAAGGATACTCGTCTGCCAAGACAGCAGCATCATGAATTTTGGAAGCTTTTTGTTCATCAATATAAGTTTTTAGCTCTACGGGAATACATCTTTTAAACTCTTCGACTAACATGAGTTCTATGAGTTTTGTATAATCATCTTTAATTTCTCTGGAATCACACCACCTGTCGAACAAAGTTTCTTTTTCACGAGAAAATTCGACATACGTTTGGCTGTCAAACTTTTTGTAACCACGAAATATTTGTCTGTATGCCTCTGGCACCAATTCATAATCATTCAAAACGCATTTTTTGACGTGCTCGTAATCATAACTTTGTTCGGCCGTGAGTTTGGAAAATACTTCCTGGGCTTTACCCTTGAGAACACTCTGAAGTAATACTGTCCAATATTCGGTTGGCCATTTTAGCCTAAAGGCCAATTTTTCAAATTACTGAAAATATTTATCTACAGCTTTTTCATTGAATGGAGGTACTAAACGAATTTGTTTGGAAGCATCAAAATCATCCAACCGCATTTGGACAACCTTCTAATCTGTCTGTGCCTTTCTCATACTGATTTCTTTATCAGCTTTAATGCGTTCCATTTGTATTTCGGCATCAAGGCGTTTGTTTTCTTGTTCTGCCTCAAGAACAAGGCGTCTGTTTTCCTGTTCTGCCTCAATACGTTTTTGTTCTGCCTCAAGTCGTTTAGTTTCTTTTTCTGCCTCAAGACGTTTGCTTTCAATTTCTAAACGAAATTTCATTTCCATTTATTTTAATTCGAAATCTGGGTCAAAATGAGCGACAGGCAATTGTTGTGCAACTTTTTGAGGTAAAACTTTTTGGCTGACCAAATGTTCAACAATAATTTGTTTAACATCTGCTTTCTTCATTGCTTGCTTCACTTCTAAATTAAAATGTTTACCAACATCAAGCAATTCAGATTTCTCTAATTCATTGATCATTTCGAAAGAAGGATTCTGATTACATTCGTTTATAAAATCTTTAAGTTGGAATGCCATTTTGAATATACAAGCTGTCTATCTGTATAGAATATAAATCTTATTTTAGAATAAAATTAAATTGTTTGTTCGATATCCCGGACGAGCCCCCAATTTTTTGTTACGTATTTTTTATGTTTTATGTTCTTCGTAGACTAAACGCAACAGAAAAACACAGATAACAGCTTGTATAATTTATTACACTAAACTATTAACAAATATAACAGATATAACATAAATTATATAATAACAGTGACAGATATTAAGTCATAACATTCGAAATTAATTACAAAACAAAACAATACTAGTTTCAAACTTCAAAGTTAATCACAATACAAAATGGTACTGGCCTGTATCTAATATAATGATCTAAAATGAAAGTCTCAAATTCCAGTCTAGGGTGTGAATTTGGTCTCACGAAGAAATTCCGAAGCTTAAATGAAGAAGTTCAGAAACAGTTCACAGTTCAATAAATTCGTCGACTCTCAGCACAAGCAGTAATTCAGATGGATCGTAGAGATTGACGAAATAAAATCACAGTTTCCGTAGATCTAACTTCAATCACAAATTCGAGTTGAATAATCACAGCAAACACTTAATCTTTCTCAAATAACTGACTTTCTTCTTTTGAAATAAAACTAATATCTGACTCTTCTCTTTTCTTCGAATAAAAACTGATGTCTGAATATCTCTCCTGTCTCTCGCATCTTCGTCTGTTTATATATTGTAGGCCTAGACCCCTCGAATAACCGCGAACTTTCTACAGATTTCCAGAGCAATCCGCGCATGTCCGTTCTTGTACGAGACTACACGTCTAGACACGAAGTCACCAGCACTTCATTTACAAACATATGATTGGTCTACTTAATTCAAGAAAATTCTAAATGTTACCCTAAATGAATAACAAAATATTAGTTTAAACTTCGAAACAATAATATAAATATGGAAAAATGAATAATAGAAATGAAAATTTAAACACAACACGACATGTTGTCGCTTACAAAATATTTACACGACATTTACATAACAGTTAAGGCCGCTGCAACAGATCATATGTTACTATATATAACCAAGAACATTGTTCACTCGTGAAACATACAAGATTATTGACGAGCAAGCTGACGAAAGACTTGTTCCTACGACCGTTTAACTTCACTGATCACAAGTTCCATTTTTTGTTTTTGCTTTAGATGATAAAATACAAACACAAGTTTTATTGTGTTTAAAATGATAATAGCGTCGCTTTTCAGCATTATCGTGAGAAAATGTTAATAATTTATACACACAAGTAAAGCCAATGCGCATTCAGTTCTTCTTCCGGTCAACAACTCCAAAATGAGGACCACTATGCTTTGATCTGAGGTCTCTGTGAAGTAGCTTTTTAGCTCATGTGTCGTTCAAGTTACGACCCGGCATGGAAAGGTCGGTTAAGGCATGCGACTTCTACTCTCGGGGTCACGGGTTTGCATCCACATCGCACCAAACATGCTCGCCTTTTCAGCTGTGGGGGCGTTATAATGTGACAATCAATCCCAGTATTCGTTGGTAAAAGAGTAGCTTAAGAGTTGGCGGTGGGTGGTGATGACTAGCTGCCTTCCCTCTAGTCTTACAATGCTAAATTAGGGATGGCTAGCGCAGATAACTCTCAAATAGCTTTGCGCGAAATTCAAAAAGCACAAACAAACGTTCAAGCTACAAAATACTAATTCCCATAACCAAAACAAGTAAAACCTCCGCATATAAGCTAATTACACACCAACGTACAAAAGTTTAAGTCACCTCCAGCTGTCTTTACTATTAACATATATAATTCATCTCATGCTGATATTTTTTTAGTATATTTTTTATACTCCTCACATAATAAAATTTATATCTGCCGTGTTTTGTTAAGATAAAGCCAGAGCAGCCCACATGCCAATATTAAAGTTAATAGAAACACCTACTCATACATATATGTGTTTCTAGATACTCTACTTACTAAATATAGCGATCATGCATTTTCCTTTGCTCTCTCTGTTTTCTTTTATAAGTGTTTATGTGTATAAAAGAAAAAAGGTAAAGTTTCATTTGTCGTGGGCAAACTTTTTTCAGTACATTTTCATTATTATCTTATAATAATATCATTATAGTTTTCTTCACATCTTAAAGACAAGTTATGCTTTGTTATTTTAAATACACCTTGAACCTTCTTGTTTCTAAACGTGTTTTTGTCATATTTGTTACGTATTAACCAAAGATTTTTTCAACTATTTACAGCAAAAACTTGTCATTATCAAACACAGATCTGGTAAGCTATTTCTTACAGGACTTTTTATTATTAAACACAGATTTGATAAATTATTTTTACAAGAATTTGCTATTATTCAATAAAAACCTGGTAAACTATTTTAAGCAAAAAAGAATAATTTAAAACGTGTCGATTACAGTACATATATTAAATACAGCGCCAACAAAGCCTTTCGTCCAAAACCAGAACTCATCAGGCAAATTGGGTTACAACAGACATTGTTCCGGTCTAGGCACTAGTTATATTATCAGCCTAAATGAACAATGATTGGCATAGTGTGAACGAGATTAATTGAGAGTTGTGATGTTCGAAATCAGAGAAAGATGTACCTTTAAAAAAAACAAAACTAAATCGCAAATGATAATGTTAGGACATACAGATATCATACTTATTATCTCCTCCCAAAATAAATACATATATTGATAAAGTTGTGTTAGTTTGTCGATTCAACCAAACTTAAACTAGCAATCTAAGCTAAGCTGTTTATAATAGCCATGCACGACTGCTGAAGTCATAAACGACGTAAAAGCAGAATTATGAGCTGCTCTGATCGTAAATCGTTTTTTAAAGTAAATTTGCCATAGTTTGTACATGTCATCAATCATCTAAGTTTTCATCGTCTAAGAAGTCTTCCACAAAAGAAGCCTCTAGTTAATGATATATCTCCACAATACACTCATAAAACAAGGATTAAGACGTTCATTGACATATGTTTATCACATTCTTTCTGGCATCTCTAAATAACAGAAAAGATATGAGTCATTGAGCTTTGCACAGCTTTGGTCTTAACGTGAATTGAAAGTGGAATACAGGGACTTTTTAAGCATTGTCAAAAATAATCATGGTGGACAATCATGTTTTAAACACTGTCCTTAATGAGATTTTTATGAATGTTTTCATTAAAACTTTAAAAGACACTATCCACCAAAACATTATTATTTTATTGTTTTTATTATCTATCTTGTTTTTTTTTGTTTTTTGGAATTTCGCTCAAAGCTACTCGAGGGCTATCTGTGCTAGCCGTCTATAATTTAGCAGTGTAAGACTAGAGGGAAGACAGCTAGTCATCACCACCTACCGCCAACTCTTGGGCTATTCTTTTAACAACGAATAGTGGGATTGACCGTCACGTTATAACGCCCTCACGGCTGGGAGGGCGAGCATATTTGTATTATCTGTAACAAAAGTATAATGACTTTATTTATTCTACACTGCGTAATTAGCATCATGAATATTAGTAAATGTTTAAGTAAATACAGATGGTTTGTTTCTCTACGCCTGCCTATTCATAGCTTTAAAACAAAATTCGCATATTTTGACATCACAGTTGAGGAAACTGTTCGAACTAGATCAGTACATAATTTTAAAAAACATCACTGTTATGTACAATTACTAAATTTAATATTTACCTAAGGTTTGGTTTGTTTTGAATTTCGCTCAAAGCTACACGAGGGATATCTGCTCTAGCCGTCCCTAATTTAGCAATGTGAGACTAAAGGAAAGGCAGTTAGACATCACCACCCAACGCCATTTCTTGGACTATTCTTTCACCAATGAATAGTGAAATTGACCGTCACATTATAACTTCCACACGGCTAAAAGGGAGAGCATATTTGGTGTGACGGGGATTCGAACCCGCAGCCCTTGAATTCCGAGTCGAGTACCTTAACCACCTGGCCATTTATTTGAGGAGGAAAGCTTTACGACTACAAAATACTTTATTATGAGATAAAATTAGATAATGGACAAAAAGAAGTACAAATATGTATATGTGGGGCTGCTTTCTTGACATTGTTCGAATTTTTAAAAAAATTATTTCGTTTAATTTTACATTTAAAATATTTTCAATTTTTTTTTATATTTCCTAATTTATGAATCATCCAAAAAAATAGGTTATAGTACTTATAAAGCACAGGATGGTAAGAAATACGATTTATACGAAATAATAAAATAGCAGGGGAGCAATTAATAAAACTATTCCAATGATCATTATGATGAATAAATACCAATATACTGTACTTAAAATTAAAAATACAAAATTAAATATTGATCGAGTTTCATGGCAAAAGCAATTAACTGTCGCACTAAATTTTCTTGGCTTTGATCTTGGGTCCGAAAACTGATTCTTCTTTTTCATCTTTGGACTGATCAGAGATTTTATCAGTCTCACGTTCTATGTGGACTTTGGTTTAACAATTGTAGAAACAGCTGAACATTCTTTACAAGTATCTATGTCCCCTGTTGGGACAGCAGTAAATCTACGTATTTACAATGTTAAAATCAAAGGTTCAATTCCCTTCAGTGATCACAGAAGATAGCTCGACATGGCTTTGCTACAAGACAAACACAGACACACACAGAAGTGACTTTAACTAGTCGTTACTGGTGTATTCTATTCATGACACGATGTCGACTTTCAATAAATTAAAACCTTTGTTAAAAGCCATGTTTTAATTGTTATGCGAAATAATATACTTTAATAACCGCTCAAAATTATTTCATTTCCATATTGCAAAGCCACAATCTGGATGGGTTTGTTTTTTTTAATAATCGTGTGTTAAACAACAAATTATAAAGTTGAAAGCTGTGCAAAAGGAAGGAGTGTTTAGTAACATTGAAGTACCTTAAATGATTATCTTTAACCCTGTATTGGTTACTTGTCGAATACAGTCGAATGAAATTGGTCGTTATGTTATGAAACACAAGGTATTGTGTGAACTAAACGAATGTTATGTGTTAAACCCTAACTGTTTTGTTTTTCATTTCGTAAGAAGAAACGTCTTGATATGATCAAGTCGTATAACTGTTACTATATTTATCAATACTGCAAAAATAAAACATAAGCTATAGAACAAACAAGTTTAGAAGATAAACAAAACAATTTTACAAAAGTTTCTCCTGAGCCCCCCAGTGGCTCAGCGGTATGTCTGCGGATTTACACGCTAAAATCCGGGTTTCGATACCCGTGGTGGGCAGACCACAGATAGCCCATTGTGTAGCTTTGTGCTTAATTCAAAACAGCAACAACAGTTTCTCCTGATAATCGCCCCCAGTGGCACAGCGGAATGTCTGAGAACTTGCAACACTATCTCACCCGTGGTGAGCAGAGGAGAGACAGCCCATTGTGCAGCTTTGTGCTTAATTCCAAACAAACGAAACCTGAGAAACACAGAGCCAAATTTTCAACACTTTTCAAATATATATCTCATAACACAATAACAACATTCAATTTCATCCTTATTCAGCGTCTGGACCTCTATCAACAAGTTTGTACATTAAGTGAACCACTTGTTCCACTTACATAGGCCTAAGGTGGTTTTATAGTAATGAAATATTTACACGTTTTAGACTAATTTCTATACTCTGAATCCGAAAAAGGTATCAATTTTTCTCCATCGCTTTGTTTGTTTGTTTTGAATTTCGCACAAAGCTACTCGAGGGCTATCTGTGCTAGTCATCCCTAATTCAACAGTATAAAACTAGAGGGAATACAGATATTCATCACCACCCACTGAAAATTCTTGGGCTACTCTTTTACCAACGCATAGTGGGATTGACTGTAACATTCAAATGTATCTTGAAAGGGCAAGCAAGTCTAGTTTTAGGATTATTCGACCCCCATCCCTAGCCAACTAGCATGTATGAATTTTTCACAAAACGTCATACGTACTTTTAAAAAGTAAACCATTTTCAATGAAATCGAGTAAGTTTGTATTTTTTTTTACTTAAGATGTTGACAGCCAGTGGCTATAGATTTCTCTAGGCCAATCGCGACATAAGAGTGTATCGTTTGTTTTATTACAGAAACCACGAGAAATGCACTGCTAATATATAAACGGTTAATTAACAGTCCATGTTATGTGTCGTTTTCTGGATAGTATTTACTTGTGCGTGTACTTTAATATTACTTTTTTTTAATTACAATATTACTTATTTGTCGATATGGTAATAAGAGGCTGTGTAAATGACCCAAACATATTCTGTTATATTTGAGGTAATTTTTTTGTAAATTTGATCTAAGTAAGAGGTTTCTTTCCTTCCCGGTTTATAAAAAAATCCTTACATGATAAAAACAATGCATATCATTTTCGAAATGTGCGTAGCTGAATTATGGAAAATCTGTTATACAAACTAAAACAACTTTTATGAAGCTTTTATTCATGAGTCTGTGTTAGTATAACATTTTGCAAATAAGTGTGACCACATATATGTTTGGCTTCAAGACATTTATTAACAATACTATGTTAATAAAGATCACAGATGTTTCAATACGTTCTGTTCTTTATTTTAGTATATTACTTTTTGTATACAATGTATGGGTCCAGCATGAACACATGGTTAAGGCGTCTGTGTGTTTTCTTATAGCAAAGCCACATCGGGCTATCTGCTGAATTCACCAAGGGGAATCGAACCCCTGATTTTAGCGTTGTAAATCCCTAGACTTACAGCTTTACTAGCGGCGAGGCAGATGGTTAAGGCACTCGACTCATAATCCGAGGGTCGCGGGTTCGAACCATCAAATACGCTAGCTCTTTCAGAGGGGGGGCATTATAATGTAATGGTTAATCTCACTATTTGTTGATAAAAGAGTAACCCAAGAATTGGCAGCGGGTGCTGATCCCTAGCTGTCTTCACTCTATTATTACACTGCTAGATTAAGGACGGCTAGCGCAAATAGCCTTTCTGTAGCTTTGCGCGAAATTCAAACCAAACCTAATATATCTTGAATTAAGATTTTGATGCTGAAAGTACATAAAAATGGACATGGAACAGATATTTTAAAACTATTTGTGTTTCTGGTAACGTTCATATGTGTATTTAGCTTACTCAACAGTGTAAACATTTCTGACTGCAAAATTTTAAACGAAAGACAGACATTTATCTTACAGATAACAGATGATAAAAGAACGAGTCGAAAAAATTAAACGTTGTGCCATAAAGTTAACACAGAATTTAAATAATGGTTTAATGATGCCAAATCAATAACAGCATAGTTCTTTTTCCAAGATGTGTAGTCATAAAAAGCACAGAACGAATGTTCCAAGCTCGTGACCACAAAGCAGCATCAAACATCCTATCATTAATCCGTTCCTTAACTATTCGTGAAGATAATTTCATAATAGATTTGAAAAGAAGGTTTTCTCTGGTTTAGCTGATTTATCTATTTCGCTTTCGAGTATCGTATACATTTAAGGTTTATGCCAGGCATGGTCAAATCGTTAGGACGCACTTGTCGTAAGCTGAGGGTCGCAGATTCTAATCCACGTCACACCAATCACGCTCTCCCTTTTAACCATGGGGTGTTATATGGTGGCGGCAAATCCCACAATTTATTGGTAAGAGAGTAGTCCAACATTTGTCGGTGGGTAGTGATGATTAACTGTCTTCCATCTAGTCTTATACTGCTAAATTAGGGATGGCTAGCGCAAATAGCCCTCGTGTATCTTTTTGCAAAATTAAAAAAACAATACATTTAAGATTTAAACATATCATTTGCTGCTTTGGGACTCGAGCTTGACTGTGTTTCACCAAACCTTCTGTCAAAAGGTAAAAAAAAGGTGAACTCCACGTAAATATTATTGTAGGTATGGTCAAGATCACAGATGATATGTGCAGCGCAAAGAACGAATACAGAATTAGTGGTCTTACGTTAATACACCTACATTGCTCACTAATAGTATGTACTAAGCAGGTTGTTGAAACATTCTTCAGAAATAATAAGCATAAGCTTTTCCAGTCAATAATTGAGAACATAGATGTTTACAAAATAATGAAGGCAGATTTTTTTGCAGATCTTTTAAAACTTTTCTGCATATTTGTTTTACGCCGTACAAACAAAATTTACAGTTATATCCATGTCACTGATCAATGAACAAATTGAGTTTAATTCTTGGTGTGTTCTTGAACCTTTCTACTAACTAAACACTAGATTTATCTGTGAAAAGTTTACACTAATTTATATTTTTCCTAATTTGAGTGATTTTCGTGGTATGCCGAAATCCCTAGGATTTTTTATTTGGTCACTTAACCAACGTGTACATAGAGTGACCCTCAGTAATGTCGAGAAACCCACTTGTTGAGAATTTTATATGCAAAAACGGCAGGTGAACCTGACGATGACCGAAGAAGGTCGAAACGATGTTCGCTCTTCTATTTTCTCAATCCAAACAAGCCGTTTTTGCATATAAAAAAGTGACCCTCAATTTGAAAATTTCTAGTTTGATGTTTGACAAAAATTCTGTTACTTTGCATAATAAACCAATTTTATAAAAGATAAACAATGTTTCTACTTTGTTTCTCGGTAAGGATAAAATGTATGTAATTGAATTTGTAAAGATCTAAAGAAATATTGGATTCGCTTACAAAGAGTTTCACTGATTGTATTGTCCCCAATTTCAGTCATTCTCTTTTTCGCCATTTTATTTTATTTTTTATTCCTAATGAATGTTATTTGTTCCCTGAACTACTAGGTCGATGATTAGATTATGATGGTGACCGAAGTAGGTCGAAACGTTGTTCACTCCTCTACATAAAAAGAAATTTCTCAACCCAAACAGCCGTTTTTACATGGAGATTATTTTTTTGTTTTTTAATTATCTATGTTTAAAAGTCCATTATGCGGTTCTTACACACACACACACACATTTATATATGTATATCTTTGGTCTGAAATTAATTGCTAGATTTTATTTACAGCTTTAAAATTTGTTTTATGAACTAAGCAACACACATGCCTTGTCAGTATAAAAGGTTCTCATGTGTTATAAGTTGAAAAATCGGTAAAAAAATAAAAGGAGGTGAAACATAAGCAAATGGGCAATTTATCATAAATCGCTGTTTCTAAACATTCCAAGAAAATGAAAAGCCAGTGGCATCACTCGCTGTTCCTAAACATTCCAAGAAAATGAAAAGCCAGTAGCACAACTCGCTGTTCCTAAACATTCCAAGAAAATGAAAAGCCAGTAGCACAACTCGCTGTTCCTAAACATTCTAACAAAATGAAAAGCCAGTAGCACAACTCGCTGTTCCTAAACATTCTAACAAAATGAAAAGCCAGTAGCACAACTCGCTGTTCCTAAACATTCCAAGAAAATGAAAAGCCAGTAGCACAACTCGCTGTTCCTAAACATTCCAAGAAAATGAAAAGCCAGTAGCACAACTCGCTGTTCTTAAACATTCCAAGAAAATGAAAATCCAGTGGTACAACTCGCTGTTCCTAAACATTCCAAGAAAATGAAAAGCCAGTAGCACAACTCGCTGTTCCTAAACATTCCAAGAAAATGAAAAGCCAGTAGTACAACTCGCTGTTCCTAAACATTCCAAGAAAATGAAAAGCCAGTAGCACAACTCCATGTTTTTAAACATTCCAAGAAAATGAAAAGCCAGTGGCACAACTCGCTGTTCCTAAACATTCCAAAAAAATGAAAAGCCAGTAGCACAACACTCTGTTCCTAAACATTCTAACAAAATGAAAAGCCAGTAGCACAACTCGCTGTTCCTAAACATTCCAAGAAAATGAAAAGCCAGTAGCACAACTCGCTGTTCCTAAACATTCCAAGAAAATGAAAAGCCAGTAGCACAACTCGCTGTTCCTAAACATTCCAAGAAAATGAAAGCCAGTGGCACAACTCGCTGTTCTTAAACATTCCAAGAAAATGAAAAGCCAGTGGCACAACTCGCTGTTCCTAAACATTCCAAGAAAATGAAAAGCCAGTAGCACAACTCGCTGTTCTTAAACATTCCAAGAAAATGAAAAGCCAGTAGCACAACTCGCTGTTCCTAAACATTCCAAGAAAATGAAAAGCCAGTAGCACAACTCGCTGTTCCTAAACATTCCAAGAAAATGAAAAGCCAGTAGCACAACTCGCTGTTCCTAAACATTCTAACAAAATGAAAAGCCAGTAGCACAACTCGCTGTTCCTAAACATTCCAAGAAAATGAAAAGCCAGTAGCACAACTCGCTGTTCCTAAACATTCCAAGAAAATGAAAAGCCAGTAGCACAACTCGCTGTTCCTAAACATTCCAAGAAAATGAAAAGCCAGTAGCACAACTCCATGTTTTTAAACATTCCAAGAAAATGAAAAGCTAGTGGCACAACTCGCTGTTCCTAAACATTCCAAGAAAATGAAAAGCCAGTAGCACAACACTCTGTTCCTAAACATTCTAACAAAATGAAAAGCCAGTAGCACAACTCGCTGTTCCTAAACATTCCAAGAAAATGAAAAGCCAGTAGCACAACTCGCTGTTCTTAAACATTCCAAGAAAATGAAAAGCCAGTGGCACAACTCGCTGTTCCTAAACATTCCAAGAAAATGAAAAGCCAGTAGCACAACTCGCTGTTCCTAAACATTCCAAGAAAATGAAAAGCCAGTAGCACAACTCGCTGTTCCTAAACATTCCAAGAAAATGAAAAGCCAGTAGCACAACTCGCTGTTCCTAAACATTCCAAGAAAATGAAAAGCCAGTAGCACAACTCGCTGTTCCTAAACATTCTAACAAAATGAAAAGCCAGTAGCACAACTCGCTGTTCCTAAACATTCCAAGAAAATGAAAAGCCAGTAGCACAACTCGCTGTTCCTAAACATTCCAAGAAAATGAAAAGCCAGTAGCACAACTCGCTGTTCCTAAACATTCCAAGAAAATGAAAAGCCAGTAGCACAACTCGCTGTTCCTAAACATTCCAAGAAAATGAAAAGCCAGTAGCACAACTCGCTGTTCCTGAACATTCCAACAAAATGAATAGTCAGTAGCACAACTCGCTGTTCCTGAACATTTCAACAAAATTTTTGTTTGTTTTGGAATTTCGCAGAAAGCTACTCGAGGGCTATCTGTGCTAGCCGTCCCTAATTTAGCAGTGTAAGACTAGAGGGAAGGCAGCTAGTCATCACCACCCACCGCCAACTATTGGGCTACTCTTTTACCAACGAATAGTGGGATTGACCGTCACATTATACACCCCACGGCTGGGAGGGTGAGCATGTTTAGCGCGACGCGGGCGCGAACCCGCGACCCTCGGATTACGAGTGCACGCCTTAACGCGCTCGGCCATGCCAGGCCTTTCAACAAAATGAAAAGCCAGTAGCACAACTCGCTGTTCCTAAACATTCCAACAAAATGAAAAGCCAGTAGTACGACTCGCTGTAAGTTATTTCAAAAGTTGAAAATGGAAATCTAGAAGTACATGTGTTTCGATCTCGGAGATTTGAAAAAAAACAAAAACAAACAAAAACAGTGCACTCATATCTGGTCATGGTCAATTATCAAAGAGCCTAAATTTCAAAATGTGATGTCCAAATCGATAGAGTCTCTAGTCTGACCATTTAACCCATTGCACATAAAATAACTCAAAGTTGAAAACAGCGAAGAAAAATTGTACGCAGACTGAATTTGTAAGGATTTGAGTATGTGAACTGTTGGTTTAACCTCAAGATTTAACAATATTTTACTAAATTAATCATAATTATTTTGTTACTGTTGTTTCATTTCATTTGTTTTAATGCTAAGATACACAAGCTGTGATCTGTTCACTGTAAGCAATCGAACTCGAACTTTATCATCAGAATTTCTTAAATTTTCCACTGACTCACTGGGTAATATTAAGTTAGTAAGACTGAAATACAACAAACTTAAAATTCAAGAAGACTGGAACATTTTATACCTTATATCTCTTAAGAGACATTCCATCTCATCAAATGATTGCAGACACTGAGCATTCTCTGAAAACAGCTCTGTAAGCAAAGCGTTCGGGAATATCTAATTAACACTCTGATTTTAAGTAAACATCCAATGATACCATGTAATTGCGATCGATACCAAAGTAAAATACCTAGAAACTTAAATATGTAAAGTCCTACATACCAAATATTTATTTAGAGAATAGGTTTAATTGACAGTCATTTAGGTTTCACACTGCTGTTGTTGTTGTTTTGAATTAAGCACAAAGCTACACATTGAGCTATCTGTGCTCTGCCCACTACGGTTTTACATTTCATATTGGATCGTTAGATACTAGGTTTGCAAAATATGAACAGAAATAGTGATTGTCATTGCATAGGGTTAGCGGGAATTTGAGAATGTGATTCACGTCCTGTTTCATCAAAAATTAGTTCCTTACCCTTAAGCCTTGACTGCTCCGTAATAATGATGGTCAAATTTCATTATTTCATCAGAAAAGAACAGCAAACAAGTTGAAATTTCAAAGATAGATACTTATAATCCTTTGCTTGTAGATTTTTAGTTAAATGTCTAGTGCGTTTATTAATTTCGTACAAAGCTACAGAAGAGCTAGTTGGGTGTAGCTAGCCTTAACTTTCAACTGAACAACTGTAAATAAGGCAGTTAGACAGCCAGCAGCATCTACTGTCAACTTTAAGGGTACCCTTGAATCAATATTCAAATTTGACTATCACTATAATATTGCATACATATATCCAAAGTAGGTAACACCTTTTCGTGACAACAGACCACAAACCACAAACTCTTGAGTGTACGGACCAAGTAAACAAATCTTTACTTTAATCTATCTTTAACCACTGATATGTTGTTCAGAAAATACAACAAATATGTGCCGGAGTTTCAGATCCTTAAAACTATCGTTAAATGAAAGTTAAATTAAAAGATATCTTCAAATTATTGTGAACTTCAACTTTCATCTTAAGCATAAAAAATAGGATATTTTGTCACCAGACATACAGAAAAACTAGAATTGGTTGAAAATGAAACCGTTAAGAATTTTCGATAATGTTACGAATGAACATGAATATCCTGCTTAATTGAAACGCGACAGCCGGAATTCAAGTAAGGAAAGTAGTTTCTAAAATGAAAACAAATTCGGAAATTAAAAGGAACACTTTTATTCTTAATGGTAGTCATGCAGTTTTTAACGCTTGACAAATTTTTAATATAAATTTCATTCTTTCGATGCTTAATATGTAATGCAACTATTGCATATTTATGGTTACTTTTGATCAGATTGGAATACAAGTTAAAGACCTTCCTTTAACTTATTTCATCATGAGTGCTCGAGTAAATGGGCTGGATCAATGTGAATAAAGCATAGAATATTAATATATATGTCTCGTTTTAATGAAATACGTTTTATCACAGTTCCACTTTATACTTAAACTGTCTCTTTGTACGAGTTTTCGAGTAATAGGAAGACAGAGATGTATAATGCTTCTGGTTAGGTTTTAACAGAATACAAATGAGAAGTTCTGTAAAGTCGTTTTTGCTGTAATCAATACTCTTATGTTTAATATGAACTGAAAAATCTACGTTGAAAACATGTCACGAATAATGAACTACTTATGTTATTTTACCTATATAATTAAAACAGTAACGTGTGTGTTTGCGTGGGAATATGTTCAAACTTATTGGGCGACGCAAAAAATAAAGCTAGGAGTATGGAAGTATGAACAATGTTACCATATGTGTGAAAGAGGGGTGGGTGTAGATATGACATTACAAAGGAGAAAGTATTTGTGGAATGGATCTATCATTCCCCAAAGTCCCATCTCACATTACAGTGATAAAGGGTTAACATTTTGTATGTGAATTTTGTCATTTGTTTAAATACATTTAAGGTACCAGTATAATTATCATATTGAGTTTCAACACTTGCACATCATACCAAAGTTTTGAAAGCACCACTAGAACTGATGTCTTTTACCAGATAAATCGATCAGTTTGTCATTTTTTATCACACCAATCAACTCAGTGTTTTTGTATTAAGGGTATTTGGTGGGTTTCACGTGTTGTGGAATACGTAGGCTTAACCCATTAGATTTAATCTTGCAGCTACAGAAACGCTCCAAATTGCCATCAGATTCGTTTAGAACTCTACTAACTCAATTTTATACGTGAATGGCTTAGACAGATTACTAAACTGTTTTAATTACTTTAAATACACACAAATTTCCTTCTATTTTATAAACTTTGTGCACTCAACTACAAATCACCACAGCAAGACGAATGTTTTTTGCTCTAGTTTATTACTTATTAAAGAGTACGCAAATTTCACTTCTGTTTGATAGTGTACCCATTTTGTTCTACAATTACGTAAGGAACTTATCTTGAAACCTATGCTGCCATTATTATTTTGTTTCTATTTGTAACTTTATGTAAACACTAATAAAACTTTGCACGAGGGAGGAGTGTAAAACGAGTAAAATTAAACTTAAAAATTTACATTTCTCTTCCCGTAAAAGTGCTCAATCGAGCTCAAACGTTTATTTCAACCTGTCGAGAACTTTGTTTACTGACCTTAAGTACTTGCCAACACACCACTAAAAAGCTGTGAACAAAATATTTACTCTTCTGAATTCTTGTTTATAAGAAACAATACAGCAATCTCAAGTATTTTACTATATCGAGTTAGTTAAAAATATGCAAACCCAAACTAGTGTAATTAATGGCAGTAAATGAAAGAAATAATTTTGATATTAAAATCAGCTGCTGCAAAATGTTCTTGTTCTTTTTACTGTGTGTATTCTGAGCAAGAAAAATAAGATTTGATGTTTTGCAAATTTACACATTAAGAAGAACAATAATTTTTAAAGTTTATTTGAATTTTGATTAACCTATATATATATATATAAAGCATTTCGTCTTTATAGCTTGCTGTGGTTTATTTTAGAACAAAACCACATTAAATTATCTACTGTGTCCACTACGGGGAATAAAACCTGAGATTTTTGCGTTGTAAGTCCCTAGAGAACCTTTGTAAATAAATAAGATTCTCATCTTTTTAATGAACACAAAAATTGAGTACAATCTCGCGATATGTTAGAAAATCTTTTTCAACACTTTGGAGCCGTGGCTAAATTATAAGAGTAATCGGACTAGAGTAATCCAAGAGTTGGCAGTGAATGCTATTAGCAAGTTTTCTTTCTTCTATTAGGTAAAAATTTGGATTTGGTTAAGTTGGAATTAAGCAACAAGTTACAAAATGGACTATCTGCTCTGCCCACCATTGGTATCGAAACCTAGTTTTAGCTGTGTGAGTCCGCAGACACACGGGGTCTGGGGTCTCGAAATTAGGAACGACTACTTGCAATTAGCTATTGCTTAGTTTTGAATCAAAATTCTGAAAGAAACAAACGTGTTGACGATATTCATTTACATTCAAAATGATTGAATTCTTTATTATGAACATAATTGATTGTGTTTATTAAGAAAGTATTTTGTTAGATGTAAAGGAGTTAAGATTCTTTACACTGGGTGTTTGTGACTAATTGGAGGTAAGTTTTAAAGATAAACAAATGGCACACAGTCCACTTGTTTTAAAATGATATATTTAAAAGGCGTAAAATGTATGTTAAAAATATTTACATTGCAGGTTATCACAGATGAATCAAGGCCAAAAATAATTCACTTTTTCGTCAAAAGTTCACACAGACTGGTTCCCTCATTTTAGAACCCAACTGACAAGTCCCTCACTGGTACAGCGGTAAGTTTACGGATTTACAACGCTAAAATCAGGCATCCGATTCCCCTCCGTGGACTCAGGAGACAGCCCGATGTAGCTTTGCTATAAGAAAACACACACACAACTGACAATACAAATTATTTCTTTTCTCCTGTGTTATTACAATACAATCAGTGGTAAATTCACTTGCGTTTCCACAGCTGTATTAAGAGCTTCAAATAATTCTCTTTTACGTCAAAAGTTCCCAAATACTGATTTAATTCCTTTAGGATCTAATTAACAAAATAAATAATTTCCTCTCTCTTCTGTTATCACAAAACAAACAGTGTTAAAATCACTTACGTTATCCAGTGGGTTACCACAATTGTACCAACAGCTTTAACTAGTTCTCTTTTACGTCAAACGTCCACAGAGGCCAATTAACTTATTTTGGAGTCTAAATAACAGGATAAATTATTATTCTCTATCTCTGTTGTTATAATGCAAATTGTAAATAACGTTTAATAATCATGATTTGTGACTTACTGTAAATAATGTTAAGGCACAGGCAGCATGAAGTTTGGTTTTCTGGTAAAGTGGAAGATTTGTTTGTTTGTTTTGGAATTTCGCACAAAGCTACTCGAGGGCTATCTGTGCTAGCCGTCCCTAATTTTGCAGTGTAAGACTAGAGGGAAGGCAGCTAGTCATCACCACCCACCGCCAACTCTTGGGCTACTCTTTTACCAACGAATAGTGGGATTGACCGTCACATTATACACCCCCACGGCTGGGAGGGCGAGCATGTTTAGCGCAACGCGGGCGCGAACCCGCGACCCTCGGATTACGAGTGCACGCCTTAACGCGCTCGGCCATGCCAGGCCTAGTAAAGTGGAAGAAGCGTTTTAAATTTTATTTATCGTATCATTATAAATCATTCTGGCGTGTTTTGAAATTAAATCTTTCTCTCTCTCTCTCTTTCACTTTTCAATCTAGTTTTCATATCGAATCCTGGTTTTCGAAATCGTTTGAATTATGAAGACCGTTTTAATGCTATTCTTAATTGAAATATATTTCTGGTTATCACTGCTTAGGAAGTTTCAAGTTTCTTGTAATTTTTTTTTTGGTACAAAAAATGTATGTAACTGTGGCGCTAGTATCTCCAATATACGTGCAGTGATTCACTTCCACGAGACGTAAATAAGATATTTTACGCAAGAGAAAGAATGGCTAGTCAAACACCGGCTGAGAACAATTCAAAAGTCGAAAGAAATAATGAACAAAAATCACAGGTAAATATTAATCGTTTAAACTTAATGGTAATTTATTATTTTAGTTGTAACGCTGTTATTACTGTTATCTTGCAGCTTTACGGATATCAATGTTACAACTTACAAGTTAAAATGTTAGGCCTACTCGTGGAATTAACTTGCGTCTTTAACATGTTACTGACTTCTGTTGACACATTTTTAAACCATAAACTGCCAAAAACATGGCATAAGATTTAAGGTCAGTAAGAGACCTGTTGATTCATATTCGCATTATAATTCAAATTATAATTATCTGCGTACATTACCTTGCTTTTAATTTTATTTATATCCAGCCCCTTTGAAGATTTTTTCTATATTGAAATTGCTTATCCCCTATACATGTTGATATTCGTTTTTTTAGCATGACTATTAACAAGTCTTTTATTAAGAAGGCTCAAAATTCAATAGCGAATTAAAAAGCTTGCCTGTAGATTTGCACCTTTTTACTGTATTATTAATAAACTTAAACTGTAAGCCACAATAAAGTATTCAATATTATTACTTCACACATGCAAGTATATGTAAATAGAGTCTTAAGATAGTAGTGAAGAGTCATATTTTTCGTATTCCATTGGAAGTTGTGATTAAGGGACAAGTGCTTATGAAGCAATATTCTTTACATATTTATCTGTATCAGTGTGTTTTTCAGAAGTATCACTTTCATTGCTTTTCATCATAAATGTGTATATTTATTCGAAATGATAACAGCATTTGAAAACATTTTAGTTGTGTACATTTTTGTCATATCATTAGGGTTTCTTGAAGTGGGCGTCAAACTACATGTTATATGTAATAAACTCTTATTTTTCCGATGCTCAATACACAGAACAATTTGTCCTTAGATAATGATTGGAGAGCTTCCAGAAGACTTTCTTCGGATTTCTGTGTCAAACCAGCAGCAACTTGCTGCTGATGAGCAGGCTGCAATAGCTTTGCAGCAGCAATACTGCAGTGGAGGATTTGCTCCTTCTAATGTGACGGGAAGGTTGAGCATCACTGTGATTGAGGTAAAAGTGTAATATACCTTCAACATTAAAAGTTATATATTTATAAATAAATGTTCTTTTATAATCAATGATACTAGAAAAGTTACATTCTTGTAAGGTTAATGGCATTCTAAATAGTTATTAAAGCAAAAATATCAGTACTACAAAATGTCTTTAAAAAGTAATTTTTTGATGTTATATTTAAATATGATGGTGCATAAGTTTTGTGTTTTCATATATCAGAGGTTTTTATATAGCTTATATTTTTTGTTTTTGTGCTATGTGTGTGCCTATTTAAGCCTTTGTATCCAGTTAATCAGTAGAATATAATAAAGTGTAAATTAAATTTTAGTGCACTCACTGAAGAGAACATTTTGAAAAATAGATATAATGCATATTGTCACAATTGGTGTGAATGTTAAGTGTGCTTAAGTGAATTTTTTCAAAATGTTAATGAAAGAAAAATTCTTGTAGTTAAAAATTCAGTTTTTTGTAAGAATGCTCCTTTAAAGATATAAAAAATTACCAAAAAATAACACGTATATTTAATGGAATAAGTATTTTTGCTTGTAGTATGACAGAAGAAAACCCCTTGACATTTTTTTAATCCCAGTTATTGTTTCCTTGCCCATTACAAGTTTGCTACCAAGTAATGATAAAACCATGAATTACCAACTAAATTAACTTCTAGTCTAGTGTTTTACTTACTTGGAGAACCTGATGTTTTTAATGAAGATTTATTTAGAAAATTTCCTCACCTCAATTGATTTCGTTGAGTTTGTTTCATAATGTAAATTTTTCTTCCTGTAATTTTGGTTTAAGTTGTAGGTATATTATGTAATTATTTTTTCATTAATTTTTTATGTCTGTGGTTTACCCAATCCACTATTCTATTGTTTGATTGCTTAATCTTCATGACATATACTGGTAATGTTTTCAGCTGATGGAGATCATTGTAATATTTAACACAGTTATATGTCCAACTTCAGTTAAGTCTCGTGCTTGCTATTTAGGCTAAGTTGAACAAGAACTATGGGGTTACAAGAATGGATCCTTATGTTAGACTTCGTGTAGGACACACGATATATGAAACTCCAACTGATTATAATGGAGCAAAAAATCCTCATTGGAATAAAGTCTTTCATTGGTAAGTTACATAACATTTCTTTTTAACTTTTAAATTTTTTGCTGCATAATAGTTCCTTTCATCTGATTTACCTGCCACATCCCATTTATGCTTAATTAGGATCTTGGTGTTTTTCTTCATTCTCTTTCCATTTCTTCCTTTGAACCTGTTGTAACATGTTACTTGTATCATCTTGCTCTTAAAATCTATTTCCTATCCCTCCTGGTATGTGATAATTATTCCAATACTTGTCATCATTGCTTCCTACATCCTTTACTATTCCTTTGCTATCCTCTATCCAAATCAGGCCTTTCTTCTCATAACATTAGCTGCACGATAAGGTAGTTTAGCTTTTTTATTTTCCACCTGTACTTCTGTTCTGACCTGCATTGAATATTTTATAGTTTGTTCCATGCTGTATTATGTGGATTGTACCCACTTCCTTTCATGGTTCCGATTCTTGTCTATTTGCTCTATGGTACTTCTCTATTTCTCATGATTTGTCATCTGTTATGCTTACTGGTTAGGTTCATTAACTCATAAGACTGGCATATTCTTACATGTCTGTGGAAGGTCGCCATCTTCATAATGTTTTTTGCATTAAATTCATTATCTGATGTTTGATTGGAGTAAGTTGACGTTATTTTAGTGATGTACATTGTATTTCAGGATCCCACATGAAAGATTATTTTATCACTAAATCTATATCTACAATGCTTGCTACTGATATGAGATGCTTCTGTAAGATCACCAGCTATTCATCTTGTGTATTAGTCTAACTGTTTAATGCAGGGTGTTCAGAAATCACACTGTGCAGTTTTGTATGTTAATAAACATTTAAGTGCACAGTGACTTTCCAAACACCCTGTATATAAAAAAAAAAACAACTGTCACTCATGAATTTTACAAGTAAAACAAGTGGAGATTTTTGCCAATCCATACTAACCCATGCTTCTTACATTGGCGTCTTTCTGCTTCTTAAAATATGGAATCACAACACCCATTCTGTTGTCTCAAATGTGTAATTCATTGCACTCCTCAACACATATTTCCCCATCCATTTTATTTTCAGAAGAGCTTGAGAGTCCTTGTTACTTTTGGTTTCCAGTAGTTGAAGTGATGAACAGGTTTCTTCATAGGTAGGGTTTATACAATAATTTAAATTGAACTTTCATAACCTATATATACTCGCTCAGTGAGAAGAAGGCTGTTGTTATACTTATTGTTCATAAAGTAACATGATATTCTGGATTCAAGGCACTCCTCATGGATATTCTTGTCCAGACCAACTGTGCCAAAATAAATTTATGCAGTGCACTTCTACTGAATTATTTCTGCCTTGATGGACTGCACCTAACCTACTTAGCAGTATTACAGAGAACTTCCTCTGGATGTTTTTGCCAGAGTGGACTGCACTTGGCATAATCCAACATTTCTCAAGGTGTTTACCATGGATGGTTTGCCCAGACAAAGCATACATTACTGTGATATTATACAGCTTTAAGACAATTGTCCTAGAAGATTTTTACCCACACAGACTGCGCTTGCTGATCTCACAAACCTATGCTAAGCAATTCTATTGAATTATTTGTCCAGATAGATGTACTTGGCAAAATCTAGTGTATTCTAAGGAGATTTATCTGGATGTTTTTGTCTAGACTGAATTTGGCCTATTCATATACAATTTAAGTGCTTTAGCTCTAGCCACATATACTTAATATCACATTACCAAGCACCTTATTATGACTATCACTATGTCCTATATGTTACATGTGTAAATGATATATTCCTACCAGTTGACAGTTGGCAAATTTTTCATCAAACTACTCATTCAAGGTACATCCCCTTTATCTTTTTTCTTCTCTCTCTGTCTACATTTTTATTGGAAAGGATTGCTCTTTTTCTTACAGTATCCTAGACAAAGTTTTTATACTCAGTGTTTTGTCTGGTTAAACAACAACAGATATGCTCTAGTTTCCCCAAGACTCAACTCTTGGCACATGTTTATTTGGGCCCATTTTCAGTTTTTGTCTGTGCCATACTGTTTTGCATCATAGTTATGCAGCACTTCTTTACTGAACAGTGCTTTACATCACTTTCTTGTGGTTATGGTGCCTGCTTATTATGCCCTATGTGTATTACTGTGTTCATTACCAGGCAAATAGAATACCCACTTCAGAAGTAGTACTAATGGTGTTTCTTTTCTTATTCTGGCATACATGTTTTTTTCAAGGCAGTTACTCTCCACTTGATTCAATATTGTCACACCTTTTATTAGCCTTTCCATATTTGCAGTGTAGGATTCTAGTTTTAGGTAAGTGGATGTAACACCATTTCAGAAGTTAGCATTTTCTTATATTGAAAATGTATTTCCAATAGGTACTTCACTCCTCTAACCCGCATCACATCTTTTCTCCACACTTAACATACCAGTGTTTCTAGTTTGTTCTTGTCAGTTCTTGAATGTGAAGATTGTGCTAGAATGGCAGAGGGAGTTAGCTGTGCTAGTATATATAACAGTGTGATTGGTGAAGGATATTTGTGTAAGGGCCAGTGTGGTTTCCATTTTGGTGGAAGCTCACATAAAGATTGAAATGAAGTTAAATTTTTATTGTTTTTTTATTATGTGTAACAAGAAGTAAATACATTTGTGAATATTTTCAGACACAATTGCAGTACTGGTTTGTTTTTGCTTTTTTATGGTTTGCAAAAACTTTTATTATTATATACTTAATTTCAATTATGTTATTGCAACATGATAGGAAAATGTTTTTATTTGTTCAAGATTAGGAAGGCATAATACATTTAACCATGCCAGGAATCATTTTGCCAACAAGGCTTCTTTTTGGCAGTCCGTATTTAAATTAGGCTTTATCATACTAAGTAACTGTTTAAATAAGCAATGAAATGTAAAGATGTATCAGTAAATGTGAAACAAGTGTGAAACTTATTACAATTGTGAAATAACTTACTGATTAAGAAATAGAAACTCTGATTGTATTTGGGTGCAGTAAAACGATTATTGTACACCAATGATCATACACATTGAAGCCACCTGCAATGTATTTTTCAATTAAAATGAAGATAAATTATTACAATAAAAAGAATACATAAAATTCAATAATTGAAATCTACAACAATGTAATTTTTGTTTTCCTTAAAAACTGAATGAAAACTTTTCAGATTTTCAAAACTGCAAAATTCATACAAAATAGCACATGGAAAAATAAGTTTTTAATTGTAGAAACTATACAATATTTATTCAGTAATTTTTATAGCTTGATAAAATCAGACCTAAAACAGGTGCATTAATAAGTCTGTTTTAGACTTTAATAAAATGGTTTATCACAATATTTCTAAAAACCACTTCTGCTCAAAATCTACTCTTATTGAGTTTTTAATCTTGCGTAGTGATACTATTCTTTGTTTCATTTTGAAATAATGACTTCTGAATTGTTTATCCATCAGCTATCTGCCAACAGGAGTGACTTCCATAAATGTTGATGTTTTTGATGAAGTGAGTATTTTTGTGTATTCTTTTCACAGTTGAGTTCACAGTCATTTTGCAGTGAATTATTGATTTTGGTTTAAAAAAAACTTAATAGTTGCAGCAAATGGGGGGAAAAATATAACTATATAAAAACATTTGCACTTTGTATATTTGCATCTTAATGTTTTTTAAGCAGCCATTAACAATAATGCTATGTCAAATAAGTTTAAAATGATAGATGATAATAAAGTTGGTGTGTGAGAATCCACCATCACATACTAAATGGTACAGTACCTAGAACACTTTAAAACAAAATTTTGAGGTATTGTGATTCATTTGCAATAATGTTTTTTCCTCCAGTCACAACAGTAATTTTATATTTGAATTTTGACTATTTTTTACATGTACACATTACAAACTTTGTAATTAATCTACTTCAGCAGTATAAATAAAAGCTATTTGTATTTGTGGTTCTTTATAAATTTTATTGATTATTGTTAAATATATGAAAAGTAATTATATTTTAACTAGTTACTATATTGGCATTGTATAGAGCAACAATGTATATGCAAAACTCAAAAATGCTTTTGAGTATGAAACACTCCTACGCTGCATACAAGATATGCATCTTTGCTTTATGGAAGGAAATAAAGCAAACCTTTAGATAATTAGATTACCTATGTAACATAATGTATGTACCCATACTATTAATCATATTCTACTTGGAAAATAAACTGAAAAGACGAGTTTTCATTTCAGCTTGCTAATTTTCTTTGTAATTTAATGGATACAAGTACTTGTAGGACCATCTTAGTTCATGATATAAATATTTAAAAGTATTTTTGTTGTATAATTTCACAATAACACTAACTTCTGAAGTTATTTGATATTGTGATTATTATTCAAAAATGTTAGTTCAGTGATCTAGAAACAGTACAAGGTATACTGTTGTTATTATTATTATAGAAGTGAATGATAATTTAGAAAACAGATTAATTGTTTAATGCATTATATATGTAAGTAGTTTTTAAAATAATTCATTGTGAAATTCGTGCATATAACATACTTTAGTTATGTAAGCACCAAGAGGAAGATTATGATGTGTTCTATTCTCTTAGTTATGTTACATGGTACTTAAATATCCCCCACTCTTTGTGGATATTCCTTTTATGTGAGTTATGAAACCTGAAGAGAAAGAAAAAATTTTTACATTCAAAACTTGAAAATTTTCTTTTATAATTAATATAGTCTTCAGAAGCTATACTTGCTCTGAAATACATTTTGTCAAATCCTTTAAATAATTGTGGACAAATTGTTACTAATTCTCTTTGAAAATTGAACTATTTGGAAAATATTATTTGCCTTTTGTAATTTCTTTTAAAGTGTGCTTTCACTTTGGATGAGAAAGTTGCTTGGTGTCACATAAATATCCCTGAAGTAGTGTTCAGTGGAGAAACTGTGGAAGACTGGTTTCCTCTGAGTGGTCGACAAGGAGAACAAAAAGAGGGTTTTATTAATCTTGCTTTTTCACATACAGTAAGATTTGTTTTAACACTAATGAATCATATTCTCCATTTTTCAAAATTAAAAAGTTTTACATTTTTCTGATATTTAGGTTTTGAAGCATTTTGGGGACAAAGTTTTTTTTCTAACTAATTTGTGTAATCATCTGATTTTCTTTAATAAAACATTTCTGAAAGTTAAGGAAGAGGTTGTTGAATAAAAGATAATTGCTCAACAATGTTTGAATCAAATTATTTTATTGAAATCAAAGTGCCTTCTGTTCAGAGTTATGGCTGCTGTAAAAGTTATTGACAAAAAATGCAGCAGGTGTAAATAAATCATTATGTTAGGATTTATTAACACAAGTTTTTACTTTATCTTCTAAATGTGCTATAGTTTCGATAATTAAAATTTATGTTTCCAACTTATTTTTAAGGTATTAATGAAAAAAATATATTGTTACTAAGATTTTTAATGTAAACATTACATTTTGTGCAGTTGTGTGAAGTTTGCTTATTGTTATTTTGCTGCTTAATGAAAATTAATTGAATTTAAACATGCGTAAAATAAGAAAAGTTGTGCCCATTTGTATCACAATTAAATTACAATGTAATGATATGTATGAAACTAATAAATAATGCACAAAAGCAAACATAAGTTATCTCCATAATTATTAAACAGCACATGGGCATTACTTGTGTATCAACATTAAACTGTTTTCTTTGTGTTACCCATGTTAAAATAATAAACTTTCCATCCATAATAATGTTGCACAAGCATACAGATGTATCTTTTAAACTAGTAATAATATGCTCAAAAACTAAATTCATGTTCAAGTCGTCAACCTTTTATTATAATACTTACTTGTTTTTGAAATGTAAACCTCATTGCTTTTTCTTGGACAATAATTTATTTTGTCTGTTTAAAAACTTGTTTGACATCATATTCAGAAGCTAGCATAATTCTTAATGAATAATGAAATCCACCCACTTCAAAAAATTTTAATTTTTTGCCTTTATGCAATCTTGCATGTAAGTGTCATTGAAATAAGTATGAAGAGCAAAATACAAACGTGCAATGCTCTCTGCACATATAAAGTATTTATAAGTAGTATATCTGATTTAATAATTCTGGGAAATTATTTTTTTAAGTCAATTTTTCAAGTGTAAACTAAAACAACAGTAATTTTCTAGTGTTTGTAGCTTTGCTAATTTTTATCATAAAGCAAAACTTTGTTTTCCAGACTCTTCCTGCTGGTCCAGTTCCATATCAACCTGTTGTAGTTGTTCCAACACCATATTATCCTTCAGTGGTGCCATATTTTCCTGCTGGACCAGGCAAGTACTATTATTTTGATACTAAAGTCTATAATAGAATAATTATAAATTCATATGGTTGTATTAAGTATTAACTATGTAGCAATGTATCTTTCAGCACTTGTTCAACAAGGAATTCTTGTAGTTTAAATTTTTTTGAAATGTATTTTCTTTGTTGTCTTATACTGTTTGATATGTTGATTTTCATTAACATAATGATATAAATGGATAATTGTGATAATCAGAGTGATAAAAGTGACACTTGTGACAGAGCTTTGAATTTCAAATATGGTAAGCTGGATTCAAATCCATGTCATAAAATGTTTGCTGCATGTCAAGCTTTGAGTTCATAATAAAAGTGAAAGACAGTCTATTAGCAGGGGTCATATGGTTCTGCTGATTAGCTGCTTTCTCTCTAGATCACAATTAGGGATTGTGACAAATAGTCTTAATAACTTTGCTGTAAATACAGAATACACACACAATGATGCAGACTGTGTTATTGGTGAAATGTTTGTGTATTCAGAAGTGAATAATTCCATAACATACCTCCACTAACATTTATAACTTTCACTCAACTTCTGGGGTTTGTTCTTTTGCCCTTTGGTTGAGACTGTCAGTAACTTTATAGATAGTGGGATGGAAATGTATTCAGCTTTGTAATGTTCCTTTGGGGGGCTTTGAGGCTGAAGTTGAGGGATGATCCTTAACATTCTAGATAGTTCAGATTTACTTTTTCATGTGCTTTCTTTTCATCTGTTGGCTACCTGATCCCCTGTAGGATAATAGTGAAATTTGGGGTTCTGTTTCCTATAATAAATGTAACAACTAGCCCAGCATTGCTTTTTCTCTCACAAACCTGACTAAATGCTGTTCCAAGCAACTTTAATAAACTCAATCTTTAACCCTTTTAAAATGGGTTGCAGGTCAAAAGCCATCTCGTTGCATTTGTTGACTTGCATTCAAATTTTATTGAGCTGCTATTTTATGAATGTATCTCCTTATTTTTAGTATTAAACTGTAATTATAATTCAAATTAAATATTAAACACACCTAAATATCAATTTGTGTGTTATGTGGTATATTGATTGTAGCACTGGTTCAAATTAGATGTTTGTGATGTCAAAATACAAAGTATGTAGTTTTGTATGAATTAGATACTCAAGTTACCAATATTAACAAGCTAGAATATAAAATAAAAAGAAAAATGTTTTGCTGTTAGCTGAGCTATTATTTTATTTAGTGAATCAAACACAATAGCCCCTGCTCGCCTCTTTCCATTTTGGAAACAGTCCCTTATATACACTCACTTCTGTATGTGACATGTGAATAACAAATCAGAAGCTTGAAATGACCCCTTGGTGACTTTCTCAGCCATTTTCAAATATAATATCTTTCTTTCAAGATAAATCCTCTAGTTGGTGAGTTGAATCTTTAGTCTGTTTATTATGTCATATTTGTTTTAGATACAAAAGCAGAATGTTTATTAAACTTGATAAACTTTAATGGAAGGTCTAGTATCAATGAAGTAATTCATGAATTTTTTTGGTTATTCATAAGTACGTGTTTTTCCACATCCTCTCCATGTGAAATTTCTTAAGGTTTAACACTAAAGCTAAGAAAAGCAGCAATGAGTACAAAGATCATTTATTACTTTGTTTACTGTTTTATGCCTTAAGAACCTGTTTATAAATTTTAATAATTTATATACGTATACTAGACCACAAAAACACATCCAAAATAAGAAAGTTTGTAAAATCTAAAGGTCAGTCTTATGTTATTGGATAAGGTAACTTTGAGTGCATGTACTAGACTCCAACTATTTCCGAGCATGAAGTATGCTTAATTATGGATCCAAGTATGGTACAGATCCTTGAGTCACATTTTCACCTGTATTATCCACCCAGCCTTTAGGATTTACATCTCTCATTGATCCTTATGAATTGGAATTTAATTCTAGGGCTACCATTTTTTGGCTGGTCTGGAAGTAATGAGAGAATTGTAGTACTGTGGTTTTGTTCCCATTGGTTCTCGGGCTTAAGTAAAGAGGTTGATGGTGCCTCATTGATCATTTATTTATATCAATGTCTTATTCTCCAGAGTCTATAAGCTCCTCATTCCTCAATTTCTGATATTTCTTAATGAATGTCTTAGTTTGTCGTACTTCCAGCACTATAGCAATTTGCTGTGCAAAATGGTCTATTACTGCAATACAGAATTTTTACTTTCAGACAAGAACAAACTTCATGTTTTTTCTCATCGCTTCCTTTCTGTAGTTAAGAGCACACATCATCCTATGGGCAACTGGTTACTGCTGGCATCATTTTGTTAACTGTCAGAATAGCACACCTATATTATACTTTCACAAAGCAGGCCTAATTGTCAAAGCTGAGACATCTGTTTCTTATCCACTTCAATATGTCATCAGTTTGGATATTTTATTTTTCACCTCATTTCTCAGTCAGGGTTAACTAATTCTTATCTATTTGGCTTCTTGCTATGGAAAAGGAAACTCATCTCTCTTTCTCCTGTTTTACTGATTATTTTTTTTTATTCTATTCTTAGAATTTGAGCTCATTCAACTTATTCCTTTGGAATGAGAGAGCACAAGTGATTCTTCTCATGGCCTTTGTTACCCAAAGCACTAACTGTTTTGTTACAAACCATTGTCAGGGCCAGTTTATAGCACTTGCTTGATGGCTACATCCTGGTTTATGCTTTTGCAGTACCTTTGGGAGTGTCCACTTCTTCTTTGGCCATTTCTTTGGAAATGGTAATGATTTGACAGAATTCATCTGGCTATCCAAAAGTTCCAACTTTAGGCATAGAGGTTACACAGCATTTCATAAGTTATTATAGTTTTAATTTTAATAGTTGACATGCATTTATCTTTTTCTTTTACTTAGTCCTGCAATTGGACATCTATTGATTTAATAAAATAAAGGCAAATATATCAGGATTTGTGTATTGAGAAGAGTATGATCAGAAGTAACAACCACAAGTAATTTTTTGAAAAATATTTTCTAACCAACCATATAGACCCTGTATAAAGTAGCCTTATTTACTAACATTTAATACAAACATCTAAATATTTTCAGAGTCCCCAGTACTTTTTGGATTCCTCAGATTACTTGGGGTCCTTTGTACCAGACAACCATTCCAGTTGCTGACCTGACAAATTAACGTCACATTACCTGCCATTTCTCTGTCTGTGTCCTGATTCTTGTATTATCCATCACCTTTACCTGAAGGTTTAGTTTTCATTGGTGCTGACCTACAGATATAATCGGAAGGAATGATTTACACTGGTTGTCTACAGACTGCTTTATCATTCTATCAACATCTTCAGACTACTTCTTTTTGCTCAAGACATGAAAAAGGATTAGTCCTTTCTACCAATTCATCTGATCACTATTTTTCATTTCTATAGCCAATGAGCTTTTGATTATTGTAATCTCCAGTATGTGTCTTAGAGGTTTTATTGCTTACACTTATGCCTTTTGAGATGCTAAAAAACTTTACAATCTTAGCTCTTTTTGAAGGTGAGGAAGTTGTATCTCATCAGATTTGTCATATTTCTATATCCTTAGCAGCCTGGCTGAATTGCCTAATTGAATATGTTGTGTGGACTAGTATGTGTACTTCTAATACTATTTCCTTAATTATTTGGATGACCTGGCAGTATCTATGTCTGAGGATTTTTTCCTATTCCCTGTAGTTATCTTAACCATTTTGGCTAGATTATACAGAAGAATGAGTATCTTCATTGCTGTCTTTTAGAGTTTTTCTTTATATTCTGAGGATCCCACTCTGCAAGTGTTGCAAAGGCAGATGTGCTTTTATCAAACCAATTCCCCACTAGCAACCACAATGTTAATATACTTTACACAAATTGCAGCATTTTCTGTGAACATGAAGTGTTCCATAAAACCACCAAGGAACTGACTGAGTGATTTTAGTGTACTATGCTGGCTCACTACTCATGAACTGTTATAAGTAAAGCATAAGAGGATTCTGCTAGTCATCAAATTTAATAAATCTGGGTCAGTTTGGTTCTTTCAGAACGCTATTTCTCAGGACTTCCCATTGCATGTTACTCCCCAAATTCTACTAGTAGAGCTAAGGAATCCTTACCATACCTGGTTTCCTATCACTGGAATGACGGACAGAGACTTTCTTCCAGAGTGTTGGAGTGAATTATTCTACTGCTGAACATGAAGGCAAAATTAGGGGGACTCCTACCCAGGTCCCTGTATGTTTTTTCCAAATGTCCGTAAGAGTGGCACTAGCCTACATGGGAGTCTACTCATAATACTGTTTCAGATTTGATATTCCTCCATCTGGTTATGGTGTGCATGACTCTACTGTTTTATTATAGATCCATTACATAACATCAAACATGGAATGTCCCCATCTTGAGTGAGCACTGCTGTTCCTCATCCTCTCCATAATTTCAGGGGTAAGGGAAATGTGCCTGGTCCACACAGTTGGGAGTGAAGATGAATGTTCATTAATTTCAGATCTGATGAGTTTTGTTTCCTTTGGTTGAGTATGGTGTTCACAATTCAACCATTCTGAGCCTGACGTATTATCATTTGAACTTTGGGTGGAAGAGAAGGTTTGTCTACATCAGTGTTGCTTGCTTAATTGTTATGATTCCAGGGACTTGGATAACATATCTGTGGCTACACTGTTGCAATCCACTCAGTGTTCTTATATGTGTATAGAATGTGGTTTAATTGCCCTGTCCACCAGTGAGGGATATAAAAATGAAGACCCCATGAGTTCCAACCCAAAGTAGTGGAACCTCGGTTATCTGGTTGAAGTTAATCTGTAGTGATGCTTACTTGTACTTTTATGCTCACAATACAGAAATTACTTTCTGTGTGAAGAGCACACCTGTTTTAGATGTTGTGCAGTTTCCCCACTAGAGTGCCGATCATGGGTGCCATGATTCGTGTAAATGCTTTCTGTATGGATAATGCCCCACTGGTCCCTCCACCACATTAATGTGAAATTGTATCTATAAGTGTGAGAAAAGGTATGCATGTTTTGGAAGCTAACATTTTCCTATAATACATCCTCCATTCTAACTCTTCTGCCCTAACTCCCCACAAAGAGCTAGTATTAAAGACTGGGATTAGGTTAGTCTTAGAAAAAATATAACATTATCTCTATGATGTGGTAATTATACAGTATCAGGATAGAGGGGGTGCATTGATGTAGGCAGATAATGTCATGAGACAGATATGATGAAGGGAATTTAATTAGGATATGAAAAGCTAAAGCAAGCAAGAAAAACTCAAACCAATGCTTATGTGAGCAAAAGAATACATTTTTGATTTAAGAAAATGATAATTTTGGTACTTAACTATAACTTTAGTTCTTCAACAGTTTTAAAAGCTACTTCTTACCTCTTGTTTACGCGTATTAAATTCAGTAGATGCTCGAGTAAATATCTGTTGCATTGGTAACACAATATGCAAGTTATTTTTGTTATAAACAACTATTTACTATGTATATTAATCACTTTATGTATACACAAAAAAACATGCAAGTGTTGAAGAATTGGCATATATATTATATTAATAAAGGTTAGTTTGACTAGTTCTGCTTGCTGTTGAAGTTCACATATTTATATACTTTTAGCAGTGGCTGTACCACAGTATCAACAGATGTATCAGGAGAGAGTACCTGCTTGTCAGACAAGACAACCTGAACAGGTAACAGATGAAGATGTTAAACAGGTATGTTTCTTTCTATTTTGTACAGATTTCTGAACACATTAATATTTTTAGTTACACGATATTTTGTATAAGACTGTTACAGTAAGCAGTTTTCAAGGAAGTATACATTAACCAATTTACAAATCTGTCCACAAATGTATTAAGTCTGTTTTTGACCAGTCTAAGGGTAAAATGACTGGAAATTATTGTTTTCTTCATCTTAAAAATACAAAATGTTATTTGTGTAATCTCAAAAACCTCCTAAATATATTTTCAACGTTTTATCAGTAAAACTTTATACGTTATTTCTTTTAAACTAATTCCATACAAGGTTGGTCAATATAACTGACCTCATAATGACCTGAAAAAAATCAAAATGAATTTCAATTATTTTTTATTGTTTCTACAGTGACGTTCAAATACTATTTTTATTATTGTAAGTTGCTTTAAACTCAACAGTATACATGTATTCATACTTAAGTACTATTGTTTTATTGCCATTTGTCTAACAACCAGTACTGTTCATACCTTTTAAAAAAAGTTTTAAATCACTTGGTGAATATGCAGCTCTTGTTACACTACTGAATCACAATACTCGTGATCTACTTGAAGATGCTCTCCTATGCCTCATGAAAAATATTTATTCTACCTCATCTACCCTAAAGTATTTTCTATTTTCACATTTTAACACCTTTTTAATAATAAATAAGGAATTCGTATTGAAAAGCATGAAATAAAGTACTTACCTGGGCTTTCTTTTCTTTTTTTTTTTGTTAACTGTATGATACTTAACCTTATGGTTTTATACTAATGGTACTAGTGCACTAAATTTTATTTTATTAAATTGTGGATCAAATAATGTAGAAAATAATATGTGAAAAGCAGACAATGTCCTATAACTATAACATTTTTTTTCTGGCTTTCTAAGTATGTGACAAGAGCTATCACGAATTCAATTAAGCAGTTAATTATTTCAGTATAATACAAGAGAAGTTAACTTGTTTTTTGGAGAAAACAACATGCATCATTTGATAAGCAAAATCCGTGGCATTTTATTTATGGCTCTGTAATCAAACAAAATGAAAAACTATAAAAATTGTGCTTTATTTGAGCTATGCCAATATTATAATAAGTAACCTACCACATATTTCTTGTATTGGTGGTAAATAAATTAGAAAAAAGGGATTCCTAAGGAAAAGTCATATTTCTCACACTAGAAGAAATTCAGGATTTTTTTAATATTGCCTTAAAAATTTTAAACTTCAACTTGTTTACTATTTAAATATAAATTATTTGCTATGATTTCTTGTTGTACTAATTGGTACAAAATGAGCAAACAAAAAAAATTAATTTTGTATCCAACTTGCTAAAAATCTTGGCATGAAACGGTAAAGGATTCCCATGAACAGTGGGTAATTAGTGCTGAAAGTCACTGGATATTTTTTTCAAAAGGCCCAGCAGATGATATTGAGAAAAGAGTGAGATCTCACCCAAAATAAATAAACTAGGTTAACTTGAAATATGATTTGTAGCTACCTTGTTTAGTTGCAACAAGTTCAGGTTATTCCTTTGTCTCTTTTATTAATCATTGTATTTTATAACAGTTGAGGTGTTTGATATTTCTTGCAAATTTTGAAGTTTTACAATGTGTTTCAGGAACTGTTTTGTTCATCCAAAGTCATGAATGGTACAATTAAATATTATTGTTTGAAACTGAATAGAATTGTTATTATATAAAAACAACCATTTCTTTTTCATTAATTGATATGTTTCTAAAGATTACTGTGCTTGACTTAGTTAATGAATGTTAAGAAAATGTTTAGCAATATCCAGATATAAAACTTATCAAATTCAGCATTGATGCACAGAAACTGCTAATCAAATCCACCAGCTATTGTCCCCTGCTTTAGTCTTCCATTGTTACACTACTCTACTCAAGTAATATGCACACACAGTCCATACTGCAAAGATGCAGGTCTTGCAATAATATTAATTTTTAAAAAAATGCATAGCTTAAAATATTTTGTTTAACGTCTTTTATGTAGTAAAAATATTAAGTTTTTATAAGTGTATGAGAAATGGTTTTTGATTATAAGAGAAAAGTTGTATATTTGGTGTGAAAACAAGTAAACAAGAAAAACCTACTGCATTAATTTACAAATGAGTCATTTCAGTCAGAATGACCTGTATATCCATGATGCAAATTATGACAGATTTATCAGATATGTCAGATGCATAGTTTGTGATACATACACATTGCCAAAACAAACTGAAATAAGCATTCATCTCATGTTCTATGATTTAATTTTGAAATAGAATATGATAACTTTTAACCTATGTTAATTTTATATCTGATAATCATAATAATTTTAGGTGATTTCTGATTAAACTGGTCATTTTTCATAGTACACCAGGATAAATTTGACTGCTGTATCAGATTATTTTTTTGGATATGGAAATTTTCCAATTAATTTTGAAAAAAGTCCTGAAATTCTTTACCTGAAAAGTATATGAACCCTGTTTAAAAATAATTATGAAATTGTTTAATATTTCAACAAACTACTGATCATAATTTCTATACTTGAAATGGATGTCTGTTTGGAACTCTTAAGCTAAAAACAGATTTACACCATAATACTTACAAGTGTCTTTAAATAAACCATTGCAGAAAATACAGGAATGGGATAGTTCAACAGTTATAACATTTAAAATATGATATCAAAGTAATATAACATTGAAATATAAATAATGCTGTCAAAGAATGTACAAAAATATTAAATTTTTATGAAACTTGAAAGATTAATGAGAAATAAAACAGTATTAAGTTTCTAAATATCACCACAAAACTACGATTAGAGCCAATGCGACTTTTGTATTACTAGTATTTTAAATAAAGTTGAATCTTTTAACTTGTTAGTGTTAATTAGTTGATATTTGTTCCTAACATAAGACACATTAGCACCTATTAGTAAGAAAATAGTATACATAGATGTAGAATAATTTAAGTGTCCTAATGTTAATATCTTTACCAACTCACAATATCAATCTGAGTTATGCTACCATTTTTTTTAGTGTAACTCTGCAGAAAATGAGAAATTCGTATCACTTGAACAGATATTTGAGTAATTAAAATATCCATATTTTCTGTGCTTTGCTAATTACAAAATATTTAAATATTTGTTGCTAATGTATTGTTTAAATACTTTTACTAAGGGTAGAACATTTGTGGTTGGTAGCATTTGATGTGTACTGGGTAAAATGTTTAAAATTAGAAGATAAACCATATAGAGTGAGCTATTTGGTATGTCCTACTTCAAAAAACATCATTAACTAATTTTAATGGTGAAACTTCATGTATGACATTTAAAAAAAAAAAAAGTGATACCAGGGATGTACTAAAATATTTTAAAATTTTGGCTTTTGTACTACAGTTTTGAAACAAAATGGTCAGACATCTGTAAAAGTAGCTTTGCCTTGCATATTTTTTATAGTATTAAGATAAAACTAATACAGATTCTAGCTTTATAGATCTCAACAGGTATGCAAGACGTGTTGGAATGGTTGTGTGTGTGTGTGTGTGTGTGGAGAGAGAGAGAGAGAACAAAAAATGATGTGCTTGATGAAAAATGTTTTTCCTAATTTCAGTGTAATAACACTTAAGAAATAATTAGGAAATGTGTAAAAATTTAAAGTATTTTTACACAGATTGGAAAATGTATTTGTATTTACTGGCTTGATATTTTTTGCTTGATTGTTTAGTTTGTTTATATTCTTGCTATTTCATCCCCTGCCATCCTGTTATAAAATGACTCCTCACTTTCTATAGTGTTTAGCTTTGGATTAGAAATTTCTAGTTATTTAACTACATTATTGTAATTGTCTGAAATGGATCAGTGCCTGAAGTAAAAGCTTTTTAGATATGCTATTCAATACAGTCTTAATCAGCATTAAGTAGCCTTAGTAGGGTGTGCTTGCTGTTAAATTTGTTACAGTATGATGTTCTCTATTAAAATAGTTGTATTGTGGAATTTTTGCTATTACATGTTTGCACTGTAGTGCATTTGCTAGTAAAGCTGTTGTAATATTGTGTGTTTACTACTAAAATGATATAATATGATGTTGTATTTTTCAACATTTCAAAATACTACAGACTATTACTAGAATGTACTGGAAAAGCTGAAAAAAAATGTACATTATTCATAAAGTTACAGTGAAATATGTAATTATGTTCAGTGGCTTAAGATGACATAAATAATCCTGGACTTTAGAACTACCTATCTTGTGTTTTTACTAATTAAAAAAAAATGCTCTTTATTATTCATTAATATACACAAAAAAGTTTATTACAGAACAAGGCATTTGTACTGAATTTGATTACATTCTATTCCTTAGGTCCAGGAAATGTTTCCGAACATGGACAAAGAAGTTATCAAAACTGTACTGGAGAGTAACAGAGGTAACAAGGATGCAGCCATCAATGCTCTTCTTACCATGAGTAGTGAAAGTTGAAAGTTTCTGGAAGTTGTGAAGTTGAAGTATATATGGAAATTATTTATAATGAGCCTAAAATCTAGAAATGTTTTAATTTTGGGGGATTTTTTATGTCTAAAGCATCATGTGATTAATATTTTGTGCTGGTTTATAATAGTTTGTCTGCATAAAAGAAAGTGCCCATTTGTTTTTGTTTTTCTTTCTTGAAAAAAGGTAAATGGTTTTGTTTGTAAACTTGAATAAACATGAAAAACCGTTTAAACCATATTTTCAAGAAAAACAGTTGTTCCAATGAACATTTACTGACAAAACTAACTACTGGATTTTGGGTTTTGATGGACTTCGTATTGCTGGAGCATAGAAGTGGACAACATTTGTCTGTGTTAATCTTTACTGCAGTGGGCAAATTACTCCACTCCTGCACTGGTCAATTACAGTCCATATAACTTCTCATTAAGTATTGTAGTCTCCCTAATATTCCTCTAAAACATTTGATGAAGTGTATAAAGTTATTTTTTAGGTATACTTCATAACTTAGATGTACTAAGTAATACAAAACTGTGTACTGATTTGTTTTAAGAAGACATAATCATTCAGAATAATCAAATGTTGTAATTACTTAAGACTAGTGATTATGAAACATTTTAGAGTAGATGCATTTCCATATGTGTTGATGTAAAGTGTACCCAACTTGGTTTTTTTAGTATGAATGCTTGATAAAATTTTACATATTTTTCAAAGGTGCACATTTTTAACAGTGGCAGCTTATTTCAGGCTTCAATGTTATTTTATTAATTTTTGTAATTCAAGTGGAAGAGGAATGTATTTCAGTCCACAATTTTTGAACAAGAAACATTAAGTATTTAATAAATATATTTTCATTTATCAATTGTATTTGGTATTCCTGCTGCTACAATTTTTTTTTTATCAAATACTGATAATTACATTTTCTGTAACATTTGGAATATTTTAACAGCATAACAAACTGTATTAACTGAAAGATTCCTTGACTTAAGAATAAATTAGTTATTGCCATTGAAATATACCTTGTGTTGTTGGAGGAAGACGTTTTGTTTTAATACATTCTTTGTACTTTGAAAGATATCTTAGAATTACAAACAAAAATATGGAAAGCTCCAGAAAATTGTTTTATATCAGTATCAAAGTATATTCATATAATAAGGTCATAAGTGCAATTAAGACTCAATGGTTTAAAAGTAGTCTTATTTTATCAGTTACACAACTTAAAATATAGAACTGGCAGACAAAGTCAACTTAAAAACAAAGCTCATCTCTTGCATATATGTAGGTGTGTGAAATGATATATACCGTAAAAAGAATGTAAAAATTGCAATTGAAAGCCGAGTATCCTTCAAACAACTTATTAGATGCAACCTACAAAGAATGATATAAATATATTCTCTCTTTATTTATGTTGATATATGTAATACCACATGATACACAAGAATGGTATTACACACTTGACTTTTGTGGAAGCCACACAATTTTCAAAAAAATGTTGTTAGACTTTGTTTTAAGTTTTTTATAGTTCCTTCTAATGTAGAATAGTATTTGTTTCAGTATGTTACTTTTGCTAAAGACGTATACCTCCATATATTACTTTCTGTGTTATAATTTTGACTGATAGTATTAAACAGAACATGGAACTTAAATAGGCAAGAAAATGCATACAAAATATTAAGTGTGTCACATGTTTGTTTTTGCTTTGAGTGTTAAAAGAATGGACTCATGGTATAATGCTACACTAGTCACAGCGTATGTAGAAAATTAGTTCTGAGGTTGATATCTATTGTTTGTAAATGATTGTCATATATATATTGGTGTATGTAATATCTTTTGTAGGTGTACTAGAATGATGTAACTTTATCATTCTCATTCAATAAAAACTGCTTATTGTAGCATGGTTGTAATGAATAACGTTATATTAATAAATAGTTTCCTTAATTAAAATTATTAATATTCGAATAGACTGCATAACTAAACATCAACATACAGTTATGACAAAGTGTTCCTACCCCTGCATCATGTAGTTTTTCCTCTTAAGTATCACACTTAGGATAATGAAAGTATAGTATATTATAAATAATATTACTAACATACATCTACATAAATTATGTAAATTGAACAACAAATACTGTTTATAAACAAATAACCAAATATAGGAGGGTCAGAAGGTGTTCGTGCATCTATTTTAAGAGTCAGTTGTATAGCCTTTCAGGTGAATTACTTGGTGCAGTCTCTCCTCATAGCCCTCCATGATTGTTTGAAAGTACTCAACTGGTATTTTCTTCCATTCTTCTTTACAGAAGGCCTTCAACCCTTGCAAGTTTTTCGGATGACGCTGATGAACCCTGGTCTTCAACTCATGCCAAACGTTTTGAATTGGGTTCAGATCGGGTGACTGCGATAGCCACTCCAAAACGCTTATGGTTCCTCTCCAACCATGATTGCACATATTTTGATGTGTGCTTAGGGTCATTGTCGTGCTGGAAGATCTAACGACGCCCAAGCTGCAAGTTCCGATCATCATTCTTTATACAGGTTCCTAATATATCAACGTACTCTTCTTTTTTCATGATTCCGTTGACGTGGTGAAGGCTGTCTACACCAGAAGAGCTGAAAGAACCCCATAGCATGATCGAGCCACCTCCGTGTTTAACTGTATGAAAGGTGTTCTCTGGAAGATTTTGTTCCTTCTTACGGAAAATATAGTGAACATCATTGTGACCGAAAAGCTCGATTTTAGTCTTGTCTGACGAATGAATACTCTTCCAATAGATAAAGAGTTTATCTACATGCTTTCTTGCAAACCTTAATCGTGCTTCTAAATGAGCAGGTTTTAAATATGGAGTTCTACGAGGACGGCATGCTTTGAACCCAGAAGAGCCTAACGTGTTCGTAACTGTAGAGGTGCTTACTTCAAACCCAGTTTCTGTATGTCATTACGTGTTAAACGAGGGTTCCTACTAACTTCTATAAGAACCTTCCTCTTGGTTCTCTCTCGAATTTTGGTGGGGCGTGCGGAACGAGGGAGGTTAGCAGTTGGTCCTGTGAGCTTAAACTTAGCAATTTTGCTTTGAACAGTAGCTTTTGGTACAATAAGTTGTGTAGCAATACCGGAAAGAGACATACGAGACTTGTATTTTACACTCCGTTTTTTTTAAATCACTGAACAGTTGTTTCCTGTTCGCTATGATAACCAAGCAGATAATGACGGAGACGGCGCTAAATTGACGGAAGTACATTTTTGCTGGCTAAATTCCAATAATTACGAACCCAGTGTTTAGTTCTGGAATGATATGTTCATTTGCCAAACTAAAGTTTTACGAGAATATCAGTTTTTTCGTACATTCTGAACTGTACGAACATTTTCTGCTCCTATTTTTGGTTATTTGTCGTTTAATTTACATAAAATTTATGTAGATGCATGCTAGTACAATATTTATAATATACCATACTTCTATAAGCCTAATCGTGAAACTTTTTAAGCTATGAACAAAAAGCCACTCGGGAGGCAGGGGTACGAACACTTTTTGTCATAACTGTTGAGTAATAATATTTCTGTTAAAATTCTCCCTCAAGTAAAATAACTTCAATATACATGTATATATAAAAGAGGCTAATCTCTATCTGTACCACAGCTTAAGTCTAATGTGGATGAAACATTACGCAATTTTTCAACATCATAAATACTTAGTTTTATTACATTTGGATCTCTTATTTAAAATATGTTTACATTTGGTCCATATATCCACTTTTTTTAAAGGAATAAGTCCATAACAGCTTTGTATTGCACCAAAATGAATGATATCATAAACAGACCATAATAAAAAAAAAATTACAAATTAAAACTTAATTTTTTTTTCTAAATTGCTTCCTTTATGAAAAAATTACACTTCTTTCCCTTTTATGCCCCCCAGTGGCTCAGCGGTATGTCTGCGGACTTACACGCTAAAATCCGGGTTTCGATACCCGTGGTGGGCAGAGCACAGATAGCCCATTGTGTAGCTTTGTGCTTAAATCAAAACAACAACTTTCCCTTTTAATGATATAAATAAACTTTCAACAAAAAACTATTGTAAAGTGACTTTAATATGTGATTTAAAACTGAGTCTTTTTAGTGGGGAATCATTGTGGTATTTCAAAAGAAGAACAATTTTTTTCTCTGCTGGAAAATTTAAATGTACACTAAATTCATAATGTTATATAACTAAAGGAGCTGCCAATTTTTCGTGCGTAGTTCGTTACATACAAATGTGCAAGAATTTTGTAGTAGTTAGGCCCGCACAGCTGAGCGTGTTAAGGCGTGCGACTCGTAACCTGAGGGTCGCGGGTTCGCATTCCTATTGCGCCAAACATGCTCGCCCTTTCAGCCGTGGGGGCGTTACAATGTACGGTCAATCCCACTATTCGTTGGTAAAAGAGTTGGCGATGATGACTCGCTGCCTTCCCTGTAGTCTTACACTTCTAAATTACGGACGGCTAGCACAGATAGCTCTCGAGTAGCTTTGTGCGAAATTCGAAAACAAACACAAGTGATTTGTTAAAAAGAAACTGAAAAATAAAATTGAATGTCAGGAAAGAAGAGTTACAGCAAGAAAAAGCTAGTGACAGAGAAGCACTCTGTTGAATAGCTATTTATTGAGCAGCAGTTCTTAAAAAATAATAATTTTGAATTATTCAGAAAGTATATGTCATACTGATAATTCCTTCGGCGGGTCAGTGATAAGTTTGCAGACTTATAATACCAAAATATCTGGTTCCACTTCTCACATTAAACAGAGTACTGATAGTCCCTTATTTCTTGACTACTCAAAATGATTGTTCCATTATGTAATCCTTTTAAAAGGAGTCATTTTTAGATGCCATTTTCAATTGTAAATCACGGCATTTAATCCCACTAGAAGATGAAAGACTACAGTAGCCATGGCTAAAGTGATTAGCCATATAAATTTTTATCACATCATGAACAACCATCTTTCATGCAACAGTTTATTTTTGATTGTAATCGAGAAAGTTTTTTGTTTTTTTTTTGTTATGAACCAGTAGTAGTCATTATCTCTTCTAACTACAGAATTGGGGAAGAACAAGACAGTTGTACGTTTCAGCCCAAATCAGAAAATACATGAATAAAAAACTTCCTGGAAAAAAGAACAAGTTGTTAACTCGTTAAAGAAAAAAAAACACAAGTTGCTACAATTCACACATTCCGATTTCCACACAAGAACAGAACAAGCCGATAAGAATGATTTCTGTCTGAGAAAGTGGTACAATTAATGTTGGTAAAATCATCAGAACTATTTAAACGGAAGCTGTAAAGTGAATGGAATGTGGAAAATAAGCAGAATACGATGTGTGTTTGATATAAATGTACTATCCAGAGTTTGGTTTTTCCAACGAAAACTACGCTGCAAAGCTATTGTCAAGATGCATAGCCGTCAGATCTAGCATGACTGGAAGCGAGAACACTAATTGTTGTGATATGATGAGGCTTCAAAATTGTTTTAATATAACGTACTCAACCAATGTAGTCCACTATGTCTCTCACATTCTTTATATGATATCCAATCGCAATAGTATTTTTTTAAAATCGCAGGTAAATGTAAGACCTGTGTTATGCACTTATTCTCAGCTACCACACGTTCATCACTTGGGAATTCTCTGATATGTTTCTGCATAGCATGGTAATTTGTTCTTTAAATAGTCTAAACTAATGACGTCTGAGTTAGATCTGACTGCTCTCTTAAAGGATTGTATCAGCTCTCAAATAATGTCATGGCGGTTGATTTAGAAACCCGTGCAGTGGGCATCGCATGGTATGTGCCAGTAATAGTACATAAATGTAAAGTTAAGTTTTAAAGAGACACTAAACCTAATAAAACCTCACTCAGTTGCATCAGGCACTCAATGGAAAGATGCTTCTTTGGCTAGCTGGCAAGTGGCTGAACATGAATGGAGAGTCATGTTTGATTTTGTCTTGACAAAGTCATGAACAAAGCAAGTGTTATTGTATCTGTTCTGATTTCAGTCATTGATATCTTATAAGTAAGCCAACTGCAAAAGTAGTCAGAATATTGCTTGTACATCAGCTAAACTGCAATTCTGTGAGAAAACTGTTCAGTACTAATTTAGTCCCAAAAATGGTAAACTCTGTGTGGCCATCTGAGTAGGCCATGTATCATTAAAATGGTTAATAAACTTCCTATACCTGGAAGGTATTATTACATATTGGATAAAAACACTACAAAAGCATTGTTCAGTTCTATAACACTTCCCAGATAAACAACATAGAAATGTAAATGGATTATTTTTCAATCCGCGTTGTGAAGTCCATCCACTAATTGGTCATTTTCTAGTATGTATTGACATCTGAATGACAAATAAGAAACTTCGAAAGGAACAAGTAAATGATTTAGACCTTGTTCAGGCACTATCTGCTGTTAAACAATGTAGCACGTGCCTGTCAAAAACTGGTAAACACTTGAATATCTAGTTGTAAGAACATGGTGGCAAATTGTACTGTCATTATGAATATTGAAAATATGGTAGTTACTTCTGACACAGCTATGTTCTATATAACTCTCACTCAGAAAAGTATCCAGCCTTTACATAAAGCAATGATTTTACGAGCCAAATATATAAAAGTGGTTGTTTTGGTTGCATTTGTTTCAAGATAACGAGCAATACTACAGACACTACATTACTGCACAGCCCACAGGAAACAAATGCCAGGAATATCTCCGTCTGATCATTATTGATTACTTTAATAAATTAATTGAAACGCTAGCACAGTACGCAACAAACGTGTTAACTGAATAATGGATATCATGCCTTTTAACACCTAAATAACTGTATAGAGATCGACCAGTTTGGCAAGTTGTGCTACGCATTTAAAGATGTTCTTTCTTATCAGTTTGGTCATCTGTAAAATATGATAATGGTACACCCCTTCACAAGTAAGTAACAGACAATTCATTTTTTCTAAATTTCACATTGTTTGCACGCGAAGTGCGTGTGTGCGTGATTTGTGTATTTTTCTTAGAGCAAAGCCGCATCAGGCTACCTGCTGAACCCGCCGAGGTGAATCGAACCCCTGATTTCAGCGTTGTAAATCCGTAGACTTACCACTGTACTAACGTGGGACTGCACAAGAAGTACAGCTTCTTTTAGTTCTCATATATGATCTGCAACCCACCACAAAAGTCTTACAGTGTTTCTTGATGACGAGAAACCCACTTGAAATTAAAATGTATCTCAGAAAGGTTGGTATTGGTATTAACACTTTTATTGATAAAGAGAGAACAACGTTTCGATCTTCTTAGGTCATCTTCAGGTTAAGAAGGATATAGTTTGAACGTGACTGTTGACGGTCACTAATAGAGGAGCTTTCACTACTCATACCAGCCGTTTTTAAATATATGAATTTGGCCATGATTTTACTTACTTCTTGAAATTATGTTTAACTTTTGTCAAGAAGAGTTTAAAGATATAAACATAAAGTTATAAAAACCTTCAACGTTAGAAGATTAAGTCACTAGTTGTAAAGTAGTTGGCTGAAAAATTTCAGATACCAGTGTAAGTTGTTTGTTTGGCATCCATTTTCCTTTGTGTCTGAACTCTGTCTCTATGAGATCCAAACGTTGGTAGAATATTTCATCTATCTGTGAGATACTGAAATGTAGGTAACGTGGTAAGAAGTCTTGTCAAGGTGGTTGTTCCCTAAAAGCTATAGGGATTGCACAGCCACCAATAGTTGGAACAACATATTTTGACGTCATGGTGATGGGTACATTTGTCTTGAATAACTTAACACACAGCACGTGTATAACAACGTGTAACCAGGTGACTATTATTATAAAATGGCTGAGAAAGTATTGTGACTTTTAACCTTATATTACCCAGTAAACCTGTATTAGGGTATATTGATTTGGAGTTGTCAATCCTGACTGTTAAGAGACCTATATGTTTTGTGAATTGCCTGAAAATCTATTGTATTCATGAAAAGATTAACCTGTAGACCTACAGCAAAATTCATTGTGGGCGTACTGTTAATACAAAGTAATATCGTTTTCGAATAGCCAGCGATACACCATTCAAGTGAATGTCTGATTAGCAGTTAATGCTAGAGCACTTCTCAAAGATAACAGGGGTAATTGCAGCTCAGGGTTCGATCCTCTATAGTCTGTGACTGACAGCACAATCACATTCATAAAGACACTAAAACTCTCAAGAAGTTTAACAACAAACCGAGATAATATGTGCAGATAAGATTCAGATAACCTGGCATAGACAGGTGGTTAATGCATTCGATTCATAATCTGAAGGTTGAGAGTTCGAATCCTTGTCACACCATGTGACGGTCAGTCCCACTATTCGTTGGTAAAAGAGTAACCCAAGAGTTGGCGATGGATAGTGATGACTAGTTGCCTTCTTTCTAGTTTTACACTGCTAAATTAGGGAAAGCTAGCGCAGATAGCCTTCGTGTAGCTTTGCGCGAAATTCGAAACAAAACTATTCTCATGTATCAGTTGATAAATTATAGTTGTAGAAAACAGGCTGTTCTAACTCCCTTGTTTCTGATAAATGAATCAGATAAAAATCACTTAGTTTCTGAAGTATCAAATCGCCCAGTCGAACTAACATAGGTATGCAACAAACGTATTAGCGACATTCAGTTATACTTTTTGTTTCATCAACTTTTCAATAGATGGGGCAAGTTCCGAGCATAAAAATAAACTGTTGTTGTTTAGAATTAAGCACAAAGCTACACAATGGGCTATCTGTACTCTGCCCACCACGGGTATCGAAACCCGGATTTTAGCGTGTAAGTCCGCAGACATACCGCTGAGCCACTTGGGGGCAATAAAAAAATAAACATCTAAATTGCTCACAGTTGTTACTTTAGGTAGTTTGATGTGTATTAACTGCTTCCTTACTGTTCTTATTTTATATGTCATATCTGAGTTTTACTGTATTAAACTCGAATAAGCACTTTAACACTTTTACTAAAATGAAAATATATTTCAAATATTTAACAAAATTGTTTAATATTTTTTACCTGAAGGCTTAGTAACACTAACAGGATCTTTTGTAATCGGCAATATAAGCTAATATCAGGCTACGTTTGACTTTAAATTTTATTCAAGTATGTCTTGGAAGTAATTTTATTATTACGTCAATCTTAATAATTTCGTCATTGTTATACTCAAATATAAATAAAAACTTTGGTAGTAATTTCAAGCTATTATATCCAATGGGTTATAAATCGTAATATTTGTTTTGGCATGCAGCCCGGCATCGTCAGGTACTTAAGGTACTAGACTCGTACTGTGAGAGGTGCGGGTTCGAATCCTCGTCACACTAAACATGCTCACCCTTTCAGCAGTGGGAGCGTTATAATGCAACAGTCAATCCCGTTATTCGTTGGTAACAGAGTAGCCCAAGAGATGGCGGTGGGTGGTGATGACTAACTGCCTTTCCTATAGTCTTACACTGCTTAATTAAGGACAGCTAATAGATAATTTTTAGTTATTTCCATTCCATTTCCTATAATATATATGAAAATATTCTTATTCAATCTAATCGTTACCAAGTGAGACGCACTGACCTAATTGTTTACACAGGAAAACACCCAGAAAATTATTTCTGGCAAGCTTAATTAATTCCTAGTTTTAGAAAAAATGTTTGTTTATTTGTCTATTGACGTCTTATTCTTGTCAGTAAAATTTAGCGTATTACTTGCTTTTCCTTTCATTAACAATGTACATCCGAGGACATAATCTTATACACCGTAATCCTGAAAACATAAGGTTCACTGAGAATTTTGTTTGAAGTACCCTTCACATGAAAAGCATATTAAATAATCCCTGTTTATTACTTCATCATTGTGAATATCCTAAACAAGCGTAGTATGCTATTTGTTCACCTTATACTCTTCCCCCTTCTCTCGAGAATTTCCATTCTTCAGATATGCTCAAAGACTTCACTGTTTATAAGCCATATCAAGCATCTGGTACTCGACTATCCAGTTGCTGAGATTTCGTTTGATTTTTTAGGAGGAACTATATTCCTGGACCTCATTACATCCTTTCTTACCCCTTTTTAATGTTTTTCATTCAGTATATTTGTCATTTCAGTGTTGCTCCTCACTTTTTGTTGTACTTCCTGAATCTTATTTAACCAGAAGACTATTCGTCCTTGCTTTTTAGCTGTCTAGGAATAATCAAGTTTTCAGCCTGTTATTTTTGCATCCTGCACGCACGACAGTCTGATATTGCTTCCACTAAAGTTTTGTAATTGTAAATGACTTTTTACTGCTATTCCAAAGTATTGTCACAAAGCTCACTATTAATTCTGACTCTTCAAATGCATAAGCTCCTTGACTCTTAGGCCGCTTCTTAGATACATACTTAGACCCTGATTTTCTCTTGTAGTGGAATAATATCACATTGATAAACTGATGTTTTACTTTATATTGTGTCTCTGAGAAAGCTATAATTGGTGATGACTCTTCTCTGGATTCGAAACGTTTAAATTTATGCTCTTTTGAAGGTGTTCTTCTTCAGCCATTCCGAGTTTTCTCTTACTAGAAATTTTGGTGATTTCCTTTGGAACAGTTGACTGAATTGTATCAGAAGATTTTCTTCCTATTGGAAGTCTGATACCCTATCCTCATCGTCACTTTGTCTTACCTTTCATTTGCTATCATTTCTTTCATGAAATATTTTCACTGACCAATTATTTAACAGTTATCAGCATCCACCTTCACAAATTCCTTAATGTGAATCTTTGTTTTTATCTAATAACTATTTTATATTTTCTGTTTTCAAAACATAATGTTACCAAATTATGCTTTGAATATCTTGTTGATCACTTTTTATGGTGTTTTTCCAATGTTGCGATCATAAAATTTGCTGATATAAGTCTATTTTTGATTTTAGCCACTGAATTTTTTGTTTTCTGATTTCTTCAGAAGTATCTTACAACATATTGCTTTTTAAACTGATATTATAACCACTAGAGACTATGAAACAGATTTTTTTTAGATTCTATAAATCCTTGTCTGAGATGACGTGAGCTTCCCGTGGATATCTGGTACATTTCAGTAACTGTATGTTGTTATGTCAGGATGACATGGTACTTTGAATCCACATTCTATTTAAGGAATTGTCATAAATATTTCATCCATTGAGCATTTTTCTTCAGCAACATCATACTAGTCTGATTCTGCTGATTCTCCGTTAATAAAAGTTTGTGGACTTTTGCCACATGTAATTTTAATAGGTTGCGCCTGGAAATGCCCGTTTTCAGGTCCACTTTCCTCCAAGATCTAGTGAGGATTTCGATTCTTTGTTTTTTACTTGATTGTATCAATATATAGAGTCTTAGACCACTCAGTATGTTTCCATGACAAGTAAAAAGAATTTTACGTATATTAGACATGGGTCGTGTTACCGGCCGTTTCGTACCTTGGTTATTATGATATCAACTTGTTTTCTTTGTCAATGTTGTTCTCCCTCATAAGAGGAAAAGACGCCTTCCTTCTTCAGATTAACTATTGTTTAAATAACCTATATTTATTTTAACGCCTCTTCGCTCTGTTCACATGGGTTAAACCCCTTCTCTCGTAATTTGCTATTCTTGACTAAACACTTTGCATAATACATTGTTCAAATTATCACTGACTTACTCTTTTAATAAACTTTGACATTATAAGAACCTCCAGACTGCTTCGTTTTCCCAAATTTAGCATTTCACATCCACACGAAACAGCTAATAATTAGATCCTAGTACCTTCAAAGAAATACTCTCATTTTTAGCATTCTGCTGACTACAATTAAGATTTTCCAGCCTTGAATTGCAAATTTTTCACTTACTAAGAATAAGGTATACTATTTTCACAACAATAAAGAAACATCGACTCTCTAAGACACAAAACGGAGCACTGTACAAAATTATTTTTGATACAAAGTCAATCAATTGGAATAACAACAAATCACTACCTAGCAGCAAAAAACGTGAGCAGATAACCATTTTCCATTAACACCAAATTTTCTGACGTCCAACAAGAACAGAATCGTAGAAGAGGACAACTTTTGGTGCACCATTACAAACTATTCAATTAACTTTTAACTTAAAACCAATTTTTAACAGCTCGGCACAGTTAAGTGAGCTCACAACTGTTTAGCATGAAGCTAACTACAAGGGTCACGGTTCTTTTGTATAGTACAGATGATTGACAAAGCGTTTTGGTTAGGTCATCAAAAACAAAGAAAAAAATCCTGAATTTCTATCTAAACTTTCACTTAATTTTGATACTTTTTATAAAAAAAATTTTCGAAGTCTTTTGTCACCAAATTTTAACTTTTACTTTTCACTTATACACTAGTGGTTTTGACTAAACAGTCCGTTTAGCCATTTTATTTCCCTAATTTTTATGTTTAACAAGAATATTATATTTTACTAATCCTTTTAAGGATTCGCTGTTTCATTTCGCCAGTTATTCGCACACGTTTAACCACTTCTCTTCCTACTTTGGCGTCAATTAGGTGCTTCCTACTCTGCTGTGATGCCCTTAGTATTATGGGTAACATGCCTTATTCTTTCTTACAGACATCGTCACTTTTTAGACCAAACTGAAATCCCTCTGATCCTGATAAAATTAGACGTTCAGAGTTAGGTGGATATTTTATCTTAACCTGCAACTCAGAGAGACTCCCTATTGTCTTCTTCTATGTCCAGTGTCTTGTATAAATCTTCTGTTAATAGTAATCGTCTCAAAAGTATCTTTATAGCAATATCAACATTTCTATTTTGACGGAAATCTAATTTTTCTTTATCTCTGAATGTTTTTTTATTGTTATGTTTCATGATATCAACCTGACACCACATTTATCACATTTATTGTGAACTCTAACTCTTTACCATGTCCTTCTTCTATATTTTCTTCATTTCTGATCTATTTTCTTCAGAGTATTCTGTAAAGTATTGTTGTATTTTTTGGTTAAGTTCGCTTTTCTCCTGCATGCAACAAACCCAGAAGCAAGGATCAAACATCCATGATATCCTTCAGGCAAAGTCATCTATTGACGATTTTTTAAAAACATTCATCCATTGTTTCACCCCTGTTCTGACTCCTTCTCCAACTTAAATTATTTAGCCTAGCTTTGAAATACTTCATCCGTTTCCTTGGTTCTATTCCACGAAACACTCAAAAATATTTCGAATGCATTACAAATATGTTCAAGTTGCTATTTAGCTCCTATCTTTCTTCATTGATGTGACAATCCACATTTATGTTTTGTTTAAAACAAAATACTTCAAGTCCATTTTATACAATGCAATAAAATGTATCATTTTTTATTCTCATAAAATTCGAGAAGTTTCATTTCAAATCAACATTCCTCGGTCTTTTTGACTTAACTTCTTACCTCCAAAACCAAACATTTTTTTTCTCAAATTGGATATGAATAGTATGAACAGTAATTGCTAGTACAACAAGCTGCCCATGTGGCGGCGTTCCTGCTAACATTTCTAAAGAAAATTCCATACATTTGTTTGATAAACACAAAACCTGATTTTTAGCATTATAAGCTTTTCGGCTCACCACTGAGCCACTGAAAGCCAAGTTAGAAGTATCTTGGGCAGACGACTGTAATTTATAACTTTTTTTGTGATTCAAACCTGTTTTACATAGGCGCTTCAGTTTAAATGATTTGAAAGTTTGCCAAGCAACTTTCGTTAATTTTTACAGGACCCAAAGGGATTAGTATTTAAGAATTTCCAATAGCAACAAGAATAAACGAAAAAAACCGACGTAAGACGATTTTGCCAGCGTTGCTTGTTTTGAAGTAAAATAGGTATCATAATTTCATTGTAAAACTTTGCAGAGAACGGTGTTCTCAAGGACAGCAGCTTGCATGTATATGCACGCCTTATAACATTCCATTTGCTTTTGAGTAATGTGTACATAATTTTTAACATATACTCAGAACACTAATAAGTAGTTTCACAGTTGTTTTATACCCCTAGGTGAAGTACAGACAGCTACACTAAAATAGATTGTTTTTCTTTCCTTTGTTAGTTTTAAAAGAATGCCCCAGGGGAATATATGCTCTGACCAGTAGCAAGAATTGAATCCCGGATTTTGGTGTTGTAAGCTCATGAGAATACGGCTGATCCATTGCAAAATTTGAAATACTTTACCTTGGACTTAGTTATTATTGTTTTTCATTGGTATTCTATATCGAAATTGTTATAAAAAGATTGTATATCCACCATGTAGTTTAATTAAAAAAACACACAACGTTTGAGTGGATTATTTATTTTTCCGTTTAACGAAACTAGAATGTTTTGATCGCTATTGTGATCCTCATCCCTTAACTACCGTCTATTGTATGAAATAATACTGCAGGAACAATTTGTTCAAGTTCAGAAAATACAGATGTCATTGACAGATGGTATAAATTTGTCTCTTGATTCACCATATACTTTCCATTTTTGCCATGCCGTTTCTTACCTTTGCCATGGAAGACATACACAACGTCCTTGAAAAGTGACAGATCAGATATAACTATGACTACAACACCTGTGCCATTGTCATTAATAATAAAAACCTTGTAGCTTTCCAACGGGCATGTAATGATTGTAACAAAATATGGCTGTCCCTCATTCCCATATCAATTGCCTTTGATTTATTGCAAATATTGTTTCTGCCACAAAATAGAATAATTCTGCCTGTTGTTATCACCTGGTAAATGTCATGCTATATGTTCTCTAAATTCCAACAAAATGCTTAACCAAAATATTTTATACAATAGGCTACAGTTACTTGACGGTGGCCTCACGAGTGGTCAAAACAATGTAATAAAATTAAGCAAAAATAAATAATCCACTCAAAAACCGTATCTCTGGACGTTTTGTTATTTAGATACAAATGCTGAAAATAAAATTTATTTTTTGATATAGTGACACATAAGTTAAAAATATAAAGCAGCTTAAAGTCGCTAACGTACATATTTTTATTATTCCTGACATTAATTGCCTTTTGTTTTATTTAAGTTAAGAAAATGTCAGGCTCACTAAAATGTCATTAATATTGTAGTAATAAAAAATTAGCGACAAATTAAAAAGTGTGACTGAGTCAAGGAATGTTATCGAAATTTTATTTAAATATGGAATTTAAAGAAATTTGTTGTTTTTAATTAAGTACTAATGCTACACAAGGGATTATCTGGTTCTGCCCACCACAGGTACCGAAACCTATTTTTTAGCGTTATAAGCCCCCAGGTATACCGATGAGCGGCTGGGGACTGTCTGAGTAAATTGTTTTAACTGTAAACATATATGAAACTAAAAGCTTCGCTTTATGCAGGACTTTTTCTTCGTAAGTTGTTTTTTTTTTTTAATAACTACCTGGAGCGTGAACCACCTACTGATTCAGGAGATGAGAATAATCTTCATACGATTATAAGTTAATACAAAATCAGCAAAGAAATTAATGAAATCAGTGCAAAATCAATATTTTTATTAATATCCGTTTTCCTAACAATCAGAAATGAAAAATACGTAAATGCAAACTTATGAAATCAGATAGGGCCGAGGTGTGTCTGGTTAAAAGAGGCCATGTGGAGGTGTCACTCAGATTTGACTGTAGGTGGTGACAATTCAGGGCACTCCACAACCTTCTATAAAGTAGGATAAAACTGGTTTAAACCAGTTGTAAGGTAAGACACCTCAGTCTAGGGAGCTAGTAATAGATTTTTTTTTTCTAATAAGCGTCATTGTGCTGCAAAAATACATTATAATAAAGACAACAAATTAACTTAATCAGAAACGTCTTGTTTAATGCCTAAGACTGAAATATTTTATTTACGTCTTTAAATGAAAAAAAAATCTTGCAAAGTTAATGAATTTTCTATAAAATTTCAAGATATATTATTTTAATCTGCTGCTAATTGAAATAATTCTAACTAGAATCCACCAATAAATTTTTTTTACAGTTTTCTGTATATTTTCATTACTTTGTGTTCCAACTGAAGATAATAAACATTAGTGGATGTTATTATTAAACCATTTTTCTTTTAGTATACTTATCAGTAATTTGGTTTATAAGACTAGAGGGAAGGCAGCTAGTCACCACCACCCACCACCAGCTCTTGGGCTACTCTTTTAACAACGAATAGTGGGATTGACTGACACTTTATAATGTCTCCACGGCTGAAAAAGCGAGTATATTTGGTGTGATGGGGGATCGAACTCGCGACCCTCGAATTACGAGTCGAATGGGTTAACCACCTGGCTATGCCATGCCTTATCAGTAGTTACTTGACTGGTACTGAGTATAATCGTTAATGTGTTAGTTATCATATACGGTTCTGTTTTATGTTCTACAGTTTTATGAGTAATTTGTTTTCTCTTTAAAGTAAACGCTTTGTGGACATTACAGAAGCAACAACATCACTTACTTCAGGTAATGTTTACCGTGGGGGGAATTTTTTTTTTTTTTACGCTTCGCCACACAATATGGAGGTTCATTGGTTTCCATTGTTTCAACTGAAACTTTGAAATTCTTTTTCTACACATCTAAGTACCGTTCTAGATAAACTCTTGTGTTTTGTTTTTCAGTACAGCTGATGAGTTTTGGTATTGAACGCAAAATATCCAGGGCAGAAAATTGTAGAAGATGAAAAATGGAGCTGAACTAATAATTTTTATACAAACATCTTTGATTTGAAATGGACAAACGAGTAGAGAGGTAAAAGCTATTAAGTTTGTGTGATTGTTTACAAATTCTAGGTGTACTGGTTTTTAGTGCTTCGGCAGCTTTCGTCATTTTAACCATAACATTGAAATTCTTATACTGCATGTATAAAATAGTGTTCAAGACACACTTTTGCCTCCAACTATTTATCTCAGCTGACGATATATGGTGTTGAAAGCAAATCCTCCTGAGAAATATGTTGCGAATTAAAAAAGAAAATGACAGAAAATGCCGTTTTTACACGCTTATAATATCTGAAATATACAGGGTGTCCCAGAAGTCGCGCACCATATAAATTTTTATGTTAATACATATGAATAACAATTTTATTGATAATAATCATAACAGATGCTCAAACTGTTCACCCTCTGCTTTGATACATTCATCAGTTCTCTTTATAAAACTGTCTTTTACTTTGTTGAGGGTTGCAGTGCTAATCCTTTGACATTATTATATGTACATATGGTGCGCGACTTCTGGGACACCCTGTATAATGAAAACCTTTAAGAGAAAGGTGAAGAAAAACGTGATTTTTCTAAGGAATATAAATCTTTCTGATGTAACAAATTATCATTATTAATTACACTTTATATATAAAAGGTGAACAAAGACGATTTCAAACAGCGACTGTTGTAAGATACTACGTTTATATATATATATAGTAATAGCACGCCATTATGTGTACAATCACATCAGGCATTTAGCTAAACATTTCTAATAAAGCTTTTTACACATTTGAAATTTTTTCTTTGTTTCTGTTATAATCTATGAATAATTTAATTTCCGATTCCAATTGAAATAGTTAGTCGTTTATTGCAAATTAAGCACAAAAAATACGCATTGGGATATGTGTACTCTGCCTACTAGGGCTATCGAAACCCGATTTCTTGTTTCGGAAGTTCGCGGACATAGCGTTGTGCCAGTGGGATGCGTATGAAAATAGAAACTATTTTGTTTGTATTCTTTTACCAATCGAAGTATTCGAGACTCAATTTTGGGATAAAAAATTCAACTGCAAATTTCTCTTACACCAGTGACAAAAAAAAATTAAACTTATATTATGTAACTTCAAGTTTTTTATAGTAGCTGTTATAAGTTTTACATAATTTCGTTCTAGAATTTACGGAATAGTAATTATTTTCATTTGTTAGACTTGAATTACGTCTTCCATGATCTAGCAACGAGATTGCCAAATAAAGCATCGTGCTACACAAACCTGTTTGGTGTTTCTTTTAAATCGCGGACCAGGAAAACGTCATCAATATTACCTTTACACAATGGATAGCAACAGAGCTGCCCTTTGCTGTTAACCTCTCAGCAGAAGAGGGCGTTATCGCCGCCTACAACGAATTGTCATGTGGGCTTTTTCATGAGGTAAAAAGACCAAACATGTATTAAATTGTACGTTACGGTTGTGCGCGTGAAGCTTATTACCACACGAGATTTGACGTAGTTAGTAATAATAAAAAAATTAAAGTTTAGAAGAAAGTCACGAATATCTGAAGCGTTTCCATTAATATATATAAATTTATGTATTTAAAAATATTTTCCCGCTACCGAATCTTGTGTAGTCCTAAAAATACAAATGTGGTTTATATGTAGTCTATGTCAGCTCTTCAAACACACATGTTTTACTAATGTATTTATATAACAAATTAAATTACTTTGTTACTCACATTACAAATATAAGCTGAACAGTTAATGTGCATTTGATCCAACTGTACCATACTGAAGGGTCACTATACATTTTGCAAAGTAATTGGTTGGTGTCAATATTTTTAGCCATTTCTTGTCTTGTTTTTTTTTTTAATTTCGTACAAAGCTACTCGAGGGCTATCTGTGCTAGCCGTTCCTAATTTAGCAGTGTAAGACTAGAGGGAAGGCAGCGAGTCATCACCACCCATCACAAACTCTTGGGCTACTCTTTTACCAACGAATAGTGGGATTGATCATCATTATATAACGCCCCCACGGCTGGGAGAGCAAGCATGTTTGGCGCGACGCGGGCGCGAACCCGCGACCCTCAAATTACCAGTCGCACGCCTTACGCTCTTGGCTATGCCAGCCCTTCTCGTCTTGAATGCTGTAACAGACCAAAACATTATTCAATATTAACCATTATGTGAACTCATTGGTGGGGGGATAGTTATTAAACAAGGTAGTAATTTGAAACTCAATAAAAAAAAAAAGATGCAGAAAAGTTAAAGGTTTGTGTGTTTATTTGTTTGTATTTTGAATTTTTCGCAAAGCTACACGAGGGTTATCTGCGCTACCTGTCTTTAATTTAGCAGTGTGTAATCCTGTGAGAATGCAGCTAGTCATCACCACCCACAGCCAACTCTTTTACCAACGAATAGTGAGATTGACCGTCACATTATAACGCACCCCGGCTAAAAGGGCGAGAATGTTTGATATGACAGGAATTTGAACCCGCAACCCTCGGATTACGAGTCGCACGCCTTAACGCACTTGGCCATGCCAGGCTATTCTGTGAAGTTTAACGGTTTGTAATGTTCGAAATCTATAATCGTTCCTGGTCAAATATCTGTAGTTTTCCAATTAATAAGTGTTTATCACTAATTTTTTTATGAAAACAGATTTATTTGAATTGAGATTAAAGAGCTTTCGTAACTAAATGTGTTATAGGGTACATTTAATGGCACAGATAGTGTGTTAATGACCTTTCTCAGAGCAAACAAATCTATAAGAAAACGGAGACGTTCAGTTGAATTCAGTTTCTCATAAAGATTTACGGTTATTGCAAGTTTTTATAAAATAAAAGACTGAAGTCGAAATGAAGAACATGTACATTATGAACGTAATATCACACTCGATAAAATTATATGTAATCTCCTCCTTAAGTCATTTCTACTATCAAAAGTCGTCAAGTTTAACAACACTGAACCCTCAAGTTATTGCTTATTTGTTCGGAAATCATGCAAGTTACACAACGCCCATAGATTAGAGGTACTGCAGATACTTAATTGTATTTACTGTCAACTCTTGGGCTATCTTTATAGAATAGTGAGATATGGTCGTCACTCTTGAAGTGAATTCTTGTGTTTAGCGGCAGTGGATCGCGAACTGTCAACACTCTGATTTTTTATACTCTAACCCTAATATATACGTGACATGTAGCATCCACCATGCTCTTAAATAACACAAAAATTACTCGTTTCACGAACTCATATCATTCACTGGCACTTTTGTGAAGTTCGGTTACACAACGCAGATGTAAGTGACCAGCACTCGCTTAATATACTGCAAGAAGTGGGATATGGACTTCGTTTTAACTATTAATATGATGAAAAACGGTAACAATAAGAAATATCTTTAATTTTTATTACTTTTATGAGTGCATGCACGAATAGAAAATCACTTATGTGTTTTATATTTTTCTGTCGCCTGTCAGTCGAAGGTATCGTTTACAGAATTACAATGCTAAAATTCGTTGTTTTTTGTTGTTATTGTTAAAACAATATATGACAAAAAATTTGTCTGTTAATTTTTCTGGCCTGGCATGGCCGAGCGCGTTAAGACGTGCGCTCGTAATCCAAGGGTCGCGCGTTCGCGCCCGTGTCGCACTAAACATGCTCGCCCTCCCAGCCGTGGGGGTGTATAATGTGCGGTCAATCCCACTATTCGTTGGTAAAAAAGTAGCCCAAGTGTTGGCGGTGGGTGGTGATGACTAGCTGCCTTCCTTCTAGTCTTACACTGCAAAATTAGGGACGGCTAGCACAGATAGCCCTCGAGTAGCTTTGTGCGAAATTCCAAAACAAACAAACAAACTGCTAATTTTTCAGCAAATAAACAGTCGTTTCATAATCTATTATAAAACTTACCTTCGGTATTCTGTTCCATGCCATCATATATATATATCAGTGTGTGTAAAGGAATGGGGAGCACTTATTTTATATATATGATTTAGCAATGACTCGATTCTTAGTGTTCAAAGTAGAGAAATGGATAAAATTAGAAAACCTGATTATAATTTTAATGTGCAATGGAACAGAGAAATTTTATCGGAGAACTATTGTGCAAATTGTTTGAAGAGCCATCCGATAAACACAATTTCAGGTCTTAACGGTCACCATTTTTATTATAAAATATTTTTTATTTGAATCAAAACTAAGTAAGTAAGACCAGAACATGTCGTATTAAGTGTTGGTGAGAACTAGTTTAGCTGGTGTAGAATCTCACTGAGTGTTTGCGCTTTTCTCAACCAATTTTATGAATTTTAACGATCACTTTGAAGTTCTTACAAGCTAATATAGTTAGTGACCGAAGCCTCTAGTTATTTGTTGAGAAACCACTAGATTTTCTTGTCACGACTTACCATAAGGTATTGTCGTATAATTCGCAAAGGTGAATTTACTCCGCACCTCCTTTACAGTAACTTATAAAGATTTAAATCTACAAAGTAAACATTAACACATCATTACTGCTTGGATTCACACACACCCTCCTCACTTATTTCAGCTTTAAGTTTTTCTTTCTGGGTTACTCACTTTTTTTTTTCACTAAAGAGACTTTACTTCGTAAAGACCAGTCGTGTTTTCCGAACCTGAGGAATACCAACAGAGACTATTTCCAAGTACTTTATAATAGTACTTTTGAAGCAGATCAACGATCAAATAACTTCATTAAAATATATAACGTCACTCAAAGTATAGCTGTACTTGGAATGAGATCATTAGAATACAATACAGCATGCAGGGAATAAATTTATTGAGACATACAGTAGCTGTACTTGGGATTGTTTCACTAAAACAGCATTCAAAGTGGATCTGTAATATGATTAAGCTCATTAAATATATGACACCATACTAGATGGAACTATACTTGGAATAAGATATTGTTTGTTTCTTTTTTAATTTCGTACAAAGCTACTCCAGGGCTATCTGTACTAGCCGTCCCTAATTTTGCAGTGTAAGACTAGAGGGAAGGCAGCTTGTCATCACCACCCACCGCCAACTCTTGAGCTACTCTTTTACCAACGAATAGTGGGATTGACCGCACATTATAACGCCACGACGGGGATGCGAACCCGCGACCCTCAGAATTCAGAACTTTGTGTCTTCCAATAAATACTTCAATGTACGCAGGAAACAAAACTGTCCAATCAACAACTTAAACAAGAGTTGAAAGGTCAATCAATCAGCCTTGCAACTGCGACTTAAAAATATTAGATGAGCTGAGACAGGACTTTTAAATTTAACATTCATTTGTATACAACGTGTTTTCTATATTATATATACACAATTTTAAAATTCCCAGACATCTTTCTGCTTTAAGTCTGTTTTCCTAACTAGCTTGGTTTTATTTTCACTTGTAAGTAATAATATATAATATAAAGAAAACAGTTGAGAAATGATTTGGTTAAATGAAACATAAATTAAATCGGATCAAGATATAAGTAGATGGAAATAAATGAATTTATTAGCTAAAATATCCAATACAAGTTAAATATAAATATGTTAATTTTATAAAAACGTACGTAATCACTCCAGGGGAATCAGACAAGGGCTTTGTATGTGTCCAAGAGATATGTAGAAAACTCAATTTTTATTGTTACTAATAGACATTGGCTTTAAAGAAAACCGTACATTAGCAATTTATCTAAATAAACTCATGCTAGCTTCTTTGTTTTAAAAATGAGCGTGAATTTTCTGTACTTCACTTACATGGTAAATAAATGCTTCTTTGTAGTATGTAGATTCATTTGCGAGCGTAATAAAATATTATTTTTTGTAGTTGATTTGTGCTCTCTTTATAACATAAAATCAAGTGCTAAAGTTCGAGAGAATCAAATGTGGTTGTGACTGAATAAAACAGATCTGTGATGAATGCCAAGAGATAGAATATTTAGCTGAATATCACCCAAAATATTTTCGTTAGATATTCAAGTAGATTGTACATTGTTTAAAAAATAAAACATAAGTTAAATAGGTCATACGTCGTAAGAATATTTTGATTTGTAATCCAGAGTCTCAGATGAACAATAATTTGAGAGTAATGATAAAAGTTCAATAAAATATTGATAAGTGAATAACAAACGCTATTAGTAAAAATAATATATCTATTAATAAGGAGAAGTGAAAAGTTAGCTTTTAATTAAGCTTAAAAGTCGTTAACAATAATGCATGGTAATGTCAAATAAATGAAACTTATGTAATATGTAGTCGAGTAGAAGTATTTTAAAGTGATTTGGCTGAATTAAAGGTAATGTTCATCAAAAACGTTAAAAATGCGTGATGCAATCGAAATACATGCATGAATAAAACATCCATAATCCTTTCAAACTAATGTTCAAAAAGCTAAAAGGTTTATAGGTCATGCCAAGTTTAAGTAAATATGATTTCTTGAGGGATTTGACTGTTAAAGTTGTTACAAGACGATTTGCATTTTGATTGTATTTGTAGCTTACTTTGAAATGAAGTGAAATCCTACTGTCAAATATAACCATAACCCATTACGATTTTTTCTAGATAAGCTACGTCTGCGCGTTGTAAGTTAAATGCCACTATTCGTTGGTAAAACAGTAGCCCAAAATTGTGGGTGGTAATGATGACTAGCTGCCTTTCCTCTAGTTCTTCCCTGCTAAATAACGGAGATATATATTAGTTGTATAACTTTGCGCGAAATTCAAAGAACCATTGAAAACTGCATAATAATATACATAAACATTTGTTTGTAATAGCTATATACACTCTCAGAAGACGAAAACTGAAGCATGATTTCTATCAAGAGTATTAGATTGTTTAACTGCTACTACTGACGAAGATTGAAACTATATTCCTTGTTATGGGTGTGGCTAAGTTGTAATGTAATACGTCTTAGCCTATCAATAAACATAAAATATAGTATTCATTCCATTGTTCTCAGTTATTCAACTATAGGCTTCTAAGTTGTTTATTATACGTTACCTCGTAAATGTCTTGTGATATTAGTTAAAATAACCTCATGAATAGAAGAAGAAAGTCTTGAATAAAAAGTCACATATCTGGCTTAGAGTCGCATATATCGTTAAATGTGCACACAGATATTATATTTCTTTGCTCAAAAACACTTGTTTAAATATAAAATAATTTATAAATATGTTCATTATACGTAACAATTCATTTCAAATATTGCAACTTTACTTCTATAGAACCAGGTGTTAAACAATTATTGTATAGGTCTTACGAATGAGTACTGTAGACAGTTTATCGTGTCAGTAACTTCATATCTAAACATTTTCCAACTTACTGTAGGGTTCTGGTATTGCTCTTACTTGTAAGTATGTAACGACGTTCAAAACTCATATTTATGGGTAGACATTGTATTGAGAATTGAATATCCAATGAGTTTCCTTCATCATAAGAAAAACAATTTATAATGAAAAAGCATTAATATTATACTTAACTAACTAAATTTGTTTTGTTTGTTTGTTTTGGAATTTCGCACAAAGCTACTCGAGGGCTATCTGTGCTAGCCGTCCCTAATTTAGCATTGTAAGAATAGAGAGGAAGCAGGTAGTCACCACCACTTACCGCTAGCTGTTGATCTACTCTTTTATTAACAACTAGTGAAATTGACCGTCATATTATAACGCTTCCACGGCTGAACGGGTAAGCATGTTTGGTGTGACGGGAATTTGAACCTGCGACCCTCAGATTAGAACATTCTGGGCCGCGTGACCTGGAAGAACCTAAGTTGCAATATGTTTCTGTAACATGGCATTCAGATTGAATTTATGTTTGCACATATTTTAAAATCCGTAATTGTTATTTTTACAAAATAATATATATTTGTACTTTGCCTTATGATAATCCACGTTGTATATTTGTTTATCCGTGAAAGTGTCAAGCAGACTACATTTGGCTTGGGAGATGTCTTTGTGGTTATGATGTAGTAGCCACTTTACTAAAGGAAGCTAAAACGCGTTCAAAAAGCCAATCAGACATTGTGGGGATCTAGGAATAGATTTGCAAATTCACTGAGCTCAAATCTGGTTAAATATTATGTTCTTCCTAATCCAAAGTCTACCATTTTCGAAACTGTGTTCATACCCCTACTGAGAAGATAACAGCAATAAAACTTAGCGCATGCGCTCAGACGTCACGAATTGATATCTTGTCTAAAAATTTTTTTAGGGTATGGATTTTCTTGAGGTAGTCATCAAAAGCACGTGTTTATAAGCCACAAAATACTTTTCTACTAGACACTACTGCGAGCCAAATTTTATTTCATCTCTATAATCTGTTACTGCTCTTCCTAATTCTAAAAACACCTGAAATGAACTGTTGAACATTACATACTTCAGTAGAGTCGTATGAACTGTTGAACATTACATACTTCAGTAGAGTCGTATGAACTGTTGAACATTACGTACTTCGGTAGAGTCGTGTGAACTGTTGAACATTACGTACTTCGGTAGAGTCGTATGAACTGTTGAACATTACATACTTCAGTAGAGTCGTATGAACTGTTGAACATTACGTACTTCAGTAGAGTCGTGTGAACTGTTGAACATTACGTACTTCGGTAGAGTCGTATGAACTGTTGAACATTACATACTTCAGTAGAGTCGTATGAACTGTTGAACATTACATACTTCGGTAGAGTCGTATGAACTGTTGAACATTACATACTTCAGTAGAGTCGTATGAACTGTTGAACATTACGTACTTCGGTAGAGTCGTATGAACTGTTGAACATTACGTACTTCGGTAGAGTCGTATGAACTGTTGAACATTACATACTTCAGTAGAGTCGTATGAACTGTTGAACATTACATACTTCACTAGAGTCGTATGAACTGTTGAACATTACATACTTCAGTAGAGTCGTATGAACTGTTGAACATTACGTACTTCGGTAGAGTCGTATGAACTGTTGAACATTACGTACTTCGGTAGAGTCGTATGAACTGTTGAACATTACGTACTTCGGTAGAGTCGTGTGAACTGTTGAACATTACGTACTTCGGTAGAGTCGTATGAACTGTTGAACATTACATACTTCAGTAGAGTCGTATGAACTGTTGAACATTACGTACTTCAGTAGAGTCGTGTGAACTGTTGAACATTACGTACTTCGGTAGAGTCGTATGAACTGTTGAACATTACATACTTCAGTAGAGTCGTATGAACTGTTGAACATTACATACTTCGGTAGAGTCGTATGAACTGTTGAACATTACATACTTCAGTAGAGTCGTATGAACTGTTGAACATTACGTACTTCGGTAGAGTCGTATGAACTGTTGAACATTACATACTTCAGTAGAGTCGTATGAACTGTTGAACATTACGTACTTCAGTAGAGTCGTATGAACTGTTGAACATTACATACTTCAGTAGAGTCGTATGAACTGTTGAACATTACGTACTTCGGTAGAGTCGTATGAACTGTTGAACATTACATACTTCAGTAGAGTCGTATGAACTGTTGAACATTACGTACTTCAGTAGAGTCGTGTGAACTGTTGAACATTACGTACTTCGGTAGAGTCGTATGAACTGTTGAACATTACATACTTCAGTAGAGTCGTATGAACTGTTGAACATTACATACTTCACTAGAGTCGTATGAACTGTTGAACATTACATACTTCAGTAGAGTCGTATGAACTGTTGAACATTACATACTTCAGTAGAGTCGTATGAACTGTTGAACATTACGTACTTCGGTAGAGTCGTATGAACTGTTGAACATTACATACTTCAGTAGAGTCGTATGAACTGTTGAACATTACATACTTCAGTAGAGTCGTAGTTCGTTGACATTCTTTTAGAACACTGAACACTAAGTCTAATTTGGGTCACATTATTTAGAGGATACTTTAAGTGAAGTCTCATGTTTTTAAGTGGGATAATCATAAATCAGGCATTTTCGATTACCTGTTTAGATATATCAGTAATTATTTACAATTGAAAATGTTTTAAGCGATGGTTTCACGCAACGAATAGCGCAGAATACTTTTATTTTCCATAAAAAATAATTTCATTCGTAAGGCATATTCAGTATAATGTTCTTAAAAATAGAATACAACATTATTTTATATCGAAACCGCAAATGTGCCTCCAAGCGAGTTAGCGGCACATTTACAGATTAAAACCTCTGGCTTAATCACCGGCGGTGGACAGAGTGCGGCTTTGCGCCGAAATACAGAGACAAATCAAACAATTAACAGATTTGTTTTTGACAGTTACTACTAAATTAACCATAAGTAAATAAATTGATTCGGTGACTAACACTTTTAAATTAACATGTTAAAAGATATAATAATATCAAATGATGAAACAGCTTTTAAATGAAAACATTAATACATTTAACTGACGGCAAACAAAAACTGATGGCAAATAAAAACAGATTAATAAATTTATCTGATAGCAAATCACTTCCCAAGTAAGAATAAGTAAACTGGCTGATTGCCTAGTTACTTGTTAAAAAATTCTTCGTAAAACAATCGGCTGATGAATAACATTTCTGGAGTCATCAGTCGTTCACGAAAGATATTTCACTTTTAACCATGTTTTAAAACTTGTTTTAGTCGTTGTTTTCGGAATCACTGCCAACATTACTAGTTTTTTAAACTCTAGTTTTGCTGTATGTTAATTATTTCCCATTATTGATTCAGAATCTTCCAAATTCGAAACATTACAGCTTTGTATGACATCCAGTATATAACATATAAATTGTATATAACGTATGCGGATACAGTATACGGTAGGTTCCACTTATCGTTACATTTTACACTATTTCACCCGTAAGTATGAATCAAAAGTGATCCAAATACGACTCTGAAAGATCCATATGTTAAGCGTGATAGAAAACAACCAAAGGAACATTATTACATATGAATACATTTATTGAAACCGTATGAGTAAGTTAATTTAGTTCTGTTTTGTTAGAGGTGTAGGTTATATTGCTTGTTATAGATTTATCAAGAATACAAGTATAGTTTCGTTATATTTTTGCCATATTTTAGCTTAGTCAAGGTTTTGTTTTTTTGGTGATGACCGAGTGGATAAGATTTAAGATCAATAACCCAATTTTTGTCGCTTTTTATTTCTTGAACCTATAATTAGTATTGTAGTGTTAGTGCGATGCCTACAGTCATCTTTGAATGGTAAATGGAAATTAACTCGGATATTGAAGATTTAAGCCTACAATCATTCTTATGTGGTAAATGGAAATTCACTTGGATATTGGGGATTTAAGCACAAAGTCCTCAACTTATTTTGAAGGCTGTTCGGTTGTGACTTTTATAACAATTGTTCTCTTGTAGTTTGTGAGTTAACTGAAAAATACGGGATATCTCAGGGAAGTCTGGGTGCTATATCCGCAGTTATCTTTCTCGAAGTTTACATATTTTGGAGCTGTTGTCTTACGAGATTTGAAAGCACATGGCATTATTTTTTTTTCGTCCACATGTAAATGTTACTCGTACCTTTGTACCTTCTATCATTATATTCTTGCAAGACTTTCAAAGCGTTTTTGGTATTGATAAAACTTAATATTTATATATTTATTATAAGTGAATAACTTTGAAATATAAAGCAGATAGTTAATTAATTTGTTACTATGGTATCAAATGTGATATTGAGATTTTTATCGTTAGAAAGTATGACACAGACCATTCAGTTTCGGAGTGTAGCCTGCTAGAAGTCTATTTCTTTCATATTTAGATAAATAATTGAGAAATAATAAGTAACTTGAGTAGCAATATTTTAATTATACAAGTGTTTGTTTATTTGAGTTGTAATTTTTCTGCCAACATGCATAAGGTCTATCTGCAGTCTGTCACTGATTTTGAACTAATTAATTACATAGAAGGCAACTAGTTAACAGGACTCACCGCCAACTATTGCGCTACTTTTGGCTAATTGAATAGTGAATGTTGAATGGCTTTATTATTGCGCACCAACGTTCCCAAAGGTCGGGACGCGTTTTTGTGGCAACAAAACATGGCCCGTGTATTTTTTATTTCACTTTTATAGCAAGTAGAATTGTAACGATAAAATTGAAAGAAGACAGTAAATAATCATTTCACACATTGGCAAAAAAATCATTTTATTATCCATTAATATAAAACTGACTGAGCTCTAACAAAGGATCTGATAAATAAGATCACGAATAAGCAATCATTTGATTATATGACATCACATTTTATCAGATATTATTTGGTTATAAAGATTTGGAACTCAGGGGACATTGTGTTTTAGTCATTTAGTGAATATATTTTAGTTCTTAACTTCTTTATTTATTGATTTTTCAATTTCGTGTAAAGTGACAAGAGAGTTATTCATAATCACCCACCGCCAAGTCTTGACTCACTCTTTTTAACAAGGAACAGTAGGCCTGACCATTGCATTGAAAGGGTGTACATGTTTGGTGGGACGGGGATTTAAACCTGCGACCCTAGGTTTGCAATTCGAGCGTCGTAGTTAGCTGGTCCCGTTCGATGACCATTTTCTTTGCTAATGTTTCATGTTTCTCTTCCTTGCACCCCCCCTTTCCAGTGTCTGCGGACTTACAATCCTCAAAACAAGGTTTCCATATTTGTGGTGGGCAGTACACAAATAACCCATTATGTAACTTTGTACTTAACAACAATTTATCTCGAAATCTCCCCCCCCATTCCTTGTTAATATTAACTGCTTTTTTTTTTCTGATTCAAGCAAAGCTTAATTCAAATTAGGTTGAAAATTATATCGAAATTAACAATACTCTTCCTCATTAAAATATAAAAAAATGTCATATGTAAAATTAGGTGATATATTCTGTACTTTATCTGATTTTTAGCACAGATAGTCCATTGTGTAGCTTTGTGCTTAATTCTAAACAACAACAACAACAATTATCTGATTTTTTGTACGTCAGCACAAAGCTACACAAACTGTTATCTGTGCTCTACCCATCACGTGTAGTGAAACCAGGTTTATAGAACTGCAAGTCTGCAGACGCACAGATGTGCCACTGGAGGGAGATGTTACTTCCTCTGCAAGATTTTCTTTATATAGAGGTGGAAGCGTTTATTATTATATCAGTTTAGAACTTTAAGACGTTTTCAAACACCTTCTTAATTTGTACCTTCGCGGTTTTCATCTATATGGGTGTACAAAAATAATATTATTTCAAAATGCTAGAAAATTATGGAAACATGAAAATTGATGTTTGTGTCGGTAGACGAATGTTACGATCTTTTATCAGCCTCGTTTCTTCCTAAATGCCTTCCGGTGGTTCAACAATAAATCAGTGGGTTTAAACCGCAACAAAATTGGGTTTTGATACCCGTTGTGAGCAGAGCACAGATAACCCATTGAGTAGCTTTGCGTTTTATTTCACACAAGCAAATAATTTTTCCCAACTGACGTACCAACGAAATGAAAATAAAGATAAAAAATGGTAGATCAGATTTAAGAAAAAAAATAGAACTTTATAAAGAAGTAATAAAATTGGCTGTAAAAATAAAATACCAAAATATTTTATTAGAAATTGCTCGAACTTGATGGGCGAGTCCAAATACACTTTTTATGACGTCATAAACAATGTTTTGCCTAATCAAACTTTCCACAAATCGCACAGAAGGTGTTTGTGACGTAATGTCCTTGCCGCTTCTGGCAACTAATAGCAATGCAACAAACCCCTGGCACGTAGGAAGCAAAGCGAGTAAATTCTTGGTTACCTGTGATGTAGCACTGAGACAAACCTAGTTTGATTTCAGAGTGAGAAGTTGTGAAAACATGGTGTTAAAGGTAGGCATGTTTCAGGGAAGTAATACATGTACGTAACGTGTGTAATGTGAAACCTAAACTTGGGATTAGATGTAGTCCTGTAACTATAAAATAAAATCCAGAGTAAAATTAACATCTCATTCGCTGTACATATAGATAACTCCTGATTTTATTCTAATTACTAAGAATTATTAACTTATTCTCAAAATTAAGCAAGTTACTTCGATAAGATATAGTAAAACTAAAATATGTAAAGATTAGACTGCAATGAACCATTAGCTGCATACTTTCGCTGTCCCCGATATTTCAACATTAATCATAAGTATAACTCCCGGGAATCTACTTAAAAGCAAGTATTTACAAAAATTTTATATTTAAAGAATCCAGATAGTTGTAAATGTTGTTTCTTATCAAACACAAAGCTACACGAAGGGCAAACTGTGCTCTACCCATCACGGGTATCGAAACACGGTTTCTAGCTTTGTAAGTCTGTAGACATGCCAGTGGGGGGCTAAAGAGCTCAAATGTTTTTGTTTTTTCAGTATGCGAATTAAATATTAACTTAGAACAATCATTTTAGTACTGAAACAGGTTGAAGATAAAAATGGCTTATTATAAATAATGAGAAGTGTTGGTATTAGTTTAAATAAGGTGTAAGTTTAAAACTAAGTTAGGTTTTGTTGTGTATTTTTCAAGTGTTTCTAAAACGTTCAAATGTGACACTAAGAGTAACTAGTGATACTATTTATTTGATTATTTCTAAAGTTTGTCGTTGTCATGATCTAAAATGAATTTTAAAAATGTATGAATGAAAATCATAAAGTTATAAAAAAACGTTAAATAAAAAAAACTTTATATTATCACTACTGAAAACCAATAAGCTACTGGCACATTATAAAATGTTGTGTGTTAAATGAGTTTGGCTTTTTTTTAATATAAATAAATATGATCTTATTCTCAGAACTATAGACTCTCTGGACGAGTTTGACAGATGGTGCTTGCCGTAAAAATAGTCTTACGTTGTTACAAAAATTTGACAAATGCTCCAAAACGATAGGCGTCCACAAATGTAACAGAGGGTGTGATACAGATTTTTTAAATCTGTCTTTTAAAGACACACTTGCGTGAGTTTTACAAATGGTTCTTACCTTAACAATATGTTTAGGATTACGATAAATGATTGTATTCTCACGACATATTTACACGAAGTAGATGGATGGTGCTTACTCTGACGATGTGCTCACATGACTTTGACAGGTGGTGCTTGCTCTAAGGATAAGTTTAACAAATGGTGTTTTCTCTAATGATATGCTTACACGATATAGTAGTTTCTGTGTTAATGCTCATTATTTACATGGATCTTTTCATTTTAGTTATCGAAGTGATATGACTTGTATCTTATTTTTCACGAGTTGATGCTCTCTTTCAAGATTAAAGGTTTACTATCCAATCAAGAAATTGTTGTGCTCTAATAACTCAGCCATTGCATTATATTACATTTCTATAGCTTATGTCATCTGTAGAATTAACAAGACTAATAAAATATTACATTCGCTATAAATCACACACATTATTTGAAAGTTTTGTTCGAAGTGTACATGGTTATCATTAAGTAAGAGCAATCGACTTACGTCAGACTGTCACATTTTTGTACACATAATTTATTACATAAACAACTACATTCTACGGAATACTGATATTGAGAAGTATAAATATATTATTCTGATCAAATACCATAACATTTTACCCCTGGTGGTTGATTGGTAAGTCTTTTGACTTATAATGTTGATAAACCTTGCTTAGATACTCAGTGGGCAAAACACAGATAGCCTGTTATGTAGCTTTGTACTTATCAACAAACAAGCAAAACCATCTCAGTTTTAAAAAACTTAGATTAAAAATGTCGACATGTTAAACGTTATTTTGTTTAAAATATCCTAAAATTACTATGTTCAAAATTACGTAAGTAGCATTTTATTAAAAATGTTCCAGATTATACAATGTAACAGAAAATGTTTGATTTAAGAAGTATTTAAAGCTAAACTTCTAATAATAGACAAACAAATTTTAAATTACCTCAAACCCGATTCGCCATGTTTTTAAATAGGTTATATTAGAGTATTATTTTTTTCCCTCAGAAAGTGTTTATAATTTTCTTATAAACTGTTAGTTGTGCTAAAAATATTCAAATATAAAGAAAACTAATTGGTAACTAAAGATGTACACAAATTACCGGTACGTAATTAGTTGTATATTTAGACTCACACGTTAATTTCAGTTTATTGTCTATTCTATATTAGGTGCTAGAACAAGTGCAGATATTTCATAGCAGCTCATAAAAATGAATGAGCAAAGTTTTTTTTATATTTCAAATAAGAAAATACGCTTTCAGGAATTAAAAACTTCGTAAAAACTATATGTATTCAGAAGTAACTTTTATACTAACTGGTTACATAGAAATTTATTGTTGTGTGATAAGCCGGATGATTTCGAAAATGTTTCTCAAAACAGTACTTGAATTGCCAAAATAACCCCACCTGTTGGATCAAAATTCCTCCCATTCTAAACAAATAACTTCCCGATATTTGTCCTTGGCTCGTGACGCATGTCTGACATAGTACAACCGATTGTTCTAATATTTACATCTCATCCGACGTTGTATTGAAATGAATTGTTTGTGGTTTAAACTTGCATCTGAGAGTATTCAATGAAATTTGAAAAGTAGCTGTTGAGAACTGAAAGTCAATGACAATGTTTATCTGGTTGTATTTTGTTCAATATGAATCTAGATTTAATAAGATGTACTTATATAGCAGCGGTATATACAGACTTTGTCGATGTGAACGAATCGAGAAGTTATCCCTATACGTTTTACCATAGTCAAAGCAACATAGATGAAACTTGGTTTTATTTTAAATGAAAATTTAAGCAATTACCTGTATATATTTACACAATACTGAATAAATTAAATATTTGTATTCACTTAGCATTATTTTGTCATAGTGCAACTAAAACTGTTTATCCGTAATATATTAATACGATTCTTTATGTAATTTAATTTTTTCTGCGTGTGTTTAATAAACAGTTGAAATTAAGATACATAAGAGTATGTGTATCGTATATGAAAACTCGATAAGTGTTAATATTCTTATTACGTTATTCTAAAACGAACAATATTTATGTCAAAATCATTATATGGGTTATCTACATAGATCCCATTTTTTAGTTTTACTTTCATACGTAATCAACTGTTGTTTTTCAAAGATGTATCTCAAAAAATACACCAGAGAAAAAGATTCGGTAAGAACCATTACCTTCATGTTTATAGGTTTAATGTCAATTATATTTATCATGTTATTTATATTACCTTGCGTACGTAATCAGCAAATTTATGCCTTGAAAATTAAACCATAAACACGACAGATTCAAATTACTATATAATTTATAACGCATAATCTATTTACTCGACCAGTTCAGAAGTTAAACCGTTCAGTCTAATCACGCAAACGCTCTCTTTAGTAGTAGAAAAACAATGAGGAGATGGTTATTGGAAGTTTTTTCCTTCCAAATATGAAGAAAAATATCCGACTTACATGTACACGTAATTACCTATTCTTTATTACTAAAACTAATAGTGATACTTTTTAAACCTTCTATTGGAATATTTTAATACCATGCAAAGAATGGAGTGTGCCGCATATGGAACAAAACCAAAATCTGGGTATAGTTTGTATAGCGTCGAATGAAGTGAGTTAAGTCGTATTCTTAGTTGCAATCAAATTCAAAATGATTTCTTCCTAAGACATTGTCAACTTAATATCTCCTGGAAATTGGTATTAAAAAAGTTAGTGGTAATGATCATTTATATACTTATCTTATCGATATATATTGAATTGTTATGTTATTGTCTGTACCTATACACAAGATTTATGTGTAGTACAGAGGTATACACATTTAAAGCAAACATTCCTGACCCGTTTTTCATTTCGCCCAGCGGGTTACGTGCCTTGACTAGGCCTACTTCTTCCATCCAACAATCATACTCAGCAAGTAAAAAACAAGTACAAACTGACCCGTGTAATCCAAAGGGGAAGGCCGAATCCTTTAGAGAGGCAGGATCTGCAGCCGTCATCATAAAGAAAAGAAGTTTAGTTAAAATGCCTGAAGCGTATTACGTTCTTAGTTTGTCCTGGTTTGTAAACTCGATTTGGTTAGTTGATGTTAGTGTTAGGACTGGGAGACAACTCAGGGATTTTAAAATTTACAAAAAATTCATGGACGTATAAATAAAACGAAATATTTGGTATCTCATGCACTAGACAACATTAAATAAGGAAAACATGCAAAACTATTTATAAGACGTCCATCAACTTTTCAAACCCATTGCATTAGAAGAAAACATGTTGATTGCGATAAAAAAAATCTGTAAACATGTCAGATACATAAAATAGTGTTTAAAGTGCGAATAAGAAAGATAAAAATTATAAAATTGTACAACTCGAAAAAAATGTGATACGTTGAAGAGGATTTTTTTACATTATAGAACATGATATATTGATATTAAAAATAAAATATCTCAACTTTTAAAGATAGTAACAAGTATTTCACCATCAAAGTAAAACATTAGGATTATTTTGCTTCATTTACAGGCAACCATTGTTTGGTCTAATGTTGGAGTTTGATTTCCGGAGCTGAATTCGAATCCGTGTAATATCGCGAAATATTCCCCACGTTTTAAACTATGGGTACGCTATAACAAAGTGAAAGTCAGTTCCTTTGCATGAATGGTGGGAGTTATGGCTCTGCTGGCTAGCCGTATTCCATTTGATCAGTATTTGAAAATAAATTTTGTTGTTTTTTTGAATTAAGCACAAAGCTACACAATGGGCTATCTGTGCTCTGCCCACCACGGGTATCGAAACCCGGATTTTAGCGTGTAAGTCCGCAGACATACCGCTGAGCCACTGGTGGCATTGAAAATAAGAGACATCGGGATATAACCTTAGCAGCTTTGAGATAGATGAACAATACGAGAACAAATTAAAAAACGAGTTCATATAAAAAGAGGAATAAATGAAGTGACTCAAAACTCCAATAACAAACAAATAATTCGGAAATGAAGATGTATAAGAAAATGATTATTAGTGTGAGTCTATCGTATGACACTATCAGTGAGGTCAACTTTAAAGTCGTGTCTTTCAAAACTTTAAGTAAAATTCATCATGTACCAAACAAATGAATTCTAAAGGTGGAGACACGAAAGAATGAAGCATTGTTAAAACAAAAATTAGCAGAATGGTTTTACAATAATTATAGACACAAATACAGATGAGGTAAAAGTCTTAACAGTAAAGCGAAATGATGACGAAATGTTGGCTTCACCACCAGAATTGGTTGCTTTTCTTTGTTTGCTCACATTATGTCCGTAGGTGAATGGTCACTTTTTTTGTAGCCCGTTGGCATACTCTTCCTTTAATATCATGTGAAGGATGACATTCGATATCAAATTTGGAAGCAACGTGAATATCCTAGTGATACTCTTAACACACAAGGAGCATCATAAACTATTCAACTGAATACTGCGCCATTATTTTAATTATTTGGGTGCAACTACAACAAAATGATTTTGTGATATATTTTGTACAGCCTTTTATTTAAATATTTTTAAACCATGTAAATTTTTGAAGGTTTATTGATCTGCTTAGGCAAAATTCTTTTACCTTAAATGTAAGAACATTTGTTATGGTCAGATTTCGACACAAATCCACGTGCATAGAGCCGGGTACATTTATACTTTTAACTCTTGTTTTCGAGAAGCGAGTTTAATAATTTTTTGGTTTTAAATATTTCATGTTTATTGTTTTAATTATTGCCGTTGACATTTTTGACGTATTATGCATATTTAATAAAATTCTGAAGACCATGCATTAAAGATAACCTTGGATGACTTGAATGGTATTGTCACAGGCAGATCCACGATACCTCTTTCCGTATTGCTAGTGGTGTGAGAGGTTATATCAGCTGTAAACTAGGAAATTGTGATGTTGTGATTCTGGTTTTGAAAACACAGTACAGAACAAAAGTTCTTACATCTTACAAACACCCCCCTTCCTCATCCGTGGCTCAGCGATAAATCTGAGGGCTTAAAGCGCTAAAATCTCGGGACCGATTTTCACGTGATGGACAGGGCGCAGGAAGATTATTGTGTTACTTTACTCTGAAACAAACAAAAACTATACATTTAAAAACAAAAACTGAACTTTGTATTATTCAGGAAAGAATAGATTCAATTCCTTTCATAAATATTAAAACCAATTTAGCTCTTTCAAACCTTGTTTTTATTTATTATTATTAAATTTAGAGCTAATTTATGAAGAGTTTGTTTTTTTAATTACACGCAAGCTACACAAGGGCTATCTGCGCTAGTCGTCCCTAGTTTAGCAGCTTAAGACTGAGGTAACGTAGTCATCACTACCCACCATAAACTCTTGGGCTACTCTTTTACCAACGAATATCACATTATAATGTTCTTAGGGCTAAAAGAATGAGCATGTTTGGTGCGACAGGGATTCAAGCTCGTGACCTTCAGATAACGAGTTGAGCGCCCTAACCACCTGGCCAGGCTAGGTCTTTTATGAGAAGTAAGTGTTGATTATCAGTAAATGGTATAATGATTTTTTTTCTAATAAATTCTCTGTTGACAGAGCGACTCTCCCACGGGCTATTATGTCCAGCAGCGACCGTGGACTCCCACCAAAAGAAGAGGTCCCATAGCGGCAGAGTACACCAGCCCAGGGCCAGCTGCATTCACATTACCTTCAACTATCGGTAAGTGGAGAATAACTTGATTATTTTACACACTAATCTATATAAGTGTTGACACTCTTTAGGTCATCCTACGGTCAGCTATACTTCCCACATTCAAGATTAGTATCTATATACCTTTTTGTATTAGGAGTGGTAATTATTCTTGTTGTGTGGGTAGTTTAGAATATGAGGCAATGTCCTGTTAACGAATCACGCCCAAGACATAAGTAATGTCCATTTAAATGCATGCCCATGATAAGAAACACTATAATAAATGTATAAAATTTTATTTTAACGCCTCTACTTACCACCACGTCTCATCTGAGTATTATATCCATATAAAAACGTGTACTTTTGCCAAGAGTAATTGAATATCATAGTTTCAAGATTAGAATGTTGGTTTTTACATGATGTCACAGATTTGAAACAGTCCTAGACAGTCTGTTTGTTCAGGTAGGCCATAAAAGAAGCTTAAATGAAAGCATCTAGGTTAAAAAGTTCATCCTTCGTCTAATGAATCCTGTAATGCATCTCTTATTTTAAAAACATCTTATATATTTCAAGTACGACTAGAATAAACTAGTAAGTTTTCTCTTTTATTTAACATTCAAAATAATAAGAATTCTAAATGTTACCCTTTGTAGAACACTAAAAATAATTAAAGCTAAAAGATGTGCTGTCGTTTTTTTGCTTCTGCTATTCTCTGGATATTATTCGTTGTCAATTAATTATGCTTTGTTTGTTTTTTTAATTTCGCGCAAGGCCACAAAAGAGTTATTTGCGTTAGCCATCCCGAATTTGGCAGTGTAAGACCAGAGAAGGCAGCTAGTTATCACCGCCAACTTTTGCTCTACTCTTTTACTAAGGAATAGTAGGATTGACGACACGTTATAACACCCCTACACTAAAAGAACGAGCATGTTTGGTGTAACGGGGACAGTTAGTTATGGCATAATTATCTCGGTGGCGTTGTAAATATCCCACGTAGTAAGACAATGTAGATATGTCAAACAACTATGTAATATTTCTGTCTTTTAAGGTGACAAACATGCAAAAAACTTCAACTCTCGATAAATTTCATTTATGATTTTTGTGTGATATAAAACGTATTGCAATTATTTAAATAGTACATTAAAATAAAAAAAAGAGGAAAAACGTGTGAAACGTGTAATTTAAGTTAACATAGTCGCTGTGTTATCGATCTCCTCGAGGCACGCGCAAAATGTAAATATTGTTTCAACTTTTATATACCTTGTTTTGCTGCATCATGTTTAGTGTGCTACAAACATGCTTCCATAAATGTGTTTCAATACACTGTTTTGTGTACACACAAGTATGCACATAAAAAAGTATAATAGTACGTACATCTACATCACCTCTTGTATAGCAGCGATAACATTTACAAAAGCTAATCGAGTGCCAGCATTCAAAAGGAAGCGTCCTCTCAGTAGGTCATCGATAAGTTTCCGGACAAATTCAGGGTTCAGTTCTCCGCGGTGTACAGATTGTCTATTTCACGCTAAACATCAGATGCGATGTCATAACAGAAACTTGTTTATATGAAGCTGATAGAGTCGGCTGTGTTTGTTGTATAATATAAATGTACCCGAGCGATCTGAAACCAAGTAACTAGGTTACTGATTTGAACAGACTTTTTCAGTGCCAATCTATTAATTATGGCTTCAAGGATGTACATGTATAAACACTGAGAAAAATGTACAGCAAACATAGGGTTTCCTGTTTACAGGGTATTTTGATACGCTTACTACAATACTCCTGTGGGATGACATCGAAAAATTATTGCTTTGGATTCAAATTGTACAACTTTTGTTAAATGGAATGACTTTAGAGCAGTCCAGTTACAAATAACATGCGTTATATGTATATATTTCATGTTCTTGTCATAATAAAATGGATATATAAACAGATAGAACTACGATCAGTTTGTTAGATGTACTTGTAACCGTAGATTTTATTAAAACATGTTGTTTTTTATCAAATTGAAGATCAGTTGGAATTTGCATTTGAAAGAATTTAACAAATAATAACTCTTCTGCGGATGAGGACAACCCCATCTGTCGAATGGTTTTTCAAATAAGTTTATTTTGGTTTTGACTACTTTCTATAATATTCATGGTTTTAACTGTATTTCTTCTTCGATATTTTACACGTAAATTTATTGTATATATGTATTATGAAAATATGCCGTATCACTACTAATAAGGTATATGATTGTACTTGCACAATAAAGAAACTATTTATATTTGACATGATTATAACAGAACCCTTATATATGTGTTTTACTATGCTCATTAATTGACTTAAATATATTTATGTGTAAGTAAGTACACACACATTATCATAAGTTGATTTTCGGATTATTGCAAATACACAATGCAGTAAAACTAAAACTAGTTTTATGACATCTATGAATAGATATGTACTGTTTGTTAGAGAAATTAAGGGTGCAGAGTAGGTTTGTTCAGAATGCCAACATTCAAATGTTTAAGACGTAAAGAAGAACAGGTCAAACAAATACAATATTAGATAAAATAAAATATAATAATATATATGTAAAAACGGATCGTTTTGGGTTGAGAAAATATTTTACGTAGAGGAGCGAACAACGTTAGGTTTACAAAGAAAGAAAGAGGTAACTGACCGGAAACAGACCACATGTTTGAAAGAGGTTGTGACTGAGTGTCGGAATATAGAGGACGGTGTTAGATGTTTGAATATATAATTTTATATTATTTATTTTATTATTTTTAATAAAGGTGTAAAGGTGCTCCTTTATATTGGTTTATTTTGGGTTTAAGTTGCTGTATAAGTAAGGCTTCTTTAATTTTGCGTTTGTTTATGTTTGTTTCTTTATTTAGTATTTGAGTGTTTTTTTATGGTTATGTTGTGTTTATTTGACTTGCAGTGTTCGAAAACGTGTGAAGGTGACTTTTTGTGTTCTTTGAATCTGGTTTCCATTTTTCGAGTTGTTTCTCCAATGTAAAATTCGTGGTAGTCATCACATTGTATTTTATAAATAATGTTGGTGTGGTGTTTGTCAATGTGGTTTTTACATAGTATAGATCTCAGCTTTGAGTCTGGTTTTTGAATAAATTTGGTATTAACTATAACGTCACATTTTGTTACTAGTTTTTGCCAAATGTTGGTTATTTTTCTGCTGATATCAGGAATATATGGTATGCAGCAGTATATGGTTTCGTGATTTTTAATTCGTGGGATATATTTACCTTTGTTAGTTGATTTTGCTTTTTGGCTAGGTGTGTGCGTGTAATATTTTCTCCGGTTTGTTGTGATTTTTATTGCGAAGCCAAGAAATCTCAGGAGAACTTTGGCGTTAAATCTGCACTTTGAGCTTATTTAGATACAATGAGGACTGTCTTGGTGTGTGCGTATAATGTTTTCTACGGCTTGTGGAGGAAACTTATTGAAGTTGATGAAGATTGTTTTATTTTGTCTAATTCATCGTTAATTTTATCTGGTGAGCATAATTTTATTGCTCTGTTTATTTGGTTTTTAGTATGTTGAATTTTTGTTTTGTTTCATGTGCTGAGTCCCACGGAATGTATAGTCCAGTATGGGTGATTTTTCGGTGAATGTTGTTCGCTCCTGTATGTAAACATACATATTAACCCACATTAACCATTACCCTGTCTTTTATTTTTCCAATATTATTTTAAATAAACCCAGTTAACACAGACTGGTTTTTTATCTGAGTTTATTTATCTTTTGGTGATAATGTGCCGTTTCTTACAAATTTAGAAGACAAATGAATAAATATTATTCACAAAAGTAACTAATTGATAACCAAGCCCAAAGACTGACTGACAAAGCCTTGCAAATATATATATTGTAAGAGTTAAATATAATATATTTGTCGACGATAAATACATCTTATACAAAAAATATTCAGTCACAATCAGCCAGTTCAATGTTTTCAATTTTCAACGTGTAGAATTATATGCACTGTTAGTCACCTGCGATAACTTATCGACGACACAGTGAGTCAGAGTTAAAATAAACGTTTTTCTGGGCATTGCAAGTGGCATTAAGAGTAAAATCTCAGTGACTTATTACACAAACCGTCGTTTACTTTAAGAGCAGCGTCATTGTATGTCTTACCTTAATTCCGCTGGTGTTGAATTTTCAATGAAACTACATACCTATCTATCTTCCTAGTCTTTCCGGGAAGATTTTGATCCCTTGAAGCAACATGACTCACACCAAACCTACTTTACTGTACAGACTATGACGTATCTGGTCTCTAACTACAGGCAATCCAACCATATATGGATTTGAAACACGTGACGTAAAATCTTTAGTCTAGGTCGAAAACTCAACACTGTAGGTGGGGGGTGGGGTCATGGACTTGGCAAGACGTGTCATTTTTTTTAACAAGATATAACTATTTTCACCACTAAGTTACTTCACACTGAATAAAAGTTTATAAAAATAATAGTTTTTGAACAAACTTAGCTTGCGTACTTCGGTACCGACTAACTAACTTAAAGGTTTCAATCGTTGTTTTTCCAAATACTGAAAGTTGTAAGCACTACCGATATATTAATAATGACAGGTATTTGTGTTTTAAATGAGAGTTTTCAAAGAGTTATTTCTCAAATTTAATTATCGTTAATAAAGTTAGAAAAACTTACACTCAACAAAATTGTAAGAGAAAGTTTATTAACGTGAAAAACCCGCAAGGGCTTATAAATATCTGGAGTGTATAGATAGGTTTTCTCTAACATCCTTATCAAAATGTGTAAATCCCTTCAGTATGCACAATGAATTCTGAAAGTCAATAAAATATTTAATTGTTGGCGAGTAGGTTGATTGATTTGGAATTAAACACAAAGCTACACAATGGACACGCCACGGGTATCGAAAGCCGGTTTCTAGCAGTGAGTCCGCAGATATCCCACCCCCACGGCTGAAGGGGCGAGCATGTTTAGTGCGACTGGGATTCGAACCCGCGAATCTCGGATTACGAGTCGAGCGCCTTAACACGCTTGGCCATGGCAGATCCATTTTACCTCGTAACGTACATATTAGAAAAATGATTAGTGTACATTTTGCTAAAATACGGTTTGAATAAACAACTAATTTAGTGTTTAGAGATTTAATCTGCAGATCTTATCTTCTACATCCCACAAAAAAGTTTATGTAACACGCAACTCAAAAAACCTGTGGGCCTGGCATGGCCGAGCGGGTTAGGGCGTGCACTCGTAATCCGAGGGTCGCGGGTTCGCGCCCGAGTCGCGCTAAACATGCTCGCCCTCCCATCCGTGGGGGTATATAATGTGACGGTCAATCCCACTATTCGTTTGTAAAAGAGTAGCCCAAGAGTTGGCGGTGGGTGGTGATGACTAGCTGCCTTCCCTCTAGTCTTACACTGCTAAATTAGGGATGGCTAGCACAGATAGCCCTCGAGTAGCTTTGTGCGAAATTCCAAAAACAAACAAACAAAAAACCTATTTTTCACATCTTTCAAAGACAGTGGGAGAAACATTAAACAAATGAAAACTATGTAGGATGAAATATAATTTTTAGTCACTTATGTCCATCACCGTCTGGATTTGAGAGAAGGAAGGAAAGATATGCTTTGTAAGAAAAAGATAAACAAAATTTTGTTTTAGTCTACTGAAGGTTCCCCTTTGGTACAGCAGTAAGTCTCCGGATTTACAGCGCTAAAATCGGCGATTAGATTCCCCTCAGTGGACTAGGCAGATAGCCCAATGTGGCTTAGCTATAAGGATACAAACAAACAATCCTACTAAGATGATTTATCACTCATATTTCTTCCTACACAATGCATCCTCCATTTTCTATCTTAATTTAATTTAGAACGACAAATGTTAATCATATTACATAACAATCGTTACTTATCCTAGATATTTTCTTAATTGAGGAAGTTAATGTATTGACTGTGAATATAAGGTCCAAGGTTCATCCAACGATAAATGTCTGAACACGCTCCGCACATTCAACTATGGTAATGTTATAACTAAATCAGAAAGAGTTTGTTTGTGTTTTCTTATAGCAAAGCCACAGCGGGCTATCTGCTGAGCCCACCGAGAGGAATCGAACCCTTGATTTTAGCATTGTAAACCCGTAGACTTACCGCTGTACTAGCGGGGAGGGACAAATCAGAAAGAGAACTTTGAGTTGTCTCACCTGGCGGCGCGATTAACCCATGTTTCTTTCAGTGTCGTTAAGATTAAAATGCCAAATAACTGACGTTGAAGAAAACTGAAATTGAGAAATCTATAGTTAAAAATCAAGCTTAATTTTACCACGACAAAACTTGTTTTTTTTTTTAACTTTCCTAACCAGAGAAATATATTAACAATATATGTCGACCAAGAGGTTTTTAACCTACTCGTTTTGATGACCCCAAGTCCTAGTTTTATTCTTACTAGACTAGCTGTTCAGGTGTAAACAGAAATATACTGCCCTAATTATAACAGGTTGCATTGCTTGTGAACCTTGTGGTAACTTTCAATATTTTCCAGAATACGTCTACCACAGTTGTTTGCCTAACGCCAACTGGTTGGCACCAACAACCTTGATCCTACAGCTGTAATGTTTTTATAATTTTGTCCATTAAACGCTGGTATTTTTACTTATTTCTCTGAACTGTATTCTATCTACTTCTTTAACTTTAGTCCGATGTTTTTATCTTACTTTATTCATTTGTGAACGTTGATATCGCTTATAATTCATGAATTTGTTAGTTTGTAGTTACCCTCTGTTATTTTTGACACCCGTAAATTCTGTCCAGGCGTCTGTTTCTATATAATCAATTTGTGTTTGCATCATAGCATCCATGATATAACTTTAAATATGAAGAAAATTAAAAGAAATCACCACAAAAGCGTTAGATAATAGAATTGCATCAATTGTGTTCATTACACTTTGTTTTGTGTATTTGTGAATATAAAACAAAACAAACCTAGTAATGTTATTCTATGCTCTGTTTAATATATTTTCTTCGAATAAACTTAACTGTTTGCTCATTATTGTATTGTGTGTAAAGACTAGATAACTAAAGTCACGAGTGCTTTTCTCTTTAGGTGCAGGAAGTCGGGAATCGTCGGGTACAAAGTCACCAGCATACAGCTTCGGAGTTAAGTAGGTCCCTTATCGCTGAAATTGTTTCTAAAAAAATCATCTTTAACAAACTTTTAATATTTTTATCTTAAGCTCTTTAAGAAATGTAAAATCTTTAGCTTCAGTTTTAAAATTTTATTCATTATTTGAATATAGTTAAAATATCGTTGTGCACTCTAACAAGTCTTCAATTAAATCTTACAATATGTTACATAAAATACGTTTGATAACAATTAATGAGCTAAACAGGTCACTTCCTAAAAAGTTCTGCTTGCTTATCCAAACGTTTTATTTAACATTTGTCAGGAAATATTCCCTCTGAACTATAAAAGGTGGTCCAACATATTTGCATTAAAATTAAACAGTTCAATACATTTGATTCTCACACAAAATATTAGTGATTAGGAGGATTTTATTTATATATATGTATGTACTGCCTTTTACAACACATAGTCAAGAACTGTAACAACATATCCGTAAAACAATCATGTTTTAACTGCACAATTACGACAATTATTTATACATTTTCAGAACAGAAGAAAAGAGAGAAATCATTAAGCCTGGTCCCGGCAGCTACAATATTTCTGGTCTTTCCGAAAAAGGAAAGGACGTAGTTCAGGCTCCTACCATCTCTGGTCGACTGCAAGAGCCTGCGCCATTCAAAACCCCTGCCCCTGGAGCTTATAGCCCTGAAAAAGCAAGCAAGACAGTTCTAAATGGATCACCTAGTTATACTTTTGGTAACAAAGCCAGGGATCCTAAACATGACAATTTTCCAGGTTAGTTATTATTCATTTTGTTGAATTCGTGAAATCTAATTACCTACACTTAAAAATCAAACGAGTTGATGCGCTAAAGGCGTAGCACATCATAATTAAACAAATAAGATTTAATATGTATTCTTAACGATTAAAGATTATTTTCTCAAATGAATGAATGGAAAGATGAACAGTAAGCCACTAGGCTAGCAACCTAAAATCAAGTGTTCATCTCACGACAGGAGAGATGAAAGTATTACTAGTCATTAGTACTGTGTATATCCTGTCCTCCTGGAACAATTCAAGAGAAGGAACTTCACAATCCAATCAAGAAGGACAGTAAAAATCAAAGGAGAAATTATCGCTGGTATTATATGGTTCATTTTCCATTTGCATTAACAGAAGGTTTTCAGAATATAATGGATTTACCAGCATAAGATCTGTTGATGGTTGTTGTTCTGGGTTGTAGCAAAAAACAGCTGAAGTGAATCATTAAATTCTCGTTAAACTTTAGGGCTGGAAACTTTCAAAGCTACTTCGAATGCTTATTAAAAAAAGTCAAAACCATTGGAATAACTGAGGGGTTCATTCGCGTTCTTATTCTCAAGTAAACTAGTATGATTATTTTAAAAAGTTTACTTTGCAATGTCCTCAATATCTCAGAATGACATCAGTCAAACATAAAAAACGTTTTTGGTGCATAAGCACAGAACAGTATGTCACGCACTAATACAATTAACTTTGAACCACGTTAAAAATGTTAGATTTTTGTCTTCAGAAAAATATCTATCGTTTAATTTAATATTATACCTATAACTACAAAATCTACGGCCCTGATTTTCTAGATCATTCTCGATGTATCTTGGAAATGCTTAAGTTATGTCGGTTAAAAGTACTACGAATATGAATACGATTAGCTTTAGGTAAGACAAGTTAAAGTTTTAGAAACTGTTTTACAAAATAGTGATAACTTAAACGATGTTCACGATGTAACTGGAAATAATATATCAGGCAGTCTTGTTTGTTTTTAAATCTCGTGCAAATCTACATGAGGGCTATCTGGACTAGCCGTCCCTACTTTAGTAGTATAAGCCTAGAGAGTAGGCGGCTAGTCATCATCACCCATACCCAGCTCTTAGGCTATTCTTTCACCAACAAATAACGGGATTGACCGCACATTATGGTGCTCCCACGACTGAAAGGGCAAGCATGCTAGATGTAATGGGGATTCGAACCAGCGACCCTAGTTTTACGAGTCGAGCGCCATAATCGCCTGGCCATGCCGGGCTCAGGTAGTGTGCTGTTTTTTTGTTTCATAACTGTGGAACATAAAACTAAATACCGTTTATATTGTGAACATTTTGAAAAGAAAAAACGGTCGTTTTTTGAATCTCTTTTTATTTTATTTTTATTTTTTAACAAACTAAGAACTACTCAAATAGAGTCGGGAATTGAAGAAGAAATTGCCCTTAGTATAAGTTCAAATGACTCAGAGACAGATTTCCATTGCTTTCTGTCTAAGGATTCCCAAAGATAAGGATTCTAAAGCAAGAATTTCATATTAATGTTCCTACTGATTAAGATAATTTGTTCTGAAAATATGCCTACCCTAAATAAATTTTCATGAGCAAGCTAATAATTATAAAAGAAAAAAAACTGTTTTTAAAATGTTAACGAAACGTTGTCGTTTAGATGTTTACATTGTTTATTAAAGTACTCCTCTCATTGTTCTGGCCCCCCAGTGGCTCAGCGGTATGTCTGCGGACTTACACGCTAAAATCCGCGTTTCGATACCCGTGGTGGGCAGAACACAGATAGCCCATTGTGTAGCTTTGTGCTTAATTCAAAACAACAACAACAACAACTCATTGTTCTGCTGTACTTGTATATTTTGAAAGTGACAAAAGAGTGTTCTCATTAATTTGACAACTGTCGGTGTTTTGTTTATCAACATACTTATGAGCCTATTCTCAATCAGTTGCATAAGAATTCAATGTAAGCCTGCTACTTACCAGCGTTATACATACTTCAATAATCTAGCTTTAAATGTGTTGAGCGACCTATTTTTTTGGAATGCGTTCCTAATTGAATATATACTCGTGTTAAAATATAATAAGAAATATTAATTATAAACAAAAATAATGGTGTGCGCATTTACAAGTGCATAATAAAGTAACTTGTTCTCATTACATTCCAGATTCATAGTAGACTCACTAACAAGGAAAGCTGTTTCAGTTTTTAATTCAAGCTCTGTACTATTGTGCTGACCAGGTATAGTTAGCGGCTCTGCTCGCAGTAGGTATTGTTTCATTATCATAAAGTGCTGATTAGCATAGAAATTGGTAAGCTAGGCTAACCGAATAGTTAAGTGTTACACTGAAACCACATTTGGTGCTGCAATTTGTATTGTAGCTGGTAGTAAATAAAACCTTCAGGCAATATCGTTACTGGAACCCAAACCACGTGTATGTTTCATGATTCCTGAAACTTATTTAGAATAATTAAAATTAGTTTGTTTGTTTGTTTGTTTTTGGAATTTGGCACAAAGCTACTCGGGGGCTATCTGTGCTAGCCGTCCCTAATTTAGCAGTGTAAGACTAGAGGGAAGGCAGCTAGTCATCACCACCCACCGCCAACTCTTGGGCTACTCTTTTACTAACGAAAAGTGGGATTGACCGTCACATTATACACCCCCACGGCTGGGAGGGCGAGCATGTTTAGCGCGACGCAGGCGCGAACCCGCGACCCTCGGATTACGAGTGCACGCCTTAACGCGCTCGGCCATGCCAGGCCACATTAAAATTAGTAATATTACATACGTTACTCTAAGATAAAAATAATCTAATCTGGCATAAAACCACCTTATTTAAGCACAAAAACCCATTATTAATATAAATTAATTTTTATGAAGTCACACAAGAAGAGTGAGCGGAAAATTAAAAAAAAACAAACTTATCAAAAGTCTTCAATTAAAATGGACATTGATCCAGAACCAGCCTTTGAAGGCAAGAATACGGATCTAGTCACCTCTACATAAGAGAAAGAGTCCTATTTATTTAACAGTATTATACCTTAAAGCAGTGGTTCCCAACCTTTTTTATGCCCCGCACGCCTAAAAAATTCAATATGTTCTTGCACCCCTCACAGTAATTATTTATTTAAGAATAAATGTGAAGGTGGTCAAAACAAATGTTATCTCGCACCCCCTGGAACGCTATCTCGTACCTCCAAGGAGTGCGAGCACCCCTGGCTGGGAATCACTGCCTTAAAGGAACTGTTTAATGAAGCTTATAATATAATATTAATTTGATATTACGTTTGGTTGGTTGGTTTTTGAATTACGCGCAAATCTTAACGAGGGCTATATGCGCTAGTGATCACCACCCACCGCTAACTCTTTTATCAATGAATAGTTGGATTAGCTGTAACATTATAACGCTCTTATAGCTGAAAGGGCGAGCACTCAGATTACGAGTCGAGCACGTTAACCATCTTGCTATGCCGTGTCACTTATATTATATAAAAGTCTAATATTATTTAATATAATGTCGCATTTCTACGGTTGTATTGTTTCACACTGTTTCCTGTTTGAATTATCTCCTGTATTTTGTTATACAAATGTCTCTTATATCTCATTAATAGCTCCAAACTCGTATAATTTGGATATATGGGAAAATACTCAAGCCCAATCTCCCTGTTACTCGATGGGAATTAAACTGAACGATGCTACAATAAACAAGGTTAGTATTGTGGTTGTTTTTAAGTTTTGTGAAGTTTATCACATTAGTCACAGTGGGAAAAAATCAGTATTTGTACGTTTCGCTTTGAGTTGGAATTTTTTTCTGGAAGGATAATTGGAATTGAAAAAAACTTTAAATGAAATACTGAGCTCATATTAAATGTTGTGATATATGATTGTCAAAAATAGTTTTTTAATTAAGTAATTATGTTAGCTGTAACAAATTCCAACGATTATGGTTAATCAATTATATAATTAATCAGCTAGTGACAGGAAGGATACCAAACTTCTTTATGCTGGTACAATTAGATGTGTCACATCTCATCCTATTATAAGATGCTTGCTTTTGTTTCTCATTAAACTAGTTTTAAATCACGTGTTTGCACATTTTAAAACATTTGTTTATGGTATTTATGTACCTTCAGAACCCAGGGCCAGGATCGTACAATATCCCTTCGAGTGATGTCTCTAAGGTTAAATCCCCGGCATTCTCCCTCAGCCAGCGAACTCCTATAATAACTGACCGTACCCAGAAGCCAGGTCCAGGAACTCACTCTCCTGAGAAAGTAAGAAATAGAGTAAATATGCTATTTCTTCATTCAAAACTAATCATTACTAAACATTCTCTGGGCTCTTTTTTGTGCATAATTGTTTCATCATAATGATCTCTGCTTTCATTTTTTAATTAACCTACCATTCTTTAAACAATATTTCGTTGTGTGTTTTTTCACTCTTTAAATGTTTATTTTTTCCAATGAGCAAACTCATAACTTATTTTAAGACAACATTTTAAAGCAACAAAATAATTGTTTCAATAAAAAAAATCATCTGCAATACCTTTTAACTAGTACCATGTTTTAGGCAAAGCAGAGAACTATGTTCCTAATAGTTATATGTGTGTGTATGCATTCAGAGGTTAAGTACGTTATGTTGAAATCATTTCGAAGCCTCACCACAGTCTATATTGCCACGTCCGATTATACTCCTTCCCTGCAGCACAGTTTTCATTGTAAGACAATTTTTAATAAGTTATTATGTCGTAAACAGATCATGCTTTCCTGCACAGAAAATTCCCAATGCCAGTGTCAACAGGCTAATCACACTGAAATGCATATCCTACGTCTAATAACTTAGCTAATATGCTTGTGTGTGAAATGGCAAGAACACCTATTTTATTTTCTAGTTTAAGACATTCCTGAACGGATATTTCGTGGAAGCATACGGTGTACACGTGACTTAAGTTGCATTTCCGCTACGTTACGCTCTGTTTCGAGGGCCACGTGGATGGCTATTGCCATTGATCTTTGTGTTCACGGATTCTCATCTGCTACATGATGTCGCATTAGGTTTACATACGGCTGGTAGCCGATTGTTGCAGTTATTTTTCTCGATGATCCTAGAGTTCCATGATGATGTGAATTCCATTGTTTTCAAAGATATTAAACACAAAAGATATCCCCATCTTGTAAATTACACATCTCCAGTTGAAATACATCTTTATGTGTGAATATTTTACGCCTGCAAGGACTGTTTCATACCCTTCCCAAAAGTGATCATTTTTCGATAGAACCGCCATACCTATATAACCCCTAACAATGTTAAAATCTGTTTCTGACGTTTTCCGTTCCATTTCGACTTTTTACCGGCTGTGGTTATCAAACGACTTGCTGATTTTCGTATTCAAAATTGTTTTCATGTAACGTACTTAACCCTCTGTACTTAATAGTTTCAAATTACTCTGAAGCATAACACAGTTTCTTGCATGGCCTTTCATTAACCGAAAGTTATCTTCTGTCCAATTTATTTTCCTATGCCCCTAGGTGTGGATTAATAAACAGAACTCACCTCAATATTCTTTTGGCATCAGACACACGCCATACATAGTCATTCCAACTTTTAAATCTTAGAAGCAGACAAGCGTGATCATGTCCCCTTTGTCTGGACATACTGGTAAGATAGCTAAAAGTTTGGAATTTTCTTTCCACTCATTCCTCCTTCTTCCGTGTTGATTTTCATCTTCGGTGACACAAGTCTTAAAGAGCATTGTTTGATATGGGTGACAGAAATGTCTGCAAAATATATTTAATTAATTTAATTTTGATCACTTAAAAATCATATTTATCACAGAGTGTATAGTGCAAAAAAATCACTTATAGTACACCCGAGTACAAGATATTGTTCATTAGTAAATAAGTTTTAAAGTAGTTATACCATGCTATCATGATTTATTAGTATTTCTTCTTAAAATATCGCTTTTTACAATAATTTATCATAAAACAGCACTTATATATTGAAGTACTTTTGCTGATTTCAACAATGAGCCCTAAAGTTTTTATCTCGCACTTTTCATAATCCAGAAAAAAAAATACTGCAAAAGAATCGCGAAATGTCATCAATTGGAACACCCACTTTTATGAAACCTAAGTAAGATTAGTGGCTCTCATCTGATACGTGGTACTAAAGTTTTACACAGCCTGATGAAAAAGCACGTCATTATAAATTTCACATATTGACGAAAAATTGTAAACAAAATTATAATTTAACAGATCGTAAATAATCTACGTCTTACTTGGAAATAACAAAATATCACTTCGTAAACAGACATAAATGTTTATTGTAAACCTTATCAGCTGGTCTAGCATCACTGAATACTTTTCCTGCATATAAGAAGATATCATGTGCTTTAATATTTTAGAGAGAACAAAAAACATCCAGACGTTTTGAAGATTTGTACACTCGATCTAATTATGATAAACAACGGAAACTGAAGTCTTAGCCGAAATCGCATGAAAACGCCTGTCTAAAAAACAGGAAAATTTATACAACACAGACTTGAAGGAGATGTCATTACTCATTGTACCTCAGACCGTTTGAGAAAAAGTAAAGACACCCTGTGTATCATAATAAGACATCTGTATTACATTTTGTAATAAAGTAGCTTGTTGTACTAGTGACATAAGCAAAGCAGAATCGTATAAATGTTTTTTTACAGGGTATGCTCTTATAATCAGACAACGACGTTAAAGGTGAATTTTCCAGAAAAAATTTTGCAGTCAAAAGAACTACTCATACTGATTAATTTTGCAGATACAGTGTTCCCTCGCCACTTCGCGGGCTCGGCCGACCCCCACATATATATATATACATATGTATAAAATAATAAACATTAAATCTAAAATATAGCATTAAATACCATTAAAATATTAAAAATAAGTATAATTAATAGTGTAAAGAAAAAAACAGGTATATTTTGAGATATAAACATATATTTGAATTTATAACAGCGTAAAAATGGAAACAGAACCAACTGGAAAAGCTATAGATGTACGCATTGTGCGTCTGCGAAGGCGACGCGAGATCAGCTTTATGGCGTAGCGATGTGCAAGACGGGCTATGATTGGTGCAGAAATGAAAGACGGCCAATGACAGCTACCCATTTTGATTGGCTGTGATTGGTGCTGTCAATATTCATGTCTGGCCTGTGATTGGTGATTTCATCCACAGCAGCATATTTCCTTGTGGAATCTCGCGGGCTCTGGTTCCTGCGTAGCGAAGTATAATACGGGCTGTGAAAGGTGCAGAAGTTAGAGACGGCCAATGACAGGCACCCATTTTGATATCTGGCTCGTGATTGGTGCTTTCAATATTCATATCTGGCTTGTGATTGGTGCTTTCAAACACACAACCACCTTCCTTGGTGAACCTCTCAGTCTGTTTGAAACAACGTGCTACGCGATTCAGATCGTTTTCCGCTGTGTCTCGTGATTTTTTCGTGTGTGACTTTGAACTTTTGTGTGTGTTTAAAGCCCCTGCAATGGCTCCCAAACGTGCTAATACTTCTAAGGATGCTTCTACGCCTGAACGGTCACGGAAAATGATGACCATCGCCGAAAAGGTGAAGATATTAGATATGGTAAAAGAAGGAAACTCTTATGCGTCCATAGCCTGCCATTACGGAGTGAACGAATCCACCATTCGCTACACCAAGAAGGACGAAGTTAATATTAGAAAGACTGCTGCTATTACTTTTAATACAATGGCTAAGAGGGTTGTAACATCTCGTAATAAGAGTATCGTTCGGATGGAAGCTGCTGTGGTCATATGGATAGCTGATTGCCGTAAGAAAGGTGTTCCCTTGGAGACTAACATTATCACAACGAAGGCTAAGATGCTGTATGATAATTTCGCGGAAAAGGATAAAGATGAAGAAGACGTAGACAACCCACAGCCAGGAACGTCCAGTGATTTCCAGCCTAAGAAACCCTTTTCTGCAAGCAAAGGCTGATTTCAGAAATTTCAGCAACGATACGGCCTCTAAAACTTATCGTTACGTGGAGAGGTTGCTTCGGCTAACAAGGAGGCTGGTGAAGCTTATGCTCGGGACACTTTTAAAGAAATAATCGCTGAAGGGGAATATAGGCCTGAACAGGTATTCAACATGGACGAGACTGACCTGTTTTGGAAGAGGATGCCTTCCCGAACGTTCCTGTTTAAAGATGAGAAAAAAGCCCCTGGTTTTAAAGCTCATAAAGACCGGTTCACCCTCTTAATGACTGGTAATGCTGCTGGTTTTATGTTGAAGCCGACATTAATTTACAAGTCTAAAAACCCGAGAGCTTTAAAGAATAAGAACATGAACTTGCTACCGGTTCATTGGATGCACACTCCTACTGCCTGGATAACGAAGCCTCTGAGCTCTGATTGGTTCCATCAGAGTTTCATTCCTCAAGTTAAGCTTTATTTATTAGAGAAGGGCTTGCCATTCAATGTCCTTCTTCTTTTGGATAACGCCGGTGGCCACGCAAGAAATCTTTCGTATGAAGGCGTTAGGGTTGAATTCCTGCCAGCCAGCACTACGTCCCTTATACAACCGATGGACCAGGGAGTTATCAGGGCTTTCAAGGCCTTATACATAAGGAATACCATGTCCAACCTCGTACGTAGCCTTGATAATGCCACCGAAACCGAAGCCGAAAACGACACGTTCACCCTGAAGGAGTACTGGAAGTCTTTCACCATTGCTACATGTCTTCAAAATGTTCATAAGGCATTGCAAGAGATGAAGCCCTGCACCGTTAATGCAAGCTGGAAGAAGTTGTGGCCTGAGGTTGTGCACGACGACAAGGGCTTCACGCCTGAAGAAATCCAACACTCGGCTGTTCAAAAGCTGTGCAATTAGCTTCGTTAATCAAAGGTGAAGGATTTGCCGATATGACGAAGGAAGACGTAGATGAACTGATTGACTTAGAATCCGAACCACTCGCCGACCAAGACTTAAAAGCACTGACGAAGTCTGCTGCCGGGGAAGACGACGAAGAGGAAATACCGAAAGAAGCCGAGGAAACAATCGAGCAAAGTGGATGGTCGTTAGAGCGGTTAGGTAAGCTAATGAAACTAATTAACGAAGTGAAGGAGTGCTCACAGGAATGGGACAACGATATGGTTCAATCAGTTCAATTTTGCAATAAAATAGAAGAACTGATGACTCCTTATCAAATGATTTTCGATAGGCTAAAGAGGCAGAGAACACAACTGCCAATAACAATTTTTCTAGCCGAGCAAGAAAGAAAGGGTACCGGTGGCAAGTACTGTTCCTGAAGTTGTAACGACCGACGAAGAAATTGCCGATTCACCTTCCACAGAAGAGGAAGTGGTGTCCCCCGAAAAGACACCACCTGCTGAAGATATGTAATTTTTAATTTTAAGGCTTAATATCTAAATAATTGTTCTTATTATTTCAGCAATAATGAACAGTATTGTAATGGGAGGGTTAAATAGTTGTACAGGGAGGGTTTTAAGTCTAAATGCACATAAATATATATGTAAAAATCGGCGATCCCACTTCGCGGAAAATCCCTTTCGCGGGGGGTTTTGGAACGCATCTACCGCGATACACGAGGGAACACTGTATACATTTTTTATTAAAAATGTGTGCTAATAAATGAGCCATAGAACTTGATGCAGAAAGAGCCCTTTCCAAGCGGCAATCTAAACGTTTTAGTTTTTACGCCTGCCATTAGAAAAAGTACTGTGACGTGATAGTTGCCAAACAAACTGCCGACGTCAGCGTGTTGAACGTAAATAAACATACCCAGTGCATACAGAGAAACAGACCCGGAGTCTGTTTTGACTTTGTGTTCTGAACAGTGTCGAGTAGCGCCATATAAATTCGAACCTACTCTGAACGAACCTGGAACAGTTACTTTTGACACAGATATGACAAGTTCTAGTGATGAGAACAGTTCCACGAGCGAGAGTAGCGGAGTTGTGAGTGATACTGATAGCGCCCGGGCCGGTTGCGAGTCGAACTTACCTCCAGTGGAAGAATGGTAAGCCTAAGTCATGACAACAAATATGGTCCGTATTATTTTACGTGCAATTTTAAGCATCTCGAAACCTGTGTGGTGTTTATAAATTATTGGTATCACAGACTGGGTTTTATTTGTTTATACTTTGCCGACTACGGTAACTAATACTCGGCCCTTCCACAATCATTGTACCGGGTATTTATGACTCGTAACAAAATGAATTTCAATTCCACGTCATAATTTTGTCTATAAAATCAAACTAGATGTAGTATTCTGAATAGTTAATTCAATATTTACCATAAATGTATAATTTATATGACATATTTCATATGTTTGTGCAAGTTGTAGGTGTGGTTTAAGCGAGCAGATGCCAACCAGGAGAGAGTGCGTTTGTTCTTGCTCATAGAACAAGGTGTTAACCCGATTAAAAGTATGTAATTCGAAAAAAGCATCGATAGATTTACATAAAACACCAGAATTGAAAGAAACAAAATGGTCGGCGCGCAACGAAGCGAGTTTGGCAACTATTACGTCATAGTTGTATAACGTCAGGGAATCAGCCGAATGATAGACAGGAACTTGAGTTCGAGGACCCGCATATTTTGTTTCGTTTTTTACTCAAAAACTAAAATGTTTAAAAATATGGCAACCACACAGGAATTATACCTAACCAAGGTACAGTTTCTAAGGCAATTATTAATTTTGTTGAAAATTCACCTTTAAGATTGAATTTACAACGAATAGTTTTTACTTTGTTCATGCTATTTCCTCACAGTAATGTTAAAATAAGAAGTTATTACACATTAAATGAATGAAAATGTGCAATTTTCTTATAACCATTAGAAGTATATACAGTTGTATTAATAAAAAGCAGTTAACGTCTTGTTTTATAGTATAGCAATAGAACGGTGAACCCTGTTTTAGCATGTGTTTTTAATGGTGTTTACATAAATCGATGGTGCTTATTACGAATCAAGAGAATGCCACTTCGAGTTTTTGAGAGTTTTCAGAAAAATGGCAGTGAACAAGCTTCTAAAAGTGATGGAGTAGCAATATTGACGTCTACATTTAGGTTTATGTGGTCTAAGTACTTTGGCATTAAAATTGATATATTTTTCTATTTTGAATTAAAAAGGGGAGTTTAATTTCTGAAATGACTGTTAAGAAAGACTTGAACCAATATGTCCCACGCTACCCGTAGGATAAAGAACTGTGTGGATGTAGATACTTGAATTTGATGAGCTACAGAAGACAAGCATACATCTTCAGTAAAAATATTATTGTGTATAACGCATATTCACAAATAAAATATACCATTTCTTGCAATATATACATTCGTATAATTTGTTACATATTTTGTTACTTTGAACAAAACCGGTCAACTTTCGTTGCAACATTTTTTTTCAAATTGTATTGTAGGCCAAGAAATACCTTAAATATTATCCTACAACTGACGGACACCATCAATAGAGAAAACATCTTTTACATTGTAGAAAATTAAGAGCAACAAAATTATTGATTTTGTATAGACGAAGAGATGTTGTAAAGAGGAGAAATATTATAGACAGTGATACTTACTAGTATCTTAAATACTATATAATGGCTAATTAAAGTTCTAATTTGCCAAGAATGGGTGCTAAAGCTGGAAAACAATAACACAATGTTTTTTTAAAAAAACAATCGAATTGTTGTATAAACAGCATTCACAAAATGCTGCCATGTAAATTTATGCTTCAACAGCTTTATCACTTTCAATCTCATTATCATTTACGTCAATATGATACCGGAACGACTTTGTCAAGTTGTTGTTGCAATTTTTGGATATGTGACATCTACAAAATACGTTACAAAACAGCTGATTTGCCGCGTATCAACATCTAGCCTTTGAACAAGATAAGATCGCTCTCTGCCAATCATCTGCAGAGCCTCTTGTAGTGGTAATAGAATTTCTGCTAACAATATCACTGGTAAAAATACTCTCGGTAGTTCATCCTGTAGCCGATCGTATTTAGTTAGATCAGGTGCATATAAGATTGTTTCTTATGTAAAAGTATATAAGGAAAACAAACGTGTCAGTATCGTCAGATATGACTATAGTATAATCAGCCTTTTTACTGGCAATATTTTGCATTATAATACCAACCTTCTGATGACTTGTTCTCGTGCTCTCTTACATCTCCCACCCATTACTAGCTTTTGTTTCTATGGAATATCAGGTTGATATGATATCTCCTACGATATTGAACTTTTTATATATATTTATAGTTTTCACGAATCATAGGAAAGCATTCTGAGCATCTAAAAACTTCCAAGGATTTCGATGTGACATCCCCAAAATTCGTAATAAGCACCATCAAGAAACGTTACCTGTTCCCAAACAAGCCTCAGGCCAAATCAGGATTAACTAAAACATACTAGCGAGAATATGTTATAATTATACTCAAAAACATAAAAAGTTTGTTTTTTGTCTTCATACAGTAAAAAACAAAATATTCGTGAAGAAGGATTAAGTGGTTGGAATAAGTTGTTCTCTGACCATATCCTGTAAGTAGTGTTTTACAAAACTTTTATTAAATGATAAATCATGTTAAATATGTCTTTTTGTGTTTTCCCATAGGTTTTTATTGCCTCTAAGCAGAGTCCTGCCTATACCTTTGGTGTGACTCATTCACCTTATGTTTACCTTGCTCCTGGAAAATCTCCTTGACTCAACGATCTTTGACTATTGCTGATCTTTGCACAGCTTTTACTGCCAGTTCTTAATGGAAGAACCCGAACTAAGAACCGAATATTTTAACTAAACACTATATCTTATACACAATAAACGAAACTATGTCTGTAACCAGTGGGTTATCTAAACTCTGTTGTTTTTTCTTCTGGAAGAATCTTGAGACAATAGTAAAGTACAGATCTTCTATTACAAAGACTACCCTTTGCTGCTCACACGAATGTCACATTCTTAGTACATTGTTTTTCGAATAACATTGAATAGCTAGGATCTGGAAATGAAACATTATAACTCATCTCTTTTTAAGGAGCCTTTTGTCATTTTAACTCCATATTTTTAACAAAAGAACTTTTATAGATTTTTAAAACTTTTTTGTTTAAATTAACAGAATTCTAAGGTACATTTTCATTTTAACTTTTTTTTTTTCATCTAACATGTTCGCCACCAAGCTGTTTTCTTTAGGCTTTTTATTAATACTTGATATAGAGGTATTGTTCATTTATACAATAACATAGAATTAGAAAATGTATAGAAAAGTTGTAACTTCGTGTTTGTTTTTCTGTGACAGATAAATAGCTGCCTTTTAGATTAAAACTAATACAAGTGTTAGATATTAAATTCAACAATTGTACTTTAAATCATTTATCTAATATACTTGCATGTACTGTCTAAGGTCCAGATATTTAGGAATAGAAATTGATTATGAAATAACTTAGGTATAGTAGCCAGGCTTAGGAAAAATGCTTCATTTTGTATTGTGGTGTGGCGGATTTATTGATTTTAATATTAAAAGTCATCACTGTTTGATTCTTTATTACATAGAGGCTTAGAGATGATAGTTTATTTTTATAGTTTTTTGTATGTGCGAGTATTTCCATTGAATTATAAGCTCATCATTTTATCTTATGAAAACAAATTATCGTTAATTGGTATTAACACAGCAAAACAATTATGGTGGACAAATTTTGGCTAAAGAACGCAATATACGGGACTTTTTTCTGTGATAGTTAGGTGATGGTTTGCTCGTATTTTGAAACATTGCTACAACTTTAACATTTAAGAAAACTTAACTGATTAAATACCAAATGTAGGAGAAAAAAATGGAATTTAACCTGGGCCCTGCAAACTCCGTATTTTGCAGAAATAAATAAATGAATGGCTTTAGAGTTCTAAAATATGTGTATTAAGAAACTAAAAGTTTTCAAATTACCCGTATACTTTCAAACATATGTCGCAGTGTACTCATCTGTTAAACAAGAGCTTATTTTTTAGTAAACTGGCAAAAAATGATTTATAGTCTTAATGAAAATTATTTTGTGTAGAGAACATACCACAAGTTTCTTCAAAACATTGGGCTGTCGATTTTGTGTAATATGCACATTACACAATATAATTTTCATTACGCTTGTAAATCGATGTTTGGCAATTTAGTATTGTACTAGCAAAATGTGTTTCTGCACACAAGTAAGAGTTTATATATAAACTTCATTTATCTATGTATGTGTTTGTGTGTTTATTTGAAACAGTATTTCAAACAAACTATACACAGTTGTCAATGATAACATTTTCGAATCAAGTTAAGCAACTAATTAAATATTAAAAAGTTAGGAAAGACAGTGACTAGTTTACTCACGTTTGTTTCTTGTTGTTTTCATTTTAAAAGAAAATTCACCAGCGATGCATAGCAAAAACAAATCACTTATCTTTTAGCTAATTTTCTCAGAAATAACATCATAGAAGAGTCTGGAAAAGTTAACACTGACGAAATTAAATCAAATATTCTTTATTTCTATAAATGTATTTATTGCACGTTAAAATAAATGAAACAAAAACTATAAATATTTTGAATATTACAAGAAGAGACCCATTAATGAGGAATTTGCAAGAATTTTACTCAATTTTTGTTAATGTTTAGACATTTAAACTTAACTAGAACTAATCAAAGTGCATTTAGATATTTTTTTGTATAATATATGGCTTGTTATAACATACATACACAATTTTCACTGTGTGTCTAATTGACGTTCTAGTCAACCTATCCCAAACCGATATTTTGCTAAAAAATAACGTGTGTGTCGTGATAAAATTTGTATGACTAGGTAGCTGAAAGAATCCACTTACGAATACTATATTTCCTAAATTAACTTAAAGTATTTAATATAATGCTATAATACTTTTGTAGTAGAATATATTTAGCGACGTATATGAAAATATAAATGTTTATTTCTACATGCGACAGAAGCTTCCAATCACGAATAAACTGCAATAGCAGGTGACACGTGTTGAGAAGTGTTAGTGTTACCAACTCCAGCATTATGTCAACCTGTCCCTGTTGCCAACTAGCCCTCACATAATTATAATAAATGTTTGTTTACTTTGGGTGTTCACGTAAAACTACACTAGGTTTATCTGTGCTATTCACTCCTGAATTTGAATTGATTGGCTCGGTGAAACATAAGTGGTTAACAGAACCTACGGCTAACTCTTTATCCATCTATCGAATAATGAAAATTTACTATTATTTTTGCAAGACGCCCACGGTTCTAAATCACTGAGCTAGATTTTGTGATATTGAGAGGCGAACCAAGGATAGCTTCATATTCATAGTCCGGCATACTAAAACCTCAGTTATTTCCAGCCATTTATAACAAATATTACATGTATTAACAATGGTTTAATACGCGCCACTGAATTATAAAAATAAAATTTGTTTCAAGTGTTATTTTAATGATTATAGGTAATATTGTGCATACTGGTTTTTCGAAGCATCGAGGCCCGGCATGACCAGGTGGTTAAGGCACTCGACTCGTAATCTGAGTGTCGAGGGATCGAATCCTCGTCACATCAAACATGCTCTCCCTTTCAGCCATTGAGGTGTTATAATGTGACGATCAATCCAAATGTTTGTAAGTAAAAGAGTAACCCAAGAGTTGGCGGTGGATGGTGATGACCAGTTGCCTTCCCTTTAGTCTTACACTGCTAAACTGGGACAGCTAGCGCAGATAGCCCTCGAGCAGCTTTGTGCGAAATTCAAAACAAAACAAACCAATTCGAAACATTGAAAGTGACAAACGTGCGTTGAAATGGTATGACGGAAGATGCGAAACATAAAGAGCATCCTTTGGGGGGGGGCAAATGAACCCCTTTGCCCGTAAATAACTTAACGTGAATTTTATGACTCATCACCAAGTTACGTCCCTGATTTCCTTCACCAAATAAACAACAGCTGCTTGTTACAACTAGCTGACCAAGGCTGGGATTCTCTAAGCGAGAGTGATAAAGATGATGAAGATATGTAAGTAACATTGTTGTAGACTTATTCAAGTGCTGCGACAAAAAGTGATGAAAATTCAATTTGGAGAAAAACAACAAACACATCAGAAGAAATATCACATATATTTGCATCACGTGTACTAAAATAGACAAAATTAAAACTGTTTGTGTCCACGATTACGCACAGTTGCCAACATTTAATATGTACTAGTGATAGCCTGAAATTAGAAAGTACTCCTGAATAGTCAGAGCTATCTCAGAAACACTGGTTATTTCTGCCGTAGCTAAAACTGCAGTCTTACTAGCATCTAACTTGGGTAGCCTACCAATTTGTAATGACACATAATTATAGAATAAACCTGTTACACTTCCGACTTAACAATAAACAATAAAAAAGTAACTATGGAGTGCTGAGGTCAGCAAACAGAATCTTGTAGGATATACACCCGATACACACTTAACTTTATTTACTTACACTCATTAATAGATACAATTATGGCACCGTTAGAAAAGAAAGAAATAGACTTGATCTGCCATCTGTTCGTGTGGTAGAAGTTACTTTATTTTAAATACACCAGTCTCTGAGACATAAGACTCGAGTCTAAGAAGCAGCAACCTTAACAGTCATGTTGAATGTCTTGAAATGCATAAAATAATATTTTCGAATAAAAAAAGTCATTAACATGATCTGCTGCCACCTGAGTGTCAGATATTATTAGTTTAGGGACAACATGTAGGAGATTAATGACTACTCTCAAGGCTACGAATTGAATAATGTTAAAAATGTGTTACATAAAATTCTTATGCACAAGACTGCTTTCAACATCAACTATTAACTGTACGAAACCAATCATGTACATTAATAGTTATCACTGATGAAGGAGAAAGCACGGAAAGTAGGAATATATATCGTCTACACAGTCAATATACTAAATATTTTGTTTGTTTGTTTTGGAATTTTGCACAAAGCTACTCGAGGGCTATCCGTGCTAGCCGTCCCTAATTTAATAGTATAAGACTAGAGGGAGGGCAGCTAGTCATCACCACCCACCACCAACTCTTGGGCTACTTTTTTACCGACGAATAATGGGATTGACCATAGCATTATAACGCCCACACGGCTGGGAGGGCGAGCATGTTTAGCGCAACTCTGGCACAAACTCGCGACTCTCAGATTACGAAGCGCACGCTTTAACGCGCTAGGCCATGCCAGACCTACTAAATATTTTTAAAACGAAGTTTTTAATTAATAAAAAAAGCTATTTTTAATTTCCGTCTATAGGTGGACTCTGAAACTAGCTGTAAGCTAAGGAGTAAGATAAAAGTTTCCTAACATCGCCCAAAGCTACCCGAGAGCCATATGCTCTAACCGTTTTTAATATTAAAGTGGTATAACCGAGAGAAACCAGGAAATCAAAAAGACTCTCCGCCAACTCTTGCTCTAGTATTATCGTTCTAAATAGTGGAAATTGACAATTCCTTTCACAATAGACACGAGGTCACAAAGTGCTGAGCATCATTGTTTTATTTTGTTTTTTGTAGTAACGGGACACGAGCCATAATCAGGCTCACTAGTTTCTTGACCCAGTCTCGACCCAAAAAATAAATTATTCATTCAGTATGATGGGAATCTTAGCAGAACCACTTCTGAAAAGAGTTACATCTTAGTTATTGCTATTTCATAAAATTAACTAATCATAATCCTCAATAAATCAATTTTTCAACTTTAATAGTTTCGGTACACTTAATACTGTTTGTCACTCACTTTGAAACTTCATTACCAGCTTGATGATGTTAATTATCATCTAGCATCCTAATCTTGTCAACTTTAGATATCAAGTAACACTATAAATCTTCCTTCGATTTCCCATGAGTTAGTTTCTCCGCTGGTACAGCGGATTTATAACGCTAAAATCAGGGATTCGATTCCCCTCGGTGGACTTAGCAGATAGCCCATTGTGGCTTTGCTATAAGAAACACACACACATACACTCTCCGATGAGATGAATCAGAGGATATTATAAAACGACAATTAATAAGATTTTGGCCCATTGTATATGCAAATTTTCTTCAAACTTTATCACTTAAGGAAATCAACATTCTGTACATGATCATAATTTTTGTAAGACTGCCTGAACAATACATTAAAGATATACACTTATGTTTTAATAGTTTTATCCCACCTAGCTATCATTTAGTATAGCGATGATTAATCACTAAAGCTATTTTGAAGCATAATATTTCCATCTAAAAGGTTTTTTTAATGCTTCAAATTAGCATTGGTTCATTTCGTACAGCGATGATTAATCATTAAACTTTATACCTAGAAGGTTTTTTAAAATGTCTCAAATTAGCATTACTTCATTAAGTAAAGCAATGATTAATCACTAAAGTTATTTTGAAGCATAATATTTCCATCTAGAAGGATTTCAAAAGTGCCTCAAATTATCATTGGATCACACTTCTTTACTCTAGTAATTTTTTAGGGTAATTCAGACATGACATAGAGTTGTTCAGGTCTGAGTCAAGGATATAAATCTAACAAAGTTTTTTAACTTCCAGTTGTTCAAAATGTGTGATAGCTCTGATACATTTGTTGTTCCTATCTTCTAGTGCATCTGTACTGCAAATTAAATAAAGACTTACTTTGACTTGAATGAAATAATTAAATATTTTAATCCTATTTTATATATGCAGGATTTGGTCACTCCAGGAAACTATACTTCCATTTTTTGGATCGAATGCTAAGTTCAGGTATCCCAGATTTACTTACGGATTGTTTGCTAGCGTCTGGTACACAAGAAAGTTTCTTGAAATAGCTGTTACATCAGTGTTCAGAAAGAAATGAGTCGTTCTCTCAATACGATAGTAATATATCATGGTTCTTAAGACTAAATCACCCAGAGAGCAAACCCCAAGCAATAATACCTCCTTCATTTGCTAAGACTAATATAATAAGTTATCTTTCTGATATTCACACCATAAGTTTACATCTTACTTTCAGCATTCAAGCCTCAAAATACAATCCTTTAATAAATGCTCTGAAATAATATGCTTAGTGAAGAATCTCAAAATTGATTTTAGATTCGCTATGAAACTTGACACTTTACTTATTACATTATATGCTTCTATTAAAAATGTAGTTGTTTTTCAATATCATGCTAATTCTACTCAGACTATCTCGTGAAAAACAACAACACAAACGTGAATGTGTATAACACGGTGAGTAAAACCGGGAGTATATCTGAAAATATTTGCATGACATTATTCCTTTTAGTTTAGCAAAATATTATTACTTAAAATCATAAATCACATGTTTTATAAAACATAATGCTTTACATGAACAACTTTTAACACTTCACATTCGTTAAAACCAATTACAACTTGGATGTAAAGGATGGGTCTTGCTGTGACTGAAACTACTTCAAACTGGGCCTTAATCTCCCCTGTAATTCATGCACTAAATGTAAAAAGCTTTTTAAAGCTTGAATATTAAAGCACGTGTACCTAGTAAGCATAAATATGCAGAATCATCAATTATTGGTTCATCCCACCTTATCTCTCTCGACTAGAAGAAGCTAGTACTGCCCTTCAGTATATTTTATATATTTATATATGCTATTGGTTTAAACACCATCAATCATGTCTTATTAATTATGTATAAGCTGGAACTTGTGTCCATGCTTAAAACTTTCCCATCCGGTTTGGAACTGACCTGAATTACGTTTGTTTTTGGAAATTCGCACAAAGCTACTCGAGGGCTATCTGTGCTAGCCGTCCCTAATTTTGCAGTGTAAGAATAGAGGGAAGGCAGCTAGTTATCACCACCCACCGCCAACTCTTGGGCTACTCTTTTACCAACGAATAGTGGAAGTGACCGTCACATTATACAACCCCACGGCTGGGAAGGCGAGCATGTTTAGCGCGACGCGGGCGCGAACCCGCGACCCTCAGATTACGAGTGCACGCCTTAACGCGCTCGGCCATGCCAGGCCAAACCTGAATTACAAGAATTCTAAAAAGATATACTATGATGTGAATTTTTTTTTTACCATAACTTTCTGGTAAACTTTGAAAAATACATTTTATTTCACGTTAACTGTTTGTTTTTGTTTGTTTGTTTTTGGAATTTCGCACAAAGCTACTCGAGGGCTATCTGTGCTAGCCGTCCCTAATTTAGCAGTGTAAGACTAGAGGGAAGGCAGCTAGTCATCACCACCCACCGCCAACTCTTGGGCTACTCTTTTACAAACGAATAGTAGGATTGACCGTAACATTATACACCCCCACGGCTGAGAGGGCGAGCATGTTTAGCGCGACTCGGGCGCGAACCCGCGACCCTCGGATTACGAGTGCACGCCTTAACGCGCTCGGCCATGCCAATTCACGTTAACTACACATACACGTATCAGTTACAAAATAACATTGTTTTATTTGTATTGCTTTTCTTAGAAGACATCAAATTAATTCCATTCATGGTATCTTACAGTAGGTTTAGCAGTAAATCTGAGGACTCAGACCGATAAAAACCAGTCTACGAATATACATTGTGTAGCTTTGTGCTAAACAACAAGCAAACCGTTTATAGGGTCTTATTTCATGGCTTATTAGCATAGTTGTCTTATATTATTAATATATAACGATGTATTTTCACTATATTAGTTATTAACTCTCCCTTTTTAAGGGGCCGAATTTTTATCTGCAAACTAGACATTAAGCCCGATCTACCTTATTTTTACATACCATATAGCTAAATATAAAATTTACAAGTACATTTTAATGTGTGGTAATATTAATATAGTGTTATTTATAAAATGTATACCAGTAGTATATTGATAAATTTGCGGACTTAAAACACTAAAATCCGGGGTCAATTCACCGTTGTGGACAAGAAGAATAGTTGAATGTGGTTTTGCTCTAAAATAAACATTTATAAAACAATAATAATTCCCCGCAGTGACACAACGATATATTTGCGGACTTACAACGCTAGAAATCGGGTGTTTATTCCCATGGAGGGCAGAACACAGTTTGCCTATTGTATAGCTTTGTGTTTAACTTCAAACAACGAATGATTATCTCCACTCACACACACATACATATGTAAATGTATACCATAAGCCTAGACTGTTTACATAACATCCAGTATACAATACTTTGTTATAGCTTAATAAAACTATGACTGTAGGTTTCAGTTCTCTCATTCTCTTCTGAACAGAGAATACTGAAGTCTACTGATAGGTGTCCCATTATACATGTTGTTGAAGTTTACAAAATAACTAGAAGGATTTCCTTCCTTGTTTGACATTTTCTTTAGTTTGAATTACTAGATGGCGTATCATAGAACCAATGTAAACATGTTTACAAGTACACGTAATTTTTTTACAACGTATTGCAACAATAGAATTTGAATCAATATTTTCACTTTAAAAAGACAATTAGTGCATAAGTGATATTTAGAAGTGGCGTACAGATAACGTGTCAAACCGAATTAAGGGAAGCATTTCAGTATTTATATAAAATTCAACAAGTTTGACGAACACCTTGCGATAAATACTTCAGTATTCCATGCTCTAAGAACAACAGAGCTTTGCGAATAAAGCACAGTTGTTGTTGTTGTTTTGAATTAAGCACAAAGCTACACAATGGGCTATCTGTGCTCTGCCCACCACGGGTATCGAAACCCGGATTTTAGCGTGTAAGTCCGCAGACATACCGCTGAGCCACTGGGGAGCAATAAAGCACACTTTATTTAATTACACATGTAGAACCAAACATAATTGATGTCTTTTTACCTTTTCCGATGCGCTTAAAATTGTAGGTGTTTTTGAACTTTATTAAAATTTAATTATAAATGAAACTGCTTCAATTTATTTTCAGTAATTAACAGAAACTGATGAAATGTTTTTGCTGTTTTTTGCCGTCGGTATGATGAAATGGATTGTGTTGCATTCTTTATTATACAACTATTTACTCTGCTAGCGCTGATCCAGATTCAAGAGATCAGTGACCTGGTTATCTCTTTCTCAATGCGCACCCTGCGGTGATATTGAGTCATTAGTCAGTTGAATCTGTTCTACATAAAGCTTTAATAAAAGAAACGTATACTCAGCTAAGAGAAGTACGAAGAAATGAAAATATATTTTTGACACTATAATACTGCATACAATGAAACTTACAGCCGTGTTCTACACCATTTAATTTTATAATATCAGTTTTACCTATGTCAATATCGTAGTAATTAAGTACTACGAGTCTGCCTGATAGATGCTATTTGTTATGTCATTGTTAGTAGTTCAATTCTCAGTACTGCTGCATCTAGCTCAAATATGCTCTATTGGTTTGAGTGTTGTCAAGTGCAAGCCTATCGAATGGTTTGTCAATGCTCTGGCTTCAATGGGTATTGAAACCCGGTTTATAGCGTCGGTTCAGAGTTGGGGATCTGCTTTATTTAAAAACCTAGAAAGTGTTATTTCTTTTTTTCGTTATGAGTGTATAAAAATTTAAAAAACTTGGATGAAGTATCTATGTTACTAACTGGTTAGAAAAAGTGTCGATGAAAACTTAGTGACTAATTAGTGAAGACTTGATGAGAGGGTAAGGGAAAAACTAGTAAATAATTCTAAAAAAAAATAATGTGGTTCGACACTTTCCTTTAAAAAAACACATCATTTTCACTTACCCTGTGCTAAGGCCCAGCATAGCCAGGTTGATAAGGCAGTCGACTCACAATCTGAGAGTCGAGGGTTCGAATTCCCGTCACACCAAACATGTTTACTCTTTCAGCCGTGGGAGCGTTATAATTTTACGGTCAATCCCATATTTGTCGGTAAAAGAGCAGTCCAATAGTTGGCGGTGAGTGGAGATGACTAACTGCCTTCCTTCTAGTCTTACACTGCTAAATTAGAGAGAGCTAACGCAGATAGCCATCGCGCAGCTTTGCGTGAAATTTCAAACAAAATCCTGTGCTAATGGCAAAAATAGCATGTTTTCGCTCATCGTGTATTTAACTTAGAATAATTGAGAAACGTAAATAATATTTTAATGAAAGAACTCCTAAAGAGCTTTTTCACAAACTGAATATGTACAAATCGTTTTCTTTATGGTTAAGCACAAAGCTGCACACTGAGTTTTCTATGCTCTGCCTTATCAATATAAATCAAACATGTCGATATTTTACGGAAGGAGGAGGCAAAAGATGCCATCACATCATATTAAATATTAGTCTGTTCATAATACTAAAAATAAAACTTCAAGCTAGATTTAATTTTAATTTACTTTTAACGTTAATATTATTATTAGTCGCATGATTTATTCTCTACCATCATTGTTACGTAATATAACACGATTAAATTTTCTATAGTTTACATAAAATGCCCCCCAGTGGCTCAGCGGTATGTCTGCGGACTTACACGCTATAATCCGGTTTTCGATACCCGTTGTGGGTAGAGCACAGATAGCCCATTGTGTAGATTTGTGCTTAATAAAAAACAACAACATAAAATACATTATCTGTTTAATCTTCTACTTGATTAATCTATGTTATTGGTATTTTTTGGTGGTTTATTTGATTTAGCGCATTATAGGCTATCAACTTTCTGCCCACCACAGGGAATCATCTCTCGGATTTTAGTGTTGTAACTCCGTAAACTTCCTACTAACCAACTAAGGATCTAAAAACTCAGGATTTCCAAATTAGTTGGTTTGTAAATTTATCTTTATTTCTATACACGTAAAGGGATTGATTATATGTGATGTTGTAAAAGCACTTACGCCATCTGTGTTCTATGTATAATTAGGTTTCTCATAAATATCTCATCTTTGTGAGTTTCTTTGTGTACGTTAATGCAAAATTTTATTTATTATGTTATTTTAAAATGTACGTGTGTATAAAATATTATTTATTTGTTCTGTATATTTGGAATTTAGCACAAAGCTACACAATGGCTTATCTGTGCTCCACCCACCACGTGTATGAAAAGAAACCCAGTTTGCAGCAGTAAGTCCTCAGATCATACCGCTGTATTACTGGTGACATCTGTATTGTACAAAGATAGATTTATTGCAATTTAAGACTGAACATAGCCCCCCAGTGGCTCAGCGGTATGTCTGCGGCCTTACACGCTAAAATCCGGGTTTCGATACCCGTGGTGGGCAGAGCACAGATAGCCCATTGTGTAGCTTTGTGCTTAATTCAAAAACAACAACGACTGAAAATAATTATAACAGTTTAACCGTTACAACACATTCTCTTGCCTACTGGTTATCATTTGGAGCACATATCACTGATCCGTAATCACAAGAAGAAAAATAAACTATGGAATATAGAGACGTATATATAAGCAGAGAAAGATAAAAGTAAAGCGAGATATTTTTGAAACGTCTTCTGCAATCGTAAAATGTATTAGTTTATTTAAGATAATAATGTCATAGTAGTATACATTTAATTATGATTCCGTTGCATACTGAAGAGCATTTTTTGTCGTTGTTGAGATTTTGTTGTAACAGCTGATTGCTCGATCAATTTTTAATCAGAAATTCATTCAGCTTCAATTTACATTATTTTGCTCGTTTAAGAAGATTGTTTTGAGTTTCATAGTTTTATTTATTGGTGTGTATTATTCTGTTTCTTAGATATTAAAAAGATTGTCTTGGCTTGCGCTTAGGTTCGAAGTGCCAGAGAGCATGTGATCCGACTGATGTGTCTCACTCCCAATGACACATGTAATTTTGCATGCATTTTAAAATAATTAATGCATCCTTAAACAGACAGCGTTGTTTACAAGTTATACATAATTAAATGATTTTATAGGTTTTATTTTTGCTTAATTATTCGTGTAGTCTATGGACGATAGATTCAATTTGCGTAGTGGCTTAAACTTAATCTTGTATTGAATTTTTTTCATCTCCCTGTTTCGTTTGGCAGGATGAGTTTGCCAATGCAGTTCGTTATGTCATATATGGAAGGTATTATTACCAGGTTCAAAAGTTAGAGTAAAGCAAGGGTTGTTTTAAAGAGGTGAACATTGTCCTTTGACTCGTGACCAGAAGGACAGCAAATGCATAAGTATAAACTAAATTTAAAACTAGGCGTAGAAAATCGATGTTGTTTCCATCTGTAAAAAATTATCAGGTATAACTTGTATATATGACAGAAACAGATATAAACATAATAATTTCAGCCATTCATAAGCTTACCTGCGATTCGAACAACATGGACGTAGTTTGAAATGCATGTAAATATGTAGATTTGTGGTCTAGTTAACCTTAGTGATAATTTATCTATAGGCAAATATTTCTATAAATTCACCACATGCTGTATTCAGAAAGTCCTTTGTTTTCTTCGTTAACTTATTCATCGAGTAATTTCTGGGGCATCTCATATGTTTTCCCACATTATAATTTTGACTATGCAAATTTACTTGGCCAATCACATGATTTGAGAAAAAAAAAAAGTGATAACAAAGAACATCCTCATATTTCGAATGATGTATTTGCATTTAACACTGTTTTATTACGTATATATACAAAACATTTTTGATAACTCTTTACTGTAGCCTAGTGGTTAGGTCTCTAAACTTTTAAACTATTGTTTGTGTGTTTTAAATTTCGCGCATAGCTACTCGAGGGCTATCTGTGCTAACCGTCTCTAATTTAGCAGTGTAAGACTAGAGGGAAGGCAGCTAGTCATCACCACCCACCGCCAACTCTTGGGCTACTCTTTTACCAACGAATAGTGGGATTGACCGTCACATTATACACCTCCACGGCTGGGAGAGCGAGCATGTTTAGCGCTAAGCGGGCGCGAACCTGCGACTCTCGGATTACGAGTTGCACGCCTTACGCGCTCGGCCATGCCAGGCCCGATCCCAAGCTAGTTGAGATTAAGGATGTAATGGTAAAATATTTATAATAATATTTTTTATAAAAAGGTGTTGTATCTTTACACCAACGTTTACTTTTTTTTTACGCTTCATATTCCCGATTTTACTGTGTTATACATACAATGGACGTAATATGTACTAAGCAATTTGAGTTATTTGACTTTTTTTTCACATTATCTTCTCCCCCATCTAACATCTCTGAATTCAAAGATTTAATCTCCGCGATGGACAGAATGCAGGTAGTCAATCCATTTGCGCTTAAAAACCAAGCGTTTTTTAATTTAAAATTTTATTCTTTCTTTTGCAGGGATTGTTGTTATTTTTTCCTAAATTAGTCGTCAGCGTCAATTCTTCTACTTGTGTTTTAATATTTTTGAGTAAATTTCATTCTTAATTTTTTTGCGCCTATCCTTGTGTACATTTTATTTAATTTTCAGTTTACATTGATTTCACCGGTCCAATTCAGAAAATGGTCCAACTCTATCTTACTTTAAGCAATTACAGTTTTTCTAAACTTTTGCTAACCAACCACACATACACACACTTCAAGAGAAGGATAAAACTGCCCACCTGATTTTAAATTAACTTTTAAAAAGTTTAAATTTCCTTGTTTTTTAACAGTTAATATATTTGAACTTACTCTAATCTTAAACCTATTTATATCATGGAAAGTCGCTAAGAAAAACTAAAGTCGATTCTGCGCTGTTAAACAGTCTTCGAGTAACGTGAGCAATAATATAAATAGTCGGATATTGATTAGCATTTAAGTTATGTAATGTATTGAATAGTTTTACAAAATGAATTTCAATGGTTTTTAAGTTTCCCACAACTGATTATACCATTATGGTATGGTAAGGTGGTCTTTCAGTTCTTATAAAGGTTTCATGCTTTCATCTCACAAACCATCTTTAAGATAAGACTCAAGCCAACAAACCTAAAGTTAATTTTACAGCAATCATGAATGGTGAACAATTTCCTGGTATTTCTGTTTTGAAGGTCTTGCAATTTTCTATCTATTTTCGAATGATTGATATACTTAGCTGTCCACAAGCCTCAATTGATACACTGTCTCACTCATTTGAATTCCATGTTGGTATTTAATAAAGAAATTAATGGCTAGTGCTCCAGTACAAGTGATAGTTTGTGCTTTGTAAGCATATTTTCGGCATGAACTTGCCCTTCATATATCCAGCAAATTTATTTTTTGTATCAAAAGACTATATATAGCTGATCTGAAAATCAATCCAAAGTAATATGCCTTCATTCAAACATAATATGAGATATTTCGCAATATCTTACTACAAGCATTTTGTGGCTTAATTTTACTCATTGAATACTCCACTATCGTAGATGACAAGAAAATACTCTTTGGAACTTTGAGAAGAATAAAAGCCGTTTCAATGACTGATTAACTTTCAATATTATGGAGGCATAACAACTTGGAGAATTACATTTATATATAGTTACACAGTTACCATCCACCAAAAACAAAGAAGGCATCATGGGAATACAGATGATGCGTTACTAACTTATAAAGACATGTCCAGTTATACAATGTAAAAATATTTTTCCAAAACTGTGTAAGTAGAATATCATGGTAACAGTACAGCTCAGTCAGATCTATCAGTTATTAGAAATGGAATGGCGTCAGATGAAATCGCTTTTGGAATAGTAGAATAACAAACAAGATATTGTTTGGTTGCTAATACGGAAGAAGAATAGAAAGTAGTAAAAGTATGTTAATGACAAAACTGTGTTAAGTTAAAATGACTTGAAGATTTTGAACATCCTTACAGACTATCCACAAGGAATAAAATTATTAAAATCAGTATGAATGAAATAAATCAACTACCTGCATGTTTATGTCAAGGCCAAGAGAACTGACGAAAAGCACTCTGGCCTAAAATATAAATTGAATCATTAGTAAACTAATAATAAATTAAGAGAACAAACGATGGAAAACAATGAAAGAAATTTATGTCATAAACTTTTCATGTCCGAATTCTTGGATACAGATATTCATTCCCCTCACAAAAGTTACGAAAATAGACTGCCAGCAGGTGCTCTTAGTATTAGAGTTGTATTGAAAGTTGTTGAAAGAAGTTAAAGCGTAAATTAAATGTATGGATTTATTCCATTTAATTACTTAAATTTAAATATACAAGAACTGAAGTTAAGTGACCAGAATATATTTATTTTGATTTCAAAAGAAAATAGAGTTAAATTAGGTTTATAATAAGCATAAGAGGCTTACTGAGATTATAGTTTTGAATAAACCTGTTTTTATTTATAGTAAGTGAATGTGTTTTATTTTAATTTAATAAAGTAGCGTAGAAAATGAAGGAGATAATTAGACCTATGTGTTAACACAGCAATACGTGCGATTTATAATTTTTAACATCATCAAGAGATGTTACATGTACACATGTCTCAAGTTGTTTTTGAATTAAGCACAAAGCTACACAATGGGCTATCTGTGCTCTGCCCACCACGGGTATCGAAACCCGGATTTTAGCGTGTAAGTCCGCAGACATACCGCTGAGCCACTGGGGGGCCACATGTCTCAAAAATAATTATCAAGTAAAAATGATGTCTTGTTTCATAATTAAAAGCTTTGTATAACAATAATCACTGCTGTTAGCGATTATTAATTTAGTTTTGAAATAAACAAGCTCATATAAAAGATATAAGACTAATTTTTGTTATATTTATGTTTTTTAGTGACTCAGCAGTAAGATACAGCGTAACTAGACCATTTTGTAACTTTGCGCTTAAAATAAAAACAAATAAATAGTTACATTTTTTTACACTGAATAAAGTTCTTGAAAAAAAAAAGTTATGTATTTAGGGGAAAGCCATGCGCCTAAATGATGCTCATCGGAATTTCTATTGCAGTTCTGCAAACTGAAGCTAAAATATTAAAATATTTAACAATTAACTATAAATGTAGCGTTATCTGAAAGAATTTCACCATCATTGCATAACTTACTGCATAATTCACTATTGCAAAAGTTTAAAGTAGAGTTTTTTTTTTTCATTTAAGCTGGTAGTTTCAGTTGTTCATTGTTAAGAACATTAAATTTATTTAAGTTTTAATATACTTAATAGAGAACATGCTTAAACAATTACCCTGAAGGTTGTTTGAATAATAATATTCATAATACAAGTTTGAATTAACAGCATGTTTTAACATTTATTTAAAGAGTTTTCTAAAATTATGTAACGACCCCTTTTTATATTTTGTGTTCAGTGTGTCAGTCTCTTGATTGTGACTCAGTATAGTTCCTGACTGAGTGTTGTGCCTTATCTTGCAGTAACGATGAAAGGTGTGAGAGACGTATAATTATTGTAAACTTGTAAAAAAGTAGTGTAAGCATATTTGTTCAAAAGTTTCGCAACAAATATTCATCAAGACAACAAATTGCATTTCCGTAGAAGTCTGTACGTAACTTTGTGTAAGTGTTTTTTGAATAACTTTCAATTTAAGTATTATGCTAATTAAAATTAAATTAACAAATGCATTATAACTATGATTTAGACGTTATTATAATTGTCACTGGTGTGTAGTAATGACACCGCAATCCTGAAGTGAAAATACGATTGTTGGCAAAAGTAGTGGTACTAGTGTTATTATAATCAACGCCCAAAATTATATTTGTAGTTCACTTTTGTTTTTTTAAAAATTGTAGTATATAGTTGATATTATGATTAAACTAAAGAGGAAAAGAAACTATATTCTCGAGGTTATTTACATTAGCGATAACATTAACAGTGTTATGGGTATCAATATTTAAAATACAGAACAACGTTTCGACCTTAAGTCATCTTCGGGTTAACAAAAATGACAAACACCAGCCATATTGAGAATACGTATTTACTTCAAGTAGGCTTCTCATCATCACGAATTAACAGCGTTAGTAATATTACTATTAGTATTGCTATATATTCAGATTTAAATATAAACTGATAAAAGTGATAAACTAAGACATTGGTATTTATTCTCTCATAGTCAGTCAGATTCATGGAGTTGTACTTCTAGGCCTGACAAGTAACACACTGTAGTGTAGGCTTGCATTGACTTTTCAATATTATTATTAGGACTAGGTTTAATTTTTTTTTTTTAACTTTCATAATCTCTGACAAGCATTACTTGAATAGCTGTCATTTTCCTAATACGAATGGCAAAAAAACAACTAAGATTTTAAGATGTTCTGAGAGTAATAGAAATTTCATATTGGATTTGGAATTACATGGCAACGTAAGTTAGCCAAAATATTTAATTTTTTTTATAAGTATTTTAAACAAATTTAATTCTTGTACTTGCTGATTATGTATTTATATTCATAAAAAATTATTAAAACAACTTGCAATAAAATCTTTTTACAACAGAAATTTAGTGGTGTTTTTGAGATTTTTTTTTAACATTTATCTGTAAGGTAGGAAGCAAAGTAAGACATAAGATAATTATTAGTCAAGATATTCTAATCCTTACAGATTAATTTGTCAAAAATGCCTTTGGAGTTTTTATTTGGCCATCGCAAAACACCGGAGGAAATGCTCCGCCAAAATCAAAGAGCCTTAAATAAAGCTATGAGAGATTTAGACAGAGAAAGAACAAAAATGGAACAACAAGAAAAGAAGCTGATTGCTGATATTAAAAAAATGGCAAAAGATGGTCAGATGGTAGGTCAGTTTTAAGAGTTTTGTTTATACCTACAACCATTCTCATAATTTATTTATAAACGAAACAACTTTGGATGTGCCAAAGGGAAATTTTGCCTTTGTAACCTGTTAACTATTCTTCAGGAGACTGTTATTTGGATGAGAGAAAGGATGTATAATTGGTGAACTTGGATTGTTTGAAAGTTTTTGATAATATACCATACCGAATATTAGCTAATAATGTTAGAAAATTGAATATTAGGAGATTGTGGAAAGATTAATTAATTGGATGAGATAAAACAAAAGTGGGTATTAAGGGACTTCAACTGAAATGGACCATAATTACTAATTTAGTCACCTCAAAGTGTCAGTGCTTGAGCTTTTAAGGTATTGGTAGGGGCATAATTAATAAATTACTTAAGTTTCCTCATATCACTTGACTCTTAAGTATGTTTAGCTCCATTGAGAATGTTGAGATACTACAGAATGACTTGTATAAATTCAAAAGTTGGAGAAATTATAATAAACACAAGTTATGGCATTTAGATTGTTATAATTTGATTGTACATCTAATATTGATGGAAATCCACTGAATAATACAACTGATTAAAAGAATTTTGCATATTATAATATAAATCTCACAAGCTCTTTTAACTTAAGTATTTCTCATTGAATGCTAATGTTCAAAGTACTGCTAATATCACCTTTCGGTAAAGAAAAATAAGATATTTCAAAACATATGTCTCACAGCTGTTGCTAATACTTAACTGCTAGGGTTTTTCTTTGCCCATCTAAGCATTCATATTTGTTCTCACTTGCTCCAATCTTATATACCCCACTCAGTTACCCTTGGTGATATTTGTTTTCTGACACTCTCCATTTTGGTAACCAGTGATTATTGTATTCCTTCAAGGTCTGTATAAGCTTAGCACCAATAATTTTTTGTGCAGTGAGCTTAACTGTGGATCCAGGAGCACTACAGGTTTTTGAGTCAGGATTAGTCTTTCATTTTAACCAATATTATTCACCAAACCTATAGTGTTTCCATCTTCCACAGAACCTTGTGATTTGGAACTTAGTTCTAGCTATCAGTGTTTGGTTGGCCTAGGGGTTGAGAGAGAGAGAGAGTTGTGCTAGTTCTTCTGAGGTTTTATTCCTGTCAGTCATTGAGCCTCAGAAAATTGGTGCCCAGACATTGATCTTTCCCATCTATATCAGTACCTAGATATTCAAATTTTCACAAGTTATCTATTCCTTAATCTAGGCTGATATTTTTTATTTTTATTGTAATATCCATGTTCATTGTAGTCAACTCCTGTCTACATATTGCCATAATGATAGTGTCACATCATTATCAGCATTTTTGCAGTTTTGGGCTTTTACCTTTCATCTCTTAAATAGCATTATGAGTTATGCTGTACCACACAATCTTTTTCTCATCATTTCCATTGCATTGCACTGTGCATGCACCACTCCATGGACAACTGATTTCTGTTGGCAGTATATTGTTAATTATTAGAACATCACATCCTAATTCTACTTTCAAAAACAACCAAGGCAGTCATAATCCTCTGGACTGAAACATATTTTTGATCCAATTCAATATGTCATCAATCTTTATTCTTCGTCTCTTCTCTTGCTCAACACTGTGGAATAGGAAGCGTAACTTACTTGCCTCTTTTTCTCCCAAAGCATAGATGGTTCTTTCTCTTCTTGAAATATGGTCATCACTTAAATCCCTCATGTCTTTAGGCACGAGAGGTCCTTTTAATGGTTTTTGTGTAACTTAGGGATCATAAACATTTATTCACTGTATTTCTCAGTTTCCTTAGTCTGAATAATTCTTCAGTTTAGAGAGATTAAGTTAGGGCACTATTAAGACATGGGTTTCTCTATTGTTACTTTGTCCAGTGTTCCATCTCTTCACGAATGCCTTGCTTCAGGGATTGTGTGTATATACCACCAGTCAGGAATTCTAGGATCTGTGGATGGACAAAAAGGCTTTCTTACACAATGTTTTAGTCCTTACTTTTGAAAAGGCAATAACTCATGGTCTGGGTTTATTACGGAGAAAATCATCAGGCTTCACTCTGCATTTATCATTGTAGAGGTACTTGGTTCAGGGTTTTTTGTTTTTAAAACTGTTTAATTTATTATGCTATAAATCTTTTTACAATTTTTTTCATTGACCTACCTATCTATTAAGTTGTTTGTTCCAATTTTTTAACATCCCTCAGTGCTGTGTGAATAAAGTTTATTTCAAACTGCCTCAAGGCTTTCTGAGGTGTTTCTTGCTGCCTAGTCTGCTTAAATATATCTCATTTATAGTATATAATTCACTCTTATACTGAAAACAAATCTCCAAACAACCCCCTCCCCACATGGTACTCTTAAAATATCCTTGTTAATCTTTCATAGATACTGCTTATTAAATCATTAAATAAGGCCTGAGGGAATACTCAGAGAAGTGCTTTTCAACTATTACTATTCTTTAGCTCTTTATATTTACATATTTGCTCTTGTTTGTGTAGAAAAAAAAAAGGGGGGGGATCAAACATTGTACCAGTAATGAAACTATTCTGTGTTAGTACCTGGCAATTTTAGTTATAGTTTTCAAGTTCTTTCTATTACAAACAACATTTATAAGAATACATGATGAAGAAGTTTTCCATAATGTACATCTTTTGATAATCTTTCTGCCTCTCTTCAGTAAATCCAGCACTCTCCTCAGTCTTTTCTAAAGAAATATTTACCTTTATCATTTTGTCTTGATTGCTGGTCCTAACCTATTTACCTGCAATAGCACAGTCTTCCACAGAGTTGCCTCAACCCTATCTTCATATAAGCAAAATTACGAACTGTGAAGTTCTATGTATTTGAGTTCCTGAAAATCATGATGAAGCCCACAGTTCTTAAACATAACCTAATTCTGGTACTTTTTGCATCCTATACCCCCCCCTCAATATTTGAACTGTCTTTATAGGTTTGAGCAAAATGTTTTTAAATGTCTACTAAAAGATGAGAATCTTGCAAAGTTATATTTTAACAAATGAAATTTTGTTGTTTACCCAACATAGTATCACTAGGGAAAACCATACTGCCTTACTATCTTTTAACTGCTTGTGTATTTTGTGGATTTGCTGCATTTGGATTTTCAGGAAACACTTGACAAAGTGCCACATAAAAAGCATGTTAAACTTTTATCTGTATAGGTATGGAAGGTAAGGTGGCTAATTAAATATAAAAGGCTATGTGGGGAAAAAAGCAAGAGGGTTGTTTTAAATGGAGTTTAGTCAAACTAGATTATCACAAGTGATTTGTTTTTGAGCTTGTTTAAGGAACTTTTGGTTTTTTTATTCACGTCAATGACATTAATGAAGCTGTGATAAAGAAATTATAATTGATGGTGATATTAAGGTCTTGAGTGTTATTGGCTCTGAGGAGGGTGCTGCCATTTTGCATTACAAAAGTATTGAGATCACTAGGTAAGTTAAATGGCAGAGGATGCTTAAGTATAATTAATGTAAGCTGTTATAATTTCATTATAACATTAACAGAGAGTTTAAGGGTAAACTTCAAAAAAATTTGAAGGGTAAGGAGTTTTGTTTATCATCAGTTTCATTTAGGGAATAGTATGACCTAAATAGATTAACAGATTACCTCTTTAACTTTTTTTCTTTTTTTTTGCACTGAAGGTATAGAAAATTTAATATAAAACCTTTTTGTTTTTATTGATTTTTTTTCTTTTGATATTTGACACATTGATTTCTACAACCAACAATTAAGTGTTCTATAGCGATCAAGTGTCACTTTCTTACTTGGGGTTTATTGGTGTTTATTGACAAAAAGTCAAAATCAACTTATTTGTGGTCAAAAAAAGGAACGAGTGTGCAATTTGAAGGAATGAAATCAAAATTGGTGGCCAAACTGTTTGCTACACTTATGGCATTGATATGAATATTTGCTAAAAAATTCATATTAGCACTAAGTGTAACTACAAGTTTAGCTGGTAATTCTGGTTTTGTTTCTTTAGGTTGTGTGCTCAGTCATCTTTTTTGCAAACATAAGGTGCTTTTGATTATATTTGAACTAATGTGACTAAAAATAATAAATTAACTCTTGCAGACTTTAAGAACAAAGTAATAATTCTCAAAAAGTGTGGATTCCTGTACGTGGTGAGGGGACCTCCCAGGGAAGGTTCTGTTCTATCTGGTTACCTTTTCTGGGATCTGAACATCCACCCACGTGTTTGCCATGCATGGTGACCCATGAAGGACACGAGAGGATCCTGGTGGTTCAGGGGTCCAACCCTAACACACCACTTTACCCTTGAATTCCTGCTGGCCCTGGAATTTCTACACATTGGCTCACACCCTGTTCTCACTGATATTCAAAACCGACTTTCCCATTTCTCATTAACTGCTACTTCTATCCAGATTTTCTGTATACCAGGCCATGTTGGTATTTGCAGGAATGAGCTTGCAGACACTGCAGCTAAATCTCTGCTCAGGCACCATCACCACTGTGCCTATTCTGCACATGGACTATGGTCCTGTATTCAAGGCTTGGCTCCATGCCAGCTGGCAGTCCACTTGGAGTAAGCAATGCGACAACAAGCTTTTTAAAAAAAAAAACCTATATTGGGCTTTGGCCATCAAGCTTCCATAAGGTTTGGAAGGAGGAAGTTCTAACTAGACTGTGCATTGGTCACAGTTTTTTAACTCGTTTTTTTCTTTTATCTGGAACTTTTGCACCAGTGTGTGTAGTTTTTGTAACACTCAAATCACTGTAAGCCACATTTTACTTTCGTGCTATTGTTATGACTCAACAACGGCACTATTTTAAACATGTTCTGTCTCAGGGTTTGTCTGTAACATTGGACAGTGTTATTGGTGATGGTGACACTGTCCACCTTGATAAAGTTTTTAGTTTTTTAATGGCCATTAATCTTTTTAATCTCATTTAAGTGTTGAATATTTATTCATTACATCTTTTTAATTGTGGTTCTCTTAAAGTTTCAATCTCTCTAGTTCAATTTGACATTGGAAAATTGTCAGAACATTAAATAACTCAACACCAGGACTGGAAAGGCTAACTTCAGGTGAGTAACGCTGCTGTTTGAACTACCTCTTAGTCATCCTGGCAAATTGTTATTCCAATTTTGCTGCATGTCTTTTAAACTATTATTACTTTACCCTTTGGTATTGGTCATAATGACACATAACCTGGAACCAGGACTGGAAAGACCAACTTCAGGTGATTGACGGTGGTGTTGGTACTTGCCTGTTAGTCTTCCTGATGTGTTATGTTCATTATCATTCTGCTACAGGAAGTCCTTTACAACTTTATAGACTGGATGTCAACATCAGTTTTATGCGATTTTCTGTTTATAATTGCTGTTTTGTTATAACCTTCATTTACTTTTTACACATTTTACTACATTTACTTTACTTTTACCTTATTACTGAACATTTGGCTACTCATTATTACAGTTTTTCTATGTGTCTTTTAAAACTTCTATTATTTTACATTTTGATAATGGTTGCTATGACACACAACCCAGAACCAGGACTGGAAAGGACAATTTCATGTGACTGATGGTGGTTCTTGAACTTATCTGTTAGTCTTCCTGGTGGGTTATGATCATTACCATTTTGCTAGAGAAAGTACTTTACGACTTCTTTTACTCTGCTTTCTCTCTCAACAGTGTAAACTGTGTCAACATTGGTTTTATGAATTTTCTGTTTTTCAATGATGTTTTGTTTTACCTTCATTTTCTTTTCTGTATTTTACTACATTAAATTTGTTTTTACCTTTTTACCGATGTTTGGGTCAGATAGCTTAGCTGCTTTGTGCCATAAAACATTAAATTAATCAATCAATCAATTATACTTTACAACTGTAAGTTCTGTCATAGAGGTCCAAAATTTTTCTTCCTTTGTTAAACAGAAGAGAAAAAATACTAAACAAAAACTATTGCTACTTGTATGAAACTACCCGTATATATATTGATAGAGGTAGTTCAAAGATGTTTGGAGCTAACACCCATCAGCATAGATGAAACTGATATGTATTAAAATATGTGTATTATTGGAGATTTTTCCCAATTATTGATGAGTTTTACATCGATTGTGAATTTGAAAATAGAAAATTATCATTGTTAAATAATAGGAATTGTAATATACTTTTAAGTTGCTAATAATTTTATATTTTAAAATGTTAAGTTATTAGTTTTTTGCACATATTATTTTGTAGTTTATGAATTATTCTCAAATGTTCTTCCCAGATTTTAACATAACACATTTCATGAACAAATTCTTTCTGAGTTATAGATTATCTTTCTTTGACATTTTCAGGATGCTGTGAAGATAATGGCTAAAGATTTAGTAAGAACAAGGCGTTATGTCAAAAAGTTTATTTTGATGCGAGCAAACATTCAAGCTGTGTCACTGAAAATCCAGACATTGCGTTCTCAAAATGCTATGGCCCAAGCTATGAAAGGAGTAACAAAGGCTATGCAAGCAATGAATAGACAGGTGAGAAACTGGTAAAATACAACTTTCTTTGAACATCTTTGCTACATCTGAAGAATTGTGCACGCACACACACACACACATCTCACAATGTGACTTAAAGAATAAAAATATACAATGACCATATCTTAGTGTTGAGTGATGAAATTGCTCAATAATTACGCTTCGTGTTAGGTTGCGTAAGTAGCTTAACTTTGACTCAAAATTTAACTTATTCGAGTAACTTAAACTGGGGGTGAGCACTTTTTTTATATATCATAATACTTAAGATTTACTTTGCATGAAGTGAAATCATTAAAGATGGAGCATCATACTGCTGGCATGATTTCCACAGATCCAAAAAAATATGGAAGTGTATGAATTTACTCTTCTGGGACTAGAAAGGTCCTTAATTTTCATTTTAACCATATGAAGCTTGGATCTATGAGAAACTTTAATCATGGTAACAACAAATGATTGACAAATAAACAATGTTTCAGACATTTATTGGCATCTCATCTGCATCGTGGAGTATCTATTAACAGTGGTTATATCAGTGAGTTAGTAAATAAAAATGAATTGGTTAATTATAATTGAGGTAAAAATATAATTTTTGAATCAAAACAAAAAACAGTTTGCTATAACATTAGAAACTTTGAGATTCATCATTTTCATGATTTTGTGTGGATCACTCAGTTGTGCATGTGTGTGATAATCCATGTAATATGACTTATTGTAGTTAATATTTGAATATTTATTTTTGATTTTGGAACTATTGTATATGAAATGCTTTTGTATTCTTTTTTTTTTGAGAATATAAAAAAAATTGAAATGTTGAGCATTGACAAGCTGGTTCTTGTCTTTTTTTTTTTCAAAATCTACATGTACCTTCTTAAAATTTTGCAGCTTTTCAGTAAACCTTACAAAGTATCAAATTTTTAATCTTTTAACATTTTTTAATTATTTGCTCATGCTTATTTTTATTTTCAAATACTGACCATCCAACATGAAAATAATTGTTTTAAAATTAAAAAAATTTTGATTCATCACAAGAAACGTCATATTTCACATGCAAAATCTCTGTAACCTCCCAATATTGTCCAGGTAATTATCAAATGTTTCACAGGAAAACATCTTTATTTTATGTTATTTTCACTATCGTATCTTTTGCGTGTGTTCAATTCCATCAACCTCATACCAAAAAATGCTCTTTTTCACTCTAGAAGTACTTGTATATATTATTGGCTTTTCAACTGTATCTGATTAACGTGGATCATGAGCACTCATTATTGTATCCAATAATATAAAACTGGCTTTTACAAAGTGACCTGTCTTAGCTGTGTTTCAGTGATCTTGTATTTTGTAAGACACGGTCACATTTTGGTTATAATACATTGTATATGCATATATATTATTTATAAATGAGTGCTTAAGTTTTAGTTATTTTCCATAAGATATGGAAAAGTAAATGAAGTGTAGGGAACCATTATCTCTTCTAGCAACAAACTGTACTTATCTGCCAGTTTCTTTATTTCTTAAGCCTTATCAAATTTTGCACATGGAAAATGTAAAAACAACATAATATTTGTTAGATTTTATATATGTTTTGAAATAACAAAATGTCATAAATTACTACATAAATACAGCAGAATTCCACTATCATTTATCAGGCATAGTATCTAAGCTGTACTTGGGTAAAAACAAATAAGATTGTTCAAGCTCATTAATGTCTTACCACTTTGAATCCACCACAAAAAGAAAGTTTGTAGCATTAATACATCATGAAGGCTTGAAGAACCTTGTGGGGAATATTCTAAACTTTTGATTGGTTATTCAAATGCTGTAGAAAGAAGTAGGTGTTCTTGTTACCAAAAATACTGTAATTTGCAGTAAACCTCACTAAACTCCTGTGAGGTTTTTTAAAGTGCTATTGTACGTGTTAATTTTATGAAGGCTATAGAGGTTAATATCTGCACTTTGTAGTAGTTTGAACATCCACTTAATACATTCTTAGTAATAATCATAAACCAAAACGTCTTTTGAGGCAGCTTCAGATGAAGTTCATCTTTCCTGGAGAAAGTTAATAATTTTCCTCTGTTTCAGTTGGCAACTGAACATCTTAAATTTGATCACTCCTCTGGGTTGTCCAGAGTGAATGTTGCACCAAACATTTCCTGCCAAACTGCACAAAATATTCTTTTCATGATTTAATGATGCTAAACAAAGCTTCTAATTGCACACAAGTACCACTCTGTCATTTAAAGTTTGAAGCTGTAGTATTGAAAATAAGTCCAACAATAGGTTTCTGTTTTCCAATGGAAGGTGAAAATATGGCTTATATTAGCCTGGGTTATACTAGTTTCATCTGGAATCTCTTAAAAGACAAAGAATCTTTCTTTGCAATTTAAGATTCTTGCTGTAATAACTTCTAGCCCTACTTTATCTCCTGCAACAATTTTTGCATTTGAGTGAAATGTTGCACACTTTGGTGTAATAAATGAAATTTTCATGGCAATGATACATTTTTATTCAAATGTTTTTTTGCTGCACTTGTACTCAGTTTGGGAAGTTATGCTATCTACATCAGTCCTGTTATAAAGCAATTAGAATCATGAATGCTGTTTTTTTGATTTGCAGGTAAATTTAAGCAATTTGTCATTGTTGAAATATTTGGATTCCTAAATGGATAGCTTGAAATGTTTAAAGTAACAGTTTTCAAAAACCTAGCACCAGGGTAAGATGAGCATTTAAATTATCTTCAGACTATACATGGGCGTTGTCTGTGGAACTTTCTGCCTTGGGCTTTGAGTTTTCTGAATTGATTCATACAGTTGTTGCAAGACTTTCCCTTATTTTATATTCAGACCCTTTTTTTTTTTTTTTTTACCAAATAAGGATTCTCTCATCTTATTTTCTTTTTCTTGCTACATGCATTGTCCACTGATTTTGTAAAGTTTTCAAAAAATCAACTTTTTTTTCTGTTTCTGATTTCAGAATTGGGCAATTTCAATGTTCTTTTAGCATTTTGGCATGCAACAAAAAAGTAATTTTGTAGTTCTTCAAAAAAGAACTTTTTTTTCCTTTGCTGTATTTATTATACACACTTTTTCTTCTGCAGTATCTTATTATCATCAAACTCCAAAAATTTTAGCTTCGACTTTGTCTTTTCATTTAGTACGTATTTCTACTTTATTCCATTGGTTTTAAATTTCAAGTACAATTTTGTTTGCAACTGCACTGTTAAAGTTGACCTGTTTTTTATGCTGCATTAGTCCATCATTTAATTAGAATAGCCATAGGACATCTTCCTTTGTAGAAATCCTAGAAGCTAAGAGTTTAGTTGCAGGTTCTTCTAATCATATTTCTTGATCTCTCCTCAGAACAGGCTGACTTATTGTTTATCAAACAATATAAATAAACAAAATTCAGTGAATATTATGGTAGTGAATTCAAATTGTATACATAATTTAAAAATTACACTGAAACATCTGTATTGCACATTTAAAAATCCAAGGAACTTCCCATAATCATTTCAGTAAAATGACAATGATGATAATTTCAAAGTTTTACATTTCAATAGATTTTTGAACATCCAAAAACTTCTGATGCTGGTAGCAGAGCCTTTGCTTCTTAAATTTGACTGAAAGCCTGAAAAACATGCTGACCTTTTGTAATTTCCATATATTTGGACCACTCCCATGGATATCATCCTGTTTCCATGACTTTGAATTTGACTGTTTGGTATTACAAAAGAAGTACCATAAATCCTCGTGTATAAGCCGCCACCATGAAAAGGCCGCATCCCAAACTTTGAAGGTTGTTTTTTGGGTTACAGGTATACAGCATATATAAGCTGCACCCGCCATGCCACACTAATTTTATCCATCCCCACATACGTTTTTCCATTCATTTAACACATTTAATTTAAACTAGTCATGTGCGTCATTGTTGAATAAATTATTTTTAGCATTTGCACATTCTAAAAGGTACCTTAACCCCGGATGTAGTGAGAAGTTTACAGATATAATTTTTAGACTGCGTGTATAAGCCGCACCCCAAACTTTTGAACAAAATTTTAGGTTCACAGGTGCGGCTTATACACGAGGATTTACGGTAACTTTTAATGGGAGAATTAAAGATTTGTTCTGAAAATTGTTGATGAACAGGAATATAGTGGAAATTTAAGTGTGTGCACACTCAGTTTACTGTTTTAATACAATGAAATTTTAATGTTTTACTTAGGTTGAACTAATAATTTACATGCATTTTAATTTCATTTAATAACAAGATTCATCATCCATTACATATATAAAGTATTTTTTGTGTGAAGGATAAAAATTTAAAGCCTTACATATTTATAAGACTATATCAGACATTGAGTGATTGTTTTGTTACAGTTCCACCTCTTAATTTGTTTTATATTGGTATTTTACAGCATCACTTTTTTCTGTGATCTCAAATTCCTCATGGTGATCATAGATTTCTTTTATTACTTTCAACAGCTGAACTTGCCACAGATTCAAAAGGTCATGCAAGAGTTTGAGAAACAATCAGAGATTATGGATATGAAAGAAGAGATGATGAATGATGCAATTGATGATGTTATGGGAGATGAAGAAGATGAAGAGGAAGGGTAAGAATGAGCTTCTTATATATTGTTTTCAACCATGTTTAAATGTGAAAAATAAAAAATTTAATATTAGTTTATTGAGCCTTTGCTAGGTGGTTGCGGCAGTAGGTAGTAGTTTGAAAGAGAGACAGTTCAAAAGTTTCCTTTTGGGTAAAGTAGGAAAAAGTTCATAAGGTTTGCATCTTCAGTTTCAGCTAAAAAATATCATTACATGTTAGTTTGTGTAGTACAACCATAAGGTTAAAACTATTGCAAAGAGGCTAACACAGATGCACTCTGAAAAAGTAAGTTTTATATTTATATAACCAAGGGTGAAATACCTTTTCGATTCAACTTTTTCTCAAAGTTTCTTTTTTGCATGTAATATATGCACATGTTGAAATGTGTTAGTAGGAGCAAGTTACATTTCTTACTAATAAATCAAATGATTTATTTTTAAAATAACAAAAATAATCATGTATAATGACAGTCTAGTACCTAAATAAATAAAATATTAACCCGTTCATTGGGCTAGGATGTATACTTCCCAATACTTACACCTACCTCACTCTGAGACTAGGATGTTTCCCATTGTTGGTACTGTTTACTCCTTCCTCTGGTGAGTTCATGTTTATCATCTTGACTGTCATCATTAGATGGAGAGCTAGCATCCTCTTTTCTTATTGTCTCTTTATCATCACACTTCAAACACCATTTGATTCACCTTCTGAGCTATGTGTACATCAAGCATATTTACATAGTGATCAGAGTTACCATTCACCACCCTTGCAAAATAGGCACAGCATGCAGTTGTACATTCTGCTTGGGTAATTTGTTGGTTACTGGAGAACATTGGAGGAAACTATGTATGAACATTATTTGAAATTGTGACTTGCAATAATACTAGAACCAACGAATTACTATCAATACTGGTACTTAAGCATCTCTAATAATGTAATTTAAACAGTTAGAAATTCAACTATTCTTCCCAGTGTTGTTGTTGTAGGAAGATATTTTTCTTTACATCAAACCAAATTCTTAATTACCAGTAATCCCATATGGTATGATAACTAGGGCAATGAATCATTTGAAATCAAGGCTTTCTATTGGTTATATTATCTTCATAATATGAATTTCAAAATTATAGAGAATATTTTGCATTACATTTTAGTTTTTTATGGGCTGTGGACAAAAACATCAGAAAAGATGGCTCAAGAACAAATCAAATTCTCACACTAGGTGAATTTAAAGCTGTTTTTAAATATTTCTTTATACAGTTAAGAACTTAACACTCGTACAGTATTATTTCTTTTATAATCTGTCCAGTGTGTTTGTATACCATGATAATTAAGTAGTTTAATTAAATTTTGAATGTAACTCACTAAAACATTTATGTGTGCAGCTTGACTTATCTCCATGCTAAGAGTTAATCATGCATGCACCTATGCAATGTGCAACTACTCACATACACATTTGTTATCTTCTAGCATGTGGGATTCTCCAGTTTTTCATATTTCACACTTGTTGATTTTCACAGTAAGATTTTTTTATCAACTGAGTAGTACAAACAAACTTGAAACTGCTACATCAAACATTTATAACTCTGAAAATTGAAGCTGAAATACCAGAAGAAGCATTCAATCAAAATTCTGAAGATGGGATGTGTGATAAGATATTATTCTCAAAATATAGTATACTTTTAACCAATACTAATACTACCCGTACTGATAGCCTGGTACCAGTAATGGTATCAACTGCAGACCCTGTGTTGGGATGCCAGTAAATACTTTACAACTCATTTTACTCCCATTCATAACTTGCAGAAATTTTGAATGACAGTAAGAAACATTTGTCCCAGTTTCATTGTAATGGGATGAGAGCACTGACAAATATGTTCCATCTGCAGTGAAAAGGTTAAATAGGGATAATTATCATGTTTGAAGCACATTTACAAGTGTTTGTAACCCAAACATTAAACTAGTATAATAGCATGATTGAGCAAAGGATTTAAGGAATTATGTTGATATGCATTGTATTTATTTATTTTGTTCTTTCCTTTAGTGAGGCCCTGGTGTCACAAGTGCTGGATGAATTAGGTTTACAACTTTCTGAAAAGTTAACTGGTCTTCCAACAGAGGCTGGATCACTTAATGTGTCTGCCCAGAAAAATAAACCATCTGCAGCACTAGCAGATGCAGATGCAGATCTTGAAGCACGTCTAGAGAACCTCAGAAGAGAATGAATACATTAGTCAAGACATGGTGATCAGTCCTGATGTGTTTTATTACATGGTTGGTTGCCTACACTACATTATACTTCAAAATGTTTCAGTGATATAAACATATTTGGTAATCAAAGGCTGTTGTATAGATAAATATGTATTAATTATAAGTTATAACAAAGGTGTATTTTTTAAATTGTGTTTTTTCACCTACTTTAGATTCTAATGTTGTTAAAAGTTACTGAGCATAAAAAACATTACTATTTGTTGATATGAAATATACATTTGTAACACTTTGAGTTGTTAAGCGTCTTGTTAGCCATTGATATTTGATTAATGCTTTCACTCAGTTGTTAGATTATCTGCATGGGCAGGATCTGGCCTCAGTCTTAGGCCCAAGAAATACAACAGCTTAATTATCACACAGTGTAGTTATAAAAATTGATTAATATAGATTTACTTCAAATAATTATTTACCATTTTCTTGCCACTACTTCAGAATTATTGCTTTATTTAGACACAGATATTCTCTAAGTACGTAGGGTCTGACATGTAATTTCTTGTGCTCAACCAGTTTAACCATGTAAGCTGAGAAATGTTTACATTTGCCTCTTTGTGTAGAATATACAAAGATGTTAATGTGATACGTAGAGATAATTTACCAAGTAAGCAATTTGATTTAGCTGATGGACTGCAAGTTTCCACCTTAAGGTATGAAATATGCTTAAATGTATGTGTTAACATAATAAATTTTGATGTTAAAGTTGTAAAAATGTTTTTAGATTATACATTAATATGCATTGAAATTATGTCAATTCAAATAGTTTTCCAGTTTATTATACTCCTTATTGAAAGTTAAAGTATTATTTTATAATTATATACATTTCTTTTTATTATTGTAAGTTTATAAACCATCAGTAACAGTAAATTATTTAACAAAGATTTAAGGATTTACTTCATATTTAACTCACACACTTGTGCAGATCAAAGGCATAAAAGTCCACTAAAATTACATCTCAGGACTTGTGTTTGTGATTGAATGGAATTGCTTTGATTTCAGCTTTTTTGGCATTTTTATGAGGAAAACAATAATGATATAATTAGAAAGTCATTAAATATTGACTTAACTTTCATCAGCATCAAAGCAGTTTTTATTTTGTGAATGGTACTAGGAGTGTAACTTCACTGACATACCATTTTTTTTCTTGAGTCTTTACTTTGCAGATGAGGGTCTTCCTAAGGTTATGGTTTCAGTGCTTGCTGTACAAATTTTTCCACTTCTATGGAGAACATATAAGGCCCCTTTTTATGTATATTTGGCTGTGCAACATTTAACAATATTACTATATGGATAGCATTCCTCAGTAATGGTCGTGATATAATCATTCAACCACAAGTTTTTACATGTTACAATTACTTTGTAGATTGGAAAGTTGTCATGAACCCAATGTATGTGCTAAATGTAGCGTCACAACGTGCATATGTAGCAGCACACCGATAAATTAATATATACAAATCTCTAACATGCAATTAACCTCTTCACGTACATGGATGTCATAAAATATATAACGTTTCAGTTTTCTTTTTACTAGGACTTTAACATTAAGCTTATTTTTGTTAAGAAATTAAGCAGTATAAAACTTCAGTAAACGTTTTTGAAATCAACTTTGTGTTTTGTTAATTTTTTCTCTTTCTAGATTGAAGTTTCATTACCACCAGTTTTGCTCAGTATTGTGTGGAAGAACAGTCATGTTAAAATATTTTGAAAAATCTCTTCCTCATTAATGAAATGAAAAATATGTACTGTACTGGTAAATAATACACTGATGAAAATTATGTAAAATGTTCCATACAATTTACTGAAGATATTTTTAGTCAAACACACAAATAATGAAGTACTGGTGGCTGATCACCAGTTGTATGATTTCATTGTCATACAAGTTGTTTCTTTATTTTCAAATTTTTGTTTCTAATTGTTTTTACGGGGAGTGAGGTCAATTGTATTTAATGTTTTCAAATAATTATAAAACGTTTTTGTAGCTACTATTACTTTGTAGTAAAGAAGTAGTTTCAGGGCTTTTCTCATTTTTTTTAGAAGATCCAGTTAAATTAATTTTAAATACTCTTTTCTTTATTTGTAGCCTATTGTGATGTTTTTTCTGTAGTTCTGAAGAAAATTCAGACAAAAAAATGTGTATTTTTGCAAGCATCTGATTATCTATGACTTGCTTCATTAAATACTAAAACTTGAAAATTTATGTACAAATTATCTTATGGTTGTAAATAAACAAAACCCCATGTTAATTATGAATGTATTTATTTATCTGATTTTCATAGATTTACAGGCAGGTCTGAGATATGTCATGCACACATACACAATTTCCATTGAAAATGTCGTGATAAAATTTACCACCAAAACTGAAATGTTATATTTACAGAAAAGGAACATTTTGCATCTGAATAAACAATAGGCTTTGTCAAATAGTGATACCTAGAAATTAGGATTGTAATCTCCAGGTTTGTGCACATAATTGTTAATACACCACGAGTAGTAAATGGAACAATGCTCAAGTTTTATCTTGTTTCATCCCTTTTTTTTTAAGTTTTATATTTTAGTATATTACAAAGAAAATATCAAATAATGCTGCACCTCTATCATGATGTACTTGTTGGTATCACTATCATCTTGTAGTAGATAAACTGTCTTTAAAGATGATAGACATAATCTATAAAACTGCAGCATTAAAATGCAATCTGAAAAACCATAGACCTGTTTAAAAGTGATTGTTTTACTTTAAATGTATGTAGTATATTTTTAACACATTAAGTTAATAAAAAACAAGGTGTATATTTTCCACCTCTAGAAATTAGCAGTGATTAAAGTGCCCTAAGTTTAAGGTATGTACCATGAAAACTTTGCAAATCTGCCATTGTCAGATGTTCATATCCTGTCTATCAGGTTTGTATTCCATGTCTCAGACTTTTGACATTGTTCTACTCTGTATATACAGCAATGAAAAATACTTCTTACAATACAGATAATTTAAATATTGTAAATTTGCATATGTCATATCAAACAATGATTAACAAAAATTAATGAATAATAAAAAACATTATCAGAGAAAAACAAAGGTGAATAATATGTACAATGAATGTAAGCATTTCAAATGTTAACCATTTGCTTTATATAAAGCATTATATGTTACTTTCATGTTGCCATACAGTTTATCAGTGTAAAATTGGAATTTTAACAAGTATCCTATTATAGTCTTTTACAATTAATTTAAATTTAGTCACCTTTGAACAGCATTAGGATTCCTCATGCATGTGGCCAACACGTTGGTTGTAAATGTTCTATTTGTTCCCCTTGTGTCAAGTTGTTTCCCCTTCGTTTGCTGTGTTCAGATTTCCACCCAGTGAGTTATGTTTCAAAAATATCAATTTATCCTTGCTCATCAACACTTATAGTTTTCAGATATCAATGACATTACTGCCTAAGATTTTGTTTGAGATTTTTACTGAATGGACACCATGGTTGTCTGTGTTGTACATGAATTATGGTATGTTTCTATCTCTGCCATCATGGCTTCTATTTCTCACCCCCTGTATGTGTTTGTCAGAAAGTTCTCATAAATTGTTGGATGGATTTGGACTATCACTCAATTTAGAAGTGGTTAGTTTTTGGAGGGGGTACAAAAAAAACTTAATCCATTAAAAATTGAGGACCAATTTTTCACATTATTTTTGCTCCACAACCCAGATTGATTGGATGACAATCATTCACAGTGTAAACCATCAAAAGCTGGTGCATTTCATGTTCACATAATAAATATGTTGCATTCTCATAATTTGTCTGTACACTCCTTTTCCTCAGTGTTTCCATAATTATATCCAACACTGTATGAAAACTTAACACATTAACCAGTCATGTTAAAACTTAACACATTAACCAGTCATGTTAAAACTTAACACATTAACCAGTCATGTTAAAACTTAACACATTAACCAGTCATGTTAAAACTTAACACATTAACCAGTCATGTTAAGAATATTGAATTGCTATACTTGGGCTGACATGACTGATTATCTTGTGTTGCATAAAATGTTGGTTGTTTTGAAAATACAAAGAAAATTATATGTTTCGAAATTTACAAAACGAAAAAACTGGAGAAACAATTTTTTTAACAAAGAAATTTCTTTAGTTATTCCTCAGTTCCAACCACACAGGTGACCAGTTATTTGTTATACTTTATTATTTAAAAAAAATTGTGTGCGTGTGTATATAGACAAAATATATTTTTACAAGAGGCATAACTCAATATAAACAGGAATATTTAATATTACTTGTCCCTTGCTTGTACAGTGGTAAGTCTATGGATTTATGATGCTAAAATCAGAGGTTTGGTTCCCCTTGGTGGACTTAGCTTTGCAAAAAGAAAACACACTCTAACATTACTTTTATTGTTATTTTACACACAAGGATTTTATCACAGGCTCTCTTCCATCCAGTGAACTCATTAAGATACTTCCAGCTACAATACCCATTTTAACGGGAATTGCATAGTATCTGTTCTTCCCACGTATTTTCACACTTGCAGCACTTCCACTTTTCTTTCTTCACTTAACTGATGTGACCTGTGGTCCATCTCATCCTGTTTCTCAGTCAACATACTTTTTCATTGGATAATGTGTCCTGATTAGATGAGTCTTGAAGTCTCAAAGGTTTTTCCTATCAGAATCTATTTCTAATTTTCTAATATCTCATGAGGGTCCATCTGTGGGTACATTTATGAACTTTCAATTTGAGTTTGGTTCCCTCCAGTGGACAGTGCTTATAGCCCATTTGTGCTCTGCACACACACAAAAAATTAACAAGAACATGTTTCAAGAATATTATCATGTCATCTTCATTTTCAATTAGATAATTGTCTGTTCATGTGCCTCATATTCTGCTTTGAAACAGTTGGATTGCCTGGTTTTTACCACTGTTTGTTTAAATACTGTTTCTTCTACCCACAGCTTTTGCTTATGTATTCACATCTTTCCTGACTTGACTGAGCCATCTGTTCTAACAATCAATGTCATTCTTTACTGTTCCATTCATTTTTTGACTACTGGCTGTGTTGACCAGTCTTAACCTTGTTGTTTTGCATCCTACTGCCAATTTACGTTGTGTTTCTCCTATATATCTTATTTATGCATGACTGAACCAATTTCAGTGTCTGTATTGCTGTTTCACCTGCCCTGTCTAAGTCCTAAGAAATGGGTGAGATGTGGTTGCTGTGAATGACATTATTCTGGCTAAAATTCGTTTTCATGTAGTAATGCTTTTAAAACCAAATTAGAAACATCACATGTCACAAAAAACTTTTTTGATTTGTTTTAGAAAAAAATATTGTTGCAGGAATTATTCCCCAATAAGTCAAGTTTTAAGAAGAGTGAAATATTTTTTCTGTCTACATGACAGATTCCACTTTCTGAAACTCAAGTTACCTGATCAACAACATTCAGTGGTTTTACTTACTCATCATTTTAAATTAAAATACATTAAAAAGACATTAATTAATGGACAGTATTAAGAAAGATATAAACTTCTAAGATTGGTGAAAAGATAGCTGGTGTGAATTCATGCCCATATGTAACAGTCAGGACTAAACTGAGAATGTTTATCTTAGATTCATTCACATCAGTTTACAAAAGTGATATATATATTTTTGTTTAAATTATACAAAATAGTTAACATTTTGTCACTTTTCATAAAATATCCCAACATATTTTGAACAACATGTCTATTGGCTGCAGCACTGTTGCCTCAGAGGTGAGATTCAGCAAATATTCTTTTAGCTTAGTTCTTGACTGTTTATATTGAAAACAGTACAGAACAGTTATGATGAATGTTGTAAAGACAGCTGTTTTGAGAGTTACAAAATTATGGTTAAAAACTTCATAGGTGTTTAATGATGTGAAAATGAGACTATCAACACATGATTCATAATATTAATTAGTATCATTGAACCCAAAGCTAAAGTTTTTGCAATGTAACAGTAAGTTTGGACAATTCTCTTCCATTTATTTTACTCATCAACAGTAAACAAGAATGTTTGGTGATATTCATACAAGGAAGTAAAAATTAACATAATACAGACAAATAAATTTGTATTCGAAAATTAGAACAAGGTTAAAGTTTGATAAAAAGTGATGTTGCCAAGCCGTACTCATATTTGCTATCAAGTTTATCCAATTTGATAATTGTAGCTCAATTTTTTTTCAAATTGTAACAACTAAGTCTCTAATTATGCTATACAATTTATAAGGTTTTATGGTTAACAAGAGGGGTATTTTTCAATACAAGTGTAACTACAATAGTTGTGCAGAAGCTGATATACCTCTACATAGCAAAAATACTAAGATTTATGGATGATAAATGACATCATCCATTAAAAACTAAATTTTCCTAATCTAACAACAGACTTTACCACAGACCTGAGTTTTTCATGTGAATAAGCTTTCTATGATTGACATAAATGTTAATATTTGTGAATGTTCTAGTTGGTTTCTTAAATTTATCAAATAAAATCAATTTTAAATTAGCAGATCTTGGTAAAATTCTTCTTGTGGTACACAAGTACACCTTGCATTTTCTATATTCACGTTTCAAAGTAGATTTTTTTAGTTTTTCTGTATCTATTCAATTTTCACACAACACTACCCAACAAATAATCACACTGATTTTGTTCTTTCTTTGATATTCGTTAAAAATAATGTCTTCTATCTGTAGCAGTATTAAAGTAATACTGCTCATTGTACATAAACGTTAATCTGCATTGTCTTTCAATGGCAAATCAGATGAGATCTCAAGGTTATATTCTCTTGAATTTGAAATAATAGAAAGCATTGTAATGGAGAAATACATAATACAAAATAAACCTTTTAGCAAATATGAAAGCGCACACATCCACATAGAATCTTAATACAGGAAGCCCATAAATTAAAATGTATACAACAATGATGGTCTACCCTATTTAGAAGGAGTACTATTAAAACACTACTGTGGCTACACACAAATGCATAAGTCATTTAAAAAAAACATTGATGGCAGAATACAAAAACGAATAGTCCCAAAAATAACACAATATACAACCAAAATAACTTACATTACAAATTATAATAAAGTTTTTTGTAGAATAAAAATAGGAACAAAGACAAAATGCAGAAAAATATTTAAACATAAAACATCTTTTAAGTTATTGATACAAAATATGCAACTTATCTGCAGTTTTCACAAGACTCCATTATGCCTCACTTTAACTTCACCAATGGATTCTCCAGTGTAGCCATTGTTTTATGATTGACCACTGTGATAGTCTTCAATGTGTTACTGACATTTACAAGGGCACTTTTTTTTACATTGGATCTATTAGTGCCAAAAGGTGCTGCTTGGCCCACAAAACTTAAGAATCAATATGGCAGCAGATTTATGGAGCATTTGCATGTCTGACCTCTCAGCTTGCAATGTATCTTTGACCATAGGCTCTACCATAGTGAAGGTCCAGTTGGCTAAAATAGTTGAAAGATTGATAAACTGTTTTAACACAATAGAGATAATTATATCTCAGTGGTCATTGTTAAAGTAAATGGTTCATTATACAGCTGACTGTGGGTCTTGCTTATTGTCAACAAGGCAGGATGGCTGACTACTGATTGATTGAAAAATAACAGGGATGTAAAGAACTCAATCTTAAATAACAAAAACCTAGACTGAAAATGTAAAGTAACACTGAATTTTTTTCAGACGTAACATGAGTTGTATTGTTATGATTTTGTCGTCCATAAAATTCTTGTGTTACACAAGATCAAAGTGATGATGCAAAACTTATACAAGTTATGTCTCATGTTTAAAGCAATCTAAGAATAGGTCTCACCTAAAGAGTTAAGGCAGGAAGACCTTCCAAATAATCCAAGTATTCAACTTTTTTCAGCACCGGGAATTAATTGTTGCAAGTTGCTACATTTAACAATTTAAATAATCATAAAATTTTAGCACATCTTCTGTCTTCTTGGAAAAGATTCTTAAAAACAATCAAGTATTATTCAGTTGAATAACACCATCTTTTAACATCTACTATACCTCAATATCAGCGACATCTGTGTTACTCCAGGAAATCCAGTATGAAACTTGTTTTTTTAGACACGTTCACATGTAACTTTGATGTGATGAGTATCTGTTATTTGACCTAATTAACCAACTGGTTCCAACAAACACATTTCCATACATATCAAACAAATTTCTAACTTAAGTTTACTGTATTTGGACAATACTGTTTTCTCAGTTTTTAGCCAACAATTTCATACATATTGGTAACAAAACTTTATTTTGGCCTCAATAAAATGGATGTAATTCTGGTATTATCCTCAACCTTGGTTTGGTTACTTGCACTTTAATTGTTGCACCTGTGACCATTTAATTACAAATTGGATAGTCTGTTGCCCATAGTTTCCAAACCAACATCTGGACTTCAGACCTAGGCTTTCAGTACAGGAAATGATTTATTTTATACATGACTTCTATAAGCATATTGCATGATCTACCATAATAAACCAGATAACATCACTTACGGGTATTGAGGAACTGTTATTTTCTCTATTGGTTACACTGATGCAGTTCATTATTCCTGGGTTTTATCTGGCAAACAGTTGACACATATCTCCCTTGAAACATTAATTCTCTAGTTGCACGGGCAAAACTAACTAATATTTTGCACAGTAAATTCCAAGGAGATAGCAAATAACTAGCTTTATTCTATGAGCAACTTTTTTAGCCAGAAATCTGCAACTCTATTCACATCTAATCTATCACAATTTCTAAGAATTAATTTTGTTTTCACTGTTCATATTAGTGATCTTACTTGATATATTTCAAAAGCTACCAGTATTCTGGTTGCTCCTGTGTAGACCATAAGCTTGATTTCTCAAACTTTATCCTTACAAACACATATCAACTACCACCCAGCCCCATAATAATTGAGCTGACCATCAAACTTTGCAGTACAATCTTTGTGCCATGCTCCCCAAGTCAGTGGTCAGGTTAACCTGAGAACAGTGTAATTTGCTATTAATTATACTGTATCTATTAGCCCATCAGTCAAAATTGACAGCCTTGCCCATTCTGTTGCTTGGCAAAGAATGAGTACTGCTCAGAGTCTTATGCTTGTTGGGCTGTTGGTTGGAACCAGTAGCTTTACCGAATTTACTGTTTGGCAGAATATTGGTGCTGCTGATTCTCCTGCAATGCAAGAAGTAAACAAATGTTTTGTTCCTCTTGTAACAGATGGCATTCAAACAGAGGTAGCATTGGTTAAGGTGGAACATGTAGACCACAAGAAGCAGCATCAGGATATGTGGATGTATGGGTAACCTTCAGCATGGTGGAGGCAAATGAACTGGATAGTTTTTCTGAGGTATAGCTATATTTGCAAACTTCTTAATGCCTAACAACTGGCTTTAAGTTTTCATTTTGTACCTGGTTGTAATATGAGCTGATGTTGTTACGGTGAGAATATTTTTCATACTTAAATGGTGCTTTATAATTTCACTGGAAAATTCTTTGATAAATTTATCTTTAAGTATGTCTCAGTAAGATTTTGAAGCCATGAAATTGCAAGGTTTACTGTAAGATCTTCCATACAAGCACCCAGACATAAGGTGTTCCTCTTACAAACCATAATTTTAGCCATATGGATTGCTTGTTTTTTTCACATCTTTTCCATTGATACAGCCTTTTCTGAATTTTGCCCACTGTATCACCTACCAAAAAACAACTTACAAATGGAATTTATCAACTAGCAACACTTCCAGTTCTTCTTTGGTAGTCTTGAGCAGAGCAGCCTTGTGTTACTCTGCTTGTGATGATGTGGTAGTCTTATGGAGACCACTTCACACAGTTTAAGCATTGCATGATGTCATTTAACCTTTGTGACCTTGAGCCTTCTGTGGTACCTTTTGTACTAAGATAAATTCTCAGGGGCAACACCCAATAAGTCACTTTGGGTACACCATATGCTTGTCAGTTTTGATGAGTCTATATTTCTGGAGAGAGAAAAACAACAGAGGATTTTACAGCATCAGTGAAAGTCCTATGTTCAAAATAATATTTTCCTTAAGCTCCACAACACTTTTATATAACCTGTCCCTTTGCACCAGAGAACTTTCTTCCTTGGTTATGATTGCATCTACAAACAGGAAATGACAATCTTTCAGTTGGAACCATTCCTTAACATTCATACAGCTCAAAAAATCGAGTAAAGATAATACTCGCTTTAGCAAATACAAAACTCTCTACAATAAAATCCTGAAGTCACAGAACTGGCATTTCTCTTTCCTACTTTTTTAAATGTAAAACTGATTTCTGCAAAAATAATTTGATAAGTCTGCTTTATCTGGCCCGGCATGGCCGAGCGCGTTAAGGCATGCGCTCGTAATCTGAGGGTCGTGGGTTCGCATCCGCGTCGCGCTAAACATGCTCACCCTCCCAACCATGAGGTTGGGTGACGGTCAATCCCACTTTTCGTTGGTAAAAGTGTAGCCCAAGAGTTGGCGGTGAGTGGTGATGACTAGCTGTCTTCCCTCTAGTCTTACACTGCTAAATTAGGGACGGCTAGGTGCAGTGGGCTAACAACCTACTCATTTAAAAATCTCTTACCGAAACCGCAGTGATTGCGGATATATGTTCCTTTAGGAATTGAGTGGCAGATAATGATGAAGTCTGCTTTATAATGTGAGAAATGGCAGTATAAACTGCAAGTTAATTAAACTGATTAAGTTTAAACTAATTATTTAGACAGTTGGATATATATGTGATACAAAACACTTTATTTGGAGAGACAGAAACACAGTTAGTATACTGGTGTTGGCAACTAAACGGTCATCTTTCACTGGACTGAGATTCAATTAACTCTCTTTCGTCTATTGAGATGTTTCTCTATCAAACATTTCAAATCCAATTTCATGTAAATTGCTTAAATGTAACATATTTTTACTGAATTAAAACTCTGAATTTACCCAAAGCAACTGGTGCTATCCGGATAACATGACTAGTCATCCCCATTTAACAGAGAGGGAGGCTATAAACTTGAAATATCATCTAGTTTATCAGTGAAAAACATTTTTTTCGTCTACTTGCCTGCACTGTTAGAAGTATATCAGTAAAACTACTCTGTTTTTTGTTGTTTTTGAATTAAGCACAAAGCTATCGGCTATCTGTGCTCTGCCCACCACGGGTATCGAAACCCGGATTTTAGCGTGTAAGTCCGCAGACATACCGCTGAGCCACTGGGGGGCGCAAAACTACTCATGGTCAGAACAGACATCATATATGGAACAATGAAAGAACAAAGTGAAATAGAATAAAATCAAGTTGAAGAGTTTCTAGGTCATTTGCGAAAACCTAAAAGAAAAGAAAACTAAAATTAACGAAATATTATGATATCTACACGAATATAATAAGGCAGAAAATGGATGTCGGATCTGCATGCTACAGAGGAATACATTTTTAATAATATCCATATAATCCTGAATTACGCTATCATTACCATTTCTGGCTTCCCAAAGTACATTATGTTTTTACTTGTATGGTATTACAGTATTACTGCTGCATGGCCGAGCGCGTTAAGGCGTGCACTCGTAATCCGAGGGTCGCGGGTTCGCGCCCGCGTCGCGCTAAACATGCTCGCCCTCCCAGCCGTGGGGGTGTATAATGTTACGGTCAATCCCCCTATTCGTCGGTAAAAGAGTAGCCCAAGAGTTGGCGGTGGGTGGTGATGACTAGCTGCCTTCCCTCTAGTCTTACACTGCTAAATTAGGGACGGCTAGCACAGATAGCCCTCGAGTAGCTTTGTGCGAAATTCAAAAACAAACAAACAAGCTAATCTGTTTCTGACTTTTTCATTTTTTGGTTTTAAAAGAATGAAAATAAAAGTACTTCAGGAATTTCCAGTTACTTTCGTGCCTGATTCTTTCACTCTGAGTTGCAAGATTGTTGCATCATCAAGCATAATTTACCACATTGTTAAATTTTATTGACTGAAAAATGTAAAAACGGGCTATTTCCATCTGATTTAAATGAAGGCAAGAATAAATAAAACTGGTTTGAAAAGCTATAGCCAGCGGAGTATGTATGCTCCCATTACTGAGAGAGAAGTTGAACAAAAAGGGAGTTCGAAGGGCCTGTCAAATTGAAGAATTGTAATAAATGTTGGGGGACTGAGTTACTGGTTTACGTTGGAGGGAGCATCTTTTGCACTTACGCCATTGGTTTATAGCGATTAAGCTAAATCGCTAACTATTAACAATTACATTAAGAGACCATATAAGATACTGACCACGATAGTGATTAAAATTGGACAGATTCTTCTCGATTACACATATGGCATGTAACTTTAAGTTAATAAATAATTGACACTGATGTAGGAAGAAGTTGAAAAGAAAGGGGTGTTTAGCTAGATATAAAGATTTTACAAGGATTTATTTAAAATGTAAGAAGCTACTGAAAGCAAGTTAATCAAGGGGCGTTTAGGGTCATGCTTTTCAGAAAATTAATATAATAATATAATTTACAAGTGCTATATAAGTAATGTATTTCAAACTGTGAAAAACCCACAGTTTCAAAGCCTCTTGCTCCTCAGTGACATAGCGGTATGTCTGCGGATGTATAACCTTAGAAACCTGGTTTCTTTACCCATAATCCATTGTTTAGATTTGTGCTTAATTATAAACAAACCGACGCTTCTTGTTGATATCAAAGCCTGGCAACCTGAATTTTACAATAAAACATAAAAACGATTCAACAATAAAATATGTGTATCGCATTTATTTGTATTAGACAAGAAGAGAAGAAAGTATTCATTTTGTTATTTTTAGAGGACTCTGCCTGTTGCACGTGAGATGGGGCGGTGAAGAAAAAGTTGTATCGAAAACATTATTACATTAGTTTTAATTTTGTTCGTATGTAAATATAAATATTTTTCATTCTCTATCATCTCAAAACAACAGTCGTAAAGATGACAAAAAACCTCGGAGATTTTTCAACAGAAAAAAACGTTCCTTTATTACAAAAAGTTATTGACAGTGAATATACTCTGAATAATGACAATATTACTGATGAAACAAGAGAAATTAATGAACGAAATAGAACTGGCTGCAATCCTGCTTGTCCCAATGGAAAAAAGCTTCACTTTGCGATCCTTCACAGTGTCTTCATCGATATTTTCTCTTGATTTTTATGTGCTTTCTTGGATTTGGCAAGTTTTGTGTGTGCTTTACGAATCCTTTTGTAAAAGTAAAAAAGAAACAAACTTTTCTGCTGATGTAGATGTTTTACATAATATATTTAAACTTGCATGTGACAGAGAAGTAAAATACACTTAGTATAGTAGTTATTATAGTTGTCAATTTATTATAGTAATGTGGATGTTTGTGTGCAGATCCATAACAAAACCAAAATATTAAATACACATAAATAGTCAGTCACAAACTTTGTAAAAATTATGTAAAAAGTCAAATTACTACCACTCATAGTAATGAAAGGAATAAGGCAATAAAGTTAATTAAATTTTTAAATTTTAGAATATTAAATAAATTCAGATATTTATAAATATGGCAGTGACTTTTTTCAGTATTAAAACTGTTTTATGTGATTAAGTAACAATATTAGGAAATAAATTGTATCTAAGAATGTAACTACATTTTCATTTAAATGATGAGAATGAAAGAAGCACAATCAGTTATTTCTGTTTAGTAAATTGAGTCAAACTTTTCTGTTTTTGTTTATTTTCAGGAAGTTATTTTTGTTTTGACAACCCAGGAGCTCTTCAAGAACAAATTATTAATGATATGGATATAACTACTTCCCAGTTTGCCCAGTTGTACTCATGGTATTCATGGCCTAACGTCATCTTGAGTTTTTGTGGTGGTTTTCTTATTGATAAAGTGTTTGGAATTCGTTTAGGTGCAATTATTTTCAGCTTGTGTATCTTAGGAGGGCAGGTACATTAAATTATTTTACTACATTTCATTGTGGAGTACCATTGATTTATAAGAAACATTTGTGTATAAGTACTTAAGGGCCATTAGATTCCATTTCAAGTTTGAGTCAGTAATGAGTTGATAGGAGACTAGCTTGGTTACAGGTGTAAATATTCTTCAAAAAAGTAGATTTTTTTTTCCTCTACCCATAAGCAGTTACTAAAGTTATTCTGTATTCTTTTACCATGCCTAATTGGCTGGTAACAGAGCCATAATGGTGTCTACTCTGCAACAAACTCTAGAAGATAAGTTTTATCTATTTTCTTATTTTGTTTTATTTCTGTTCATTTTTTTTATCGATTTTGTATTTTTCTTAATTTTTCCCATGGCCCATTATTCTTCCAGAACATTTACCTTTGATTGAATATGTGGAGATAACTATAGTTAGTCAATGTTAGTTATTTTATTAGCATATAGTCTTGAATGAAGTCATTAGCTTTTAATTTTTCTGAAGTAAAAAAAGTATAATTATTGTTCTTACAGTTAAAGGAATGGCAAAGTCAATAAAATATTATTATCTTTGATATTTACAGCTCATATATATATATGTAATACTCCCAGCACATTTTATGTTATCTGTACATATCTAAACCTCCTCACCAGTCATGTACATTTCTAGAGTGAGTCGAATGGTTGCAAAGGAAATCCTTTCAAGAATTATATGTATAAGAAAGGGCACTAAGTGAATTTTTTTGGTTTATTTAGTAATCAAATTCAGTTGACAGTGAGTAAGAACAAGGATTGGTGTTTATTTTTCCAGTGTAAAAGTTTTATATTTCATCAAACTTTAATTTATTAACTACTTTATTAATTACTTGATGAGGAATTTACTATTACTTGTTCTCCAATTCAAATGCAAAGTGATCATAGCTTGGATTTTCTGATATTTAGTATTTGAAAGTTGTTCTTCGCTGTTGGGTTTTTAGACATTGTCTTTGACAGTTTTCTTTCATCATATAAAACCACATAGGACATTTTGAGAGTGGCTTATATTTGGTGCATAAAAGTTGCCACTGAGATAAACTGAAAAACTATTTTGTAACAATATTTTTCTTTCATAAATTTAAAATATTCTCAGTGTATAAGGGGGATTATCTTGATCATATTGTTGTACATTCAAAACCAATAATTTGAATTCCCAGGTCATTTAACCAAATTATATGGCCAATAATTAAACGTAGATTCTCAGAACTTAATGAGACAGGTTTGTGTTTGATAATCATATGTTTATATTGCTAAAACAACTCTTTTAATATCTTTTCTAAAAATTATTCTCTACTATAAATACTGCATTTGACATATTATAAGTTGATTATTTTGCTTCCATATGTAGTAAGAGTTTAAAAGAATAATGGATAAGTATTTTAGAGATCAAAGGTAGATATCAGGAAAATAGTTTGTTTAGTTAGTTTTGAGTAGAATAGTAGCAGAAAATGGGATAAAAATGTATCTGATAATGGCTGGTATTAACACTTTTATTGATAAGGAGAGAACAATATTTCAACTTTCTTAAGTCACCTTCAGGTTAAGGAGGAGAGAGGGATGAGAGTATAAATGGGTACCGAATTGTAGGTGGTATTGAGGGTGGAGGTTAGGTAATTAATTAGTATAGGTATAAAAGTGTTCCTTTATATTGATTTAATTTTGGTTTTAGTTGCTGTATAAGTAAGGCTTCTTTAATTTTGCACTTGTTTATATTTGTTTCCCTGCTTAAAAACTGAGTGTTTTCTATGGTTATGTTGTGTTTATTTGATTTGCAGTGTTCAAAAATATGTGAAGGTGTGTTTTTTTGTGCTCTTTGTATTTAGTTTCCATTTTTTTGCTTGTGTATTGAATATAGAAGTCTTGGCAGTTGTTGCATTGTATTTTATAAATAATGTTGGTGTTGTGTAGTTTTTACATAGTATGTACTTCAATTTTGTACCTGGTTTTATAATAAATTTGGTGTTTACTAGAATTTGTTAATACCCATACCAGCCATTCCGAGATTTACTGGAATGTTGTTCTTTGTTATAAGTTTTTCCAGTGTTGGTTATTTTGTTGCTCATGTCACTCAGTCTTGTTTTCTTCATTTTAAACTGATAAACAAATAAAAAATAACAAAGCCCATAGGTGTTGCATTATTTTAATGTTTTAATTTAATCTGATACATTAAATATTATTTTATTATGTTATTAAAAATGCATCTTTTGTAATTTTATTTGTATTTGTTGATATACTGAATTATTTCATCACAGGTTTCTTCTCAAGTGTTTTGTATTTTCTATTTGGAATATTTACAGAAAATATCATTGCAATTTTCTGTTTAGGTCGTGTTTGCTCTTGGTGGTCTTGGTGAATAAGTTCTGGGTAATGGAAGCAGGAAGATTTATATTTGGGTAAAATTGTTTCTTGGTTAATGTACAAATATATTGTATAATACACACACACACTAAAAGTTATAAAAGCCTTATCACTTTTGGAAGTTCAAATGTTTGAAAGTGCTTCAGTTTTTATCTTGTTTGTGTCTGTTTTATTGCACATAACCTTTGACACATAATCTATTGTACATAAAATTTAAAATTAGAATCTTTTTTCACATTGTCTATTGACAAATAGTGCGATAGACATCCATTCAGTAATTCATTACCTAAGTAACCCTTAAGATCATCATTGAAAGTTATGTGTAGTTTTTATATAAATATAAATATCTTACGTTTTAAAATGAAAATATTAACCAATGTTACAGCATTGTAAGATAAATACCTGTGCATGTCTATTGTTGTAACTAAATCTGAACTTCCATACTTTGTTTTTCTTATTCTTAATATTTAAATCTTTATTTTTAAACTTATCTTATTACCATTGAAATATATCTCCTATATCTAGATTATCTGTACTTTCATTTATAACCTCCCGTATCAAATTACCTTAGTTCTCTAATCCATCAGATACAAGTTTTAAATCTTCTGCACACAGCTTGAATATGTTGCTAGGTAATACAGTTTTATTCTTTCTACATATTGTTTTTAACTTGCCTATATCTTTTATGTCAGTTGTTCTCAACCAATGATTTATAGAACAGGTATGGTATCTTACAATAATTTTGCTAGTCTGTGGGATTTCACAAAAACAAACAAATGCTGACATGATATTCATAATTTTTTCCACTCTAGTCCACATACTATTTTTAATTCTGGCATTATGTATGTGGTTTCTTTGTTGTTTGGGTCATGATACCATATTGGCTCAGGCTCATTTATCCTCAATATATCTAAAAGATTTACATATGGCTCCATTTCTAAGGCACTATATTTTTGATACAGTCTCAGGAATTATAGATTCTTGGCTGACATTGGTCCAACAACAATTCACACTTAAAAAATATTGTAGCTTGTATGAATCGTTCAGAGACTCATTTATCTCTTGTTATTCTTTCCTGTCCTTCCCAGTCCCTTCAACTCAGGACACTTCTTGTCACTTACTTGACAGTAACTTCCTCTTTGGCACCAGTAAGAGCTTGGCTGTCTAAGCTTCTTCACTGCCATGCATTCTTTCATCAGGGATCAAGGGGTGCTTCAGTGTTTTTTTCCTGCCTCCCTTTTCTCCTTATCCCATTTCCATGAGATCTGACCATCCAGCACCTGTTGAAAGCAGTTTGCATGTTGCAGTGGGTCAATGAACCTTTTTCATACCTTTCTAAGCAGTTTTATTCCTGCAGCTGGGACTCAGTTTATCTTGTCTCAGTAACTTTGTTTCCCTGCCCAGGTTTACCATGAAATCTTTTCTAATACTAAGCTGGGTGATTTCACCAGGGTTGTGGATAACCAAAATAGATGTCTGTCTTCAGCACTTATCTAGTTACACGAATATCATCCCTGTTTTCTCCTTAGCTTTGGTTTATCCATCTTGTAGTGGTTTATAAATTTTGGGCCTTTTCCTTCAGACTTGCCTTCTCACCCTACGTATTTTGCTTGACATCTCCATGCTCTATGGCTGCATTTTTGTTATTACGTGGATGATTGACTTCTTGTGACTCCTTCCAAACAGCCAATCATACTCAGCAGTAATTAGTTCGTGTTATCTCTGTGTTTGTTTCAATGTATAGAAAGTTTTAATATAGCTTTTTGTCTTAGAAAATTTAAATAAATTGTTTTTAATATTTACTTATCAAAAGAATGAAGCAAAATTGTCTTTTAACAATATGTTTTTCATAGCAAAAAGCATAGTACTGACGGAAATTTACTTCTGAAAATTTAAGGGAAAAACCAAAGTCTGTAATGTATTGTTGATTTTTTTCCATTGTATTTTAGGTTTCCCTAAGGTTTTGAAATGTTATTCATTTTATTTTACGATGCTACAGTATAGGAGGAGAATCATTAGCAGTAGCCCAGAACACATATGCTGTCAGCTGGTTTAAAGGGAAAGAATTGAGTATGGTATTTGGTCTCCAACTAAGTTTTGCTCGTGTTGTAAGTTTTTGTTTTGTTTTTTCTTTCACAATTATTACCTTTTACACATAGTACTTATACTGTCATAGCAGAAGAAACTAGTAATGTGAATTAATAAAAGAAAGTCAAATTTGATAATTTCTATAACATGTTAATGTGCTTATTAATTGCAAGTGTATTTTTACATCAGAAAAATCTTTTCTGTGATAATTTTTCTAATTGTATTTGCTTTCTATATTTAAAGTGGAAATGTTTTTTGTTAGGGATGAGCGTCAGGAGTTAATGCACATCAAAAATTGGGTACAATATTTATACTTGCTACATTTTTATTGCTCTTCTGCTGACATATCTATTTATATTTGATAGTAATGTTTTAATGGGTAAAATTGTAATTTTTTTGGAATTTATCCCTTAAACATACTATTTATAAAGAACAATAAAAAAAAAAACAATTGCTCTATGGTAATTTATTTTATTACATTTCTATTTAATGAAAACTGATAATTAATGTTACAAACTTAATATCTCCTTCACATTTAATTTGAATTATTGGAAATTTTGGTTGAATGTGGATGAATATTATAAAACTTTGTCAGGAAAGCAAGAAATTATTTCTTCCCCCAAAAAGTGAAACATTATAAAGAAGTGAAATTCACTTTCTTCCATTTCTGATAGGGAAGTTCAGTTAACTTTGCTGCAATGTTTCCAATCTATAAACTGGTCAGTAAAAGTTATGAAGGATACAAGTGTCTAGGCATTGTACTTTTTATTGGTAAGTATCCATGTAAATATATCTTAAAATATTATTTTAACTGCAAATAAGTAAATTATAGTTAGTTACTTTATTATATAATTACTACTGAAATTTATTTCAGAAATTAGTTCGTAAGTTCAAGTAATTTTGCATTTGAAAGAATTTACACTTTTATTCAACTCATTGGTGTTATCCAACAGTAATACAGTTGTTGTTGTGTCATTTTTTTTATCAAGTGTGTTTAGACAGTATTTAATTTTGTATTCCCATTATGAGCACACTAATATATGTTGTGAGACGATGGAGGATTAAAGTTTGCTTTATTATTCCAAAACTTTTTAGCATCTGCTAGTTGTGTTCTTTCACAAATAAGTGCTTTTATTCTGGGATTTTTTGACTGGCGAGCTGAAAAGATTTTAAACAGAGCTGCTGGGAAAACTGGTAAGTAAAGAAACATATATTTCTGATTTTTTTATTTGTCATAATTTTTTTTATAAATCTTGTGCTTAAATTCCATTTTGTTGTATATTGTTAGTTTAGTTTTTTGTATAAAAAAAATTATGATTATTTTTATTTCATTATTATAATTTCCATAACAGATACAGTTAGAACATATTAGATTTATAATGAAATATATGTACATAATTACTTTGTCAGAAAACTGACATTATCGTATTATTATATTTTTTAAAGTTTGTTAACTTTTTTGTTTTATATTTTATTATTTTAGTCTTTTTTTAATTTGATTCTGTTTGTTGTAATATCAAATGATCATTAAATCATATATTTTCTTAGCAAAATAAACTATCATAAAATTATTAAGAAACATTAAAATTATTTTATAGTTTAATATAGTTTGAGAAACAAGGTGTTTTTGTTTTTTATAAGGATTTGTTATACATTTTTGATAAATGAAATGACCTCCAAAAGATATTATTTCATGTATGATATAACATTAAGTAAAATCAATTAATGTGTTGTTGTGTTTTGAATTAAGCACAAAGCTACACAATGGGCTATCTGTGCTCTGCCCACCACGGGTATCGAAACCCGGATTTTAGCGTGTAAGTCTGCAGACATACCGCTGAGCCACTGGGGGGCAATCAATTAATAACTAATGTGAAAAATAACATTGAAATTCATACAATAGCATGGATCAATTAGATTTAATTTTTTTACATAATAATGAATGGTTTTTGATTTTGGACACAAATTTCTATGGCAATATGCTAGGAAATATTACTATATATTTTATTTTATTACATTAAGTGGCAAAAGGCATTTTACTTGTTAAAGAGAGAAAGTACTACCTGTTTGTATGTGCTGTTATCCTTTTGTTTCATTAATTCTGGAAATTCTTTTCGCAAAACACAAGGACAGTAACTACATTAAATGATTTAATTATTAACTCTGCATGACTTTAATCATCTGTAAAATTGTGAGTGTATGTATAGAGGATTATAGTTAAAATAATAACAAAACTATGTGTGTATTTTATTTTGTAATTCAATTTAAACCGGATAGACTTGCAACTGAAATACGGAAAGCCTTTCCTTGTTGAGGTTGAATTTGTGCTGTCAACAAAATGAGAGGCTGAAAACATTCCAAAATATTTTTTACATATTGCATAACATACATTACCCATAATTTTCCACTCTTCCACTTTTCTGTATAATATATTAAACAAATTTCAGGAAGTGTTACTTCCTGTGTGGGCCAAATTGTAGCTGCAATGTCTGTTTTGAGGATTCAACATACTTGTGCCCCTGTTTACTGATATTCATGGCAAATATAAACAGTTCTAAGGATGATTACTTTCTTCATAAAAATATCCGTTTTCTTTCATTTTATGTTGAAAGTGGACCTTTCATACTTGTCTCAATGTTTTGAGATCTGCCAGAACTAGATTTGTCTACTATAGTGCTAGTCCTAATTCTGACGACACTTCTGTTGGCCTCCTATATTTTCTTTGCATATTTTTTTTTATATTTTATGATAGTGTGAAATAAATTTTCTTCAGGATGTAATTGAACAATGTAAAATATACAGTGGTATTTTTTTTCAGGTGAGGTTGTGGTACTAAAAGATGTTCTCCAGTTTCCTGCATCTTTATGGCTTATATCTTTAATTTGTGTAACATATTATGTTGCAATATTTCCTTTCATTGGATTGGGAAGGTATGTTATTTTTTAATTCATGTTATTGTTTCAATTTACTATACCATATGAGTAATCTGTTATTATCAGAATATGGATTATCATATTGTTAGAAAGGTTAATATAGTATTGAAAACCTTGTGATAAACCAGAAATAATTGTTTTGTTTAGTTATAAAAACATGTTTTTAGTAAAATACTTGAATAACATTTGTATATGTAACTTCCCATTCTTGTACAAAATTTTAAGTTTCATAATGTAGTTACACTGTGTTATTGTTGCCATTGTTTTTCTTCACTGGTTTGGCACAATAAACCATTAGCACATAATTATTTGAATTTTATATGTCGGTATCATTTTCATGAAGACTGTGCTACCCAGTTAGTTTTTCTATGTGTAGTAGCTGAGGTATTGTGTAAAACATATTTAATATATAACTTAGTTCTGTTACTCAGGAACTGTATTTTGACAGATTGTTTACAAATGTTATATTTCTGTTATATGTATAATTGTTAAACACAAATTTCTTCCATATTCCAAATGTAAAATAAAATTTTCTATCCTGAAAGTGAAATACTTTTCACAGAAATAATTTTTTTAACTTTCTGTTCTCTTGAAGCTTTAAAGTCATCAATCATTAACTGCACATGCTAGGTCATTAGTCATATATTAATTATGACTGCCTTCTATATACATAAAGTTTCTGCTTGCAACTATCCTCGATACTCCCACCTACCTCACATTTTTTAACATGGTACATTTGTTTTGCACCATGTGACAACCCTTCAAAGATGAGAGTGCAATACACTTTCTTGGGTACATCTGGCTACCTGTATACTACAGAACCCAATCTTCACTTTGGCACAGTTGTAGGAATATGTGTTCAAATTTTGCTCATGTTTGATTTCAACTTTTCAAGTTCTTTAGTAGTTTTTAAATGACATAATCATTTCTGCTTTATTTTACATTTAAAGTTGAGGTACTATACCTTGTTATTTGTCTTATCCAAGCTTGGTTGAGTTATGAATTCCAAATTTGAAATCACTGTTACCACAATAGTAATTAACAGTACTACTACACCAACTTGTAGTTTTCACACTTCAAACTCCATCATTGCAACTGAGGAGATCTTAGTTTTATTATATTGTAAATTGGAGTCATTATAAGTCTTGTGATCCCACACCAGATATTTCCTTTTCTGATGAACCAGCACAAGAAGATTTGAATAACCTTTTTCACCTCTTTCCTTTGCCATGTAATCTGGCATCCCCACTGTGAATGCTCCCCAACTGTTTTTAACCTTTCTAGATATGGAGTCATAGGTATGTCACCTCTTGCCTGTGTCTTCTTTGTCGTAAGATTACTAATGTTTCTTTTTACATTCTACTCTTCTCTTTTTTTTTTGATTACCTGGTTTATCCTCCATTTATAGATATTGGAGTTTATGCTAGCTGGTTTTTGGTGCAGTTAAGTTCTGGGGTCAGCATGCCTCAAATAATTATACTTGTTTGCACCATTGTTTAAATTTTCTGTTTCTTGACTCTTAAACTCCAAAGTCATTGATCCAGATGTGGAGTTTGACCTTGATATCTCCGAGATTTATCCAAGTTCAATTTTCCTACCTAGTTTGTCCTACTCCAATCAACTGAGATTTCTATCCTTCATCCATCTTCTCTCTGAGGTTATCCACTGTTTCCCAAAGTGGTTGTTGAAGAATACTCAATTCCTTATGTATTCCATGTTGGCAAGCTTGTGTTCCTGAGCCCTTTCCTTACAAACATGGCTCTTCTGTTATTGGGATTCACTGGATAGGGGCACACTTTCAGTTATTGTGTGTCTGCCTATGACCATCATATAGCTCTGTTTTTATGTAGAACAGTTTATAGAGGTTTTTCTGACTCTTTGGAGTCCAGGGTGGTGACTATTCATCAACACCCCTCCTTTACATTTTTAGATTCTTGCTCATCACACCCTTCATCTGCTCCTGTTCCTGTTTATCACTCTCATCCTTTTATGTTTCTCCAGTTTCTCTCCTAGATTTTGGTGACTACCTACCAGCTTACTCATCATCAGGTTCATTGCCACCAGTGCTACCAGTCACTATTCTGTAGGCTCTGAAAAGGTCATTACATGGCTGCACAACTTTGTACACCTATGAAATGATTTAACCTTGGATACTTAGATGCTTCAGGAGTTGTCAGAAATTGTTTCCCTTCATTTTTTCAACTTCTGTTATCCCCACATCCAGTCTTTTTCCCCATTATTCAGGTCCTTTTTTTTGCCAGATTCACTCTGAATCAGTTCAGAGTCTTCTTCTTGACAATGCTATAGAATTTGTCAATCAAAATTTTCCAGGATTCTATTCTAGGATATTTATTATTCCCAAGAAGACCAAGACTGATCTCCTGTTTTAGACCTTTTCTGACTCAGTCTTTCTTGTTTTACCATGGTGTTCTTCCTCTTCCTTCACTGGGCATTTACTCTGAGACTTTGGATGATGACATTGGATGTCATAGATGCATTCATTCCCACCCCTATTTCCTTAACATCTGGGCATTATTTTTTTTTTGTTCTTAAGGGTTGAGTATAACAATTCAATGCTTTGCCATTTGGTCTGGCATCTGCATTGTACATATATTCTTTTGGGTGGTAAGGGCCTTTTCTTGACTTATTCATTCTCTTGGTCTGTAATTTTACCTTTACATGGATGACTGACTGCTTTTGGCCTCAGCTCATCAGACATCTCACAAGCACACCCAGTTGCTTTTTCAAGAGGCAGCTTGGGTATGTTAGCTTGTGAAGTTGGAGAAATATTTTCTTCTAGATCAATCCATTATCCACTTGGAGACATTCTTTATCTCTTTTCAGGCAAGTCCAGCCTTTTCCATATTGTTTGCAGATGACTGAGCTATTAGTTCCCAAGTTTTACTCCTCTCCTTTTATTACTACATTTGAGGTTCTTTTTCCTTTGGGGACTTTGGCATTCAAAGAAGTCTTGATTCTCATAGATAAGTACTTGAATGCACACCCTTCAGTGGGTGTAGCACAATCAGTCAAATCTTGCTTGGGATCTTGACTGTTCTTCCTTTCCTTTTATCACTGCACATTGATTTAGCCAGGTTGCTCGACAGAAACAACACCATGATATTTCTCTTCTGCTTCCTTGTCTAAGAGTTGTATCTTTTAATTGACTCTTCTCTGATGGATTGGGAAGCATTTCTGGATACACATGAAATTGCAGGTTATTAGTTTATAATTGAGGCAGCTATGCACATAAACATATTGGAACTTCTTCTTGTTCATTGTGCTTTGGATTATTTTCTGCCTTTAATATGAAATAAAGTTAATTGGGATTCATTCCAATAATTCAGTCAATTTGTCATATATTAATCCATTCATATTCATTTTGTCTCTGGGCATAATAACTCATCTTCTATGCCCATTTACATTACATGTGTCTTCTTGTGTATCATGTTCCAGGTCCTCTGAATCTTGTTGGAGATCAATTGTTTTAACCTGACAAGGTTCTACCCACAAAGTGGTTTCTTATTCCTTTGGTATTTTTGTGGTTGTGCAATCAGTGGGCTACTCTATTTAATGGATGCATTTGCCTTCCATCTCATTGTCAAGTTACCCCTTTTTTTGGTTCCTGATTCTACATCTTTCAGTTTTTGCAATGAACACCTTCAATCAGGATTGGTCCCACCTTTACTTCTATGCTTTTTCTGGCTTCTTTCCTGAGTTTTATCCATTATCAGGTCCATTCTCTGTCTGGTCCTTCTTGTCATACCTTTTTTGTTTGCTCAACCATGGTTTCCAGTTCTTACCCTCCTTCAATTAGCACCTCCATTGCCTTTTGGCTATTGCTCTCCCTCCTTCAACAACCTTAGTTGCTTTTGTATGATCCCATCATCACTGTACCTAGGCTTCATACATGAAATTTATCAGGATTATCCATATGGGTAGTTTCATTTTTTTTCCTGTTCCACCTGTTATCCCAGTAGTCTGGTGGTGGAGTAAGACTTAACCAGCCAATGTAAGTTCTCATGTGTGTGACTGTAAGATTACATTTTACTGTAATCTGAATGATAAATCTCCAAAGTCACTTGGTTTTCAATTTGAGGTAACTACTACATTTTATCCCTTCTTCTTACTGTTGCTTAGATGTTTTCTCTTAGATCACTTAGTTTTGGTGTGTCTTTCTCAAAGTGGACCCGGCATGGCCAGGTGGGTTAAAGTATTCAACTTGTAATCTGAGGGTTGGAGGTTTGAATTCCTGTCACACCAAACATGCTAGTCCTCTCAGCCATGTGGGCATTATGAAGTGATGGCCAATCCATTATTTGTTGGTAAAAGAGTAGCCCAAGAGTTGGCAGTGAGTGGTGATGACTAGCTGACTTCTCTCTCGTCTTACACTGCTAAATTAGGGATGGTTTGCACAGATAGCGCTCGTGTAGCTTTGCACAAAATTAGAAAAACAAAGAAACGAAACAAACTCTCTCAAAGTAATTTAATTCATAACATTTCGACATTGCTAGTCTCCAAAACTGGTGGTGTTGATATATTTGTTTAATGTTGATATTCATTTATCAAAGCAAGTTACATATTCATACTCAAGGGATTTTTTTGTTACTTTGTCAAGCTTGTGTATGTGTGTATATATTGTTTCTGCTTTGAAAAGTAATGATATGTATACACAAATGTCTGATATGAAGTTTTATTATTTTTGTATTTGATATTACACAATAATGTCATTGGGTTCTGAGCTTCTCATGATTATCTATGTCTTCTCTAGCAGCTTTATCTTGTTATTTTGATTGTTGGTTCTAACATCATATTAATTGTAACTTGATGAGAATATGATTTTATGATTTTCAATGCTGGGTTTAACAAAATAATTGGAACTTGCCTTACATATTCTCATGTAGTTTTTAATATTAGTTTTAATATTAATAATGTCAATTTAACTGGAATTTGCTCATCATATATTGACCGTTTTCAACTTGTCTCAGTGACTTTTCTTTTAACAGTTTTACCAAAGAATTAACCCTTGTTATATTTCTTATCAATTATCAAGCTTTTTCAAAATTCTCGTAAGAGTTACGTTAAATTGTGTGATGAAACTATCTTATTCCATCTTCAAATACTTAAAACTTTAATTATTATTTAAGATTATACTGTTAATTGATTTTTCTTAAAATAAATGTACTGTAATCATAATATAAACTACTTTTAAATTTTTTTTTTAGTGTTTTCTTTATGAGGAAGTTTGAATTTGATCCTGCAATGGCCAATAATGTAAATGGGTATGTATTGAAGAAATATCATATGGCAGGAACTAAAAGTATTTTAAGTATGATTTTGTGGTCATTTAATATAATTTTTTGGGTTTCTACTTAAATTAATAGGAAGCTATAGTTTTACAAATGAAGCTGCACATGGTTTTTTTTATTGTTTTAACTTTTTTCTGTGTTCATACTGGTGGAAAAACCACCCATCCCTCTCCAGTGGCTCAGTGGTAAGTCATAAGGTTCAGAGACGTATTTAGGATTTTGGCACCCCTAGGCACAAGGTTAGGTTGATACTTTTGCTGCCCCCCCTTCCGTGCCACAACTTGCACCAAGCATCACCATCACAACAACAGACAAACGCAGTTGTTATCATTCAAAATTAACACAATGTTTATTTTCCAACACAATACAAAATGAAACATCAAAATCAATTATCACTAAATATTATTCTGCGGCTGAATATACAGGCTTTCTCCTGGCCTTCTGTTCCGAAAACATATTTATTGCATCGTCATAGTTTATTCTACAAACAATATCACTTTTAATGGCGAGGAGTGACAGGGCATATAGTTTATCTTCTGCCATTCTTGATCTCAAGTAATTTTTCACACGTTTGAGAGCCTAGAAAGATCTCTCTGATGTACAATTAGTTGCTGGAATGCACAGAAACATGTGCACAGCAATATCCAGGTTTGGATATACAGTTTGAAGTTCTTTAGCTCGCAGATTTCTGTATACTGCTAATGCAGAAGAGTCATCATTTTGCACTTTCATACTCACAAGATATGCGCGGAAATGTAGACATTCATCTACGAAGCTCACTTCCAAATCATTGGGGTAGAGTTTCAACAGTGTTCCAGCTTGACTGATGACATCAGTGGGTTCAAGATTTGTTATCTTTAACAAATATCCAAACCTTGTGTGGATTTCTACATAAGCGGTTTGTCTTCGCTGTAGTTCTGAGCAAAGTCTGTCAATGATCACATTGAAAACATTTTCTCTAAATGCCTCTTTGCCTTCTTCCACTGCCTGGGTCTCACCATCTGAAAATTTTTGCTTCCTTTTTCGCTTAATTTCGTAAGTCTTCATGCTGGACTTCAACATCGCCTTGTCTGATCGAACAGCTCTTTTGAATCTTTCACAAACTGCAGCAAGGAAGCATAAAGCTCGACTACAAGTTCGATGTCCATATCAGCACTTTGCAACTTTTACTGGCAGCATTGAATCTTTCCAGTATTGTTCCCCAAACTGTGGACAAAATAGCTGTTTCTAGCGTTCCTAATTTGGAAAGAAGTCCAGTGGCCTCATTCCTAGCGGCTGGTTTTTCCATAGAATTTCCCTCCATGGTGGTGAGGGCATCAAACACTTGTTGCCAGTTTCTGTTGAGGCTTTGACAAGCATCTTCACGAGTGGACCACACTGAGTTTCTTCAAAGAGAGACTTTCTTTATTTGCAGACAGGTGTTTTTGTAGAATTTTCCAACGATGGGTTGAAGCATTGAAGAAAACATAGAGACTTTGTAAGAGTTCGAAGAATGGACATGCTTCTCTGCAACATTCAGCAGCACACGTTTCTACAAGATTTAATGAATGTGCTGAACATGGGATATACACAGCTAAAGGACTTTTCTCCATGATACGAGCCTGGAGACCACTGTACTGACCAGACATGTTGCTGGCGTTGTCGTAGGACTGTCCACGACATTCAGAAATGTCAAGCTCATATGACTGAAGCAGGCTAAGTACAACTTCTGCCAGCTGCTCAGCTTTGTGGTCCGGATTGGGTATAAAAGTCAGGAAACGTTCCATTGGTGAACCATCACTGTTCACGTACCTGATGATGATTGCCAACTGGTCAACATGGGATATATCTGGCGTCGAGTCTATGCTGACTGAGAAATATTTTTCAGTTTTGACGTCCTTTAAAATGTTCTTTAGAACAAGGTCTGCCATAAGCTGGATGAATTCATCGCAAGTACTGAAAGACAGGTAAGACGTGGATCCCTTGCCAGCATTGCCATATCGGTGAATGTGATCAGCGAGGAAGGGGTCAAACTCCGCAACTGGTTCTAACGACATCATAAAGTTGCCTGCCATTGTGTACTGAGCCAAATTTATCATCCCGACCTCTGAACGGAAGCCCACGTGAAACCAATCTTTTTTCTACAGCTACCACACGAGTGAGTACATTTCTCCAGTATTTGATTTCGTCGTGCAGCTGTATGGCCATCTGGAGATCTACATGTCCCAACATGTTGCCCCTTGCTACTAGAGATAAAACTGAAGACCGATGCTCAGGAGAGTTTTCATGCTCATTCAGCCAGACAGTAGCATTTTTCCAGTCATCAAAGCCTTCGTCAGCCAGTTTGGATTTTTTTCCAAAATCAAATAAACGACAAGGAGCACAAAACAGTCTACCTTTGCTCTCTGAATAAACCAAATGTGTCCGCTTACTTTTTTTGCCATTTTGCAGTTTTCTTTCAAACATGCCTTTGGTTACAGATCTGATTTTCTCCCCGTCCTTTTTCACAGAGTTCTTGAAATCCGAGTCATCGTTTTGAAGGATGGCATGTGTGGCAATATAATCTTTTGTGTAATCATCTATTATCCACTCTGCTGGATCTGAACTTACTTTGTCTGAAAAACTTGAGGAACCATTGACGTTTCAGGCACGCAACCGGCAGGTCTTACTAGGCCTGCTGCTGATGACGTCACTTGTTCAAGCTGCAGTTCGATATGTTCGGGTCGTTCAGATTGTTCAAAACTGCTACTGCTAGGCCCGTCATGTGTATTCCCTCCATCGCTGTTGGTTTGAACATCATCGCTAGTAGGCTGTTCTTGCCTTTGTTTAGCAAAAAAGGCCTACATCGTCAGTGTCTTATCCAAAACATCACGTGTGTTTTCACTTTTTAACTTTGCTATCTTCCTATAAGCTGCTCCACTCAATTTTCGACGTATGTTACTCATGACGATATCACTGGAATCCATTGATCTTATATTGAGTATTGACAGTGAATTTGTTACTTTCACATCTCAGATCATCAGGATCTGAGTCATTTTCGTGGGATTGAGCTATTTATGGCAGCCGCGTGAACCTCACAGAGATCCGTGAGCCGTTTGACCCCCAGTGACCCTCGCCCTCAGAAGAATTTTGCTTCTTGTGGAGGTTTGGACACTGACAACATGATATAACCTACAGTAAGATATTGGGTGACGGAGGAATAAGTAAAAGCATAACGAACTCTACATTTTGACACCAATATCGCTTACCACGTTATTATCTATATTGTCGATTATATTGTAAATATGTTGGTGAACCATATATTCATCCGGCAGATAATGAGTTTTATGATTCAAGAGGTTATTGGGGCGGCATAAATGGCAGGGGGAATTAATAACCAGAGACTACGTTTTAAAATGGTGTCCATTCTTTTTCTTTTTTTTTTTTGGTCAAAATTTGCCGCCCCAGGCACATGCCTCGTATGCCTGTGCGTTAATACATCCCTGCTAAGGTTTATGATGCTAAAATTTGGGTTTTTATATCTGTGATGGGCAAAGCACAGGTAGCCCATTGTGTGTTTTTTTTATTAATAACAAACAAGTAAAAAATAATAGGTAGCATTTGATATACAGTTTTTGATCATCTGCAAAATTTAAAGTAACTAAAAAATGTGCTAAAGATGAAAATAATAAGCATACTTTGATAACAACTGTTTCTTCAGTTGGAATATTTCAAGTAAATAACTGTCTTTGGGTTTAACTGAATTTTAATAATTTATGTTAAAATAAATATTTAGTGACCTTATTTAAATTTAACCAAGCACCACCAACTCTGTTTAACACTGTCATTATGGGCAGTGGTCAGAGGGCATTTCCTAACATTTGTAGATTTCTAACATTCAAATTTTTATTGAACTGCTATTTTAGGATTGTATGTCATTAAGTTTCATGTCAAATTATTGACTATAATTCAAATTTTATTTTTATGCATTAGTTAATTTCTTAATTTAAAAGCAAATACTAAAACAAAATTCCTAAATATCCATTTTTGTGTTTTACATGGTAAAGGTAAATGTAGCTTCAGTTCATATTCGATGTCTATGATGTTCAAATACAAAGTCTATAGTTTGTTATGAATTAGAAACTTAAATTACCAATATTTTCGAGCAAGAAAATAAAATAGGAACATCATATATTTTCTGTTTTCTAAGGTATTATTATATTAAGTGAATCAGCCAAGGTGGCTATGTCCAATTCTTCCATGTTTGGAAGTAATTGTTACATATACCTATTTCTCTCTGTGTGTGATGTGTTTATAACTGATTGAAAACTCAGAATTTTGCATATAGGGTTTTATCAGCCTATGAAAAGTATTTGCTAGGAAATAACATTTCTTTTTATTGTGGAATCAAAGGGAAAAAACAAGAAGAAAAAATTGTGCTTGAAATATATTTTTAGACCCAACTACAGTGTAGTTAGTATGATAAATTTCAGTGGAATTCTGTTGTATTGATGTAGTAATTTGGCATTATTTCAAAATGCATATATCAAACCTCAAAAAATGTTTTATATCCTTCCCTGTGTGTAATTTGACACCACTTAGCAAATTATGTCAAGGGAGTACAAACTTTATTGTTTTCTATATTTCTATATTTATGTATTTTGTTTCAAAAAATAACTAACTGAAAATTGATAATGTATTGTAAATAGTAATATATTATTATGTATTAAATTGTGATTGTATTCTACCAAATATTGATCCACAAGGACAAATTTAAAACCGTTGCAGTTACTAAAGTATGTTTTATACTATTAGATATGGTAATGAGATAAAACATGCACCATGTCATTGCAATCTCTGTAATGTTGGTGAGACATGACTAAAAGGCAAATAAAATAAAAATAATATACAGGGTGTCCCAGAAGTCGCGCACCATATAAATTTTTATGTTAATACATATGAATAACAATTTTATTGATAATAATCATAACAGATGCTCAAACTGTTCACCCTCTGCTTTGATACATTCATCAATTCTCTTTATAAAACTGTCTTTTACTTTGTTGAGGGTTGCAGTGCTAATCCTTTGACATTATTATATGTACGTATGGTGCGCGACTTCTGGGACACCCTGTATATATATACATGACAGTGCTATGGAAGAGAGATGTTGGAGAAATAAGTTGTTATAATATTATAAGATTTTTGAATGTTATTTAATATTAATATTATAAATTGTAATAATTTGGGATGAATATCAAAAGATTAACTAAGTTTAGTAAGATTGGTAACTCCTTACCAAAGCATCCCACCTGGGGTTGTGTTTTCCTTCCTCTGTAGGCCATGCTTTTTCAGAACAGATGATCTGCCTTTGCTCCTTTTGGGCTTTTTTATCCAGGCACAGTTGGATGAATTGGGTCTGTCCATGGTTAACATTGATGTATCCACTAGTCAGCCCATCCCACCATTGCTTATGACATCTGCTTATTATTAAAGCATCCCACCTGGGGTTGTGTTTTCCTTCCTCTGTAGGCCATGCTTTTTCAGAACAGATGATCTGCCTTTGCTCCTTTTGGGCTTTTTTATCCAGGCACAGTTGGATGAATTGGGTCTGTCCATGGTTAACATTGATGTATCCACTAGTCAGCCCATCCCACCGTTGCTTATTACAGTCTATAAATGTGACCTATCTTTAAGTTATCTGAAAAAAGCAGACACTTTCAATTGGAAATACTGCTTGTTATTTGCTGAACATCTTTTGAACCAGTCTTCCATTTCTATTTACATAGATAGCTCAAAATCAGATTGCTCTGTGGGCTCTGCCATGGTTTGTTGTGGTTTGGTGGTTGCATGCAGAATCCCTCTATAGTTTCTGTGTTTACTGCTGAACTGCATGCCATTTTTCTTGCCCTGGATCACATAGAAGCTAAGCAGTAATCAAATTGCACTATTTATACTGACTCATTTCTCTACTGGGTCTGGAATTGCTTCACGTTATTTCTTCGTGCCAGTTGGCAGTCGACTTGTAGTGAGCAACATGAAAACAAGGTTTTCCAAATAAAACCCTCTATTGGACTTTGGCCATCTTGTTTCCATAAGGACTGGAAAGAGGAAGTTGTTCTAACTGTTGGTCACATTTCTTTTATCTCATCATTTTTGTTTATCTGGGACTGATGCACCAACATGTTGACTGTGTATCATCCAGGTGACTATAAGCCACATTTTATTGTCATGCCGTCATTGAGAGTTGTAATGATGGAACCATTTTAAACATGTTTTGTCCCAAGGTTTATCCATAACATCACACATTGATGATGGTGACACTGTCCACCTTAGAAATATTTTTAGTTTTTTAAAGACTATTGATCTTTTTAATGCTATTTAAGTGTTTTAATTTATACATTAGACTTTTTTAAATATGATTCCCATTTAAGAATTGAAGTACATTTAGTTTGATTTAAAATTAGAAAATGGCTGTGATGTCAAATAACTCTAAACCAGGACTAAAAAGGCCAACTTCAGGTGACTAACACTGCTGTTTGAACTACCCGTTAGTCATCCTGGCAAGTTATGGTAATTACAGTTATGCTACAGAAAGTCCTTTACAATTTGTATTAATGTAGTTTTTCTCTTACTGCTGTTGACTGGATGTAAAAATGAGATTTGATGCTATTTATGTTTTTAATTAAAAAATTAAACCTTGCCTTGTTTTACCTTAATTTCCTTTTATGAATTTTAATTATTTTACTTTAATTTTAACTTTTAGTGTGGATAGCGTAGTTCCTTTATGCCATAAATCACCAAACCCACCAAGATTGATAAATAAGTATAAGAAATAAACTAGATAATAGCAGTGGTAGAAATAGAGGATTTTGATAAAATAAAAATGACTGAAATATGGTTAAATGTAGATGATTTTTATGAAAGAAATATCTTAAAAATACAGAGTTACAGATTATATAATAAAGAGAGTACTATAGAGAGGGGTAGAAGTGGCTGTACATGTAAAATGTGAGTTACATTCTGTTGAAATTGAAGATGATATAAATAAGATTGAATCGATTCAGATTTGTATTAATTAATAGAATGTGAAAGGTTTTTAATGGGGATTTGTTGAAAACCACCAGATGATATTGATGAAATGAGTGAGAAACATCACAATAAGATTGAGATTTTAGCTATTAATGAGGTCATAATTATTGGCAATTTTAATTTCAGGCATGTAGAAAAGGAATAGTTTGTGTGAAACCATGATGGAGCAAGTTTATGGAAACTGTTCAAGTTGGCTTTCTTCACCAATTGGTCAAGGAACATACTAGAAACAATGCAGTTATAGATTTATTGTTAACTTGTAATGTAAAAATCGTTTAGAGGGCAAAAATTAGTGAATATTTGAGTACAAGTGATAATTGATGTATTAGGTGTGATGTTTTGTTGCATACATTGATAAAAAAGTAGTGATATTTTGGTTATAAATTTAAACAAAATGTGTATATTTAAGGGTTTTGACAGAAATTATCTGTTATGAATTGCACGGCTGAGCTATTTGAAGACATTGATCAAACATGGATAATATTTAAGAATAAATGTTTAAATATGCAAGGTGAAAAATATTTCTTGTAGGAAGTAAAAGGAGGCTGCAAGTAAAAACCAGGTTGATTCACAAAGGGTATAAAAGATGAAATAAAAAACATTAAATTTAGAAATTTAAATTGACTGGTATTACAGGAGATTTAGAAGATTATAGAAGATCAAGAAAATTTGGAAACAGGAAATTAGAACATCAAAAAGGATGTATGAGGAAAGGTTGGCTGCAAATGTAAAATTTAACAGTAAGGAATTCTTTAAATACATTAAGGATAAACAATGTTAGGTTTGGGTTAAAGCCCTTGTAGAATGATAAAGAAAGGCTAAATCTGATCATTATGAAATTGCTGTATTATTAGATTTTGCTTTTTCTTCAGTCTTTCACTAATGAATATTTTAGCAATATTCCTTATCTTAAACATTTTACAGATGGAAAGACAGTACAATTGCATTATCTAGTCACCACGGGTATCCTTCACTGTACATGATGCAGTTTTAGTGTATTATATGTAAAATTTTATAAAATTAATTTTTATTTAAGTTACAACAATTGGTATAGCATAAAATCTTAACTGATAATCCATATTTTAATAACATACAAGTTCAATTCTTTGGTTATGGAGTTACTGAACAGAAAATTGGACCCCTTCTGCCCTGCTTACCTGTTGCATCTCCTCTTTCAAGATTTGTTTATAGATTGTTCTTATCTTTAATTATATATTACAAATAATTAATAGAAAGTTAAGATTTGCATTTATTAAATGATGTATTATATATCATTCTGTTCTGAATTGATTGTCAGTATCATTCAGAGTACATGCAATGTTCTGATGAGAAAGTTAACAATTAGCTTGGATGAATCTGTAATGGCTCTTGTTGCATAGTGTGAAAGCCAAAAATATTTTGAGAGAGTGGAAATTGTTTAACTTTGCATGTTGTCAGCCTATGTTATTTGGAGCACTATTTAATTAAATAAAAATTATTTAATGCATTACTAACAGAAATATAAAAAGTAGGTTTAACTGTCATTGACAATCAATGGCAAGAAAAGAGAAGATCAGGTAATTTATTTTTTGTTTTTCATGTGTATTTATTAATTATTATGATAAAAGTATTTATAATGTAAAAGTAGGGATGTCATTTGGTTAGTTAACCTAAGGTAAAATAAAGAAATAATATAGTGAAAATGTTTTTTGAAACAAGTACATTAGTAATGTACTTTGTTGTAACATGAACTGAATGTGTCCCAAGTAATTTAAAACTTGTGATGAGGATAGTAGTTAGATGTAGCTTAAAAAGTAATAAAACAATAAAATTTATAAGTAGATGTGTATTGTTTTGAACTTAAATCTATTCAGGATAAATTAATTTCATGTTAGAACTTGAAGTCATTCTAAAAAGAAAAAAGTAATTTAGACTTATTTTGGTTTTTTTGTGTGTGTGGTAACAAGGTTGGTCAAATTAACTGATCTAATATTGAGAAAGGATAAAGAAAATAAGAGTTAAAATATAAAGTTTTTACTGAGAAAAAACGTTTGAACTATATTTGGGAGGCTTTAGGATTACACAAAGGAAATTTGATACTTTTGAGATGAGGAAAAATATTTTGTATTTATATGCAAGTTACTTTTCATGCAGACTATTCAAAACAAATATTCAATATATTCTTGGATAAATTTTTACGCTAATTTATTAAAAATACCTCTCTTAAAAATATGATGTTTTGTATGTGAAAGACTTGTGAAGTTAACTGATAAATTGCCATATGCTATGAAAATGTACATGCTATATTGAAAGTTAGAAGTATTAAATCTGTAGACTTTAAAGTAGTACAAAGAGGTTATGTGGTTAGTCAGATTGATCAAACCTATGTTAAGAGAGTTAATTCTAAACTTAAGAAAAATTGGGAAGTTAAAAAAAAGGAGGTAATGTTCTTGGGTGATAATATACTTCCCCAAAAGTTTTCAAGGAAATTAAGGATTGTATATGTGAACCAGTCGCTACTTTCAAGTGCCAGAGAATTGGAAGCTGACTTGTGTTATTCCCTCTCCTCAAGGGTGGTAATAAAAATTGTCTTATAATTATAGGTCCATTCTTCTTGCATTACTTGTGGGAAAATTTTTTTGAAAGTCTGATAAAAAAAAAAAAGATCTGCAAAGCTAGTTAACAAGGCTCAGAATTCTACTGAATAATCAATGTGATTTCACTTGTAAAAAATCTTTAAAATCTTTTGACATTCACTGAAAAGGTTACTGCTTATGTAATGATGGAAAGGATGTTTATTTGGAATATCTGTATATTCAGAAAGCCTTTGACAAGGTGCTACATGAAATACTTGTTAAAAAAAATGTTTAGACGTGAGGGATAAGTTAGCTAATTAGAAGAAGGGCTTGATGGAAGAAAGCAGAGGGTTGTTACAAACAGAGCTCAGTCAAACTGAATTAACATATCTAGTAGGTACCTCAAGACTCAGTCTTAAGGTCTTTGCTCTTTTTGATTTACAGTAATGACATGTATAAAAGAATGGTCAATAAATTATTTAAATTTACTGATGATGTTAAGGCTTTTTATGTTGCTAACTATGAACAGGGTGCTGCTACTTTACAAAAGTATTTAGATGATTTGGACAAATAAATGGCACATGGGTTTTAAGTATAATAAATGTAAGATGCTTCATATAGATTATTATAGTTTAAATCATAAGTATAATTTGGGTGGGAATAACCTTAAGAGGGTAATAAAAGAAAAGGGATCTTGGTAATGGTTGATTAGACTCTTAAGCCATTCAAGCAATGTACTGTTGCTACTGGTAGGAAAAACAGGATCTTACGTTGTATCTACAGAAATATTGAATGCAAGTCTAAAGACATTATTTCATTTTATAAGTCACTGGTTATGCCACATTTAGAGTAGTGTGTTCATTTTTGGGGATCTTTATTTTAGGAATGACATTGAATTATTGAAAAGTGTTCAGAGGAGGGTTCCTAGAATGGTGCCAGGGATGGAGAAGCTATCATAGGAGGAGAGAATAAGACCTTTGAAAATGTTTTTTTTTAAAAACGAAGAGTTAGAGGAGATTTTATTGAGGTGTTCAAGATTGTTAAGAGAACTGATGGTGTTAATGAATCATCTTTCTTTCATACTTGACAATGAGAATAGTAAGATGTGGAAACACAAATGTAAATTTTGGCAAGATATAAATCATCTTCACCTAAGACACTTATTTTTCTAGCAAGGTGGTTTACTTCTAGAGTGGGTTGCCTTTGGATGATGTGGAGGCAATACATTTGAATGAGTTTAAGAGAGAATCTGATAACTACGAATGATAAGGGTTGGTTCAAAATTTTTATTGTATTTTAAATTATTTATATGGTAGCATTAATCTAGAGGATGGGAAAGCCAAAAGGAACCATTAGGTCCATTTTTGTTGCTAAACATTATGCAATGATATTATGTTATAATATTATGACATTTAAGCTATTTAAAATAAACATTTGTGTTTTCTTCTTATAATGTTTAGCCATTATAGAATAATAGAGTAATTTATATCTATTTCTTGACTTTTTTAATGGTGTTCTTTGGTTGGTAAAATCAACTGACCCTATATAATGAGAAAGCAGTGAAAATAATAGATCAGTTATAAAGTTTTTGGGAAAACGATTGTTTAATAAATATCTAGAGGCTACAGAGATTTTGCATTTGAAACTTCACAATTATCTGTTGCAGAAAAGTATTTTAATTTTAAAATCAAAATTACCTGTTGGTCAATTAACTTTCAAAAGGAAAAATACATGAACAAATCGTGAATTAAAAAATCTTAAAACTTAATATCTTATATTTTGTGTTTTGAAAGCTTTGTAATGTTTACTGATAAATTTCATGAAAATATGCACACTATATTAAACATTATAACGTGAAAAGTATAACGAGTTCAAAATGGTCACGAGGTCAGTACCTCGAGGCTGAAATATTAATGAAAAGGTCACTCAGATCAGATGATTTATATTGTATGCTGTTTTCTCGCATTCTTTACTGTTTCAGTTAACAAGGTCTTATATTTTTGTATTTCTTGTTACTTTTATTCAAGTATAGTGTACATCGTATCAGCTGGAGCATCGCCTGTGTTAGGACTTTTAATTGATAAAGTTGGAAGACATCTCACATGGGTCTTTGTAGCTGTTATATTAACTTTAGGGATGCATACGTTGCTGGCATTTTCTTTCTTTAATCCTTGGTTTGCTATGGTAAGTAAATATTCTTTTTATTTTAGTGCTGAATGGTAAAAAAAAACAAATGTCTGCTTTTCTGTTTAATGTCTAAATAAATAAAGAATTAATTTAAGTAAATATACATTTTATATGAAGTTAATCACTGTTTTTAAGACTATTTTTATAAATTCCCATGTGATAGGCTCACAATGATTTCTGAGAATTTTTTATTCTCATATGATACATTACATCTATTCAGTTCAGCCCTCTAAATGCAAACTTTTTTGTGTCACTGGCATTGAGGCTACCACTTAAATTTACGTGTTTTCACATGATATTGCTGTGCTGTTGCATGCAATTCAACATGTAACAGCCCTTAACCAATTAGAGTACACACACACTATCTTAGTTCATCAGACTTCCTCTATGCTGCATGTTCAGTTGTCATTTCTCTTGTTGGTTCTCATGTAACAAAGTGGGTTTTTTCTGCTCATAAATATTTGTTGGAAATGTACTAAAACAAGCTGCAGAAATATTTAATTTGGGTTTTTAGTTTTCAAATACATCTGCACTTAACAATTAAGTGGCTTTTTATTCCTACATAATGAATTCACAAATGATTATAATTTCCACTTTGTCTGGTAAAAGACAACAAGAAATTGGCCACACTAGACAAATAACTAAACTAGTATTGAGTTATTCTTTGTGTGTTGAGGAGGTGATGGCTATTGTGTGATGGGAGATGGAATCTTTGTGGCCTGGGCATTATTCTTAACCTGATGAACCTCTTCCCACAAATCTTATTTACCACAATGAAAAGTTTGGTAGTTTCTTCTCACCAACTTCGTTTACAATATCTTCTAATTCTAATAGTTTCTGTATGTGGTTTCCCAGATACATTATCTTTATGCATCTTATCTTGTTAATGACTTATTTTTCTCTCCAGATATACAAATACATACTGAACATTTTTTTTCTCACTTTCTCTGCAGTGCAGGCATTCCTTTTCATTCTTGCCTGGTGGCTATGTATGCCTTGGATTAACATTGAGCTGTATTCCATTTCCTTGAACTGCTTTACTCATTTGTCACATTTTCAAACTTGGTGGTAAAATCCTCTGTCTTCACTTCTACTTTATCTTATTCTTAATACCATGTTGTGTAATTTTCTTCCTTCTTCCTTCTTTAAGCAATCTATCAAGCCTCTCTGGGGTTTTTGGCAGATAATTTTTCTATTATCTTCATTGAGAAGCAATTTCTCAGCTATGTTTCTTCTGACTTGGTTGTTTTATTGCTGGGACATGTTGGGGGGGGTGACCTACTTAATCAGGTATGTTTGCTTCTCTCCTATTTCAGGGATCTTGGTCTCCTTTCTTTCTCCAAGGTCCTTTTGGTGGAGTATCTTATTCTGTGGAGTCACAGGCAGAAGCTGCTCATCAACATTCTTTTTTGTTTCTCCCTGTCTTTTCATAGATTCTTCTTTTCCTATTATAGTATCCTCTCCTTCTAAGTCTTCTCTTTGTTCTTTCCTCCTATACCTTTGCTTTAATCAGTTCTTCCTGTGCACATAATTTTCAACTCTGGCAATCTCATCAGTAAATATCCAGTAGGCTTATAGCTAGTAAAAGCCCATTTGGCTTAGTGTACTGATCTAGAGCCTCCTTTTGTAACTCACCATTGCATGGTACAACGTCTGTCAGGGGGCGTTATTCTTTGTTTTTTCCTCTCCTACATTGTGTCATGTTTTCATTCTTTTTCCTTTCCCATGAAGTCTGGTATCTTACCAGAATTTTCAACAGTGGTTTCACACATGTTGGCTAAAAATAAGTTTCTCATAATTCTCTAGGATTTCACTGTCTCACTAGGAATTTTGCAAACATACTGTTTTTCCTTCTTTTTGGGGGGGAGGTGCTTGTTTTCTTTTTGGTGGATCAGGCTGTAGAGGTCTCATTTTATATGCACTCTTTGGTTGCTCACTTTCATAATCTATTGTAAAAGAATATTTAGGCTGGTGTACAAACCACCCCTCGCACCTTTTTGCATGATGTTTTCTTTATTAATTTATGAACTACCCCCAGTCACTGTTTTCTATACTTCTTACCATCTCTGACTGGAAAAGTTTCTTTTCTTTATCTTAATTTTACAGAGTATCCTTATGCCATACAAAATCCTGTACAGGGGCAAATGTTGTCTGTTACAGTATAATCAGTTTAAATCTGTACAGTTTAGAGCCATCATAGCACTCATCCTTGTGTTGTTGAAGGTATCTCAAAAATGGTAGGTAGCCTTGTGGTGCTTGTTGTTCCAAACAAGGTGTAGGCAAATTTTGTGCTGGTCCTTCCACCACTTCAGTATGTGGTTTCAGCTTGCTGTTTTTCTTTCTCACTATGTGCATCCTATTTCAAAGTGATGATTGAATAGTCAGTATAAAGGGAGTCAACTGCTCCAGGCCAATGTATCTTACTCCTGTTGTTGGAAGGTTGTTATATGCTGTTTTGCATGCAACAATGCAGAAATACCACAAAAAAAACATGAAATTTAGGTGGGAGCATCAGAAGTAGTGGTGAGTAAAATGATTGACTATAGAGGGCAGCACTGAATCATGAAAGCTATATGCAAGATGTATTTACAGCATTGGAAATGACAATGTCCTAAGAAATAAGTTTGAATGGAAACAATAAAGTTGTTTTTAATGTAAAAATCAAGCAGTTTTGATAAAACTGATGATATTTGTTTAAGTAATTAACAAATGCAAATATTACACATAAACATTTTTGCCGTTTTCAATTTATTTGAAAACCTTTGAAATAATCTTTTTAAACTGAAATCCAAGCATAACAGGAAAATACAAAACATATCTCATTCATTTTTTGTTATAAGCTAGTCTGTTCAAAATGTTTGAGAGTTATGCATGTTATACATACCTTTTAAGGTTAAGCAGCTAATACTGAACTGTAAAGCCTGATGATACTAACATAATAGCTATTTAATAGTAAAGCAATGACTAAATATTTTGTTTGTACTAAATTTACCCAAACCAGTTTTCATATTTTTACATATGCTACAGAGTTTTCATACTAAATGATGCTAAGTTATTGACTGATTGGTTTGTCGGTATTACCCATAAGTTTACAGATGAAGTATTGTCATCAAAGTGTTTCGGTACTGAGTTCTCAAACAAAATAGTATTGAAGTATTTCTTGCTGGTGTGGTTGTATTAGATGTAAATTTAGAAACTACTTGGGTGTCAAATATTGTTAGAGAATTGTGTTGCAGAACTTTCAAATTAATTGATTTTGATAGGCCAGTTTTCTGACACTAAGCTTGCAAGCTAGTTACTGTGTAAGCACAAAGATTACCAACTCATTGGTAGTGGAGTGCTGACAGATTAGTATTTTAGCATTAACTCACAAATGTTTACAAACCAGTAGGCTGTGAAACATTGACAGTTATAGTGTTTCAGCACCATATTCACAAGTTGCTGAATAAAAAAGGCTATTTTGCAAGTTAGCATACCAATAGTAATTTTGTACAAGTTTTTAATATATTTTTCTTAGCTTGCATTGGATGACTAGTACAGACTGCATAATGATAGGAGAGTATCTTATTGGTGGCTAAGAGGTGTTAAAAAATGTTTGTATTTATAATGTGAGAAATAGATGCTACCAAGTTTCCATTGTGGCAGAGTATAGAACAAGAAAGAAACTGACAGGTGTGTAAGTCAAGTTTATGAAATATGTTGTTCTGTGTTTTCTTTTTGCTCTCTTATGCTGAGTTAAGTGACATGTCTATTAAACTCTTACATTGAGTTAGGGGGTTTCTCATCTAAATACCAACTGCATTATGTCACCACCCAGGTGACCCTGTCTGCCAGGATTGTGGCTTTCAGTTCTTCAGTTTACGGATTATAAGCTGCCATATTACACATACACATACAGAACTTACAAAATTCTGGTTTACATTTTACATTAAATTACTGAATTTAATTTTTTTTTAATCTTGATTTTGTTATAAAAGCATTTAATGTTTATATAAATGTTAAAGAAATCCTTTTTAAATCCTGATTTTGTTATAAAAGTATTTAGTGCTTATATAAACATTAAAGAAATACTTTCTTTTTTTATTTTCTAAGTGACAGAATGATTGTAGTTTATTGTTTCTTCACAATACTTAATACTGAGGACTTTGCTTGTTAGGTTATAATGGGAATTGCTTACTCCATGCTTGCATCAGGGTTGTGGCCAATGGTAGCTCTGATTATTCCTGAACACCAGCTTGGTACAGCCTATGGCATGTAAGTCCTTCAGCAAAATGCTTGTTAAATAGGATTAAACCAGATCTAGTTTGTTTTTTCTTGCCAGGATATACACATGTTTTTGGACTTGTATGCTTAGTAAACTGTGTTTATTTCATTTAAAGGAATAAGTAAGAGATTACATTGATTTTATAATTATGGCCAAAATGCAAATTTATTGATTTACTAAAACCAAAGTTTTGCAACATCAAGTTAAAATATATTGTCTTAAACAGTTTTAGTTTCTATACTGTATTTTTTTGCAGACCTTTTTGAAATATTTTTTAATAACACGTAATGAAACATAAAACATTTTTGACTTTATATTGCTAACATTGTTTCTTAAGGAAAAATAAAGACAAATTGTTATATGTTTGGATTTGAATTTAGATTTTATCAAAAACAACACTATACTTTACTTGTAAATGAATGATTGCTAATGGTTTTCAAACAGGTTTTCTCTCTCTCTCTCTTTCTTCCTGGATTGTCTTGTGACTATTTCTTCCAACTTACTTGTATGTTTAGTAAGGTTTTCTCTAATGTTTCCTTCCTTCAATAATTGGATTTTCGTCATTTTGACCATGCTGCAAAATTTTGCTTTGCTTATATTTCTCTGATTTTTTTTTAATCATTTGTACTTTACATATTTTTCACATTTGGAAATTTTGCATCTTTTTTTTTGACTACACGTGAAGCTTCTTCTGAGTTTTATATTGTTGTTAAACTTTCCCAGCATTCTTGTGTTTTTAATGTTATAAGTGTAGCTTCTGATATTTTTTATGCATTTCATTACATTATCTCTGCAAAATTAGTTTTCATTTTAAAAACATTAATATACTAAGAAGTTTGGGTGTGAAGATAAAAAATGTCATACAGGAACTTCTTTGGACACTCTTATGGTTATTCATGTTTATGATATTTTTTGTGTTGTTTTCATCTCCCCGTTCCTGATGTGTGTTTTTCATCTTTTGTTTTTGCATATTTGGTTTTCATTGAAACCAGATTTTTTTCTTTTCCCTCGCTCAATTTATGACAATGCTTTTTCATTCCCTAACTTTTCCAGATATTCTATTGTTATAAGATCATTTGTGGAACAGGCTACTCTAAGAATTATTTCTTTGCAAGATCTATTTCATTTGGTTCATATTTTTGTTGCCTGTTATTGCAAGTTTTTATTAAAAGACAAGACTTGTGTTTCTTGAGACATGAATGAGGTACTGCTCAACTGAAACTGTGTCACTATTTCCTCCATATAAAAATAATTTTGAAGGAATCTTGATTTCCTTATTATAACAGGTGTTAATATTTGAATCACTTTCTGGGACTATTTTGGACATCTGGAGGCTTTCTCTTTTGTTTTGGTTTTGTGTTAGGTGATTCCAGCTATGTAGGGCTGTATCTATTTGTGATTTGCATCTGTAAAGCTGAACTTTATATTTTTTGTTTTTAGAGTTACCTGTTTTCTTCATTTCTGAGTGTTACTTTTTTGAATGTCCTAAACTCATCTACTTTTAGTCCTTTCTGATGGTACTCGTGATGCCAGAGGGTGTCTTAATCTCATGTTGCAGATTCAAACTTTTTGGCTTGCGTAAGGACTCAGGATTTGATATTCAAGCTTCTTATGAACAGTACTTTTTAGCTCTTTTAGGAAAAGGCCAGGTCTTTGCATACAAGCATAAATAGCTTTTGTTTACAGATTCTGAATTCTTCACATGAGATTTTCCTTTGAAAACTGATTACCTGCTCCAATTTTTTCGTTTAATTGTGTGTTTCTTTCCTGAATTAGGTGTAGCATAACAAGAGTATATCCTGACTGTGAATGTAAAGCTTTATAGTTTGCAGCTCAGTATGACAGTAATGTGCTTTCTTCACTTTCAGGTTGCAGATGCATTACAAAAAGTAACAGTCAGTTTCATAAATGCTACTCGCCTCTCTGCAGAACAGATAGTTAATACTTCACATCACTCCTGAAAAATATTTGTGCATATGTCAAGTATTTGAATGGAACTCCCACCCCTACATGTAATATGTACTATGCCAGTCTATGATCAAATCAGCATTAGACTATGCTCTTCAGTTAGTGGAATATTCCACTTGAGCACTTTCTGTATACCAAAAGCTCACTATTTTCTTCAGCTGTATATAAATTGGTCTTGTGTTCATTTTTCATTAAGAATTCCAGAATATTTCCACTTATTATTTTTAACATTCAGTTAACATTTGAAGTGTTATCTTCTCAACCTTCACTTTTAAGAACAGGAGATACAAATGTTTAAATATTTTTTGTCTGAGGCAAGAATGTGAATAGGTGTTTTTCACTAATTTGGGTGTGCTGAATTCAAATTTATAAACAGTTTTGCTCTATCACCTCTAGTTTTCTCGCTTTTAAATAGTCTCATTTTAGTATATACAGAGTATATACGTGCTTATTTCAACAGTTGCAGCAGCTTATTACAGATAAAACAGGATAGATAAAGAACATTGACGGAATAAATATGCTTGGATGACACAATGTACACAATTCATAGTACTGCAGACAGTTAGAAGTGTGTTTTCTTAGATGATCTGGTGTATTTTGCCTCCGGGATGTCACGCAAGAGCATCCAGCAGAAGTCTCCCATCATGCTGGGGTTCCACATGCCTTGGTAGTTGTTCTCCATCTTCATAATGTCTTGGTGGAATCTTTCTCCGTGCTCATCACTCACTGCTCCAAGGTTTGGAGGGAAGTTGAGGTGGGAATGGAGAAAATGAATTTTGAGTGACATTCGGCATCCCATGTCCTCATAAGTCTTTAGCAACTTCTCAATACAGGCTTGGTAATTTGGTACGCGTGTGTTACCAAGGAAGCCACTTCAGACTGACTTAAATGCTTCCCATGCTCTCAGTTCCTTTAAGGTAAGAAGCTCCTCAAAATCAGTATCCTTCAGCACTTCTCGTGCTGAGGTCCGACAAAGATGCCCTCTTTGAGCTTAGCAGCATTGAGACCTGGGAACACAGTAGACAAGTGTTGGAAGGCAGCACCATTTTTGTCTATGGCCTTCACAAAATTCTTCATCAAACCAAGCTTGATGTGAAGGGGAGGAAGAAGCACCATCTTTATGTCAACCAGAGGATTCTCCTTGACGCTGTGTTTGCCAGGAACGAAAGTGCTTCTAGACCCCCAGTCTTTCTGCTTGTAATGCTGGGATACAGCTCGACTATCCCAGAGACAGAGAAAGCAACAGTACTTTGTGAAGTCCGCTTGCATACCCATAAGAAGACCAATGACCTTGAGGTCCCCACACAGACTCCACTGGTACTGGTTATACTTAACAGCTTCTAAAAGAAGCTCCATATTGTGATAGGACTCCTTTAGATGGACAGAGTGTGCAGTGGGAATGCTGGGATATTTATTCCCGTTGTACAGAAGCACAGCCTTGAGACTTCGCTTGGAAGAGTCTATGAAAAGACGTCAGTCTGAAGAATTGTGTGGCAAACCAAGGAAAGTGAACAAGCCAGGTACATTTGTGCAGTAGCATAACTTGTTTTCCATGTTGAAAAATGAAGCAAGGTGATCCGTCTTGATATATAGCTATGTATATAATGTAATGCTATCACTTACATTTATTGCATAATAACTAAAGAAGGAAGACATAAGTCACACAATATTAGAAATTAACCCTGAATGCATATACTCCTTTATGTACAGTATGTGTACAAAATGTACAGTATGCATATCTAAAAAACTAGAGGTGATGAGTAAAAACGGATTTCAAATCTAAATTCAGCACCCCCAAATTAGGTTAAAACAGCTATTTTTGTGCTTGCCTCAATTTCTTTGTAAACCAGTGTTATTTTAGTTGAAACTTCTTACATAAACTTGTATTTTCTTGCTTTAAACTAATTTCTTTTCACAATTTTTTGATATGGGCCCTTGCAGTTTCTGGTAAACCATATGGGAATTTCACTTTTGTAACAATACATACTGTAACTTCTGAGGTATCATAACATATCTTCACAAAAACTGGTAAAAGTTTTATACAAGATTCTTATAATCTTTAATAAAAGAATGACATTATTTTGATTAAGTGCATCTACTGAAAATATGGTATTTATTGTTGTTACTTGTGCTCAAATAGTTTAATGTTATTTTAATTTTAAGTGTAAAATACTATTTTTCATCTTACAGTTTTCATAGTTTATTTGAATAATCTCTAGAACTTCATAAATGAATGTCAAAAGTTTTTAAGATAAATGTTGAAATTTTATTTTTCATTTTCTCTACCATATTAAGTGTGGATGTTATTATTATTAACATACAGTGCAATGAAATGTTTAAAATTAAGAAGTTGAAAAAATGCATATCTGTTTAATTTTTTGTAAGATATCTTAAAAGGTCAAAATTGTGGCTATAAATGTAATTTCAGAATATTTTCATATGTAATTTTAATGTTCTATTTTCCTTTTTTATTCTCTTAATACTCATCTGGACACAATTCAGTGGTGTTTTCAGGCATGAATACAGTATTTTTAACAGAGATTCATAAGTCTTTTGAAAAATTATCTCTCCCTTTTGCAAGATTTTAAGCCTTGAGAGCTGATGTAAAGTAAAATGTATATTTTAAGTAGCAATTGAAGTTAGTAGACAGTGGCCCAGTGTTACCATTATTGCACATCAGTTTTCTGCTTCTCTAAATTTTGCTGACCCTGCCTTGTCTTTGGACAATTGTAACAAGCTCTTCTCACAGCCTGCTTTTACATCTGGTTCTTCTATTCTTCACGAGGGTCAGGTAAGACTTACTGTTATTTTAACTCTGGTATTTGACATTTGTTATTTTATTCCTGTTGTTTTTGCCAAAGTTTTTGGACAAGCTTCTTACTTGCATCTGAAAATACAAAATTTTATGTCTTTCTTCCACTTCTGATTGTTGTATAATTTGAGATTTATCTTGTTTCTGGTGGAATGTATTGACTCTATTACCATATCATTTCTCAAACTAAGTTGTTTCTCTTTGGTCTGTTGTTGGAATTCTTTTTTTATTATTTATTTATTGCTCCTATCCCTTGAATATCTTATCCCAATTTGGAAATTTTCTGTTCCTATTTTGACTTTTTTTTTACTCCACATGCACTCATTTTCATTCATTTATTCACCATCGTAGCTTGCTGTCCACTTTACTCTTTTTTTTTAGGGGCTTTGCATCACTATGCTGAAAATCTTACTGGTAAAGGTCACATTAACATGTTTTTCATGTTGCATTTTCTTCTATAGCTGACTCTTTCTTTCTATTTAAGACAGCTGACTCATGAGGGTAAAGGGGTATTTTCTCTACTTTTTTCTGATCATTTTGTTTTCAGAATGTTACCTTCTGTACTGTTTCACAAAATTTAGTATTTGCTACTCTGTTTAATAATTTTTATCTTTAGTTGGGTTCCGAAGCCATTTAATTGAAGGTTCTTCTTTCCAATAAACACAACTGTTCTCAGTGCGTAATTCCACCACATTAATGTATCATTACAGCTATAACAAGTTAATAAATCCCTTAACAAAATACCTAACGTAAACTTTTTGATAATCATTGTTTCCTTTACCCATTCAAAAAGTATGCTGGTTCCTGCTTTCTTCACCAGTGTGAGATTAATTTGTTTGAAATGTACACCTTTAAGTTTTAAATAATATTGACTGTACTGGTTTGTAGAGAGTCTTCTGTGGCAGGTAAGATAATTTTTGAAGAAATTATGCCATAAAGGACACAGAAAAAAAGAAGTTGAAAATGCCTCACCATGACTACATAGTGGGTTATCTAAATATCCCTCTACATTCCATTCAGTATTTAGTTTAACATTTCATACTTTTAAAATCTTATTTCTTTGCCTGTTTTCTGTGACATTTTATTTATTGCCAATATTTTTGTAAATTTTCTATTGTATAGATAGCTACTAAGGAAAAGAAAATATTTGTAATGTACCTGTATGAAGTGACAGATGTAAAGATACACTGCTGAAGTTTGGTTACTTGTTTACAAATCATTTGTACATTTGGAATGTGTAAATTTTATCTATGTTAGGTACTATCACTTAATACCTGTTCTATGTTTAATTTTAACTGAGAGGTTTACCTAGTAAATGTACTAGCTTTTTTTCATGAAAAAATGTTTTCAGTTTGAGCAGCAACAGAGTATTAAATATGAAATAATACTAAGGTATGTGTACATACAATGATTTAACATTTAGAATTAATTGTATTTCTTTTAGAATGCAGTCTTTTCAAAATCTTGGTCTTGGAGTTGTTACCATTTTGGCTGGACTGATTGTGGACAAGAAAGGATATTTGGTGTTAGAAACCTTCTTCTTGGGGTGGCTTTGTTGTAAGTGTTTGTTTTCTACAGGTGACATAATATGATGATATGTTTAAAATTTTTATAGCTTAGTATTTGTAAGATAAAAGATTACTGTTGAATCGTGAACTTTATCGTATTGAATTTTAACTTCTTTCTTTCCTCCAGTCTTCATCAAATTATGTAACTAAATTTCAACAACTACAAACAACTAGCCTTACAAATATAGAACTGTAAAATAGGTCATGACATACACAATTTGACAGAGTTATACCTGAACATAACTGTATGTGTGGCAATAAGTGTGGTTTCAAAACATAGTTTGTAATTGTTATATTTATTAAAATTTTATTTTTTTGATTTCAAAAGGAAATATTTGAATAAATTTTCAGTCATCAATTCTCTGTGTCACATGATGTATTTCCACTCTGAATTTTTCATTTTATATTTTCTTCCTCTACCATTTTATGGGTTTCAGAGTGTCCAATTAATTACGTATTCATACTATAGGTGTTGACAGACCAAAATATAAATCTTAAGTAGCCAATTTTTATGTTTCATTAAGACATCACTCAATTTTCAACACCCATATAACATGGTCCTGCTATCTGTTTTTGTCTCTCATGACATTTTTTAATATTGCTAGTATAGATATTTTTATCCAATAAAAAGAGAAAATTGAGATTATACCTCCACACATGTATTTGTCTATGAGATTTGCATGCCAGTAGTCTTATGCTAACTTCTACCAAAAAAAAAGTAAAAAACATTTAATGTGAATGGTACTAGAGCATAATCTCATCATCCATGTAACATTAGCCTTTAAAACCAATAAGAGGACAACACAATCTCCTTATACAGTGCTTCATAAGCACTTATGCTGATTTTTTTTTTAACATTGTCTAGAGTGGATGTGTTCTATAATTGTCAGTCACTTGAGTTTTGTGGTAGATTATAACTGTGTAAACTGTGAGAGAGTATTTATTCCAACTCAGAGTTATTATTTTCGTCTCTTTATGGTCCCCAAGAAGACTAAGGACTGGTATATTATTGAACTGTCATTGAACTTCTCATTCCTATGTTTCTTATAGAGGGTTTCTTTTCTCTTAGATATCAAAGAATCACCAGGTTTTTGGAAGACCAGGGTTGATGTTTTGGATACCTTTTTCCAGTTGTCCTATTATTCCAAACAATTTCATCATTTTATCCATTCAGAAATGTTGAATCTTCCAGTTCTATGCTATTCCTCTTTCAAAATTACTTCTACTTCTTATATTCAATATGTCCATGGGGGCATTCACCTGTCTCATCCTGTCTTTCAGAATATCTTCAAAGATCTTGCATTTAATTATCCACATAACCAATAGAAAGTCAAACATTTCTTCTGCCAAATGACATGCTTAATGCTGTGTTCTGAAAGGATAATATTCAGATATAGTACTCCATATTCTCACAAGATTCATTTTTTTTCAGTTTTTGTTGCCCTCTGTTTGAGAACTAGTTTGAATGCACATCACAAACCTTTGTCATTTCTGTTACCTTTTCAAATACATATCACTCATCTGTTACTGCACTTTCAACCACAGGTGCAGGTGACCCATCAGGGGATTTCTCAGCTTTTGGGGGAGCAGTCTGTGGTACACACATTCTCTTTTTCATGCCCTTTGATGAAATTTTGATTTTCCTCCACTCCAAGCTCACTTTGCTTTCTTGCATCTTCCTGAGGATTCTTTTTAGTCCTTGGGTTGATTTCAATTATGTGATGTTTTATCTCATTCTATAATTATTTTGCCCTTTTCTTTTTTTTCCCCATCTCCTTATGTTTGGGTTTACACTATGCTTTTGCTTCTCTGTTTGGTGATGTCATTGGTATGCTCAGTTACCTACAAGCTTTGGATCAGTTGACCCTTGTGACTTTTAGTAGGGTCCCCCATTTTGACCCACCAGTTGTGGGTTCAGTGTTACCTATTTTTGAGGGGTTATGGGCCCCATTTTACTTATTCATCCTTCCTGTGCCCTGTTTTCCCACCTTGGTTTCCTCTAACACTTTTTATAATACCCCATCTCAGTCCTCTTTCTGTCTGAGGATCTTCGTGAGAGTACTATGAGGTTTTCTGGGGAAATCCTCTCCTTTTTACCTTCCATTGTAGCCTATGTGTTTTCTACAGATGTGGTTTGCTTCTTTTTAGGACTTTTTGGGTCATGATACCGCATTCTTGCACACCCATTGCTCCACTTTGTATGTACAGGACTGTAATATGGCCCTGTTTTCTCTGCTGCTTCAACTGTGCTTTAAGAATTTCAGGTAGCTTCTGTACAACAGTGACCCACCTTTTGCATCAGGTGCTCCATTGGAACCAGGAGTGACTCAGTGTCCTGTCTTCTGACATTTACCCTTTGTAGCTCTGTCTGTCTTAGCTTCTTACTGGACCACAGTTTGCCATTTTTTGAGGCAATACCTTGTTTGCAGGCAGTGGTTCAGTTAACGGACTGGTGGTAGCTCTACTGCCTAATTTCATTCATCACAGCAGCCCTTTCCTCTTTGACATTCAAGTTTATGGTATCCTGTCAGAGGATTTTATCTTACCGTGTTTTTCCCAACCCTCTCCTGTTTCCTTCTTTCTCCTCAGAACCACTGTTCATATCAATGTCTATCCAAAGCAGTGCTTGACTGCCTCAGTCACCAGCAACAGGTTGTTGTACCTGCTTCACACAAGTTGCTCATCATAGTGGTGGTATATATTTATCACACCTGGTCCTTCAGTATGTCTTCTTTGCCAACTGGATTACCCCATGCTTGGAACTTTCACACTGGGGATCTGCTTCTACATCTACTTGGATGTAATTTAATCATGATCTGCAAGTGTCTCAAGTGATTTACAACTTATAATGGCACAGATACTAGTTAAGACACAATTCAAAGGGCAGTAAAACCATAAATTTAATTATAAATAAATGTTTTACTGTTCCAAGTTTAAAGCTACTTAAGATAAACAAATATAGTTTCCTGTTACAATTTGAAGTAATTCCAGAAAAAAACAACAGATGATTTAGATTTACTTCAATATTTTTTGGTAGTTGCAAGGTTAGTCAAACTTGCTCAAAATTTTATATTTTTTTAGACGAAATATAGCTTAGGTACTAAGTTTGATAAATTATAATGGAATTATTGGTATCATTATAGTTCTTTATGATGTTTTACTTTTTTCAGTATTTATTGAAATATATTTTAGTGAAAATAATTACATTTTAATGAAGGTAAATAGTAAAATAAGTAAAATCATAATGAAGGACCTTGTTACAAACAGCAAATTCAAATTTCTGACTAATTTTATAATTTGTGATTTTAACTTGAAAACAAGCTGAAACAAAAATGCTGCATCAAATGAAAAAATTCCAAGGTACAAGCTGCAATGTGGGATTATAAAATGTACCCTAGGGGTTGGAAATGACTGAAGAAGTAAGATTCACATTGCAATGAATATGCACTGTCTACCAGGCTTAACCTCCATTCACCAGTCTCACATAAGAAATAAAGAGTTAGAATAGATATAGAACTAGAAACAGAATTAGGGGAGCAAGATGTGATAGCTCAAGTCCACATCATCCCACTTCTGTATCACCCTTCCACAATGGTCTACAGGCAGTGGAAAGGTGACTGCTCTCCCAAGTAAAGAATTAACTGAAATTAAAAAAAAAATGAAATAATGATGAGGAAATAAGGTACTACAATTTGGGGTAAGTAAGGTAAAAACTCACCTCTTGATGTTAACATTCCAGCCCCCAATATGGTAGAAAGACACTACTTGACAGCACATAGTGGTGTAGTTCATTTGCTGTGCTGTCAGTTAGTGCTTTTTATCCCTTAAACATATTTATTTTATATTAAGATTTTTAAATGTCCTGTATGTTAATTCTCCAGTAATGTTACTCCATTATAATACTTTTTCTAACTTGAGGGAAATTGTGATTCTTACATTAAAACATTTTATTTGTTAGTTTTAGATGTTTTTCACATTGTAAATGGTTGTTTTGCATTGAATACTGGTGCATGTAACCTGACTTTATGAAACTGTATAGTATATGTCTAAGAAAATATACTAATAATATTTATATATTTTTATAGGTTCTCTATTATGTGTTGTAATACTTTATATCATCAACAGCAAGAACAGTAAGTTATTATTGTTAATAATTCAAATGAATAAAGTAAAAATATATTTTAAAAATTCATCTAAATTTGGAGTACAAAAGAATGGTTGTTCACCAGTCATAAACTGAACCAAACACTTACTGTTTGTGACTGCACATTTTTACATAAAATCAGTCGTGTTGATAAGTTTATTTATAACATATCCAAATTGCAATTATGATGTTGAAGGTTAAAACCTGATATCCATCAACCTGCTAAAAGCATGTGACACATCTACACTGATATTCAAGTTTGGCCAGATATTTAACATGTTGTGTTGTTCCTGTATAATAATTACGTATTTCTCATACTTGATGCGTGGAAATTCAACCACATTATTTATTCCATAAAACAGAAACTCAAAACCCTAGAGTTACTTGCTAGTTGTTGTTGTTGTTATATATTAAACAACTGACATTACAAACAAAGAAAAATGTTTTTCATACTGTGATATCCACTGTGTGGGAACTTATCTACAATGTGTATTAACATGAAATTTGCTTTATTAATTTTGATTTTAGTGTTATAAGCATGCAACGTAATCCTGTAGTGTTCTGTATTTGTGTAAATATTTTCATCTTCAGTGGGTCTTATTTGTTATTTTTTGCTCTCATGTTAGCATCATTTTAACCATACAATTAAAAGTGATGTCCTTTTGTATCCAGTCAGATTTTAAATATATTTTATAAGCAACTTGTGGAAGAAGCTATGTGTCAACTTATGAATAATATATGATTACACACATGCAATAAAAAAAGCATGGCACAGCCAGGTTTTTAGGGCACTCGACTCGTAATTTGTCGGTAACAGGTTGAAATCCCTGTCACATCATACATGTTTGACCAATCAGCCATGGAGCCATTTTTTTTTTATAAAAGAGTTAGTGGCAGTGGGGGATGAAACACTAGCTGCATTCCCTGTAGACATTCACTAAGAAATTGGTGACAGCTAACACAGATTGACCACGTACACGTAAAATTCATAACAAATGTGCAAAACATTTAATCGTGAATCTTGTTAATATTTTAATTAATATAATTAATTAATGCATTTCTCTGTACATTTGGCAAACAAATTTAGTGTTTTCAATCAATTATTTGTACAATTCTTTATGCTGAATTTTGCAACAGGCAAAACTCTAAAGTTAGTCACTATGATGCAATGTGTGGATCTTAAACCTGTAGCTTATTTTATGAAAACAAATTGGTAATGGGATGGTTAGGTAAATCAATTTACAGTCAGATCGTTATATCTAATGAGAGTTGGTTTTTTCAGTACTGGTTGCTTATACAGAACACTATACGCAGTAATGCAATCAATTCCTTATAATCATCAGAAAACCATAGATTTCTTCACTGCGAAGAACATTTCATGCATCGTAAATAAGTATGCTGTACATCTATTGACTGCATGTGACTGTATTAGCAAATTAGTATTGTGCAGATATTTTCTCTATAGTATGCTTACCAATTTTAGTATAGTTAAGATTAATTTTACATTTTGTTTTCCTTGTACACTATTGTAATATAATGAACTCTCAAGACTTACGACTTAACCATTATCATTAGTGAAGGCAGTTCTTGACTGAGTATTCAGAAAAGTACATTTGTTTTATTTTTATAGAAATTAGTTAATATAATTATTAAGCATACTAGTTACGTAATTATCCATTTTCCAGATGTTAGCAATTATTTTTTTTTTACTTTTAACTTAAAATATATAATTTGGTACGGGCATACAAGATCATGTGAGTTTATATTCGTTTCATCAATAAATCTGTATTGCTTAACAGCTTATATATAGTGTGAGTGAACTTAATGTTTTGAAATAATGAATTATATTTTTAAATTGTTTAAAGTTATAGTCACATTAAGTGATTATTATTAAATTTTTATCAAAGATTTTTGTTTTTTAGCAATTTCAAATATTTTATGATAAAAGATTTGGGTACATGTTTTGGTTTATGATAAACTAAAACAGTGTAACATCAAAATTGTAGTCAGTGCTAATAAAACACAATTATATCATTACATATGTGCAAGAGAAATGTATTTCTAAAGTTTTAGATTTTTTAAATGTGTTCATAAACAAGAAAGTTTTCAGTATCTGGTAAGTTTATTTTATACCTTAAATATCTTAACTTTTGCAACATTACTTGGCTTTCTTTGTAGTTTGGTCTTCATTCCTAGGAATACTAGAAAGATATCTCTTTATTTTTTTATGTTTTAAATCTAGTAACATGATATATTCACAAGATTAAAGACAAGATTAGATAAATATTTTTAATAAATATGTTATTCTTAAAACATACTTTTATGTTGGAAAATATCATTCTAATAATTTTTATATATATATATATAAATTTGTACAAATGTAAACTTTGGTATAATTTTTTACATAAATATACTTATTCCAACATGTGAAATAAGAAACTGAAAGCTAAATAAATTTATCATTTCAATATTCTTAGATGGTGATCTAGATTTGAGTGTTTCAAAGAAGACTGAATGAGAAGAACATAGAAAGTATGTATGTATGTATATATATTTGTGTCTAATGATATTTCTGTATGTATAATTTGTAAAGAATATTCACTGTCACAAAATAAACAAAGTAGTGTGTTTTTCTCAATAAAATGTCATTAGCCATGTAACGTTCAAGAAAATAATTAATAGTAAATGGTGTTAAAATAAATAATGTTCAGAAATCTGCATCATAGTTCCGATATGTTATGATAAATATATAGAATTAATAAAGAATTGCATTTCAACAGACCTAATTAATTTCACACCATAACAGCTGTTGTCAGTCAATATGTTATGTAAATATTGTCTCAACCATTACCATGTTTCATATCCCAGTCAGCCTGAAAAACTTTACTGTTGAGTGAAAGGCTTTTGTCAATATTGGATATTTCAAATGTAGTGTAGTTGACATTATTCTTTCTTGAACTATAAATCTTTTCAAAGATATGGTTTTCTTGAGGTTAGAGAAACATTGCTTAGATAAAACATTATAATAAGTGTGTTCAAATTATATAGAAGTTTTCTTATATAGTTTTGATTGGTGTGAAACTGGTTGTATCCAAGAGATGAAAACAAAAGTTTTGATTAACACACTTGATTAACAGTCAATCTGATATGTGTATGTTAGAAACTGTTTACTTCTTCACAGAGACTGTATTTAAACTTGAACTTATTTTAAATCTTTTATTATTAATGATTATTTAGATCACATCCAAGTGATAAGCAATTTGAGAATTTTTTGCTCACTTATCTATTGTAAAATTAATACATGTTTGTATTGTTAAGATTATTAGCATAGGTACAGCATGTTTTATTTTGTCAGCTCTTGTGTTTGAATATTTGTTATGAATGTAAAACCACCTCAGGATAAATCTAATGCAATCAGAAAACAATGTTTATTGGTGGGAGTCTTTCTTTTCTCCTCAAACAAAAACTATTCTACAGTTGTATTTTGAAGTGATTTTTATTGATAGTCAAATGTGTATGTGTTAATACAGTAAACAAGTATGTATAATTAAGTTATATGTGAAAGAATTATAAATACTTTTATTTCTGGACACTCACTTTTAGCCGTTTAGTATTGTACTTCATATGGACAAAGGTGTATACTACTAAAAATGCTCTGCCTCTGCCAAATATGCAAATGTTTCTTATGATACATTGTTGCACAGGGTTTATAAAGACAAGCAGTGGCCATACACTTACAGATGGAGAGTAAAAATGTTATGAGAAAAGGATATTTTAATTATCAGGAGGACTGTTATCAGCAGGCACAGTATGAGGTTAAACTATTTATGTGAGTTTCACATTCATGGTTTCTTATGGGAAGTATGTTTTAAAAATTTAGGATTAATAGTTGTGTTGTGAAATGAAACCACACATCTGGCATTAAATTCTCCATTTAGATCTACGAAAATAATTAAAAATTGCAAGCATACATATCAGTTTACACAGGGGCTTCATGCTACGGAATTTCTTCATGAATGTGCTACAGCCAATAAATAATACACTTATTGGATTTGTGAATACAGAAACTCAATTCTTGTGGCTCTTTAAGTGTCAAACATTAGTGAAAAAGAACAATGGTAAAACTTCCATAGGGATTTTGATCTCACTGCTTATTGTTTTCTCATTTAGACAGATCTGAGTTTGAATAAAACAGTTTAGAAGAAACTTAAGATATGATTGTTAACTACCTTGAAAGTAGTGGGGGATAGCACTAGTATTGTGATTTTTTTAGGTGGTTTGAAATAGTGCATTGTAATTAATGTTTTGTATTACTATGGCATATTGAAGAACTCCCAAAGTGTATATATGATGCACTAGAGTATACCATATGTTTAGCAGTGTAGTTTGAGAAACATATTTCCACAATTGTTCTTGACTTGTCCATACTCATCCATTTGAACCCATTTAAACTTATCTCAAATCATTACAAATACTACTTTAGGAACAGACACATTTTAAGTTGATTTTCAAGACAAGTGGTGGTTTATTCCACTGTATGTATACCAACAGTTGGTGGCATGTGTTAATAAAATAATCCAGTTTCATTTTTCGGTAAAATGAACACTGTTCACACTGTTAAAGTAATTACAAAACTGGTATTATCCACAGAAACACTGAAAAATGGCTTAAAGAACACATATTTTAATTGCTGCCTATCATGAACTGATAAATACAAGATAGTCATGAAACTAGAAATTCATGACACCATAACTACTTCACTGATCTAGTTATATAAAATGTTAAACTGAAAACATTTATCACCACTGGCAAAATCTACATAATTTGGGTACAGTTACTTGGAAATATATGATTCTCTGTATTTCCATGCACAAGACCTTCTCTTAACTTTGTTGCTTCTTTAAAAGTAATACATGTCTATAGACACTAAATCAGAACATTACTAATAAATCCTATTATCAAGCTGTTGATCCTGTTTATGTAATAATTCAGTTATTTCTTTAAAAATAATTTTATTATTATTAGTTTTTAAGCACTAGTACTAGAACACATGATGCTCTTTTTAAGCTACAATAATTTTTAAGGGTTAAAGAAATCTAAGCTTAATGATATTAGGATCACTATGAATAAATTAGGTATGATCTTAGTATAATAAGTGTTTTTTAAGCTTCAGTATGTTCCTTGTAGGAATGAATTGTGTAACTTGTATTCAGAAAAAGTACTTATATTATTTCTTGATATTTTGTGGCCCTGCATGACTAGAAATCTGAGAATTGCAGGATTAACTCCCTGTCGCACCAAACATGTTTGCCCTTTCAGTTGTGGGGGCATTATAATGTTATGGTCAGTCCTACTATTCATTGGTAGAAGTTTAGCCCAAGAGTTGGTGGTAGGTGGTGATAACTAGTTGCTTTCCCTGTAGTCTTAAACTGCTGGCATAGATAGCTCTTGTGTAACTTTATGCAAAATTCAAACCAAACCAAAACTTAATATTTTGCTGTGTTGACTTCATATGAACATCAAGAATTTCACAAGAAGCATAAAACAGTTAAAGAAATAGTTTTTCTGGTCACAATTTTTTAAAACATTTGCAACTTGTCAGTAATTATTGCATAACTCAGATTAATAACTTTCTTTGTAACTTATTTTCTCTATTTATAAGTCAATATTAAATTTTAAAATATACTTTAACATAATTGTCTCTGTATACAAAACTACCCCGTATTTCCTTTATCAGGATTATTTTATTGTTTTTTTATGGGTGATCAGTAAATATATTACTCTGATGTTGCTAACCAATTTATTTTCTAAGATGAACAACTGTATTGGTTACAAGTTAATTCAACTTTACAAATAAAACAGTTTACACATATGCATTGTTAAAGTAAGGAAGAAATTTCTATAAAGTGATTTTGTGAAGTTTAGTCTGGATTATTTTTTTATTTAATTAAAATTCTTAAAGGGATAACATTTCTCACACTCAAAATTTGGTAATGGAAATTTTTAAATTCAATCATAATCAATGTGAAATCAACACATCTAAAAATTTGAAGTCTACTAAATTTTACATCAGCAGTTACAAAATTTTGTACCAAATAAGACTGCTCAACACTGAGTAAGGTTTTTTTTATAATAAGTCTTAATAACAGTTTATAAACTTTCATCAGGTCTTTTGAGGTTTATATATGGTTATTTTTCAAAGCTGTATAGATTGTTATACTTTCAAATGACACTTGTTGAATATTGTGTTACAACATCAAATTTAATGATGGATACAATACTCCAGAGCTGACTGTCTTTTTTTTATTTATAAAAAGTATCATAACTTTATCTCCAGGTGTCATGTGACTGAGCAAAGTTGATTCATTTTAAACTTTGCATTCAAATTTCAGATTTTAGTTTAACTTTCCACCTGAAAAAATTCAAATTGCTTTCATTTTAAGCACGATGAGTCACCTATGTGGAAAGTGATGAACAGTATCATAACCCACTTGGTTTCCAACCTCTCATTGTAAGCCAATCAAATTAAACTTTCATTCATATTCTTCTAACTTGGCATGAATAATTTTAGCTGAGCTAACAAGCACGCATTATCCAGTCTCCCACCAGAGTATGCAAATACCCAATTATGCTGATCACTTGTTATTGAAAGTTTGTGTCAAAACAAAAAAAAAGGTGAGCTGCATACTGTATATGCTATATTAGTAGGTATGATAGGATTAATTATCCAGCAGATTAAAGAAGAATGTTAATGATTACGAGAAAAGGTTTTATGTTCTCTTTTTGGTACATTGATTGCATTTTTGATTGGTTTGTTTGTCACAGGACGTAATTGTTAACTACGCAGTGTATGTGACTTAAATTGGTGTCATTTTAATAGATAATGCTACCTATAGTGGCATTCAATATTTTTATCCACTCTGAGAGTCTCTAGTATATTGGTTAGGGATCAAATTTTGACAAGAAACAAAAACAGTTGATAAAAAAAATTAGAGAGTGAAAAATGCCGTCAGCTAGTTTGTACAAGATTTGTGAAGATGCAGGAGAAGCATATGCACGTCTAATAAGTAATTCGTTACTTTACCTTAAGTTTTATTTGCTCACTATATGTCACTTCTGTTGAATGTACCGTATGTAAAAGTTCACGTTGCGTGTTTTCATCTTATTAGTATTGTAATTACTCATAGGCATTTCATATCAGTTGCTTGAGAGAACTGTTATCAGCTAATAGTAAAATAACTTTACCGATTTAAAAACAAAACAAAATTGCTTCATTCTCTATTACATACCCCCACTAGTACAGCAGTAAGTTTACAGATTTACAATGCTAAAATTAGGTGTTCAGTTCCTCTTGGTCGGCTCAGCTGATAGCCTGATTTGGCTTTGCTACAAGTAAAACACAAACACATTCTATTATGTCAGTTTTTCAATGTATTTTAGCAAATTATAGTTAATTAGACTCCAGAAGTGAAGAAACTTTCGTGATGAATGCTAGTTGTGAGAGAACTGTTATATTTTTGTGTTTACTACATATAAATTATTCTTTTCTACTTTTTGTTCTCCCACAGCTCCCAAAAGGCCACGACAGCCCCACTTTTGTTGTGAGCAACAACTAATTTTCACAACAGCTACATACTGGTGGTTTGATCTGTTTTCCTGCCAGTCATGACATTTTGTTTGTGCATAGGAAAGAAATATTATTTTACTCTAATTTTTGTTTAAAGTATTTAACTAACAGACTTTTTATCAAAATTGTTCCATTAACAGTTAATGTATTATTTTATTAGTATGTTATACAATTTATGGGTGTTAGCTTATTTTTGTTATATTTTTAAAAAGAATAGTGAAGTATGAAAAATATGTTTAATTATCTTTTGTGGAAAGTGATATAAACAGTTAATTTTTGTAAATTTGTTAAGAGTGGTTGTTTAAATGAAGTATATTTCTTATATTTAGATTTTTTTTTTTAGTAACTATTGTCACATTTTTTTTCAATCATTACAAGTGTTATTAATTATTTTAAATAGATCTCTGTTTATGAATGCAAATATTTAGTTAGAACATGCTTCTCTTCAGGAGTGTTTGAAAGTGATAAAATGGAGTTGTGATGCATAATATTTTAATTAAGTTTGTTACTAATAAGAAGCTGTTTAGTCATTTTAATTATAATAGTTAATAGTAGTTCTGGTCATTTCGGTTGTGATTTCTCTGTAGCTGCAGCATCTCCTTTATAGTGTTGCCCCAATATAAGAAATTGTTACTTGTTCCTATTTGTTAATTTTTAAACACTTACATTAATTACTGTAATTTAATTATATTATGGTGTATAAATGTACATTATTTATGATTTGTTAATATCTTGATTGTTCATCAAATCATTATAAACATTTTTTTTTTTTTTGGAAAACTATTGATCATTTAAGTTAATTATCTCTTCCAATGGATCAGCTGTAACATTCTGGACTTGTAATGCTAAAATTTAGGTTTTAATTCCCTGTGGGGGCAGAAGATAGTATTAACTTTATGCTAATAAATAGAAGTTAAAGAATGCATGAAATATAAGCATTGGAATGTCAGTAAGTTGAGAGTGGTCTAGCAGTATCATGTTAGATTGCGAGTCAGAAGTTTGAACTACCATATCTCTTTCATGTGTGGGCTCATTATAAAAGTAGTGGTCATCTCATCATTTATTTTAAACAGCCATGCAAAGTCCTTGTGAGGGTGGGTGTCACTAAGTGTTGGCTTTTCCTCAACTTCGTAGATAAGGACAGCTATCCTTCAACCTTATTTAGGTTTGACTTGATTTTACAAGCAGTATGTCACATAAGATGATGTTTAAGTTGAAAATACTTATACCTTAAACTTATTATTATATTTATAAGAAACTGGATATTTCCATAAGTTATACGTAAATACAATCCAGTTAAAGTACAAATTATTCAAAGTGTATAAATTGAAAATTTGTAAGCTACTAATTCTATCACACACACAACACCGTTATTCCTTAGACCAATTATTTCCTGCCAGAGTAGAAATTTTGGAAGGTCACAATTATATAATTATGAGAATGTAGTTCTCCATGTTTTAAAATAATGTTTTTTTTTGCATAAAATGTCATAATTAATGTTAACATGATGTGTCTTGTGACCATGAATGTTACGTTTTTTATGTGGACTGAACGCAACAGAAAGACACGGATAACAGCTTATATAATTTATTACAATAAACTATTATATATGTGACAGATATAAAATAAATTATATAATAACAATGACAGATGTTCAGTTTCAACCTTCGAAATTAATTACAATACAAAATGGTTCTGGCCTGTGTCCAATATAATGATCCAGAATGAAAGTCCAGATCGGAAATCCAAAATTCCAGTCTAGGGAGTGAATTTGGTCCCACGAAGAAATTCCGAAGTTTGAATGGAGAAGTCCAGAAACAATTCACAGTCCAATAAATTTGACGAAGTTCTTTTTACGATGTTTTTGGTGAATGTCTCAAATTTGTCGTTTTCCAACTTGCCCCAGTTTCCCTTAAACAGTCCTATACGTGTTAACCTTCAGTATAACGAGTAATTCGAATGAATCGTAAAGATTGACGAAATAAAATCGCAGCTTTTGTAGATCTAGCTCCAGTCACAAATCCAAGTTGAATAAACACGCAGAAAACGTTGAAAAATTCTCAAACGACGACATCTCTTGAATCAAATGAAAACGAATGACTGACTGAGTGACTGACTTTCCTCGCATCGCCGTCTGTTTATATACTAGTAGGTCTACTGTGTTCTCGAACAATCGCGTCACTTCCCAGAATTCCAGAGTAATCTGCGCATGCCTGTTTTTGCACGAGGCTCGTATAGACACCAGGCCAAAATACATTTATTTATAGACAAATGATCGATCTACCTATTCTAGAAATTTCTACATGAATAACAACATATTTTATTGGTTTGAACTTCGAAACAATAATATAAACAACAACATGGCATTCCAAATGCTTTATACATAACAATGAATTTTCAGTTTGACCTCATAGTAGAACATAACTGGAATAAAGATATGCACACAAGAATAGAAATACAATACAACTATAATCATCACCATTAACTAGAAATGTTGAAACATCAACATCACAAACCAGTAATGAAGGTAATTAACACGAATGTATTCACATTATACTAGAAAATGTATGTGATATGGTCTGATGGTTAACATCGTTTCTGTTTGGTTGCTGCAAACATCTCTTCATTTTTGGGCGTTGTTGCACTATGAAAGTAATAGTCAAATCATAGATCAAGCAAGAGTATTCCAGAGATAGTAGTAGATGCTATTGGCTTGGTATCTTCACTTTATTATTTTGTAATTAGAGGAAGCTGTATACAAGTATCTCTTATGTAATAATTTTGCATAAAAATTTAAACAAAATAATATGCTATTTCAAGAACATCTACAGAAAGCACAAACTTGTATACAAATAATTCCAGTAAATAGAACCAACTTATTACTCTCAAGTAAGACAACTTGTATGCAAGCAACTAAAGAATAATAGTAAAATGATTGTTATGTATATGTGTAAATATTTTGTAAATGACAACATGTCGTATTGTGTTTGAATTTTCATTTGTATTATTCATTTTTCCATATTGATATTATTGTTTAGAAGTTTAAACTAATATTTTGTTATTCATTTCGGGTAACATTTTAGAACTTTCTCGAATTAAGTAGACCAATCACATGTTTGTAAATGGGTGCTGGTGACTTCCTGTCTAGACGTTTAGTCTCGTGCAAGAACGGATATGCGTGGATAGCTCTGGAGTTGTATGGAAATTGCGAGATTGTTCGAGAAATAGGCCTATCGGTATAAAAGACGGTGACGAGAGATAGATTCAATCATCAGTTTTATTCGCGGGAGAGAGATTCAGTCATTAGTTTTATTCGAAGACAAAGAGTGAGAATCAGACACCAGTTTCATTTCAAAAGAAGAGAGTTAGTTATTTGAGAAAGATTAAGTGTTTGCTGTGAATATTCAACTTGGATTTGTGATTGAAATTAGATCTACGGAAGCTGTGATTTCATTTCGTCAATCTCTACGATACATCTGAATTACTGCTTGAGCTGAGAGACGGCGATTTCATTGAACTGTGAACTGTTTCGGAACTTCTTCGTGGGACCAAATTCACACCCTAGACTGGAATTTGAGACTGTAATTTTAGATCATTACATTAGATACAGTCCAGTACCGTTTTGTGTTGTGATTTATTTTGAAGTTTGAAACTAATATTATTTTGTTTTGTAATTAATTTCGAATGTTGTAACTTAATATCTGTCACTATTATTATATAATTCATGTTATATCTGTTATACTTGTTAATAGTTTAGTGTAATAAATTATACAAGCTGTTATCTGCGTTTTTCTGTTGCGTTTAGTCTACGAAGAACTTAAAACATCAAAAAATACGTAACAATGATACTAAAGAGGATGTTTAAACTCGTAAAAACTCATTCTATGTCTCCACTTACCATGAGCAAATGTTTTGGGTTTAGTTTTTGTTTAAAATGTTTTGTGACAGATTACAAGAAAGAACGAGACCATTTAGAAACCAAAGAAATTGTAAGAGCATATGATCATTATATGGTGATAAAAAGCCCTATCAGCAACAGACGAACTTGACAATGTGTACTGTTTGTACACTTGATCACTACCTTTATCCTGTCACTTGCTTCCATCATTTTTGTCGCATTCAATCCCTATGTCTTTTCTCTTTGTAGCTAAATATATAAACATTGCATCGCTTTGTAATGATAATGCCAAAATAAAACAAACCAAAATATAAATGTTTTCTACCATCAATAAAATCTTTATGCTTACAGATCGTATGCCTATCTCTTATTCTAGTAGCGTAATGTACTGTCTTAAGTAACTTTTATATGTATACAGATTAATAACCAAAAAGGGGAATGGGGATCGTCAAAAGCATATAAAAACAAGTTGAATCAAAATGCAAATATATTTTCAAGCCTACAATTAGGGATTCTTTCAAAATAGGCTGGAAATAGCAGCTATATTATCTTTTTGACTCGATGCCCGCGGTACTTACGTTTTAGTCAAAATAGGGATTTGCAGCCTGAGAAAATGTGGATACTATTTTCAGGGTAGTTTTTTTTTTAAAGATTCCCTAGTTCAAGGCTTGAAAATACAATCCAGCATTATGATTCAACTTGTTTTTGTTCTTTTTATGATGCGCGCTATTCCATTTTTATAAATAAAATTTGCACTAATATTGTTTTTTAAGTCTTATTTTGTCCATTTATGGAGAATAAACTTTAAGCTAAATACGTGAATATTCATTCCGTCGAATACTATATGTTTTTCAACACCTTACTCCGGCATTGAATTCTTTTTTTCTTCCCACAGTCCAACCATTACACTAAACTTGTTCAAAATTTTTAAATAAACAAAGAACAAACACCTTTACTGGTGTACAACTACAAAAAACAAAAATGTAAAATTTTATGTTTACGCTTAATCAAAAGACAGGGGAGGCTACTTTTGACGAAATGATTGCCGAACAGTTGACCAATTGCCAAATGTCTTTTAAAGCCGAAGGCTTCAGAACCTCTTTTAAATTCCCTGAACCTTTAAGCATCAATGCCAGATGAACACTTTAGAATAATAAACTCAGTGAAATATAAATGGATGTTAAAAAAATAAAAAGCACTCTTAATTTGTAACCTACAACCTAACTTGAGCAATCAAACAGCATCTCAAACTGTGATTACCTCATCGTGCCTGAGATATGTAAAAAGTGAAGTATTAATATCTACTGAAATTGAAAACGAAAACTTTTTATTGATATATATATATAGCGATGTCAGTACATGGGTGTGTTTGGCTAAGGATTGTTTTACAGTAGGTGGTTGTGACTTGGCGATAAATTTGACAATAAACGCTCTCTACTTTTAAAAATGTAATATATTTCTATATATTATAAATGTTGAACATATACCTAAAATGTTTTACGCTATGGAGATACTAGTAGTATTTTTAATACCATACAGTTTTTCTTCTGATTGTCAAAGGCAATTTAGGCTTATTAAATTGCTTTAAAATTCAGTTGACAAAACGAACTATCTCCATTTTTGTTGCAATAGCATCTGTATATAATTCAACTACGTTGACGCGTGAGTTAGCGCAGTTAAATCCAGTAATAATCTGTTTTTCGTCAAAGTCCACATACACGTGGGTTCAATTAGATTAAAACACCCTTTTAAAAGACAAATTATTGTCATTATATTTTTCAAACTGTTCATCTTACTCTAACATATAAACTGTTAGATCATTCTCTCATATGACAGTTATCTTTGCATTTTCTAACTTTTCTATCACCAAACTTCTGTTTCTCGTGACTTTACTTTTTACTCTTTCGGTTTTTGTTCATCTGGTTGCCTTTATTTATACATTTATCACTTACGCCTTCTATAATTTTTAAAACTTTAATATTAATGGATTGCACATAACATTAAATAGCTTCGACATCAATGAATTATAAACACAAAATAAATATGTTAATAATACAAATTACACTAAACAGTCTTTTACGTCTGACAATCACAAATATATTATACATCTCATCTGATAATTGCAATCATAAATGCTTTTATGTGGTATTGGTCATAATGTTTCATAAAATAACCGTTTTGTATGGTTGTTGATCTGTAACTTAAAGTGTAAAAGACCAGTATTTATGGATAATCGTAGGGAAAATAATTTTAATACTTAGTACTATAAAATGACCTAGAATACGCTAGACAGCATATAGATTTCGGGATTTCAGGGCTAATGGTATATATGGCTTAAAGCTTTGCATGCTGTTCTTATCTCTGCAATAACTTTTTAAATACACTTGGTGTTTTATACAAACTTTGTACATTCTGTGTTTATTTATAAAAGGATTAAGGAGTTTTAGCTTAAACAGTTACTGACATGACAAGATTGTGAATGAAAAGTCTACTGGATAGGTAGAAAAAAGGATTTTTTTTCAATCAAACAAAGTAGATCATCATCTGGCCCTAAAGAAATCAAATCTCAATCTAACGTCTCAGTTTCTACCAAATGATTAGCACATTGATCAATGTATAATAATGCTTTGGGATACCTGCGACACAGTGCAGAGTACCCTTGTAGTGTTGTCCACATGGTCATTACATACGATTAAGAGTGTGGTTACGTATATCTTTTGTGACTGTAATACTTGTGAGTAGTAAATATTATTTTAAAAGTCAGTTTAATCATATCTATAACCAGTTATTCAAGTTCTAAGCAAATAAGAACATTTTTTTAAAATATTTTAATTTTTGACTAGGAAAACCATAAAGCCTAATATATATAGACATGCCTTTAAAATAAGAAATAGTATATATATACAGATATTTTTGATGTAAGTTTCTGCTGACGTTCTGAACATGATCTGGCATCCATTTGCTAGTAAACTGCAAAGGATCAGAAATGTGTCTTTCACGTTTGTTTTTAAAAAACGGAGATTGTATTGCTCATATCTCCTTAGAAACATATCTCGATAGAGATTTCAAAATGTAGTGTACTATATATATATCTAACAAACGTCATGTTTGTTTTAGCATAATAAAAATTTTGGTTGGTGGCTAGGAGACAAACACCTTGCATCAATTTACTCTAAATGCTAAACAGTTTTGATGCTTTTAGTCGCTAATTCTACATTATTGGTTGCAGTTAATTCTTTAGAAGTGCTAACTTGCTGAACGAGTGCTCTACTGAGCAGTTTGTTTAAACAAAAGTACATTTTCGGAGAAACAGACATGTTAGGAAAACCATCCTAGATCCCTTGTTCATACAAAGGCTTCGCTCATGGTAATGGTGTGTGACAATCTCTTTCTTTGGCAAATTATACAAATTGAATCTTTTTTGAGAATATACTTTATTTTAATCTTGTGGTTAATGCACAGCTAATTTAGTAGCTTCTTTCTATATTTCTCAGTCCGTCGTTTTGAAAGAGCTTAGAATAACCTTGAAACAATCATGTGTAACTGTGTATGCAGTAATTCAATCATTCAGTAGCATTTTAAGGCAATCATTTATACTCAAGTCTCCACACAAACTTCTCTCTTTAAGATAATAAGTTTCTTCTGACTTCTCATTCTCAACATTTCTTGTTTTCCTTCTTACGTCAGTTACTTTGTAGTCTGATCTATCACGTGCTGTTTGTGGTTCCCTCTCAAAGTTATTAACACTTGCATGTCGGACATCTAAGAAATGAACATGTAATTCCAGTAAATCTACAACAGTCTTAAGATCAATGTTTGTGGACTGAAATGACTTGCTTGTTTAGTTAAATGTGAAAAGAATGATTTTTTTAGAAATGATAGAGGAACAATGTTCGTTATGACGATAAATCCACTTGGAGTACAAATGTAATCTCAAGAGGGATGGTATGGGTATTACCACTTTAATTAAAGTGTTAATACCTATACAAGCCGTCTTGAGAATACAGAGAAACAACGTTACCAGCAAATCACTTGTTTGATACAAGAAGTCAGCCTCATATTTCAAAGTTGCAGTTTGTTGTTTATCATTAGCAAAATTTCCTCCAATACATCTTGAATGTTTTTTGTATTCTTTGGATAAGACTGCAGTTGCATCTGCGCAAGCAAACTATCTCGTTTCTGAAAAAGATTTCACTTTGAGTTTCTTAACCTCCACGTCTCATTAAAACAGACCATTGTTGGACGGATGCAGAAGAAAAGGTAAATATTTGCCTGAAACCAAATAATTATACAGATTATACACAGCATTTAATAACATTTAATCCAACAAGGTTCAAAGAATATGCTGTATGTGACATAAACACGTCCAATGTATTACATTCTTTTCGTCTTGTTTGCATTCCAGTGTGTTTTCGATCCATGTTTCTCGCATGATCATAAGTTTAACGTTTCCGATTTCAAATAGTCCAGCAAGTCAAGTATGAGGTCTGCAACCTTATGACTTTCAATCTTTAAACATGCGAGGTACTACTCAATAGGTATGCCATTCAATACGAACTGCACAATAACACTAAGATGATCAACACTGGTTAAATCTGATGATCAACACTGGTTAAATCTGATGTTGAATTGACCAACATTGAGAAATACTTTGAACGTGAAATTTCTTTAACAACATGATTTGTTATCTGTTTTACTATTGGTACAGTAAATTATTCAACAATGGTTGACGAAAGATATCCTGCTTTGCGTCGCACACTGTTTTCATAGTCATGTATGGTTTTACCAGAAAAAGAGTCACATTTTACTACCAACTCTATACTCCCAAGAATATTGCTATTATGGTTTGAATTGATATTCTTGTCACTCCCACGAAAAGCTAAATCTTTATATAGTAAAAGTTTCAAAACTCCTATAACTCAACGTAATACTTCATACCAGTACTTTTTTTCCATAATCTGGCGTTCCAAGTAGTAATCAATACGATCAGAGTTTACACCACGCTCACGTATTTACAAAAACTACTTCCTCTGTTTATCACTTTCTTCTTGACTTCGAATTTGTTTTAGTGAGAGAATCCACCAACAAATGAATGGTTGTTGTACTTTCCATTAATACAATGTCAGCAGTGTAATAATCTTTTTGAGGAGATGTATGACGTCAATTTATGATGAACTTCACCATTAGGCCAGTATGTATAAAGCATAGTATTTTAATAATAACAACAGTAATGCCCATTCGGGTCGTTATGGGAAGGTTTGCAGTAGAACCTTGATTGAGGACTTTCACCACATTCACACTTTTTTGACAGATCTTTAGTTCTTGTTCCAGCCAGTAATCAACTATTGAAAAGTTGTTTGGAAACCATTGTGTAAGATCTTTTGACTGGCACGCGCCCTTACTACATTGGCATTGGTATCAATAACATTTACTGGTTGAAGGCCCAGCATGTACAGTACATAGTTGTCTCTTTTTAAACTGATGAAAGTCATTTTTAATATCACCACCTACAAAAGTTCTATCCTTACATTGTAGTACCCGAGTTTAAGTTTACTCAAGCAGTGGCGTAGCAAAGGGGGGGAGGCGGGAGGGGCGTTCCGCCCCTGGGCGGCATGTGCCAGAGGGCGGCATTTTGAGAGGGTAAAAATAGAAAAAAAATTAAAATAATAAAAAGCTAAAATAAAATCTGAAATTTTATACCAAAATGAAAATAAATATTTTGAGGACTTTCTGGAATTTTGAAGGTTAACGGATTATCAACGGCCAGCGGTAGGGGGCAGATCTTACGACCGCCCCGGGCGGCAAAAATAGTTGCTACGCCACTGTACTTAAGTGAATCAGTCCATTGTCTTAGGAGTCTTTATTAACAGTCGTTGATAGAGTCGAATTTGCATCTTTCGTATTGGGTTGCTCACCTGTTGCAGTTGAACTTTTTGTGTGTAGTTCAGGTGTCTTGGACTATTCGACGTGTTTGTAGTCACTTGAAAAACTGGTTGAACTTTGGTGTCTTCACTAATAGAAGCATCAGTTCTGCGATTTTTTATCATTGGCATGCTTGCACTTTGGAGCCCTTGATTGCAGAACAGTTTTTGAAATTTTGAAACACTGAAACAAATATAATTTATGGATATTAATAAAATTAATATTTAATAAAAATAAAGTTAAATAATATACAAATACTATAAAATAATACACTGTCACGTTTAATACCTTATATCAGAAATATGAATCATGTAGACCAAACTATGGGGATCTACAGCCGCCTACTACTGTTTAGTATCTAACAACAACAGATCCGGAAAGTGATATATTTACAAACACATCCTTAAAGTAGTCCTTAAACTGTCATTAAATGTGCGTAATTATTGTAGCTATTGGATGGTTTAAGCTAATATATATAGTTCATTAAATACTTGCACAAAAATTTGTGAAAAATCAGTCATGCAAAGTTTATCAAGTAAGTTAAAACGACACAAAATTTATGTGTTTATCTTGATTAGAAAAATAATGACTTTTTTGTTTTTTAATGGACTAATCGCTTACATGGGTTGTGTAAGAAATATTATGTTGTTGCACATGAAATGTCATTTTTCAATATGCAAATCTGAAACGTAGTTGAAAGAGAAACATTGTCATTTTTTAAACATTTGAATATTTTTGAAAGGAAAAAAAATTGCAAAGCAAATGTCAGTTGAAAGTGCATTTGAAGATTTCATTACATCAAAGGACGCCCAGTTCTTTAAATATGACATTTATAAACTTACGACTCTTTGACAGAAATGTAGTGATTCTGAAGGAGCTTATTTTGATTAAATAAACTCAACAACAAAAAATTTACTTGTTTCACATTTTCCTTTAAAAACATGATGGTCCGGCATGGCCAAGTGCGTTAAGGGGTGCGACTCATAATATGAGGGTCGCGGGTTCGCATTCCCGTCGTGCCAAACATGCTCGCCCTTTCAGCCGTGGGGGCGTTATAATGTACGGTCAATCCCACTATTATTTGGTAAAAGAGTAGCCCAAGAGTTGGCGGTGGGTGGTGATGACTAGCTGCCTTTCCTCTTGTCTTACACTGCTAAATTACGGACGGCTAGCACAGATAGCCCTCGAGTAGCTTTGTGCGAAATTAAAAAAACAAACAAATAAATTAAAAACATGACATTCCATATTGTTACGCGGACATATTGTTCATTTCGGACAAGTCTTCGATTTATTATGTTACGTATGTTAACGCATTACTATTTCAAATAAACGAAAGTTTTAATTTATAAGTTAATTAAATGTTAATAGGTATGAAATTTGTGCTGTTTAACAACAATATTGATACACACAGTTTTCTTTCTTAACACAAATATATTTTAATATACAATCAACAATACAATTTTTAATAACGGTTATTAATAATAGTTATTATAAATTACGGTTTCTATACAAGAGTTTTACAAACTTACAGACAATACTAACTCTTATCCCCAGTGTAGAACTGAATATTTTTACCAACGATCCAGGTTTACGACGCGCAAATTAATTCTGAGTTGATACTGTCACACCTTCCTTAAGCTAGCTGGCTTGAATGACTTCACACAACTTTTTTTCGGATATTTAATATCCTCGTAGAAATAATAACGTCCGTAGTTAATTCAATGAAGTTGAACTATTTACTATGTTTGAAATTTACAAACGTTCCTGGTCAAATTCTGTAGTTTTTATGATTATTGTTTTTGGAATTTCGCTCAAAGCTACTCGAGGGCTATCTGTGCTAGCCGTCCCTAATTTAGCAGTGTAAGACTAGAGGGAAGGCAGCTAGTCATCACCACCCACCGCCAACTCTTGGGCTACTCTTTTACCAACGAAAAGTGGGATTGACCGTCACATTATACACCCCCACGGCTGGGAGGGCGAGCATGTTTAAGCGCGACTCGGGCGCGAACCCGCGACCTTCGGATTACGAGTGCACGCCTTAACGCGCTCGGCCATGCCAGGCCGCGTTTTTATGATTAATAGGCATTAATCATAATTATAGTTTATGAGGCTTATACCACAGTGAACAATAATAATCTTCTTCTGTTTCTTGCTTAACTGCTTTTATATCAATCACGCAAATTTGTAGAAATTTCAACAATGTTCTAACGTGTTTTTGTAAAACAAATATTGTTGATTCTTACTCTTAAGAATCTTCTACAAATTTCGAGAACAGGCGAGTCTTGCGTAATGCATAGTCAATCATATTAGTCACTGCAAAAAAGAAAACTATACTGAAATAAGCGTAGGTAATAAAATAGACATATAACGACAAATCCGTTACATGAAAGTATTGCTATATTATCATGTTAACAAATCGATGTCGAGAAAGTAAGCGACAGAGCATTTCTTTTGGTTAAATTTGTTTATTACGATTTCAGTTAGCCTAACTAACTAAATGATCAATTGTTTGTTGATATTTTCTGAAGCCATTTTGAACTTCAGGCAATTTTGATGTAATCTCTATAAAATTCGAGATCCTATAGCTCATCATTCGCTCTAAAATTTTGCCTAAACACCTCGTTAAATTGATCTGTCTATAATTTTGTGGCTTATTCACTGGTTTTCCTTCCTTTAAGAACATAAATACATTTGCTTGTTTTCAAGAGGCAGGGATTTATTTCGAATTTAGGGATAGATTAAAAATGCTTTTCACTTATAAGACAATCTCTAAATACCTTTATTAAATAATATTGTTTGTATTTGTTTTTCTCCTGGTGCTTTGTTTTTGTTTGTTTTATGGATCATATAACTAACTTTAAATTTACTTATTCTGTTTGTGACTTTTTTTTCTGGAACGTGATTATTATTTTGGTAGATTGTTGGAGTAGTCGGACATGTTGGTGTATATGATTCTAGATTTCTGTGTACGTATGTTTGTTTTTTCGAATTTCGCGCAGAGCTACACGAAGGCTATCTGCGCTAGTCGTCCCTAATTTAGCACTGTATGACTAGAAGGAAGGCAGCTAGTCATCACCGCCCACCGCCAACTTTTGGGCTACTCTTTTATTAGCAAACAGTGGGATTGACCGTCACATTATAACGCCCTACGACAGGAAGGATGAGTACATTTGGCGCGAAGGGAATTCGAGCCCGTGGCTCTCAGATTACGTGTCGAACGCCTTAACCCACCTGGCCATGCTGGGCCTGTGTATGTACACATTTATTTTATTGTAGATATTGTTATTCATGCCTGGTTCTTTATACGTTTTAAAAGTTTCGTGTAATTGGTCTTTAAACGTTTTTTGTTTGTTTATTCAAGCTACTTGGTTATTATAATATAATGTCGGATATCTGTGAGTCTTTTGATTGTTTGTAAATCCTTTAACTGTGTCCAAAATTTCTTGAAAGTCGGTATGTTCATTTAGCTTGAAACAATAACTGTTCCAGCTCTCTTGTTTTAATTTCGTTTATTATCTTATTTCTTACGAAGTTAATTTTATTTTAATATTTGGATTTCCTGTATTCGTGTATTGTCTTTTAAGTTGTCTTCTTCTAATAATCATGTTTGTTATACGTGTACGTGGTTTCAATTTCGTGTAAGAATTTTGTGATTGTTCTTTCGGTATTGTTTTATCAAAATTCGATACTGTTTTCTCAAAATCTGATGATTTTTTTGCAGTTTCGACAATTGCATTTGGTAGTAATTTACCTAATTTATTTGTATATTTGGACCAATTAGCTTTCTGATAATCAATTTTAGATTTTATTATCGGTTGATTGCGATGATGAATGAAATCCAAAACATAGGTTATCGGTAGGTGATCACTATCTACATAATTTCCAATATAAAAAAATAAATATTTATTTGCTAGTTCTATTGTACTAATGCATAGTTTCAGTATATCACTTGAGTGATATCTGTCTTTGGTATGTGTAGAAGTGTTGTCATTTAACAACACACAACTAGATTAATTTAAAGAGTTTAAAAAAATCTTATTCAATTTTGTGTTGTTTTATTGTAGCCCAATTTTTTATGGTTGCTGTTAATGTTACCTATTATTATAAATTATTTATTATGTTCTATTAACTTATACAGTAATTGTGTAGCCAATATTTTTGACGGAGAACAGTAAATTCCAGCTATGGTTATTATCTTATCATTTGACAAATTGACATCTATGGCAATATTTTCGTTATTGCTTTGAATAACTATATGGGTAATAGACAGAATAGATTTATACAACAATGCAATGCCCCTACTGGGGTCATTTTTGTTCATTCTATCTACTCTTAATGTGATATAGCTAGAAAACTTAAGTGACTTATTTTCATAATTCATGGTTTTAGTAATTACCACAATATCAAGATTAGTTTGCATTTTTGTTTTCGATGTCACGTCTTTTTATGACAAGAATGCGCCCATGAATTTTTTGGACTATGATTGGTTTTTAGTGTGATGTGGATTTTTGCTGTGTTTATAATAAGAGTGGCACAGTTTTGTTTGATTTCTACATTTTCATACAGTGCAATGAAACCTTTGAAAATGTTTTATATCCTCTGCCATTGGGCAATTATATGATGAGTTTTTGAGATTTTGTTTCGTTTACAGGTGTGTTATTGATATTCCGAGTTTCATTCACTATTGTTTGTTGTTGTTCTGTCTTTTGTGTGCTATTTAACGGTTTTTTGTTCTGTATTGTTTGTAGGTTTTGCCTATTGTGATTGTCGTTTAACTATATTTCCATATGTTGTTGTTTTTTACGTTACTGGTGTAGGAAGTAGTGTTTTCTTCGTTTATTATTGTGGTTATGTTCGGCCTGGCATGGCCGAGCGCGTTAAGGCGTACACTCGTAATCCGAGGGTCGCGAGTTCGCGCCGCGCTAAACATGCTCGCCCTCCCAGCCGTGGGGGTGTATAATGTGACGGTCAATCCCACTTTTCGTTGGTAAAAGAGTAGCCCAAGAGTTGGCGGTTGGTGGTGATGACTAGCTGCCTTCCCTCTAGTCTTACACTGCTAAATTAGGGACGGTTAGCACAGATAGCCCTCGAGTAGCTTTGTGCGAAATTCCAAAAAACAAACAAACAGTGGTTATGTTCTTTGTGTGGTTTGTGGTGAGGTGTTATTATTTATGTTGAAAATTCTTTTTTATATTTTTGGCAAACTTTATGCTTTGCCGTTTTATGTTGTTTACAGTTGCAGCACAAAGTACAGAGTGTTAACGACTTCAGTTACATGCTGATGCTACATGACTATTAAAACATTGTATAATAACTCTGGCCAGTGTTTGAGTTTCTTTGATACCAGACGTAATACCATTAGTTGACAGTTTCTTGATTCACTGTGTGTGTAGTGTCTGTGTTTACTTTAATAATGTTAGTAGGTTGTTGGGTTCTACTTGAAATTATTATTTCAATTTTTGTGCATGTGATTTATATTCGTGTGAGTTTGTCTTTAATGTCTTAAGTGTTTGTTGTATCGTGTATCCCCCTAGCTATAAAGAACTATGTATCAGGTTTCAAACTCGGTGTATTTTGGTATTTTCTAGACTAAAAGCATCTTTTAGCCATTCAATTAGTAAAACAGTTAAGTCTTTAGCTTCTGACTCTTTTATGAGGACTTCGCCCTTATCTGAACGTTTAATTGTTGTCATATTTCCTTGTAGTTTATATTATATATACCTGTACCACTTGTGATTATTTATATGAAGCTGGTATTCCTTCTATTATGACGGTACGTTGCAGTGGTTCCTTATTAGTCTCTGTATGTTTAGATTTTGTGTTTTTTCTTTGTTGTCTTCTTTTTGACAGTGATAAAGCCTTCTTCACTCTGCTGTTTAGTGTGTATGTCCACTATTTTACTTCACTTTCTATGATTGGCTCTTCATCACTTAAAACTGTTTTGACAGAGCTTTGACTATCCGGATAAGGCCTAGCTCTTTTTTTCATTTTTTTTAGTTACTCGACAGAGTTATATTTTAGCACAATTAATTAGGTTATCTAATTCTAAACTAAGAGCCATGTTCCTGATATTACTGCCACCCACATTAGACTCACCTACGTAGGAAAGAGTCAAAGGATTTTTAAATTACTTGAAGACACGGATACTCGTAGCTTTGTTTTTCATCTTAAATGTCGCTGTACGTCCAACTACCAGTGTTGATTTTGCTTAAGTCTGTTGTTTCGTCTGTTTTTCGTTGTGTGTTAATAAGAGACTATTCTTAATGTAGTAGGTTTCCAGTCTCAGCTGATGCTAATTGATATTGTTGTAGACGTAACCCTAACTGTTTGTTGTAGATTGACTTATTAAATGGAACTTAGGCCCCAATTTGGGTATCGAGAGAGGAAAGAGTTAGTATTTTCTAGAAGGAGTCTTGTTTTTTCGAAAATCAGCGCATGAATCTGAAAAAAAAGTTAAAATTTTGTTTGTGTTTAAAGTTCGCGCTGGGGTACACGAGTATTATCTGCGCCAGTCGTCTCTAAATTAGCGGTGTAACACTAGAGAAAAGGCTATATACCACCACCCACTTTCAACTGTTAAACTACACTTTCGCCAATAAATAATGGGATTTACCATCGCTTATAACGACCTTATTATATAAAAAAAAGAAGCATGAAAAGGATAGTACGTTTGGTGGGATGTGGGAATGAAAGCACAATTCTCAGATTGCGAGTCGAGCGCCCTAATCACCTGGCCAGAATGGGATTACAAGTAAAAGTTTCGTTGTTATTGAAGAGTCTCTTTGCAACAATCTAGATAAAAATTATTTGACATGCTTATAATAAAATGAATGAAGATTTTATACTTTTTGATGGAAAATGCAAAAAATATCTTGGAAAACATAGTATACCAAAGATGTCACCTGATGATCAGTCATGAGTACTTCAGATGGTATAATATAATCAGTAGGAAAAGAGATATTTCACTAACATTGGCGTAAAACCCAGGGAGGGGACCAAAAATCGAGCAGACCGAGTCGTTTGAGCAAATTGTTTCCTCAGCTCTGGGCAGAATAGGAAAACAGTAATTTTATTTTCAGAGGTCAGTAATCCTGCATACTTCTTTATCAATGTAAGTGGAAAATTAAGCTTGATAGTAAAAATGATGAAAGTATTTTATCTTGTATCTAACGCTCAAATCTCATTTTGCTTAAAAATTGTGCTTCAAGTCTGTCAGTATCATTGTATAATTGTTTGGCGAAGAAAATTTGCGAAATTCGTAAAATGCTTGCAAAATAGACCTGATGATATTTAGCGAAACAGATATCGATGATTAGCATGCATGTTACCTATGAATAATTGAACTTTACTTTACATTGACTATCAGGATACTATTAGCTGCGCTTTTTAGTTTAAGATCCTCTGGTGTCACGGTTTCTCAAAAATGTCGTCGTCGTGTGATCTCAAAAAAGACGTATAAACGACAATACTATCAAAGTGTCATTGTGAAGAGTGTGGGAAGGAAACTGAGAAACCTTTAAAAATTTACAAAGTTTAGAAAGTCAAATTCAATGCAGTGGTTGGTGAAAATCCATCACAGTTCAACGCTTCTTCATTGAAAGAACAAAAAGTCTGAACCTGGAACCTGGTGAGGAAGAGCATGCATTTGCAACAACATTATTTATATGAATCCTTGCACACAAAACAGTCCAGCAAAAGAAGTGATCCGTCAAAAGAAGTGAGTCCATCCATAAATAGGATCAGACGAAACTGCTGATGTTAATGCAGTGAGAGTGATTCATACTTTGATATGTAAAATATTACTTAAAGAAAAACAGCTTGTTGCGTCGTATTAGTCTTAATCATTGATCAGACTTTTTATATTGTTTCGCATTCAATGGATGACACTGTAATGTTAGACATTGATTCGAGCTCTGATTATGACGAGGAAAGTTATGAGCCTCTCTCGACTTTGGCATATGAGTCAATGAAAGGCTCTTCTCCCAACCAGTCGTCGACCACCCCATCAAAAACACTAAAGCAACCAATTCTTAACGAGTATAATCCAGAGAAGTTCAGAAGAGAAACCTCTTCAGGGGATTTCAATCCCTAATAGAATAAATCATATCCTTGTATTAGCTTTGACGTGAGTAAATCTCAATGTGTATGCTTTTCCTGCAGGAAGTTCACGGGGAACAGGATATTTACAATTGGAAAAAAAAGGAGTAACAAACTCATAAAGCAATCAGGATACATTAATCACAAAAAGACAATAGCGAAGTGTATCAGTCTGAAAATCAATTTATACAACTAAACTAAACTAACGTGGCAGGGATTCAGTTTAGAGAGAGAGAAATCAGAAGAGTTCTCTCTCCAACTGGGGTGTTCAGGAACATTGTGGTTCCTCTTCGTCCCCTTTCGTGGATTGTTATTAAGATTAAATGGTAGTTAATATATATATATTGTAATTATTATTCTTGACTATTTGGGTGGAGGATGTCTTTTCTAAATGTTGTCTTGGATGGAGGCAAAGGCAGCAGCGGAAAGGAAGCCCGGGAACTGTCCCAAAAGGAAGAGGTTGAGCAGGTGTGAACATGAATATTATTCAAATCCAGATCAAAAATAAAACAATTCAAAACAATTCAAACGGCACGATTCAGGGTCTGGCAAAAGAGATGCCTGGGCTGGGATCTATAAATCCAATGCCTGAAGATTTTGATGTGGGGGAAACGGGAGTGCCCCCAGAAAACCCACTTTCACAGGACAGGCGCCGAAAGTTTTGCCTGTCGTGTGCCCTGTATCTGAAAAGAAAGGAATAAAAAAAAAAGAATTCGTGTTAGTGACGTGGATTGTATTTGTTTAGATTCTTTGTTAAGTAGAATGTGATTCTTGAAATATGTTGTACGGTGAAATGTATTTTGTTGGTGCACTTGATAATTTGTGTAGTGATGCCGTTAGTTTGTTTCTTTTTTCTGCTTTTAGATAATATTTGAGAGAGAGTTCTGTTATTCTATCTCTTATCGTTGGTAAATTACTAATTTGGTGTAGATAGTTTGTTGGCGTTAATGACGGTAGGCCAAATGCGGATGTTAATATTCTGTTTTGCTGTATTTGGATTTTCTGGAGAGTGTTATTTGACATGTTGTATGTTACTTGACATCCGTACTCTATCAGTGGACGGATGTAAGCCTTGTATATTTGTATAATGGTGTTCGGTGCACATTTCGATTGTTTGCCGGTTATGGTCTTTAGATATGAAGTCCTTTTTCTGATGGATGAATGTATATTGTTTATATGTTTTTTCCATGTTAGTTTTGTGTCGAAAGTGACGCCAAGGAATGTGATGTTTTTACTCATGTTAATGGTTGTGTTTCCAAGTGATAATTTTATTTTTTCTAGATTTTTTCTTTGCTTCTTAAGTTTCCTATAGAAAGTAATTGCTTGTGTTTTTGTTGGGTTTAAAACGACTCTCCACTTGTTGCTCCATGTTGAGACGTTGTTTAATGATTCTTGTACGCGAGACATGGCCATTACTGGGTTTCTGTTGGTGCTCCAGATTGCGATGTCGTCTGCGTATTGTGAATTGTGTGTGTATGTTAGATTTGGAAAAGGTATGTCACTGACGAAAATTATGTATAGGAGTGGAGAGAGGACTGATCCTTATATGTTGCATCATTTATATGCGGCTCATAAATAGGAGGTTCTCCGCAATCGTGAGTATTTACATATGATAGTCTGATGCATCATTGATTCTGTTTTAAATAATCATGGACGAAAAGTTTTAAATAATCATGAACGAAACTCAGATATTAGACAAATAGAGCCTCTGATATTGAGTTTAATAGTTGAATTAAATAAAATTTGTTTCATTTTCATGATTTTCACATATTCAGGATGAACATCATGTTTTTTTTCCACAATATATTATATATAAATAGATTGATTTGTGTTATTAACAGGTTTGAACATTTTTGCTCTAACTTAAAATTCTGGTAAATTGTTGCTTGCTTCTCAAGAATGGACTTGGATCCTTCTCCTATGGCCACGAATTTACGGTTATCTATATGTAATTTTATCCATGATTACTAAGGTACCCCATGACAAGGAGAGTGTGGGCATGTGTCTCTTGTGCCCTACCTTAATCCATCTGTTATTTTAAAATTGGCCAAGTATTCTTACTGTGTTTAGAAAAAAATTGTTTTATAAATCGGAATCAGTTAGGAGAAAGTTTGTAAATTTAAGTTATTATTTAAAAAGGGATTGTTTTTGTTAATTAATGAAAAGGATTAAATCTCAGTTTCTAATTAGCACTTTGTTACTCTGTTGGTTATCACAGTTGTATCCAGAGCTTTAATTAATTATTTCATTTTTGAGCCCACATAGTCTGGTTCAGTTACCTTAAAACACAATGTGACAATACAATTTTTTTCTTGCTCTGTTTTTACAATACAATGTGTGATAACTTCACTTTTAAAATCACCACTATAACTGTTGGTTACTACAGTTGTATCCAGAACTTTAAGTGGTTATCCTTTTTTTCGTCAACGACCTTCATGGGCTGGTTCAGTTATTTTAGAAAACAATTTATTTCTTTTCTACTTTGTTATTACAGCACAATCTGCTATACTTTTACTTTATATATCGTTACTATACGTTCTTTATGAAGAAGCTACATTAATATAGTTTAAATCTATTTATCTTTATATCGAATTGTATTTTGGGTACCTATTCATCATTCGACAGAAGCCAAGAACGATCTACACACTACAAAATATTATAATGCAATAACAACTCAATTAAATCAAAGAGAAAACTTAAAGGGTTCAAGTAATATGATGTAGCAATGTAAAAATCACTACTTTACAACAGCTGAACCACACAAGGTACAATTCGTAAATAGTTACATAAATAAACAAGCTTGAAATCAACTATTGTGAGAATCTTGTTTGGGATTTGGTCATGTCACTGTGTACGACCCAGAAGGGTTAGTTTTTGTTTTTTATGATAATATGTCTCTTCTAAAAATAACTAAATTTATCACTTACACTGTAATTAGATTGAAACAATCGTGTATATCTTACAGTGTCAAATCTACAGTTTTAATGTCTGAACTAATTTTTAAAAAGTATTTTCCTTGAGAATGTCAAAACATACTAAAACATTTAAGAAGTTGAGGAGAAAGTGTAATGGGTTAAGAAACCCATGTAAAAATAACAATACAAAATGATATAATACGGTGAATGTGTTATAATATGGGATTTTAAACAATTTGATTAAGTGTTTTCAAGAATCCTCAAATAAAATTAATTATATTTTACATGAGTTTGCCTTTGGTTCATAAATGTCGTTATTTGTAGTCCGTGAAAAAATGTTTAAAAACAAAAATGACCAAGTGATTTCTTTTTACAAATAGCGATATCAAGAGATTACATCAGTCACTCCTTATATTTGTCTATCCTAAGATCTTCTCTAAAAGGCTTGATAAAAACTGCATTTCCCAGTATACAATTTCTACAGTTACTCAGCAACCGTGTTCAAAGAAAACACGCCCAATAAAATATTATCCCATATATACTCATCCCTCTTATCTTTGCAGTCAGTAACAGTGAAAGTTACAAAAAATACATAGCTGCTTAGCTACAGACAAAGCTAAACTGTGACTTTAGGCCGTGACAACCTCTAAAGAAAATGCCTATAACACTTAATGAAACTGTTTTATGAATTATTAATGCATTTCATTATTTCATATTTCAGTATTTAAAATTGTACAAGGAATTATATGGAATTATAATAGAATTGTAAAAATATTCACTGAGAAGAATTTCGAATTAAGTTTGTTAATAATGTAATTACTTTTCAGAGTTAATGTGATACCTCAAAGAAAAAATGCATTAAATGTACAAATTATTTGTACAAGAGAAAAAGGTATTTGGTCATGTTAATGAATACATCCTGCTGCAATATTTATCATACTTTCTGATAGCTTCTTCTGTAAACTTACTTATACTTATCCTTTAAAAATATTCATCCTCTAAGCCTATCTGTCTGCCATCCTTTCATCTCCCTCTACTTTTGTTCCCCGCTGGGTCAGCGGCATGTCTTCTAATTAACAATGCTAAAAACAGGGGTTCGATTTCCCACGGTAGACACAGTAGATATCCCGACGTGACTTTGCTATAAGAAAAGCAAACAAACAAATTCTCCACTTTCAGAATTCTGGAGTCATCACTGTTTCAAGATAACCAAAAAAGTGCAATTCCGCTTTTGGACAAAGTATTGATGTAGCTACAATTAATATAAACTTAATAGAAAATGTAAAATAAACAAAAACAAAATACAAACACGTTTCAGAAAAGAAGTAACAGTTGCGAGAAAACGAAGGTCATAAGTAATTAGTCAAAACTGTATATATCAATGAATATTGAAAATAGTTGTTCATAAATAAAATCTGGAGGAGATAGTTGACTTGGTTTACAATACGATTAATTTGAGGATAAAAAAGGTTTTTGTTTTTAATTAAAAGATGCAAAAATTTGGATGGAACGAGGAATGTAATCAGACATCCCAATCTGTAAGACTTGCATAAATGGATCTTCCAATGTTGTTAAAATTAGGGACTACAGAGCTGTAGCAATGTTATTATAATTTAAGAATGAAGTAAAATGTACACCCAAGTCATATATTCACAGATACTTTAGAGTAAACAAAAAGAACTGCTAGTAGTGGTTGTCTTAATAAAACATTATCACCACTACTTGTACTCTTGGAAGTTTACTCTGTGAATGGATCATGTTTCAATGAAGTGATTAGTAAAGGTTAAGTATGTCAACACTTTGGATAAAAATATGACTTTGTTATAATTCATCGTTTAGGCCTTCATCATGGGAAACATGGATAAACTATTCTGCTGCACGAGAAGATCTTGTTCATTTAATAAATGTTCTAACCATGTGGGAGTTGAAAACACAGACATTTCAGACATAGAGAAAGGTGACCAAAAATTAAACGATTCAACAAAAAGACACTTGCCAAAGTTAGTTCTTTAGGGCTCCTGGACAAACAAATGAAGGACTCTGAGCTAGTATGGGTATTTTTTGCTCTCCAGGAAGATGAAGTCTTATTAGCACTGATAGAAGAGAGTAGCATAGATTCACATAACCTGTAACACTTCTACGAAGAGTTACGATTGCTAAAAGGTATGCTGCATTTAGTGATGTCGAGAAAACCCACTTGTAGAGAAATATATATGTAAAAACAGCTCGTTTGGATTGAGAAAATATTTTAAGTAGAGGAGTGAACAACATTTCGACCTTCTTCGGGCATCGTCAGCCGTTTTTACATATATATGGTATGCTGTATTGTTTTTATCAAACCATTTGGTGTGGTGTTCAGAGAGTGCGGCAGCTAACAACTCCAGATCCGTGAGGTAAAAAAAAAATTATTTGGACTTTGTACACATAAAAAGTAGAGAGCAACAAGGGTTTTTTTGTTTGTTTTGGAATTTCGAACAAAGCTACTCGAGGGCTATCTGTGCTAGCCGTCCCTAATTTAGCAATGCAAGACTAGAGGTAAGACAGCTAGTCATCACCACCCACCGCCAACTCTTGGGCTATTCTTTTACCAACGAAAAGTGGGATTGACCGTAACATTACAACGCCCCCACGGCTGGGAGGGCGAGCATATTTGGCGCGAAGCCGCAACCCTCAGATTACGAAGCGCACGCCATAACGCGCTAGGCCATGCTAGGCCGAGCATCAAGTGTAACTCTCTCTTGTATTAATATTCATCGGTGGTTTTTTTCGTCGCTAGTGAGCCAAAATATTCTGTGTCGATTTGTGCCATCCAGAGGGAAAAAAATCCAGTCAAAACAGGGCAAACTTCGAAATAGAATTACTGGGTTTCGTATACAAATGATAACCCTGGATATGGCTGTACAATCGCAAAACCTACCAGCGATCATTACTAGATACTCGTCACCACCAAATACTTCTCAAAGTTGGTTTGGTATTAATTTTGGGTAACGTTACGTTAGTGTTATTTGTATTAGCCGTTTCTAACTTAGAAGTGAAATACTATAGGATATAAAATTTGTTATCACTCCCCAGCACCAACTTGTGGCTACTCTTTTATCAACGAATAGTGGAAAATCCCGTCGTACGTAATGCCTCCAAGGGTGAGTATGTTTGGTGGGAAGGGAATTCAAACCAGTGACCTTCAGATTGCGAGTCGAACACTACAACCATTGACCATACCAAGCCTTAAAAAGTGGACAGAATACTGCCCATTAATTCGTACGCTAATGCAAAATTTCGTGGATTTGTTAAACCGAGAACTGAACAAAACGATTCAAAGTACTAGAAGAAATCCACACTGATCATGAAGCTAACTTCAGCAGGCAAATGTTGCTGAGTTGTATCACGTGTTACGTGTAATTAATAATGATACTCGTATTTCCTTTTATCATTCACGATCTAATTGTTTGAGAAAATAGGTGGTACAAACTAATAATTAGATGCTTATAAAGTTCGTTACCGCTGATAGGACTGACTGGGAAGAAAACTTTCTATATGTGATGTTGGTATATAAAGCAACGACACAGGAACGTGTTTCATTGAACCTTCTCATGTTCAAATGGAAAGAGTTACTCCCTGTCGACATGATGTACAATCCTCTATCACGAAATTGCTAAGATATCTTGTAATTTATAATTTCAGTGATATTTTGAAAGATTGCAACCGGTTTTCAAACATTTCAGACAGTACATTGAACATAAATATTAGTTTTGTTCAGGATACTGATTTGAAACACTGAGTATTGGCAAATTATAGTCATTAATCTAGTTCGCTTCTCGTCGTGCTCTATTATGATCTTATTTTCCTTTTTCTTTCTTCGTCTTGTCTAACTGCAGAGTAGTTCTCTTAAGTGATTATAGTTAAGTTAGCGTATGTGTAAGTGACCTTAAGTTCAAGCTATGAGAAGATTTTGGAAAAAAAAACTAATAAAATATGTTGTAATATTCATTTTTAGTGTAGGTACAAAAAAAATTGTTTGTTTGTAATTTCGCACCAAGCTACACAAGGGCTGTGTGCGATAGCCATCCCTAAATTAGTAATATAAACGCAGTGGAAAGGCATCATCTCTAACCGCCAACTTTTAGGCTATTCTTTTGCCAATAAAGTGACCTACAGAATACAATGTCTCCACACCTGTAAAGATGAACATGATTGGAGTGATTGAGATTCGAACCCGCTACTCTCAGATCTCGAGTCAACTGCCTTAACTGACTGGCCATGCGGGGCCGTTTACAAAAAGAGTAAGACAAAATAATCTGACAGGTAATTTGCCTTCTAATCGGATGTGTTTTCCTTACTCGGTGAACGACATACGTGAAAACCAAATACAAATTTCCCTGAAGTGTATTAACAAAAAAACGTAATTAAGTATTCACCAACAATCTGCTCGTTAATATGTTCCTCGTTTTTTTTTCGTTGTAAGTTTGTCAGCTATAGTGTGTGTGGTTTACTTATAGCAAAGCCAGAAGGGGCTATCTGCTATGTTACCAGGGGAATTGAACTCTTGATTTTAGTGTTGGAAATCGCTAAATTTACTGCTATCCCAGCAGGGAACAAGAACATTAGACTCTTCGTCCCTAACTTAAGTACTGTGGAATCACACGTTATCATGCAAAAAAGCGGAATTTTAAGTTGCATAACTAATACAAAATAAACTGAATTAAATATTTCTCATTGCGATTAATTATTTATTTTTAATTAATATTTTTACAATTACTTTTGTTTCTCTAAAGCTTTAAAACCGTGAATCTAAAAAAAATCGAAATAATTAATTAAAATTTAAATAAACTTAATAGTTTAAAGCATTTTTAGTTTACAATTAGGAATACAAAACTACCAAATGTTGAAAAAAGATTCCACGATGTTGATACATTTGAATTAAACGTTTACAATTTCTGCTTGGTTTTTAACCACTGTTACAGTTACTCAAGAGAGGGCGCGCATTTACGTATAAAAATCTCTTCGTGGTGTTAGAATGTGATATATTTATAAAAGTATTTAACAATTTTGGACTTTTCATCTTTCATTATAAAATAATTTGTAATTAATTTAATTTATGCACTTATGAGTACACATTTTCTTCATATTACGTTCTCAACAACATTTTATTTGTTTAATATCTGAGTACAATAATACAATCATTTCTAGACTTCACAAAACTACTAAGCACTGATGTACCCCTGGTAACAGACTTACTATTGTACATTTATTTTAATTCCCACATTAGTTTAAGTGCAGTTTTCTTTTTTTGCCTATGACATATATTGCTGGTTATGTATTGCGCAAGCTCCGCCTGTTCTCGAAATTTGTAGAAAGGTTCTTGAGTGTAAGAACCAACAATACCTGTTTTACGAAAACATTGGTGTTCTTGATCATTGTTAAGTGTTTTAGAGTCTCACGTAATTGGTATATAAAAACAGACGCACCTATAGTCGAATAGTAATAGTACTATTATTGATAAACCACAGTCAGTCTGCTATAAGCCTAGGAAGCTATAATTGTTATTAGCGCCTATTAATCGGAAAACTACAGAGTTTGACCAAGAACGTTTATAGATTTCGAACAATACAAATCGTTCAACTTCAGTGAATTACTTCGGATGTTTATAATTTCTACAAAGGCATTAAATACCATCATCTGTAAGAAGTCAGTTGTGTGAGGCCAACCAAGCTAGCTAACTTAAGTGAAGTGTGACTGTATTAACTCAAAATTAATGTGCTCGTCGAGGACGGGGATCGTCGATGAAATATTCAGTTCTAGATTAGATATAAGATTCAGTATTGTTTATGTGTGTAAACTCTTGTATGTAAACCATCATTGGTAATAACTATAAGTAATAACAATTATTATAAAAAGTATTGTTTTTAAGTTTGACATAAAAATATATTTGTGTCAAATAAATAAATTGTGTGTATCAATGCTGTTGACAAATAACATAAATTTGATGCATATTAACATTTTATTAACTTCTACATTAAAATTAAAATTAAATTGTCCAGTTATATGAAATAGTAATATGTTAGCGTACGTAACATAACAAACCGGAGACTCGTCGGAAATAAATTATACTATATAACATTCTATACAGCGTCAAAAGAGTAAAGTATTCAAATGTTCCTAATAATTTTCAAATACTGATCAAAACGTGTTATATAATTGTATTTAGTTTTGTTCTGAGTCACAATATTATTGTGTTATAATTAACCTAGAAAACTTCAAAAATCAATGAAGAACATTAACATGCTAATATGTTGTTATTCCTTTAATACTGTGGAGCACACTTGAATTGTTAAAAGGAAAATATGAAAATGTGTTTGATACTTTTTAGTAAAACTTTTAAGAGTTTTTTTTAATAATCAGTTTGATTTAGAAAATAACTTAAGTATAGGAAAACGTCCTTTAAAAATCAGTTTTGCATCGACTCGCATTGTTTATAGTTTTAAATCCACTTTTATTAAATAATTCTTCTGAAATCTCTTACTCATTCTAAAGTTGTTAGATACTTCTTGAAATATTTAAGAGTTGGTTCTTTTGTCTTCCTGTGTGTAAAAATACTTTGACTTTAAACAAACAACCTGGGCCATACGAGAAAAATAACCTATAAATTAAGATAAGGAAGAAAAGACTTCTCTGAACTTGTACAGCGTCACCTAACGAGCTTTGTGAAGTTCACCTAAGCAGGTGTACAAGCGGAAATGCTGTTTGTCATACACACCCATTGACAAATGTAACTAAGTTATGAAAAAGACAACATTAACTTGAGAAAGGATGAAAAATTTGTACAGAAGTTTCATAAATTGATAACATTAGTTTCGGGAACATTTTTATCCGAAGTATAGAAAACTATGTTTCTTAGAGACATGACTGATGGATCATGTGCAGGTGACTGCAAGTAAGACCTATGACTAAATAAATAAATTAAATTACCCCATTTGTTTATACTGCATCTCACGTTTCTTAAAAACTAGACTTTAACTTAATGAACAAGTGTTTTTACATTAATCATTATTCAGATTGAAAATACGATAGTAAAAAAACTGGAGTCTTAAAAGCAAGGAAAAACTATCAATAGAAATTCTACAACGCCAAACAAAAATATTAATATTAAAATTATAAAAGTATATTAACATTAAGAACATAAACATTTTCTTTTTGGGTTTACTGAGTAATTGTAAGTATTATTTTATTATTAGAAGTTACGGTTTTTTACAGCAAGGAAGAATTTTTTACAACAGGTACGACGTTTCTTCACTAATGTGATTATTGAATACTTGAGAATAATGGAAACGTCGTAGCTGTTTTAAAAATATTCTTCTTTCCCGTAAAAAAACTGCAACTTGTAATGAAAGAAAAACTAATAATGCATCTTGTGTTTTATTAAACACATTTATTAAAAGTTATAAAGTCAGACAAAGATCTATCTATTAAATATGATCCCTTAGGTTTATGGTGAATACTATGTCTTCAAATAAAATCGAAAGTACATATTTGTATAAATTGAGAGTCAGGTTAATGAAAAACGACGTAAAAAACAGTAATCTAATAAAACAGTTGTAATTATAAACAAATGCTAAATTTTATATATATTTTATATATTCTTATAAACTGCTTCTTTTTTACCAACTTGAAATGTCGGGTTAATACAGTAAAAATTATGCTTCAAACTCTCGTTCGCTTAGCAGTAAGCTTGAAGTTTTTAAAGCAATAGATTTAGGGGTTCGATTCTGACAATAGCCACGGCGCAGAAAAACCATTGTAAAGCTTTAGACGTACACAAAATCAAACACTCTGTCAAAAACATATGAATATACTTTTACGTTGCAAACATAAATAAATGCTGAAATAGATAAACCAAGTAGATACTACTTTATAGATTTAGATTGGACAAAATAACATCATACGTTTGTTGTTTTTAATTGCATCAGGAAACAAGACCAAAATGTAATGTGTAAGATTTAATCTTAAATTTGAATAATAAGTAAGCCCCTCAGTGGCTCAGCGGTATGTCTGCGGACTTACACGCTAAAATCCGGGTTTCGATACCCGTGGTGGGCAGAGCACAGATAGCCCCTTGTGTAGCTTTGTGCTTAATTCAAAACAACAACAAAATAATAAGTAAAGCCTATAAAATATGGTAAAAAGTTATATAAATGTATGGTTTTTACACACACTTGTATATATTTATTAAATCGCTCTATTAAAACCGGTTTGGTACGTAATTTAGCAAATCACGGGACAACTATAGCAATGTAAGGTTGCAGTGGAACGCCATGGACCAGGATACATATTGAAATTGTTTGACATTTCACGGGTAAGATGATGTTAACGATTGTTTGTTCGGTTATTTGGATTTTTTAAAGTTAATCATAAAGATACACAATGGGCTATCTATGCTCTATCCACTATGGGTATCGAAACCCGGTATTTAGGGTTGTAAGTTCGCAGACATGCTGGTGTGCCATTGTGTGGGGGCGATACCATCGGAAGGTTGATCGCATTTGAGAAGAAAGTGTAACAGACCTTTTCCGATGTAACATATTTGTACATTCAGATCCTAAAGATGCATTCATATTGGATACATAGAATTTCCAAGACGAGGATTCCTCCAATGACATTAAAAACAAAGGAATGGGGATAAACTTGGGGTATCAGGATTATCCACAAAGAAAACCACAACAAGTCATATTACAGTTGCAAGTAAACTTCTCATCTTGAAATAGATGAGAATATATAAACACAAAGGTTAGTGGCAAAAAACATTCACGTGTTCCAAGAAAAACGGGCACGAGTAGCCTCCATCTGTTTAAGGGTACAAACCATGTGTACACAAGTTGTTTCTACGACATATCTGTTCACATATCTCATACAGCTGGAAAACTAAATTAACATTTACGCTGTTTCATACGAAAACACAGATTAAGTCGCTGGACGAAGTGTCTTTTGATTTCTTTGTGAATGAATTGCTGAAACGAGCTCCGGAAAACCATCATCCTCATATACAAAGTGACTGATGGAATTCCTGTAGTGAAAAATGGTGTATTTTGAACGTGAGAACGTTTTGGCGGATTCTTTTGCAATAAAAACTACGCTGCAGAGGTATTGTAAAAACAAAACAAAACACGGCCGACAGATAAAACATGACCGAACATGAAAACATGAATTGTGACGACGTGGTGAGGCACGAAAACAGTGTTAATGTAACGTACCCGATGCATAATAATCATACTATTTTACAATCAAGAAATTCTCGCTATCTTAAAAATTCTTTAAACACAGAATATAAAATTACGAATATTAGCACGTTGTGTTGTGAAATGCTTTGCTTATTTAATTTAATTAAAAGAGAAAAGTTAGATAATTAAATTGTTTTTCACTTTTTTAAAAATTCAACACAACCTGAAGGAGTGAATAAATAGAATCATATGATTATAATGATAACTAGAATCGTCCAGAAGTCTCTGCTCGGCCCGGTTGGTAAAAAGTAGCCTAAGAGTTGGCGGTGGGTGATGATGACTAGCTGCCTTCCCTCTAGTCTTAAAGTGCTAAATTAGGGACGGCTAGCGCAGATAGCCCTCGAGTAGCTTTGCTCGAAATTCAAAAACAAACAAAGAAACAAGTCTCTGCTCATCATGAAAAAAATATTATGAAAATCTGCAAAAATTGGAAACGATGTGCGCTGTTGGCACTCTCTGTGTTATCATTAAATAAAAAAATAATTATTCACTTCATAAATTCATCGTGCAATGTAATCCATTTGTACTTATTTTCCCAATTGCTATGTTTATTGTTCACACCTGTTTGAAACCACTAGCAATGTTGTTCTAAATAAAGATTACAGTGAATGACCAATCGAATGGCAACGTCATGCGAAAAGTTTGTAAAACTGATTATAGGAAAAACGTTCAGATAAGTAGGGAGTGTTATTCAAATAATTTTCATACTAAAAATACCCTGAAATAAACTGAGAAGCTTGTGGTATGTCTTGAGTTAGAAACATTGACAAAACTGTTAAAAAATAAATATGAAAGAATGGTTTACAATGATAAAAGTGGATCCAGGATGTTGATCTCACTCACGGGTGAAGGCCCGGCATGGCCAAGCGTGTTAAGGCGTGCGACTCGTAGTCTGAGGGTCGCGGGTTCGCATCCCCGTCGCGCCAAACATGCTCGCCCTTTCAGCCGTGAGGGCGTTATAATGTACGGTCAATCCCACTATTCGTTGGTAAAAGAGTAGCCCAAGAGTTGGCGGTGGGTGGTGATGACTAGCTGCCTTCCCTCTAGTCTTACACTGCTAAATTAGGGACGGCTATCACCGATAGCCCTCGATTAGCTTTGTGCGAAATTCAAAAACAAACAAACAAACACTCACGGATAAGATGAAGTTTTCAACTTAGGAAGATATAACACAAACTAAAATAACAAACGCAACTAAGCTTTCTGAATACGCTAGTAGAAGTGTTGTGAGAGGACATGATCATAACAGTTGTAAACATGCCTATTAAACTTTATGCTGGGTTTATCAAGGAGCGGAGATGTTTATTTATCATAAGAAAGGGAAATATCAAAATTGATGATATGACAAAGAACGAATGGCGTCGTAACATCCTAGTACAACATGTTTTACACATCGGACGATGCTTAATTGGTTGTGGCTTTGAATTTCAGAGAATAATGACCCAAAATATATTACCAGATTAAATAAGAAACATGTGAAGGATAAGGATAGATATCATGATGTGAAAGTAATGAACTGGCTAATCTAAAAGTGAAATACAATGTTCAGATAGAAGCCAGTTAACCCATAGTAACATTGGAAAATTGTGTTGTAAAAACGGAAGAAACTTCCGATTCAGAAAGTAAAACAAAAACTGTATCATTCATGACTAATTGATGCCGTCACGTACAGGTACTGGAATTGCTATAAACAATACGTGGGCCATCATGCTTGCTTCTGTTTGAGCTCTTGCACACGAACCTTTCGTCCGAAGCAAATGTACCCGTACTACAGGCAACATTAACCATTACTTTCGTCTGGCGTCAGCTTCACGTGCTATGCTACTGACCTCCTCACTTAGTTTAGACATCGTTCATGACACGAAAGCGATAAAATTGATATAAATGCCAAACGCAACTGTTTGTTCAATTGCTTATCCATTTAAACACGATATTCTGAATCCATCTACAAGAGTTTATCGAAATTACTTTAAACATTTCTTCAGAACAACTTGTGACAAGAGAGAGACGAATTACTCTGCTTGATATATATATCTATATCATATAGTTAATATACTAGAAGATTTTTATGAATACTGATTGCAATTATTTCGTTGCAAAATTGATTTTTTGCACTTAATACTGAAATGTTAAATATATACAATACATTTAAACCAAAGCACTGGTACTTTTACAACCATCTTTTAACTCTTCAGTGATGATAACTTGGACCCAAACTTATCATCAGTAGTATATAATTCAGCACTGGTTCTTTACTTAACAGATTTTGTCATATGATAAGTCAACTAGGTAGAGTCGAATGCAATTATGAATTATATTTACATTATGGTATGTTCTTAAGAATTACATAAATACCTCTGATTTCTGACACTGAACCAGAAAAAAAGATAGATTAGAAAAAAAGGGTAGAAAGTAGCTCCATTACCACAGCAGTGGATGTCCTGTATCCATTTTGTTGATAAATTAGACAGTTAGAAGAAAGAACTTTTTCATGACAGATTCGTCGATTGACTCGCAGAAACTAAGCTGTCGGATAAAAATAGCTGACAAGAAAAATGTAGATGAAAAGATAGTTGTGTACATATGCAAGTTGTGAGTATACAGTTTTCTGTTGTTAGTTGTGTACATATGCAAGCTGTAAGTATACAGTTTTCTCGTGTTAGTTGTGTACATATGCAAGCTGTAAGTATACAGTTTTCTCGTGTTGTAGCTGCATATAAGCAACGATGTACTATCCAAATCAAACCTAAGAATTTGTTTATTGTTTATAGCTGTTACGTTAGAAAAATAAATAAAACTTCAACTAGGGTCACATATTGGAGCAATAACATTTAAAATATTAAAAATATAATTAGCTCATTTTAAAACAATAATATAAATTATACAAAAGTCAGCTTGTAGTATTCCAGTCACTGAGTTACTTTATGACTAAATTGATAAATTTATTAATAAAATATACTGCATTCTTGGATATTAAAGATAAAAAAAAATTGTAAATAGGTTATCACTCATAAAACTTTCTTGATAACCGTCACTTAGAACATAATTCTAGATGTGATATATTCTAATAAATAAAAATGCATATTTTACCATTAAATTATCTAGTAGAAACTCATTGTTTTGAACTGCAAGAAAGTGGTTAGGTTTTTGTTAAATTTAGGGCAGTTATTAATAATTTTGTTTGATTTTATGCTGAATTTCTCACAACATTACAAAAGGGCTCGATTGCTACTCTGCGTTAACTATCTCTAATTTTAAAATGCAAAAAAAAAGAAGGGAGAAAAGACATTTAATCAACCCTATTCATAAATTCTTGAATGTACGTCTTGTGGTTTTACTATTGGTTTGTAGATGATTTGGGCAGAGTGGTCATGATGAACGAAGATGAAGTTCAGATTAGAATTTGCACAGAAGTTCAATGGGAACTAATCTATAACTGTAACTTGGGTAGAAAAAAATGAAGTATTTTCGAAAAACTTCCTTCTTTCGTGTTTGACCTACATTACTTTCTTACACCACTCTTCCAAGCTGACCTATACTAGTGTTAATTTGAACAAAGCCATTGTTGTCCATTTTACCTTTGTTTGACAAAACATAATTTTACTATCAAGATCAAAGACAACTATTTTAAAAACTGATAGTACTGTTAGGAACTGGAAAAAATATTTTGTAAAATAAGCAACATAATTTTAAAGATTAATTTAAATTTGCTAAAAATAATCAAAAACTATTTTTGACGTTAGAAGTTTAAAATTTTTAAAGCATTTGAATTATTATACAGTTTAAAAGCATGTAATATATTTGACTTATTAATGAAAATGTAAAACCTGATTTTAGTTCTTCTTAAAATAATTTATGTAATTTCAAATGCTCTGGAGTGTTATGTATTTACTTCTTCGGACGACCTGTTTATTGGAAGTGGAGTAAAAAGTTTTGTGTTTTTTTGACACACACTATCATTCAGGCCCGGCTTGGCCAGGTAGCTAAAGTACTCGACTCGTAATCCGAGGGTCGTGGGTTCGATTTCCCTTCACACCAAATATGTTCGCCCTTTTAGCTGTGAGACTTTATAATGTGGCGGTCAGTCCCACTATTCGTTGGTAAAAGAGAAGCCCAGGAGTTAGCGGTGGATGATGATGACTAGCTGTCTTTCCTCTAGTCTTACACCACTAAATTAAGGACGGCTAGCGCAGATAGTCTGCGTGTAGCTTTGCGCGAAATCGAAAATCAAACAAATACTATTGTTCTGAGTTACACTATATAATGAGATTTTTGAATCTGTTCCAGATATTCTAGAAGTTCGCAAGGAATACTTTTACGTGTGTATTTTTATTCTAAACCTTCTCTCACTCTTTTTAAGCTCTACTCTGTGACCTTTATTTATCCTATACGTTCTTCATCTGCTCTATTTTCACCTGTTGAAAGCTACAGTAAGGGGCTCATTAAAATCGTATTGTTGTCTATTTGGTGTAAACGGGGCACTTTTTTCTGACTAGTAGTTACTGGCTTATTGTAATTAAATAAAGCAAAAAAGGTTTTAGAATTGTCTCTCTCTTTGAAAATAAATTATTATTTTTTCCTTAATGTTCTTTAGATATAACATATAGATGGTCCCTTTTTATTTGTAAAAGAAATCCACATAATCCCCGAGGCAGCAAACAGACATTCCAGCTCAAGGATCCGTTATTCGGCTGCCGAGAATCTCACCTGAAAAGGTCCGGAAAAGCGCGTTTGTCTGCCCTGCGGGTATTCGCTAACATGATAAGTTTCACCATTGATACCTGTCTGGTATGAGGAAATGTGAAACCCTCCCTCACCTCCACTTCCCTATATAATTCAGGACCCATTTTTATGAGCCGAAAGAAAAAAAACGTGAGTATTAATTAGAAGTGTGGGAGTGGTAACTTTGTTTTTTGTTGTTGTTTATTTTGTGTTTGACCTCAGGCCGTAACCTTAAACTTCTCACCAAGTGTTCACAGAAGTTTAAGGTGGATAGATAATTTGGTGTGCGATCTAAGAATATATGAAAACATCTCATATTAATAATACTGCGTTCGAGAACGTGCAAAATTGCCATTATTCGTAATGAACAATAAATATGTCAAAAATCCAAATATATTAATTTCAAAATATATTATTGCGACCAGTTAATGTTAGTCTGTTTATTTGAAATAATGCATTTATTGCTATTTTACTGTTATATATGCATAACGTGATCATCCATCAGTTGATGAGATGCTGTGTTTTTCAGCCCAAATTGTAACTATCTTTCTTACAACTCTTGAGTCATGCGACTTTGATTCAGAATGACTGAACTCTTGACGTAAGTGTAATTGCATGTCAATACTAATTACAATAGATGATTATCTTTGGTGTCACTCTTTTGCTAATGTATGGTGTAATAATAACAGTTTCAGTTAACGTTTCTTACAGGTGGAGTTGTGGGCTACATCTTCCAACAGTTTTGAATAAATTGTACACATTACAACCAAATGTACCGTACGTTGCGATTGAACATTCTAATTAACATTAAACTGTAGGTTTTGATGTACTTTTTTTCTGTCTCTTTCCCTTTTACGTGCACGTATGATTTGATGTTTTAGCTACTAACCTAATAGATGTAATTAAGTAAACTGTATTGTTGAATCTGTCATATGAAACCAGACAGGATTAAAAAAAAGAATTGTACAGGTAACATAAGACAAGGCGTTAAACTTGAAACCACATCCCTGTAGCCTTTCACCATTGGAGGCTACAAAGCAAAAGTTGAAAAAAAGAAATCTGCAGCCTGTGGTTTAGCAAGTTGTTTGGGTCCGTATCTTAGTGCAGCCTTGACCGCGAGTATGCATGGTGCTCGGTAGAGGTTCCGCTCAATACCGGAATGAATACGAAAGAAGGTTACACCTGTAAGATCAAAAACGACGGAGCAAAACACAATTTTCTTCCGCGACCTTCTTAATTATCCAATATTCATGAGAAATAAATGTTACATAAAATATGCTAATGAACAAAGTGTTACAAATGTGACCTAATGTCATAATATTCCATCAAAAAGTATAGATATGTTTTTTATTAAGAACTATATTTGATTTCGTTTTTTCTCTCATTTGTTTTTATATTCTGATTGTTCAGAAATTGAAATTCTTGAATATATATAATTCAAATTTTAAAAAAAGTCTTTAAAAAATGACCTGTAATCATCACGAGAGTATAAAGACATACATTTACTGGATTTGGATTTGTTATGATCTCCAGAAGTGCACGACGCTTCGTTTTTATTGTGGAAAAACTTCAAATCCAGTGCAGTTTCTTCTGGCTGTGGGTCCTTTGAATTAACGTTTAAATTACTTATTAACTATCCCTCTCGCTGTAATATCAGTTATTCGACCACCTTTCGCCTGAAAATAGCTATTGATTTAGAGGTGTGGCGAAAACTTTTGACTTTTGGCTCATGAATCTTCGTGAAAATCATATCCTTCTTTAGCACCTTGTTAATATTGTCAGAGCTGACTTTAATCTTTATTTCAATTGTTTCTTTTTTATGGTTTACTTTTGAAACTATAGTTTTTATTTTGCGGGTGAGGATGCTTTGGTTTTGTGTAAACTTTCAGGGTCCATTATTGTTCTAAACACTCACTTGTGCTATTTTTTTCGTTTCCAGGAAGAAACACGAAGGTTTTCTTCTTCGCAATGTTGTGTCTTTTCGTTCTACACTCCTTAACTTTGTTGCATGAAGATATCCATTTGGGAAAGTTCTTTAAATTTCCTCCAATCGTAAGCCTACTTGTGGCGGCATTTCACTGTCCAGCGTTTGAGAATTTGCCGTGAACCGATTATAAAAGAACAAAATATGTCTCCTGTGATACTCGGGCTAGCTTCTGTGGTCACTGTTTTTGCACCCACTACATCAGCATATCCAAATGGTTCAAATAAAGGCAAAACATAAACAAACAACACAAAAAACACGTAAAAACAACAAAAATGTTTTTAATTAATTTAACTACAAGTAATGTTGCAATCAATACTTTTATAAAGTGTAGATGAACGATTTTTCAAATAAATGTTATCTATATGTGTGTGTGTAACATTAAGTTATTATTTGAAATTATCATATAAAAATGTTGTTTTCTTCCTTAAAATCAAGGGTGGTGATGACTGGCTGCATTCCCTCTAGTTTTACACTGCTAAATTAAACGGTTATCGCAGATAGTCCTAGTGTAGGTTTCTGCGAAATTTAAAAAACAAACAAACAATCAATGATTTCATAATGCCTGTTTCTTCCGAGATATAAATTTATATTTGTTATTTTATTATTGAATTTCATTGTATTAAGTAACTTATAATATTAAAATTTAATTAGACAGTCAAAACTCAACATCGACATACCTGAATATATCAAAATATCAAGAAAATAGGAAACTAAAAGAAAAAACAAAAAGGAAAACAACGAAAATTTGATATTTTATGTTGAACATAAATTTAATTACTAACAGCATATCTAAAGATACTTTATAGGTGGAGAAAACCTATATAATTCCAATTGTTTTTGAAAGATTAGCAGATCAAAAACTCTAAGATTCGAGTTTGAGATGTGCCATTGTGGGCGCGTTATAAACATAGCAGTCATTCCCACTGTTTGAGTAACAATAGCCGGGTTCTACTTATTGGTTGTACGCTCTCTGTTTGTTTTTTTGGAAATTCGCACAAAGCTACTCGAGGGCTATCTGTGCTAGCCGTCCCTAATTTTGCAGTGTAAGACTAGAGGGAAGGCAGCTAGTCATCACCACCCACCGCCAACTCTTGGGCTACTCTTATTAACGAATAGTGGGATTGACCGTCACATTATACACCCCCACGGCTGGGAGGGCGAGCATGTTTAGCGCGACGCGGGCGCGAACCCGCGACCCTCGGATTACGAGTGCACGCCTTAACGCGCTCGGCCATGCCAGGCCTGTACGCTCTCTGATCAGCATCTCAAAATTAGGGATAACAATAATTGATTCTTGGGCCGATTAGTTTATGTCAAACGAACTGCTGTTTATATTGTAAATACCAAATGCTACCTACAGCTACGCTTCCCACACATGGTTTAGAAAATAAGTGATAAACTTTGATATTATTTTTACTGAAACAAATCAGAAGTTAATTGAGTGATAGGTAAAGATTTCAATTTTAAGCCACTGGAACGTTTTTCTCTCAAGAAGTAAAAAAAATCATCTTTAGCTGACCTATGACCGTCCACGCTACTGTCTCCATAGGAACTAATGGTCGTGAAAATAAAATTTATTCTGCCCCCATTTGACAAATGAAAGTAGTTCACTCCATCCAATCTCCAATGGAAGAGAAAGCACCATCCGAAGTGCTGTATATGATAAATTACAATTTCAAATCTAACGCTTATATAAGCTGTGGCTCAAATGATCTTGCTAAGGTTTCAGTAACCCTTACATAAAAAGCTTCTGTGAATAAATTTGTACAAAACTCTCAAGTAGTTACATCTGAAGAGTGAGATTAACTGACGTAAGTTTACTCGAGGTGAACGTTATCTTCTGTCTACTGTTTCTGTCATAAATTGTGTAACTATTTCTCTCAAAAAAACCTAATAAAAACAAACTATTGTTGGTGAATTGTAGACAGGTAATGTCTTGTTACAACAAAGCGATATTAAATCATATCAATCATTAATAACACAAAATAATTTGGGTGATCATGTGACCAATACTTATTGATATATGATCCACAAAAATCTCCAAGTTAGGTTGAGAGATTTTTACTCCTAAAGCCACTTTATTTTAATCCGATTAGATGTAATTTTATTATTACTTGATATCCGAGGTTTACATCCAAAAAACATGAAAAAACGCTATCTTATCCTTTACTTACCAAACCATATGGAAAAAATAAAAATAAAATTTGATATTTGGGGTGAAATGTTTTTTTTTTTAAAGTTTGCCTTTAAGTCTGTATTAGGTAACTCAAGGCAACATTAAATTACATATATTAAAAGCACATTCCATAATGGTTCCAATGACAATATATTTTATTGAACAACCAAAACGTATTGGTCTATGACCCATATAATCCACGAAATCGACTCTGAAAATATTAATACTCCGAAGTATCTCCCCATTTAAGAATTACATTCGTCTGCTCCGAATTTTAGCATGTTTTATGAATAACATGTTCTTGAAACGATACAATTTTTTCCCACTGCAACCTATTATTTTACTAGTCTACTAGATGTGTCTTTCTGCTGGTAAAATACACGATTTTTGTGTGAATTAATTTTGTTAATAATCTTTTAAGAATTTTCCATGTGTTTCTGTTAATGGATTAGTACTGGAAATATATGAATGGTCATCGTTTTACACAGTATTTCACAGATATTGAACCAATTGCTAAATTTACTCTCTTGTGGTGCTTTTTGAAACAACTGCAACTGGATGCATAAATTTGGTATATATATATATATATATATATTAGTAACAATAGTAACTGTGAGTAAACGATAAATGAAATTTCTTAAATGATATACATGTAAATAACTACAACAGGACCGACGAGTAATTCATTATGAAATTGAGATAAAACTTGTCACTAGATGTCGGTCTTTCTCACTTAAATACTTTTTTAAATAAAATGAAAGAATGCATCATCTACACGTGAAAAAAACTAATTTCAGTTATTTTGTATGCGTTCCATGAATTCCGAGACTAATAACTTCCCATTTAATCTATTTAACCTCATGGTCTAACAAGAATGACATCCGATTTCTTAAACAATTATTGCCATAAAAGCAGTTGACTCGTAGAGGCGGTATTGTTGTGAAGTTTGTTTTTCAGTCGTATCGGGTTGAGTATTATCCTTGGCAAACCGGTTATAAAAACATCACACGATGGATCTATACATCTAGCCTGTCCAATTAACGTTTTCACCAGTTGTATCTGGTCACAGAATTAAAGCATACGTTTTCAAATCCTTGGTCTGTTAACGCTGCCGCGTGCTATCTCTATTTTTCTGGCCCACAGCCCTATTCACACTGTGAACAACAATGGTCATTGACACTTCTCAATCTTGTAGTGTCACTGGACTGATTCTAAGTCAGCTGTTCATACCTATATCCCACTGAGAAGACCTATCGCTATTCATATTGTCAGTGTTTATTCTTGTAATGTAACACTTGTGGCTCAGTTATTGGTACCTGTATTCCACAGTGAACTTTTCTTGTAACTGTTAATCTTTCTTATGTAATGTCACCTCTCTAATTCTGGTTCTGCTGTCGGTACTTGTATTCACAAAATAGTGGTTGTTAATTACCCTGTCAGTATTCGTTCTCGTAATCCTGCTTCTGTTACTTTCTATCAGATGTTTGTTCCTAAGTTAATCAAAACCTTAACTTTATTTGGCTTTTAGGGATTTTGAAATAAATACTAGGAATAAATATATAGTTGTTTAGACAACATAAGACTCTTGGAAATACATCTGAAGTATAGTTATAATTAATACTCGACCCGTGAATTCAATTTACCACGAGTCTTGACGCACTGTAGGCACAAGCTTAAGGCGTGGTAAGGAAAGTTATAACAAACTATACATCTCAATAAATAATTTCAATACCAACCTCTTAACTGCCTAAAAATATACTTTCAAATACAATTATGTCAAAATTCCATCAAAAATAATTAATTATCGAACATTACACTGACGACATTTTTATTCTCTTCGTATATAAATGTTAATCTCTGGTTAAAAGTGATAAGTCGAGACCAAACTGAGTTTTTTAGTGTAATCAATAGAAAATATATTAGTCAATTCTTATATTAGGAGTAAAAAATACGATTAATATAAAATGTAAAATGTTAAATGTATTTAATGAACATTCGTCTGCTGAAGAGTAATACTGGACACCACAAAATTCAGTGCTTATATAAAGGCCAGTCATCAAGTGAAAGACTGTTTTTTGTGTCACATATCCATTAGCAGTACGAACATTCTTCGCACGTACTTTCATAGATCCTGTATGGCTAAGTGGTTAAGGGCGCTCGACTCGTAATTTGAGGGTCGCGGATTCGAATCCTCGTCGCACTAAACATGTCCACCTTTTCTGTCGTAGAGATATTATAACGTTACGATCAATTCTATTATACGTGGATAAAAGAGTAACTCAAGAGTTAACGGTGGTGTTGATGGCTATCTATTTTCTCTCTGCATTTTCTTTCTACATCACTAAATTAGGGACGGCTATCGCAAATAGTCCTCGTGTATCTTTGCGTTTAATTCAAAAAGCAAATAAACAAATATGCCTTCATTGTAAAACTACACAAGAAATATTTAATAATTCAGCTTTGCCCTATAATACATTTTAATAATATTATGCAATTTGTTTAATTTTTAACAAAATTGTGAAACGAGTGACATTCAGCTTTAAGACTCTAGTAATAAAATATATCCTATTTACGATGGAAACTAAATACGATAAAGGTTCCATTATTTTTGTATGTACAGAAATTTTATTTCCTCTGTGTGAAAGTATTAATCGATATAACGTGTTACGTTTGGTCTAATTTGAAAAGTGTGATGACGTTCACACATTTTATGAAAAACATTCAAATTAACTATGCGTTTTGACAAGAGTTATTTTTTGTTTCACGATCAGACTCTTTAATTCTGTTTACAAACAGCCACTCTACCAGTTGGACTACTCTATGCAGTCAAGACCGCTACACGACATGAAGTAGTTGTTGTTTTTTGTTGTTTTGAATAAAGCACAAAGCTACACAATGGGCTATCTGTGCTCTGCCCACCACGGGTATCGAAACCCGGATTTTAGCGTGCAAGTCCGCAGACATACCGCTGAGCTACTGAGAGGCAACATGAAGTGAAGACCTGATTGTGTCTGCAACGTTTGTCATATAAATAGTATCTTCGGTCCCTTTGTACGTTATCTTGTAACACTTAAAAACGTTTACCCTAATAATTGAAAATAATGAGTTTATAATAAAATAACACAGCAGTTTCGTCAGTTTCATTAATCTAACATGCACAAAAAATAAAAAAAATGTTGAGGAAATCTTGATTTAAAACTTAAATCCGAGCACTTTGTTTAACAAATTTCCAAATACTCAACAAAGAAACCAAATACAGTGTAATTTATATCTATATTGCTAGTTCATTTTTCATTTTACTGTTGGCTCCATCGTGGTACAGTGGCAGGTCTGAAGACTTATAACGCTAGTACTTAGGTTTCGATGCCCGTGGTGGGCACAAATATTCCATTGTGTAGCTTTGTGTTTAAGTATAAATATATAACCTGGGAATATCAAAAATCTGGAAAGGTGAAAACTGAAATAAAAATAATACCGAATAGATCAGAATTATTTTCCATCATCTATAGTAAAATACTCATTTATGCCTCATAATTCACTCTTGGCTTCTTATTTAACAAATAATTCAGGAGAGTTATGTTCAATATATAAAAATTCATCGTTAACTTGATTCTTAAGAATTAATTCAAGTTCTGAAAAAATATTCGTGTCTTAATTCTTCAGTAGAAACGATAGACTTTGAGTGATATATCGTTCTGTTTTAATGTTTCGCAACATATACAACTATGAATACAGTTAATGTTCCAAAAGACAATTTTATTTGTATCTACACACCGCATGTCTGTGGACTTACAACGGTAGAAGTCAGGTTTCGGTATCCCTGGTGAGCAAGCACAGATAGCCCATTGTGTAGGTTTATGATTAATTACAAACACTCGCCACCTGTTGAGCTCTACGTTTTGAAGCTTTTATTGTTCAGTATAATGAAGTGTCATGCGAAAAAAAATAAATTATTTATCTAAACTCTCGTAGTTCTTTTGATTACACTTAAAAGTGTGTGTGTGTATGTATATTCTGGGCCATCAGGTTTAGGCCTCAGTTTAAAAATCTGATTGGTTTGTTTCGTAATTAAGTGCAAAAGTACACAATGGGCTATCTGTGCTCTGCCCACCACGGATGGTATCAAAACCAGAATTTTTACGTTGTAAGTCCAGAGACATTACGCTATGCCTTTGGAGGTTTGTAGGGCAAAATCTGAGTAGCATATTAATTTTTTTTAAATACTACATACACACTCAAAGTATTATGACGCAACAAATTAAAAACGCGTAACTCGTTTGTAATTGAGTCATCCCAGCCATTTAAAAATAAAGGTTTTGAAAAAGAGTGCAATGTTTTAATTCCAGTCTAAAGTGTTTTATTATTTACACATTAATTAATCGAATTTTTAAGGGAAAACAAATTTATATTTTCTTAAAGTTATGTGGAACACTTTTTATTTTAGTTTAAGTTTATGTTGTATTTTAGTATTAACTGAAAGGAAAAACGTTCGACTGCCTTTCAAGTTGAAGCCCTTGTAATGATATTATGTAACACAAATATAACACATGCCAACTTAAAGGAAGGCATGGAAACCACTATTGCTATAACCAAGACGGGGACCCGGGAAGTAAGCACTGAGGTTTCCTCATGGACTTCGTTAGGTTTATTAATTTCCCAACGTGTATATTTTTGGTCTAAGACTATGTCTCTCTGTTTATGTAAACAGGTAGAGATTCTAAAAAAAAATCATCTAGCTGAAGATGAAGAAACAAAATGCTATATAAATGTTCACACTCATTTTTTTCGTGTCTGTCATCTAGTTTCTATAACACATCGGTCCTCATTGTATCTAAATAAGCTCAAAGTGCAGACTCAACGCCAAAGTTCTCCTGAGGTTTCTTGGCTTCGCAATAAAAATCACAACAAACCGTAGAAAATATTACACGCACACACCTAGACAAAAAGCAAAATCAACTAACAAAGGTAAATATATCCCACGAATTAAAAATCACGAAACCATATACTGCTGCATACCATATATTCCTGATATCGGCAGAAAAATAACCAACATTTGGCAAAAACTAGTAACAAAATGTGACGTTATAGTAAATACCAAATTTATTCAAAAACCAGGCGCAAAACTAAAAGGTCTATACTGTGTAAAAACTACACTGACAAGTACCACACCAACATTATTTATAAAATACAATGTGATAACTGCCACGATTTTTATATTGTAAAAACAAGTAGAAAAATGGAAACCAGATTCAAAGTCACCTTCACACGTTTTCGAACACTGCAAATCAAATAAACACAACATAACCATAGAAAACACCCAAATACCAAATAAAGAAACAAACATAAACAAACGCAAAGTTAAAGAAGCCTTACTTACACAACAACTCAAGCCCAAAGTAAACCAATACAAAGGAAAACCTTTATACCTCTGTTAATTTGTTTGTTTTGGAATTTCGCACAAAGCTACTCGAGGGCTATCTGTGCTAGCCGTCCCTAATTTAGCAGTGTAAGACTAGAGGGAAGGCAGCTAGTCATCACCACCCACCGCCAACTCTTGAGCTACTCTTTTACCAGCGACTAGTGGGATTGATCGTAACATTATACAGCCCCACGGCTGGGAGGGCGAGCATGTTTAGCGCGACGCGGGCGCGAACCCGCGACCCTCGGATTACGAGTCGCACGCCTTACGCGCTTGGCCATGCCAGGCCATCCTATGTTAATAAATAAAATCAAACATCTAAGCACGCCCTCTACATTCCTACACTCAATTACACTAACCCCTTCAAGCATGTGGTCAGCTATTGGTCAGTTACCTCCTTCTTGACGATGACCGAAGAAGGTCGAAACGTTGTTCGCTCCTCTACATAAAAAAATTTTCTTAACACAAACCAGCCATTTTTACATATATATTTTTCTATACAAGTGGGTTTTTTTCGTCATCACGAGAAAATTATACTTTGTACTTTGGAACCATTTGTGCGGTATAATAGTGACGGTCAAATTCCGTTATTCGACTTGTGTAGCCAACAAGTTGAATATGAATAGCTTTCTCCCACCTACCTTAGCATTTCATAATTTAGGGACGGCCATGAAGGCGCTTGAGAAGCTTTACGTCTTTACGTAGAATTCAACAACAATTAGAGAAAAAGCTTGCCTTCAATTGGCGCACTTTTCAATAGTTTGATTTATTCACAACTTTGTCCTTAACCCCAACTATATACTATTACAATTTTGTAGTTGTGACAGATTTATGCTTACATATGTTTCAATATAGTCTTGTTTATGCAAGTTATATGCTGTTGGATATGTATTTCACAAGTTCTGCCTGTTCTCCCCCACCTCAGTAGCACAGTGGTATGTCTCCGGACTCACACCGCTAGTAACAGGGTTTCGATTAGCGCTGTATGCAGAGCACAGGCAGCTTAATCCCACGAAAACAAAAACCACCCGTTCTCCAAATTTGTAGAGGATTAAAATCAACAATATCTGTTTTAAGAAAACGCTAACGTGTTTGAACATTGTTAAACGTTCTACAGTCTCATGTGATTCGTATAAAATCAGCTTACCGAGAATTATGAATTGAATATTATTAGTCAACTACATTTAGTGTGCAAAAATGCTCGGAAACTATAACTGTAATTAACACCTTTTAATAGGAAAACTACACACAGAAGTTGACCAGAAACGTTTATAGATTTCAAACATTACAAATCGTTTAACTTTAGTGAATTAATTTCAGATATTAGTATTTCTACGAAGACATTAGATTTTGTCGCGGATGAAAATTTACGGGTGCTTGACTAGCCGTTAAAAGAATTGTGCTTGTGAATCAAAAAATAATTAATTTGCTCTCCGTGAACGTCGATAAAAGATTCCGTTCCAGGCCAGATATAAGATTCAGTATTGTTTGCAAAACTCTTGTATGTAAACCATTATTTGTAATAACTGTTAGTAATAACCGTTAATATAAATTGATTTTTTGTTTCTTTATATATTAGAATATATTTGTGTTTAAAAATTGTCTGTATAAATCTTGTTGTCAAATATCATAAATTTGATACCAATTTTATTTCATTGACTTCTATATTGAAATTAAAAAAATTCAGTTATTTAAGATTATAATACTTAACATAATACATTGATGTTGTAAGTTATATCCATGACTTTCAACGGTTTTCGTATAACAGAAAATATGAAATGCAGACAAATTTAGAAAATGAGAAAGTTGAAGCATTTATTATGTAGTTACAATCGCACAAGTAGCATTCAGATATTACAACAATTAAAATTAAATTCCACTTTAACTTGTCTAGACATGTTAATTACACTTTATAAATATTGATATTAAATCTCAGTTTATGTAATTTTGCATTACAACTAATATATTAATGTCAATGATTCTATAGAAAGAACTCTGAATAATCTGTGTTGTTATTAAAAGTGCAACTTTCATATACACACATATCTTTGTTATATGTTAACAAAAAGTCTGATTTCAGAAATGTTTACAAAATAAGCAATCCTGACTGGCTCGATTGAGCGTTGTAATTTTGGGCCTGGCATGGCCGAGCGCGTTAAGGCGTGCACTCGTAATCCGAGGGTCGCGGGTTCGCGCCCGCGTCGCGCTAAACATGCTCGCCCTCCCAGCCGTGGGGGTGTATAATGTGACGGTCAATCCCACTAGTCGCTGGTAAAAGAGTAGCCCAAGAGTTGGCGGTGGGTGGTGATGACTAGCTGCCTTCCCTCTAGTCTTACACTGCTAAATTAGGGACGGCTAGCACAGATAGCCCTCGAGTAGCTTTGTGCGAAATTCCAAAACAAACAAACAAAATAAGCAAACGTTCACTCAGAAAAATAACACATATATTCATAAAAATGAAGTCTGGTGTGATTTACGACAGTTTCTTGGGAACAGGTTTATTCTACCTGACTTCATTTCGTCTCGTAGATGACCTAGCGGTGAATGAAGACTAGAAAATCCGTTTGCTCTTTAGGTTTGATACGCCTCAAGCGTCACGTCATCCGCTCACAGTCCCGTTTGTTTTGGTCCCGGTCGAGAACGACAGAGCCGGACGAGGTCACATACTTCTTAAATAATGACGTATGACCTTCTTGTCATCACATACCATTAATTTTCGAAATGTTTGATCGAGCTGGATATGAAGTAGAAAATAAGAAGATATAGATGAATAGATACTTTATATTAAAAATCTATATTTTATGATAAGTATGATACTAAGACAAAATAACAGTACTGAAAATAACTACACACGCGCAGATTCGAACACTGTACACGAGCTCATCTTTTGTCATAAAAACATTCTGATTCAAATCACACAGAGATAAAAAATAAAATAACTTTTGGCTATGTCTTAGAAACAACCAATAACATTAGAATTAGTATCTTAAAATAAAAACCGTTCAATCAAACTAAAAGTAGAAACCTTTATAGAAAGTGGATTTACATCACGTGGATATGAATACAGTTTTTGTTAGGAGCTTTCCATCATCTGTAGCAGGCGCCATAAGGGTTGATAAAAAACAAATATATGAGTAAGTGCATTTCAAATGCGAAAAAACCCCAACAAAACTGAATATATCTAAAACAATGCTACTGTGACTGTTAAAACAAAAACATATAGAAGTCGATAACATATGTTTAAATGCAATAAAAATTAGGATAACTATTCAAGAAAATACTCCTGCCTTCCATATTAATTTTCCCAGTTATCTCTTTACTGAAAACGTCTAAACCTTTTGAAAGTTAACGCTTTAGTTCTACATTTGGAAGTAATTAAGAGATGGATTTTTATTAACTTCTTAGTAATTACAAAAGAAGTCACCGAATATTCTTATCAACATGTTTATGCAGTTGTCTAGGAAGGAGTTGCAAAATGGAAGCGCTTAGCTAGATATGCATAATTTACAAAGAGAGATTGAAAATATAAGGATTGGTTTCTGCTAACTCCTGTGTAGTCAAAGGCAGCTCAGTCTAGGAGGTGGGAGTCTGAGAGCATGCTCCCCAGAAAATTAATATATATCAGAGTTGCTATATAAAACAAATATGTTGTTGTTTTGAATTAAGCACAAAGCTACACAATGGGCTATCTGTGCTGTCGAATATGTAAAAGTGCTGTTCCTACGCCTCTGTTATGTTGGTAGTTTCAATATGACAAAAATTTGTTAGCGCTAAATTTAAAAATTCGCCAGCATACATTGTTATAAAAAAAGAGACAAAAAATCCACTAAAGCGAACAAATTCCAATAAATAAATAAAAATGTTTGGTTACTTAAAATATAATGTGTGGGAAGAACTTCGAACCCACTTCTATAAACCAATCACGTAATGTTCGAGAAGGCCGTACGACAAGGCCAAGGCCAATGAGGGACAGAAGAGAAACGTCAGAGAAAATCAATGAATGAGCGGTAAATTTCTAGCCGATGGCAGCACGTGCTTCCCGAACATCCCGCGGGCGCGAAAGTAACATTGTAGGTCACGCTTTTCCAGTGTCGGTATAAAATGTATGGTCCATACTGTAGTTTCCATTGTGACCGTGAACCTTAAGAAGTGCGTGTGTCAGGAAGGGTTTTTAAAGACGGACTGCTTACGCAAGGTGAGACGTTTTACTTACAGTAAAGGTTTCGAACTGACGTTTGTTGAAGATATAATTCACTATATCCAATATATAAATATTTCTATTAGTATTCCTTTTGATTTCAAATCAAATCTAATTTGTTTCAATAGAGCAAAGTTAATTCATTTATAAATCATAACAAGTTAATTTAATGTGTGCCGTGTTTCAACGGCTAGGGTCTCTATAGGTTATCTAACATACTTATCTGATGAACAAAGCTCATATTTTTAGTGGTAACTAACCATAATTATTTAATATTCCTCAGTTGTTTAAATATAAACAGGTGATGTTTTTTGTGTGTTTGTATTGTTTTGTTTGCCAGAGGTCGTAATTTCAGTTTAGTTGTATTTGCAATCTACGTTATCTATATATTAATTCACTAAAATTTTGAAGCTTTATTTCGTTTTATATTATGCCTCATGTTATGTTGGATATGATATGGGATCTGTTAAATCCACTGTCTTAGATGTTTATTGATTACTTTTTATGACAAAACATATGTGTATCAAAATATTTTCTCTTTTCATTTACAAAAAAGTATAATTTTTATTTTTGCTTGTTTGCTTCTGTTTTTTGAATTTCGTGCAAAGCTATTCGAGGGCTATCTGCGCTAGCCGTCCCTAATTTAGCAGTGTAAGACTAGAGGGAAGGCAGCTAGTCATCACCACCTACCGCCACCTCTTGGGCTACTCTTTTACCAACGAATAGTGGGATTGACCGCCACATTATATCGCCCCACGGCTGAAAGAGCGAGCATGTTTGGTGCAGCCGAGATTCGAGCCCGCGACCTTCGGATTACGAGTCGAACGCCTTAACCCACCTGGCCATGTCGGGGCGTAACTTTTATTACAGTGAAAAGTAGGATTACCTCTTTGGTAGAGCTCCGATATCGATGTGGGAGAAAAACAGTACCAGCACTGACCTGAAAGCAGGTGTTCAGAGCTAAACATTTGGTATGCGGTGTCTACGTCGCTAAATTACGCCTCACGTGTGTACACGTTATGAGTTCACTTTTACGTGTGCATAATACTACGATGCATTTGTTACAATTCTTCGCTAGGTCTCGCTTGTTGTACGTGTCTCTAACGTGTTTGGCTTCGTCTGTTATGTGTCAGTCGCTGGACTCTATCTGCACCTATCTTTTATGTTTCGTGAACATATAGTCTAAAATAAATACTGCTGCTGGGTTTACTGTTGCTAAAGTAGTTTAGTAAAAAGTAATGGGAGTATTTTCTCTACTTAAGTTGAAAGTTTTGAAAAGCACTTTAAGCGGTCGAAAGAAATTTGAAATTGAAATGACTAATTTTCATCTTTTTGGCAGCTTTAACGAATGTTGACTAAAAACTGTTCCGTTTCCTCATATAATTCTCACAAAACGTCTGTATTTTGTATTTCGAAGAATATTCAAAGTATTTGAACTCTAAAAACATTGCCAGGTTTAAGTTATTAATCCATACATTTGTTCCTTTTTGTCTTCATTACAGACAATACGACATTTTATCCTGCATCAAAATGGTGAGCTGCTATGGTTTCAAGTTCTTACAGTAAACAATGTACTCTCATGTTTTACTCACATAAATAGGAACTTTAATACTAATAGACTATACACTATCTTGAGCTCCCATTAAAAGCACCTGTAAATAAGAAGGAACCATCAATATTGTACAGATATTTATGGACGCTTAGCACTAAATAAAACGCGGGTACCGTAATTTAATACTGCTTTGGTATCACAAAAGGTGGTGAGAAGTTTCCAGATGTTCGAATTCTTCATTCATTCAACCATTCTCTGTTATATAGAATAGATTCACTATATACTGCCAGAAAGAAAATATTTGTTGATAAAAAATGTGCTCATCCTTAAACTAGTATTATTAACGCTTAAACAGAAGTTCTATCAGTCTCTAAATAGTTTCAGTGTTCTGCTACAATAGGGTAATATTAACTCTGAAAATGTTCTTAACACTACCACTACGCTTTTAATGCTATCGTACTTAGTTACCTTCGTTTACCCAATAATAAGATATTTACAGAAACGGCGCTCTTTATTCTAGAAAATAAGTCTTCTGTCATCCTCTCTTTAATGAAATTTTATTTATATTTTTACTAGGCGTATGATACACTGAAGTGCTTTACGACTTGTGATATTAGATTTTGACTTCCTGTATATTTCGACTATTTTCTGATTGGGTTTCTATGCACAATACAGTCAATTGTGCTTCCTTTTATTTAAATTTTAAATTTTTCATTGTTGTCGATGAAACATCATTTCACGTTCTAAGCAGAAACATCTGCGCTTTTATTCTTTGCTAGATTATTATTCGCTGTTTATAATTTGTAATATGAATAGCGAAATATTATATACATTAATCATAAGTAGTTCGCAGCATTTTCTAAAATAACCGTTAGTTTACCTAGTGTAGAGATTTTTATTTTTTTGCTTGCATAATCTGCGTTTTCAAATTTTGTTTGGAGAATCTACTTTTACTCAAATATAAGTGATGTACACAAATGTAACATAAACATGATCTCGGTTGCATCGTGGCTGAGTCTGCCGGGTTGTGTCTTCTTTGTTATACTAGTGATGCCCGACTTTCATAAACGGAAGATGACAGATCAGTATTCTAAAGTATATTTCCTGTTTCTGTTTGTTATATCTATTTGCACGGGGATTCTCTTGCAGCCTACAGATTTGGATCCTAATGATCTCTTCGTCGAAAAAATAATCAGTATTCTTAGTAAGTTTTACTAAATAACATAAAAAATGTAGGACTTAGTTATCGAAATGAGAAATATTTTAACACGTTATTGTTTTAATGGAAAAGCTTCACAACATACTGAACACTGTTAATATTTTCTCATATTTTTGTCAATATGGAAGCATCCAGAAGAAGAAAGAGGGAAGAACGGCTAGCGAGAACAGTCATGATGTTATGGTCCAAGAGTCTTTTAATATTAGCGATATCGCTAAAGGTGAGTATCAAACTTTTAAACATAATATTTTGTGTTTGTCTGCTCTAACGTCCAAAAATAACACGAAACCTCGAGCATTTAGTGAATAATAATCATCTTTAAGGTTAATAAATAGTGTGATCTGCGTTCACACAAACTGGAAACAATAGATTGCAATTCCATCAATCATTTTAAAATAAAATAAGTTCCGGTTCTGTGTTGTTAATAATTTAATTCTCCTATTTTTTGACGGGAAGTAATTAGAAATTTTCTTTTCTAAATAAAATAAGTTAATTATGTAATGAATCAGTTTCATATAATGCTTCGTATATTATATGTTATATTACCCTTATATTACTGGGTAAAGCTGCACTGCTTAAATAAATAATCATTGGTATTCGTAAGGTTAGATCTTTGTAATCGCAAAACCACAATTAAAAATTATGCCAATCAACCTCGTAAGTTTATTCTTATAAAAAATCGGACACCTGGTAATCAGTCATGGGATCTCATATATAAAAGCAATAGTTGGTTGTTCAGTATGAACATCGTGTTTCTATATCTTTGCAACTCATGAGTTTCTACTTTAATTAATGTAAGCTGTGCCACCACTAACAGAAATAGTAAACTGGAACTAATGTTTCATACTTAAAAGAATCAGTCCTGATGTGACCCTTCGTTATTCTATACCACTCGTTTCGAAGATCTGTTTAAGGGATATCCTTAGTATTTGGCATCACATAACTCCTCTCCTAGATTGGACTTGGTTCCAAATTCTTTTCATACGAGTATAAATCTGTTGGCTGGTTGTGTGATGAAGCGTTACCTATTTGCAATGAGAATATTGCTCTATTTCTTACTGGTCCACTGTGCCCTTTCTTAGCATCATTGCAAACAACCTTTTTCATGTCTACCTACGAGCGCATTACATTATAATGGACTATATAGGCCAGCTTTGTTTAATATGTATGCTGAAACGGCATTAAGTTACGGCTGCGTACTATTAATCCAGTCTCTAAATCTGTGGCCTGTAGTTGTGGTTAGCTATTATCAGCAGGTAACAGACTAAATGATCGATTATTTACATTCCATATTATATGACAGAACATCAGATGCTATTTTTCATAACATTGTGATTAACACAAGTTGATACAATTAATTTTGTCTTGTCATATCTTTAATATCACAAATTACAATTGTTCTTTAATATTGTCTCGAGCAGCATTAACATGAGAAGCACTTCTGCATCTCATCACCCAGTAGGAGACGACGATAAAAACTTTTATTTAGAACTGTCTTTGTCATATTTCTTGACGACCGTTAATTATATCGTCATAAAAGCCCACTATGAAAGTTTCTTTACTGTCGCCCCCTGTTGGACGGTGTCAGGTATTAATACTTGTGCTAAGAGAACCACGCATATCAAACAATGAACTACGTCAGCAACTATTTATGTAACATATAAATTTTTTATCAAGTAGTTATATATGCGACTAGCAAGTAAACTTTCACTGGGGAACCAAGTACCTTATATGGAGTTTAATTTTTCTATAGGCTTAACATCTTTTTGGGGGCCTGACATATTGGTTTGCATCCACGACGACGTTACGGGGATCTAAATCTCGTATGACATCTGGATGGGTTACGTTTAATATTATTTTTACCCCTGCTTTGGTGTTTTGTTGCTCTGTTAAATTTTGAACATCGCATAAATGAGAGAATTGTTTGTAAAGTCACTGTTGTGATTATAACATCTTTATCAGAGCCACGTTCATTTACATTCAAAGTTCACCATTTGCACTGTTGTATACGTAGCTTCATTTATTGTGATTAAGTCTCGGATATTGCAAACAGTCCCATGTAATCTAGTGTTGTTTCATCCTATAGCAAATGTTATGTGTACCTACATAAATAAACCTTTTCTAATAAACACACACACACATATATTACATAAATGCTTCGTTTCTGTTGTATATATGTATTATGTATTTAAAAAGTTTTGCTTATGTAAATACATATAATGTATATTACAGGGTGAGATAGCACTGGATTATAGGCTTAGCAATGTCTTTACTATCAGTCCGAAAGTTCGTGTTTTCAGCTGTCGGATGAAAAAAATTCTAAAAAAAATAATCTTACGGTTTAGACAATCCGCTGAGGACTAAGAAAATAATAATCCTTTAAAGGATTATGCTGATGTACGAAATTCTGTTCAGTTTAATAACTTTCCAAGTTAACATTATACTTACATTAGAAAATTCTTCTGATGGTTAGGAGATAATACGTTAAAGAAAAAAAAGTTAAACCTTGTTTAATACTTTTTCTATTTGGTTTTCTTTTAGGCAAATATAATCCTTCAGGGACTAATACTTAGTACTTAACTGGTTTGAAAAACCCTATTTGGACAAATTTCAATTCTTTTTTTATTTAAACGAGAACACCAAAAGAGAAACTTAAACTGTAACCTTCTGAGGACCAAGGTAGAATTGTAAACATATGTACTTGACTTCCTCCAAAGAATAAAATCCTCTGAATTAGTCCTTATTTCTTTTGAATAAATGAAATCCTCTGAAGATTGGTAAAAAGTAATGATTAAAGGATAAGTCTAATGTAACTTTTTTAATTTAATTGTTTTCGAGTTGAGACAGTTTAAAATCTTCAAGAATTAGCAAGCAAAAATGCGGTATAGATATCAAAGTACTTGTGAAAATTTTCATTTTAACTTACTTCTTCTATTAAGCATCGTTTTTCGGGTCAGTGAAATCCACATATAAGCAATAAAACAGCGACAAAGCCTGAGCAATTTCTGAAGATGTTTATTTTACTTTAGTTTATTTCATTAACTGCCGTATTTCCTCAATAGTGAGAATAGTTGTCTCAAAACTAGTTATTAACAATTTTCGAAAGTTCCAGTTTCGGTTATGAGAAATTTGGTGAAGCAGACTTGAGGATTGCAATAATTTAGTTATGTTAATGGTGAAATATGACTATTAGTAACACTATATAATACTGCCAAAGTGTAGGAATGAAGGAAGAAGAGCTTTTTATAAATATTAGTGTTCAAAAGATACACCAGTTGGAGAAATAACTAAATCATGTCAACATAGCTTCTTTGTTTGTTAATTTAGCAGTGTAAGACTAGAGGGAAGGCAGCTAGTCATCACCACCCACCGCCAACTCTTGGGCTACTCTTTAACCAACGAATAGTGGAATTGACCGTAACATTATAACGCCTCCACGGCTGAAAGGGCGGGCATGTTTAGTGCGACAGGGATTCGAACCAGTGACCCTCGGATTACGAGTCGAACGCCTTAACACGCTTGGCCATGCCGGGCCATATGTCCAAATAGAACTTTTTATGTGCAGCCAAATGGATCCACAAAGGACTAAAATTATGCTCGTTAAGAAAAGGACGAAACAGAAAAGAGATTAAACTACGTTCATATAGAATATTATACAGATGACTGAACCCTTAAACAATTAATTTTGCTAGTCTTCAGATGATTTATTTTAGTCATCCACAACAGAAAGTTTTAAGAATCGTCTCGATGAAAAAAAACCTAAAAAAAAACAAAAGAACAGTAGGCAAGCAGAGACCAAAGTAAAGCAGATTTTAATTCATGTTGAGATAACTTAACCTGGATTGGTTTGTTTAATTGTTAAAGCGCGTGGACTGATAATATCCACAAAACGCTTGTTTGAAAAATCGTAACTGATCTAAAATATTTGTAACTTTGCACGCAGATATTGTTGAATAAAGTACTATTAAGCTGTTTTTTAGAAGTGTTCCTATGTGTGTTCAAATATGTAAAAAAACTTTAATGTTTTCTTTTTATTATTTTAACAGATGACTCAGACATCCTGTTTTATTAGACTCAAAACAATAGACGCAAATTTTTTTCCATCCATCTGCTTTACTAACGGAATTATTAACACTTTCATTCCATCTACGTGCATTGTATAATTTGGTTGTTAATTATTAAATACAAAATTACACAATGGGCTATATGTGTTCTTCACAATACAGGTATCAAAACCAGATTTTTAGCCTATTTAGCCTTCAGACTAGTTGCTGAATTACGGAGTGAGAAGCACGTTATCAGTTAGATCCAGAAGCTTATTTCATTTATTATTATGATTTTCTCTTTCTCGTGTGTTTTATATTCCATACTTTGTTGCTTCGTTTCAGAGCAAAGTCCACTGAAGGGAATCTAATTTTAACGTTTTAACTCCAGAATCTTACAGCTGACCAACTCGGGAACTTATTCCATAGTCAAATTAGTGTGTTTTACTTTTGATGTTATGCTTTGTTAACAATGTATATATTCATACTCATAAGCTAAAATATTTCTTATGTCAACTTACTCTATCAATTTCTTTAAAACATACACTGGTAATGTGTTGAATATTCTATTTAATGAATTTCTGTTGTATGATGAAGCATGAAAAAAAAACTAAGTTAAAAAATGAATTTTACTAACTTATCAATGTTTAATTGATTATTAATAAATAAAAATTTCTCAGATTTATTTTTTTGCTGGAGATGACGAACTATCTTCGCTTCAGTATCTAAAACAACTATTTTCTAAACTTATTTTTGTATTTCGTTTAATTCATTTTCTCATTTTTTCATTATTCATTTTCTTGAATATTATTTTGATGAAATAATTATTTTTACGTGTTTTTTATCTGTTTCTAGGTTTCGATGAAACTACAATTCTTTTACTACAATCTACTGCAGATTAATATACATTCTAACAGAATAAATATTTAACACCTAACGTCAACTTTAGGTTTGTTAAATTCATTGATTGCATTCAAAAATACATTTTTTTTCGTGAGCAAAATACGTTTTTAATTTATATAAACTAACTAATATTTTAAAAAACCTCGTTCAGCTAGAGTTTTATTGAGACCTAAAAAACTGAGTTATATTTTTTTACAGCTGTATTAAAAAGTAATATATTAAGCCTTATATGTTATACATAAAATAAAACTATAAAACAAGCGATCACTTGAACCTGTCTTTAGCTTTATAATGAAAGATACTTTGTTATTCAGAGAATTTTCAGTCATTGGTGGTTTTTAATGACCTTTGAAAAACGTTAAATAGATAATATATATATATATATATATATTTATTTACGTGTGTTCCCTTAAGTGGCAACATTCGTCTCTTCTAAAAGTGTGTTTTATTTAATTGAAATTCCTAATTAATACCTTAAGACTTAGTTTTTTCTACATCCGGGTTACCCTGTAATAAACTTCACTTCCCGATTTGAATGGAAAGTGTGTAACAATGCCGCCATAGGGGATTTCCTCTGGCTCGTAAAATCTTGACAGGCTTAGCAGCACTAAAAGAAAAGTATATATTTCAAAGGTGAATCTTTCCGTCAGCTTCCATTCTTTTTTATTTCCTCTCTCATCTTTTCCCGTGGTCTCTTTTAGTAAATAGGTAACGGATCGAAAGATATAACACTGCACGCGCCTTGATGGGTAGCGAATCGATTGCCTTTGGCAACGACTATCACTACCAGCTTCATCCCGTTACTTAAGAAACCTGAATAGGGAGGAACTAAATTTTTTCGCTAGGAAGGATTACGCATGCTCAGAACCGGATGGGATGCCGAGAATCGGAGCGATTGCTGTGTTGTTTGTTTTTTGTTTGCGCAAAAACTAAAACTGCCTTCGGCAGAACCAGACTCCAATCTTTATGTGCCACTATTCGTGATGAACTTGACGAAATGATGGCGGAAAATAACGCATGCAGTGTTCCTTTGGCGGTTAACCCTGACCTGAAAAATTCTATTTGGTCAATACAGGACATTGCTCTTTAATGTGAGTGACGAATGACGAATTGCGGTTATGAATTGTCATTATTTAACGAAACAATTGTCTTTTGAAGTGTCTTTTTATTTAACTAAAATTCAACTACCAGCTCCTTCAAATCCAAATAGAATCGCAGTTAAAAAATTAACCACATTAAAAATCCAATGAAATATAATCTTACCACTATTTAATACAATAACTACAGACCTGGTCCAAATCGGTAAAAGAAGCTAATTGTGTAATTAGTGTTAAGGCTCGGCGTAGCCAGGTGGTTAATGCACTCGACTCGTAATCTGAGGGTCGCAGTTTCCAATCCCGTCACACCAAACATGTTCGACAGTTTAGCTGTATGGGCGTTATAAAGTTACGATTAATCCCACTATTCGTTGGTAAAAGAGTAGCCCAAGAGTTGGAGGTAGGTGGTGATGACTAGTTGCTTACACTGCTAAATTAGGGACGGCTAGCGCAGATAGCCCTCCTACAGCTTTGAGCGAAATTCAAAACAAACCAATCAGTGTTAACCCAACACTGGAAAAAAAAGCATGGCTTGTTTTCTAGTGCAAAATACTTTTACACACACAATTAAATGTCTTCACATTTTAATATCAGAACAATTATATGCATTAGTTTGGCATGTTAAACTATTGTGATGTTTATTCATATAATTGTGATATCGTATAAAATATTGGAAAATTTTTATTTCAGACTTCCAACCATGGTACACGGGTGTGTCTTATATCTGCTTTGTTATGCAGTTTAACTATAATCTTTTCTGTGTACAATTGTTGTAATACACAATGCTAATCAGTATAAAAATCACGTATGTGAAGAATGGAAAGTCGAACACAGAACTTCATTGAACATGCAGGTGTTAAAAAATAATAATTATGTTTCTAAATGAACCGAGTTTTGATCTTTAAATAATTTCGATCATTACTCAAGTATCGCGATTGTAATGCAAATAAAAACGTTTTTTTAATTGAGAAAACTATGTAGGTCTGTTATATATTTTTATATATCAAGATAGGTTGGTATCCAGTGTAACACTGTTTATATAAATTCAAAATGTTCACACCTCCCTAGAGTAAAAAATAAACATCTCATATTTTGAAAGTATTTATTTTTGATATTCCCTCATTGTTATTATTCCACAATTAAACAATAATTATTTATTTATTATCAAGTATAATTACGTTTTGGTAATTTAAAATGGCCAGAGCTTATTTTTTGTTTAGCTGTAACAGTTTGTTTCGTATTTCTGGAAATTACAAATGTTGTGATAATTTTAGGTGACTATTATAGCAGAAGAAGTAGAAGAAAAGATTGAAAAAGGAAATTCAGACCAAATCTTAGATAAGATGTCCAGTAGTGAAATAGATACAGCAGAGAACCAGGAAGAGAAGGCCTATCCATCCCGAAAACAATACCAGCCTCCCCCACGTCCACCTCCACACTCAGGATTTGGCCCATTATTAACTCACCATGAGAGTCCATCAATCCCTGTTCCTTTACCACTACCCAGTCTTCAAGGCTCTCTTATCTTTCCTGCTCTGCCCCAGAAAGTGCAAAAAGGAAGACCAGGAGGGTATGCTGTGGATCATCTTTCTCCGAAGGATCAGTTGGGTGGCTATGGATCTCCTCAGCCAATTTACACGTCTAGACTCGGTTCCAAGAATAACAACTTTCCGGGTTTCCCGAACCTTCCTGGATCTGACACTTGGCCGTTACCTCAGCCTGAGATGCCAGTGATCATTCACTTGGATGTTAAGTGCGAGAAAAACTTGATGAAAGTCGCAGTTGAGTTTGATAAAGCCTTCCACGGTATTATTTTTAGTAAAGGTCATTATAACTACGGTAACTGTGTCCATTTACCCGCAGGATCGGGCAGAAAGAGTGTCTATTTCGACATTTCTATTAACAGTTGTGGCACTACAGGAAACACAGAGAATGGTCTTTATGGCTATGGTGGAAACAGTGGTAGTGGCACGTTTTTCGAGAACACTATTATAGTCCAGTATGATCCCCAGGTACAGGAGGTGTGGGATCAAGCCCGGAAACTACGTTGCACCTGGCACGATCAGTATGAAAAAGCTGTCACCTTCCGACCTTTCCCAGTGGACATGTTAGATGTCGTGCGAGCTGATTTTGCTGGAGACAACGTAGGGTGTTGGATGCAGATCCAGGTAGGTAAAGGGCCTTGGGCTAGCGAAGCAGCTGGAATCGTCAAGATTGGTCAAACCATGACTATGGTGTTAGCTATAAAGGATGACGAGAATAGATTCGATATGCTGGTTAGAAACTGTATTGCCCACGATGGAAAGAGAGCTCCTATTGAGCTTGTTGATGGTAGAGGCTGTATCGTTAGATCTAAGCTTATGAGCAGGTTCACTAAAATTAAGAATTTTGGTTCCAGTGCATCTGTGTTATCTTACGCGCATTTCCAGGCCTTTAAATTTCCTGACTCTATGGAGGTACACTTTCAGTGTACCATCCAGATCTGTAGATATCAGTGTCCTGAGCAATGTGTTTATCCAGTTGATCACACTGCTGCTGCTCGAGAAGGTATCCAAGATCCTCATCCTGGCTACGTTCCCGCTGGCAGACCTCGAGAGGAACGTGACGTTAGTTTTAGTGACAACAGTAAAGGAGCTCCTGGTTCTTCTTTGGAAGAAATGACCGAGATCGGATTGAACAGAGTTATTCGAGTAGTGTCGGTTGGAGATTTAGCTTTCTCACTCAAAACTAATGATTCAACACCCGTTCTTGATACCTATGATATAGAAGACGGTGGTGTTATATGTATGTCAACACCAGGCTTTGTTGCTTCATTAGTAGTACTGTTAGCTATCCTGGTAGTGACCTCCCTTTTTTCAGCATTTCTTTGCCTTAAGCAACGATCACCAGATGGTGCTGCATCTACATTATCTTATGATTTGCCAGTTTTAAAGAAAAACAAATATTAAAACAATTGCTGTTGCTTGAAAAAAAAATCAAAGAATTTCTATGTTTAAGCTCAAGTCACCTTTTTCTTCATTATTTTTTTGGCTGTTTATTTATACCTTTATAATTTAAGTTATTCATTCGCTCAAATTAATGGTTACAAAAGACATGTATGATAATACTGAAATAGAATGTTTCAATATTGATTAGTTAAGTTTAGATTTCATAAGAAAGTTTTGTAAAGAGCATATTCTTTTATTAAATAACTCATTACGGTAGTTATAACTCGCAGGCGATCTTTAGCTCATTTATTGTCTGTTTTAGAAACTTTTACGAGCTTTTAAAGAGTAGGAGATTGAAAAAAGAAGTGTCAAAAGTGTGAAATTATTTTTATTGTTTTAACTGTAACAGAGAAACTGAAGAAATTGGGGTCCTTTTCGTTTCTTTGTATAATTAACATATTAAAAATATTAGATTTTAAAAGTACATAACGGAATATTTATTCGTAATATTAATGACATTTACGAAATAATTCGAATGTATAGTCCTTTTTTCACTCGGTTAACATATATATTCTCATTTCAAGCATAAACAGTTAAAATAAATTTTCGACAGGATACTTTAACGAGCAATAATAGATAATCGATTAACCTTAAATCATCGTGCTGATAAGTTATTTGATTCTCACGAAAACTTTAGTTTTTTTTATTGAGATCGAGATATTTCGTCCAACTCTGTTATACACTATTAAAGATAAATACTTTGTCACGAGTATCTAAAATATTTCAAGACAAAGATAATAAGCGTATCTCCTTTTATTAATATATAACATCCGAATTTTTTAAACCTCTATTTTAAACATGTCATAAGCAGTTCTTTCATGAATGGGATAACATGTCGAATGCCCCTGCTTTTTTATGCATGTAAGATTAAGGCAGAAGCTTTAATTGAAATGAATATATCACTTTTAGTTGACGTCATTACAGTAACATTTCATTTTGAAATGTGTTTTTAAAAAAGGTTATGCTAATCGGCTGTGTTTTTAAAGGCTAAAATAAGTAAAATATGAAATCATGTAGCCACAACTTGAAGGAAAATTATGTTATTTTATTTACTAATTTCTAGACTATACGAATATATATCGGCTTTTGTAAACTACGCGTTAAGCCTCAAACTTTATTTAGGCATAAAGACATAAAACGATTCTTTTGGAAAAAGGAAAATCTAGCTGCATTATCCTATGTGTGTCACAAAATAACTATACATTGAACTTATAGATAACGTTACTGAATAGATAGCAGCAGATATTATAAATGTTTCAAGGAGTGAATTTTGGCAGATGTTTCACACAGTTAGTCCAATCTTTGTTAAACTTACGACGAGAACTTTAGCGTGATGGATTCTTTAAGTTCGTCAGGATAATGGTAAGAAAATATTTATTTTTTCCAAGAGATTCACTGCAGAACTGAGGACTGTTAATGAAATACCCAGTGAAAATTAAATCTATTAGAAATAATTATGTTTTTAAAGAAACTGACTGTTAATTTTCTTTTAAAAATTTCGATCACCAACGAGGACGTGATATTAAATGTATTTTGTAATATGTATATGCAGCAGCGATCAGTTCTCAACGAATCTGATTTTACTCAGGTTTACGTTTGTTATACAGTACAAAGTATTCTACTATATTCTGGTCCTAGGTTCAAGAGACGTGTTACGTTGCCACAAAAGTTCGCTCAGCTTTTTGGGGCCGTGGATAAGCTAAAAATGACAGGCAGATCCCACTATTCATAAAAACAAGAGAGAAGCCCAAAAGTTAACTGTGGCTGTTGTTGACTGATTGTCATCCCTCTAGTCTATCAGTTCAAAATTATGGACGTTCATGCACAGATATTTTTTTAGCTTTTGCAAACATTTCGAAACAAATTGAAATATCAGTTTTTAAGGTCTTATTACAGAAGCTTAATAAATATAAATATTACTAAGTATTTCGTACTCAACCAGGATAAAATTTCGTTCTACTATATATGAATTTACTTTTACATTTTAGTGGAAAGTATGCAAAGAATGGTGCTTTATGTCACTAAATTTAATCCTGTTACTATTTGTGATTTGTTTAAAAATTGAATTTAATTGAAAGATATTGGCAGGTTTTACTCTCATAAAAGTTAATTTTATTTAAAAATCATTTAAACATTTTGGAGGTGAGATATACCATTTATTTTATAATTCCCGGTAATGCATCGAAAATTAAACCTTTTCTGTATTCGTTCGGTTATTGGAACAATAACAACCGTTTTCTGTTGACATACGGTTAGTACTTGACTTTCTGCAACAAAATAAATTATGAGATGACCATTAAAACGTATATATGAGAAAACCGAATTTAAAAAATGTGAAAGCTCAACTTCTTTTTACTTAAAAAAAGTTGCTGAAACTAATACTTTGTATGTTTGCTTAAACACATCTTTGTAAGAACTTATAATCTGGAAGAGGTCAATCACGTAAAAATTGAGCACTTCGAGTTGTCATCTCGCAGTGAAAATTGCAAGTGTCTATTGGGTATGGTTTGATGGGTTTTATAGGTTTTCGCAAATGAAATAACTCGTCGCAGTTGTTCTGAGACATTTTAATACCTAGCTTTACGAATCTGGTTTATAGACTGGCCATTTTATCCATGGGCGATTGATAAACTTTAGAAACAAATTATAATGAGTTTACAGTTAACGTGTATTTAGTTATCGTTGTTGTTGTTCACAGTCAATTAGTTTCAGATTTTGCAGTTTCAGAACAAAGTTATTCAAATAAGGGTTTATGTGTAAATGTACGAAACTTCGCACAGTCACAGAAATCTATTCTTATTCTTTATTCTTAGGAAAATTGTATATAGCTTTAAAGATAGGGATAAATACAACTTTTTGAAATTGAAATTTAATGTAAATATTGTTTTTCTTTTATATCTTTGCGTGCACGAGATGGCCAAATAACTTTCTTACACATGTATTTAAGGATGACTAACGCTAAGTTTTATTTTTATGTTTTATATTTCTATCTGTGTATTGTGTTGGTTGTTTATTGCTTTGTTATTAAAATATTTAAACACATTCTTTTGTACGTCATTTCTTATACGTTTGCGTAATTCACATGTAGAATTCTTAATAGAAGTTTAAATTTTTCAGACAGTTATTATTGATTACAACTTATATTTATTACAAGTATCTTGGTTTTTAATTTATTTTTATTAGTAACTAGTTTTACCACTTAGATCTTAATTTCTATTTTTATATTTTGCAAAACCTTTAGTTAAATCGAAATGTTAATATTTAGAAGCATTTGGGAGTGAAACATCACAGAAGTATACCAAGTAACATACAGAATTTAAACAAAACAATAGAATTTTTACCATACTGAGCAGTAACACATCAAATGTAAGCAGAGATATAGTAATGCTAACACACTAAGTTGTATTAGAGTTAAGTAGGATAAATATTAGTATCAACTTCAGGCAGAACAAGAGTAAGGTTATCCTACTAAATAGTTTTTAAAACTCTCCACTTCTTGTTATAGCTTTTCTTATAGAATTCCCGTCAAATCACAGTAACAATTCTTGCTCCACCAAATAAATCATCTCAAAATAGGTTGTTCTGAAGACATCTCCTGAAACGTGGAATATGGATGGAGCTATCATTTGGAGTAAGAGTTAGTCTATCTTTTTGGTTTCAATGGATTCAGTTACCTTTATTTAAAAGTTCTGGTATGTTGAGAAAGGATAATGATGTCGCAAGTACTTCTTTCGTACTTCTTCTGTTGTCAATGTTTCTTGCAGAGTTGTATCTCTTGTTGGAAGTAACTAAAAACCTTTTCAAGTGAACTATAAACAACAGGGGATAACGTAAGACAAAAGAATATCAACTTCTCTATATGGGTCATAATTCCATCTATTCTTCTACCATAGTTATCATGATATGAATTGTTGATTTCAGTCAGTGGTTTTGATTAATGCTTTATAATTTACCAGAACATACTCTATAGACTTTGTTCGAACAGTCTGTTTGATTACTCAGAGATGTCCTGATCCAGGAGCTTCAAATAAAACTCACCCTCGATGTTGCTGAACACGTGAAAACGTTTGCATAAACAACATGTCAGTTGAAAAATGTCTGCTACAAACTTCAACATCTTCCTAATTATGTTACATCTTTTGAATGTGTTCTGTAGTTGTAGATTAGAAAAACTGATACAACAACACGCGGAAAGGGGGATTTGATGGTGCTTTTTATTCAGCTGTATAGCAATTTCGCGCAAGTGACCTATCATATTTCGACGCTCCAATGCATGACTGGTTTCAACCCTGTGCCTTAAGCTAAGGATACCAGAGCATTTCTTATTGCCATAAGTAATGCATCAGCATCTTTTTTATCAACATGTTTCAATCAAAAAAGATCACCATGATTGTTTAGCTTCCTGCCAAACCAACAAATGTACATTGTCAACTGTTCTCTATTGGTGATATCTATGTTTCATCTTCAAGGATTTCATATACTCCATATTCATGAGTGTTACTCACTAACTCTTTAAGTAGACATTGATCCATCATGACTGTGCTCTCATTTACAATATAATCTATAAACGTTTCTGTTCTGACCGGTCCTCTGATCTAAGCATCAGCAGCCGCATCACTTTTCCTTGCATGCCAACATGTCTTGACATCGTTTTGCCTGTCTTAAAAGCATGTTCAAAGTATAACATTATTCTTGAAAACATTTCTCTTCACAGTGTTTTATCCTGGATCAGGCAGCTATGTGTCTAGTTCAGACTTGAACACACAATTTTTCTATATTATTCTGCAATTTAAATTTTAAATTTTGTCCCTGACTTGTTACAGGTTTTAATCCACATTTTATGAAACCTTATTTCGTATTCTTACCGTTTCAGGTCAACATTGGCAAGTGTTTTTGTTTTTTTACCATATTAACGCTAAAAGTTTACCAAGAAAAATCTTAACGCAACTGAAACTGAGAAGCATATTCCTTCTATTTGGCAAATTTCAAATTGACAGTGTTAAAATCAAGGGTTTCATTCTCCTCGGTGGACAACAGATAGTCCGATATAGCTTTTCTGTAAGTAAACACACATACACAATCCTAACATGTTGGTAAAATGCACATATATAAAATTTTTCATTAACTGGCTGATAATAGCATTCTGCGTTGAATATCAAACTCTATATCTCTTCAGTTTACCTAAGTAGACAAACAAACAAAAAATACTCAAACTTTTGCAATAAATAGATTTCTTTGTCAAGCACGCGAATAACCAAAATTTTTATCACATAGATATGTCTTAAAATATCTAACATTGTTCATTTACATAATGAGGAATGACGATATTGTTTTATTGTTATTGTCAACTTTCTATTTTCCATTCACATTTATCTTCAGTTTTAACCAGACTTCATCCGACTAGAGAACTTTCAACAGTTAGAGAGTAGTACTGTTTCTCATCTTGTGCACGAGCACACATTCATTTCTCTTGTTGGATAAGAACTGCTTCCACTTTCTTTGTTACTGTATTTGGTCTCCTTCATTACATCATAAACTAAATTCAATGATATATTAAATTTCGTTCTACCTGTTTTCTGTGATTACTATTTTAGATGTAAGATAAATCAATGCGTCTTCTCCATATTGAAGAATAGTTTTCCTATAAGCAACGATGTTGGTTAAATTATTAATCTTTGGATTTTCAAGTTGCATGATTATTCACCAAATGCTCCACTTGCAAAAAATAAAATAAAAAATTTAACTGGGAGTGGGCGTGACTTTTAAACAGATTTTATGGTGTAATAGATATAACCAGTAATATTCTGTTTACTCTGTAGTTCTTATGAGCAATATATATATATATATATATGTAAAATACAATGAGCTGTGAAAATCAAAAACTTATAGCCCGCTCAAACAACATAATTTAAAATGGAGTTTAGATAATCTTATCTAAAAGTATATTCGTTTGTAGCTAACGTAAAGTTATGTAATTTCTCAAATAAATAAACATGTATCAATTTTAAAACTTATCAGATTGCGTCCACAAACAACTCTTTATAATGTAGTTGTCCTAGTTTTGTAGTTTTTCATGACGCATATTTCATTCAAAATTGGTACAAAATAAAATAGTTGAAAAAAAAGACAACATATTTTATTGGAAATCCTATATTAGAAACTTAGTTCGATATAATTCATTTAAAACGTGTAGCTAGACGTTTCTAGTAATGGTAAAAATAATCGTAACCCTCCGTCAGACGTATGAAATTGAATCAAATAATTGTAAAAACTAAATAATATTGTAGCTGTGAATTTAAAAATACCCAAGAGATGGCGCTAAAATAATAAATTAAAGACTGGGTTTGTGCATTTAATTGAGTACAAAGCTACACAATAAGCTGTCTGTTCGTATAATCAGTATCAAAATTTTCCTCTAGCGTTGTAAGTCTGCATACATACCGTTGAGTCACTGGAAGGGGGTAACACAAGGTAAGAAATTATATAACTTTAAATATTTTTTAATATCTTTTATTGTCACTGAAATCGTTATTTTTAGTTGCTTTAATTTTGTCTCTTTGAAAAATTACAATGATCATAATATCTTTTTAAAAAGTTAAAATAAAAATATTAATTTAAAATGCATTTCTTTTGTTAAATATATTGTTTGTAAGGTTTACAATCTTTATATGTTTCCCACCAATTGTCAGTCGGAGCCCCAGTCTTGTTGGGACGAAACTCTGGTTTTGGTGCGCTGGTGAAAGCCGATGCACCACACACCATTGTAGCGCACTGTGTTCTTCACAGACGTGCATTGGCAACAAAAACCTTGCCTTCAAAACTGACAGAACTATTAAAAATTGTAGTGGAATGTGTGAACTTTGTACGAAATAGTGCCCTGAAGCATCGCATCATCAAAGAACTGTGCAATGAAATGGGCTCTGAATTCGAGGTTCTTCTGTACCATTCTAACGTTCGGTTGTTATCCTGGGGAAAGGTGCCGAATCATCTTTTTGCCATGCATGTGGAATTAGCTCTGTTTTTGCGAGAGAACCAACATTGTCATGCAGATTGCTTCGAAAAATCTGAGTTCATTCAAATTTTAGCGTACATGGCCGATATCTTCAATGCTCTCAATCAACATATGCAGCGCGGTGGAGTTAACATCATCGAATCGGAAGAAATCCTGAAGGCTTTCCAAAAAAGCTACCGCTATGGAAACGACGAACAGAGAATGATAACTTCGCAAACTTTCCCCTGCTGGATCGAAGATGTATCTGAAATCGGAGACATTTCTGTACCCGGAGAACTGAAGCAAGCAATTGCCATGCACTTAGATGAGCTCGCAAAGTCACTCGACGGATACTTACCCACCAGAGTCATATCCAGTATGGGTGAGAGAGCCGTTCACGTTTAGTGTTGCGACAACAGATGTCAATGATGAATACCTTGACAAAATCATTGAACTTCAGCAGAGCCAAGTTCAACAGCAACTTTTCAGAACAGCAACGCTCTCAACATTTTGATGTCACCAAATCGTAACGTACCCTCTTATTGCTAAGAAAGCCCTTGAGATACTCATACCGTTTGTTACAACGTATCTTTGTGAACAATCCTTTCCGAGGATGGTAGACATAAAAACGAAGAAAAGGAATAAACTTGCAAAAATGATATGAAAGTGGCAATTGCCAAGGTGAAAAAGCGCATTTCTGAAAGGCAAGAGCAAAAGTTACATTGATTTGCAGTAAAATATTCATTATGTTTTTGTATGAAATTCATGTTTTGTTCTTTGATATTGTGTGCAAATGATGCATGACTCATTTTGTGCACTAATAAAATATCTACTTATGTTTTGAATTTGGAAAAAAAAATCATATTTTATTTTTCCAATTACGGAGGGTTCAGTGAATGCAAGTACGAAACTTCTGGGGTTCAGTACCTCCAAGAAGGTTAAGAACCACTATTTTAAGAAAAATTGAATCGACAGAAACTTTGTGTTTCTTAGTTGTCATGTTTAGTTTTTAGTACTTTGTTTGTTTGTTTTTTTAATTTCGCGCAAAGCTACACGATGACCATCTGCGCTAGCCATCCCTAATTTGGCAATGTAAGACTAGAGGGAGGGCATCGAGTCATCACCACCCAACACCAACGCGTGGGCTACTATTTTACCAACGAATAGTGGGATTGATCGTAACATTATAACGTCCCACAGCTTTAAAGGCGAGTATATTTGGTGTGACGGGGATTCGAACCCGCAACCCTCAGATTACGAGTTGAGTGTTTCAACCACCTAGCCATATCGGGTTGCTTTTTAGTATTAATCTTCTGAAACAGTTATCTTTGCAAATAAAACACAAAATACACTTATAAAGTGATGAAAGTTCTATATCCACTCAAGACGTCTCATTAATCGTACTTTAACCTTTGTTTTATAAACTAACTCTGAAGGATTAAATCAAAATAATGATACAATATGAGTGACGATGGTGCTGTTGTTCATATTATACAACAAGACATGACCTTGTGATTATGGAAATGGTTCATATTCCTATCATTCTAGCATGCTCACCTTTTTAAAAAGTCGCAATGACGTTACATCGAGCGGTCAATCTCACTCTTCATTAGTACACAGTAGTCTAAGTGTTGGTGGTGAGTGATGTTAACTAGTTTCCTTCCCTCTAGTCTGTTACTGCTAAATTAGGAACCGTTAACGCAAATATCCCTCATGTAGCCGCGCGTAAGTTTCAAACACATGCGTATTACACCATCCATATGATCATTTTATTAAAATCCAATACAAAACTGGAAATATTTCGTAACACAAACACTAATTCAATTTTAAATATTTAGTTATGTGATGGTAATATATCTATTTCTCCTATTTCCTCATCTAAACATATTATAATCGAAAAAAAATCCTATATTTTGTTTAATATTTATTTGTTTGTTTGTTGGATTTCGAAGAATACCTGTGTTAGTTATTCCTAATTTTAAAGCAATAGACAAGAAACAAGACAGTCAGACAACATGAGCTACTGCTAATTCTTGAGCTAAATCTTTTCACATCGAATAACATGATTTGACTAGCAGAAATGTGAGGTGTGCCATTGAAGCTCTTGCGCTTTAATCATTGAAAACTTCTGGATGAGAAACTTTGAGTAACAGTCCGTATTAGTCTGTTTATGATAAACTCCAGATGCTACTTTTTTTCTCCATAAGGTTTACGTAAATTCCTTCAGCTAAGCTGTTTTATAAGAGTTAACTAATATATAAATCAGTGGTTCTCAAACCATTTTAGTCTCAGGCTCCTTTGATGTCAATAAAAAAAAGTTTGAAGCTCTCCAATCTATAACTTTAGCATGGTGATTGCAAAACAGTGTAGTAGTAAAAGGAATAACATCTACTTTCGGCAAACTATATCATTTAATTAATTCATCATAACTTTTATCGGCTTGTTGTTTGTTTAGAATTACATAAATTTTACACCTTGGTTTTTAGCTTATTTTTTTAACATCTCCCAGAAAAAGCTTAATGGCCACAAGAGGAGTTGCGGCTACCATATTGGGAAATGCTGTGATAAATAACTGTCAGTTGTCGAAATATTTAAGTAACGTGTATTATTTAAGGCTGATCGAATATACTAACTTTAGTTTAGGCAATTATCACCCAATAAGCTATCGGAATCTGTTATCTGAAGAACTGACTAACACGCTAAGACTAAATGATGCATTATGGCGTCATTTTCTAAAACTAGTGCATTTTTGAAAAGGATAAAAGGTTTTCAGGTCAAGTAAACTCAAATAACAACAATTCAAAGATGAAATAAAAAAAAATACAAGTTGCAGTCAAGACCCTGAACTACTGCGATAGCTGATTGGCTTGCGTCGAACCATGTGACACAAACGAAAGCTACTGTGGTCCAAACACGCTAGATGAAATAGTTCCTTAGACAGGATCTATTTTTGCATGGAATGCTTTCAAGTAACATGCACTTCAAAGGAGCTGTTTGAATAAAATCCTTGCTTTAAATTTCATCCTTTTGTTTTCTTCACGTGAAACATGAACTTAAGTTAATATTTATTGTTGTTGTGTTGTTGTTTTTTTACTTTTTTTTCGATTGAGTTCTTTTCAAATAAGTTTCTTTCGCGAACCGAAATAGATTACAACTGACAACTCCCTGAATTCCCTTCAGATTTTGCTTGATACGCAACTTAACATAGTAATAAAAATTTTGGCTTGCAAAAGATTAAGAGTGAGAAAATGAACAATGATAAGAAAAAGTCAGTCTGTTTAAATAAATTTACCACTTGATCCATGTGTTTGTGTATATGTCTTATAGCAAAGCAACATCGGGCTATCCTGCTGAACCCACCGAGGGGAATCGAGCCCCTGATTTTAGTGTTGTGAATCCGTAGATTTACCGCTGTACTCGCGAGGGGCTTAATCCATGATCATAAAATCTTCTGATTCTGGAAAGGCTATTAGTTATTATGAACACTAGTAGTATTCAACGCTCATTCCTGTTTATTATGTATTTGTTTGTTGTTTTTTTCATCGAGTTGTAATTTACTCCGGTTTGCCACCCTTTACGCATCAACCACTTCTAAAGAACTGGAGGACTAAACAATAGTAGAATAGTACTACTGGTAAGTGAAATCCTTATATTTTTCCAATGGTTTTAAACCGAAATGCTACAACTGTTGTGTGGTACTTTGTAAGTGGATTCATCATTCTTTAAACGCTGTAGATAAAAGTATATTATTCTTGAAAAATGTATTTTTTTCTATTCTCAAATGCTTTATTCATTCCCCAGTTTCGTCCGTTTTACATAAACTTTCCAAACTAATTTATTAAATATTTATTCCTCTATTCATTTAAACTTTTAAATTATGTTTTGTTTATAATGTTTTTTACTTTATTATCAGAAGAGTCAAACATTTCGTACTTAATTGAATTTATTTTGATTTTTGTTCGTGTTGTCGTAAGTTAACGTTTTGGCTTCACTCTTCTTACCTAGGCTCGACATGGCCAGATTGTTAAGCCCCTCGACTCCACATCCGAGGATCGCGGGTTCGAATTGTATTTCAATTTTACTGGGAAGTAACTGCAAATTGATGATTGTAGTAGAGGTTCATGTCATATTGTGAACGCATTGCAGAAACTTTTTATTTTCAATAAATTCAACGCGTTAAAAAGTTAATTTATTTTGCACAATTTATTACTGCTTAAAAGGGAGTCGCTGTGAAAACTTGTATTGCTGAAATGGTTCGTGGAAAGAAAATGATTGGCATCTACTGGCCTCGAGTGAAGGCGGCTAATTAACAATATCTATTGTCAAGTATAAAATTATTTTTGTCTGATCGAATAGTGGGCTTTGACTCTCATCCCTATAACACATTCACCGCTCCAAAGTTCAGATCGCATTTTTTAAAATCAATTATGGGACCAAAAGACCCAAAGTCTGGAACATTAAACAATGGAACACGCTCGATCCCGATACATATTACTCTATCAATGTAAAAAAAATTACCACAGTTTTAATTGGCTGTTCTTTTATGTGCGACGTATTTGTTTTTTTTTAGCCTAGTTGTGTAAGATTTTGTGAAGAAGGTGTAGGCGGTCGAGCTGTATAACAAATGTTGGGCGGACCCAGGATTTTCAGTTAGGGTACCGATTCAAATCCCGCGACCTTCATAGTTCTTTCTGTTGCTTGTAAGTTAATACTTAATTGCGTTGCTTGACATCTCAACTTAATCATTTGGTAAACCGTAAAAGAAAAACGTAGCCTGAGGCCTATTACCATAATAATATACAATATTTGTGTTGTTGTGCATGTTGATCACCATGATTTAACTAACGCATTAATTTATTGTATTTTATCTTTATGTACACTTGTAGTGACTTAAACTTTTAGGGGTTTAACCCAATGCAGCAAATAAAATCCACCGTTTGTTTACAAAACAGCTTCTGCGCAAATATCGATAAGTTTAAATGTCGAGCTGAATTAACTGCAAGCTAAATTCACTGAAACTTTTGTAACGCTGAAATACTTTCTAAACATGCTAGAAAAAAATTTATTTGCTTTTATCATCTCCAGTACATTTATTGCAAGGAACTCGTGGTTGTGAAAGTCTTTTGAAATCAGTAAATGTACCAAACAGATGTTATACAAACAACCATATGCCTTTAGTCACAAAAAATACATTTCATTTTACGAAAGAACGGTGACTAAAATCCGGTACAACATTCTGTCTTCTAACTAGCATACACAATGATGCGACTGCCATAAAAATTAACATGTTTTTCGAATTAAAAAACAGTAATAAAATTATCTTATTTTTACATAGTAGTTTTACATAAATTAATTTCTGTTAGATAGTTTAGCAAAGAAAAACGAAATATGGATGATAAAAAATTCCGAAAACAAAAAACAAACAATGATGCAGTGTTCTGTGAAACCAAGAAATATAAAGGTTAATACCGGATCAAAAATAAATCACAATAATTAGTTGTAAAATAATTTTAAAAATTCACAAGTAATTTGAGATCACCGTAGAACAACAGAAAGTTGTTCCAACAAATATAATGTTATTTGTCATATTCTCATATGCATGTTCTATCTTGTTTAAAATAGCATGTTCTGACATTTCCATCTAAAGCAGCAAAAGATTTTTATCTGTCACGTTTATAAAAGAAAAAATGTTGTTTGAATTGTTCAAATCCGGTTCGAAGTTGCTTTGATTTATCAGGTTACAGTAGACTAGCTTAATCTATCCATGGAATCAATTTCACGTGGCTGTCATAGTTGTGAACCTATAGTTACAAGATGCACGTAAATAATATCAGGGTTATCCAATACCCATCATATTTTCAAGTTTAACAGAAAATATCCAAGGAAGCTTTGTAAGAACCTGTAATGAGTTAGCGTGTATGAAATTCATTTAAACACAGCCTGATGGCCAATCAGCCGAGACCTAGTTACTAAGCATGTACATATTCCCGACCTCGACCGAGTTTGTGCGCGGTCGTAAGTGGGTGATAAAGATAGTTCCTTTTGTAAAACTTCCGTTATATTATTTTAAAACCCGGCTTTTTTTTTCTGTCACAAGAGAAGAAAGATTTTCATGATTGATAATTTTTACGTCATAAATATAAAGCCCACAACAGTGTTTATGTTAAAGTATCTGTTCTGATTTTGTCCACTTTTGACGATTTTTGAGTCATCAATTGATGACAGTTCTAAAAAAAAACAAAAAAACCTACAGATACACTATTAGAAAATATGTTAATGTAAGACACAAACACATACATACAAAGATATATATATATATATATAATGCCTGCCAGTAGCACAGTTAGATTTCTGTGGACTTACATCGCTAGAAAGAAGGTTTCGATACCCGTGATGGGCAGAACTCAGATAGCCCATTGTGTATATTTGTGCCTCATTACAAAAAATATGTGCATACATACGTATATGAAGATCCATTCTCAACAGAAGCAACGTTCAATGAAAGCAGGTAAGGCTTAACGTTTACGGAAACTGAAGACGCACAAAGGTCTCCTATAGAATGTCTCCTATGTGGTTGTTCGGATCCACTAAATTTATTATTTAAAAGTAGAAACAATGAAAGAATAGCCAGAGCCTAATATTAAATTTCTTATGTTAATGAACTGTTGTATGCATTTCTTCATATTGTTAATATATTTAAAAAAGTTGCTGTCCGTTTGAATAGCTTATCTACCTTGTAAGTTATTACGAGTAACACTGCTTATTACATACTTTATAGTGGCACGACTTAAGACTAAATCATAACACCCCACTACGAATCTGTTCTATAAAAAATACCGAGCAAAATCTATTGATTACCACACATGAAGAGCAATATTATCGCTAGAAGTCATCAAGGAAAATCTGAGTGTTACAAATTTTTATGTTAAAGAAACTGTTGTATGTATTTCTTCATATCGTCAACATATTTAAAAAAACGTTGCTGTCTGTTTGAAGAGTCTGTGTATCATCGAGAGAAATCTGTGTTAGAAATTATGTATCGACAAGGGAAATCTGGGTGTTGCAAATTGTGTATTATTTAGGAAAATCTGAGTGTTACAAAATGTGTATCATCAAAGAAAATCTGAGTATTACAAAGCGTGTATACTAGATATAACACACCAAGAATAAACTACTGTTTACAATATGCCAAAAGTAACCCACTGGCTACAACTCACCTAAAGGAATTTCGTATTATATCTAGTTGAGCCTACTGGATCAAAAACACCACGCATAGTTTGATCATTACAACATTTTAAATCGAATCAAATGACTATAAAAAAATCTACAACCTCTCAAAACGAATTTGATGGCTTTAAATGCATGTGTGAATATCTTTGCAAAATTTATTCACTGAAAATAACGTCATATCATGAATTTAAATGTTTATATAAGACATACAAAATTAAGTACACACGATATCATGTTTCACGCGGTTGAATGACATTTACGAGAAACCGCTTTCATCTTATTTTTTATATCACCGAACAGTTTCTTGCTTATAAAAAAAAAAATATTCCATGGACGAATGGATGTCATTACTACAACCGACTCAACAAACAGAAATATTTCTTTGTTACGAGACGTGAACAAAAAATTGTGTACTTTTGAGCACGTTTATCGTTTACTTAAATACTTTTTAATAATGATCGGAAATTGGTACTACAAGCGATTCGGAAAGTGGAACCGTTTCATCATTTCCAGATGTGAGCAGAGTCAGTTCATGCAGCTGAAAACATTGTTACGTAATATACAGGTTGTTGTTGTTGTTGTTTTCAATTAAGCACAAAGCTACACAATGGGCTATCTGTGCTCTGCCCACCACGGGTATCGAAACCCGGATTTTAGCGTGTAAGTCCGCAGACATACCGCTGAGCCACTGGGGGGCAATATACAGGTATAACAAAAAGTATTTGTTACAAAAATGGGTAAGTCATCTGGCATTATTATCAGTGAAGAATGAAAATTATTCTTTTTCCGTAAATAATTTTAATGCAGTTGGCGAGTTAGAAGAAAATAACTTATGTACAAAACACTTAAATTTTCCTTAACACGTATGAATGTTTTATACCTGGAGGAAACTCGAACCTCCGATTTTAATGTTGTTCTTTCGTAGACTTACCGCTGTCGCACTTTAAACATAATACTCAAAATAACTGTGAGTCCGTAAGAGACAATTCTCATGCAATTCAAAAATAACTTATTAGACATATTACCACTGTATGTATGCTAAAGGCAAGTTTTCTTTCGTAACTTTCTCTTTGATTACGCGGAAGTCACAAATGTAATGATGTTATATCGAATATAAAGGAAAGCCTAAGAAATTAATTGTTTTTGAGTTTTAAGGTAATCAGTTCTCTAAGTGTTAAAAGTCGTATTTATGAATGCAAAACGCCCGCTCAAGGTAGTAAGCCTTACAAATTAGTTTGTGGTTTCGAGTCTTATCAAATTCAGCACCAGATTAAATATTAAACGATGAAAATTATGTCAAGTAAAATGGTAGAAGAGACGATTTGTCACTAGGAAGTAGATTCGTAACATTTGTTTTAAAAGTCCAAGCTAATTTGTCAGAACTTAGGAGTAATACGTAAAAATTGTAGCGCTGTACAGTGTTTGTTTTTTGAATTTCGAGCAAAGCTACTCGGGCTATCTGCGCTAGCCGTCCCTAATCTAGCAGTGTAAGACTAGAAGGAAGGCAGCTAGTCATCACCACACACCGCTAACTCTTGGACTACTCTTTTATCAACGAATACTGGGATTGACCGTAACATTATAATGCCCCCACGGCTAAAAGGGCGAGCATGTTTGTTGCGAACAGGATTCGAACTCGCGACCCATGTGGGGCCTCGTTGTGGAGTGGTTTATTACTTAGCAATCTCAGGACTATAAAGCAATGGTGATGCCTTTTGAAAGCATGACCTATTAGACTTGGGTTATATTTGAAAATAATCATATGTAATAGACTTTTCTTTGGTGGTAATATTAGCGTAAGGTGGGAAGGAAGGATAATTACTTCGGTTACAGTACATGTAGGGAGAGCGAAACCTAGCCATCACTATAGCTCATCAAATATGCTGTTCTTACGTTTCTACTAATTACGATTACAATAAACAGTACTGTGCAGAAATGTTAGGACAAGAGAATGTTTTGTCATTCGTTCTATTATATGAGGCCATTTCTTCCACTCCATTACAGAATGTAAATTTTAACACTTTGCTGCTCCTCCCTGTTGACAACTGAATGAACCAAGGTAAGAATGCTTATTCTTTAAATATTTTGTACACTTGTACCAAGGGCATGCCATAAGGTGTCTGTTTTTGTACACTTGTACCAAGGGCATGCCATAAGGTGTCATATTTTGTACACTTGTACCAAGGGCATGCCATAAGGTGTCTGTTTGAATGAACATACTGATCAAATTTAGGGTCTGAAATCGCTATCATGCAGTGTTTTAACTATATTAAAAGGGCATTTTGTATACTTGTACCAAGGGCATGCCATAAGGTGTCTGTTTGAATGAACATACTGATCAAATTTAGGGTCTGAAATCGCTATCATGCAGTGTTTTAACTATATTAAAAGGACCTAGCAAGGAGATAGTGTATGGTACCGGTATATGCTAGTGTTTGTCAGTGTAAGTTTTACAAAATATGGTCTTTAGTTTTGTACCTAGTTTTTGAACACATTTGGTGTTTACTGGAATGTTGTGTTTGTTATACGTTTTTTTTCAAAATGTTTTCCAGTATTCTCATCTTGACCTGTTTATTTGTCAACATTACCACGGTATTGAAATTTACATTCTGTAACGCTATAGAAAATTTATACCCATAAAATGGAAAGAATGGCAAAATATTCTCTTGTTCTAAACTTTTGTCCAGTAATGTAGTGTTCTATAACTCAACCCTAAACTAATGTTTATGAAGATACAAATAAAAATAAAAATTACCGGAACTAAACATGACAACATTACACACGTAAATGTAATGTAAAGAAATCAGCTGGGTAAACATGATATGTATGGTGACAAAAGCTTTTAGCACTCCATTATATATTTATTACATACATTTGCTAGTTTTGGATTCGAATCTGAGATCTATCGCATGGCATGTGAATGAGATATATTTCTAACACTTGCTAGTAAGGAATTTTAACAACCCAACTTTGTGCAATTTAACTATTCCCTGTAATAAACACACAGAACCAGATACAGAAAGTAATATGTAATGTTAAATGTTATCTTCACTTTAAAAATTCCCTCTTTTTGTGGTCTCACGTCCTTCAGTCTGACTGTTTCAGTCAGACATATACAGTGACAGTTATCTTTTTTAAGACAAACTTACTTTTCTTTTACGCAAAACTTAACTATCACAACGCATCAATCCTTTACAAATAATTTAAAACAAACTGTTATGAACCAGTACACCAGCGGCTAAGCTAACATCTGTTTGAATTCAAAAGAAATTATGAAACTTACTGGATTTATAAAGTTCTGTATGTGGAATCGTAAAAAAACCAGGCCCATTTTTTATTTTTTATGGCAACACATGAACTACTGCGGCGCCATCTAGCGATATTCATTTATTATTTCCAAGGCAAGAAAAAATGTCTGACTTTTGCTCGGCTCTCATTTCTCCCATAGAAGACAAAGAAGGAATTTTCACACACGTTGTCTAATGTGGCGAATAAATTACAGTTGCGCTTTAGGACAGTGATCTTGGTTTGGAATTTGCTCTGAGTTTTTGTGTGGTTCCAAATGTGGCAGATTTATTCTATGTATGGTATCAATGACTGCTCTTAAACACTGATGAAGTATTTCTCCACATATTCCTCACACTTTGCTCGTACTACCTAAGAAATTACATTTGTATGTTGCAAATATAACTCTTACGTTTTTTTATGTTTTATGTTTTTCGTAGACTTAACGCAACAGAAAGACACAGATAACAGCTTGTATAATTTATTACAATAAGCTATTATATATATGACAGATATAACATAAATTATATAATAACAATGACAGATATTAAGTTTAAACCTTCAAAATTAATTACAACACAAAATGGTACTGGCCTGTATCTAATATAATGATCTAGAATGAAAGTCCAAAAGTCCAGATCAGAAATCCAAAATTCCGGTCTAGGATGTGAATTTGGTCCCACGAAGAAATACCGAAGTTTGAATGGAGAATGACGAAGTTCTTTTTACGGTGCTTCTTGATGAACGTCTCAAACTTGCCGCTTTCCAATTTTCCCAGTCTCCGCTAAACAGTCCGTACGTGCCGACTCTCAGCACAACCAGTAATTCGAATGAATCGCAAAGATTGACGAGACAAAATCACAGTTTCTGTAGATCTAGCTCTGGTCACAAATTCAAGTTGAATAAACTCACAGCAAACACTTAAACTTTCTCAAACGAATGACTGACTATTCTTATTCTTTTCTTCGAATAAAAACTAATGACTCTTCTTATTTCTCGCGTCTCCGTCTGTTTATATATTAGTAGGCCTCTCCTCGAACAATCGCGTAACTTCTACAGAACTCCAGAGCAATCCGCGCATGTCCGTTCTTGCACGAGACTCAACGTCTAGACACTAGGCCGCCATACATTTCCGTTTATAGTCATATATTTGATCTACCTAATTCTAGAAATTTCTAAATGTTATTTTAAATGAATAACAACATATTTTTAATTGGTTTAAACTTTGAAACAATAATATATATATGGAAATATAAATAATAGAAACGAAAATTTAAACACAACACGACATGCTGTCGTTTACAAAACATTTACATGACATTTACATAACAATAACCAATGTTCACCCATGTCTTACAACATGTACAACACAGGAAATTTATACCTGATAAATTATAATTATAGAACGTTAATCACATGTATTTTTAACATTTGAAAAACTAAATAGCATGTAAATGTGAATAGTAATGGTGGTTTTTGGCATCAGTACGGAAAGCGAATTTAATGGTGCTTCTCACATGGGCAGTATTAATGAATAGATATTGATAAAATATGATTAAAAGTGATAAATGTAGTATGAATATTTAAAAATAACCAAGATGTACAATATTTAAAGCATAATTATAATATTTATACAGACGAAACGCTGCAATAACACTTTACAAATTTATTTCGTAAAAATTAATCTTTTTACATTTAACCATGGGTGAAATGTAAATGCCAATAAATAGCTTTAGGGTAGATACCTAAAGTAGGGCTTACCTGTATATACTTCTATATATATTAAAGTACGTGTCCATAAAGTTTGGTGCTTTATTCTAAATTTCAATATTTTTTTTTCATATACCGTATTTTCCGGTTAATAAGCCGAATAAACCGAGGCCAATTTTCAGCTCTGAAAATGAGGGTTTTTGCTTATTACCGCCCAATAAGCCGAGGAGAGATAGAATCAATATGTCGTTCGTTATTGGCTCCACTCACTGTAATTAGGTAACCAATGAAATTCCAGAATTTTCACTCAGTAATTAAAATCACTAACCCAGGGTATAAATACCAGGGGTATGTAGTGGGAGTTTATCATTGTACCGTCAAAAGCCAAAGATGTTTGCACCTTTTTGTTTGTTTGTTTTGGAATTTCGCACAAAGCTACTCGAGGGCTATCTGTGCTAGCCGTCCCTAATTTTGCAGTGTAAGACTAGAGGGAAGGCAGCTAGTCATCACCACCCACCGCCAACTCTTGGGCTACTCTTTTACCAACGAATAGTGGGATTGACCGTCACATTATACACCCCCACGGCTGGGAGGGCGAGCATGTTTAGCGCGACGCGGGCGCGAACATGTTTGCACCTGCAAAAAAACAGAATGCGTTATGATACTGCTTTTAAACTGAAAGTAGTAGAGCTAGCCTTAAAAACCTCAAATATGAATGCCGCTCGCCATTACTGTGTGAATGAAAAACAGGTCCGTGAATGGAAGAAAGCAGAATGTGTCCTAAAAGAAATGTCGAAAACAAGTAAATGTGACCAGAAAAATCAACCGAACTGGTCAAAACTGGAAGAAGATGTAGCGACATGGGTGAATGAAAACCGGCAGAGTGGCCTGACTGTCACGCGTGCCCAGATCCGTATTTTTGCACTAAAGTGGGCTGGTCGAAACAAAGAAAATTCAAGAGACTTTAAGGCAACCAACAGCTGGTGTACCCGCTTCATGAAGCGACACAGCCTTGTACTTCCAAAGAAAACGAAGATGATGAATGTGATGGATTTTAATAAATTTCTGAGATTAAAGTGTGTATTTTTTTATGAATTTTGTTATTTCTATGAATACCTGTCATTCGTAATGTATGGACCTTTTTCTATTAATAAATAAAGTTTATTCAACTGAAATAACTCTGCCGTAACTGTGAGATCAAAGGTATGATTTTGGGGCCGATTTTGGTCTTCGGTATTTTTTGGTCCAAAGCTGGTGATCGGCCAATAAGCCGACTACCAAAAATCAGGTCCAAAATTTAGGGCCAGAAATTCGTATTATTAGGCGGAAAATACGGTATATTAGTTTAACCACTGGATTATTGGGAGTCATTAAAATTCTAAAATGTTTACTTTTGCCAACATTAAAAAAAGCGTCACTCTGCAATGAATATATTTCAAGCATCAAAATTTACTGTGCTGAGCCAAGTCCAACAGTTATTGTGCCGGACTATGGCTTTGTAGATTCGTCTATTGTTACCAATTAATTAAAAAAGAGAGAGAAAGAAGAAATCGCATCTGCACTTTTGCACTATGGACATGTCATAAGAATGCTGGTCAAATTTCATTATTCGGCTGGAAAAGAGTAGCTCAAGATGTGACTGTGAGTGTCGTTTGCTACCTGCCTTACCTCTAATTTACCAGTTAAAAAATTAGAAACAGATAGCGCAGATAGGAGCAAAGTTGCTTTCTGCGAATATATGAAAAAAAAACAGCGGAAGATACTTATTTATATTGTACTATTATGAACAGTAACACAAATTTTGCCCCGTGCCAGTATTTATTAATTTGATACTAAGGTTATTTCCAATTTATTCAATTACATTCGAGCATCAAATTAATAGGCTCACTAATTATTTCGCGAATCCCACATCCAGGAACTGGCGTGGCTTATTTTTCTAGTTCATATTGAGAAGTGTGCCACTTGTAATTTTAGTTTCCCTCGGGGAAACCAATCCTGCACTATCCCAACAGGTCACGATCGTAAGAATTCCCGTTATATTGGCGTCCATTGCCATAGGCGACACGTGTATCTGTTTTGCACCGTTTCTTGGGCGTAATCCAGTGATCCGTGTGCAGTTCATACAGAATTAAGATTGTGGATGGTTGAGCGCGGGTGAAGCACAGTTACTAACACTAGTGCAGTTAAGTTCAAGGACAGTGTGGCGACTTCCATTCGTTGCTAAACCAGACACAGCTGCTCAAGAACTAGTAGTTTACGTTTATTGTATTTCATTTCATATGTAAGTTTGTTTGTATTTGCATAACCATTTTCATAGAAAATTAAGAAGTCTATTATTTTGGTTTGTTTGTTTCAATCAAACAGCGTTTGGAAAAACAAACAAACGATCGGTCTCTCCCATTTAATTTATACATAAAAAAAAAAGACAGTTGAACAACTTCAGAGAACAACCTACTGAATGAGTGTGCTGGATGGCAAAATCAAATTACCTCTGTGGTTAAGTGAATAACAATTCTCAAAGATCAACTGCCAGGTCAGAATCACAGTGACCAACAGCCTAGTTGTAGGACAGTAATCCAGTGCCTAGCTGTCCAGTTACAAATCATTACCACCGTGTTTAACTATTCAGTTACGGAATTACGGGTAATTACGAGTGTCCAACTGCCCAATTACAAGTGGTTACCATAGTACTCAACTGCCTTCATCACTTATCTGTAGACTTAAACAATTGTGGACAAACACAAGGTACGTGGTATGTTAGTCGAAATTCAAAATATTTATATTCCCTTACATAAGATCTGTTTTAATTGAAAAGAAATAAATCTTGCTAGATTACAAAGGTAAAATAATCGCCCTAACTTAGCATAATTCTTAGTTCTTCAATTGACTGGCATTTGTTATAAAACAAAATTTCTATTTTTCTACAAAATATTATTTTCTGATATTTCTTCTAGTTCCATGTTAGGACAGTAGTAAATGTTCAAATTTACGGCACTAAGATCAAAGGTTCGATTTCCCTCTTCGGCCACAGAAGATAATCGAATGTAGTTTTGCTATAATAAAAAAACGCACACACTTGTTATGTATTTAGTGTCCTAGAAACATTTTTACGTGTTTCTAATTTTATAAAATAAGTTTCGTTGTTTATAGCATCCAAAAAAACTAACTGATTTCAGCAATGTCGAGAAACAGGCTTCCTTGATCTATGATAAAGCAAGAGTTTGCAATTACATATAAGTAAAGAGTGAATAACTAACTTTTAGTGACTTAAAATAAGTGTGTAAATATAGAATGATGATAATAGAGGAAGTAAAAACATCAAACCATTGATTAAATGCACTCAAGGTACTTTCAATACATTGTGTTCTCTCATTCATGACACTAGTTAGCATTTACTACTTGTCATACATCATTCAAAAATTTTTAAAATTGATTTCAGAAAATAACATCCCGTTGATGAGTACAGTTAAATTTGTTATAAAGTGTAGAGTAAAATTGTGAGAAATAGGGAAGTGACTAAAAGTTTAAGTATGATTGTACGAAAGATGTGATTGGCAGAAAGGATAAATGTGATTGTTTGAACCGGGTAATTTACTAAGTGAAAAAATTGAGTTGTTGTTTTGGTTACTTAATGAAAATGATATATTGTGTGCAACAAAAGTAATTTCATCTAACTGGGCCACCTACTGTGAGATACTCATCTAACAAAGCTTAGTATTATTGGTAACTTTATCTAACAAAGCTTTGTATTATTGGTCACTTTATCTAACAAAGCTTAGTATTATTGGTCACTTTATCTAATTAAGCTTAGTATTATTGGTCACTTTATCTAACAAAGCTTAGTATTATTGGTCGCTTTATCTAACAAAGCTTAGTATTATTGGTCACTTTATCTAACAAAGCTTAGTATTATTGGTAACTTTATCTAATTAGGCTTAGTGATGTCGTAGCTTCACCTATTAAAACTAACCAAGCCCATCCTCTCTCAAGTCTGTGTGAAGTTTCCGACAGCCTAACTTCATGAGATTGATTCGGACAGATAGTCTTTGAGACCCAACAATACCTAGCCTCTGATGCCATTGTCATCGCAATAACTTTATACGTTTGAAAGAATAGTGACAAACCGACCAACTTCGACCACCTTGTTTCCACCACGTATCGTGTTTTTTTTGCATATGAGCTAACTCTACGAGCATTCATCACTTGAAACAGCTCTACTTGAAACTGTCTACAAACACAGAGTCTTCGGGAGGTTTTAAAGCTCCTATAAAATTAAGGAGACTTGGGTTGTCTGGAACCTCCTTCCTTCTCAATGAAAGATCTTTACATTGAGCCCTCTTACCCAACATCAAACGGTGTACTATGAAGCAACGAATTGATCAGCTTCGATTTTCAAATCCGATTTTTCGAAAATGTTTTGATTCGCTTATGAAATATACACTAGGAATCAATTTGAATACAATGACTGCCATATAAAAATCTTAATACTTTTATTAACACTAAACAAAATTGTTGGTGTTTCTACTTAAAATAAACTATAATCTCGTTCCTTCTTTTACAGTTTTTAAAAAGGAAGTGAAATTACTACCCTGTTAATGTATATAGCAGTTCCAGAATCCGTTAGTTAATAATCAGTGTCAGTTACGGAGTTCATTACTCAGTGAGAATGGATCTATTTGTGGGAGCTCGGCATGGCCTGTTGGTTAGGGCGTTCGACTCGTAATATGAGGGTCACGGGTTCGAATCCCCGTCGCACCAACCATGCTCACTCTTTCAGCCGTGAGAGTGTTATAATGTGACGGTCAATCCCACTACTGGTTTGTAAAGGAGTAACCCAACAGTTGGCGGTGGATGGTGATGACTAGCTGCCTTCCCTCTAGTCTTTCACTGCAAAATTAGGGATGGCTAGCTCAAATAGCTTTTCGTGCGCAAAATTCAAAACAAACAAACAAACAATTTCCCCATATCCTTTCCATCAATTGTGTTTTCCCCTTCCTCCTTAAAAACGACTTATGGCTACGAGAAATTGCTGCTCGTAAACTGTTCTTTCGTCAACACTCTTCTAAACAACTTCTCTTAATACAGTATCTATTTTTAAATTTGGCCTGTAGTGCAGGGAATTCGAAGGGGGATACAACAAAATCCCAATATCTGAAAAAAAGTCGAAAAGGTCCACTATCTTTTGATTTTGTTCGCTTAAGCTTCAAATATTTTCATTTAATAAATTTCACTTACACCAAGATAAATCAATTGATTACTTTATGCGGAAGAAAATGTTCACATATTTTACTACTTTCATCTAGTCTGTATGCTGGCTATGTCTTTGTAGTCGCCCCCAGTGGCTCAGCGGTATGTCTGCGGACTTACACGCTAAAATCCGGGTTTCGATACCCGTGGTGGGCAGAGCACAGATAGCCCATTGTGTAGCTTTGTGCTTAATTCAAAACAACAACTTTGTAGTATTGTATATTATTTATATCCATGCAAGTAAGATAATTTATTTACATTCATTACTAACACCATTTAATTATGCATAGCATTTTAAGTTTCTACAAAGACTCTGTACATTATTGAAATAACTTTTGTATCCAAGATTGTCTACAATATAAATATTATTTATCTTTTATACTTCGAAAAAAACAAAAACAACTCCATCTTTTCTCGACCAAGCAAAATAACAACTTATATAACATAAATTACGAAGACGTAAAGTCTGTTTGCTTCGAATTTCGCGCTAAGTCACTCTAATGCACTTTGTGTTAGCCGTCCCTCGAGGGAAAGCAGGTAGTCAAGATCACCCCCTTCAACTGTTAGCCTACCAATGAATAGTGAGATTGACCGTCACCTTAGAAATCCTCGCGGCTGAAAAAGCAAGTATGTTTGGTGTGACAAAAATTCGAACCCACGATCCGCAGATTGAGAGCTGAGTGCCCAAATCATCAGACTATGCTAAGCCAAAAACATAAAGTTAAATACGAGAAAATTAAGGAAGTGTTATTAATAAAAATACACAGAACTCGGACATCTTTTACTAATATCTATGCTTTACTTCTTGCGAACTCTTCTTATCACGTGTTACGTCTCTTTAAACAATTTAAAGTCATCGTATATTCTATTGCATTTCTATCTTATCAACTGAAGACATTTCACTGAAGATGTGAAACAACTTGGTATAGAATTTATTTTTTGCTGCCTGAAAGACAAAGTTTCCCAAAAGTTTAATTTGGTTTAAATGTTGCGTAATCTAAAAGAGGGCTATCTGCGCTAGCTGTCCCTAATTTAGCAGCGTAAGAGGGAAGGCAGCTAATCATTCCCACCTTCAGGGCTATTTTTTACCAACGAATAGTGGGATTGACCTTTACATTATAACGTTCCCTTGTCTAAAAAAGGTGAGCATGTTTTGTGGGATGGGGATGAAAAACAGTAACCCTCAGCGTGCGAGTAAAGCACCCTAATTACCTGGCCGTGCTGGGCCCCCAAAAAATCAAACAAATACTCTTGTTCTCTCGTCACATGTATTATCTTCTTTTTGTCCTGTCAAGTATTATAATCATATTTTTTATACAAATAACGAGGAGATCAAAATAACTTGTAAAGTGTTTTTTTTTATGGTGAGGGACTTTCTGCAAAATAAGGGGAAATCAGATACCAATTTAAGTAAAGTAAGTAACAAAGCGACGACCTATAATTATGATTGTGGACTGTAGGAAAAAAAAGAGTAGAACCTGTTGGCTGAATGGGAGGACTAAATGCTCATCAGATACGATGATCGCGTTACATGCACATAAAGAAAGAAAATTTATGATAAAATAATTTGTTTACAAACATAGGAATTTTACAGGATTTCCATACTATTTTCTCTTTTCTTATCATTGTAAAAATACGAGATAAGTAACAAATTTGGAATTTAAAAACTTGCAAATAGCGATCATAAAAAAATAAGCAAACAAGGCTGGAATACTATGAACATTATTTACTCAAACCACAAATTCCTATTCTGGTTCCATGCTATCACCTAAAATTATGTCTATATCATCTCCAGCCTTACTTTTCTTACGATCCCTATTTGCAGGTTTTTAAATTCACAGTTTTTTTATTTATGTTGATTAGTGTTTTTTTATGCTCAACTATGGGTATAGTTATGATATGATATTTAATTTTTTAAATTGTATATCTAATAAAAAAAAAAGGCTAGTAGCTAGCTGGTACGGTTCATGATGATTTACTGTAGCTGTTGGCTATTTGATCAAATTAGTTAAGAATTTAAAATGTTAAAATACAGCTAAAGACTATAATGGAGATTCGTTTGAGAATATAGTGTGCATTTATAGTTTCCATGTAACTAAATTATCTCTATATATAATGCATAGTAATGGACAAATATACGTCTAGATTAAAACACAATTCCCAATAACCGAGTATAAAATTTTACCAGTAGAAAAGCAACCTTTTTCAAATACACATTTAAAACATCGCTTTAAATAAATCTTTGTGACTTTTATAAAATAATTATTCTACGAGCACATGTTTTAAAATGTAATATAACACGTATTGGTTTATTTTACTCCTTCACTTCATCAGTAATGTAGAGAACGATTCCCTTAAGACACCGATTGTATAGGGTACATTAAGTAGGTACGTGCTACAGTCATCTAATGTTAATCTATTGTTGGATAGTAATTCCTGTTTCACCTTGTATTTAAGTTTTGTACAGGAACAACACATACTTGTAAAATAGCTAACTTCAAGGGGTAAAGATAACATCATTTATACTGGAATTATGATGTATTTTAGCTTATATATAATACAAAAAAAACAAACCAACTTTTACATATCCCTGTGACCTTATTTAGTATTCTACAAGCAGTTTGAGTGCAAGATACGAAGACGTTTGTGTTGTGGACTGAAGATAGAAGAATAATTACAAATTGACCTTTTTGAACTGGTTTTCCTGTCTTTGTAACTCTAACCTGCATGCTTTTTAGTGCATGTTTATATGTGTACAGTTTTAGTTGTCAATAGTGAAGATTTATTAGGGGTTATTTGAACTGATTCTCTACTATGTTTGATGTGATTTTTTCCAGAACTTTCTACTAGGGTTTTATGCAATTCATTGCGATCTCTTTTATGTTGGTTTTTAGAATTTTAGCCAAAGCTACACCAAATTTAGCAGTGTAAGACTAGCGGGAAGGCAGCTATTCATCATCATCCAATGTAAACTCTTAAGCTACTCTTTTACCAACGAATAGTGGAATTGACCGTCACATAATAACGCTTCAACGGCTGAAAGTGCAGCATGTTTTGTATGACGGGGATTCGAACCCGCGACCCTCAGGTTACAATTCGAATGCCTTAACCACCTGACTATACCAGGCCTTCCTCTTATCAGCGATTATATTGGTTCATGAATATTTTTAAACAAAATATTCTTTAAAAAATTATCTATTGCAGAATATCTTCTGATATGCTCTCTTCTACCTTATTGTGTTAGAACTTTACCCTTGCAGACAGTTAGTTCCTCGCAAGCGTTAACACTTACGGAAGCGTTAGTTCTTAAAATAACCTCTTGCTTTTCCATTATTAATGTTGATTTGTTTGTAACAGTTTTTACTCCTGCCAAGGTTTTTAACTTAAGGCATCCTAGTTATAGCGGAAAACAATCTGTGAGATTTTCTGTATTTTAACTTTTACATTTGTTTGGAAAAATAACTTATTTTTATTGTTTATTTTCTTATTGGGCGATCAAGGTTGAATTTCTATTTTCACTGCATGCTGTAAAAATGTCCTTTCTGCGAGGAAAGTCAAAATTCAGCTCATTTTTCGTTCCATGAGTTAAACTATAAATACACATTTGAATAAAACTATAAACATATATTTTAAATGTGTATCACGCAAGACTTGGTTCTGGTGGAGATGTCAAGATAATTTAGTTAAGAAACGTTACGAATAAAACCATACTTGAGTGTATCTATATATATCAACGGTCTTTAGGACTTCTTTGCACTTTCGTATTAATATTTGATACCATTATAAAGGAAAATTGAATACAATAAACTATATTGTGATATGCTTGACAGAAAAAATCGATTTTTGCTATTATTAAATTGATAAAAAATGCCCAAGTGGGCACCAAATATAAATTCAAACTACGAATAAATGTGTACATTTTGTAGTGTCGTTTTGAGATGAGGCCCGGCATGGCCAAGCATGTTAAGGCGTGTGACTCGTAATCTGAGGATCGCTGATTAGAATCACCATCGTGCCAAACATGCTCGCCCTTTCAGCCGTGAGAACGTAATAAGTGACGATCAATCCCACTATTCGTTGGTAAAAGAGTAGCCCAAGAGTTGGCTGTGGGTGGTGATGACTAGCTTCCTTCCCTTTAGTCTTACGCTGCTAAATTAGGGACGGCTAGCACAGATAGCCCTCGAGTTGCTTTGTGCAAAGTTCAAAAACAAACAAACAAACGTTTTGAGGTGCAAACATGAAAGTTAGTCCCATAACGCCGTCTATCGTACATACTTCAAACATAACTTTCCTCTGTGAATAAGTTCAAAACATTGGATTCATGGACATTCGTTCATAATTGTTATATATTTACACATACAAAATGTGGTATTCGCAGTAAATCTTCCGGTAATCAATAATAACTTCCTTCATTCAACTTCAATAAAAATACAATAATGAAATGAATGTATAACAAATACTTATTAACAGTTATTATATTCTATCATAGTATTCGTTAACTAACAACTGGTCCCCCAGTGGCTCAGCGGTATGTCTGCGAACTTACACGATAAAATCCTGGTTTCGATACTCGTGGTGGGCAGAGCACAGATAGCCCATTGTGTAGCTTTGTGCTTAATTCAAAACAACAACAACTATCAACTGAGGGTGAAAGTTTCATACAGTTTTGTTTTATCTTGCTGAAGTTGCATATGAACTCCTTTGATATGACGTTTAATTTACTTGTGTGATTCTATGGAGGAAGAAATTTACTCTGAATTGGGACTTTATATAGATTTAATCTACTCATTGAATCAAGAACATTTTGAAATATTGGTTCAGGCCTCTATTGGCGAAAACCTGCGCGGAGACATCGTCTTCAGCTCGATGGGCAGATGAATTCCATAAAAGTTCTCAATTTGCAGGAAGTTTCTCTGCCTAAAACTTGCTACATCGCCCCCAGTGGCACAGCAGTATATCTGAAGATTTACAACCCCTGAAACCGGGTTTCGATACACGTGGTAAGAAAAGCATAGATAGCCCATTGTGTGGCTTTGTGCTTGTCTACGAAAAAATTGCCTAAACGTACAATTTCCAAGTTTTTCTTTTTATACTGATATTAGTGCTAACATCTATGTATATGCTTAAGGAAACTTCACATGTAGCTAGATTTCGTTATAGTCACAAATACGTCAAGACAATGGTTTAACCAATTTCTAATTCTCTCTCTCTCTCTTTTTTTTAACTGTAAAACCTAAACTTAAGCACCTGAAATAAAATAAACACAAAGTTAGAGTAGTATTTACATTTTAGATTATTAAAAATATCACTCTTAAAAGAGCGTTTTAGCCTATGTTACAACTACGTAAATGGTCAAAAGCTAAGTTATTTTGCTAACTCAAGATGCCCTGATTGGATAAAAGAGCATGAAAAGTTCGTATTATAGTTAATAGCAAACCAGTTGGTTGAAATGTCTCCTTATTCAATGTTTATTACAAGGCCTGATTTCAACTTTTGAAACATTAAACAAACATATGAAGGTCTTGCATAGCCAGGTGGGCTAAGGCGTTCGACCCGTAATCCGAGGGTAAATAAACTTATTTAGATTTTCTATCTAATCACTAGAGTAATTAAACAGTCGTGATAAATCTCACTTATAACACTGAACTTATAAATTTACCGAGTACACATTCACTTCTCATCTTCAACTTATTTTTCATGATTATAAATAAAGTGTGTATTTTCTTGTAGCAAAGCCACATCGGGCTATCTGCTGAACCCACCGAGGGGAATCGAACCCCTGATTTTAGCATTGTAAATCCGAAGACATACCACTGTACTAGCGAGGAGGTATAAATAAAGTACCTTTGTCTTTAGGTGTTGCCAAAATTACCAGATTTCTGATGTCATCGAAATGACAAGCGATCTCTGTTAAACATTTAAATTGAAGCATTAAAAGTGTGGCTTACAACATTATAACATATGAGTGTGTGTTTGTGTGTGTGTAAGACATACATACGTAAAGTAAAATTAAAATGTATAAGGAAAAACAATTACATCAAAACCAAAGACTTAAAACAACAAACAATTACACAAGGAAGTACACAAGCTTAAACTTTAAAATGAAAATGTTTGCAGGAATATCTTCCAATAACGTTGAAGACATGACGTTTTAACAAACATTTACGAAGTAACAGAGATGAGAAAACAAGACAGCCAGCAAATAAGATCAGATAGGCCAAGTTTGGGTATTAGATGTGCTATTCCCAATACCACACATCATTCTCGGCTTGTTATACGTAGTAACGATAGATATCCCTAAAACCACGATATAAATAGTGACGTTATTTGTAAGGTCAACTGCTGATGCTGAGTTATTACTGAACTACTTAGGTAGGATTTTATAATTATTATTTTGTAATGATGGAAATTGGGTGACTTATAAACGTTGAAATCAGGGGTGATTTTTATTAACAGGTAGTTGTACTTGTAGTTTTATAAATGATATTCATGAAACAGGTAAACTTTTTATCAGGTTTTTAGTTACTTTGTGTTATAACATTTATCCTCCCCAACCTTACCCTCACCCATGCGCACACACATTGTTTCAGCAACAGGTCTGCAGCCTTACAATGCTACAAATCAAGTTTCGATACCTGTGGTGTGCAGAACATACATAGACCATTGAAAATCTTTGTTCTTAACAGCTTAACAACAACTAAAACCAAACTAATAATATCTATGTGTATTGTTCCAGTGATAATGGTTGTGCACGGGTTCACGTAATACTGACTTAACGTTGCACAATTTCATATATAGATATATGGGATATAATAATTTATTTTTAACACATTTATACTTAAGTTATTAAATGAATCGACTCGAGGGAGGGAAGCATTTATAAACTTATTTAGCGATATATATATATATATATGTATGTATATCGATTTTCTTTATCTGTTCATCAGAATTATCTCCTTCTTAATGGCCCTTGCAGAAGTGAATTTTTAAAACCGTTTTTCCTCTAAATGACTTCTAACACTTGTTATTTTCGTGAAGCAGCTTTACGTGTTTGATTTATAAACGGTACATTTCCAGTTTCGTTCAAAGGTTTTTCTGTTCGATATGTTTTTTACGCCTGAATATGTATTTTATAAGTTTTATTCCTGTCAAGTGTTCAGTGTGTATCCCAAACGTCTTTCTTTCTGCTGTCGATATTTTAAAATTCTACGCGCCAGCTGACGTTCGTCATGACCATTACATTTAGATAAATTTATGTTCATATTAGTAGAGAACGCAGGATACTTGCAAATGAGTCTGAGTTAAAATACAAACATTTTTAAAACAGCTATTGTGTCTACCGAATGTTGAAGTACTCTACCCCTTCCGCCAGGTTCTCTAGAGGAAAGGAACAAATTATCCCATACAACACGTGCAATATGTAAATACAAACGTGAAACTTATTCCATAATCATTTATTCTAAGCCCAATTTATCTCCTTCTTTAATAAAAAATGTATAAACAGATATATTTGGAAGCGTTATGATGACTCTTATACAAGTAATCATCACATGTAGAAAGCTGACATTCTGTTTATGCACAGTTAAATTCTCTATGAAAATGAAGTGGTGTTATTAATCCTTACCATAAAAATCTGATTTATAAATGATTTTAAAAAATGATAATAATAACGATTTATTTGCTTTATCAGGTTGACACCTTAACAGTAGTGACAACCAATGAAATACACACACACATAGCTTACCCTACAAGTGTGTGTCGTATCTCCGGTATTGGGTGAAATACTTTGTCGTAACTGGATACGGCAGTTGTATTGTGTTTGACATATTAGAGAACAATGTATTTTGTTTTGCTTTCACTCCTGAGTTCGGCCCACTGTACTCAGGTGGGTTAAGCGTTCGACTAGTAATCTAAGGGTCGCGGGTTCGATTCCCCGTCGTAACAAACATGCTCGCCTTTTCATCCTTATAGGTGTTATAATGTGACGGTTAATCCCACTGTTCGTTGTTAAAAGAGCTGGCGGTTGGTGGTGATGACTAGTTGCGTTCCCTCTAATCTTACACTAATTAATTAGGGACGGCTAGTGCATATAGCCCTTGTGTAGCTTTACGCGAAATTCAAAAACAAACAAATACTCGTGAGTTCTTAGAATTACATTGCCTCTTCGCCTGAGAATAAAGGAAAAATGATGCTACGTCAGCAATAAAGACATTGGACAACAACTTATCCCAAGTGTTTTCTACTCGCAAATAGCTGAAAGCTGTTTATGATGTGTACACACTTGGAGAGAGTGTAAAACATGTGGTCTAAAGCAATAGCCCCCCCGTCCTGTAGGTAGGTTCAGCTTTAAGTCTGAAGACTTATAACGCTAAAAAATTAGGTTTCAATATCCGCGACGGAAAAAGCACAGATGGACTGTTATGTTGTTTTTCGCTTTACAGGAAATAAATTAGCAAAGCAAAAAGCTCCCGAAATACGCTTCCAAAAATAACACGCCGTTCACAAACTAAGAGTAAAACGTACTTTTTCGCCATAATCAATACGAACCTAGAACTTTTACAATACTGTGGTCAAATTAGCAATTTGAAGAAAAGAATGTTCGTAAACTTTGCTAAAAGTTAATTTGCCTCAATGCTTATAATTTTGCAAATGCAACTGGCAAATAAATGTTTCCAAAAACTAATTTATGATGTAGTCTTAGAAATTGATATCTTAAATATTTAAATATTAAACGTAATATAGCGATAACTAGTTTTCTATTTCCAAACATTTCGAAGTATGCATGTAAATAAATCTTAAAATTTACAGGACTTAGCTTTTTCATCATTTCATCTGAAACATTTTGTTTAAAGAACCTAGAAATAAATCAAAATGTGAAATACTTATTTATGTCTGAGAAATAGAGGAAACTAATAAATTAGCAAGACACATCATCGAAACGCAAAGGCCGGGCATGAGTCCCCATCACACCAAACATGCTCGCCCTTTTAGCCGTGGAGGCGTTATAATGTGATGGCCAATCGCACTATTTGTTAGTAAAAAAGTAGTCCAAGAGTTGGCGTGGGTGGTGAGGACTAGCTGCCTTTCCTCTAGTCTTAAACTACTAAATTAGGGACGACTAGCGCAGATAGTCCTCGTATAGCTTTGGGCAAAATAAAAAAAACAACACAAACGAAACGCAACGTTTCTATGATATTAAGTAGGTATTATCATTCACAACGTGTATAAGATGAGACTTGCTGCCTTATGTTATACGAACCATACTTGTAGACAAATTTTAAAAGAAAAAATATATTTGGAAGATTACGGCATGTTCTTGTTTTGGGCGCAGTTTTTGTTAATATATATATTTGGTTTTGCATTCATTCACCATTGTACTACAGTGCTAAATTTTCGCTTATTAATTTATACAAGTTAAGTATCTTAAGATATATATTTGTACAGTTACGTCATCAAATTAATTATGCAATGCAAACGTTTATCTAGTACTTTCATAAATTTTGCTAATAACTTAACTAATAAACAGTGAGACCCTAAAGTGCTAACATTGATCTATAGTCTTAATTTATTTGATTTTTTTCGAATTTCGGGCATGAGCTACACGAGAGCCATCTATGTTAACCGTCCCTCATTTAGTAGTGTCAGACTAGACAAAATTCAGCTAGTCAACGCCACCCACTACCAATTCTCTGGCCAAGAGCTTCTCTTTTTACAAACGACAAGTGAGTTTAGCCATAGAGTTATAATGCCACCAAGGCTTAAAAGGCGAGAATGTTCGGAGCAACAGAGATTCGAACCCACTACCTGGTGATTACGAATCGAGTGTTCTATCCACCAGGTCATGCCAGGTCTTGGTGTTAAAAGGACTAATATTTCCCACGTGTAGATACTCCCTACAGGAACCTTGCTGAATGCTATATTCTTTGTTATTATGACAATCGAATCGCAACTTAACTCATCGCTTTCACGCAGTTGTGCATCAAGTATTATCATAAAATTATAATTGTCGCACAGGGAACCTCATTATTTGGGGTTCTATGTGCCACAGTTGTATCCCCTTAGGGTATGTTATTATTTAGTTTATTCTTTGCACAGCGGCTTCGCTCCGGGAGCTTATTTAAATACAACAGGATGTTTCATTCGCCCTTCTTCCTCGAAGAATTCTTCACACACGTGCACATAAGTTCAACACTGCATTAACCCAAGGTCGTAGTGCCGGTTCTGAGAGAAGACTTACTGAGTAGAACAGTCCTGCCGAAACTTCATTACCTAGTGACGTGACGTCAACTCTCATCTCCCAATCTTCTAACATAGACACTCACCACAAGCTTGGTACTTTTAATAGAAAATATCTAGCAGTTGCTTCACGCATGCGTAATGGTACTGACACCCACAATTCCTGCAAATCATGTTTACTCGGTAGTGTAAAGCTCAACCTAATAACCCACAGTTAGCTCAGGAGAATGTGTGACCTCGTCCTGTCTTATTTGAGCATGTATAAGACCGGTATCAAAGCGGTTTGTGTTGGAAGATCAACTATTCTGAACCGTCATTTTTGACGAGGTTTGTACAAGTCTCAGTTCGTATATGGATTGTATGTTAAGTGTGAAAGCTTTCAGTTCTGTGCTAACACACTTTAGTAGAAAACGGTTCCGGTTTCCTACCACGTTTCTGCACAATTCAGACATATGAGTATTACTTTCAGCTATAATTCCTGAATATAGTTTTTAATCAATTATTCTGACATACTATGATTAGTTTATACGAGTTTTGGCACAAATATACTTTTCTGCAGATTTTACACGCTAATGGACAAAAATAGTGAACTTGCCCTTTACAGGATGTCACAAAAGAAAGCAAAATTTTAAGATAATTGACAATTACTCCGTCTTATTTCTGTCGCTACCCACTGGGAAAGTGATAGGTCTTAGGATTTGCAATGTTAAGATTAAGGGGATCGCTACCTTTGGTGGATACAGCAGCCCCCCCCCCAGTGGCTCAGCGGTATGTCTGCGGACTTACACGCTAAAATACGGGTTTCGATACCCGTGGTGGGCAGAGCACAGATAGCTCATTGTGTAGCTTTGTGCTTAATTCAAAACAACAACAACAACAAGGACACAGCAGAAAGTTTGGTGCGGCTTTGTTTTTTTTACAGCAAACACAATTCGACCAATTGGAAAGGAATTCGGTACAAAGCTTATTTTTTACAGGTTTTGTATTTAGATGTAGACAAATTTGGAAATTTTGCCTTTTTCTCAATTTCTCAACGAGAAAAGCACAATTTGGGATTTTTTAACTATTCATTATATGTCAATCATTTTTTTTTGTATTAAGCAGCATTATAGACAGTTTTCGATTTTTCTGGTACCAAAACTAACAATTTTGGGACTGCGTGGCGGAGACATTTTGCATTCGACCAGGAATGTTAGCTTCTTTGATTTCGTTTTACGTTGTGTTACATTTTACTTTTTGTTAATTTTATCATGAAGTGCTGTAATATAACTGTATTATTTGTGTTTATTTTTGGCCAGGATAGGTTGAGTTATTAGAAAGTTCGGATCATGAATCCTGAAGTTCAAGATTGTAGGCCTTTTACAGGAAAAATTTGCTTTGCCTTTTGTTATAGTGGATGCGCTATGAGAGAGTAATTGTCAAATCGGTCAAAACTATTCGGCCAGAGAAGAGAAGCTGGAAAGTTAGCGTTGAGCACTTGTTATTATTTTTCCTTGTAATCTGTCAGTCCAGAATTTGAGAGATATATGTGTCTGCTTTGCGTAAAAATTCTGAAATAACTAGACAATTTGTTTGCATTTTAAAAAATAAATGAGTTAAACAAACAAAACTTAAGTATGTTTCTTAGATTTTATTGTTGTTGTTCAAGAGTAAAGCTATACAATGGGCTATCTGTGCTGTGCTCACCAATGGTATCGAAATCCGATTTTTAGCCTGCAAGTTCTCAAATGTACTGATGAGCTCCTTGGACACTTCTCAGAAAGAGCAGACAATTTTTGTATACATCGTAGAAAAGGGAAACTTCATTATAGTTTCTACTAGATTATGTATGTCTTACACTTACTATAAAAAGCAGATGTGAGCTGGTGTAACAAGAAACCGGACAAAAACTGCTGTAGGACTCCTTGGAAAATCGTGTACTTTTGTTATTTTTATGATAAATTTGTGGGCCCCATCTAGCTTTTTTTCCGGTGAATTTTTAGAGTCTATTCTGACCCTGCTATAAAGTTATATGTTGGTTCATTATTATGTATGAATGTGCTTTTCTATTACATATATAACATTTATTTACTGTATTCACGACAAGAAAACACCACTCCGATTATGTGTTTCAGAAAGATACTGAAAAGTACTCCAGAGAAACTAATATGAAATTATTTTTAAATCTTATAAAATACTATTAATAAAACTATGTTAAACTGTTAAAACTTTTAAAGAGTATGCCGCTTCCAATTGTTCAGTTAAAATAATCATGGCTAAGAGACCCCATTGGTTTAATTATATGTCTGAAGGATTATAACGCCAAAAACGGGTTTTAATATCACTGATGGGCACAATACAGATATCCCATTGGGTAGCTTTATGCCGATAAGCAAACTGAAAAACATGATTCAAAGTGGGAAAAGAGGTATAAACCTAATTTACCTCTACAGCTAATATTAACCAATCAATATTCAGTTTTCATTTCAGGAAAGGTATATACTTTTCTTTGTAATTAACCACCACCAAGCTACAAAATAGGCTAACTGTCCTCTGCTAACCACTGGTAACAAATTCAGTTTTTTAGTGTTGTAAGTCTGCAGACGTATCGCTGTGCCATTGGAGAAGGCAACTGTATACGATAGATGCTTTTTTAATATAAGTTTCTTTACTCTTTCAGAAATTACGTCTTAAACCATGGGACTTGGAAGACTCTTCGGTAGAAAAATGGGAACATTTATTTTTTGTCTTCTAGCTCTGTTCACGGTAAGTTATTAACTATAATAACATAAATAAATGAACAAAAGTTTGGTAATTTGTTCCATTTCACCACGGATACAGATGAATGAGCAACCGTTAACAATTAAGTACAATAGCAGAAGAACATTTCAAATAATACACTCTTTGAGCCACAGACTTCCATTTACTTAATAAAACGAAAGATAAGTTCTACCTGATGTCGTTAAACTTTATCTCACGACTTTCATAATATTTCGTGAGGTTACGTTGTAAATAAAAAGTAAATAATCAATTTATGGCTTTTTTTAGACTAAAGAACTTTTTTTTTAAATTTAACAACTGATTCTTGTCCTTCTCCAAATAGGCTTAGTAGAATAAATGTCATGTGAGAATAACAACAGACGTGTACTGACTAAATTATTACCGATTATTCTTAGTTATTAGTAAATAACGGGTTACATTAGATACACGTGTTTCCCTTTGTCACGGCGGTGTATCTGTAGGCTTGCATCGCCAGAAACCGAATCCTCAAGGTTATCGCGTTCATACTAAATAAAGTTATATCTTTTGTAGAAATGTTAATTTGAAAGTTTTGTAACTGTACCTTAAATAGAGATATAAAGGTAAATTAAGAGTGGGGATCCCAAGGTTTAGTTGACGGAGAGAAACAAAGGAAAGGACGACAAAGACACTCCTTTTACGACTGGAATTCAGGGCTTACTTTAAGGTTCTGATAGCTCTTGGGTTCTGGATTAAATTGTATGCATTCTCTCCTGCCTTTCCTGAAATAAATTTCCTAATTTCGATACAAATCCAGTAAGACAGACTACAAAATGAATGCCAACATCTGCTTCCTACGCCACCGTTAGACGAAATTAGGATTTTTACGTTAAAAACCAGTTATTAATATGATCGTTTTAGGTTGTTAGGTATGAAGTTTGCTTAGGCACACACTTTTAGGGTATTTTATAATGAAATAATTTGAGACTGTAAATGACTTCTCTTCTTCTTTCTTAAACTTCATCATCCCTTTAGTTTTGTGTTTTTAGTTATTTTCAGGATTAAGTCGGACCTTGTTTGTTGTACTGTTTTACAGCCTATCAGATGAGTTAGAATCCTTAAAATTTGTGAATTCACAGAAACTTTGTGAAACATAAAACTTCGTGGTTGTTCTAACAACTCATCAAAAATATGTCTGTACATGATCCTCAGTTGTTAAACATGGAAATTTCCCTTTCCCTCAGTTTTTGGAGAATAGTAGGGTATAGTGGTCCAGAATATTGTTGTACAGCATCATATGACACAATACTTGTATAATATTGAAATCATATATTATTGTTGGTTATTAGATACTACATAATGGTTCTGGTTTTGTTTTTTCTTTTCAAGTACAAAAGTTTTATCTTATAAGCTCTTCATTGCTTGTCCTATTTCAAATCTATTACACTTTTGGACTCTGGAGGTCAAACCCTTTGAACACGCTTAAGTTCTCGTAGATTAATTTAATCTAATACCGCCAAAAAAATAGAGATCCTGATAAGTAATAAAACTGAATCGGGTGTACGGATACACAATGTAGGGCTTCATAAATTAATTTACTTCCACCCTGCATAAAAGGATTGTAAGTTCTCCAAGAGTTGGCGGTGGGTGGGGATGACTAGCTGCCTTCCCTCTAGTCTTACTCTGCTAAATTAGGGACGGCTAGCACAGATAGTAATTGAGTAACTTTGCGCGAAATTAAAAAACAAACAGACTGCAGAGTAGATAAATATTTTCCACTGTGTTTCCTTGTATGGCACTTATTAATCTACAAAAAATGTATTTTTTTTACGGTACAGTTTTTGTGTCCTTTAACTCAAGGCGTAAACTGTATTCTATGTCTATGAGAAAGCATTATTACTAGTTTAAAGTTATTATTTTTGTTTTGTGCATTTGAGAAACGTTACATAAATAATATATTTAGATACTTAGAGATATATATGCGTATATATATATATATATACATATACAAATGTTAAGACAAGTTACTCCAAATTAAAGGAAATACCAGTTTTATTACTTTGGTTCTTCAAACGGAATTATTTTCAAAGCTAAATATTGTTTTGTCGAATATACCTTTCCTGTAAACAACTATACATTTTTGCATTTGATTTTCAAATGCCAATGTTTTAACGACGACAAACAATGACAAGTGACGATAGCATCAGTTGCAGCTATTTATTGTTTTCCAAAAGATGGTGTTTGCTGGGACACCAGAAAACGTTTTCAACATCAAATCGACAGTATATTAAGCTACCTTGCAAGATGAGATTTGTTACTGGTGTTGTAATGTAAATCTAGGATCTACTGAGAACAGAATTTCACATCGTATAAAGTGTAGTAATTGTAGAAAACTTGAGACTCGTTTCTTCTCTTTCAACTAGCAATATATTTTTTAATCCTGTTTTAGACTATATTTTTAATACTGTTTCCATAACAAAAAAAATTATTGATATTTCAAATTAAAACTAATTCCCATATTTTTTACCGAAAGGGAGCTAAAGAGTACTTGGAGGGGTCACCTATTTTAAACAATCACACCACTATATAGTGGTATGTTGTCTGACAATCATTCAATATTCACTAAATGAAGGCACACAAGAGCCGTTTAATTTTGTAACTTATACTGTCGTGATGTCAGTAAAACATGCGCATACGATGAATCACGAGAAAAATTATGTACTTTGTAGCATGACACATGAACTTCAAAAGCAAAAAATAAAAAATATTTTTAATTTTGGTTTTATTTACTGTTGAGAACACAGTTTTGGAGACTGCTTTCATAATCTTATATATAGATAATATGTTTTACTTTGATATTAATATAAAAATCTGAGATTTCATGATCATAATCATTTAACATTTCATGTTTAGTAATAAGTTGCAGCTATCACCATTTTAGATTATTTAGTTAGATTTCTAATTTTTAAGGCCCATCTTCACATTCACTCGCTCTGAAGTTCATATTACAACTTTGAGGAATTTGTACCTCAAATTATAACAAAGGGTGTGCGATAATTTCAGCCTGTAATTATAAGTCACGAAGTAAGGATGCTGAAATAACTCAATATTAAGTCTCTTTGTCTGACAATGTAACTGATGACTAAGTATCATTGGATGATAACGTAACTGATAAATAACCCTCTTTCTCTGGATGATAAGGTAACTGATAAATAACCCTCTTTCTCTGGATGATAAGGTAACTGATAAATAATCCTCTTTCTCTGGATGATAAGGTAACTGTCGAACAAACCTTCGAATGATAAGATTAAGTGCAGAAGGTCTCTCTAAGCTTCATTCAGATGATGTTGTTTAGTTGTTGTTTAGAATTAAGCACAAAGCTGCACAATGGGCTATCTGTGCTCTGCCCACCACGGGTATCGAAACCCGGATTTTAGCGTGTAAGTCCGCAGACAAACCGCTGAGCCACTGGGGGGCAACATTCAGATGAAGAGTAAATGTTTTTCGAATGTTAACTGAAGAAGAGGTTCTCTGTGTTAAACTATAAATTACGAGTCTGTTTATCAGGCTTTATAAATCTGGCATATTTGACGTATGCCAGAGCCATCTGTTATATGACTAACATTGAAAACAAATTAATTAATAAGTCTTTGAAATAAGAATTTAAGGAATAAGATAATTATCTGCAAAAAAATTCCGTTAGATCTTTTGATTTATAACCGGCCACATCAAAAACAGTGTCGATAAATAAAAATGCACCATCTGTTGCATATGCAATTAATAAATATATGTATTTTTTGGAATAAGAAATTAAGATTTGATTAAAAATATTTTACTTTCACTGAAATATATACTCTGAACTAGGTGTCGTCGTTTAAGGGCCTAAAAATTTAGCTAAGTATATCATTACAGCTGCATAAGGTTGCAAAATTGTTACAATACTATTTTTACTAGTATTTAAAAACTTGATGGAATCCTCGATAGCTACGGTACTTTAAATTATTTCAGGTAAGATTAGAGTAACTTATGAAACATCTGTTTTCCTTTGTGGAGCCTGCATATACCCGATTCGATTTTATTATTCATCAGAATCTTTACCAGCCTACCCTCAAATTGAAATCCCTTTAGGCAGTATTAGAGTAATTTAATCTACGAGGCCTTGGGCATAGTAAAATACACCAATCAAAAAGCTTTGACCTCCTGACGTCGGTCAAAAAAATGACAGAACTATGAGCTCAACATTTGAACTTGAAAAACAAAATCAAACTAAGAACTGTTTTACTGGCCATTATGCCGCAGCTAAAAATATCTAAAGACGATTTTTTTGTTATAAAACACCACAGTTCGGAATATAAGTTAGTAATTCATAAGTAGGGGGCTAAAAACAACAACATAAAGGTGCTCTAGATGTGTCTATGCGTTGAAAGTTGAGATAAAATAAAAACCCTATACGTTAGTGGGTTTTTATTTCATTTCTATAAAGACTTCTTAAACTACGAGTTTTTCTAACGTCGTGAACGTTGAAAGTAGGTGCTATTTGTAAATAAGTGCTTAAAATAAAAGTGTAATTATTTAAATTTGATTTAAAATCAGAAATGCCAAAAAATAAACCATTTCTCAAAAGTTTTGAATCCTTAAGTGGGTCCCAGATCCTATATACTTTTAGTTAACTTTTCGTTTAAAACGTCAAGTTGCATAAAACATTTGGTTTCTGACACTATGTTCTCTGTTTGTGAATACTACACACCAGTGAAGTGTTCTAGTAGTTTCCTGCTGTACCACTCTGCACCGAGTTTGGTTAAGCTGTATACGTCACTGTTTTTAGAGATAACAGCTAAGTAATATTTTGTGCGTGCAATACTTCAGGAAGATTTTTGATGCGGACAGAAGTATATTGAGGACGATTGTTGATACATCATAACTAAATATGCTGATGTTAACATACCTTAATCCTGTTGAAGTTTTTAAATACTATTTAAAAATATGAATTGATTTTTGTTTGTTTGTTTTGAATTTCGTGCAAAGCTACTCGAGGGCTATCTGGGTTAGCCGTCACTAATTTAACAATGTAAGACTAGAGGGAAGGCAGCTAGTCATCACCACCCACCGCCAACTCTTGGGCTACTCTTTTACCAACGAAAAGTGGGATTTACCGTCACGTTATACACCCCCACGGCTGGGAGGGCGAGCATGTTCAGCGCGACGCAGGCGCAAACCCGCGACCCTCGGATTACGAGCGCACGCCTTAACGCGCTCGGCCATGCCAGGCCTATATGAATTGAACCAAAATATGTGTTTATTAACACCGCGTAAGAAAGGATGTTTTTGTCTATAAAATACCTAGAAATTTAAGAATCTTGATAAATCTACATTCTCGTTTCGATCATTACATGTCCATGTTAAAATTTCAGGGAAAGTTTGTTTGTTTGTTTGTTTTGAATTTCGCGCAAAGCTACTCGAGGGCTATCTGCACTAGCTCCCCTCTAATCAAGCAGTGTAAGACTAGAGGGAAGGCAGCTAGTCATCACCACCAACCGCTAGCTCTTGGGCTACTCTTTTACCAACAAATAGTGTGATTGACCGAACAATATAACACCCCTCACGGCTGAAAGGGCGAACACGTTTGTTGCGAACGGGATTCGAATCCGCGACCCTCGAATTACGAGTCAAACGCCTTAACACGCTTGGCTATGCCGGGCCTGAGGGAAAAGAAAATTCTATATAGATTAGTAATCAATAAAAAATTTTCATTCAAATATTGATCGCGTGATTTAAAAACACATTCCGCGGTAACAAGATTGTTTTTAAAAGTTAAATAAAGACATCCACTGTGTTATCTGCATCTCGGTTAAACCAAAACTGTCAAGTTTCTCTCTTTTTGTTATTTATGCTTACTCTTTTCATTCAGAACTTTCACAATCAGAGGGTCGCGGATTCGAATCCACGTCGCACCAAACATGCTCGCCCTTCAGCCGTAGGGGCGTTATAATGTGCGGGTCAATCCAGCTATTCGTTGGTAAAAGAGTAGCCCAAGAGTTGGCGGTGGGTGGTGATGACTAGCTGTCTTCCCTCTTGTCTTACACTGCTAGATTAAAGACGGCTGGCGCAGATAGCCTTAGTGTAGCTTTGTGCGAAATTGAAAAACAAACAAAAATATTCAGACATAAATATAAAAACATAAATATATATATATCATGGTTATAAAACATATTTCAACTGTCTTAGGGTTCATTATTATCTGTCGTCATGAAAAATACACTTTGACAAGTATAAGGTTATTATGTAACTTTTTTTGAGATCATTAAACAACGAAGAGACTAAGATACTCACTTCGCCACCTACACAATTTTATTGTGAATTATTTTCTTAATGTTCGTGCTTTAATTACTGGCATTATGATCATTACCACAGACAATAAACAGTTAATTCTCCGTTCTCAGTGGCTCGGCAATAGCAATAAGTCTGTAAGTTTATAACGTCAAAACCCAGGTTTTGATGCTCGTTGTGGATATAGTACAGATAATCCAATATCTTGCTTTGCGCTACAAAAAACAAACAAACAGCTAACACTACGGTGTATAAGTGTTATGCAATATTTCATTCTGTAATGAACCAATCTTTGGTATTAGGACACCTAACCATTTATATTTAATGGACCGTATTCTATCTCTTACTTTTTGTTCTGCTGTATCTTCTATTGAACATTATACAACAACTGTATGTACTATATTATCCGTTATACACTTCAAGATATGATAAGACATTCTAAAAGTATTATATTTCCTTAGACATAGTCTTTTCACTCTTTCTAACTCACGAACAGGAAATGTTTCTCAATCTGCCTATTAATCAAGTTCGTGTAGAATTCCCGTACGTGTTTGTTGCAATAACCTCTAATAAATCTCAGGTTACTCGAGTTGTAGCAATCGCGTGGACAACAGGTTTAATTCGTGCCTAAAGTTCAGAATAAACTTGTGAGAATATATGCAACTGCTCGTGATGATACAGAAAGAAAACTTTTCAATGTGCCAGATAATTCAAGAGAATGCTTCAAATGGGATAGTACATCATAAATCTTTCCTTTAAATGATTTTAATACAACATTTATCAAAATGTGTATGAATTACAAATTTATTCCATCAGCCCTTAAACAGATGTCAAAATATAAGCCTTTTGAAATAAATTCCACCGAAATAAAGTGTACAGAGGCAAGATTTGACTGCAGAAAGAAAAAAAAAAGAAAAATTATGCATTTGATGACATAAAATATATTCTTAAGGAAATTGATTCCTTCGTAAAAATCTTATACCATCTTTTCGGAAATATGAGTAAGATTACAATACTTTTGTTCAATAAATGTATCCATTATATACAGCACATTCATAGAGACCTAGACGTGCTGTAGATGATAGCTCATCCTAAGATCGAAAGTTTTGACCAACGATTGGTGGTGTGAAACTAGTGTACCTTGAATTACGAGTACAAAACTTTATTCAGACAAAATCAATGATTGACTAGAGGGCCCCTTAGTAAAGCGCAGACCTCCGCCACGCAGCTTTAATCATATTCGTTCCTCAAAAAATAAGAAAATATATTTGTATGTCCATCGTTGTCAACAGAAACGGACAATTTTTGGTAGGACAACGATGAATAATATTCCAAATATTTTTACCATTTTTTTTTCGAAATCTGATCATTTTGAGTGAGTTATAAAACAAATATTGGGAATGCAACTGGTTTCCAACTTAGCAGGTAGTGAGTTTTTTGAATTTTCATGACCTTTCTATGACCTTGTTTACAAAAGGCTAACTGTTCAAATCAGTTGCAATAAAGTGGTCGAAAAATGGTGTCATTGTTCTTTGTTAAGTAAAGATTTTTAAATACGACATACTGTTCTTGTTTGTTATTAAGCTCAAAGATTCACAAAGGACTACCCATACTCTATCCACTACGGGTATGGAAACCCGGTTTAAAGCAGCATAAGTCCCTAGACATTCCACTGTGCCAAATGTAGGGCATAACATACTGTGATAGTAAGTAATTACTAGAAACAAATAATTAAATAACATTAAAAGTTTTTCAGCGTATTAAGTACATAATTCTTAACCTAGAGTTCTCCTTTATAACTACGATCAACATAAGTTAAACTTATTTTACAGTACGCCATATGACATAAAATCATGACCTTCTCAAAGTTAATAACAGACATAAGTACTTCGCTAAAAGTATCTAGCATTCCTTGAACAGGTAATATTTCTCACTTAGCATGCTAAATAGGCAGAACACAATAATAGTAATATAGGTTATTAGTGCCAAAATATTTTTCTTAAATACTGAAAATGTTGCAAGTTTTGTTACACTACAAAGAGGAGAAATAATAGAACGCTTGAAGTATTGGAATTGATAAGAAACTCAATAACAATGCTTTATCACAAGTGATCTGTTGGCCATAGGCCATTCAAGTATATTTAGAACTTTATAATTCAACACGTAGAAGACCTTTAGGCAGGTGAAAACAAATTTGATGGAAGTAAACTTTCGCTTGCTTGAATTATGAAGTAGCGGCGGAAATCTTTCCTATCACTAATCAATGGTGAAATCACACTGTAGCCTCATGTTATGTCTTACCAACGCACTCAGCACACTGGGCAAGATACTTTTGAATTTTGTTGGATGATAGTATCCACTTTCCTTAATTACTAGGTGTTGGTTTTGTTTTGGTTTGTTTGGAATTAAACACAAAGCTGCATAATGGGCTATCTGTGCTCTGCCAACCAGGGTATCGAAACTTGGTTTCTGGCGGTTTGAGACCGCATACATACCGCTATGCCACTAAGAGACGTAAATGTTGAATTATCTGCTTGAGACATGTTGGTGAAAACATTGACCATGACCGAGTTTTGCCAGCTGTGCAGGAAGGAGTTCTGTGATTGTTAGAATGTGAGATCGCTTTTGTGAATTGGGCGAAAATCTACAAATGTAGTGAATGGGTAGACGTTCTAAATTATGAAGATTATCGAGCTATCTTTAACATCAGGAGTCAGTTTGAGGATTTTAGTAAGTTAACTTGCATATTGTTCTAATAAGTTAATAAATCTTTCCTCAAACACTTTTGTTCCATAACTAGCTTAAAAGCAATACCATTAACTTCTACAAGTGACAAATTTACAACTTCAGTCTTGAACTTGTAGGACATATTTTAGTCCACCTGGAAGTTAGTTTAAATACCTATACCACAGTTTCATGCTCAACATCATGTGTTTGAGCTAAACAAACTCCACTGAAGACAATGTGCACAAACAGCAGGATCTTTCTCGACCTAGAATAGTGCTAGTCCGTATTAATATATTAATGAGCACATATTCCCATACTTTTAGCTCTACAACGTATAATGTGCCATGAATATTCCACAGATTGTTGTAATGAATGAATATTATTAATATATCCATATTAGAGGCGTTGTTTGACTGTTCTTATCTTGTATACTTACATACACACACACTCTCGTATGTAGATACATTAACTTATGTGCGTAAGAATATTCATTTGTCTGTTACTTGTATAAACTCAGAAGCAATTTATTGAAATACGAAAATGCTGAAATTCCTTTTTTCTTTATAAATCTAGAATGATTAAGCGCATTTACTACGCCCCCAGTGGTTCATCGGTACGTATGCGGACTTACAATGCTAAAAACCGGGTTTCGAGATCCTTGGTGGGCAGAGCACAGATAGCCCATTGTGTAGCTTTGTGCTTAATTCAAAATAACAACAGCATTTACTACAAATTTACTAAAATTTAAGGCTGGGTTCCTACGGCTGGCACAACGTTGAAATTAACAAACAGTCGATTAAATGATTATATAAACGTGAGTTATGTAGACGAAAGAGGGTAATTACACAAAGTGATCATTGAGAAACGTGTATACATACCATTGTTACAGAACAACAACCTGTTTTCTTACCCGTGAGTCAAGCCGTAATAAAATCATTAAAAGTGCTGGTTAAATTAAAATTTAATCAGTTAAGATGTTAAAGAGTTTCTCTGTTACCTGTTTTAGAAAACAGCTCATCTGAGCTGATCTGTAGTCACAAAAGCAGTAACCTCTGTGTCATTATTACACATTCAATATTGGTTCGCCATTCGTCAATTATAGTGGTGTTGTTGTTATAACTTAAGATTAATGTGAAATAATGAGTCGGACGTTGAGTGAGTCGTAGTAGTATTTCATGTAGCACGTTGTGTATCATAGTTTCATTATCACGTCGTTAGATACAGCATACATAAAGCCATTCATGTATCACAGTATTGAAAAACTACAAAATTTCACAAGGTTTTCATTGTTCAGAAAAAGACACAAGATGTCGACAAATTCACGTTTAATTTTGAGATGTTTTAGAGTTTTCAGTTAAGAGGTGGTAATATATAAAGGACTATAGTTTTATTATCCATTATATATATACGAATATTTCTATATACATTATCAACGACTGGTAAGCAACTTCGAAGCGTACAAAACTAATCATATCGTAAGTTTGCGCTTCCATCAATATTTCGGATCAAGATTTTAAAATTAAGAAAAATAATCGCTGGAAAAAAGAAGCAGTCTACGTTTTGACCAAGACTATTATTGTGATGCTTTATTACCTGTCCTTCGGTGGTTCATTTATAAGTCTGAGAGCTTAAAACACTAAAAACGAGATGAAAAACCCACACTTCAGAACAAACAAAATGTAACAACCATTTGATAACTGACTAATTCAGTAATGTGAAATAATGTGCCAATAAATAATGAATATTGAGGACTTATGAGTAAGTTGACTACTTCCGTTTTTGTCTTTTAATCCTTGATTAGAAGCGTGAGTTTTCTTGTAGCAAAGCCTCATCGGGCCATCTGCTGAGTCCACCGAGGGGAATCGAACCCTTGATTTTAGCGTTGTACATCCGTAAACTTGTCGCTGTTCCTGCGGGGGACTGGTTCTATAGAAGCAGCAACCATTCTCTGATCTGGGTTGCACTAGCTAGTTAACCGGATGTAAGGGGCGAGTAGGAAAGCGCAAAAGATGGCTTGCGTGTACTCACTTCCTTACTTTAAAAGACAACAAAAATACACGGTTTGTTCTGTGGACTTTTGACTTTATTAAGTACTGTGCTCTGTTGCTGACTGATGTTTATCAAGCCCCACCTGAGTTTCTGGTCTCTATAACTAAGAACACTCGGTAGTATAATAATAAGATTTTTATTTTTAAGTTTTATCCCTTACAAGAATTAAAAACTCGCATCCATAGGCAAACTATTTCAAGTTATTAATCGTAATTATTAACAGTATGAAATTATTTCAATACAAAGATTTCATTGATTTTCAAAGAATAGCCAGAATTTGTAAACAATAAAAACACACCTTATGTAACGTTTAATTGATTTTTGTAGAAATTATTTTATTAAAAAATGGAATATAATGGAAAAAAAATTATACGCCTTGCAATACTTTCCTGCATGCCAAACAAAATGTTTAATTTGCGTTATAAAATCTGTTTTATGAAAAACATTCAGATTAAGTCAGAAAGAAAAGCGAACATTTGTAAAAACACTTTTACGCATAAGCCATAGTTCTTGTAGTTTTTTGCATTCATTTCAGTGTATACCATGATCTCAAGACTTTTCTTTTTAATTTAAAATCAAATGCATGAAAAAAAGAAGTCATTAGTCACGAGACCACAAATCAAAGCCTTTTAACCCCACAATCTGACAAACGTGTAGCATTTAACAAAACAAAGTGACGAACAGAAGCAATATGCCATCATTATCGAACATGCCTTCTCACGCTGAAGTTGGAAGCGTGACCTTACTTGTAAGCATACAAACACATACCCCATCTACCGGTCACGAAATGAACGTAACCTGCTTTCTCACTTTAGAAGCCGTCATTTGCTACCCTATGACACTACACCTTTGGCGTTGCTCCTTCTAACGTGCTTTGATTTTTGGAGGTTGATTATCTTCTCTGTTTATTCTACGCTGTATTTTACGTGCAAAGCTTCTATAAGTAAACACGTAAGATGATTGTTAATTAATTATATTTTGCCGTTTGAGTACTACTATGGCAATTTCGTTAAATAAAAGAAAATCCATTCCATTGTTGAGTATCTGAAGGGTTATTTGTTTGTTATTTGCAGTTGAATTTTTCGCTCTTTGAAAATCTGTTGCTAATATGAATGTAATTTGTTAAACGTGTACGCAATTTGTAAAAGCAATTAATTGTTGCAGCATACACGACTTTTATAAAGTAACATCTCAAAGAAGAACGTTTTCCCACTAGCACAATGAAATATGTGACCCGTGCTTTACGTTACTCAACTTTTTGAACTGAACGAAATCATCGCGAGAATAGTTATCAAAACGAAACACCCCTCATGAAATATGTTATTTTAAACGTATTTCTCGTATAAAAAACATGACTGCTTAAATCACATTAACAGAGTCACGTTCGATCTTTCAGTAATGGTTTTAACTTGTCATATTCATGTTATGAAAAGAAATATTTTAAGTAAAACACATAGAGATTCTAAACCAACCTAAAATCTGACTATAAAAAACAAACTCCATTCAAAACAAATCATGTTTTTTCATGTTTACTTTAATCTACGTCCGGACTAGCTCTAAGTGGTTTATCTTAAGTCAAATACTCCAGTTTCCTTTTTATCTTTGTGTTTAGCAGTAAACATTGCTAATTTCTTCCAGAAACAGGTAGCTAACATCTATTTTTTTCAAAATACTTTTAGCAATGTTAAAGACAAGTAGCTATATATATATATGAAAAGTAGCACACTTCGTGATTAAACATTCTTAACATGACAAGGGAGCTATATAAAAAAGTAGCACATTTCAAGAATAAACATTTGTAACAAAGCCAAGACAACCAGTTATATATATAAAAAGTAGCACATTCCATGATTAAACATTCTTTACATGACAAGGGAGCTATATAAAAAAGTAGCACATTTCAAGAATAAACATTTGTAACAAAGCCAAGACAACCAGTTATATATATAAAAAGTAGCACATTCCATGATTAAACATTCTTTACATGACAAGGGAGCTATATAAAAAAGTAGCACATTTCAAGAATAAACATTTGTAACAAAGCCAAGACAACCAGTTATATATATAAAAAGTAGCACATTCCATGATTAAACATTCTTTACATGACAAGGGAGCTATATAAAATAAGTAGCACATTTCAAGAATAAACATTTGTAACAAAGCCAAGACAACCAGTTATATATATAAAAAGTAGCACATTCCATGATTAAACATTCTTTACATGACAAGGGAGCTATATAAAAAAGTAGCACATTTCAAGAATAAACATTTGTAACAAAGCCAAGACAACCAGTTATATATATAAAAAGTAGCACATTCCATGATTAAACATTCTTTACATGACAAGGGAGCTATATAAAATAAGTAGCACATTTCAAGAATAAACATTTGTAACAAAGCCAAGACAACCAGTTATATATATAAAAAGTAGCACATTCCATGATTAAACATTCTTTACATGACAAGGGAGCTATATAAAAAAGTAGCACATTTCAAGAATAAACATTTGTAACAAATCCAAGACAACCAGTTATATATATAAAAAGTAGCACATTCCATGATTAAACATTCTTTACATGACAAGGGAGCTATATAAAAAAGTAGCACATTTCAAGAATAAACATTTGTAACAAAGCCAAGACAACCAGTTATATATATAAAAAGTAGCACATTCCATGATTAAACATTCTTTACATGACAAGGGAGCTATATAAAAAGTAGCACATTCCATGATTAAACATTTTTAGCAATACCAAAACAACTAACTAGTGTAAAAGAAAAGTAATGCACTTCATATTTATTCATTCACAGCAACACCAAAACAACTAATTATGAAATAAAGAGTAGTACATGAATGTATTCTGGAAACTAGTTATGAATTGAACGAAGTTAACACGATGAATAAATAAACTGTTACAGCAGGTGATATAAAGAAAAAAAAAATATGCTAAGACAGCTATGTAGCTAAAATTAATTCTAAGCCGTACACCGTGACTCGTTAAATCCTATTAAATGCTGCGAAAGAACTAGCAATAAAAGAAGAATAAATTCACTTGTACGGCGTATTTCGCGCATCAAAAAGATAAGCAAAGGACAGCTAAAAATAAGGATTGATTCATTGATTGGTAAGTACAGAATATAAGTCAGCCTATTGTAAATCACTGAATGTGTTCAACTCCTAGTGATCCTTCTTTGATTATTAACATGACACTTTTACCACTGTTGATTGTCATCCTTTAGTCATTAACACTTGTAACTGCACCGATTCTTATTTGGTTGCAAGCATGGCACTTATTAGGGTACTGAGTGTTATCCGTTAGTTCTTAACATGGTGCATGTTACTACACTGATTCATCTTTATTGGTTATTAGCATGGCACTTATTATGGTACTGATTGTTATCCGTTAGTTCTTAACGTGGTGCATGTTACTACACTGATTCATCTTTATTGGTTATTAGCATGCCACTTGTCACCTTATAGATTGTTATCCTTTAGTAATTAATATGACACTTATAACGATATTGATTGTTAACTTTTACTTTTTAACATAGTACTTGTAACTGCTGATTAACCTTTTTTTTTTCTTAACAGGATGGTCAATATCTTTTGTTGATGGTAAATGCAGATGTATTCATTCTTAGACCAATTACTTACATTGTATTTGTTAGTATACTGATAACTGATTTTTACTTCTTGAAATAGTCTCTTGATAAAGTTAATTCCACATTGCCACATAGGTTGAGTATGACCAACAGTGTTTTATCACATACCTTATCGTCATTCCAGTGTTTACTAATTATATGTTTATTATTTAACACGAGATGACCCTTTCTTAAATACTACCTCATCTGTTTTTTATGTTAACCTTTTTATATGACGTTGAAAGAGTCTTAGCGTAAGAAACTTAGCTACGTATATCTAAACGCTTAATGCACAAAAACAAAGTAATTTATATACTATGCTAGAACAGGTGGTACGTTTGAAATTGTGTGTATATCTAATTAATAATTATGTATATACTTCAAGGTTGACGTTTATACACTATTCATGTGATCTAATTAGTTAGATTCCGATAGACATCATAATAACGAAACAAAGATACGTACAGATTCATTTTCAGTATTATAAAACACCTAAGGCTTTTCAAAGTGTCCTATGTTGCCTGCACTCTCCAGGGCTATCTATAGAAATTGTGAAAAATATCATAAAACTTGGGATAACATACCGGAAGGTAACTTTTAATTAATATGTGCCATTGTAACTTATATCTTTCACGGTAAACGCTGTATTTTATTAAGTTGTATTGCGAAATTAAAGATGATTTAATTTTAAAATAGACATTCTATTTTTTTCTTTTTGTTTTTTATGGTATGATTTATTTCTTAAGTCATAAACTTTAGAGGTGATTAATAATTGTGAGGTACTCTCTAAAGATATTTTATACCACTGGAAACTGAACGTAACACCAAGAATTCATGCAACCATGAATGACACAGAATGACCTTATGTACACAATAAAAATAAAACAATTATTATACATTTTGAATTCAAGTTATCCGTACATGTAATTTTAATTTGAGTTTTACATTTTTGTTGTTGTTGTTGTTGTTTTGAATTAAGCACAAAGCTACACAATGGGCTATCTGTGCTCTGCCCACCACGGGTATCGAAACCCGGATTTTAGCGTGTAAGTCCGCAGACATACCGCTGAGCCACTAGGGGGCAGTTTTACATTTATCTATGTTTAGAATTGAGTCCTCAACTTGTAATAATTTCATGACTGTTCATTTACAACTGTGTTTAGCACAACTACTAATAGTTCCACATCTAAGATTTACTGGGTTTTATTTTATAACTTACGGTAATAGTTAATACGTTACTCTTATAAGATTACATCATGGAATTATAAAAACATAAGCTTAACCTAAATACTCTTAAAGAAAAATAGAGAACTATTCGAAGGCGCTCGAGTTTTGTATTTCTTTCGAAACCATCACAACTTTTGCACGTGATCCTGTGTGACACCTTCTTAATCAAAATATAATTTCAAAAATACGGTATTATTTTACAGTGTACCATTATGTCCTTTTTGACGCTGTAGCTGTAAAAAGAAAATTTAGATGACAAATCCAACGAAGGTTTAAATTCACTAGATTAGACAGCCAGTGTTAATTTATCTTTCATACTTGTCCCCCAGTGGCTCAGCGGTATGTTTGCGGACTTACACGCTAAAATCCAGGTTTCGATACCCGTGGTGGGCAGAGCACAGATAGCCCATTGTGTAGCTTTGTGCTTAATTCACAACAAGAACAATTTTCATACTTAAATTTAGTCAAAGAAAAAACTAAAGCAGCATCGATTGTTTTTAACATAAGGCTTGTTCCCATAATTTTCGTTTAAAGCAATTGTTTCTTATTTACTTGTACAGAACATTATTATTGGTGCAAAAATCACAGTTTCTGGTTACTAGACAAACATAATTAACATATCACAATTTCTGGTTACTAGACAAACGTAATTAACAAGCGTAATGACCGCGTCAGAAAAAAAAAGTTTTCCATTTTTATATTTTATTAATTTTTAAGCTTATCTAAATATGACCACTCATCGAGAGGAAATTAGTGCCACTTAGAACTTTCTGAGAGTTTCGACCGAAGTGAAGGAGATATATCAGATTTAATACGTTAATGAAGCAAATTTTTATTAATACTCCAGATGTTTCAAAAGGAACGTAAAAGCATCACTTGCTGCGTAATAACTTTACCATTATTAACACATAGTTTAAATAGCACAATCACTAAACTTTAAAGAATGAGTAATTGTTTTCAACATTACTTACAATCTCAATTGTCGATACGATTGAGTGGAGAGATAAAACACTAAGTATGAAATTGTGAAAGTTAAATAAGCACGTGCACTCGCCGAGACCTGGCCGAGTAGTTATCTTTCACTATAGAGTGTTAGCTGTAAGTATCCTTCGCGTCTTCAAACTTGATACATTTCATATCACTTATATTATTACCTCTTCTCTTTTAGGACGTGGTTTGTAATAATTATATGTAAATCTGAGTCTGCTAATGAAATGAAACAGTGGTTCATTTTAACTGAACCAAACGCATCGATTTATTACTTTCACATTTCTGTAACATTTTGCCGAAGCCAGATTCAAGTAATGAATACACCTGGCGCAAACAAAGATAAATCCTTGAAAAATACTTATAGATTATCACATCTCATGAACACGGTTAGAAACGATTTAGCATATTAAGGTACGTAATTTATGTATGCATAAACCGCTGGCGGTCAGTGAACCAATATGATTCCCACATTGAAGGATGTGTCAGTCTTCGCCCTCCATCCTTCGTAGACGGGTGAAGAGTTCATTCTCTTCATTAATCTGGACAGGTATGATGAGGCGGGTCCTTAATTCTTACTTACAAATGGACGATGTTATAAATATGTCATGTGTCTCTTACATAACTGGTTTCGTCTAGTTACAACACACCATTGTCTATTTTTCCTAAACACTTTGCGCGTATTTACTGTGGTATTTCCGAAAAAAGTTTTCCACTTGTCGATTTGCGTTCTTGATTTAAGTTAGTATCTTTGTCTTGTTACAGAAACTATTTCTCAAAAAAATGTGTGTTTATCAAATAATAGACAACAAATGTATGCCGTCGTCAGTTGTTTTGTAAGTCTTAGTTACAAACATTTTGATAACAACTTATATTCACTCAGACGCTCTCGATCATCTTGCAAGTTGGTAGCTCATCTAAACTTAAACAGAAATAATCAAATATATAAATTAAGTGTTAAGCTGTACTCTATTACAATAATGTTCCAGTACATGTGCTTCAAATTCTACGCTTAATATGGATAGAATCTACAGTTTCAACTTTATATGATGATATGTATACTGTGAGATATATATTTCCTGTATAAAAATAATGAATAATTGACGTGTATATTGAAAAAAAGTAGTGTTGTGTGTCAGTATGTCAGTATATACTAAAATAACGTTACAAAAGGGATGCTTAACATTGCAATTTGTACTGTCGTGACGTTAGTAAAACATGCACATGTCATGAATCACGAGAAGAATTATGCGCTCTGTAGACCACAACACAGCATGGCATACGAACTTCAAAAGCAAGAAATAAAAATATTTGTTACTCTTAATTTTAGTTTTATTTACTGTTGAAAGAGAACACCTTCATGGGTTCTGCTGAAGTATATCTAATAACTTCATTTGATTTCCTATTTAGATGAGATTCTAAAGATACGTAAGTAGCTCTGCCTTTCCATACGACATTTAATAAATATTAGTGTTAAAAAATCCATAAATAAAATTGATGAAAACTTTACTTTACCAATTTAATTCAGATCACACTACCAGTTGTCAAGAAATTTGCCAGTATATATATATATATTTACTTGCGTTTCGAATTTCACGAAAAGTTACACAAGGGCTATCTGTGCTAGCCGTCCCTAATTTCGTGTTATGAGAGTAGGGGGAGGCAGATAGTCATCTACACCCACCGCTAGGTCTTGGACTACTCTTTACCAACCAATAGTGGAACTGACCTTCATATTATATATCGCCCACACGGATGAAAGGGCGACAATGTTTGGTGTGACTGAAATTCGAACCCGTGACCCTCAGAGTAGGAGTCGAACGCCTTAGCACACCTTGTCATATATGATTACTACTCTATCTGTTGTATCTGTCTTATCCAGTCCCTGAAGAACCCTTGTAGAAGGAAAAACGCCTCTTCGGCAATGAATGTAGCAACTATGGTATAGTTAACAGATGTTTATACGCTCTTTTGTCCTGTCACTGAAAAAGTTCTTATTAATGATACTATACGCAGTTCGTAAAAAGTTTAAATATCCAATGGTTAATTATAATAGATAGAGAATGATTATCCATGCATTCGATTGACTGCGATCGTTCTTCTAACAAGATACTTTGTTACTCATTTAATTTCAAAGATGCAAAAGCCATTGTAATGTAATCAGTGCGAAATAATCTGAATGTATGGCAAATCGATTTATCTATGAAGAAAGTTCTTCATTTCCTTACGCTATATTGTAATAATTTTGTTAAGCTTATACGACTAAAATGGTGATTATCTACATTTTCTCCGCTTACCGTAATTCTTTTGTGTTTTTTTTTCTTTTTTACAGCTAACAACTGCTCAAGAAAATTCACTGTGGGCCAATGGAAAGCCAGAGTCAATGCCAAAGCTTGCAACTCTTGATGTAGTTTGTGGAAAAGACCATATGTCAGTCCATTTGGAATTCAGTGCGCCCTTTCATGGACATGTGTTTTCTAAAGGTCATTATGGACACGATAACTGTGTGTATGTTAAGCCTCATTCAGGTCTAACGTACGTAGATTTTAATATATATTATGCTAGTTGTGGAACTAAGCCAGATATGAATGGAAAGTTTTACGAAAACACCATAATTGTCCAGTATGGGACAGACATCATAGAAGCATGGGATGAAGCAAAAAGATTACGATGCGAGTGGTACGATGCTTATGAAAAGGAGGCTACGAAAGGGTTACTCAAAATAGCCGAGCTGAAAGTTGTAGAATTAGACTTTCAAGGAGATAACGTCGACTGTTGGATGGAAATCCAAGAAGGAAAAGGTCCATGGTCTAGCCAAGTTTCTGGCATTGTACCAATAGGTAGTCCACTAACTATGGTCATCGCAATCAATGACTATGAAGGCCAGTTCGATATGAGAGTCAAGTCCTGCTATGCACATGACAGCATCAAGCCACCAGTTTCTTTAACAGATGAGTACGGGTGTGTCCTAAGACCTAAAATGTTAACTCCATTTCGCAAAGTTCGTGATTATAATGGACGTGCAACAGTGATATCATACTCACATTTTAACGCATTTAAGTTTCCTGATACAGTGGCAGTTTACATTGAATGCTCAGTAGAAATATGTCGACATGGATGTCCTGATAGTTGTCAGAAGCTAACTTATCTTCCTTTGCCTTCTCACCAAAAACAGGTAACCAGCTCTCCTGAAGAGGAATATGTACCATTGGAACAAAATCTAGATAATGGCTATCATTCATCTGCAAGTCCTCTGGACTCTTCCTACCCTGTACCAAGGGATCCTCAAACCATCCCAGGTCATCCAAATCCTGGAATATATTCTAACAACAACGTACCTCTAAAACCAAATGTTCAAGAGCATGATCTACTCAAAAAGCCAAATGATAAAGAACACAATTTATCCAGAAAACCTACTTACGAAAAACAACGTATAAATCAGCAATTGAATTATGAAGCAGTCGAACTGCAAGATTATAAAGATCACCATTCAGCTCAGAAACAGAATTACGAAACATACCACATATCTCAAGAATCAAACTATCAACAGAATATTCCACCTCAAAAAACAACTCTCACAAAAGGCAGTGCAGAAGAATATTATCAGGAAAGGTATCCTGAGTCTCTAAATACCCCGAAAGATAAAAGTGGTGATTATGAGCCCATACCAGAACCAGTTTCACAGCTTAAACCTATAAAACCTGGTCCTCAGTTGTCATTATTTGCACAACAAGGATTTTCAGGTTATTATAACAGAGAAAAAGAGGTTCCCATATTCCATGAATCTAAACCAAGTTCCCAATACGTACAGTCATCTCAAAAATTTTTAATTATGGTCATCAAAACAGACACCACGCTCAATCCTCTGCATACAAGCCTCATAGGATTTCATTGGAACCTCCCGAGGATAGTCCACCTTATCCTTATCCAATCCCCCAGTTTCAATATCATAGTAATGGTGGAATGATGATGGGTCAGTTTGCTGATCGAGCAGATACATTTGATTCCACTGGATTTTCTGAGCAGGATTTTCAGTTTCCTCATGGGCCTCGTTCACTTCGTACTAGACGTGAAACTTCAGATGGAGAAGTTCTTGGAGTTCAGCAGACTTATCGTGCTCTGGCGTCAGTGGACTTAGCGTTTGAACCTAACGCCACTAGAGACAACGCGGTTATTTTTTCAGGCAAACGCGAAGAAATTGTCTATGGCGTATGCTTGCCACTTCCTGGGTTCATAGCTGGATTAAGCCTGCTATTGTTACTGACAGTCTGTTCGATATGCATCTCAGGGTATCTCTGGTATCATTGGCGTCTCCAGGAGATGAAAGAAGACACTAAAACGAGCCTCACGACGAAAATTTTCAATGGAAGGCTATTTTATTATTATAGGAATCGTAAAGTTCATTATTAATTTACAATACTTAAAAAAAGACTGAGTTGATACTGTCTATAATAATACGAAAAGAAGTTTGAGAATATTAAGGGCTCAGTTTATTTATTATATAGCAAAATGTAGATATTTAATAATTTCTAAGGAAAAGTTTTGACACATATACACATTACATAAACACACACATACATAGGTACGAATTAGTTCTAAGTCTGTCGTATAACCAATAAGACTTTGTTCCTCATTATCATCTCTGAATGTGGAAAATAATATAATGCCCAAAAATGCTTAACAGGTATATGAGTCTCGTTAAGTAAAACTTAATCTTACTTCTAAGTATTTAAAGTGTTCAAAAAATTAAGGATACTTAAGTACGCGCCTACAGAAGTTAAATATTGTTTGATAAATGCTAAACTGTTCCTTTGCATGTTTTATTCTCGCAAGATGAAAGATGTATAATGACAAATATAATATTTCCTTTAAAAAATCTTCCCCCCCCCCAGTGGCCCAGCAGTATGTCTGCGGACTTACAACGCTAGAATGCGGGTTTCGAAACCCGTGGTGGGAAGAGCACAGACAGTTCATTGTGTTGTTTTGTGCTCAACTTCAAATAAACAAGCCATTACGCTATTCGATCTCTGACTGGATGGAACTATTCAACCACAGAATTACTGTTGTATATAAATAAAACTTACAAAAGTACTTCAATTGACGTAGCTGAAATAATTCAACTAATTTTGATGAGAGTCTCATCCTTAATGTGTCCATAAAATTTAGTGCAAAACCAATCAACTTTAACTTAAAATGTTTCATCTTCCCATTATAAAAAAAATATTTGAAATGATCCAAAATTCGGATCCGTACAAAATTTGGGTAAGACTTTTCAATCTTGAATAAAATTTTCTTGCAAAGTGATCTGTTACTCTTCAGCCCCCCGCTAGTACAGCATTATGTCTACAGATTTACAACGCTAAAATGAGGGGTTCGATTCCCCTTGGTGGGCTCAGCAGATAGCCAGTTGTGGCTTTGCAATAAGAAAACACACACACTATTACTCTTTGAGATATGCCTAGGAAACACAAAGATACACGCATACACGAGCCCGATTGCACTGCCACCCGTCAGGAAGCACGGTTAATAACACAACATAATCACTCTCTCTGAAAAAAAACAACAATAGAGGTATATGTGAAACTCTTGACGACGAGAAACTCTCAGAAACATGTTAAACAATGTATATATTTATATAAATGGAATATAAGATATAGAACCACCATGGGTACAAACTTGTAAGGATTGTACACATTGATTGGTTAGCGTTATGCAAGTGCTATAAAATGAGTTAATATTTTAACTAGATAAAGTGATGTATTTATAGTAACTAATTCCCATTATAAGGTTACATATTTTAATATAATTAATAAAAACGGAAATATAACACTTGTGTTATTACATTATCGAAATTTAAGAATTGCAAAAATCGAAATACCTTAAATAGAATATTTTTACCATTTGGCAATGAAATTATTTCAAAAAACTTCACATTAAATTTCTATATCTTAAAGAACAAAAGCGATTTGACATTATTTTGTACTATCAAATGTATTTTATTTATATTTCATGGTGTATTTCTTTATCCTAACCTCTTCCACAAACTTAGAGGTTAGTCAGTGCTTTTAAAACAAAAAGTCGAATTTAGATATCCTCGATGGGCAGAGCACAAATAAATAATTATGTTTACCCCCCAGTGAAACAGCGGTATATTTACGGGCTCACATAGTTAAAAAACGAGTTTCGATACCTGTGGTTGGCACAGATACATTTATGTAGCTTTGTGCTACCTATTATGTTGACTTGTGCGTAATACCAACGTTTGTTTTCTTTAACGATACAATTTGCATCCTCTACGTTTCAATTTCGTAATCTGTCGTCAATATGTCAACCATACTGGGAATTTTCTGTAATAACAGCATAAAATAGTAGTTTAATTTTACTTTAAAATTTTCAATGGAGACAAATATCATTTATAAATTTACATTGTGTTGGGCTTATTTATACAACAAAAGGTTTAACGCATTCATAAAAGATTTGAATTTGATATTGAGTCATTAATCAGTTTAGATAAACAATTCAGTTTTAGAACTAACCTTCTAAAATTTACACGTAGGTTTGGAAATTTTATTTATTCATTATGTGGGGCGGATAGGTGAAACCATTATATGTTCAAAATCATAAATATTGCTTAGATTAATCGGCAATATGCTTACTCCTAACGTCTTCATTTGAATTTTGTATCCATGTATTTATGTGAAATTATCAGTTCTTATTCTTAATCATACACGCTATTTTAGCACACCATCTAGATGTAGTAGGTGTATAGGTGTGATACACTCTCTGAAAACTTTGAGCTTTCCACAGTTATTTCTAACAGTTTCATTTTGAGTGTTTAGTTGTTGAATAAGTATATTTTATTAACATTTACAGCTTTTAGAGTAAGTCATTTCACAATTATATTTATCGTGACTATCAAAGGTCAAGTTTGGGGATATAACAAAAGTAAATGATTATGAATGAACATTTTAAAATATATTATACAGGTAAGAGGAGGTATTATTTCAATATTTTGTTTTCTAAAACCTATATTTTTTATTATTATTAGCATTTACACATAATTTTAATAAACATTAATTTTGTGAAATACATTGTGTGTTAAAAGTAACAGAGTGCATTAGTTATTTTCTGTACAGACTAACTAATAAAATACACAAGTTTTTGTCTCTGGTTTTAAAAAACCTCATTTATAACAAAACTGATACGTACACGTCTCTATAACATTTTAAATACATTTAGAATCTTAAAAAATATATGATACTAAAACTTATAACGTATCAAAAGCAACACCAGCGACAAAGTAAGCTTTATCAATAAAAATCCGTAGTAGTATCACCAGAATAACTTCTTCCATACAGTAACATCTCATTAGTTTGCACTGGTTTGAAAAATACAACAGCTGGTTTGGGCAGTGGTCTATAGATTTCAGCAAACCAGTAATACATATAGTTCATTCGTTATCATGCACGAAAGCCGCTTCTGTTCTACTCAATATTCATTCGATAAAATAAAAATCATATGTTAGTATCCTATAATGTCCAACTCCAATCACTTGAGAAATAAAACTAGGTTCTATATTGGCTAAATTTCTTAACAGAAATCCATTTCATTTCCGAATCGTGCCATTAACGTAAGTAAAACAAAACACTCTCCCACGGCAAATCAACCTTGAAAAAAGATTCCTTTGACATGAATATCAAAATAAAAATTTACATCTTGACTTGCCCCTTGTTCGCTTTTTATGTGTACAACAAAATAACCACTCTGAGAAAAACAGTATTAACACTTCCCATAAAATACACATTAAAATAATACCTTCATCGCGACCCCTATCGAAGTTCATTAACTAAATTTCTAAGTAAAATATATTTATTTCATTTCCGAGTCCAATAACTAAAGCAATGCAAATATAAATTCATAAGTTTTACCTAAATGAGGCAAGACTGAAATTTTAAACGTCAATGGTACAGTAGTTTCAAGAAAACGAGAACAAGATGGATGATAATGTCCAATAACAAATATTATTCTTTCTATCACTTCCTTAAAACAGAATAAAACAACTTAACATTTGTGCCCCCATCTGTAGGTAGGATCACAATCAAAGCCTATAAAAAATTTCAAAGCATTTGTAATTCAAAACAACATTAAACCATTTCTGAAAGAGCAGATAAAAACATCATCAGCGGAAAAGCTGGACCAATAAAAATATGCCTCAGTATCATTACTTACCTTTCGGTACAATAACAAAACATTAATTTGCACTCGCTTAAAAAATACAACAGTTGGTCTATCTGATACGAATAACAATGTTATAAAATTCTGATATGTCTTTAAATTACTACGAATCAGCTTAAAAGTTAATATACATATAATCGCAGGTATTCCTATGTAAAAGATAACAATGGAATTGTCTATTCTCATCTTTCTAATTAAATAAAGGGGAAGTGGTGACACATAGCTACGTAGTACTTTCAGAGAAAAGTATTATCGAAAAATATATGAAAATAAACTTGGAAGTGTCTACAAAACATAAGGTTTCATAAAATGAACATCGTATTCATAATCATCCCTAGAAAAATACCAAATTTCACAAGGACTTCAAATAAACTATTAAATGGCAGGAAATTCAGCGGTTCTTGTGATTTGGTAACAAATTAAACTAAATAATTGTATGTAAATTGTTTGAAGCATAGATGAAACTTGGGGAGAAAAATTTAATTTATTAACCATTGTTCAGATTTTGTAATATCGTCTTTTTCTACGGTTTTAATACAATTAGAATAAGCATTTCGTAAATATTCTCTCGCAACAGTTTTATTTGTAAAATTTCAGAAAAAAACATAAGTTAAAACCATTTGATTTAAGCATTCCTGGTGGGAGTAATATAAATTGTTTTGTGTCCAACCAATTTCTCAAGTTTTGATGACCACCTTTGTAACATTATGTTTACAATGTGAAACAATTCCTTCGTACTACTTTTCATTATCAAACAATTTCCACAATATCACTGAAAACTAGGTCAACCATATCTTGTAGCAATTCAAAGATATTCCTTTACACATACAAAATTCAAATCCTATAAAAAATACGATTCATTTGTGAAGAATATTTTGTAGAATTAAAACACCAGTTAAAAGATAAATAATTGGAAAATAACAATTAAAAAGGTTTATTTCAACTGCAACATTTTCAGTTGTGTCTACTGTTCTGCTTTATTATTTACCAAGGTATGGCAGACAAACATATTCTCAAAATGGACTGGGTCATATTTTAAAACATGTTGATTTTAATCAACTGTAAGAAGTGGCAGTGGTTTGCCTCTTGGTAAAAATAGTAAAAAACACTGACAAGAGATCAAAAATCGAATATAATTAATTCACTTCGTGCTTCATCAGTAAAAAAAAATATTTAAATATAAATGAACCAAACAGTAGTGAATAAACATTATTACATGACTCTATAGTGTAATAATTAATAAAACTTTCATAAAAAAACTCCAAAAACTAAGACCTTGTTCGTTTTAAGTAAAAAAAAAGCAAAAGTTCCACTTTTAAAACACATTGACTTAAACAATTAAATAATCTTTACAATTTATGTTATATAAAGTTAATCAACGAATGCTTCATGTAAAATTAATGATTTATTTCTAACCACATTTCTACGTAAAATAATATCCTAACTTAATTCTCTGCACTAAGGCTAATTAATGCGAATTAACGTCTACTAATTTAATACAAAATATCGATCAATTATTATTCGAACAAAATGCTAATTTTAGACAAAAATTTTAAATTTTAACAACATACCCATTTGGACCTAGATAATCGCAACCAATAGACTGTATTTACAAAATAAGTAAAAATTTTCTAAAAGTCTAAATCTTTTACCTACAAATGTATCAACCAATTTCGCAGGTTCAGCCTTAAACAAACTACAATAAACAACTGTGCCAGATTGGCTCTAGACTACAATTAAAAATACGCTTCGAAGATAATTTCTAAATGATACATAAGCATGCGTGTCAGTAGCTATTACCTTGTAATCGCACATTGGAAGTAATAATAACCATTGAACCATTAGTTGTTTTACAGCAAAATACACTTTGATATTCTTATTAATTCTCTAGAAATTAAAAAGAAACTATGTTCACTACAGTACCGAGAGAAAAAAGTAATGAGAAAACAATGAATTAGGCACTGAATTTAATTAATGATGATCAATAAAAAGCTTCAAGTACTTTTTATTAAACAGATATCAGGAGTTACATAAGGCTGGTTGCAAATATGGTATAAAAAAGTTGTAGCTCTCTAACGTTTCAAATCCACAAACAAAAAGGGTGACGTTACAAGCAACAGCGTATAAAACAAATATGAAAAAAATATCTATTACACATGCGTCTCTTCCTAATTATCATATTTTACTCATCACTAATCGCTTCTAAGGAAGATCTGTTTTTAAGCTTGAATAATTAGGCTTGGCGAAGAAAGTTAGGCCTAATTAATTTTTAAGACGTATACACGTTTATTACTTATATGTTTTAATTACTATTGCTTATTTCAGTTAATGCAAATCTCATTAATACAATGACAAGTTTAAGTTACTTACTCAAATGACGAATAAGGATGTCTTTTAAAAAGGAAAACTAATAACAGGACTGAATATACGAACACAGTAAAGTAACAATTTTTTCTGACAGTAAAAAGAAAGCGAAATAAGTTGTCGTACACATGCATATATATATATCGTTTGTACACTCAGCTGTTTTTACTAACGATAAGTAATGTGTCCACTGACCTTCAACGAAGAATTTGATAAAAAGATCATGCCATAGGACATAAGTTTTTTTTATAGCAAAGCCAGATCGGAGAATCTGCTGTGTTCACCAAGGGTAATCGAACCGCTGACTTTAGCATTGTAAATCCGGAGACATACTACTGTCCCAGCGGGGTATATTAGAAGATTACAAATAGTAACTTCAATCATATAACTCCTATTATCATTAAAGATTAACAGATTGTATAATCACAATAATATCGCACTTAATAAAAATATTAAAATCCATAAAATGATTAAATCAATTAAATTTCATTAACGTTAACAAAATGGAGCGCTAAATTAGTGTTGTAAATAGAAAACACAAGCTCTATCTAAGATAATATTTGTAAATCCCTAGGTGCTGATATTGTTGTAAAAACACGTATATACATATATACATGAATACAAGTGTGTGTGTGCATATATATATATATATACATACATATACGTATACATATCCATTACCTGGTGTAGGAAATTCCGTATATTTCTAAAACACATAATACTACCAATTTTTATCGAACAGTTCTGCCAAACCTAGTGACATTTGTCCTAAATCTATTTATTAATAGTAATCATGATTGCATAAATTATTCTTTACCACAAATAAATGCATAATATTGAAAAATAATGGAAATAACACGAACGGGTCTTTCTTTAGTTTTAAATCAAGAACGCATTGCAGTATTAACTTCAATAACATTTTATTTTTATGCGCAAAACAATCAAGCTATTTTCCAACCCATACACTAATAACCATAAGAATCGCAATGAGAAAAAAAAACACGCCCCCCCAGTGGCTCAGCGGTATGTCTGCGGACTTACACGCTAAAATCCGGGTTTCAATACTCGTGGTAGGCAGAGCACAGATTGCCCATTGTGTAGCTTTGTGCTTAATTCAAAACAACAACAACGACAAGAAAAAAAACACAAAAATAGCATTGTTTAAGAATAACTTACCATGAAATAAGATTTTCTTCTAAAGATTTATGCCTAGAATATATTTTTGGCATTTTATAAAACATTTCTAAATATCGTTTGACAAAAATTTTTGAACCATAAAAAGTTCGCTATTCTGATAATTCTGTATCTTCTTACGGGTATTCGCAGGAAAGGAGCGACAATGGAAAGCGTTTGTTCCCCTTACATAAAAAACAAAAAAAATGTCCATATTATGCTTGATGTAAACTTAGCATCGTAGATAAACTAAACATTGTACATAATTTCCAGTGAACTGAAAATTTTTGTTCCATTTTTCGCACACATAACACATTCGTTTAGTGTGTTGACTTACACTGTAAAATCTGATCTCCACACGTTTTACCTACTACTACCAAAACTAGGCCGGTCGTGGCCAGGTGGTTAGGGAGCTTGACTCGAAATCTGAAGGTCATGGGTTCGAATTCCCGTTACACCAAACAAACTCGCCCTTTTAACCTTTAAGGAATTCTTGCCGTTCGTTAGTAATAAAAGTAGCCCAAGGCTTGGCAGTAGGTGGTGATGACTAGCTGCCTTCCTCTAGTTCCACACTGATAAATTAATGACGGCTAACGCAGAGAGCCCTCGTGTAGCTTTGCGCGTAACTTAAAACAAGCAAACCCCACTTAAACTATTTCTGTGGGCGCTCATGCGTACTATACCTAAGACTAATTTGCGATCCAAGTTAGGACGAGTTAAATTACTTAGGCTGGACAATGAGGGAAGATAAAGACTGAACTATTCAGCAAAAGACTATAAACTAAAATCCAATACTGGTAGCAATTATATATTTTTATTCTGAACTTAGAGAGTAACAAAAAAAAATCCATTAAACATGTTTAAGTATGTTTATGATACTCTATAATAAATGAAACAAAAATAATATATATATAGGGTTTTAAACTCCGTTTTACTTCACCACATAATAGTGCATTATGACTTTATGTCACAGATTCTCTTCTCATTTTAACCTCTGGTGAAAAAAAAGAACAGAAATATTTAACATATATACATATCTAGATATAACTGAACTAGTTAGTTAAAAATTCGATAAAAAGTTCAAAATATAATCTTTCTTGTAAACTATAAACCCACTGAAATGACTAAAGAACTAGGATAAAGATAACCATCTGGGGCCCTACATCTGCAATACTTTGCTTCTGAGTGTTACCCTATTGATAAATATCTCTATCTTATTTTCGTTATGCAGACGAATACTAAGACAGAGTAACCTCAGATTGCACTGAACTTTGTTTTAACCAAAAGATAATTTGAAAAAGTGACACATATGACCGCGTAAAAACTTCTTTGGTTAGAAATCTAAATAAAGACCATTGCAAAATATTTTATTTCTTTTCCTTTCAAATAGCTATAACAGTGCATTACAGAGCCATTTTGTCTGTTGTTGTTGTTACCGAATAAATTTCAGATGATACAAATTTGGACTTCTAATTCTCGTCACATAACACAATGTTTTTTATACACTTTAAATTTTTGTAGAAATGGATAATTGAATACATAAAGAAATATATAATTTAAAGTTAATTTTTTTATTGCCGAAAATGTGATTGAAATAACTAAATAAAAATAGAATTAGAAATATATTTTCTATTTGGAATAGTCAGCCAATCCTTTTCACTTTCATAATTAATTTTTAAAATAATTGAAAATGTAAAAAAAAATATTATAGCTTACGTTAATTTCTTTATTGCCCAAAATGAAATTGAAATAACTAAATATAAATAGAATTAGAAATAATTTTTCTCGTTGAAATAGTCAACTAATCCTTTTGACTTTCATGATTAATCTTTTCAATTAAAACTACACAAAAATAATATAAATTTATGAATTAGTTAATCTGTCCAAAAGTTTATTTTATTCTGATAACAATGCTGCAAAGTAATAGAATTAATACTTGTTTACAATAAAAAAGATAAGTAGTTATTAGATGTAGAACTCTTATCACTTTATAAGTCTCTTTTACAACAAGAATGATAAAAGTAGTTTTTGTTCAACTAATACAATGACACTTCCATGAAATCGTAATTAATTAAGAAATCTAATAATTGGAAATTCAAGTCAAAGAAAACTATTATTAAAGTTTACTTAAGATAATACAATATTCATATACAAGTAAAAGCAAAGTATCTACAGGAAAGAAAATATTTACTCATTTAGTCTACAATGTAATCCAAGATAGTCTCTGCTAGAAGTAACAATGAATACTATTGCTCACTTCCTTTGTTAACATGAAATTTCATGCTTGCGGTCAGAGTAGATTTGTACCAGACATGAATTTCAATTCAATATACCAGGCTTCTAACACATTTTTTTACAATAAATAGTTTGGACATTAAAGAAAAATTCAAGTAAAACCTTTAAAAACATAAAAATAGCTTGAAGAAAAAAAGATCACAAAAAGCTAATGACTGAAATGGCAGTGTAAAAACAGAGATATTCCCCTCTCCTAGTACTGTACTTTGTAATTCTTATTAGAGACAGAGTAAGAACATTGATATGACACAACACTTCAGTCATAAAACTATATACATAATGTGTACATAAACAGAAACTGACATATACTTTAATTCAGAAACAAAGAAACAAACAAAAAGTGTTACTTTCATTAAATAACTACTGGACCCCACTTTACTCAGGAAGATGTTGGGATGAAAACAGAGCTAATTGTTGTAGCAGTAGGGGTAACTATTGTAGGTATGGTGTTTGATGATGGAACAAGTTTGAAAAAGTTCTTCAATGGTGTGAAAAGGTGTCTGATCACAGGTACACTCCATGCTTTCCCAAGCAACTGCTGACGTCGACCAAGTGGGATATTTCCTGCATCAGTATAATGTCTTGGAAAGCCAAAGACCCTGTAAATGTCAGTTTTGGTGTATTTACTGAAAAGATATTCTGTCTTATCAAATACAAGTTTTAAAATATTATCTACTAAAATAGTACAAAAGAACTATTTGTAAGCACTTCTAGCAATAGTGCAAAGGTAATTAAAGCATATGGCTAGAACTGGCTGATCATCGTCAAACTATCTTTTTTATAACAACAATTGTAATGATACTTTGTTTTCCCACCTCATGTACATTCTGAGTTACTACATAAAATATCTGAAACAAAGAATGGTATTGTAAAGACACATCAAAATACCTAAAGTTATAAAATTAAAACATTATTATCAGCACCTGACTGACCTATCTTAGACTTACTGAAAAACGTCTAATTGTGTAGACAAGATGGAAATGGTGAAATAACATATCCGACTGTTGAGAAACCTGCCCCACTTTAGACTTAACATTAATAGTTTGAAGCTAATGTTCATTTACTTACAGTATATACTCCAAAGACTAAACTACCAGAAGCTTGTACTCCAAAAAATTAAACACTATCTTAAAATGAAGTTTCACAGTTCCAATGCAACTACAAGTACATGGCATGGAATACATATGTGTGTAATGAGAACTAATAGACATAAATCCTCAAAATCACAATTAGTCATGATAACCACTAGGACACATTCAACAGGAAAAGTACTTTAAGAACATGTTGGAAAAAATAAAACCATATCTGACTTTGTAAACAAGACACAAAAGTAAATATTTTTATCTACTTCAAAGTATTATCATTTTAAAATAGAAATTTCATCCTAGTGATTACTGGTAAGATTGCAAACAAAGTCAAACATACACTCAGAGTTCAGAAAAAAAAAACTGTATATAATGGACTAAATGCAATTTTAAGTGATAAAAGACAGTTATGTCTGGAAATAGCTATAACATTGAATTTTTAACATTGCTTTGTACCTACTGTTAAAATCTGAAATTATACAATGATAACGTAAGAAGTAATATGATACTTAAGCTGACAGTGCTTAAAGAGAAAAAGAAATGTAACTGTTTATATATGCATGTGTAAGTATTCCTTCAGAAAATTAAGCTAGAATCTTTGTTGACTATTTGGAAAGTTTCTTTCATTACCATATGGAGATAGTTTTTTCTCTTTTTTTTATTCTTTCAACTAATTTGGTTCAATCCAGTCCAGAGTCAAAAATCTAACTTACTACTAAAATACTGCCATAAAGAAAGTATACTTACAGCCACTAAACTAATAACAAATAATTTAACAGTAGATACAAGTTCATTATAAGTTTCTCAAAATACTTTAAATTATTGTTCCACTAATACCACTTCTATCTTACTAACGATATTTATATATATAAAAAAAGTCACATATATCACACATCCACTTACTGTTCCAATTCTGTGACCCACAGAACATCACTTCCCCCATTCATGCTAACTGGTAAGAGACATTTCTTCCCTTGACGGAGAGAGTTGCTACGTGTTGTAACTGTTCTAATTTTTTCTACCTTTTAAAAACGAAAATGGAGATTATATATGTCTATCAGTTAATTATCTTCAGACAATTATCTACAGTAATTATCTCCTGTCAGAAGATTAACTATTCTTTTTCACTGCTGCCATCTATATGCAAACATTTTTCTTTCTGTATGTCAAAAGTCTTCTGCTCCCTCCATTGGAATTGGAAGATTCTAACATGTCTGTCATACTAATCATCATGTGTCAACTTCTCACCAACAGGAGTTAATCTGAGTTACTTTATTTCTGCACTCAAATTTCATTAACCTTTCAGTGACTCTGAATTCTGAAGTTAAAGTTACCACTTCAGGGGGTTATACCAGTAACCAAGGTGTTTTTTTTTTGCCTCAGGTGCAGGCAACCCAATGATGAACTTACTTGTTTTTGTGTCAGGAGATTCAATTTTACATGGGACAACCCTTGTCCTCACCTAGCTGAGCCTGTATAGGATGACAATGACTTCAATTATCTTTTTACACCTACAAAATTTTCCTTTCATTCCCATTCCAAACATAAGAAGTCTCCTACGTCTAACTCAGCCTTTACAAATTTTGTGTCTCAGGTTTGTGATGCTTTATCACTTTCTATTATTTCTTATACACTTCATCCTTCCTTATTTCATGAACAATATTTCAAATCCATTTTGGTTTTCCACTTTCTCCTTATATTTGGGTTAATACTGTTCACTTTGTTAGGTCCCTAGGTGTATAATTGCAAGTGGAAGGTGTTTTGTAGTGGTATACAACCAGGTGTCCTCTCATCAGATCCAGTATCCCACTTTTTCTCTTGCTTCTCATCTTCATCATGCAATGCAGGAGATTTCAAATATATTCATCTAACACTGTCTCCATTACATTCCTCTTCTTTCTTCTTTGTTGGGGTTTTATCTACAACCTGTGGCCATTCTTTAGATTTCAGTGCAACTGTAAATTTCATTCATTCAGGGATCTTTCATCAATTCTTTCTCTTATGAATCCCACTCAGTGACAACTGATGCCTGACAAGGTATTCTTCAACTCTAAATTCATGCTGTCCAGCCATACTGATTTGTGCTTTATCTTCTATGGTCTTACAAGCTCCCCATTGAGATGGAGTATTCCACAAGATTGCTTGCATGTGAATAACCTTGTAATATTTTACTTCATAAACATGCCTCTCCTTAACTGTACTACCCATGGACTGCATTTGTAAAGCAGAAGGTGACTGCTGCCCATCCTTGCCATGCATGAAGTAAGCAACTCGGCATGGTCTGCATTTTAAAATAAAGTTTCATGGTCATGCATTGCACCATATCCCGTGATGACATTCAGCCTCTGGGATGGTTGAACATGGAGGCACCCTTTGACTGGGAGCCCTTCTGGTAACTTTGCATGGATGTTGGTACTCCAGTAGCAGGTTATGGATTTTGACTAAACCAATCACCATAAGTCCCTTCACAAGTTTATGGTTGTTTATCTTCCTCCCTCGTTTTCCTATATCTGTGTTATGGGTCTTGGCAGTGGCACATGGGATTTTTATGTTTCTTTGTCCTTGTCTATTCTTCGTCCAATTATTACAGATATGTTGTTGCCTGTTGGGGAAGTTGATTACATGCCATAGTTCGGTAGAGGAGTGTAGAATGAGTCACATGCATCAGTTCTAAGTATGGCAGAAGATGCCAGCACTGAAGAAACATGGGGAGGAAAAGTGAGAATTGATAGTTCGATAGAGGAGTGTAGAATGTGTCACATGCATCACATGAGCAAGTCATTCTCCTATTGCTGAAGAGGTGATGTATGAGAAACATGATAGAATCTTGGAACTCCTAGAGGGAGAGGCATAAAGCTTTTGGTATGTATAAAGTCAAAGTTCACACATAGAAAGCAGCAGCGAACAGGAATAGTTAATCTTGTAACAGAAGATAAGTACCTATTTGAAATACATTTTCAGTACAGAAAAATTATAGCTTTCCAAACTTGTTAAATTTCTTTAGCATTAAAGGGAATCCTCAAATTTTAAAAAAAGATGGACCTATCTCTCAAGATAATCATTTTAGCTATACTGTATATTATTTTAATATCCTAAATGTACATTTCAAACTAAAATCTTAATACATCATCAGCATAAATACATACTTTGTCTATCAAATAACCTTAACTAATTAGCAAAAAATGATGTTGCTTGTTTTGTTCTTTACTTCTACCAAATTAAAAAAATTGGATTAATCTTAGTTTTACATTAAAAGAGTATACCTATCATAAAGATCATTTTCTAAAAAGGCACAGTTTATAGAAGAAAGTGTTATGATGTCTTTTGTACAATTAAAATTAACATACAACAATAATGCATATTTTTCTTTAATTCTATTATTAATTCCTTTTGGTTTCCATTCCACAATAAAACATATTTACATTTTCTAATAGTTTTTAGTTATTAATAAAGTAAATTTACGAATTTTTTCAGAGGACAACCATGACATTTATTGGCTTGTAATGAAATTTTTTTATTAAATTATGTATAATATGTTAGAAAAAAAATGCTTACCCAGGGCTCATATTTAACAAATTTGTTTCAAATGTAGGAAGCAAAATATTTTCCATTATTACTGAAACTTAATAAACTTTAAAAATTCAATTACAACTGCACTAAATGTTCAACAAATATAAAAGATTCAACTTACAATAGCCTTTCTGTTAAGTTGGGGTGTAATGACACTGTCTAAGCTGATTGTCTTATGCAAGAGATGATGCTGTAAAGGACTTCAATATAAAAAGAAAAGTTTCAACACTTGTTTTTGTACAAAATAAACATTTTTGCAAGATAAATGCAAGATAATTTTCTTATGCTAGTATATATTTTCTTACAGCAAACCCACACTGTACATTCAGCTGTGTCTTCTGAGGGGAATCAAATCCCGATTTTAGGATTGTAAATCCATAGACTTACAACTGTACCAGCAAGGGACCCTATGCTAGTGTAAAATATTTTTTATATTATAATGTGTGTATGTATATGTATATATATATATATAAACCAAAATTGAAATCGTAAATTAAATAAGAAATACTATAACAAAATACGGTGTATGTATTACAAAACTTTTATAAGATTTAGCACAGATACTTACGCATACATTCCAGGAATGTTACCCCAAAAATAACGTGCCCGATTTTGAGGTGAAAAGTATTTTGAGTCAATCATGGCAGGATCACACTATAAAAGAGTGCACATACAAAGCTGATAATTCTAAATAGAAATAAAAGATTGAGAAATAGCCAAACATGGTAAAGTTCAGTAACATTTTGTTTTTGTCCATAACTTGTTAATATACCATTAGATCAAATGATAGCATTGAAAATAGCTAATATACATAAGTTTAAAAATGCAATGATAAAAGAGAAGTAATTACTTTTAAACAAACAGATTACTACCAAAACCTAAGAAACTCAAGCAGAGTTTGCACATTATAAACTATAATTGCATTTTGGTCTTTTTTATAAGGAACCAATGCATTGTATTAGAAATTCAAAACAATTATCCGTTTTTATGAATTAATGATCAGTGGCTGTCTTTAAAAAAATAGCAACAATGCAAACTATTCATTAGATCTTCACCATAAAAAATTAGTGATAGTGTAAGGTATTGTCAGGAAAACTGAAAACTGTGGCATGCATAACAGCATACAGACTGATTGCAGCCTACTTATAAGGAAATAATATTAAACTACTAGTAAATGAATGAAAATGCAAACTACTTATAAGAGCCTACAATTAACAGATAATCAGGACTGTAACTATTTATCAATGCCTACCTGTAAGAAACGAGTAATAGTTGACTTATATTCTTGGGGCATAGATGCAACATTTTCGTACAACCAGAAAACGTGGCGTCCCTTATTGGCCAGTTGTACAGCCTTCAAAACACGAAAAAAATCGAAAAACAATTTTCCTGTTCCTTGTGGGTCTATAAGTAAAACCAAAAATTTATTTAGAAAAACACTCTTTTACCATTTTATTCATTAAAAATAAAAACCATCATCACCTTCGATAACTATGATTCATCAGAAAAACTATAACCCTTCACATGTGTCAGAAGTTGAAAAATTGGTATAAAAGTGCATTATATGAATCTCATAACCCCAAAAGTTCAACTCACAGAATTAACCATGAAAAGATTGTTATAGAGAAATCTATATCAAAAGCCTTACTATACAATTTTTTTACAAAAACAATTAATCATTTTATTAATCTTATCCCAGAGACTGTAGTGAAGTTTGGCTTTACCATAATGTCACCCCTCTGATGATCAGCGTAGTTGTACAAATGATAAATCAAGCTAAGCACATGCTTGGCTCAGCTGACTTTATAGTGTATTACACGTATGTGGAACAGTCACGATTAGAATCACTTACTTTGATTGTGTTACATTTACAATTAAAAATATTTTAAAACCAAAGACACTCTACCTATTCCTATATACTCATGTATTATAAATAAATACACATGTGATAACTATAAAGCTAATTATATTGATAAAACTACACTTCACATACAAATGTGTGCACACAAGGACAAGGGAATTTCAGCAAGAAATGGATATATGCTATGCAATTCACTTATGTCTTTTATACAATTGTACAGTGAGAATAAAAAACACCCCAGTCTTCTAAAAACTTTAAAATTCTAAACCTGGAAGTATAGATTATACATTCTTTATTAAAGAAAGTATCTCCATTTTCAATTATCACCCAACACTGAATAATAACATCAATTCCTCCTTGTCATCATTAATGTAGTCAATCCCAGTATTTCTACATGATATTTATTATTAAAGATACAGTACTTAGACTGACACTTATCCTTTCTTTATAATAGTTCTCTTCAGAATTCTATTTATTAAATGTGCATCCCACATGTTTAATTGTACTTTTCATTAGATTGTTACCATTTAAATCTATTTTTCATTCTGATTGAATACAAAAACCCAATTCATGTTAATGTTGGTTTTTGTGAAACAAATAGTTATAAACTAATTATTTTTTGGCTGATGATGGAAGTTAAAATCATTCCAAAAGATCCATATTGAAGATGGATTTTATATTGCCATGTTTTCAATATTTATTACAAGAGCTTTCTTGATAAAATTAAAAAAAAAGATCTTTAATTAAAAGTTTATACTAACTGTCTTACGTTCGTGAAGTTAATTAACATAAGAAAGGCCAATATACTAATATGTATATTAAACAAATGTCTTACCATACAAGCCTTTCCTTGCAGGATTGACCAGAGAGAGATCATTACACGGAGATCCCCCAATTACCAAATCTATGGGACATAGCTTGGCTACCTATAAAATTATATGATCCCATCTTATAGAACTTTTTTTTCCCCCAAATGTACAAGTTAAAACAACAGTTATTGAAAATTGCCTCTATCCATAAATCATTAGTAACCCATACATACATTTTACATATATAAGAAAACATTTTAAATATTGGTTGAATATTGTAAATTTAAAATATAAGTATAAAATAATATGGTTAAAAAATAATAAAAAACAGTGTTTCATTGAGTTAATCTAGCAGAAAGGAAATTGAGATAAGGAAAAATAAAACATATTTACAATAATATACATTCCGGAATTTATCATAAAATAGCCAATCATATTAAAATATATATTACTCCCAATACTTTTAGTAATGTACTTGTATAATACTTTAACTAAATGAACAGCATTTATAAAACTTAATGTTATTTATACTTCATTTCCTGCCTGAAACAAACACAACTAATTTACTGAAATTACAACTGTTTCTGCAGTATTCAAAGAAATATGAAGATATTGATTCTGATATAAAAACTGCTTACTGATTTTTGCAATGTATACTTGCCCACAGTTCTGATATGTAACTTCTCTTATTACAGATTTAACTCTAGACATTGTGTTATATTAGATGATACAACAATCTCAATATTTCTCGAAGTTAAAATTGAAGTTAAAGTCAAAACTAATATTCAAATTACTAGAAACCATTTTTTACATGTGCTTTTGATAGTTTGGAATGTTTGCCAAAAATAATGTCCATATTCTAAGGACACCATATAATGTCCTCTTCGTGTATGAGATAAATCTGGCACAAAGGATAGTCATTTAATAACTCAAATGACTCAGAAGCTTACAAACAAATAAAAAAGGAGCCTTTATGTTTTCCCAAGGCATTGCTACTTATGTGAATTAACACATTTTGGATACAGAGAGCAAGCAGTCTAGTAATTAATCCAATTTTTATATAGGACAAAATACACACTAATATTTAGTTTATAAAGATGATTTTTATGGGGTTCCTAATTAATATTTGTCTCAAAACATTAAAACATTCAGTCTTTACTAGTATAAGAAATGTTAGGATGAAGGGAAGTTTACAATATCAAAGTTCTAAATAGAAGCAACTGTGAAAAATTCAGCAAATAAACTGTCAGCATGCCTAAGTAAAAAAAAATAATAGAAAGACTGGTTTATAAACTGTGTTTCTAATAGGTTAATTCATATGTTAGAAAAGTTAGAAACCAAAAGAAAACTTTATCATCAGTCTGGTTGTGAAAAATATTACAAACATTCCATAATTTGCCTAATGATAGTTGGAAGATTAAAGGCTGATCCTGGAGTTTCAAACAGTGACCTCATTAGGAATTTTAGAAAAAGATTATTGTTCTGAAAAGAAAACAGGAATTAATATCACATATATTCTGATTGATACTGTCTCTAAAATTTGTATTTTTTTCTGAAAGTTTAATAGTAAAACTGAAACACTGAAGTAATGCCTTCACAGAACATAACTTTTAGTTGTTGATATTTTTATAAATTGTTAAGTCTTCACTTTAATAAAGCCTAGTTAGAGCCTTGCTTATTATACCAACGTTTCATGGTTCAAGTTTAAAGGAATTTAAAATACCTTTAATTGCCAGCTTCATTTTTTTCATGAAAAATATTGGAAGCTTGTCTCACTACATATTAGAAACAAGTGTATACAGTTAAACCTACAGAGTACAGAGTTATTCATGAAATTCTAAAGACGTTTGTACTGAATAAATTTATCAAAATATTTCTATTACAGTAAATGACTTAACATCACATAAACACCATCCACAACATAGATAGTTTGAAAGTGTTATTTTAGATGAAAAATGAAATGTCAATAGATATAAAATTTGATAAATCTTTTCTTTAGTCAAAACAGTTATACATTAATGAATATATTCCAACAAATCTTTACTTGTTTCAATGTGATTGGCTATTTTATGACATCATTTGATATATGCATTATAGAATTACTAGGGCTTGCCTTAGTTCAAATTCCTTTCTGTCTGATAATGCCATGCTATCTCAGTGAAATGTTGTAGTTTTCATTCTGCCTTTTGCCCTGGATTTCCATTTTTATTTGTTTCATTTTAATGTGCAGAGGATCTCTTCAGTGATTCAGCTTAATGTTTTTCTGAATGGTAACAAAAGAACTTTAAGCTATGTTACTGAAGACAGCATATGTTTCATTAGACAATAAGGACTTTAAAACTCAATGATTTTTCATGTTGGATTTGTACAAGTTTCAGAACACACACATACATATATAAAAATATATATAAAGTATAATGTTGATGAAACTTTGTACAATGGACAGCAACTGCCTGTTGTAGGAGAAACAAGTGTAAAGGATCACTTTTCAAAAGGCAGAAGACTTTGGAAAAGTCATCCTCTTCACTTGCATCTCCACAACAGGCAGTTGCCATCCATTCTGCAAAGTTTCATCATGAATACTCTGCCTAAACAATCTATTAAAAGGCCTCATAACAACCATAAGTTTAAAATAAAACTAACCCACTGTTTGATAATTTACTTGCCTCAGCATCAGTGACATCTTCAATTCGTCCAAGCTGGATAATACCAAGTTTATGTTGAACCACAGTGACATTAATGGCATCCTGGTCAATCTCACTAGCATAGTAAGCATCCACATTTATCCCCAACTGATCTAACACAAACTTGCCTTCAAATCATAAAATAATAAAAAATACAACATTTCTATCATATATATATACATACGTAGCAATATTTTATACAATATTTAGAAATTTATGAAATAAATGTTTTATACTATACAGAATAAGAATAAGGCAGAACAGTTAACCAGTTTTAAATTATTTCTTAAATGATGTTTTCTTTTCTCTGACATTGAGAGAAATAAATGATTTCAAGTGGACTTGTATGAAAATTTACATTTCTTATGAAGCAAAAAGACAAATATTAATCCCATGAGCATGGGTTGGAGTCAAAGTTCACATATCATGATCTTTTAACTCTAGAATGCCACAATGGTGTTAATGACTAAAATTTGAATGATAAATTTGATTCAGACCAACATCATTAGTTCACAGACATACACTACATGGACAAAAGTATGTGTACACCCCTTCTAATTAATGGGTTTGGTTATTTCAGCCACACCCATTGCTAACACGTGCATAAAATAAAGCACACAGTCATGTAATCTCCATAGACAAATACTGACAGTAGTATGAGTCATAATGAAGAGCTCAGTAGACTTTCAATGTGGCGCTGTCATATGATGCCATCTTTCCACCAATCAATTTGCCAAATTTCTGCCCTACTAGAGCAGCCCCAGTCAACTGTAAGTGCTGTTATTGTAAAGTGGAGATATCTAGGAAAAACAACAGCTCTGGAAGTAACGTCAGCAGAAGAGATGTTCATCAGGAGCTTCATGAAATGGGTTTATATGGCCAAGCAGCTACACACAAACTTAAGATCATCATGCACAATGCCAAGAATCAGCTGGGGTGGTGTAAAGCATACTGCCATTGGACTCTGGAACAGTGGAAGTGCATTATCTGGAGCAATGAATCACACTTCACTACCTGGCAGTCTGATAGACGAATCTGGGTTTGGACAGATGTCAGGATAATGCTACCTTGCCTGAATGCATAAAGCTAAATATAAAGTTTTGTGGAGAAGGAATAATGGTCTGGGGCTATTTTTCATGGTTTGGGCTAAGCTCTTTGTTCCAGTGAAGGTAAATCTTAATGCTACAGCATACAATGACACTCTAGAGAATTGTGTGCTTCCTAACTTTGGAGAAGGCCCTTTTTTGTTTCAGCATGACAATGCCCCCCACTGCATAAAGTAAGTTCGATATAGACATGGTTTGCTGAGATTGGTGTGGAAGAACTTGACTGTCCTGCACAGAGCCCTGACCTCAACCTCAATGAACACCTTTGGGATGAATTGGAATGCTGACTGCAAGACAGGCTTTTTGTCTGGCATGAGTGCCCGACCTTGCTAATGCTCTTGTGGCTGAGTAGGAGCGAATCTCCGCAGCCATGTTCCAAAATCTAGTGAAAAGCCTTCCCAGAAGAGTGGAAGCTGTTATAGCAGCAAAGAGGAACAAAACTTCATATTAATGCTTATATATATATACTTTTGGTCATGTAGTATATCTTGAATACAATATTTGCTAAACACAATCTAATTTTTTTTGTACAATGAACTTGTACAATTTAATAATAGCTTTTCACATTTTGTGTAGGTATGCTTAGTAAATTTAAAATTATAGTAAAATTTCCTTCTTCAGATAAAACAGATTGGTAAAAGAAATTCAATCAACAGCAATGATGATATACTAGATCAATTATGTTGAAATTATATACATACAGATATATAAATAAAACTACTTATGTAAATATTTGAAATCCAACAGGACAAAAAGTTATTTCACTAAAATAGTGTTTATTATTATGAAATGCAAAAGAAACACAACTTCATTGTTTACCTGTTCCAATCCCATCAAACAAAGAGAGGACCCTAATTGGCCGTTTTTCTTTATAATCTTCTGGAGAGGGAGGAAGTTGAAGATGTTTCTCAGGTTGAAATAACTGCATTACATTCTGTTGCCAGTCCTCCTTACATCTGATGAGACCATTGATCTCAGGATCATAATCATGACACATATAACACAACCAAGGACTAGTATTTAGCACCTGAACAAAAAAGAAAGTAAAAGTTAAAACTTTAGCACACAAATTGGTGTTTGAACAAATTTATACTTCAAGCTCCCACTAAAAAACAATTTATGATATGAAGTTCTTTAACTCATCACAGTTTTTTATGCAAACTAAATGTGATAAATCAAGCACACTACTATTATTTTTCCAAAGGGAGGTTTCATTCCTTCATTAGTCAGGTATAAGGTTTGCTGAAGTCCTCATTGGAGTCCAGGGACAAGAATTCAGTACAGATTCAGGGAGTAAATCTCCCAAAAGATAGAAATTTTATAATTTAATACAATTATAGCTTCTATCAGATCCATATTTTTTTACAATTGAGAACAGGAACAAAATGAATATTTTCTGATTAAATATTGTAATTAAAGGCTATTAACTATTCATAATTAATGGTATGTTTATTTTTCCAAATGAGTTGTCAGATTTCTTGAAAATGATACATTATGCACGTGAAATACAAAATGTACTAACTATTTCCACCATGTCATATATCAACCTTTAACTTCTAACAGATTCCACATTTTTGCGCCCTTGATTAGCAATGTTTTACAATATGAACTGGCAATCCATTTTTCTAATATATTTTAGAAAAGTAAGACTAAAATAAAAACAATAATGAGATTTACTGTGCAGTTTAAGCTTAAAGTGGTACATAAGTACACATGAAAACAAATAAAAGTATTTTATAGGGTTTCTCAGATGAGAGAAAAAAAATACATACACATATCCTTGTTGGTTAAAGAATAAAGTCAATTGTTAGCTCTTACGTGATGTTACACTGCTTCAGACACACTGACAATTGTTGCATTCTTTAGTACAAAGATTTAAATTGATTTATTTAAGTCAAGTTTTAAATAATTTGGATCCAAGTATAAAATTCACTGTGAATATAGTGTTTGATATATCTGACAATGGTTCTTCAGAAACTGATAATTTTTATAAATTAACAAATTCTATTGCTTATTTCGATTTTAGAAATAATCACCCTAAAAATATCAAAAGAAATATTCCATATACTTAAACAAATAAAATTGAACAGATTGTTAACAACAAAGAAGTGAGAAATATTACATTGAATGAAAAAAAAATGTTTTTGTTGAATAAAAGTTACACAGAGGGCCAAATTGATAACTGTATAACACATTATATGGACCAAAAGTTGTTAATAGAACAGAAATTTTACTAGTTGTCATTATGTATTCTTTAGGATTAAAAGTTAAAATCAAAGAATGTAAAAATTTGATAAATTCTTGTACATCAATTGACAAAAGTGACACTAACATTATTGTTAATATTAATGTTATCTGCTTTGTTACAAATATAAAACAGAAAATAGACAGGAAGATATCATTCAGTGTAAAAAAACTAAGATGTCAACTCTGTAATCTAGGCTGTATAATTAATACCAATACTATTAAAAACATAGATTAAAACCATTATGATTAAAAGTCCAAATATTTTTTTCTTTTAATTCTACAAACTGTAACTATATATTGAAATGTACAGTATTATGTCAATGTTGCATTGACCAAACTGAAAATTTAAGATATAGAATAAATCAACATAAGTTTCATTTTAAAAATCCAAATACAAGTCAATGAACATGGTATATTACATGAATCATTTTTGATATTTTGATCTTGTAATAATCACCAAAAATATTTATTACATGAAATTTAGTTCCCAGAAAAAAAATTGAAAATAACTTGAATTTTAGGTAAATAACTTATAAACATCATAAGTGTTTAGTTATGTTTTGGATATTAAATAAATATATATTTTATGTATAAGTTTACACTGTTCAGTGGATTTGAAATAAAATAAGATTTATTTATTTTTTTGCAAATATGTTTCAACTAGAATGCATCTTTTGCACAAGCATTTTGTTTTTGTTAAAAAAGTATTATGTGTTGTACACAGTGATGTTGAGAAAACCCACTTGAAGAGAAATATATATGCAAAAACGGCTCGTTTGGGTTGAGAAAATATGTGGTCAGCTTCCGGTCAGTTACCTCTTTCTGTGTGAACCTGACGACGACCGAAGAAGGTCGAAATGTTGTTTGCTCTTCTATGTGTTGCACACAGTTAGATTGGCTGAAGAGCAGTGTAAGCCATAAACTATTTCCAAGCAAGTAAAGATATTAAAAACTACAGAATTCCAAACTTATTGGTTCTTTCAACATTTTCATATATGAAGATATACATATATATATATATCATAGTTCATAAACGCTATTTTATTTAATTTGGCATTGATATGTCATAGTTCCTATAAAAATTATTGCTCAACTGATTTACTACACAACATATGTGCAAAAACATTCATAGTTTTATTTTAATGAACATATGTAAGCTTAGCAAACGAAAAATCGTGGATTTGGAAATCACTAAAAACTGATAACAATATACAATCTACTTGTTCTTGACAATAAAAGTGATATCATGTGATTAAATGAAAATCTGCTAAACTTTTCTTACCTTATGTTATGTTCTGTTTGTTATGAAAGCTGGCATAATTGAAAATACAATTTTAGTGTTCCAGTTTTCTTACTTTTTTTTCTTAAACTTAAAACAATCTTAAAATGACGAGGTACTAATATACTGATGATCAATGTAGTACCACTAACAAGTTAAGGTTCACTCTGATGCTAAAGAGAACAATAAATGCCACATGTACATTTATTATACATCTCTCAAGATAAGTTAAGGCCATTATTTAAACAGACAGAAAAACATCTCTGGAATGACAACATACATGTGGTACTGGTAACACACTTAAGATAAATAAAATATAACCATGTAATTATTCAGAAATTAAACTGTGTAATTTGGATTTATAAGAATCTCCTTTCACCATAGTACTGGTCATTTTAAAACAACACATCCACGGTTACTACACATACAGTGGAAAAATCAAAAGAAAACTTTCAGTTTAAGTTGAGATTCAAGAACAAGGTTCCCTTTGATTAAACTTATTAACTATGTGTAAATTATGTGTACAGTTTTCTTTTTTAAAATCATAATTATTTTTCCTTAGAACAAAAAGAATTACAAATCTTTAAGAAAACACAATCAAATTATATCTTCTTAAATTAAAATTAGCTATAAAACAAAATAACAAGTCATGCCATACAACGTTACTGGTAAATTAATGCACATCTTTACCTTTTTATGGGCTCCAGGAGCCACAAGGACATCAATACAGCCTGTACAGTAACACCTACAAAATATAAAAATAATACTGTTAATTGGTCTTAAATACATAATACAGCAGTTGATATTTTAGGGTAGCAAATGCTCAACAATTAGACTAAGAGTACTAATATTTTGAGCAATCTATTTTTAACTGATGTAGAATTTTCATTAAAAAGATATATTGGTAAAGACTCAAATAAGATAAAATATCAAAGTAATTAAAAACTTTTACTAATAATATTTCAATTTATAGTTAAGGTCATCCTTTGTAACCTCTAATGATTACTAATTTACATGTTAGAAATTTAAGCTGATTTACTGACTAATGGCCTCTGTATGTCCTCAAGTATGGAAGTAAAAGGTTGAACCAAATAGATAATACAACTAAGGACAAAAATAAGAATAATTTCTTAATTAAAATATCACAGTTTTATTCTCTAGTATGAAAAAGACAAAATTAACTGAGACATCTATGATCTGTATCACTTCCAAATTCATTTTATTATTTTGATTATTGGAAAAACAATTTCATTTAAGTCATTGTTAGAATTTAGTAATATGAAAATGACAGATAAAAACAGAACTAAGGCATCATAAGAGACAACTAACTGCAAAATGACTATGACTAGTCATTACTTGCTGTGTAAAGATAAAATTAACTAAGTTACAATCTGAAATAATTAATTCATAAACAACTAATATGTTTTCTTTTATTGTGTACAAAACAGAATTATTTACTCAAACACATTTTAAAAAATTCCAAAGAGCAGCTTTTAAACTAGATTAACTGTGTGAAAAGAATATTTAATTAAAACTTTGTTGAACTTAGGCATTAATATTGCTTGTTTAAAATTAAAAATAAAATTTGTACATCGCCAAAATTGTTGTCAGCTTGTGCTATCAGTCTTTTAATTTTAGAAACGTTATCAGTGTTCTACACTGAAAATTTATTGCTGATATATACCTTCTTCACATATTAGCTATTCTTGTTCAGTGCTGACATCTATATGTGCAACTAATTTTGCATGCTACAAATCTTGAAACTCTCACTTACCCTACAATCAATGTTGTTCACTGCATCTTCCCATGTATATAATCAAACAACCTCCACCAAGAGCAGTATGATACAATCTCCTGTTGAACATGACTTCCTCCGTTTGATTATACCTGACCATCACTTTAAGATCAGGTAGAAAGTAAACACCACTTTTAAGGGAGAAGAAAGTGAGAGGAGGTAAGTACATATTAGAAATATGTTTTTAGTGCAGGAAAATGGTGGAGGGACCAGTGTGAGGGATATAGATAAACATACTTTGAAAGTGTCCAACAAACATCCATGGAGAGTGAACCCTCACTGGGACAGAAACACACTAAGGAGACAGCACCATTTCTCTATCAGGCAGAAACTAGGATTAAAACATCCAACAAATGCATGTTCCCTATGATGTACAGTGGATAGGGCATAGCAAACCATACTTAAGCTAATCAACTCCAGTCCAAAACCAAGTTGCATATTCAGCAAACATAATACAAACAGTGGTAGGAGAAAAGTGTACATAGTCTTTGCCTTGAGTTGAATGGAAGGAGAAATTTTCCATACCAGTCTACTAAATAATGTTCATGTGTAAAAATTCACCACCAACACCAGTCTTTTGGAAACCTAACATCTAAATGACAGTAGGAAAGGATGTGTCAACGTTGCAAACAAATTGTACCATTTACACTCTGTGTAACATCCACCTCAAGTAATGAACCTCCCTGAGGTGGAGTACTGGAATGACAGTGTATACCTAGTGCAACATCAACATCATCCTCTGGATAAAATTACACAAAAGCTGAAGTGCACGGATAACCACCCAACACCTCAAGCAACCACTGAGTTGGGACAAATCAAACATGATCCATGCAACAATAACCCGTGGTTCCCACCACAAGGTGGTAGAGTGCATGAGGGAAAAAAACCAAAAACTGCAAATGAGGCAGAACAAGGAAACATGAAAAACATTTGAGGATTTATATTGATTACTCCAGCTCTAATCCAAAGACACTAGCTAGGAAATGACATCTTGTCAATGGTAGGAGAAGGGTTCCCAACTGAAAGGGTGAACTGCAACATAGCAAATATGCTCAGAATCCAGCAATACACTTCTGAAATATTTCCCAGATAGAATCACACCAGAGAATGTGCAACATCAACTTCTGGGACCCACAACATGTCACACCCTTATGAGCAGAAGATCAATTCATGCTGATTTGCCTGAAAGACACATTGGAATCAGTTAATTCTCATGGAAGGGAGGTAAAAGGCTTGTGGTATGTGTTAAAAGTGATTTAGTATACATATGGCAGCACTGAATTAGAATAACTACTTATGAGTGAGGAGGTAATGTACCATATTGGAAAACAATTTTGTCGATTTATCATGTTATGCACAGATTAATTCTCACTGATCATTTCATTTGTTTGAATAATTACTGCTATACTTTATTTTACCTTCATATGGTCTCTAATATTAATCCAAAAAACAAACAGACTTGAATTCAAATGTCAAACATTTTAATGACACTGTTATATAAATTAATAATAAAACGTACCTGTTACAGTCATTATTATCACAGATCAAAAGTTCTCCAGCTTGGCCACAAATTACACAATAAGCCTACACATTAAAAACAAATCATGAGATGATGGGTTGTCTATATTTGTACATGTACGTATACAGTGACATCATTCCACAAAATATTTTTGGGGTTACAGTCAGAAAATAAAGTACTTTTGTAATCAGTAATTGGATAATAATAATAACAATCACACAAGCAATAATAAGTGGGATTACCTTTTACTTTCATATCATTAACTTGGAAACTTACTGGTTTCCAATACAGGCAACTATTTTAAGTATATTTCATTAAATGTTCACACATGGATTTGGAATTAGTAAAACGGTATACAGAAAGCATTTGGAGGTCTCTTGCCCACCCATAGCCTATAAGCATGATGCCAATGTGTGTGTGTGTGTATATATGCACACACACACAAACATATATACACAAACAAGTTTTTTATTCATTTTCATTAATAGTTGTTTTAAAATGATAGACAAGTAAACAAAATTATGAATCAGCCAATGGACTTACAATCAAATGACTATGCATTCATTATACCATGCTTTTGACCCACTTCACAGATTTTTCTCTGTAAATCTGTGAACTCAATAAGTTTTTATCATCTTGGCTTTAGGACCAATTTTCAACCAGAATCTCAGAACCTAGCTCTATTATTGGATTATTACATTTTATATTACTAATGCCAAATGACAACGTTCTTGGCACCTAATACTCAAGAAAACAATATAGAAATAAACAATAGAAAACTTAAGGAAACTTAGAGACACACAAAGTAATGGTTAAGAATAGCACAAATTTTAATCAGGTAAAGTTACCTGTTTTCTAATATATACTCCAATCACTGACCATTACACAAAATTATCAACTTCATTATATGTACATATTCACTGTTTAAAAAAAAAGGTGAATTGTTCTGCAGTTGTTAACTTTTTTAAAAAAAATATATATAAAATATGTTTTGTAACTTACTTTAATTTATTCTGTTTACTTAAAGCTAAAATTAGACAATTCTACATCTATATGAACAAAATAAAGAACTTTCTAACCACTGTAAAAATATGTAATGGATAAAATTATCTCACATTAGTTCCATCTTCTCCATAAGCAAACATTGTTTCTATAGTTTCATCTTTGCATTGCTTACATAAGCCTCCTTCTATAAGTGGGTGCTGAGTAGATATTTCTACTAATGTTGAATCACATGCTATACATACATCTAAATACACATTTGAATTGAAAGAACATAATTACCAACTTGAAACCGTGATATTTCTATGGAAATTTTCTTTTTAATTAAAAACACACACTGACTTGTTGATATTTCATAAAAAACACTCATTTTGTACTACATTTTGTTTTTAAAAATAATGCAAAAATAATTATATATACAATAATCAATTTTTTAGAGTAATTATTATCATCTGATGTAATTTTTGTTAATATGTATCCATTACACCATTACTCGTTGCAAAGTCTTTGAGAGTCTCTACCTTCCTAGCTATATCTAATGCTCAAGAATTTTAAAATCTTGTACAAAATGAAAAAATAAACTGTCTTATTCTACAACTGAACAAACTGTCTAGTCCACATACATAATCAATGAAAAATTACAACAAACTTAAAACACAGCAACAACAAAACACAAATATTATCTGTACAAATAAAAGCACTAAAGAAACTGTGATCAGTTTCCTCTGTGTGCACAAATTATGTGAAACATTATTAACTATTTTTTAAAATGTTGTTTTAATTTTCTCAGTTCCTTCAATCAGGCACTTGTATCTCAGTTAGCTTAGCTTTTCATATTTCTTTTATTTGATTCATTATTTAACAACGTAAAGATGGAACAAGGTATAGCTTAGTATTAAAATCATAAATAAGACATGTATAGTTAATATTAAACCAGTTTTATTCTAATTTTAAAGAGACAGCATTCAGTACCTATTTGATTGTGTTGTTCTTAAAGTCTTATAAAATAATTTTTAACTAACAAAAATTTTCTCAACTGTTTTTCTTTATAAAAACACATTAATTAATTCAGTAATTGCTTCTTTATTACTGAACTAGAGCTGAAACTGATTTAAATTATGATTGCATAAACATAAATATTCTTGATGATGAGAAATCCACTAGAATTAGAAATGTATCTCAGAACAGCTGGTATAGGTATTAACACTTTTACTGACAAGAAGAGAACAACGTTTACACTCTCGATTCCTAAGACATGCATCCGTCAACTGGTCACATTCAAATACTCACACTTTCTTAACCTGAAGATGACCTAGGAAGGTTGAAATATTGTTTTCTCCTTATCAGTAAAAGCGTTAGTACCCATACAAGCCATTCTGAGAGACAAATATAAATACTGAATGATATTTCTGAATGCTTGGTCTATTTTTCTAACATCTAACAAGAATATTTCTCACCTTGAATTCTAAATTTTCTTTCTCGAACCTTCTTTAATGCGCTGTCTGTCAAGCAAGAAGACAACAATTATGAGGGCACTAATAAACTCTACAAAATTATAATTCATATTCGTATTAGCCTTTTTTACTCATAATATTATCCAGTTCAGTTACTAATTTTCTTCTTTTCTACCCTTGGGTTTCTTTGTCCAATAAATGTTAATGTCATATGTATAAAAATAATACAAAGTTTGTTCCATTTTTCATTACTTATATCAATTTTTAATATACAAAAATTAGTTGTTTGAACTAAAACAATGGTGCTTTATCTATTTTGTAGGCTTATTTCTAATATGCTTTGGTTGAAACTATATTTTAAAAAAATGTAGACAAAACTGTCAGTGAAAACATTTTATAATAGCAATATGTCACACAATTTTGAATTATAAATATAGGTGCACTACTTTATGTGTTTATACAGTTGTACAAGTGTTAGTAATCACACAAATTGAGTTACTTTGAATAACATAACTTTCATATTTGTTACAGACAAATTAGTTTCAGTATTTTCTGAGGCCTAAATTGTTGAGAAAGCTTTTAGAAACATCAAGAAAAAATAAACTGTTATTGTCTATGTGGACTTGAACTTTGAATTATCTTCAGCAATGAATTCAAAAAATTCACCAATAGAAGAACAACATTGCATCAGATAATGTTTAGAAACAACAAGAGACCTATTGGTCCATCTAGACTGTCCCATCCCCAAGACAAAACTAAAACGATTAAATTAAACTCAAACCCAGCCCTTATCATTCATATTATTATCAAGTTTTCTCTTGAACTCATTTAAATTTACTGCCTCTACAACATCTGACGACAACCCATTCCAAAGGATAGCCACTTTGTTAGAAAAATAAAACTGTTTTAGCATAGGATGACATCCAACCAAAATTTACATTTGTTTTCCCTAGTCCTACTATTCATAATACTAAGTACAAAAAAATATTATGTATCAATTCCTTTAATAATCTCTTTTAATGAGACAGAATTTCAGAGATTTTAACCTCTCCTTATATGACATCACAACCCCTCTATTCTAGTAACCCTTCTCTGAGCCCTTTCATACAATTCAATGTACTTACTACGGTAAGGAGCTTCAGATTGAAAACAATACTCCAAAGGTTGCCTACCCAATGACATTTACAAAGAAATTATAACTTCTTTTGACTTGTATCCGATATTTCTGTGTATACAACCTAAACTCCTATTTGCCTAATCACTAGCAAGAGCATACTGCTTGGATGGCTTAAGAGAATAATAAACTACTACACCAAGATCCATTTCTTTCATGACACTGTTAAGGTTATTCCAATCCAAATTATAATTTAAAGTGCAATAACCCACATGCATTATTTTGAATTTGATATAATTAAAACCCATCTGCCATTGATTCACCCAATTCAATAAATTGTCTAGATCCTTTTGTAAAGCTGTAGCATTCTTTTCACAGCCAGCAACACCCAAAACCTTATATCATCTGCAAACTTAAGCAGTTTATTGACATATTTTTAGTCTATGTCATTAATGTAAATCAAAAGAGCAAAGGCTCTACGATTAAGCTCTGAGGAACTCCACATTTGATATTAATCCAGTTTGATTGAACTTCATTTATAACGACTTTCTGCCTTCCTTCTTTCAACCATTTAGCCTCCATACTTATAAAGACATTTTTACAAGCTTTTTATGCGGCATCTTGTCAGATGCTTTCTAAAAATCAAGATACATCAAATATACACCATTACCCTCAAGTAGATTAGCAGTAACCTTTTCATAGAAAGAATATTTGTAGGACAAGATTTTCCCACAGTGAAAGCATGTTGACTGTCAAATGAAATTCTAAACTTTGTTAAACAACTTTACAAAACTTTAATCAGATTTTTCATAGATGATGTTAGACTAATAGGCCTATAATTACTATCAGAATTTTTATCACCTCCCTTGAAATGATTAACTAGTTTTCAATTATCTGACATGCACCCATTAATCAAGGACTTACAAAAAATACAAGAAAGTAGCTTACAAATCCAATTCTTAACAACCATCATAAACTTTGTGTAAATATTATCTGACTCAAATGTCTTAACATTCTTTAAATTTCATAATTTGTTCTTAACAAGCTCAGAAGTAATATGATAATCTTATTCAATCTTGTTTCTGTATATTAACTGTTCAGAATTAGGAATATTGCTTAAATCTTCATTAGTAAGAACTGAAGAAAAACCAGAATAAAGTAATACAGTCATCTTACAATTTATCAGAATAAGCTTTCCTTCAAAGTTCCTATCCTCCATACTAGCATTATGTTTACAGTTAATGTATTTAAAGAAACCCTTACTGTTAATTATTACATTTATATTCAATCTTTTTTTCATACACCCTTTTTGATGTCCTAAATTCCTGCTTGAACATCTCCCATCATTCTAGCCAATTTAAATTTCCCAAAATTGTGATGCTTTTCTTTAATTTTATCCATTATACCCTTTTTGAGCCAACCCAGTTTTTTTTACTTTTAGTCACTGTTTTCTTTCAATAAAGAATATTTTTATCCTGAATAAAGCAACAGTGTCAAGGATGATTGTTTCTATGTGTATTTAAAAAACAGTTCAACTTTTGATAACAAATTTACCATAAAAGAGTATGTAGATTTCATAAGGAAGGCAGAAACAACTGAAAGGTTTTCTTTTTGTTCAATATCTAATTGTATTTTACAAAACTATAGAACCAGGTCTGGATTTAAATCCTCTGATGTCCCCAAGCAATACTGCATAGATAGAGGCACTCTTCCTAAGGTTATTCAAAATTGAGATCCCCCTTTTTTTTTGGTAATTAGGCTACCATACAAATAGACGAGTTGCAATCCCTCTAAATATGGCACTGTAAATCAGTGCTAGTAAAACATGCACAATAACAAAAATAGTCAGAAAACTTTTGCACTAAATAAGTTCACTGTTGCTACAGGTACGAAATCTTTAATATGATGAGATTAATAGAAATATACAATATACAATACATATTGTGATGAAATAAATATTTTATGTATTCAGACGTACACTGTCCATGATACATTAAGTGAACATGAGATTCTTTGGAGCCTCAGTAATTTATATCATGTACAGTTATTCATTGCAATGCAGGTTTGCCAAGTGTTTCCAACCTTAAATTCAGAGTTCATTAACTAATTGATTTGTCAAACATAAATTCTAAGTGTAAGTGAAAAGCAAAATCAAGAAACTTATCAAAAACTACAGCTGTTATGTTCAGTGTGACTGCATGTATAATTTTCAGTAATGTGAAAATATACTACAATGAATGTACATATTACATGCAAGATGTACATCATTAAAGTTCAAACTAATTATTAGGTGATACTCTTTTACACTAGGTTAGTTAAAAGTGAAAATCTATATAAAGATTGAATTATAGCAGTATGTAAGATGTCAGAGAAACAGAAATTTTAAACTGCCAATCACAGGAAAAGTGACTGGTAAACAACACCCTTTGCCAGTCCTTGGGCTACTTTTTTCCAATGAATAGTAGGAGTAACTCTCATATTGTAAAATGACCTCCATGATTGAATAGATGCCTATGCTAAACACTTTATCAGGCTCAAAACTAATAAATAAAAATTAAAGCAAAGCACTATGTAAACATTAAGTTTTTTTTAAATATTTTTTTCAGATTTTTTGTACATAATCACATTAATCATTTAAAAAGAGTACAATTCATTTCTTTGTTTTGAATTGTACCCTAAAAGTACTAGGGCCACTTTTTATGCATGGTTTTAAATTTCAGTAAATATTTCACTTGGTTTAGCTAAAAAGATTTTATCACTAGAAGAAGTAAAAACCCAAATATGTTTGATACTGTATTCACAATAGCTAGTACTAGCTCTGCAACAAGAGGACAGATCCTGGTTAACAGCCAGCTCTTACTGTGCGAAAAGTGGTGCATCAGCAAGTCACCAGCACCTAATTCAGGAACAAGTCACCATCTCACGTTGGCTTATCAGAAAAGAAAAAAACAAGAAAAGCTCCAAAACACAGTTAATTGATGATATTGAATTTATAGTTATAGTGTAGTATTCTTGGTGTGTCACTGACTGAAAAAATATCCAAGGACTTGAAGTATTTTGTTTTTAAAAAAAAACAACTGTAAATCAAGAAAGATCCAACAAAAATGATGTTGTACCAATAACAAAAGATATTCATATACAAGAGCTGTTCAAAAAATGTGGACTGACATCATAAAACAAAATGTACTTTATTCAGAAGTTACAGGTCTGGGACCCCTTCAAAGTACTCGCCTCCCCAATGCACACACTTATCCCAATGGTGTTTCCACTTGTTGAAACAGTCCTGGTACGCTTCTTTTGTAATGTCCTCCAGCTCCTTCGTCGCATTTGCCTTAATCTTGGGAATTGTCTCAAATCTTCCTTTCAAGGGTCTTTTGAGTTTGGGGAACAAGAAATATTTGCAAGAAGCAAGATCAGGTGAGTAGGGTGGGGAAGAACAGTGATTGAATGTTTGGCCAAAAACTCACGAGTTCTGAGGCACAAATTTCGCAGCAAAACAGTGCATCTTCAATTTTTTGGTCAAAATCTCGTAACAAGATCCAACTGACATCCCATACACTTCAGATGTCAATTTGCCCGCACCAGGGTGTTGATTTTGTCAACGTATGGGTCGTCAGTTGACGTAGAAGGACATCCAGGATGCTCATCATCTTCAATGAACTGTTGACCATCCTTAAAACGTTCATGCCAATTGAAATATGCCGTACACTTCAAAGCAACATCACCATAAGCCGTGTTAAACATAGCAAAAGTTTCAATCGCTAGAATTTCCAAGTTTAACACAAAATTTCACAGTAAGTCATTGCTCCTTCAGGTCATTCATTCTCAAATCCACCAAACGAAAAAAATCGCACTTCACTTAAAACAGCATAGCTAATACACAAATGAAGATATCTGCAATCGAGAAATGGTGTCGTAATAAGCTGATCTGTGCAAACCTAGCAACACCAAACGGATTCCCCTGGAACCAACTGGAGCCACGCAATTCAAACAGTCCACGTATTTTATGAACAGACCTTGTACATGGTTGGCCAAGTTTTTTTTTTCTTGTCAGTTTGTTTCTCCACTAACTCAGCAATTCTTTTTCATTAATTACTCTCTATGTTTGCGAAAGAGAAAGTACATGTGCTTAATATTAAAAGAAATATATTTATATACATATATATAATACAGTTCTTACATTAATTATGCAACATATCTACTGATTGAGAAAATTTGACCAAACCTTTATTCTCCAATTGTTCTAGACGTGAAAAACGAGGTTGCAAAGAATTCTGGAAACCAAAAGATTGTAGAGCTTGAAGATACTGGGTTTTTATTCGATTTAAATGTTTTAAAACATTCTCTGAAATTGGTGTGGCTAATAAAAGATTAAAAATATTAAGAATAAATAATCAAATATGACAACATCAATATGTTGCAAAACTAAAAATAAAAAAATTCCAAAATGAATTCTCTCTAAAGACATCAAATGACATTATATGATTTTAAGTTTATTATAGTTAAGACCAATTAAGGACATTGCTGTTGTTTCATACTCAATGAGCAAACTTTCATACAAAACAACCTGTCTGAATAAACTGTACATAAAAAAAATCTTCTATATACTTATTTTCTGAAATAATGTTAAAATGTGAAAAGCATAAAGTTTGTAATATTTATTTTGCATCACAACAAAAAATTAAAGTTTTCTCAAAATGAAGAAAACTGAAAAGCCTCTACAAATACATTTCTCAACTACTTACCAATGTCAGGTGCATATGGGTTGGGCTTTGAAGATTCTGTCCGAAATCCATTTTTGGCCCAACTAAGCATTCTTACAGAGTCACCCTCAACAAATTCCACTTTTGCATGCACAGCAACTTCCTGAAATTTAAATAATCAAAATGTAACTTAATAATATGGTAAATGTGTAGCATTTATATATTAGCAAAGAAAGAAATGTATAAGCTTTAATATGCCTTGACAGAATTTCAACTTTATTTTTATTGTGCAAATTTCAAAGCGAAATAGTTTGAAAACAAGCAGAGTTTAAGTAACAAAAAGAATATTTTCAAAAACATTTTCAACATAGCTTCACTATAGCATACTTAACAAGTCTTTTCTACATACAGTGTAACTTATAATCTGTTATTAAGTGTTAGAAACCTTTAGGCCTACTTCTTTAAAACTATGTTAAGTAAAATACGACTATAATTTCTGTGATGATATGTGAAATCAAAACATATCAACTACAGGAACTGGTTGAAAATAAATTTTTCCTAGGATTCTACATAAATATTTATAAAATAAATTACATTGCAGAATAAAACATTTTAAATCGAATTTCCGGAAGTGAATATTTGTTAATCTCTTAAAATGGTAATTTACTCGTGTAGAAAACAACATGCTTCACCTTAAATATGAAAACATAATATATGGTAAAACCTATAAACAGATAACAATCATCCAGCAAAACAGATTACATCATTATTGTACTAATAATATTTCAACTTACTCGGATTGCCTCTAAAACCCCTCTTTTGAACATTTTGCCAGCAAAGTCACTAAATTTGCTACTAAAATCTTCAACAAAATCCACAAGCTTGTCCCTTGGTAACTGAAACAGTTATTGATTATTTAGTATATACTTAAAAAACAAACAAACATTTGTGAAGAGAACAATGTTTTTTCACCATAAAAAATCATTTTCATTTCTAGTTACAATATTAACCAGGAAGGATTTTGATAAGTAAGCATAGTAGTACACATTATATATGCTTTGAAAGAACATGTGCTTGCCTACATTTAAATTTTTTGTAGGCTAATGTATAGTTTTATTACAAGTACAGAAATGCAGAAAGAGTTAATATTACTCTTAGCATTTCATCATATAATGTATATTATAGGATATAACTAACAGCTATGCTGTAGTTTTCTATACTTGTTGTCATAACTGTAAGTTTAAGGTTCATTTAGTGTAAAGCATTCTATCACAACCATGTTTAATATGTTAGGTTTTGTATACTTATGCTTGTATTTATCACTTTAACTTCATTTATATTCATAATCAGGTAGAAATTCACTGTTAACATTGAAAGTTATAGTTTTCCTATCCTGAAAATATATTTCTCATTTGTGCTTATCCCCCTTACAAGATTAGTTATTTTTGTTCAGTGCTGCCCAATATATACAAACTTTTTCTTCACAAATGCCACAAGCCTATTGCTCCCCTCTATTGGAATCATATGGTTTCAACATATCAATTAAGTGAATCATCATGTGTCACTTCTCTGCTAATAGGAGCCTGGCATATTCATGCAACATGTGATTTCTTCTATATGTTTCTACCAAACTATTAGTTCAAAGTTTGGCAAAAGATATAAGCATCAGAGAAAAATGGTGAGGATGAGTGGAAATTATAAGCAAAAGTAAGTACCTATCAGAAATACATTTCAGTTTTGGATGCTTTCAGGGATTACTTCTGCCATTCCCTTGCACCAGTTACACCTCCTATTCATTGTAGGATTCTATCTAGTTTTGTGAGTGGAGGGAAGTACCATTTTGAAAGTTATAATTATCCTATACTGTAGGGTAACAACTACAACACTTCTGAACCAGGTTGTACTCTTCCCCATCCATGAAATCTGTGGGAAATAAGGGCAGAAACAGAAAGAAGCACATCCAAGTGGGAGAGAACTATGGAAGATAGTGATACCTAACTGCAAAATGTATAAGGAACTTAATCCCACTTGGTATAAAAGTAGATAAATCAATGGATGTGCCCCTAGATGTAGAATGGCTAGGATGTGATGGACTATGCTTGTTAAGTCCACTACATCCAAAACCCATGCTACTGAGAACTGATATCCATATGGGGATTGGATAAGGATTATATCATCTTTACCTCTCAGTTAAGAGACTGGAGTGAATCCAGAACTTCATTGACTTCTAACCATGACACGTGATATCTTTAATCTATTGATCCAGAGACCCGATATCCAGTATTAAAAGGCAGAAGGTGCAACAAGAGATAGCAAAAAGGACAAAACTGGAACAATCTCTCTTACCTCTATTGTGACTTACAACACAGAAGGAGTATGATTAAGGAAGGAATATGGACAACCATAAAAATATGTGAGGACTTGTACTGGTTGGTTTTACTCTAAATCCAAAACCCAGTAACAGGGTATTGACATCCATGCAGGGGTAGAATGAGAGCTCCCAATTGCAGGGATGGACTGAAATTTGATGTCTTACTCCTCTGTGATTGTATGATGCATACTGGAAGATATTACTTTATCTGCACCCCCAGAACACCATTGTCCTACTATGCACTGAATGCTTATAGTTATCTTCATATGGAACCCATTAAGGAGGATGCCTCAATGGTCAGTCACCACAGAAGCAAAGTGCTACAAACTCCAATACTCTACTTGAATGAAATGGGGTGAGAATGCATTGAAGAGTTCAGAGGAATATCATCACCTGAGACAGTGCAATGTGTGACCATTAAACTCTATGTAAAGCAAACCATTCAAATTTATTCAACAGAGGACACGACACAGATATGCAGCTATCACCTTCTGTTTTACCCATGCAGTCAATGGGTGGTACAGTCCAAAACAGGCAAGTTCATGAAGCAATGACATTGCAAGGTTATTCACCTAAATAGAATCTTATAAAATACACTATTTCAAAAGTGAGCATTGCAAAGCCATGAAAGATAAAGCAGAGTCATCATGGCTTTACAGTGTGGATTTCAAATTGGAGAATACTTGTGCAGGCATTATTTGCCACAGAACAGGTGTCATATAATGAATAAATGAAGCATGCCCTCCTGAAAAGAAAAGAAAGCATGACTATAAATTTACCTAGTCAAATTTGCACTGTAACTTCAGGAATAGCCATAGGTAGCAGACAAAAACCTAATGAAGAATGATCCATAACACTATGTATATAATGAGAGAGAAACATACCAGGTGTGGTCCATATGCCCATGTGGATTTCCTCCAAAGCCTTATGAAGACAAGATTCGAGGAGAAAAAATAAGCTTATGTGTTGAATCTGATATAAACATCATGAACAAATTCCAACGGTAAGAGGTCAAGAAGGAATACTCCATTTGATACAAAAGTCAAACCCAATTGATGAGGTTAAAATGGAAAAGAACAAAAACAGAAGAAGACTGCAAAGGAATAAAGAGTTGAAAATGGGTAACACAAAACAAAACTGTGCTGGTAATAGAGCAATGAAGGGTATGTATCAGACATAGAAACAGATAATTCCTGTGTATCATAATGAACAATCATTACAAAATAAAACAAAGTTTCAACAAATCACTTCATTAACTATAATTTTATTTACTGCTACATATCAAACATTTTTTGATAACTCTGGTAGTAAGAACTTGAAATAGTTGCTTTTTATATGATATATTCTCCCATCAAAGAATGAGGGATGTTATATGTACTTGAAATACCACATTGTGACTTCATTTTACAGACAGTTTTTAACAAATGATAAATGAGGTAAGACTTGTACAGCCTCCTGCTTGCTTAGCAGGTAAGAAAGGTAAACAGAAGTCGAACATCTGCAACTCGTTATCTTGTGCTACTAGATTATGATGTTCACATTTATAACTCCTTCATACTTCTGAATCTTTATAATACTGGTTACAACACCATGCCTATGAGTGATCCTTTTATGCTTCTGGATAATCATAACACTGTTTACAACCATGTTTACATGTGTGATTCTTTCATGTCTGTGAATAACCATAATAGTGGTTACAGTGCCATATCTACAAGAGTGATTATTTTATGTTTATGAATCATCATGATATTGGTTACATTAATATGTCTACAAATGTGATTATTGAAAGTTTCTGTGTTTTTATGTCTCATCACCTATTTTTATGGGAGTGTAAGAAGACTTAGCTACCTAGACATTTCCACTCTGGAGAGCTACATCAACTAACCTTATAAATAAATCTTATGAAAATAAATATAACATGAAGCTAGCTTAAAGTATAAGTTTCTTGAATTATTTCCAATACTAAAGAGGTGATCAAAACTTAAACCTTATAAACAATCAGAGAAACAGAAAAATTTAAGAACTGAAAAATGTTTTTCCACGTGTTTTATTTAATTGAAACTGTTTATCTAATTGATACTGAGAAGAGGGTGCAGTGTGTCCTATACCTCTGATATTTTGTGATCACCAAACCAGAACACCCAGGTGTGGCCAGGATGAGCAGGTGGTTGCCCACAGTCAGTCCCCCAAATGACTATAGCTGGCCACCAGCGGGTAGAGCCCAGTTTTGCCCATATGATTTCTCCTACACTCACATCCTGAAATATAAAAAAAAAATCTGAAAAACAGCAACTCATGAGAGGTTAAGTTGTTCTACTGAACACTTCTGTTAAAATGTAAACACAGATGGTTATCAATGAAGTGGTGAAGGTTGATATAGGTATTTACAGCAACTGCATATGCTTAATAAAGTTCATGTGTTGAGAAATAAACTAACATACTCATGGCTTATAAAACAATGGAAAGTTTTGAATTTTGTGTTAACATGAATTATAGGTTGTGCATCTAGTTTCACTGTAATAAGAAAGTCTCAGAAACAGGAAAAGGTTCGTCTCATGAAAGAAGTTAATCTTATAATGATGAAAAAAAGGCTTCAACATAACCTGATAAAGACAGAATATGGTTAAATTAAACTTTTTATGTTGCAAAATCTATCTTAAATGGTACTATCTTGTGATCATTATCAAATAACTTAATCTTTTGTAGGAGAGCCAAACAACAGAATACTTAACTTCACAGTTGCTATCAAACTGGAATTATATTGAAAAGTTTGAAAGACAGAATACTGAGACATTGAAATTTGAACTTCATTATTAACCTTCATGGAATATCACGTTGTTAAATGAAGATTATATACTGGGAATTGAAATTATGATTAATTATGTATACAATTATGAGGTACATTTGTTTCAATTAGTGGAAAAACTACATTACAACGGTTTAAAAGACAAAAATGTGAGACTTATTTATAGTTATGCACAAAGCTACACAATAGGCTATTTTTGTTGTGCCCATCATTTGTATTTAAATCCAGTTTTTAGCATTATAATCCATGAGACTTACTGCTCAACCACTAGAGGAAAAAGCGAAAAGCAGACATCATGAATTATTGTATTACAACAACTTCATGAAATATAAGAAGTTGTGTCATTATGAACTAAGAAAACAAATGATAATCAATTAGATATGTATTCAATACTACATGATATGTTTGTTTCAGTTAAGGTTCAACTATTTAGAAAGGCTATGTTCAGTTGTGTGATACTTTGCTGAATTGTGAAATACACTTAGATTGATTCTAAGCTATTACATTAATGAATTTATAGCATGAAATTTGAAGTTACCATGGTAATAAGTGATAGGCATTATAATAACATAAATATACAATGATATATATATATATATATAAGGTATTAACATACATATACACAGAGTCTTTATCATAATATTAATTTTATTAAGTATACCTTAGGTTTATATAAATGGCAATAAAAATGTAGAAAAAATCAACAAAAATATTCCTTAAATAAAGGTATGTCAGTTTACAAGATACAGATGCTACTATTATTTACTAGAATAATACATAAAAGCCATTTAGAAAAACCGTCATTAAAAAATAAAGATCAAATTGAAATCAGTTTAAAATGTGAGAGCCTTAGTCATGAAATTTAGTCTAGTTTATGTTGCAAAATCTATCTTAAATGGTACTATCTTGTGATCATTATCAAAGAACTTAATCTTTTGTAGGAGAGCCAAACAACAGAATACTTAACTTCACAGTTGCTATCAAACTGGAATTATATACTGTACAAGTAATCATTATTCAAAATAGAGTTACACATTCAAATAAAACCTAATTTTCTTCATTTCTGTGAGCAAATAATCATTAAATGCTAATCAGCTGGTAAATATTTCACTACAAGTATGCGTTATGTTATATACCAAAAGCTTTTGTGTTGAGTTCTGGTCCATTTCTTGGTTGCTAATATCAGACATCAGTTCTCTGTCTTCAGGGTTAAAAATGTCCTAAACAAGAGCGAATGTTTAGAAAGATTGTCAAACTGAATTTACTGAGCTAGAATAAAATTTAAAGACTGATGCTTTTCATAGGATATTTTACCATTAGAAAGAAACAAAAAACACTGAAATCTAATGTACTAAAATAAAATTCAATTAATATATAAATATTAAAATGACAACAAATAAAATATATAACTGTAGTAAACACCACCTGAATTTGAGGTATTAGCAAATATAATGGCCATAAATATCTTAGCTTATGGACTTAAAAGTTTTTTGTAGAAGTTCCAAAACAATGGATGCAGTCTCAGAATTTCTTTCAGGGTTTTAAAAATATTGGTGAAAACTTTTAGAGAAATGGTATAGCAGTCTCCGTATCTCTGCATGTGAGATATTACCTATATCTGAGAAATTGGCATGAATTACAGCACACAAGCATCATGGCTTGTGGAACCATGACCTAATCTATGGCAATGCTTAGAGAAATGTGATGATATTTCAAGGATTTATAGCCAAGAAAGAAATCACCAGTACCTTAAAGAAAACCTACAGCTATTGGATATTTATTCACTATTATTTGAAGCAGAAAGCTTTTCTGGAGATGCTTACAGCAGTGTAATAGGTTTTTGATCATAAAAAGCATCAACAAAATCTGATTCTGCACATAATTTTCTTGTATAATCAAAGTGAGTTGTTTTTTTAATTTTTATTGAAACTATTAAGTTAATTGTGCATTGGAAAAATTAAGTACTCTTGTAATTTGTAATAGGGAAGAAAATAGCATGTTTGGAGATTTCATGCTCAGACCTTCTCTTCTCTTCTCTTCTCCAAAACAGGAGTAAGTTGGCTCAGGTCTTGTAAATAAAGTGAGACGGTGACATTAGAGATAATATCAAATTAGGTCTAGTTCAAGGATCATTCCATAAGGAATCTTAATAAGTCTGTTGGAGGATAATTAGTTTAAGAAAATAAGCATAAAATTAAAAATAATTATGGTAATAAGCTTTTAGATACCTAAAAGATGAAGTACCATGAAAGCAAAATAGTTCTTTATACTTTAAGAGTAACAGAATCAAGATTTTGCTCTAATAATTATATATTTATTATTCCAAAAAAGTGCATGTTTCTCAATTTGCTATTTTAGAAATGAGAAATTGTCTGCAAATACCTGATTAATTTTAATTTCAAATAAGCCATCTTGTTTTGTTTTTCAATAATTATTACGCAATTTGTTAATTCTATGGAAAAAACCTGAAAAGCATTCTGAACAGAAACTCACCAGTGCTACTGTTATTTGTGAAGAGGAAGATGAGCTGCATGTTGATGATTTCTTTGATGAATGATTCTTGTAAGATGGCTTATTCATGGACCCCATTCTTTTAGAAGTGCTGGATTTGGCAGTGATGGTATGCATATTAAGTTTGGTCTGCTTGCATCCTATAACACCTTCTAGCAGTGAAGGTGATATTTGACGTTTTTTTGTCCTTATCAAACTCTAAACCCAAACAGACAATTCATACGTTTGAACATTACAAAACATATTAAGATCATATAATTAAAAATGGAATCTTTATGTTTTAAATTTATCTATATGTAATATTTCTTTCTTAACACTCCTACGAAAAAAATATTTACATCCACTAAAGTGATACCCGTAGCAGGATGTTTTAAAAAAAAATATTAAATATTATTTCGTAAATGTCTGAAAAGTCAATATTATTGCTCCTTAAAATATAAAGGGATAGGGTCAGTTAATGGCAATTTCATTTGAATAAAAAATTATTAGCCTAATATTAATAACCTTTCAAGTTGCTCTGGGGCTTATCAGGCCCCAATTTTCGTAGGAGTGTTAATGATATTTTATGATATTTCAATTGTTAAAAATTTAATTTGTAATGAGACAGTATGGTAACTTTGATCTCATAAAACTACAGGTATAATTTAATTGTATCAGTCATTATTTAGGCCACATTTTCAATATTGTGTATAGTCTTGGATACTTAGCACAGACAATTAATGGTTTGAAATAATTCAGATGAGAGCTACTATAACAATATCTGGGATGTTTTCATTTGGAATGGATTGCCTTCAGATGTGGTGGATTAAGTTAACTGAAAAGGAAGGCTTAATAAATATCTGAATGGTAAGGGCTGATTTTTAGTGTTTTATTTTCATTTTAGAATTTAGTTTAATAGATGTGATGGTCTAAATAGACCAGCAAGTCCTTTGTTTCTTTTAAAATATATATACATGCATGAAAGAAATTCTTAAGTTCTGATCTTTTTTATTTTATTTTCTTACATCTGTACATATCTTTTCTACACTTTATAATTTAGTAAATATTTGGTTAATTACAGTAATTACACTTAAAGGAAATCTTGTCAGCAATTTTTCATTTTCATTGATAAATTATCTGATAGAGAGCTTAGTAAATTTGTATAAATAACAGCTCATGCAAAATAAAGCTATGTTTTTTAATACTCTTGAAAATACAAAACTTTTCAAAATTCATTTACAATAAACAAACATTTTTATAAGTCATTGCTTTCTTCTTTCTTATTTATTAATTAAAATTAAATAAAACATAACTCTACTAGCTTAGTAAAAATTCCATTCTTATTTTAATAAATAGCTTAATAAATTCTAGCTTTTAAGATGATAGCAAAGAAATATATAAAACAGAACAAAATAAACTTAGTTAAGAACTTTGGCTGTCTTGTTGCTGAAATACTAGGCTATACACATACTTTTTACAGTATGAATTCCTTTTTCAAACCATAACAATTGTTATTGTGGCAAATGACTTATGTAAATAGTGTACTGACCACTATTAGGATTTTTGTTTCCAATCTTACCTGATGTACTCTGGATTGAATGAAATGTATTGTTCACAATGGATACAGTGAACACAGTGTGGTTGAAATACAATCATTAAACCCCTTTTTTATTCTTGAACATCCTTAACACACAAGATATAATAAGCAGCTTTAAAAAATAAAACAGACTCAATACTATTGTCTCATAACAAGTATATTAAATAGGGTTTACCACTTCTCAAGGATATAATACGTGATAATATCCTACCTGTGATGGCAAAGGTCGTAAACATTCTTTCCATCCATGTGAACCATGCCTGACTGTGCTGGACTTCACTAAATAATTATTTGGAAATTTGCAAGTTGACCTTGGAGAGATTTCAAAAGGAACTAGCTGATCTTCTGAATCTTCTGTTTTTTCCAGCTGAGATGAAGAAGTTGAATCTTCTGTATATTTAGGTTCTTCTTTCTGCCCTAGGCAAGAAATAAATGATTGATCTCCTTCAGTTCTTTGATCAAACCTTTCCTCATTTGGATTAAAGTTCTGTTGCTCTGTTAAGAAGTTAAAAGTTTCTTTGACTGGTGCTCTACTTTCCTGTTCAACCAGAAAGCTAGAAGTGTCATCTGAATTTGGCTCTTCCTGACACTTGTTTTCTGCAACATTCCCAACTGAGAACTGAGGAGGTCCTGAATGTTCATTCAAATGGATCTCCCTTATTGCTCCAGTTACTTGCTCTGAGGGAGAATCTGATTCTTCAGACATACAAAAATGAGTACCAGAAGACTTACAGTATAAACTTAGATCTTCAGGAACATTTCTTAAGTCTGCAGATTCAGAAGTGAAATGTAGTTTACATTCATTTAACTTTGATTTTGATTTTGGCCTCTTTTTCTTCTTTCTCTTGTATTCAAGTGAAATTTTGCTTTTATTTTTCCTTTTCTTCCTTCTCTTTATGTTTTGTTTTGGGTGTTTTGAAAATGGGCTCAAAAAAGCCTATAAATGAATAAATCAAAACTGTATTTCAGGAAAAGAAAGAAAAAAGAAGTAGCCATATTTTTGAGCTCAAACTTGTGTTAGAGGTAAATTATAAAAGCATGTCTTCAAAAATGATATAAAATAACGATAAGCTATAATTAGTAACAATTTGTTACACTAAAGTTATATCATATAAACAATAAGTGAGTAAGCTATTAACTGTACCATAACTAACTTCTGATGAAATATTAAAAACAAGATCACAACACCCAAGTCTGAAAATCTAAAACTGCAGTAAATAATATTTTAAGCATTTATTAATGATGATTAAAATAGTAGAACTAGCTCTACACAACTGCACAACATTCTACAAAGGTTAACATTTTTTAACAATGAAAATGTATTTCCAATAGGTACTTTCTCCTACTCACTCATAGCTATCTCAACCTTCATTTGCCCTCTAGGCACCAGTCTTTTATAAAACTATATTTTTTGTGTTATTGCAACAACAAATCCCATTATACCCTCTATACTAGTACAAGTATTGCAACACAATCTTGACATTTTAAAATTGGCATATACAAACCCCAAAACATCAGCAAATCAGTGGGGAGGAAAGGTGGGAAGTGGGTGAGGGACAGTAAGTACCTATTAGAAATCCTTTTTCGGTGCTAGAAAATGTCAACTTCCAAAACACTACTACCTCCTCTCTCCCACAGCTAGAATCCCACATTGGAAAAGTTGAGGTGTCAGTAAAGGGGCAAAAACAAATAAAGTGGAAAGTGACCATTATATATATAAAAAAAACCCAGCAGTTTTGCCACTAATTAAAATACAAGGCACACCTGTGAAGTATAGCACTACTTCTCTACACAGGCATGTTCTTCACCCAGTATAGAGGATAAGACACATAGAGTGGAAATGAAAAGAATACATGGTTAGAACTAAGAGACCACGTATAATTTGAAGAGACCTCCACAGGAAGAACTTGACTGGGCAGGATAGATGGTCTGCAACCAGATTCATAACATGTGAAACATGACACACCATGAGTGTAATGATGCAGCTGTGAGCTCAGTATAAGAAGTAAACTGTGAAAAAACACAGTCTCCAACTTGATACCCTTTTATTTGGGGATATAGCTAATAAAAGTTGAATTGTTGGAATGAACCATAAAATCCTGTTCTTGTTAAAGTGGGAGAGGTTGAGTGAGAGCCCAACAAACTGCCAACAGCTCTAAGTGTTTGACATGGTAAATAGATTCCTCAATGGACCACCAACATGAGACCTCCTGAGAGTTGAGGAAAGCCTCCTAACCCACTAAAGAAGCATTTGTGAGTTGGGACGACATGGAGAAAAAATAGCCCCCTCTGTGGTGAGAGCTCTGTTGAGCTACCAAACAAAATCTCATTTGATCCTTGGGAGAAGAGAAATAGGATGATCCTAGGGTTTTTGGGAGTAGTTCGACTGGTCAAGAAGCATCCATTAAAAGGAATGCATGCATGCTTAACCAAAAAAAAAGAAAATTTCCAGACAGGCCCACACCAAGAAAAAGTAAACCTCTTGATCAGAAAGAGAAATTGAAGACAGAATACAAATTATTATTCAGTCTATATCCAGGAGCTGAATTGGAGAATGCTGGGCCTGACCAAGATAGAGAATGAAAAGAACCCCCAAATGAATGAGGTATTGAGTGAGAGTGAGAAAGGAATTTTCCATCTTCATGAGAAATTCCACTTGAGCAGACTCTGAGAAAGAGAAGCTGAAATGATTGGCAGATTAGTTTCAGGAAGAGGAAAGCAAGAGCCCGCAGTCCATAAAATGAGTCCAAAGGCTCAATAAATGAAGATTACATGCACAGGCATGGACAATCTGACACAACACAAAAGAAGCTAAGGCAAGATTAAATAGTAGTGCTCAGAACTGGAACACATTCTCCCCATGGATGATCCCAAGATAACAATGTGACTGGTCACATTTGGAAAAACAGAACACTGAAAAGAGAAATAAGATGAATCCATGGTGAACTGGCAAGAAATTCATCAAGGATAAATAGATAATGGATCTCCAATCTTTATGAGGACAATAAAAAGATGGGAGTAAAAATCCAGACAAACAGGCACCATGCATTCTAAAGCATTCTGCTAAATGGCTTGACAAGACATGAACCTGAGAAAGAGGAAGAAAAACTAGGTAAGAGGAAAGCAGAGGATTGAACTGAATCTGAATGCATAGACCCTCTGAAAAACCCATAACACCCAAAAATCTGTCATGAAGAGTTATTAGATAGAATTGTAACCTGCTTTCCACTTGCCTGCAGAAAAACAAACTACCATCCATAACAGTGAGAGCAAGAGAAAATGGATACCTTAGGAGTAGGAAAAAGGGGAACAGAGCAATTAAACGGGCAAAGGCAGAGCAGAATCTGTAGGATGAGACAAATGAGAAGCAAGGAAAGACAAAGAATAATACAATGTTGCCATATTGACCCTGGACTGGAAAGAGCCCTAAAGACCAGTTCACATTGAAATGGAGCCTGACAAAGTTACTGTAACATTAAGAGGGGAAATGCACTCCTGTAAATAATGCGTCTTTCCAGAATAAATCCCAACATCACAAAATTCAAATGGTGAGAGACAAAGCTGAAGCTGACAACCAGGCCATAATAAACCACAGGAAACTTTGGAGATCCATCAAGGAGAGATCAGGAAACTGGTGGAAGACCTGAGGTAACAACAGTAAAAAGAAATAACACATAAAAGATTGGTCAATGTTATGGGAATTGTAGTGAGCTAAGACCTGTTAAAATGAACCAAGTCATCAGCATTAGAACCCCACATGGGAAGGAGAGGATATAAATGCTGAGAATCCAAATAAGGATTTGAAAAATTTTAGTATGCAAAAGAGAATTGGCCCAAAAGCTGAGGGGGACAAAGGATACCCACTCCTACTGTACTTGAGCAGCAAAACAAAATGTTAAGCATGAACAAGAATGTTGGGAGAGGAGGAAAATAATAATATTAATTAGAACAAGGCTTTTCTTTAAGCAAGGAAAGAAAAGAAGAATCAATGGCTAAAGGAAAGACATGTAAAATTTGACAATCCTGATCAATAAAGTGTAAAGTGGTTAGTATACTCTCCTAAACGTCAGCATAAATTGACTTGACTTACCAAAAACAATCAGGGCAGGAAAAACAAAGTCAAAATTGTCTTCTATCTCATGAAAAACTTTCTAGAAAGCATGGTCTTCAAAGAAAGAAGAATGATAAGAAGTAGGAGTGAAAGTGTCCAACTCCCACTCAATTAACTCCTAAATCTCCTCAGCTGATATAGGCAATTCATCATGCTGGGGACCAGTGACATCTTTACCTGCCATACAAAACTTCAAATTCATAAATTCACAAAGACTTTTGAAACAACAAAGAGTAAAAAACAACTAAATAAACAAGTAATTCCAACTTAAATGAAAACTATCAAAAAACACATAAAAACGTAGTAAAATTCACTTAAAGAAAAACTGAAAACAGACATCTGAACACTGTATGGTGAATCAAGAAAGTGAAGACTGTACTGAAAAGGTAGAGCATAATGGAATTGGTGGAGAGCGGTCACATACTGCTACAATGAAACAAAAAATGTAGAGGTATAAAAGACTGGTGCACTGTTCATAAGATTTACCAATGCCTAGAAAGAGAAGGAAAGTGAAGATAATTGTGGTCGAGGGAGGTAATACCATTTTGGAAAAGAGAATTTATATTTACATTATAATGTTCCATTTTTATCTTTTTTTTCCCCACGTACAAAACCTGATGAAACTGGGATAAAAATCCCAGAATGGTATTTAGTTTTTTGCTTTTAAATAAAAAAATTACTAATATAAGATCATTATAATTAACAGTCTTAAAACCTGATATATATATTTTGTGAATTAGTTTGTGACTAGATTTCACAGAGAGGTATTTTTAGTCCATGGTAATGACACAAGGATGAGTGCCTAAATGTTATTGACCCTTAAGCTTCCATCATGGATAGTGTTCTGTGTGATGGCTCTGGTAATAGAGTGTTTTGAAGTGCCATTACAGCAATACAGTACATTGAATGGTGTCCAGCCTTTCCTTGTAAAGTTTTCTTAGTCCATCAATCACATGTGAATGACAACTTCAAGAGCATGTTTCGACAAACCAAAGACACAAAAGATGCTTTTGATGATTTAACTAGCATATTTGTATATAACATGAAATTCTATCTGTATTTTAATTTTGCAAAGAAACTTGGATGCTGACTAGAATGAATAGCTGGATACATTGTCTTGATGGAGCATACCTTATTACAATGCATTTATTCACACTAAAGTAATGTTAGCACCTTAGACTAAAAATATGTAAAGTTCAGTTTGGATTTTTTTTACTTTGTTTATTTTGTTGTGTTTTGAAATTTTACACTAAGCTAAATGAGGACCATTTGTATTAGACATCCCTAATTTAAGTGAGACCAGAGGAAAAGAAGCTGGACATCACCACCCACTGCCAACTCTTGCTCCATGATGAAAAGAGTGTTCATGTTTGGTGGTGAGGATTTGAACACACAACCTACAGATTGAAAGTCTAGCATCCTAACCACCTATCCATACTAGGCCCTTTTTCTGGGCTTTCTGGATAGTTAACTTGTCATTACAATGTAACTGCAATTACTATGAAACCCTTGAAAAAGAACTTTATCAACATGCTTTATGTTATTTTCGTTTTTTTGAAATGTTACATTACCAGCTTTGAAAATTTGTTTGTTGTAAAGTTAAACACTTTATAGATTGTAATATTTTCGTTTTTTTGAAATGTTGCATTACCAGTTTTTAAAATTTGTTTGTGGTAAAGCTAAAATCTTCATGAGTTGTCTATGTTGTGTCCCACTCATAGGTCAAATCTCACATTATAACATTATAAACCTTTAAGCTCACTCCTAAGCTTACAGGAACAGTTACTGAAGAAGACATATGCCAAGTAATGATCAAACAGCTTCTGAAAGATATCATTTCATTTGACTTTATGCTTGTAAATGCAGCTCTTGTAAAACACTTATAGATATAAAATCATGTGAATTATCAGCTTTAAATGAATTTTGAATTTTAGTTGTACAGAATTGCTCTGTTCTTGGATTACTTTTGTTGATAAAATGTTTAGCTATTTTAACTGTCTTGAGTGTGTGAACAGTAGCTGATGAAAAAGTAGTCTGTTTTATCCCTGTTGAAATTTCACCCTTCTATTGCTTTATGGACAGATTTTGGCACTAAAGATATCTCTTTCATTGAAGAGATAAAATTCTGTGGCCTGCATACTATCATGATTATGGGTTAGACAAACTTTGTGTTGAAAAACCTTGAAATAAAACCCTCCCAGAAAAGGTCAATTTTATGTGACATATGCATTTGTAAATCACTTAATAAACATTACGGCTGCAAAACGTAGTTAAAGATTGTTAATTTGTGCTGTAACAAGCTAAAGTAATCAGATATGCAAATGCTTACCAACTAGCTCATGAACAACTTTATCTGTGCAATACATGATACTTAATTTTCTGCTAAAATAAGGAGCATACTAAATTACAGAAAAAAGCCAATATTTATGACCAACTTAAAAGTGTAATTTCAAGCAATACAAACTCTCATTATACCAGTTAATTTACTAACGTGATATAGTGTCCAAATGAACTAAATATGCTTTTAGATGGTGAAAATTCATAATTTATCAATACATCCACTTATGACTTCTTAAACACAGTAAATATTCTGGAAGGTATTTCAAAATAATAGTGAGCATTAAAATCTTCAACAATAAAATTTAAAAACAAGATGTGACATGTTATATATTCCAAGTATGAGCTTCAAAATAAGATGTAATATACTCCAAAAAACTAAGACCTGAATAAGAGAATATGATGTTTTTCAGACTTGAGATTTGGAAACAAGACATAGTATTATGTTGACAAAATTCTTTGGAGCACCTGAAATGATTGCATATGTGATTGTGTATATATATATAAAATGTAACCAAAAACAGTAATAAGTATTCAACCACCATACAACTTATACTTACCAATGAAATATCTTCTGGATCTTTCTCGCCTTCGAACACAAAGTAACAACAGCTCATTTTCTTCCCATCTCCTGTGCTTTCTTTTTCAGGCAACTCTGTAGTGATAAAAAAAACACAGAAGTTATAATCTCCAACACCGTTTACAATAGAATGTTTACCTTTCCCCACATCTTCTTCCATAACAAGCATGTACAGCAAGCAGTAAGTAGGGTGAGGGCAAAACTATGATGTAAACAAGGATGTGGTAGAATACTTCACTAACGTGGAAGAAAATTAACAATAATTACCAATAAACAAGATGAGAAAAAGCAAAAATTTGCAAGCTCATATGACAGCCCAAGCTAAAAACTAATAAAGAGAAATTATTGCAATAAACTTATGCAAACTGCTTTCTAAGGAGCCAAAGCTATATTAAAAAACAAGCAGCAAATATTTTGTCAGAGCTTGCTTGAATAAAATGGTTTTAGCATATCTTACAGCAAATATCAAGTTTAGGAAATATATCAAGAATTAGATCTGTTGTAAACAAAAATCTCATTCTGCACATCTACTGTGCAGTGACTACTAATCAAAACAACTTAAAAGGCTCAGTTAATTATGCAATGTATTTCATGAAACTTTAGCTAAAGGCAAACAGAAAGGAATACCACTTCTCTTGTTAACAAAGAAAAACTGAAACTCATTGTCAAATGGCTGATTGTGAATATGTGCATTTGTAAGAAGATTTCAGGATTTCCGCTTGTTAACTTTTCACACTTTCAGTGCTGTTTACAGGTACATGAAAAGTAATTGTTATCTATGACCAGTTATTATATAGCAGGACTGAAATGAATTAATATTCTTTTAGGTGCTTACCAATCAGGTAAATCATTTCTTTTTCAATTCACAAGCAGTCATGGTCAAACTGCAGTTCATGCTTCCAATTTAGAAATCAAGTATGAGATTTGGGGACAAATATATTATATTTACTTACAAAACAAATTCTGTATCAAACTAGGAAAAGCTATGAAAAATCAATTAATTTCAATTTAGTGATATATATAGTATACAAGATATGAACTTTTATTGGTATGTTAACACAAATGTACAGTATTCACAGAGAAATAGTCATTTTATTGAATGAAGGTCATGCTTGGTTCTAGCTTGCTATCTTTCACACATGACCACTACACTACTCAAAACAAGGTGGTGATCACATAGGAAATTGCTATAATACTATTATCAACACAGTTTTCTTGTCATATATTGTAGCCTTCACTGGATAATGCTTTCTGACAGACACATTAGCTATATACTGTTTATTATCATTTCACAACAATAAAACTGCATTATTTTCTTAAAGTTATAACATGTATTATAAAGACCTGCTTATAAATACCTCAGAGAAAATCCTTAAAATGAAAAAAAAATTTAGTAATCTAATTATATGCATGTGACCCCTACAGTGGCACAACAAGATGTATGTGAACTCACACCACTATACACCAAGTTTCAATAGCCATGGTGGGTAGAGCATTGTGCAGCTTTGTGTTTAATTCCAAATCAATCAATTAATCTGTATTCATTTGTGTTATTTTGCTGATAAATATATATTAATGGTTATTAATATGTTAATGTTTAATTTTTGAATTTATCTTTATCTCTTTCACATGCAACTTTACTATTATACTCAGAGTTTGCTTGTTTGTTTTGAATTTCGCACAAAGCTACTCGAGGGTTATCTGTGCTAGCCGTCCCTAATTTAGCAGTGTAAGGCTAGAGGGAAGAGAGCTAGTCATCACCACCCACCGCCAACTCTTGGGCTACTCTTTTACCAATGAATAGTGGGATTGACTGTAACATTATAACACCCCCACAGCTAAAAGGGCGAGCATGTTTGGCGAGATGGGGATGCGAACCCGTGACGCTGAGTAAACTCACAACTGTAAATCATTTTATTTCTCAAAAATATATTTTCTATTTTTTTACTTTCCATTATGTATACAGTCTTGGAAATGTAATGAGAGAAATTATCAGGAATATTGCCATTCCATAACTGGTAAAAATACATCTTTTAGTTCTGTAATTCTTCTAAATTTACCATGCAGTTGTTCTGTATGTAGATATGACACTTTAGTTGAACCAAATAATAAATGGTCATAAACATGATTATTTTTTATTCAGGTAAAGAATACTTATATTAATGGTTGAGAATTTATATCATTCTGGCTCTATATCTATTCCACTAAGGAAAGATGAGCTCATTATGGAATAATTAGTGATGTATGCATAGGGTTCTTGTATACTATACTGTTTATGCTTTTATGCAAGTCTTTTTGGTAGATTATAATTGTTTTATCTTTCTCTCATGCATAATTCAGAATAAAATAACAATATTAACCCCAGCAACTTTTATCCACACTGAGAAGTTTCTCTATTTGAATCCAGGTAGATCCTTCCTGCTGAAAATGTGGTTACCTTATCTTGCAGACTCTTATTCAAAAGACTGTATTTTATGTCCTCTCACAACTGTTTGTTGTTATCACATATGCATTGAATCATTCAAGGGGTCTGAAAAAGGTTGTTTATACCTTTTGATAAGACATGCTCTTCAAGTCTTGATCTAACAGCATTAGCTGTCTACTCTATCATGATGTATCTAATCACCTTAAGTGTGCTTTTCTGGTAGTTTCTTACCAAATTCAACCTTGGCAATGTCTTTAACAGTACTCACAGGATGGAATTTTACAGGCTATCATGTGAATAAATACACTTTAGATTTTTATTTACATCATGTTGTTATCTATTCAGCTTCTCTGAGATTCTATTTGTTTCTTGTTATGTAACTCCAAACCATTTAGAATCTTAACAAATAAATTCAATTAGATTCCTAAAAAAATATTCACAGTCTCCCTTTTGTCACATGAGATTTTATATTTTGGTGATTTCATCTAGACTGGACTTTATATGTTTATTTTACATCTGCAGATGTCCTAAAAACTATTCTTCCCTTTGTGCTGAAACTATATGAGAAGGTGATGCTCCCTGGAAGTGAACAAAGGATACCATCAAATAACATTCCCACCTTTATATGCCCGTCCTCATGAGACAATTGTGTCATGACAACAATTTTCCAACTGATGTCTCTTTACTTCAACCTACATGAGGTACACCACACAGTTTCATTTTCATGTTCTCTTATGTCCTTACACTCTCTTCCCATTGCACTGTCATCAAGTTGTTGAGTCTACCTTAGTACTCAGCATCTGATGAATTAGTGTATTTTGTTGTGACACTCTTTGGTTTTTCCTTCATCTTAATGTGGGTACTGTAGCACACAATATTTCCATGATCAATCTACCTGGTTTTAATTTCATATAATTAAAACTGAAATAAATTTTAATTGGGCACTTACCTCTGAAATACATTCCTATCCACATTCCCATAACTGGAAAAATTATTTATAACATCAGAACTAAAACAATTAAATTTAGTTTATGAAGTGAAAGCAGAGCTCATTATTTTCCTGGTACTTGCATAATGCATCATGTAGAAGGTTGAAAAGGGCTTCAAGGCCATTAGTAACCAAAAAATCGTATGGCTGTTAACTGTGCAAGGGTAATTAAACAACAGCATAAAAAGAATTACAGTGTTTCAGAAGTAATTAAGAACATGCTTGAAATTCATTTTAATTCTGAAAACTTAAAATTTAACTGGCATTAGTACAAATGCAATTGAATAAAAAAGTGAGTACAACTGAACAGATTTTAACTTGTTTTAATGAGTAATAAAAAGTTAAGTTACACCAGTGATTATAAATAAGATTAATTATTAATATTTGGTACAAACAGATTGAATTAAAACATGGGTGTAAATTTAGTGAAATGATTAAACAACTTAAAAATCTGCTCAGTGCTTTTCACTCTCCAAAACTTGAAATCTATCTCTGTAATGGTCAGTGAACCCAAACAAATACAAAAAAATGACAAAAGAATGTTTTTATTAGACATTTCCAATTAGAAATAAAATTAATTATATTTTCCTCAGTCTTGTACCTATTCAATTAATTATTTAATAATTACAGAAATAAACACAGATATTATGGACAAACAGATTAGATATTTTCTTCATTGGTGAGTACAGAAAGATTCAACTGACTTTAATTAGAACAGATATAATTAATGTTGCTGAATACAAATCAGTTTATAGCAGACATCAATGAGTTCAAACAGAATGAGAGTATACTAATCAGTACTTTATTTAAAATTGAGTAAAATATATGATTAACTGATCACTAAATTTAGGCTTAGTCAACTTAAATGGCAACAAAATTACATTTAACTGGCATAAGAGTATGCAAAGATAGACATAAGCACGAGTAAAAATTTATTTCAGTTCCAATATCAATGAATTACAGACTTTTATATATATATCATTAGTGTGGGCAAAAACAAATTTTTCTAACACTACACAATGCAGATCATTTTAAGTATCATCAAGAAGTAAAAACAATTTAGAAAACTTAGGAAGTAAAAATATATTAATTTAGCTGACATAAAAACATTAGTAACTAAAAGTATGTTTGAACTGTACTAATGAATACAAACATATTTAACTTGCATTTTAATCAGAATACAGATTAAATACAAAAATAACTATCTTTTAAATTCTATTAAGTTACATTCTTTTAAATTAATAAAAACAAGTAAGTTTTAACTAAAATACATGAGAATAAAAAGGCTTCACTATCATAAGTAAATATAAACAAGTTTAACATTTTAATAGTTTGTGAGTATGATCAGCTTGAATTAATATAAAAATAGCATAAATATTCTTAACTGACATTATCGAGAACAAATATGGTTGCATTAATATCAGTGAGTATAAAACATTTAATTCAGGTTAGTGAATATATGTGTATTTAACAGACATTAGTCATAATAACAGGTTAAGTTTGACTAATATTAGCAAGTAAAAATAGATTTAACTGAGAATAGTTGATTAAAACGTTTTACTGACATTAGCAACTACAAATAAATTTAGTTAATATAAGTCAATGCAAATATATTTTTTTCTAACTGAAGTTAATAGTTGAGAATTAGTACTTGATATGAAAAAAGCAGTCCCCTCTTCTATTTCAGTATACTCCTTATCTATGGATATGTTTCTTTCTTTCTAATTTATCATTCTTAATATCATGTTACTATTTTTTCACAATTGTTTACATTTATCTTCTGTTATTTTTGGTATAAATCTTAACTGATAACTCATTTCAGGAAGTTTAACTACACTTTTAATATAAGAGATAACATTTTTCTTTGTAATCAAGTTATGTATTTTATCTTCAAAACCTATGGGTAAGAAGGTTATTGAAACACAATATAAAAATGTAACTCATATAATTGACTACAAGAAAATGTAGTTGATGTTAATTTTAATTTAATTTAGTGAGATAAAACTTAATAAGTACAAACAAGGTTGATGTTATTCTGAACAAAATATTTAAATTAGATTAGTGAATAATGAGAAATAAGGTTCGTTTTATTCTAAAAATAAGTTTTGTGTTGTATTGGTAAAAGAAGTAAGGCATAACTGATACTGAAAAACATAAATTTCATTAAAATTATTCACAACATGTGATCAGTTTGGTAAACACAAAAAGGTTTAAATAAATTGGTGAGTACAAAAACACCTAAGTACATTAGTTTACAGTTGATACAATAATTTAACTAATGTAGTGAATGCAAATTATTTAATTGATATCTACCAGAACAAACACATTTAAAAACATTTATAATTACAATTTCTTTATATAACATTATAGTGGATAAAATAAGTTTCACTAATAAAGTGAGTACAAATAACTTTAACACATATTAATGAGTACAAACAGATGTGATTAACATTAAATTAAATAACGATATGCTCAACTGATATCAACATGTATAAATACAGTGGTGAATTTAAAGTTGTGTGGGTCTAGGAACTAATAATTGTTTTCGGCCCTACATTCCAAGAATTTTATGTGAAATAAAGTTATCAATGGGCCCTGAGGCTGAACCTATTCTAGTCCCTACCTAAATATGCCACTATATAAAAATATTTAACTGACATTACTGAGTGCTAAGGTTTAGATAAAATGAGTGAGTAAAAATATAATTAATTAACACCAGTAAAATTACATGTAGATTTAGTTATCATTATGATCAATAATTAATCAATTATGCTATAATACAGTTTATAATTTCAGAAATATTTCTAAAATAAACCCAACATTCAAGTGGGAAAATTGTATCCTTCCTTTAATACAACAGTTTTCTTTAATACAAGAGGCAAACATTCATGTGAGTAACGATCAGAAATTACTGAAATACATGCAAATACAATATGAAGCACACACCATCTTTGTTTTCATGAGATTTCCATCCTGTTAAATCTAAGGGCTCCTCTAATTTTAAATCCTCTCTTTCTTCCTGTACTTCTTCTAAGTCTGGAAGCACATCATAAGAAATGAAAACTAATTGTACTTTAAATTACTTAGAATTAAAAAAAAATTATGTAACAACAAATTATACACAACATATACTGGGAAAGATAGGTAAAAGAAGTGACTATAATACAAAATGAAAATCAATACAAAATGTTTCTTAAAAACATTGGATATATATGATTAGGGGCTGGAATTATATGGGTTGTAACATCTACAACTGCTCACAATTTTAATTTTATTTCTCATATCAGCTAATCCTGTGAAAAAAATCATTCATTTATGGAAGTGTTACAAGTCAAAGTTTTATGTAGAGTAAATATTAAGAGACTTGCTGAAAATGTTAAAGACTTCACTTAGCTGACCTACTAAAAAGATGTGATGATCTTCTATTCACAACAACCCTGACTAGCTCTATAACAGTAATTAATGAGTAATACCAGGAGTGTTTATTAACACAAAGATGAGTTACATAAAACATTTCATAAATATAGAACAAGTAACATTCACATTCTGAACAGAAATTCCAATCCAGCACCAGTTAATTGAAACCTACACAGTAATGGTTGCTAAAGTAATAGTAATGAAAACTCTTAACTCCTAGTTTATGTGAATTGAGGATGTCAGTCTGACTCAGACTCTGATAAGGCAGAGTACAAGGTGATATGTATGTGAAGAAAAAAATACTTTCTCCATTGAACAGTTTGATTATTACAACAGCAAAATGTATAAAGCTAAGTAAATAAAAATTTACATTTTTTTGTATCCCTGTATCCTTCATCTGATATTTACTCTTCTCTACCACAAAACATCTAAATATCACTAAATCAACAATGCAGGATAAAATTAACAGTTCATAATTCTGGCTTCAAACACACAATACCATGTTGAATGACACTTTGTGAGAGGTCATGGCTAGTGTATGTAGAGTCAATGTAATTACTGTAAAGAAAATCAATAATAATGTTGACATATAGCAAGGTGAAGAATTGATTTTATTAAGTGATACAGAGTATAAGATGCTCAAACTGAATAAAAGTAAAACAGTAAGACTACCCTGATAGGTTGTAGCTTCTGAGTTCACACACTAACACAGCATACAGACCACAGAATATTATTTGATCCTTCAAGAGTGTCCTTAAATACCAAACTTTAAGAAACATAAAAACTTAAACCTTTCTTTTATTTTCCAGGAAACCATCAGTTCCCCTCTTAAACTTTTATTAAGTGCTGGCCCCCACTACCACTGATAACAATTCATTCCATTAGGTATGTATCTAAATTAGTATCCTCTCATTTTAATGTTTTCAAAAGAAGAAAAAAAAGAGCACAAAATATTCAGAGGCTTTTACCCTGCCAATAAATCCCTTTAATAACCTTGTAACCTACAATAATATCATGTGTTACAAAACCATCCTTGTATCCCTCCTGTAACAATTCAATATTTCTTATTAGATGAAGAGACCAAATACGTATTCATTAAAATATATACATATAGATTTAACAGCCATTGTTATATTTAATGAAACTATGCAATGACCACAGAGACCAGATTCAGTTGATTCTAATCAAACAGTTTCAATTAGAAGTTCATTCTATGTGAGAGTATTGGAAAGACTGTAGAGAAGGTTCTATAGAATTCTATTACATTTGATGTTACTGATTTGTGGTGCTGAGCCTGTATTATGTGTTTGAAAAGAGGGAAAAAAATAGTCAAAAGAAGTAAAGTGAACAGGTAAACAATATTGTGCTAAATCACCATATGAAATAATAGTTGTTGCTATATATATTGCATTACATGTAATTCTAGGGCAAAAAGTGGCATGTTGGTCCATCTCAGCCATTCCATATATTAAAGTAAAAATAAATTAAAATAAAAATACTCAAATCCAGCCCTTCTTATTCAATATTTATCACATCTTCCCTTAAAGATTGTTATTTGAACTGCATCCATCACATCTGAAGACAACTCATTCCCAAGGCAAACCACCCTGTTAGTAGAATAAAATTATCTTAGCTGAAGAGAAACTCCTATGTTCCTTGCATTCTCACCATTATGTACAAAAAAATGATGTTTCAACAATATCAACTCCATTAACAATCCTAAATTTCTTAGTAATATCCCCTATAACGTTTTTATTTAAACAAAAGTAAATTTCAGAGCTTTTAATCTATCTTTGTATGACAAACTTTTCATCACAAGTATCATACTAGTAGCATCCTTTGAATACTTGAGACCATGACCACAGTCAATTAATGAACTGTTTTGTTTCTGTGGGGTCAAAGTCATATGGTGTACTTCTGCAAAGCCAAGATAATGAACTTCTAATAATGAAGCTGTTTAACAGGTTATTTTACAATAGGTATCCATGGAACTTCATTCTAATCAGAGTTATAGCTCTTTTTTTTTTTAATGATGGTATTAAGTAAATTTTCCCTAAATTTTAAAATTAGGGAAGATAGAAATTTCTTTTTTCATGAGAATTATTTTAAGAGTAAAAGTCTGCACTGAAAAGACAAATATATTACTACAAATTATAAATTTAATTTAACTGAAAAAATAATGATGACAGAAAAAGAACAGAATATATTTAACCAATACTTACTGTAAGAAAATGTCCGAGAACTTATTAATATTTAAACAAATTATTAATTAAACATGACATTATTAATTAAATAAGAAAGTAATACTAAATCAAAAACATTTTTCCACCTTACTCAGGTTCTAATCCTATTTATTGACAAATAAGGTAGGTGAAAAATAGTTTTCCATCTGAGTTACACAGGTTCCACCATATAAAGGGCCTTTCATAACAGAAATCTTAAGATAATGTTGCAAAATTTTGATATTTCAAAGAATGACATCAGATATGATTCTCAAAACTGCAGTTTTTTTAAATATTTCATCTTTGGAAGAAAAAAATTAACATAAGCTCCAAGAAAAAGCTTTGTTAAATGAGGACCCTGAGCAGAAAAATTCTGAAGTATCTTGATTATTGTGAAGGTGATGATAATTCAATGATTTCTATATCATATCATTTCTCCACTCATTTAACTCCCTGGTGAGCTAAAAACTAAAAAGAAATATAGTTTTGTGTTAATGTTGTTCAAGGACTTTACAAGTCAAAGAAAGTGCTAGTCTTGTACAGGAGTATTTCAAACTGCAGCATATTTTCTTACTAAAACTACTTGCAATTTGAATATATTTGGTAATACCTTTCATAATTACATATTTCACCTTTACCCTATAGAATTCATCATCTGAGAGAGGGCACTCTATATTACTGATTAAACTAGTCTGATTGGAGACAGCACACATTTTTCCAAATTATCGACTTCAGTTAATTATGTCATGGAGTTTTTTTTAATAAGTGTGAAATCATATGTTTCTTTCATAAACAATTTATCCAACCAAGAAGTGATGAAAATTAGAACATTTATTTCACCAAAAAAAATTGAATAACCAAAAAGTTATTTCTGAATAAGAAATTGCAAATTGCTTTACTTAAAGACTGCACTAAAATGAACAAGCTTTGAGTAATTTTTAGTATTAAGTAGTATTAGTAGGTTGGTGATGGATATTAAAAATGTGAGTGAGAAAAAGATAATTTTCTAAAGTCAAGTAAACATGATTAGATAAGATATTAAACACTTATAAAGAAAGTCTTCATAAAAATTAAGCAGGTAATATTTTAGTTTTTACACAAGTCTCTGAACAAACTTAGCAATGAATATATCTACATGTTGACTGTAAGCTATCAGAGTTTGAAGTGAAAAAATAGACATAATGATTATTAAAGATAAACTATCAGGTTTAATACTGAAATTTACTATTCTAATGATGTTTTAAATAATTTCATTAAATCAGTTTTTTTCACTTTAATGAATGAAATTTTGTTCCTCAGTATGTCTGTAAGTCACATTTCAATCCTTAAAAACACCTTGTTGGTAGATAAGTATTGTGAAATAAAGTATTATGTTTTGATACAGCTTCAACAACTTCATGTTTAAGTTTCAGTAAAATGAAATATTAAGAAGCCTCAACTATATGAACAATCTATATGTTTATTCTTACAAGAGAATAACAAGTATACAAACAAATATTAATATATATATACATATAGAAGGAGTACTCTTTTCAGTTAACAAAATATGTTATTAATGTCTGATACTTAAAAAATGAAAAATAGCTGTGGCTGTATCAAGATGGGGCTAATGACTATTGCACATATCTAAAACTCAAGTTTGAAGATGCACATTCTGCACAAGTTAACTAGATATTACCTTCAACACAAACATAACATTGGCCTCACAAACTGATAAAGCTCTCTTTTTACTTCTGCATGCCTTATATGCAAAGATTAGCAATATTTTATTGCTATTTAATACAAGTTTCAATGACAATGAAACTGTCTTTGCATAGTTTTTGTTTGATACCTATCAATGTAACACCAAACTATATAAGTATGCTGTTCCAAACTTCTGCATGTATGATAACAAATACCAACAACCGAATACATTTAATAACTCGTGTGATAGTTAAGAAAGTTATCACGTGATTTTTTCTCTTTGTTTTTAACACAACGTGCACAAATATGTATATACATATATATATGCAAATTAACATTACATAAAAAAGTTAATATATTGTGTGCATGACTGCAGGGATAATTTACTATCATTGAATAGCTCTCGAAATAGTCAAAATTAGGATGTAAATTCTGAGAAATGTTTCAAGCTTTTAAAAAACCATGTGTGAACTTAAAAGTTACACAATTGGTAACAACACACTACCTGTAGCTGATCTAACGGTTGCCACGGTAACGAAAAACGTCAGTACGTCTTGTAAGATGTATATCAGAATTAAACTACTTGCCAGGGGCATGATGTGAGATGGCACGATAAACGTGAGATGATAAAAGCTCAGTGATGTACACCTACCTCTTTTATAGTCAAGGCTGTGATACATTCTCACTCTCAGCCTCGTCCCGACCGTCTTGGACTCACGAACCGTATTTCACTCACCTTTGCTTTACAACTTAATACAAGTTACTGCCAAACTCGACTCGACATTCAAGCAACAGTGGTTTTCGACGTACACTGTATTGTGATTTGTAGCTAATAATTTATATTCCTTAGAAATGAAACAAAATGCAACCAAATACATACGTTCATTATTCTTCTCACTTTTCTTGAACAAATAAAACACAGCCGTCGATATTCAAACACCCGTTTTCTAACACTCTATAGTTCTCAACTCCCAGTATTGCCGACAAGTACAACACACACGCACGCGCAATCTAAATGTCGTCGCTCATGAACCCGACACCAAAATCACCAAACTTGACTAACACTGGCAGTACAGCACTTAGAAGCACGATTGAACGTTCAAATGTATTTACTCAACTTCTTTCACACTTTTTTTTTCATATCTGAAAGGACTAGTGGATGAATAATGAATATCAAACATTTACGTCGCTCTCCTGAATCAGTTTTTCAATACAGTAAATTTCACAAACATTAAACACTGATGTCAAAAATGAACAATTAGGTTATTATCACCAGAGAACCAGAATATTTTCGAACAATTATGCTCATATCCCGTTTTCCCAAACATTAAACAAACAAGTAAATGATTTACATAAACAGAAATTCCCCTTCCCACAGTGTCTCAGCAGCAAGTCTGAATGACTATACCTCTAAAAACCGGGTTTTGACACTCGCTTTGGACACAGTATAGATATTTTGTTGTGCAGCTTAAAGAGCTTAACAACAAACGAGCAGAAACTTTGGGATCCGTCAAACGTACATCTCGCTCAACTTTATGTTTTTGTGTCATAGTAAAATACTGCACTATATAAACTACACCAATAAAACTTTATACATTCACATTAAACCTATTTGTGTATATAAGTTTTATTAGACACACACACACTGGTTTCCAATACAATTTTATTCTAGCTACTTCCAAGTTGTCAGAATAATATAAATCTTGTTTAATTCAGGGCTGTCACTACCAGCTAAAATGCTAATATTTACCATCACTAATAATTTTAATTTTCTACTTCCGAGCTAATGCTAATAAGTTTGATATGACATCTTCCAAGCTGCACAACTAACAGATATATCATTATTTGTTCAAAACTATTGCCTTTAGTTTTATTTCCTAGTAAACAGGAAAATATCATCTTACTCATTTTAAATTACTAGAAATTATATTCGCAAAACTTCCAAACTACCATTAATACATAATTAAACCCAGAATTAAGACATAGGCTAACTGGGCTGAAACCCAGGATCTCACACTAATTAGATGATCTCAAACTATGACTGTAACTGTATTGCACGTGGATATTCTGTTTCGAAGGGGCTTTGGTAGACACGTATTCCGAATACTTCCAACCTGTCCCCAAGCACATCTCGTTTTTGAGTCATCCTGTAAATAATTCATCACATACCACATTTACTGTCACAAATAATGAGAAAATCACAATTTATCAATATTCGGGTATCGCCCCGGTAGTACAACGGTAATTTATGGATTCGCTCTGAAACAGACAAATAACATTCATATGATATCATGTTTCGACTGTATATCGTTCGCGTTTTATCATTTAAATTTAGTCTAATGTTTGATATTCTTCCATTAATAATCAGAAAAATACAATTTCTTAATATTCGTGATCACCTGTTTGGATAAAGGTAAGTTTGAGGATTTGCTCTGAAACGTTTGTTTGTTTTGGAATTTCGCACAAAGTTACTTGAGGGCTATCTGTGCTAGCCGTCCTTAATTTAGCAGTGTAAGACGAGAGGGAGGGCAGCTAGTCATCACCACCCACCGCCAACTCTTGGGCTACTCTTTTACCAACGAATAGTGGAATTGACCGTCACATTATACACCCCCACGGCTGGGAGGGCGAGCATGTTTAGCGCGACGCGGGCGCGAACCCGCGACCCTCGGATTACGAGTCACACGCCTTACGCGCTCGGCCTGCTCTGAAACAAACAAACAAATAACATTAATGTAACCTTATGTTTTGACTGTGTATCGTTTGTGTTTTATCATTTAAGTTTAACCTAATGTTTCAAATAAACTAAGCTATGACGATATGTTTGATATTTTGTCTATGTTTTTGAAATGGTGGAAAAAAAACAGCAAATTATTATATCTTAAAACTATTTGTGCAAGGAAAACTATATTTCATTTGCAGTTGTATCCAGGAAAGTTTAAATACGATATAGACTGTTTCAAAAGCTGTCTCAAAAAGTGTGCAATACGTTCTTCGTTATCCTCATTCAGTATATAAAACCTATCCTTACAAACTACTGCAAAAATCATATGTTCTACAGACGCTTCAGTGAGCTGTATTAAACATATTTTGAACATGCAAAACAAACAATCATGTCGAGCCATATGAAATCGCAGTGGAACTGAATATATCAGAACAAAATTTTGGCATTGATTAGCATTTCGTAGATAGTGTGATGCAAATCACAAATATATGTGTTCGGATGAAAAAAGATACCCTTTGAATTAGTAACATTGGTTTGTTTTTTTGTTTTTGAATTTCGCACAAAGCTACTCGAGGGCTATCTGTGCTAGCCGTCCCTAATTTAGCAGTGTAAGACGAGAGGGAAGGCAGCTAGTCATCACTACACACCGCCAACTCTTGGGGAAACTTTGAAAAGAAAAATAATTAACCATTGCTTCTGACGTCTTTTGGAATATTCTATACAAATTTTGCGCAAAGCTACACGAGGGCTATTTGCGCTCTCAGTCCATAATTTTGCAGTGTAACACAAGAAGGAATGTAGATAGCCATCACTACACACCGCCAACTCTTGGGTTGCTCTTTTTAACGAATAGTGGTATTGACCATTTCATTATAACGTTCCAACAGCTGAAAGGGCGAACATGTTCGGTTCGAATATTAGTACATATTTCATTATTTTTATCTTAAGAATAAAAAGGACTACTGGAAAAATTATAATTTTTTTTTACCATATACATTTTGAATAATTTAGGTAAAGTAAAAAAGAAAACTGTCATTTCATTGGAAGGTTTACGCCATACGGTGTTATGTAAAACAGCGACTCATCACTACCACCGCCAAATACTGGGTTACTATTTTACCCTTTTAAAACAACGAATGGGAGTTTATCTTTAACAAAACGACATCCACACGGTAATACAAGTTTAAATTTATGTTTCAAATGTTTCACTTAAAATTCTATAGCAGGAAAAGTGAAATTTAACAGAGCGGATGGTTCGTTAGTTATTCATAAAAAAGATCAAAATGTTTGCACAAAATAAATACTTCAATATAAAGTATTTTCAATCTCCAGTTTTCTTCATATATTTCACCGTTTCAATTAACTACGAATCACAATGCCAACCAAAGTATGGATTTTTTTCAATTAATTACGTATCATAATGCCAACCAAAGTAGGGATTTAAACATCTAAAATATACCCAACTAATATCGCTAATTGTCTGTGTATTTGTCATTGCAGAATTTCAGATATTTCTGAGAGAAAATGTACGAATAATTAAAAATTCTTCCTTTCTGTTAAAATGTCAGTTCTTATTTCGACTTTTTGATGCTATGGCAAAGAATCTCTTTGATGAGAATAGTTTTACGCACTTACTTAATGAGAGAATATTTTCATATAATATATACATCAATGATGGTAAATCTATCCACACAATTGCTTCTAGTTGTTTTATATGCTCTGAGGCTAGGTTGACAGTGAGCTCCTTATGTAACACGAGAGCCGTGGTTTCGAACCTTCCTCACACCTAACATGCTCACCCCCCCCCTTTCAGTCTTAGCGGGAGTTACAAAGTGACAATTAATCATCCTTTTAGTAAAAGAATATTTCAAAAGGAGGCAGGGGTTGTGATGACTGGCCTTTCTATTCTTACATTGCTAAACACCAATGACTAATCGGTAAAATCTCAAAACATATAAAGTCTTCAGTTTAATATGTGATTAACATAATTTATTTCCGAACAGTCTCCCTTTAAGTTTACAATGTACGTTACGTAATACGATACCAAATAGACCTGAACGTGAAGTCTGACTTCGAAATTATTTCAAGATCGCTGTGTGTAACATTTGATACCAAGGAAGAAGAGCTGAAGACTCAGCGTAATATCCATTTCTTTTCGCGTTCCTAGAGAATCTTTCAACGATTTAGAAAGCAGCGCAAACTTGTGTTATACACATTTTACAATAAAATATGAAGGCAGTTTTAAATATATATTTAGCAGAAATAAAAAAATACATTAACATGAAACCATTTACAGGTAATTTAAATATATTAGTAATTAAATGCAAGAATAAAGGTTAATACGTTGAAACATGTAGTATTTTGCAGAATTGTAATCGCTTTAAAGTTTGTATATTACTTACCGTTTATTAAGTAACTACGCGGTGCTGTTTAATGAAATACCAATTATTTAAAGTTAGGAAAGGTAGAGAAGTAATGAAAAACTGTCAATAAAAATGTTAAAATTTTATTCACATGACACAAAAGCTTGACATAAACAAAACACAGCACATTTCATGAAAGAGTTCAGAGTTCTAATTATCGATATCTTCCTGGAGAGGCCGTGGTAGCGCCTTCGTCAGCTTCGCGTCGCTCATGTTTCATATTACTTGGTGCTTGATTAGCTTCTGCAATGAGTATCTTCGATAGCGTGTTGTTTGTTGAATAACAATTCAGATAAACAATATTAAAATATACAAACAATAAACCAACTGCAACCTTCAGTGATGTCAAGAAACCCACTTGTTGAGAATTTTATATGCAAAAACGGCTCGTTTTGGGTTCAGAAAATATTCAACTGCAACCTTACATTCCATCGTGGACGCCAGAATAAAAATTATAAATAATATCAACTAAAACATAAAAACCTTTCTTTTCTCTGACCCCCAATGGCTCAGCGGTATGTCTGCGGACTTACACGCTAAAATCCGGGTTTCGATACCCGTGGTGGTCAGATCTCAGAATACCCATTGTGTAGCTACGTGCTTAATTCAAAACAACAACAACAACTTTTCTCTGAGCTTCCGGTATTTATAGAACCGGTCGTTGATGAATTCTGGGAGCTCTAGAATTGCGCATGCTTCTAATTATGCTGTAAAGAGTACAGTCCATATGCATTATATGTACAGGGAGGTCAAGTTGATTGCAGTGCACGTACGTTCCTTACACTATGAATATCCTTGAGCAATATTTTAATTATCAGTGATTGAACTACGTACAGATGGCACGGACATTGGTTTTAAAGCAAGGATAAAGTCTTTTAGATGTTATTCTCCAAATGTCATTAACATGTAGATTTAACCTCTCACCTAGCATAATCGCTTATAGAAAATGAATATAAGCTTTCCACTAACTTATCAAGCAAAACCGTGCACATGTGTTTCGATTACCAAGCTGTTACGTAACATTTTTGAATATTTAAAATATTTTTAAACAACTAACCTCGTACACTATTTTAAAGAAATATTGATCAAACACAAATAAAAACAAAAAGAAATTTAACTGACAAAGCATATGGACCCAGTTTTCTATTTGTAAGATATTTTACATTGTCTATAGAAGAAGTATTCTACAGTTAACTGATTGAAAACTGTGATGATTCTCATGAAATTCCAAGATTTCTCTCCAAATAAATAGGTGAGTTCGTAATATCAGCTGATTCCTCAACCAATAATCCGATTTTTGGTTCAGTACAAGACAAATGATTTCAAACTCTTTTAATATTTTAAACCATAATGTATGGTTTATTGTTACTCATTGCTTTCTGCCAACGATTCACAAGGTTATAAATGCCATTTTTATTAAATATTTGGGGTTTGGAGGAAAAGAATATGGAGAGGGTAGTTTGACATCTTCTTGTGCTCCAAGCTCTTTTTCATCACCTTTTTTCAATATAACATTCAAGCAATCCAGCTGTTGACAGTAGCAGTCTGATGTAATAGTTACATTGAATGGCGGCAACTCAAAATTGATCACACAAACAATATCCCACCAAACAGGCGACACGACTTTCCTGGTTTGAAGGTCCATTGTGCACTGTGCTTTAGCCAGTTTACCTGCTCCTAGCCATTGTTTGCACCACTTAACATGTTTATTATATATCCATTTGTCATTTCCAGTCACTAACATGTCCAAAAACCTTGAGTTGTGTTCAAGAGAGTACAGAGAGGTACAAATATGCAATCTTGCTCTGAGATTAGCTTCGCAATCTTTTTACCGATTAACGCTTCGTTTCAATATGGTCTTAAACTTTTAAACGAGTGTTAAGACTAATTTTAAAGTGTTCCCACTGTCCCTATTAAATAATTTTTCTAGTTTTATTCTCACTTTTCTAAATTTCATTTTTCGAAGCTCTACTTATATGAGTGGTTGAATCTAACAATGCAAAATGCGTATTCTGTCTTCATGTTCATTGGCCTAAGAATTTGGCCAGCAGTGTATATTGTGTACCTTTGATGAAGCTAAACATTATTAAAATTAAACATTACATTAAAAGTAACATTATATTCTTATGTGGTTGGTTTAAGCACTCACATTTGATATATTAATATTAAATGTAATAACCAAGAAACGTGATAGATCGAACAGGTTGATTATTATCTGCCCAATATTCTTTTCCTCGTGGGGATAAAGGGGGACTTATTCGTGCTTCGCGTGTTGATATAATAAGTTTAAAGCCTTGCAATCTCGTAATTTGCACAACGTTTCTCATAGTTTCCAACAATACTGTTTCCAGAAGTGATAGAAATGGTTTTGACATTCTACAAAGGTAAGAAAAAATTACTTTAATTGTAAGAAAATCACTTCGATAGATTTATTATCGAACCTCTATTTTTATGAAATGATTTTACCACACTTTCTAGAAGCATTTTGCATTCTGTAGATCGACGTTACTAGAATTATTAGAATCTTGCCCCACACGAAATGCTTATTAACATAGAGTACTGAATAATTCCGTATCTTATGGATTCATGTTACTCAAATCTAGCGCCATATATATGCGCAAAAATGTGGAAATTAGTAGTATTTCGTTAGTTAATATGTGTTTATAACACTGGATACACGTAGAATTTTGCTCCACGTTTAATGTTGTTAACACAAAAGTCAGATAAAGTTCTCGTTAACAGGAGTCATGTATCTGAAGACTGCTGTGTGACGTCATATCACGCTTGATTTCTCCAACTGAGAAGAGTGAGAAACGCCAACATATGAAGTTTATTAAAAGCTTCGTCAAACAATACAATTGTATCATTTCTCAGTTAAATAATTTTCTGTTATATCACCAACGTTTTTCATACAAAATAAGCCTCTTCAATTAAAGAAAACTCTTAAGTAATAAATAAATATCCAGATGTTTGTCAATACATTTTATAGTTTCAGTGGATAGAGTAGCAAAAATATTAGGATATACTTTCCTATTTAAACCATTTTCATCATATTTTATTGCAATGTTGACAACATAAGGAGGAATTATGAATGATATCAGCACCTCTGTCTTCGCAGAGACAAATTCGAATGGTTTGCATTACAGTTTCTGAGTGTAATTAATACTCGAATTACAGGCTCTGTTGTTGTGATAGTATTCATTAAAGATTTTGCTGTTGATTGAATGGTAAAAGAGAAATCTTTTTGATCGACAGCGAATAAATACTTTATCTTATCGTTTACATTTTGATAGTTAGGTAACATACGCAGAAGAAATTATAAAGAAGATGGTAGTAAATTATTTTAAACCCAAAGGGATTTAATGAAATAAAACTCTTACTGTAATCAATAATAGCAGAAAAATCAAAATAGTAGATTGTTTACAGATAATTCATATACTAAAAGGAAATATCACTTCCCATGGATATCATTTATGATACGCTATCAAAACTATTTAAGATGTCTAAAGTTTGCACTGTCAAATGCACGTGAGTTTTCTTAACAGTTTTTATATAAAATAGCACAACAAAAGAAGGTGGTATAGATAAACAGTAAAACAGTGAACATTTCAACATGGTGAACTGTGTGGTTGTGGCATTTGCCATGAGCATAGAAGCGCGGATCGAACAAGTTGATCGTCCAATAAATGAGATACAGTAAATATGTGACATGTGAACTGTGTAGAGCATGTCAATAAAGATTATTATCTGCAAAAGTGTCTTGACAAATAATCTGAGAAAGAAATTATTAGGGTGTAAGAAGAGAGGATACCATCCTGAACTTAGACAACTACCTAATGAGGGTAATTGAATGGACATTACTTAACTTTCCATTCGCATTTAACCAGATTAGTATCGTGATCGATGTGGTTTGAGTAGTTCGTTGCACTATGGATGCGTTTCTCTTATGTGAAATGTCATCAGTTAAAATTATTGAAATTGAAATTGCATTGAAATTCTTTCCAAAGTAAACTGACACAAAAGAGAAACTGTGTAGTAAGAACTGTGTGAAATGTATCATCTAGATCTCTTTGTATTGCACACTGAATTTGAAGGAAAGATGTGTTGACAATGAAATATAGCGTTTTCTGTGTGTTGGAAAATCGACTTTTAACTTCACTAGTATAGGCTTCTTTAATTTTTAAGAGATATTATTTACTTGGTGAAACTTCAACTAAACACCAGTTCAGTTTGATGATACCTAGATAGTAATTATCAACAGAGATATCAAATGTATTTTCAACGTGTGTATGTGTTGTTGCATAGAAAGCCACACAAGGAAAACTGAGGGGAATAAAACCCATGATTATAGGTTTAAAGTTTCTTACAGTTACTTCTCTCTTCTTATGAGCCGTATAGCTTCAGAAAATAAATATCCATATCAGAGTTATAATTCCAAGGGTGATCTGCAAGCTACCCAACTCTTTCATGAAGTGTTATGGTGGCAGATGTACATGTTGATGTATAAAAGAGAGTAAACTACACTTTCAATGATTAATGGTGTGATGACAGATTCCACACCAACCTGCATTCATGACAATCACATAACTTTAAAAGCTAAAAACTTAAGCTACATGCTGAGAACATTGCTGTTTGTTATATTACAAACAGATGACTACTCACGAAGAGAGTTATTTGTGAGTGGAGACTAAGAGAATAAATTCCCTAAGGTTTCTAAAACTTCCAATGATTCGTTAAAAACGTAAGTTTGATAAAAACTCTACAAAGCAATTTTATAATATTGTTTCTGCACAAAATATTTGTAATTTTAAGAAACAAAAAGCATTGAAATTACATCCATCTGTATAAAATTTAATAACGTTATTTTTTACAATATTTTCAAACTTGATTTTCACAATTATTTCTTCAGTTTTCAAAATTTTGTTTGAAAAGTCAAATATACGTTTTCCACAATCCAGTTGAATGCTTTCAAGCTCTTTAAACTGTTTTCTGATTTCTTCAACTTCTTCGGACACATTCTCTCCAGTGAACTTTAATGTTCATTTGAACTATCTTCTTACGTGCTTTACACGTCACTAATATGTAAATGAAACAAAACAAACTTTAATTTGCCCTAACATTTTCGTAGAATATTCCATCTATGAAGTTTAGGGTATTTTAACATTATTTGCAATCATCTTAATAAGTGAGATGAACCATATAATAGTTTATATTGTTTTTTAGATATTGTCGTAGCTTAAAATCTGGCGCGAATACGTAGCACAATATTACATATTGACAGTATTGTACCTTTGCACCCTTGGGAAGGTGTTACATACTCGTCTGCCAAGACAGCAGCATCAAGAATTTTGGAAGCTTTTTGTTCATCAATATAAGTTTTTAGCTCTACGGGAATACATCTTTTAAATTCTTCAACTAACATGAGTTCTCTGAGTTTTGTATAATCCTCTTTGATTTCTTTGGAATCACACCACCTGTCGAATATAGTTTCTTTTTCACGAGCAAACTCGACATAAGTTTGGCTGTCAAACTTTTTGTAACCACGAAATTTGTGTCTGTATGACTCTGGCACCAATTCATAAGCATTCAAAATGCATTTTTTGATGTGCTCATAATCATAACTTTGCTCGGCTGTGAGTTTGGAAAATACTTCCTGGGCTTTACCCTTGAGAACACTCTGAAGTAATACTGTCCAATATTCGGTAGGCCATTTTAGCCTAAGGGCCAATTTTTCAAATTGCTGAACATATTTATCTACAGCTTTTTCATTGAATGGAGGTACTAAACGAATTTGTTTGGAAGCATCAAAATTATCCAACCGCATTTGAACAACCTTTTCTTCTGTCTGTGCCTTTCTCATACTGATTTCTTTATCAGCTTTAATGCGTTCTTTTTGTATTTCGGCATCAAGAACAAGGCGTTTGTTTTCTTATTCTGCCTCAATACGTTTATTTTCTTGTTCTGCCTCAAGTCGTTCGCTTTCAATTTCTAAACGAAATTTCATTTCTATTTCCATTTTTTTTATTCGAAATCTGGGTCAAAATGAGCGACAGGCAATTGTTGTGCAACTTTTTGAGGTAAAACTTTTTGGCTGACCAAATGTTCAACAATAATTTGTTTAATATCTGCTTTCTTCATTGATTGCTTCACTTCTAAATTAAAATGTTTACCAATATCAAGCAATTCAGATTTTTTTAATTCACTGATTAATTCGAAAGAGGGATTCTGATTAAATTCGTTTATAAAATCTTCAAGTTCGAATGCCATTTTAAATATACAAGCTGCCTATCTGTATAGAATATAAATCTTATTTTAGAATAAAATTAAATTGTTGTTCGATATCCCGGACGAGCCCCCAATTTTCTGTTACGTATTTTTTAATGTTTTATGTTCTTCGTAGACTAAACGCAACAGAAAAACACACTATTTACAAATATAACAGATATAACATAAATTATATAATAACAGTGACAGATATTAAGTTACAACATTCGAAATTAATAACAAAACAAAATAATACTAGTTTTAAACTTCAAAATTAATCACAATACAAAATGGTACTGGCTTGTATCTAATATAATGATCTAAAATGAAAGTCTCAAATTCCAGTCTAGGGTGTGAATTTGGTCCCACGAAGAAATTCCGAAGCTTAAATGAAGAAGTTCAGAAACAGTTCACCGTTCAATAAATTCGCCGACTCTCAGCACAAGCAGTAATTCAGATGAATCGTAGAAATTGACGAAATAAAATCACAGCTTCCGTAGATCTAACTTCAGTCACAAATCCAAGTTGAATAATCACAGCAAACACTTAATCTTTCTCAAATAACTGACTCTCTTCTTTTGAAATAAAACTGATGTCTGAATCTCACTCTGTCTCTCGCATCTTCGTCTGTTTATATATTGTAGGCCTAAACTCCCCGAAAGACCGCGAAAATTCTACAGGTCTCCCGAGCAATCCACGCGTGTCCGTTCTTGCACGAGACTACACGTCTAAACACGAAGACACCAGCACTTCATTTACAAACATATGATTGGTCTACTTAATTCAAGAAAATTCTAAATGTTACCCTAAATGAATAACAAAATATTAGTTTAAACTTCGAAACAATAATATAAATATGGAAAAATGAATAATAGAAATGAAAATTCAAACACAACACGACATGTTGTCGTTTACAAAATATTTACACGACATTTACATAACATAAGGATGTTTACAACTTCATCACGACTGATATCTTTTTTCCCCTCTGCCATCTTTGTCGACACGTATGATTTGGTGCAATTTTGCTTTAACTTCTCTCTTGATGTCGGATATAACTAGCTCTAAACATCTATTTAACTGTATTTCTGACACTTATTCACTTTAAATATTTCTTGTAAACAATGCAGAATCAAAAATGATTCAACATGTTTTAACATTTAAAACTGGATTCACGAAAGAATTTGGAAAAATGGAAAATCAATAAATATATACCGTATAATTTAAGTGTTAACGTTTGTTTGTTTTGTTTTTGGAATTTCGCACAAAGCTACTCGAGGGCTATCTGTGCTAGCCGTCCCTAATTTAGTAGTGTAAGACTAGAGGGAAGGCAGCTAGACATCACCACCCACCGCCAACTCTTGGGCTACTCTTTTACGAATAGTGGGATTGACCGTCACATTATACGCCCCCACGGCTGGGAGGGCGAGCATGTTTAGCGCGACGCGGGCCCGAACCCGCGACCCTCGGATTACGACTGCACGCCTTAACGCGCTCGGCCATGCCAGGCCAAGTGTTAACAATGTGGACATGAAGTGAATTACTTTGGTTTATCCTTTATATTGTACACCTCATTTTCGTTGAAAGACAATATTTAGGTCAACATTTTTATCCAACTAATTGTTCTGTGAAGAAAGAGCAGGAATTCCTTCTTATTGATAATAATAAGAAATACCAGTTATAGTGTATTCTTTATAAATTCAACAAATTCTCTTAATAAAATAGTTATAACGGAATTTATGATTAATACTGATGTTATAAACACCAATTGAAAGTGACGAAAACAAATATTATCATTTGAAATGTTATAAATAGTTAGTAAACAGAAGAAATGTATCAAGGAAACAGTAAATTTACAACTACAACCTTATTCAGTTTTAGAGGTTTCTAATATTATGTTTCGCTGCTCAATCGAATGACAAACCACAGTTAGTAGCATTGATATTATACACCAATGTTTACTGAATGATAGTGTTGTGTGTTTTACATGTGAGTTTTCAAGCATTGTTATATATTTTGTATTTGATAAACTGTAAACTGATCAAAAATCTATTTCAGATATTTTAATTCCATTTCTATGAATTTTTTAAAAATAAAATTTATTGTCAAACGGACATGATTCACATGTAGATGATATAAGTAGAAAAATTAAAAATCAATGCCAAATATGAATCGTTGTTTATTCATAAAAATAATGAAAAAGTCTCCTCAAAATAAATGGTGCAATACGACGAATACAAAAAATATTCACACTCTACATATCTTGACATATTCCACTGTTTCAAATAGCTATACGGATCACTGTGACAAACAAAGTAGGGATTTAACATCTTTCTAAAATATATCATATGCACATACTGTATTTTACAATAAAATATACTAAATTTTATTCTAGCGATAAACTGAAGATACTGTAAGCGTAACTACTCTTTCAGTAATTAGAAAAATGGAAACACTGCTGAAATTTCTATTGTAGTTTGGAGAGAAGGAACGTAGCATTTGGTGCACAAGTTTCAACTTCATAGTACTCCGAAAAGCAAATAGATACGGCTCTAATTGTTTCATTCTCTGTACTGATCTTGTATTATATAAGATATTTTACCTGAAGTTCACCCACTAGAAATGGAGGTTTTGTTTTCATTTAAAACTAACACTTGTGGAGTATAGTCGAAGATAATCTCATGTTGTTAAAGTTATAGCTTTGCATGTTATTGTTATGTAAAACATATTTGAAGTATGCGACAAATGTTTTGGGTTAAAACTGACAACTCACTCAAATATACACTTTAAAATCAGCTGGTTTGTAAAGACTTTTCACAACTTTCACGCTTTAAATTTATATTTCCCTTTCTGCATTTGTCGATTTACTATTTGTCAGAGTTAATTATTATTCGTAATTAATCAGAAAGGAACACAATTGGTTATGTGTGCTCTGTTCATTACGATTATCGCAACGTTATTTTAGTAGGGGAATTCCGCATACATACCGTTCTGGGGTACAGGTTTCAATAAGTGAAATAAAAATACATCTCTTATGATAAGAAAGTTGCATGAATATTTTCACGTCTTTATAGTTTTCCATTCCGATGTCGAGTGACATCATGCATTTTATCGCCAAACACTACGACATAAAAAAAAGTAACTTCTTCGAGAAGTTTTTAAATTAACTGACTTTTAACCAATTACTCTATGAATAAACTACAAATTTCTTCCGTGAAGATTATTAATTTTGATTGTTTGCACTCAAGTTTGACTGCCTTTTTCTCCTACTTTATTGGTAAAGCTCGATTTTACATAATCTTATTTATTTCACGTAACTACGATATATTCGGGTAGTGGCAGTTATTGTTGTTGTTTTGTTGTTTTGAATTAAGCACAAAGCTACACAATGTGCTATCTGTGCTCTGCCCACCACGGGTATCGAAACCTGGATTTTAGCGTGTAAGTCCGTAGACATACCGCTGAGCCACTGGGGGGCAGTGGCAGTTATATATTTATTTGTAAAAGGCTGTACTCTGTTGTTTAGAATAAACGTCTTGCACAGAATCCTAGTAGAATCTTCGTCAGTCTTCTGCCGCCGACGTTCTACATCTTTCGAAGAAGAGGTTGTGGTAGCTGGTAGTTTGATTCAAGGAGGAGTAACAACTGAAACTTAACATTAAACAATATCCTATAAACGTCACGGAAACCTGTTCGTTCACTCGTGATTCATTAAACATTGTAAGTGTTATAAAACGTAAAGGTCAGTTGTCTGTAACCATGAAGGGAATCATGGTATAATATAGTTCTGATTTAGACCGGAGGGTTACGGTAAAGACGAGCTACACACTTGCATATCCTACTCGATATCAGGCACAGAACCAACAGATAGAGAACAAATTCCTCTTGAATATGACACAATGGACGTGCATCAATTGTACTGATGTTAAACAAAGAAAAAATGTTTTCTCGTTGGTAAAACATTCTGAAAATAACGTGAATTGAAGGCTTGTAAATGCCTATTAATATGACGCACCGTCACTCGATCACAAATAACACTCAGTGAAAGACCACTTTACTTCCTCTGAATGACTTCCGAATTTAATGGACACTACACCTGGCAGTAAAATACCACGCTACAAGACAGAGTAAAACAGTTTAGAAAGCAAGCATACTGTTACCAGCGTTCATTGTGGACATCTTTGATTAACATATTATATTTGGTGAACGCGAGCTGCCAAATATTGATTCACTAAAAACCTGCTACAAGGTGACGAGTGGAAGGTTCTGTAGTAATGAACGAAAAAAATAGAGGACACCCATACCTCTCCATAACATACCAAGAAATGAAGATAGACTCAATCAAAAGCTTCATGTTCATCAGTCAAACAAAACATGCGAAATGTTTCTGTCTGGGATATAATAAAACAGATCGCAGAGAAATACCAGATGTTGTTGGATACTTCTACTATGTAGTCCACATACTTGAGTGCTAAGAACAAGTTTAGGCATAACAGAACTAAAACGTGTACAGCGATCCCTAGATACAATTTTTGCATCTAAAGTAAGAAGAGATATGGGATGTCGTGAGGAAGGGATCCTTATAACTTAATGCAATAAATCAATCCAGAGTAGCCCGGCATGGTCATGTGGGCTTACCATACCCAATGTTTATATAAGGAATCTTCACGCTTGTATTAGTTTGAAAACACCGGTACTAAATTTAATTTATATCAAATGATTTACAATTATGATCAACTATCCAGGAATACGCCGTTCGTTCTGTCGTTATGGCATTGAAGGCTACCAGTGAAACCACTGTAATACGCTAAGTGAAAGAAATGTTTGGCGATTGGCCATAAACTGATACGTGAACAATTACATTTGAAATATGTCGTGGTCATCATACCTCTTTTCTTTGTCCCCACCGCATTACTTTCTTCGCGACTAATGTTGCGGGAGAAAAATTTTGAAACTCACATGGAGCCCATTAAGTTTATTAATTGCACTGTCACGTTTCTATTGTGCTATGTATATTGTTCCTTACATGTCATGTTTTTATTTTTTAACATTCTTTTTTGTTTGTACTTTGTGTTTTATTCCTTAAAAAATCGAAATAATGTTTTATTTATTTTTAACATAATAAAAATAATGGTGCTTCGTATTTTAATTGGAAAACTTTCTTATCTTTTCATTTCACATTTACGATATTTCTTCAATGCAACAAAATCACTTTAGGTTATTCGAAGATCATCCTACTACGATTTTGGATAACACTGACTCAAGTACAAACAAAAGTGTCTGCATAGATTGACATATCACATCTCTACCCTCAACACAATATTTAATGGCGTAAAATTAGATCGTTGATAGAAGAAGGTTGATGATGGCTCAACCACGGCCTTTTTAACACAAGTTAGAGAACGTCGGGAGGTTTACCAAGATTGTCTTACAATATCTTTATGAGGAGTTGTTTTTCCTGAGCTATGACTTTTTATTGAATTCAAAAATTGAGATGCATTTTCCGTAATTTTAAACTTTTGTATAATGTAAATATAAAGTCAAACTATATTCATGATTATATTCTCAGTTAAGTATACTTTAGAAAAAGTGCTGTACTTTTTGTACACCTCAGAAGTACAAACACATTATAATTATGAATTACATTGGACATTTAGTAAGTAAAGCTCCTCCAAAGTGTAGTTTTAATTTCGTTACTTCACATTTTAATCCTTTTTTGTGTTTATTTTTAAGATTTCATAATTGTTTTGTAATGGATAGAATTATTTACTAAAGCACCGTCGCTTTTGCAATATAAGAAGATTTAATTGAAACTACATATCCATTGGTTCATTATAACCGTTCCGGAGAACTGTTGTAAAGCGTAATCAAAAACCAACTATTTATGAACCCTATCCTTCGGAGATCTATTTGTGTAACAATAATTTACTAGACCACAACTTTAACTTTATGAGATTATCGTTGCCTAAACTTTTATTCCACACAAATGGTTTTATAGAAATTGATTATTGAAAGAATCATCATTAAGGAAAATATTACTTTGGAATGAAAACATATACATTTCTAACGTCTATACTTAAAGTTTGATATCAACATAATACATAAGTACGTAAAATAAACGAAGAATTGCAATAGTTGAAACTCCCCAACTGAAAGAAATGTTCCTTCTCTTCAAACTATAATAAAGATATTAGTAGTGTTCCTTTTGTAACCAATGGCAGTATCGTTTATATTTTATTTTATTTGTTGTTAAAACAAAATTAAAAATAATTTATTACAAAAACAGCATGTAAATAAGGAAACTGAAACACCACAAGAAAAAGTCCGTAATACTGTATCAAATCTTTGAAAATAACTGCAGGAGTGCCCTAAGAATCAGTCATTTCTCCCCTGCTGTATATTATTTTTTGTCTGCGATATTCCTTTCCCCAGTTTAATATGCACTCATAATTCGCAATACGCAGACGACATTGCTATCTGGAGTATCTCCAGAAACCCAGTAATGGCCATGTCTTGCGTTCAAGAATCACAAAATCTCTCGAACTGAAGTAACAAGTGAAGAGTGGTTTGAAATCGAACCAAAACACATGCAATCATCTTTTACAGAAAACTAAAAATGCAAAGAAAAAGTAAAATTCTCACTCAAAAATACTTTGTTTTGTTTGTTTTGGAATTTCGCACAAAGCCACTCGAGGGCAATTTGTGCTTGCCGTCCCTTATTTAGCAGTGTAAGATTAGAGGGAAAGCAGGTAGTCATCACCATCCACCGCCAACTCTTTGCCTACACTTTTACCAACGAAAAGTGGGATTGACCGTCACATTATAACGCCCTCTCAGCTGGGAGGGCGAGCATGTTTGGCGCGACTCTGAGATTACAAAGTACACGCCTTATCACACTAGGCCATGCCACGCTCTCTTGCAAAGTAAAGTCATGCTCAATAATACAGTGGTAAATTAATCAGATAACGTTTGAAACCGGATCTACACGGGCTCATACAAGTAACAAATAAGCAATCTTATACAAAGAAAGAGGAATATTGTCGTTGACTAAAGTAGGTCTACATTTGCCTGTGTGAACATTCGGTGTCAGTCATATTTAAAAATAGTGTCCATATGAAAATTTATGAAAACAGTAGTTAAATAATTTAATTTTTGCTCTTGTGGTGAAGGTTTAATAAGTTATGTTAATATATTTATTTGAGAGAAAAGAATTTTGGCATTTCAGGCTTCGTACCCTGAAAGGAAGGAACAACATTATGTACTGCAGAAAAACCCAAGAACTGAAATTTCAAAGTGAAATCCAAATAAACATCTGACACCAGAAACTTCTAGAAGCAATGGAAATTTCTCTTCTAATACTGCACAAACAAGAGATGATAAAGATACAGCGACAGCTCTTCCAGAATGCTGGAGTATGAAGTAGGCCGAGGATTTGAAGAAAAGATATGGTTGTTCCCAGCAAGAAACCTGGTTGTGATCACTACGCCAAATTTGATTCCATAAAAATAGAGATTCACGTATCGATGGAACGGAGAAGTTTCAATGTCGTATCAAGGAGTAAAGACCATCCAGGAAACATCTCTCATAAAAAATGATTCAACAACGCAATTTTAAGATCGTGCAGATGATTCAATTATCAAATGCTTCGCTAAAATAAAACAAAAATACATCAACTCCACGTGTAAAGTTTTCGTTTCAATCTACTGTGTATTAGAGCGAAGCTTTCCTTTTTCTTACGTTAAATATGACATTGAGTTGGAAACAAAAATGGGTTGGACGTAAGTGGGATTCAATAGTTTATTACATTATAAAGAAAATTAAAAATGGAATATTTATTAAAATATTAAAAAAAAATCAAACTATGTCATCACTAATGAAGCTCCAACCATATCCAGTAAACCAGTGATAGTTAAGATAAGGAAGTTGTGTTTACTCTCCAATAATTTATATTTTTATTCAGTTGACTTCAGAAGACAGGATGCTGAAATGACTTAGACTTTGCTATTTAAAGGTCTGCATGATGAAGGATTTTACAGTGGATATTTGAAAAATAATTTCGTCGCGTTTTGCTCAGATAATGCAAAAGTAATACTTGGCTAGAAGTCAGGGGTGAGTATTAAACTTATTTTCCTCACATCATATTTTGACATTGCTCAAATCACGGCCCGCAACTGGTGGTAGATGATCCCATAACTGATATAAAACAAGTGAATCACTTCAAAGTATTCGTAAAATCTACACGAGCTTTCAAGAATAAAAAAAAACAACAGATGGAACATTTTAACATTTTGGAAAAACCTGGCATAGACATTCTAAACATTAGTAAAGTTTTTAGACCAAGATGAACTGCTTACAGCCTAATATAAACAATGGCTGTATGGCGTTCTTATTCAGCATTATACATATTCATTTCTGTGCTTATGAAATATATTCAGGATCGGTGAGCCGTCTTTGCAAGAAATCCTTCCCAGAACATTTAGCAACAATAATAAATATATTACAAGAAATGTATTTACTTTCCAATTCATTTTAAGCCAGAAATTTAAATTTACCAATTGCTGAGAAAGGAATAAAAACGGTCATTAAGGCATTTGAAATTCTAAAAGAACGTCGGGGAAACTTTGAAAAGAAATTAACCATTGCTTCTGACATCTTTTGGAATATTTTATATGAATTTTGCGCAAAGATACACGAGGGTTATTTGCGCTAGTAGTCCATAATTTTGCAGTGTAATACACAAAAAAAATGTAGATAGCCATCACTACAAACCGCCAACTCTTGGGTTACTCTTTTCAACGAATAGTGGTATTGACCATCTCATTACAACGTTCCCACAGCTGAAAGAACGAACGTGTTCGGATCCAATACAAAAGTACATATTTCACTATTTTTATCTTAAGAATAAAAAACGACAACTGGAATTTTTTTACCATATACATTTTGATTAATTTACATAAAGTAAAGAAAACTTACTTCTTTAAAAGGTTTATGGCAGACGTACTTATTTCAGCAGCGTTACGTAAAACGGAAAACAGCGACTAATCACTTCCCCAACCACATACTGGGTTACTATTTTACCCCCTAAAACAACGAATTAGAGCTTATCTTTAACAAAATGAAAACTACACGTTTAAATTTTTGTTTAAAATCTTTTACTTAAAATTCTATAGCAGGAAATGTGAAATTCAACACAAACGACTTATCTGTAAAATCTAACAATATATAACGTCTTCCATTACAGAGGCGATTAACATTAATTTCCGAACAGTCTCCCTTTATAAGTTTACGATGTACGTTACGTAATACGATATCAAATAACCCTAAACGTGAAGTCCGATTTCGAAATTATTTCAAGATCGCTATGTGTAACACTTGATACCAAGGAAAAACATTAAAAGATGTGCTGAAGACTAAGCATAATACGGTAATTCTTTTCGTATTCCACGAGAATCTTTCACAAATTTAGAAAGCAGTGCAAACTTGTGCTATACACATTTTACAATAAAATATGGAGGTAGTTTTAACTACTTACCGTTTAAGTAGCTACGCAGTGTTGTTTAATGAAATACCAATTATTTACAGTTAGGAAAAAGTAGAGAAGTAACGAAAAACTATCAATAAAAATGTTAAAAATTATTCACATGACACAAAAGCTTGACATCAGAGACGTATTTAGGATTTCGGTGCCCGTAGGCATAAGGTTAGGTTGATACTTTTGCCCCCCCCCTCCTTGTTACAACTTGCACCAAGCATCACAACAACAGACAAACACAGTTATCATTCAAAATCAACACAACGTTTATTTTCCAACACAAAAAATGAAACATCAAAATCAATTATCACTAAATATTTTTCTGCGGCTGAATATACAGGCTTTTTCCTGGCCTTCTGTTTCGAAAACATGTTTATTGCATCGTCATAGTTTATTCTACAAACAATCACTTTCAATGGCGAGGAGTGACAGGGCATTTAATTTATCTTCTGCCATTCTTAATCAAGTAATTTTTCACACGTTTGAGAGCCGAGAAAGATCTCTCAGATGTACAATTAGTTGCTGGAATGCAGAGAAACATGCGCATAGCAATATCCAGGTTTGGATATGCAGTTTGAAGTCCTTTAGATCGCAGTTTCTGTATACTGCTCACGCAGAAGAGTCAGCATTTTGCACTTTCATACTCACAAGATGTGCGCGGAAATGTAGACATTCATCTACGAAGGTCACTTCCAAATCATTGGGGTAGAGTTTCAACAGTGTTCCAGCTTGACTGATGACATCAGTGGGTTCAAGATTTGTTATCTTGAAGAACAAATATCTAAACCTTGCGTGGATTTCTACATAAGCGGTTTGTCTTCGCTGTAGTTCTGAGCAAAGTCTGTCAATGATCACATTTAAAACATTTTCTCTAAATGCCTCTCTGCCTTCTTCCACTGCCTGGGTGTCACCATCTGAAAATTTTTGCTTCCTTTTTCGCTTAATTTCGTACGTCTTCATGCTGGACTTCATCATCGCCTTGTCTTCAAAATGATCGAACAGTTCTCTTGAATCTTTCACAAACTGCAGCAAGGAAGCATAAAGCTCGACTACAAGTCCGATGTCCATATCAGCACTTTGCAACTTTTTACTGGAAGCATTGAATCTTTCCAGTATTGTTCCCCAAACTGTGGACAAAATAGCTGTTTCTAGCGTTCCTAATTTGGAAAGAAGTCCAGTGGCCTCATTCCTAGCGGCTGGTTTTTCCCATAGCATTTCTCTCCATGGTGGTGAGGGCATCAAACACTTGTTGCCAGTTTCTGTTGAGGCTTTGACAAGCATCTTCACGAGCGGACCACCGAGTGTCAGAGTTTCTTCAAAGAGACTTTATTTGCAGATAGGTGTTTTTGTAGAATTTTCAAACGATGGGTTGAAGCATTGAAGAAAACAGAGACTTTGCAAGGGTTCGAAGAATGGACATGCTTCTCTGCAACATTCAACAGCACACGTTCCTACAAGATTTAATGAATGTGCTGAACATGGGATATACACAGCTAAAGGATTTTTCTCCATGATACGAGCCTGGAGACCACTGTACTGACCAGACATGTTGCTGGCGCTGTCGTAAGACTGTCCACGACATTCAGAAATGTCAAGCTCATATGACTGAAGCAGGCTAAGTACAACTTCTGCCAGCTACTCAGCTTTGTGGCCCAGATTGGGTATAAAAGTCAGGAAACGTTCCATAGGTGAACCATCACTGTTCACGTACCTAATGATGAATGCCAACTGGTCAACATGGGATATATCTGGCGTCGAGTCCACGCTGATTGAGAAATATTTTGCAGTTTTGAAGTCCTTTAAAATGTTCTTTAGAACAAGGTCTGCCATAAGCTGGATGAATTCGTCGCAAGTACTGACAGACAGGTAAGGCGTGGATCCCTTGCCAGCATTTCCATATCGGTGAATGTGATCAGCGAGGAAAGGGGTCAAACTCCGCAACTAGTTCTAACGACATCATAAAGTTGCCGTTGTGTACTGAGCCAAACTTATCATCCTGACCTCTGAACGGAAGCCCACGTGAAGCTAATCTTTTCGCTACAGCTACCACACGAGTGAGTACATTTCAAGTATTTAATTTTGTCGTGCAGCTGTATGGCCATCTGGAGATCTACACGTCCCAACATGTTGCCCCTTGCTACTAGAGATAAAACTGAAGACCGATGCTCAGGAGAGTTTTCATGCTCATTCAGACGGACAGTAGCATTTTTCTAGTCATCAAAGCCTTCGTCAGCCAGTTTGGATTTTTTTTGAAAATCAAATAAACGACAAGGAGCACAAAACAGTGTACCTTTGCTCTCTGAATAAATCAAATATGTCCGCTTACTTTTTTCGCCATTTTGCAGTTTTCTTTCAAACATGCCTTTGGTTACAGATCTGATTTTCTCCCCGTCCTTTTTCACAGAGTTCTTCAAATCCGAGTCATCGTTTTGAAGGATGGCATGAGTGGCAATATAATCTTTTGTGTAATCATCTATTATTCACTCTGCTGGATCTGAACTTACTTTGTCTGAAAAACTCGCTGGAACCATTGACGTTTCAGGCACGCAACCGGCAGATCTTAGTAGGCTTGCTGCTGATGACGTCACTTGTTCAAGCTGCAGTTCGATATGTTCGGGTCGTTCAGATTGTTCAAAACTGCTACCGCTAGGCCCGTCATGTGTATTCCCTCCATCGCTGTTGGTTTAAACGTCATCGCTAGTAGGCTGTTCTTGCCTTTGTTTAGCAAAAAAGGCTTCCATCGTCGGTGTCTTATCCAAAAGATCACGTGTGTTTTCATTTTTTAACTTTGCTATCTTCCTATAAGCTGCTCCACTCAATTTTCGGTGTATGTTACTCATGACGATATCACTAGAATCCACTGATCGTATATTGAGTATTGACAGTGAATTTGTTACTTTCACATCTCAGATCATCAGGATCCGAGTCATTTACGTGGGATCGAACTATTTATGGCAGCCGCGCGACGTCCTACGCTTTCCGTTCGAGAGGCCATGGTAGCACCGTCGTCAGCCTCGCCACGTCTTCGTTTCGTGTTATATGGTACTTCCTCAATTTCTGAAATTAATATATTCGATATTGTGGGGGTTTTTGGATAACAATTTAAAAGGAAAATATTAAAATAAACAAACAATATACCCACTATAATTTTACACTCCATTACGACCACCAGTATTAAAAATAATATCAATTAAAACTTAAAACCTTCCTATTCTCTGAGCTTCTGGTATTTATACAACTGGTCGTTGATGAATTCTGGAAGCTCTAGAATTGCGCATGCTTCTAATTATGCGGTAAAAAGTACAGTCCATATGAATTATATGTACAGGGAGGTCAAGTTGATTGCAGTGCACGTATGTTCCTGACACTATGAATAATGGTGCACGTACACCATTTTAGAGAAATAATAAACAAACACAAATAAAAACAAAAAGAATTAAAACTGACAAAACATATGGACCCAGTTTTCTATTTGTAAGATATTTTTGCCGCATAATTAGAAGCATGCGGAATTCTAGAGCTTCCAGAATTCATCAACGACCAGTTGTATAAGTACCGGAAGCTCAGAGAATAGGAAGGTTTTAAATTTTAATTGATATTATTTTTACCACTGGTGGTCGTAATGGAGTGTAGAATTGCAGTTGGTATATTGTTTGTTTATTTTAGTATTTTCCTTTTATATTATTATCCAAATCCCCCCCCCACACTATCGAATGTATTAACTTCAGAAATTGATCAAGCACCAAATAATACGAAACATAAGCGACGCGAGGCTGACGACGGCGCTACCACGGCCTCCCACGGGATATCGATAACTAGAACTGTGAACCTCCTTCATGAAATGTGCTCTTTTGTTTATGTTGATCTATTGTCATGTGAATAAAATTTTAACATTTTTTATTGATCGCTTTTCACTACTTCTCTACTTTATTTTTAAACTTTAAATAGTTGGTGTTTTATTAAATAGCACCATGTAGTTACTTCTGTTGGATTACAGCATCTTGTACTGAGATATCTAAATAACAAACCTTAATTTCTAACGTATGAACTTAACTACAATACAAATATGTAGTACAGTTTACCATAATAAACAAAAAGTAATATGCTAATTGAAAATGAATTAAATTTCAGCAAAATTCTACACGTTGAAAGTAACTTTCTTTCGTGCATTTAATTACTAATACAATATTTAGAATTACCTCCAGGTTCTATTGGGGAAATGTGTACTGCACTAGTCTAGACTGCTTTCTAAATCGGGTTAATGTTCTCAAGGAACGCGAAAAGATCTTATACTAGGTCGTTTACAAATCTTCAATTTTTGTTCCTAAAATTTTAAATGTTACACACACAGTGACGTTGAAGTAGTTTCGAAACTGATTTTACTTGAAGGGCTATTTTGTATGTTAAGTAAATATTATTAACTTAATGGGAGACTCGTCCGAAATGTATGTGAATCGCATTTGTAACTGAAGACGTTATAGATATGTTTTGGAATATTTTACCGATTAGTTATTTGTGTTTGAAATATTTGTTCTGTTTTAATTTTGAATTTTCTCGCAATTTTGTACGTGTTATTCAAGCGAGTTGTTTCTAATTTAACAATGGAAGAAAGGCAGCTACTCATCACCACCCCTGCCTCTCTTTGGGTTATTCTTTTAATAACAAACAGGATGATTAATTCTCATATTATAACAATCACCTAGAATGAAAGGAGCACGCATGTTTCAGAGAACACAAAACAACTGGAAGCAATTGGTTGGGTAGATTTACCATTATTGATGTATATATTGTTTGAAAATATTCTCTCATTAAATAAGTGCGTAAAACTTGTATACTTATCATTGAGGTTCTCTGCTCTAGCATCAAAATGTTAAAAAGAATTGACTTTTAACAGAAAGTAATTTTTATTTGTTCGTAAATTTTCTTAATATCTGAAATTCTGGAATGACGAGTATACAGACGATTAAAGTGATACTAGTTTGGTACGTTTTAGAAGTTTAAATACCTATTTTGGTTGGCATTAAGATGCGTAGATAATAGAAACAGTGAAATACGTTTAGAAAACTAAAGATTGAAAATACTTTATTGAAGTATTAATTTTTTGTGAACATTTTTATCTTTTTTAATGAATAACTAACGAGCCATCCACTCTGTTAAATTTCACTTTTCCTGCTGGATAATTTTAAATGAAACATAAATTTAAACTTGCATGACTATGTGGTTGTCGTTTTCTTAACGAACAACGCCACCATTTGTTGTTTTAGGAGGGTAAAATAGTGACCCAGTATTTGGCGGGGGTAGTGATGAGTAGCTGTTTTCCGTTTTATATTACACCGCTAAATTAGGTACGACTGGCGTAAACCTTCCAACGAAGTGATAGTTTTCTTTTATACTTTAATATCTAAATGATTCACTATGTATATGGTAAAAAATACTGTAAAATTTTCCAGTAGCCCTTTTTATTATAAGAACACGTTCGCTCTTTCAGCTGTGAGAATGTTATAATGAGATTTTTATATGCAAAAACGGCTCGTTTGGGTTGAGAAAATATTTTGCATATAAGAGCAAACAACGTTTCGACCTTCTTCAGTCATCGTCAGGTTCACAAAGAAAGAGGTAACTGACTGGAAGCTGACCACATGTTTGGAAGGGGTTGTGTAACTGAGTGTCGCAATGTAGAGGGCGTGGTTAGATGTTTGAATATATATTTTATCTATAATATTAATATAGGTATAATGGCGTTCCTTTATATTGGTTTATTTTGGATTTAAGTTGTTGTATAAGTAAGGCTTCTTTAATTTTGCGTTTGTTCATGTTTGTTTATTTAGTATTTTAGTGTCTTCTATGGTTATGTTGTGTTTATTTGACTTGCAGTGTTCGAAAACGTGTGAAGGTGACGTTTTGTGTTCTTTGAATCTGGTTTCCATTTTTCTACTTGTTTCTCCAATATAGAAGTCGTGGCAGCTACCACATTGTATTTTATAAATAATGTTGGTGTGGTGTTTGTCAGTATAGTTCTTACATAGTATTGACCTTAGTTTTGTGCCTGGTTTTTGAATAAATTTAGTATTAACTGGAATGTCATGTTTTGTTACTAATTTTTGCTAAATGTTGGTTATTTGTTTGCTGATGTCAGGAATATACGTAATACAGCAGTATATGGTTTCGTGATTTTTTTTATTCGTGAGATATATTTACTTTTGTTGGTTGATTCTGCTTTCTGTCTAGGTGTGTGCGTATAATGTTTTCTACGGTTTGTGGAGGAAACTTATTGATGTTGATGAATTGTTATAATGAGATAGTCAATACCACTATTTGTTGAAAAAGAGTAACCCAAGAGTTGGCGGTGTGTAGTGATGGCTATCTAAATTCCTTCTTGTATTACACTGCAAAATAAGGGACTGCTAGCACAAATAGCCCTCGTGTATCTTTGCGCAAAATTCATATAAAATATTCCAAAAGACGTCAGAAGCAATGGTCAATTATAATTTTTCTTTTCAAAGCTTCCCCTACGTTTTTTGAGCATTTCAAATACCTTAATGACCGTTTTTATTCGTTTCTCAGCTCCTGGTAAATTTAAATTTCTAGTTTAAAATGAAATGGAAAGTAGATTAATTTCTTGTAATATATTTATTATTGTTGCTAAATGTTCTGGGAAGAATTTCTTGCAAAGACGGCTCACCGATTTTGAATATATTTCATAAGCACAGAAATGAATATGTATAATGCTGAATAAGAACGCCATACAGCCATTATTCATATTAGGCTGTAAACAGCCCATCTTGGTCTAAAAACTTTACTAATGTTTAGAATGTCTATGCCAGGTTTTTCCAAAATGTTAAAATGTTCCATCTGTTGTTTTTTTTATTCTTGAAAGCTCGTGTAGATTTTACGAATACTTTGAAGTGATTCACTTGTTTTATATCAGTTATGGGATCATCTACCACCAGTTGCGGGCCGTGATTTGAGCAATGTCAAAATATGATGTGAGGAAAATAAGTTTAATGCTCACCCCTGACTTGTAGCCAAGCATTACACTTGCACAATCTGAGCAAAACGCGACGAAATTATTTTTCAAATATCCACTATAAAATCCTGCATCATGCAGACCTTTCAATAGAAATGTCTATATCATTTCAGCATCCTGTCTTCTCAAGTCAACTAAATAAAAGTAAAAATTATAGGTGAGTAAACACAATTTCCAACCTTTACAAAGATTATTATCACTGGTTTACTGGATGTGGTTGGAGCTTCATTGGTGATTACACAGTGTTGGATTTGTTAAAAAATATTCCATTTTTAATTTCCTGTATAATGTAATCAACTATTGTAACACCAATTTTACGAAAATTTAATCCAACTCCCATGTCCAACCCATTTTGGTTTTCACTCAATGTCATATTCAAGGTAAGAAAAAGGAAAGCTATGTTTTAATACACAGTAGATTGAAATAAAAATTTTACATGTAGAGCTGAGATTTTTGTTTTATTTTAGCAAAGCATTTGATAATTGCAACATCTGCACGATCTTACAATTGCGTTGCTGAATCATTTTTAATGAGAGATATTTGCTGGATGGTTTTTACTCCTTCTTGATGATACAATATTGTAGCTTCTTCATTCCATTGACACGTGAATCTATTTATTTTTATGGAATCAAATTTGGCGCAGTGATTACAATCAAGTTTCTTGCTAGGAACAACCATATGTTTTCTTCAAACCCTCGGCCTACTTCATACTCCAGCATTCTGGAAGAGAAAGCGCTGTATCGTTATCATCTCTTGTTTGTGCAGCATTAGAAGAGAAATTTCCATTGCTTCTTGAAGTTTCTGGTGACAGATGCTCATTTGGATTTTACCTTGAAATTTCAGTTCTTGGGTTTTTCTGCAGTACATAATGTTGTCCCTTCTTTTCAGGGGACGAAGCCTGAAATGCCAAATTTTCTCTTAGATAAATATATTAACATAATTTCTTATTAAACTTTCACCGCAAGAGCAAAGATTATTGAATTATTTAACTCTGTTCATATATTTTTATATGAACACTGTTTTTAAATGTTACTGACAACGAATGTTCACACAGGAAAATGTAAATCTACATCAGTCAACGACAATGCTCCTCTTTTTTTGTCTAAGATTGCTTATTTGTCACTTGTATAAGCCCGTGTAAATCCGGTTTCAAACGTTATCTGATTAATTTAACATTGTATTATTGCGCATTACTTTACCTTGCAAGAATCCCCACCGAATTTAACGTGAGACTACGAATCTAAAATGAGATATAACATTCTTCGTCAGCGAAAAATAGAAACATTTGGAAAAAAAAACGTATACCAAAATACAACAGTCCAGAAAACACCAAATTTATTCAAAAAACAGATACAAAAACAAAGCCCGTATTATGCTGAAAGTACATCGACAAACAACTTTTTTTTTTTACTGGAGAAACAAGCAGAAAAAAGGAAACCATATTCAAAGAATACAAAAACACAGGTTCACATGTTTTGAACACTGCAAATCAAATAAACAGCCATTGAAAATATAAACAAACTCGCAATCAAAGAAGCCCTACTTATACCACAACTAAAACCAAAATTAAACCGATATAAACGATCACCTTTAAACCAATACCACTTCATAACCTAGCATTTATCTGCAACACCCACTACAATCCGTATAAGTTTTCTTTCTATTCTCAAAGACACGTGCCCAGTAACGGTCAGTTCTAAACTCTCTGTTTGTTAACCTAAAAATGACCAAAGAAGGTCGAAATGTTGTTCTTTAACTTATTTTAATTAACGTTCTAAAACCCATACTAGTCGTCTTGAGAATATATTTTTACTTCAAGGGAGATTCTCGTCGTCACGAAATATATTTTCGGGTAATGTAAGGTCTACAAGGCTACATGATTAAAGCACTTCATTCGTAATCTGAAGGTCTTCGTTTCGAATCCCAGTTACTTCAAACATGCTCGTTTTTTTCAGCGTAGGTGTGTTATGATGTAATGGTCAATCCCACTATTCATTGGTAAATAAGTAGCCCGAGAGTTGGCAGTGTGTGATGATGACTAGCTGCCTTCTCTTTAGTCTTACACTGCTAAATTAGGGGTGGCTAATGCAGATAGTCCTTGTTTAGCTTTGCATGATTTTCAAAACAAAACAAACCTTTGTCAATGGGCATTGCTGACATTGTCAACACGTGTTTTGCCTCATATGGTCAACTATATTCGGCTTTGCCTGTGGATAAAGGGGTTTAGCAGGATATTACACAGTTATTGCCAGTCCTCAATCCTTTATTTTTTAAGAGTCTGATAAAACCCTTTACCTTGGGTCTGGTCCACGTAATTTGATAAGTGTTAGGAGCCACATGGTTTACAAGTGGAATTATGTCGTCACACATGTTACATCGTTGGACTTCTTTTAGTTAGACTCTTCAATGACTGTCTGACACGAGGATTCATACCTCTGTGCGCATTGGACTTGCTAATTAGATTAATTAGAAAGGATCACTTCCACCCAGTCCAAGATCCTGAGTATGCATGTGAGTGCTGTTATATATATTTGTAATCCTGCTTTTAGAACTCAAATGAGTGGAGTGCTGTTAAAAATATTTCTAATCTTGCTTTACGGCCTGGCATGGCCGAGCGCGTTAAGGCGTGCACTCGTAATCCGAGGGTCGCGGGTTCGCGTCGCGCTAAATATGCTCGCCCTCCCAGCCGTGGGGGTGTATAATGTGACGGTCAATCCCACTATTCGTTTGTAAAAGAGTAGCCCAAGAGTTGGCGGTGGGTGGTGATGACTAGCTGCCTTCCCTCTAGTCTTACACTGCAAAATTAGGGACGGCTAGCACAGATAGCCCTCGAGTAGCTTTGTGCGAAATTCCAAAAAAACAAACAAACAATAATCTTGCTTTTAAAACTCAAATGCGTGGAGTGGGGAAAGAATAATCCAACAAAATTTGATATTTTTACATAACCTGATTCCTTAAAGAACAGACAAAATCATCCCTGGAATTTATTTCTGAAGATCAAAATTACGCTTTTGATTGAGTCCACCGTAATATTTTGTGGTATGTTTTGGAGAGGCATAAGTTTTCTGTATTATGCACGAGCCTTCTGCACATCTACTTCAAGCAGGCTCTTAGTGAATGAATACTTGATGGCTCCCTGTTACATAGGCTAGTGTGTTTGTCAGGAGTGACCATTGTCATTAGTGTAAGGATATCTGTTTTCATATGTGTAGCACCCGGTTTCAGTAATTAGTATATATTTTGCCCAGAGGATTGTGTATGAAGTATGTCAGTCATGCAGGTGATGTAAAACTTTCACTCGCAAACCAAACATCTTTAGGTTCAACTCTGGAAATCGTTAGCAAGTGCTCTCATCCCAGACTAAGGGTCAATGGTAAGATAAATAGGCCTCATTTTGAGATTCCCCACTTGGTTTGGTATGGACTTCTTCTTTGATAAAATCTTTTGGGATTCACTTAGTTGCAGAACCCATGGCTACATTAGAGAAAGTTGTTCAACATGTCAGTTTGGTAGTTCTAGATTATTGCTGTAGCTTTAGTAACTTGTTTGTTGTAACAGAGGTGATAAAAAGGAGAATACTCCACTTGATGTCGTGTATTGGGGCATTTCTTCGTCTTATTAACCATAGTGCATGACCTGTTGAGCGACATGTCTTCACCTTCCAGTGGAATTGTAAGACCGGGGCAGTGTCTCGATTGTCTTTAAAAAGACCACCCCACAAAAGATGGTTGGGCATGTCATGTGTCTTGACCACGTGTCTTTCTCTTTTCCTCTCCACATGCATCCAATGTTTCTCCTGACCATCCCTGTAACCAATTTGCACATTTCTCACTTGGCACCGGGCTTAGGCAGTTTGGTGTTTCAGTAAGCCTGAGTAAACCAACATGTTTGATCCTCCTAAATGGTATGCTGATGCTGTTGTAGCAATTATGTGTTGTCACACCATGTCATGTGAATATTCCATGAACTCCAGTTCACTCTACCGCAAGACTCAAGCTGTGACTCTGCCTTGAAGCGGACCATCATATACTGAGACCAAGGTTTTTTTTTACCATCGTTGGCATTCAGACTTGTCGAATATATGTACAGTTGGCAGTGAAACTTTTCATTTAATGTTTATAATTGTGGTTGTATTTTCATTTTGCAACTATATTTACATTTTTTGTAACTGTAATTTTATTTTGTAAATAATATTCCTGTACATATTTATATATTTTTTGTTCTTAATCTTTAATTTCTGTATAACATTGTGTATTCTTGTATGTGTATATATATATATATATATGTATAATAAAATTGCTTATTTTTATTTGTATATATCATTGTAAATACCATTCTCGTATTGTTTGTATACCCATTTTTTTTGTAACTTTTACACGTTCTCATGCTAATTCTATTGTTTATTTAATTTTTGTACCTTTGTTTTGCATTTTAAATCTTAAATTACTGTTATATACACTTATTGTTCTCTTGTATTTTTTGTTCTGATATTGTGCTTAATAAATTCAAATTTATATTAGTTTATTTAAATAATTATGCTTGTAATTGTGCAAGTAGCGTGTCTTTGTGTTTAATCTACCAAGAAGGTAAACTTTAGGAGTTGTCTGCATTGCTATTGTCCTTTGGCTATTTTCTGTTTGCCCACTATCAATCAAGTTCGTAGTTCGCATAAACGCGATCTCATTAGCGGTAATAGACGCTATTTGTGATCACCTCGGATTGGGCCTGTGAGGGAGCTCAGATCACCTTGGTGGTTCAAAAAAATTCAGAAATCCTTTTCAGTTTTAGAATTTCTGGTTTGTGAGGAAGCTTGGGCATTTTTGTCAGTTCAGGGAAAGGTTCCCGTCACTGAGGGTTCTCGGGCCTCCTAGTCAGTTAGAGAGGAGGTTTAGGTTTATCAGGAGACTTAGATCTCCTTGCAGGTACGGGGGCTCGTGGCTTCTCTTTGATAAGAATGGAAGACTCTATGCTAGTACAGAACAAACTGCTTTCGCAATCCGGTTTTTGGAGGGCATGACCCCAATAATACCTGAAAATTTTTTCTAGCTCATCATCACAGAAGTCGGAGGAACATGTGTTTGGACATACCTTCGTGATTACCGAGATTAACCTATGCCAGCGCAATACAGTTTATATAGAATGCACGATCCTCCACTGCCAGATGAAACAATAAAGCAACAACGAAAATAATTCGATCTCTTCAAAGATGTCGATTGGTCACTCATGCCTTACACTTAACACTCAAAGAATATGTAGCTGCACAAAGCAGTTCCAAGCATTCTCTCTTTACAGCTGATATCAGATTAATGCAATATTCCTGCAGGAGACTAATTTCGTATCTCAGAAGGATTACATCTCCTTTGAAAATCGTTTCTCTGTCAAAATTTTCTGGTCTTTTGGTTCTATCATGCATGAGAAATGGGAATTCTCTTCAATCCCAACTTCTTAGGAAGTATTCTCGCATCACATAGTGATGCTGATGGACGTGTTGTATATGTTGATCCTACCATTCAGAGTCCAAAGATATGGGTTGTTAATGTATATGTGCCTGTTCAAAGGAAAAAAACTGTGGATTTCTTTTCCTCCTTTGACAGGCTTTTGATAACACAAGCCCATATTGTCCTTGATGAGGACCTCAACTGTGTGCTGGATCCTCACCTTGATAAGATTGTAGGCGATCCCCTTTCTGGTAATGAAACTACACAGCCTTTGTTCTCAGTGATTTTAGACTTCGGCTTCCACGATGTCTGGTGCACACTTTATGGAGCTGCTTTTTTTGGCACTTGGATCGGTCATAGTATATCATGCTGCCTTGATCATTTCTATGTGACGCCTAATCTAAAGCAGTGCATAGCTAGGGCTGCTGTTTATTGGGTTGGCTGTGCTTTATTTCATGTGTCAGATCATCGGGCTTTCTTAATCACATTCCAGGACTTAAACCCTGTTTTTGTGGGGTCCCGGAGTATGGAAACTGAATGTCTTCCTTCACTGTGAGGAAGAGGTGGGGGATGAATTGACAATTTTTGTCTGAGGCCTCTGTTCCGTCGACGCCATTTATGAGACCGAGTGTGTGGGTTTTAAGGAAGCATGTGCTTCCTTGCTGAAATAAGTAGGCATGACGCATTCGAAAACTCGCCGTCTTGCCCTATGTAGTAAGCAAGTCATCTTAGCAGCCTTAAATGAACCAGTGGATACTTGCAGACATTGACAGGCTCTTAAAGAACATAGACTTAAAATATGCCAATTATTTTGAGCAGCTAGAATTTCCAGTCTGATGGAGCCACTAGATCCCAGAAATGATATGAGAGTTATAGCGTTTATTGCACAGGAGGTGTCTTAAAAACAAGCACATCTCCAGTCTGTTGAGGAAAGATGGTCAAGTGTTCTCAGACATTACTCACATCCTCAGCACATGCTTTTAACTATTATAGCCAACTGCATACTGCTTCGCCCACAGACGAGAATATTTTCGAGACATTTCACAGTTCTTGCCAACCCTTGATCCTTACAATTTGACAACCTCGTGAATTTCATTACACTGGGTAAATGTTGGGTATCTATTTGGTCTCATGTTAAGTGGTATGTGTCCAAGACCAGATGACCAGATGGAATTCTATCACCACGTATGACTTGTTATTAGACCTCTTTTTGTTAAACTTTTAACGTCTTTTTAAATCGTGGGTCTTTGCATCTGGGTACGTTGGATAGGTTAATTACTCTAATCTATAAGGATCCTATCCACTACAAAGATCTTTCTGCGTGGCGTCCCATATCGCTCTCGAATTTGGATGCAAAGATTGTTCATAAAGTCCTGCGTGCATGTTTAAATGCTGTTATGCCCAATCTTGTCCTTGTCACTCAGACGTGTGGTGTCCAGTTAGAAGTATCAAGCAAAACTTGATGATTCTAAATTACCTGTTTCTTTATATCACGGGAAGGAACATTTCTGCAATTTTCGTGTCGCTCGATCAGAGTTAAGCCTTTGATTGAACTCACCACAAATTTTTGTGGTACGTTCTAAAGAGGTTTGGTTTTCCTCCAGTTTTTGTGCAGTATGTCCGAACTTCTATACATCTTCTTCGAGCAGTCTCTTAGTAAATGGATACTTAATGGCCCCTAAAACATCTGTCAGGGTGTTCATCAAGGATTTCCATTTTTGCCATCTCTCAATGCGACGGTTATGCTCTTTTACCTGTATCACTTGGTTTCGGTGTGTAGCCTCTAGTTGCCAGGAGGGTGTGTGAATCAAGTACGTTATCCATACAGATGATGTTAACCTCTTTCTAGCAAACCAGACATTCTTGGGTTCAGCAGTGGCGATCCTCAACAAGTACTCTTAAGCCAGTGCAGCCCGACTCAACTACATTAAATCTAGGGCTCGGTGACTAGGTAAATGGGCCTCTCCGTGAACACCCCATTTGGTTTGGGATAGACTTTCTTTCCATTCAAATGTTTTGGAATTTGAATTCTTATGAAACCTATGGTTGCTTAGGAGATGGCCTGCGTAGGATTTCCGATCAGACCGTACGCAACCGTCTACGAGATGCAGAAATCCGAACTCGACGTCCAGTCAGAGGCGTCATCCTCCCCCAGCAACATTGTCAAGCACGATTGCAATGGACTCGGACACATCGGGTATGGCCTCACCGACGATGGAGGCATGTTTGATTCAGCCAAGAATCATATTTTATGCTTCGTAGACAGGATGGAAGGACCCGTGTTTACCGTCGACGAGGTGGACGTTTTGCAGCAAACTGTGTGCAGGAAGTTGACAGATTTGGTTGTGGCAGCGTCATGATGTGGATTGCTATCGCCTTCAATGCCAGAACAAACCTTTTGCACATTTAAGGGAATCTTACGGCTCAACGATACGTCGACGAGATTCTTAGGCCGCATGTGCAACCCATCATGGTAAACGTCAACGACGTTTTTCAACATGACAACGCCCGACCTGACACAGCCAGACTTACCACTGTTTTCTTGAGACACCAACACATCAACGTTCTTCCATGGCCTTCCAAATCGCCAGATTTAAACCCCATCGAACAACTTTGGGATGAGTTGGGCCGACGTCTGCGACAGCGACAACCTCAACCGTAGACTCTACCTCAACTTGCAGCAACTTTCCAGGCTGAGTGGATAGCTTTTCCACAGGATGTGATTCGACATCTCATCGCTTCCATAGGCAGGAGATGCCAAGCAGTTATTGATGATCATGGGGGGTACACTCGTTGTTGTCGTTCAGTGACGTTAAACTTCAACTGGTAAGTGTGGACCTCGTTTGCTGACTTTGGATGTTGAGCAGTGGATGTGAAAAGTAACGCACATGTCATACAAAACTGATCGGAATAAACTTGTTAACAATTTGTCTCAAATTTTGCCTTTTGCGTTTCTTTTTCTGAAGAGTATATAATACATTATAACGGTTATTTCTTATCATTGTCAATAACATGAAATTCCTCCTCTTTATTCTTTAAACAATTCGTGTGATGTAAATTTTAAACGTAATATTGTCTGTACAAAAAATAAATGAGGCGTATAATATCAAGGGTGAGCCATCGTAATTCAATTCACGAACATGAGTATGTATCAGTTAAGATCAAGAGAGTGCATGTGTGTTTTCTTATAGCAAAGCCACAACTGGCTATCTGTTGTGTCTGTTCACTTAGTTTCACTTTTAAAAACTCATTACCTAAAAAATTTGCATGTTTTGATTTTTTAAAGTTTGAAAAAAATCCTCTCTCACAAAAGTGCTATGGTCAAGAGAAATATAGTTCTAAAACCTTGATATCTTTACCACCAATATGAATTATAGTTTAAAATATCATTGAAGAAATGAATGAAATATTAACCCCATTAGCAAACGTGTATTGTAACATCTTTTGCAAAGCTACAACATTTTCAAAATACAATATTACGTTACACATTTGCCCTTTACAATTTAAGAACTGAGGTAACCATGTAATATCAGTAATGAGGAAATATTTGTTTCGGATGATTATTTTCGTCATTGAAATCGGGAAGTAATTGAATATGACTCACAATAAGTATAGTAAGACCTCAATATTTATAAGAATCGGTGAATAATTATAAACAAATTCTGATTTAAAACTTTAAATGTCTATTATAAATTATTATTTTACTTCATCTCATTTATAGAAATGATTGCATATAAAATTAAAATACCCTGAATGCATACATGGAATATTTTTCCAAAATGCTAGGGCAAATTATAGTTTGTGTAGTTTTATTATTTACATACTCGTAACTTGTAAAGAACGCAAGTGGACAGTTCAAACGAAAAACAAAGATCAATAGAAAAAATGTATTTGTAGAATTTGTAGAAATCGGAAAATTAGTTCAAAAAGCTCGAAGGTAATTGACTGTATTGTATTCTTTGTTTTTGAAACAAATCTTCAAAACTCTATTAATAATTTTATAAATCAAGTCGAAAAATATCGAAGAATATAACGCTATTACATTCTATATAGATGGTTGTAATTTCAATGAATATTTTTTCTTAAAATTACACGAAACCTATTTCATTAAATTTACAAATATTCTGTGCAAACAATATTCTGAAATAGCTTTGTCATGCTTTTATTAAACTGACGTTTTTCATGAACCACTGGAAGTTTCTTGAGATGTAAGGGAATTTCTTCTTTTGGTCTCCACTCTTAACTAACTCTCTTTTTGAGTTGTCATCTGTTTTTAAAGAACAAGGATTTCAGTTCTTAACATGTACAACTGACAACTCAAACAACATCGATCAGGAAACTGATGTCTTTATCTGACTGATTACGTATAGATAGTTAAGTGATGTCCATTCAGTGTCTCTCATTAGGTACAAAGTTCCGTATGGCATCCTCTCTTTATACAACTCATAAGTTTCTTTCTCAAATCACTTTTCAAGTCACTTTAGCAGAGAGTAACTTCTATTGACATGCTCTACACAGTTGACACATCTCATATTCATGATATCTCATTTACTGGAGGATAAACTTGTTGTATTCCTACTTTTATGCACCCGGCAAATGCCACAACCACACCATTCACCATGTTGGAATATTCACTGTTTTACTATTCAGCTATACAGCTTCCCTTTGTTGTGCTTTTGCACAAAAAACTGTTTAAGAAAATCACGTTGATTTGACAGTTTGTACCTCAAACTTTTGATGTTGTTTTGTGGGCTACTTCTCCTTTTGGTAGCGTATCACAAATGATGTCCACGGGAAGTAATATTTCCTGTTAATATAAGACGTAGCTGTAAACAATTTACTTCTTTGATCTTTTTGCTATTACTGATTACAATGAGAGTTTTATTTTATTCAATCCCTTTAGGTTTAAAATACTTTGCTAACATCTTCTTTATAGTTTGTTCTGCGCGTACTGCCTAACTATCAAAATGTGAATGATAAGATTAAGTAGGTATTCGCTGTCGATCAAAAGCATTTCTCTTTTACCATTCAACTAATAGCAAAATACTTCACAAATTCTATCACAACAACAAGGCTCTTTTTTCGAATAGTAAGTACACTCAGGAGCTGTGATGCTAACCACTCGAATTTGTCACTGTGGCAGTGAAATTCGTTTCATTGTATAACTGGAAATAAAAAAAACTCACAAACCTGAAGAAGGTAAGCGAACATTGTAGCTTCATTTGACGATTATTTTCGGAACTGAGATATTTGTTCACACTTTCTGCTCGTACTAAAATTCTCTTCCTGTTTCTTGAGCAAAGACAGAGGTCCTGCTATCATTGATACTTTTTCTTATGTCGTTGATATTGGAATAAAATTCAATGAAAATGGTTGCTGAAAAAAGTATATCTTGATATATTTGTGAGTCTAGCAGCTGAAAGTATAAAATGCATTGACAAAAATCTGGAAATTAATTAATTTTATTAATTATTAATTATTTTATTAATTCAGAGTTTCCCTTAATTAAAAATGTTTATTCTGTGTTAAAAACGTTGGTAATATAACAAAAAATTGCTTAACTGAGAAATGATTCAGTTGCACAGTTTAACTATGTTTTAATAAACTTCATATTTTGGCGTTTCTTACTCTTCTCAGTTGGTGAAATCAAGCGTGGTATGACATCACACAGCGGTCTTTTTGGTATATTACTCCTGATAGCGAGAATTTTATTTCACTCTCGTGTTAAAGGTAGAGCAAAATTCTACCTACATTGAGTGTTATAAAAATATAGTAACTTACAAGATTCAACTAATTTTTACATTTTTACGAATTTATATAGCGAGAGATTTGAGTAACATGAATCTATAAGATACGTAATTATTCAATACTTTATACTAATAAACATTTCGTGTGGGGCAAGATTCTAAAAATTCTGTTAACGTGAATCCATAAGATGGAAAACGCTTCTTGGATATATGGTGAAATAATCTCACACAAAGCGAGATTCGATTATTGCTCTATCAGAATAATTTCCTTATATTTAAAGTATTTTTCTCTTACTTTTGTTGAATGTCAAAACGTTTTCTAACACTTCGGAAAACAGTGTAGTTGAGAACTGTAAGAATCGTTGTGCAAATTACGAGATATGGAAGCAGAAATGGCAAGGCTTATCAACAATTGCAACACGGATAAAGTTTCACGGCCACCTTGCACCTCGTCACTAAAATATTTTTGGGTGTATAATAAGCAACCTGTTCTAGTTAAAGCATTTCGTCTTTTATGACTCTTCCTTATTTGAAAAAGGAATATCGAAGTGATATGTATTTTATTCAAATTTTTAAAAGTTAGCTATATATTTTACTAAATTGCATAGATTCTCTGAATATCGATCGCTTATTTTCACACTTAAAAGATTTAAAACACTAAAATAATTGTAGAATACAAAATATTCCAGCAAATATGAACAGCTGTAAATATATTTCATGTTACGATTTACTTTTTCTTCTATCTTCATGTGTAAAAGCTGAAGTTTTATCAAGATTTGTACACAAGGACTGTCTGCGTTTGCTGTCACTTATTTAGCAGTTCAAGAGCTGATCGAAGACAGCTCATCATCACAACTTATTGCTAATTGTTGGATTAATGTTTCATCAACTAATTGACCATTAGTTTATGATTCTTTGAAGTTTGAAAAGGTAAGCATAGTTGATGCAATGGGATGCGATCCCGCTTCTCTAATATTAGAGATCGAGCACCCTAACCTTATGGCCATGCGGGGTTATAGAAGTATAGATGTTATGATGTATTCATGACCAATGTTCAAATTGTACTGATGAAGAAAGTGGCATGAGATCAATGAGGCCATGTAATATTTTAATAGTTTGTATCGTTTTGAATAAAATATTTATAGTGTAATTATTTCAATTTTTTTTAATTTCTAACTTAGTGTGTGGGTCGATGTATACTCATAGAGAAAAAAATCACTTAGTTTTTCAATTTATCTCACGATTAAAGTGTAATTGCTTATCCATGCGATTTTTCTTCTAAATCAGTGGTGGGATTCATCCACTTTTTGAAAACTTGTTCTTAAAATTACAAGAGTTCGCCAATCGGTTCTTTCTGACTTTTAACAGTCTAATATTAGATGTACAAATTATGGACTGTTTCTCCGAGAACCCACGCTGCGGATTTTTGCTGGGTAAAATCTCGCTCAATAATACAATGTAAAGTAATCAGTTAATGGATTTCTACGGGCTTATACAAGTGACAAATAAGCAAACTTAGACAAAAAAAAAAGAAGAAAAGCATTGCCTACACTAATGTAGGTCTATACTTTCTTAAATGAACATTTGGTAACAGTCATATTTCAAAGCAGTTTTTATATGAAAATTTATATGAACGGATAGTGAATAATATTATAATTTTAATTTTTGTGGTGAATGTTCAAAAAGATGTTGATGTTTTGAATTAAGCAAAAAGCTACTCGATTGGCTATCTGTGCTCTGCCCACCACGGGTATCGAAACCCGGATTTTAGCGTGTAAGTCCGCAGACATACCGCTGAGCCACTGGGGGGCGATTTAGAGTTACTTTACAAATACTTTTTGTAATTAAATGTACGAATGAGAGGCAACGAGTTGAAACGTGTTGAATTTTGCATAAATGTAATCGATTTTAGAGTAGCATATTAATTAACGATTATTACGGTAAACCGTATTACATAGCGTTATACCAATAAAAATACTAGAACCAAACAAATTTAACCTATACCTTGTGGTGATAAGTGAAACAAAAGTAATCAAGTGTTTCAGAAAAACTACAGAAGTAGTGAACAACGATCAATAAAAAATAGGTTAAAAATTTATTCACATCACACAAACGCTCAATACGAACAAAGCACAACACATTTCATTGAAGAGGCTAACAATTCCAATTAGACAGCTTCATGGAAATCCGTCGTAGCGACTTCAACGCCCTCGCGTCGCTAACTTTCTGAGATGAATTCTGGGAGCTCTTAAATTGCGCATGCTCCTAAATATGCGGTAAAGAGAACAGTCCGTATGCATTATATATTACATAGAGGTCAAGTAGTAGCCGACCTTATTTTCAGTGTACGTACGTTCCTTACTCTGTGAATATCCTCTAACAGTATTTTAATTATCGGTGATTGCACTATGTACAGATGGCACGAACATGTTATTCTCCACATGCCATCAACATGTAGTTATAACCTCTTACCTAGCATTATCTCTCATGCAAAATAAATATAAGCTTTCCTTTATCTTATCGACCAAAACCGTGCACATGTGCTTCGATTACCAAGCTTATTAAAATACTACAGAGTATATTTAAATTTGTAAAATATTTTTCAACAACTAACCCACGTACACCGTTTTATACAAATAGTAAACAAATACAAAGATAAAACAAAATCATCACTCAAACTTCACGTAGGGTTGGCTACTAAACACAAATAGAAACAAAAAGGAATTAAACCGGCAAAACATATGGACCCAGTTTTCTATTCATAAAATATTTTACATTATTGATAAAAGAAGTATTCTACAACGAACCGATTGAACACGATAATTATTCTAATGAAATTTCAAGTTGCTCTTCCAAATATAGGCGTGTTTGTGATTTTACCACATCCCTTAACTGACAATTCGATTTTACGTTCAGTTCAAAATAAATGATTTCAAATGTTTTTAATGTGTTTTAATCAATAATGTATTGTCCATTGTTAGTAATTGCTTTCTGCCAACGATTCAGAAGTTTCTAAATGCCATTTCTGTAAAATATTTGGAGTTTGGAGGAAAAGAACATGGAGAGGGAAGTTTGACATCTTATCGTGCTCCAAGCTTTTTCCATTAAGATAGTTTTAGAAACTTCGGAAAAGTGATAATTAGGTGGAGTAAGATCTGGATAATTAGGAGGCTTTGAAAGTTTCTCCCAGTCTAGTTCTTTGATCTTTACCGATGGAGCCGTGCATTGTTGTGGTGTACCACAACACCATTATAATTAATTAAAGCAGGGCGCTTTTCTTTCAGAACAACATTCAATTGCTCTAACTCTTGACAGTAGAATAGCAAAAATTGCATTATTCTAGTTAAGAACAATCGTACGATGTCCACCTAATTATTTGAAACGTTCAATATAATTGTATTAAAAATATCTTTAATTTACTAAAGTTGACACAAGTTTATTTTTGAAGTTTAGGAAACGCTACAATCACGGAAGAAATATTATAGACCCTCACTTGTAACTTTCTAGTTTTTATCCAGTGGCCGTCAACAACACTGAATTTACGATTCTCAGAAGTAGTTTAGGAGATGTAATTTAATTAAGAACAAAGAAGTGGTTTATTGTTTTAAATATTTGTGTTGGAATATGGAAAATGCTAAATACATAGTTTATGAATAAAACGTTACACCAAATAATGAGTATTTTCCAAATAGGGGTTTGTGTAAAGGCTGTCAAATTAATGTCATTGTAAAACATGTGCAGGAAGAAACAACTGAAGATAGATACAAACCAAATCAACCAGAAAAGTTTTGAAGTAATCATGAGAACATGGATACTGTCGGTATTTAACAATCATTTCATGGAATTCCTCATGAGAAATTTATAAAAATATGAATAAACTCACGACTCACATATCCTAAAGGTAAATGTATCATATTAATATTTCTTCATTACAGTTTTTTAAGAGTTATCGATATGCAAGTTCACTAATCTGATCTGGAACACTCTCATTTGTAAATGGAACTTTCATACACGTGTTTTTCAAAGCTCAACTCAATAAAAATATTCAGAAATGCCGTAAACGTTCCTCCGAAGAATAGTGATTTCTACATTTGTTTATTTTGTGTTAAATATAAATTTGGATCCAAAAGTAATATCTGTCTTTCAAACATTAATTGGTTTGTAAACAGATTTCAACATATAGCGTGGCTTAAGTTGTTTCCTCGCACTTTAGTTTTGCTGAATTGCAGAATCAAATTTCAAAACATTTTCACATTCTCAGCGTGTAACTATATCATCGAATTATACTATCCATAAAGGATATGCAGTCCAGCTTTTGAAAAATTTTGTTAATTCATGAATCTGCCGATTTATTCCTCTTCAGAGGCTTAAAATGGACTATAACTTTCATTTGCAATTACATAGGAAGCTTTGTATATATTTCTAGCTTTCAATTTCGTAAAAGTCAGTTCAAGAGTGTCAATGTGAATAAAACAAATCTTTGTTTTTATTATTTCGAGTCGGTGAAAGGACGCAATTTGATAGATTCAGTAACGTTTAGAAAAGTGATGGGAGTCAAATATTTTAACCGGTTATGTGTCGCTTTACACACCTCCATTTTTTATAATGAAAAAAATAGCAAAATATCTTACTGAAATAATTCCTTTAGCATTCTTTAAACATTTCCAAATCGTAACTGGATTATCATCGAAATATTTATTCCTTCCTCGTTTGATCCTGTTGTCATCAGCCGTGTGTTTGAACTAAAGTGGGATCCTGTGAAACCAGTAGGAGGCCAATCAAATTAATTCTTATCAGATTTGTAACATATTCAACTGTTAGGACTCTTCTTTCATATGAATATATACTAATCATTATTAAAAAAATCTCAATTTGTCTCTGCGAAACTAAAAGCAACAGTATTGATGACACTTTTAACCTTTTGTATAATTCTCGAAATCTCATAAATATGCTGATTTCGTAGGAAATTGTTCACAATGTCACGGAAATCATTAATGCTGATTTCGTGATTAAAGAGCTTACTGAATTCATACAATTTTTCTTCAGCGTCTTTCCAAGGGACAATAAATTTATCAATATTCCAAGAACCTAGTTCGAGAATGTTCACAAGTTCATGAATTTCATTGCCATTTCTTTGTGCATTATTTTTTATTTTAGGAGATCACAATCCATTAATCTTGCTTTCATGTTGTTTATCACTGTTTTCAGTAGTTTTTGGATAAAAAGGCCAACATATCTTTGGATATCAACAAACTCAATATTCGTATAGACGTCAGTAATAATGATATCATTTGCAATATTTTTCTACTTCATTTATAAAATTATTTCTACAATTTTCAAAATTTCTTTCAAAAGTCAAATATAGATTTTCCACAATCCAGTTAATTGCTTTCAAGCTGGCCTGGCATGGCCGAGCGCGTTAAGGCGTGCGCTCGTAATCCGAGGGTCGCGGGTTCGCGCCCGAGTCGCGCTAAACATGCTCGCCCTCCCAGCCGTGGGGGCGTATAATGTGACGGTCAATCCCACTATTCGTTGATAAAAGAGTAGCCCAATAGTTGGCGGTGGGTGGTGATGACTAGCTGCCTTCCCTCTAGTCTTACACTGCTAAATTAGGGACGGCTAGCACAGATAGCCCTCGAGTAGCTTTGTGCGAAATTCCAAAACAAACAAACAAACAAACAGCTTTCGAGCTTTTTAAGATATTTTTCTGATTTCTACAAATTGTACAAATACTTTCTCTCAAATAAACATTTACTGTTCGTTTCAAATGCATGGTTATATGCTCCAAATATTAGGAATGAATGTAAATGACACTGCACAAACTTTAATTTGGCTTAGCATTTTCGTTGAATAATCCATATATCAACTTCAGGAATTTCTTCTCGGTTATTGTCGTAGCTCAAATTCTTATTAATATTGAGGTCTTGCTGTACATTTAATTACTCAAATTCCATTACTTTTCCATTTCAATTTCGAAAACATCATTTAAAACAACATTTTCTCAATACTGGTATTACGCCGTTACCTCAGTTTTTAAATTCTTATACGCGAATATGTAGTGCAATATTTTGTGTTGAAAGTGTTGTCGCTTTGAGAAAGACGTTACAACACACGTTTGTGTATAAGATGAATATTTTATTCATTTCTTTCATAATATTTTAAACTGTAATACACATTGGTAATAAGTATATCAAGGAATTTAGGACTATAATTGTCTTCACAGTAGTACATTTATGAGAGATAAATTTTTCAACTTTTCTTAGCGAAAGTGTGCAAATTTTTTGGATCCTGAGTTTTGGAGGGTAAAACTCGTTCTTCGAAATTATTTATCTTGAATTTATTACCCGTTTTTACATTTAAATTGTAATTTAAAACGTTGCTATTGACTGAAATTTATAAGTTTGGTAAAATTTGTGTTCTCGCATCGAATTGCTTTGTTTGTTTTGTTTTTTGGAATTTCGCACAAAGCTACTCGAGGGCTATCTGTGCTAGCCGTCCCTAATTTAGCAGTGTAAGACTATAGGGAAGGCAGCTAGTCATCACCACCCACCGCCAACTCTTGGGCTACTCTTTTACCATCGAATAGTGGGATTGAGCGTCACATTATACACCCCCACGGCTGGGAGGGCGAGCATGTTTAGCGCGACGCGGGCGCGAACCCGCGACCCTCGGATTACGAGTGCACGCCTAAACGCGCTCTGCCATGCCAGGCCTCCGCATCGAATTGCAAAGATTCATTTTTCGATAGTCAGTCGGTAGAGCTACTACGATAGGTATCTCTAACTTCTTTAGTTACGACTATATGTCAAGTATAATAATTTATCTCAGACGAGTCTCTGATTTTTTGTGTTACGGTCATTACGACTGAAAGTTGAGTTGAAAATTTAATTGAAATTTCAAATTTCTAACATTTGTAAATAACAATGATACACGCATTTTTTTTTCTTTTCTAAACGTAAAAATATATTTTAATACACAAACAACAATATAATTTATAATAACAAATTTTACAAAAATTATTGATATTTAAATGTTTTGCCACTTGGAAAGAATGCTGAGTTTTCTATTTGGACTGTAACTAACTAGTTTATCGTCGGTTAAAGAGGCACATGTTACTTTTATGTTTAAATTTTACTTTCGAAATTAATTCACTGAAGTCCGAAGTAATATTTGAAATATATAAATATCTCGAGTTCTCCAATTAATAAGAGATAATCACAATTACAGCTTTCAAAGCTTATAGTATGTTGACTTTAGCTGACAAACAATATGATATTTGCCTCTCCACCTTTTGTGATAGCTTCCTTTTATACTCGTCAGGTGAGATTCTCGAAAATGAATTGGTAAAATTTTTCGAAAATGAGTTAGTGCTTTCGTATATATATACAGTTAATTCTTATTCTCGAAAACTTTCTACAAAAATCTATACGAAAGGCTGAACTTGTACGATGCATTTTCAATAACATAAGTTACATACCTTTCTAAATAGATGTACAATAAAGCAAAACAAACATAGATATCAAAATATCTGATATCTTTTACAGATAGTTTAGGGAATTGTGTTGATAATTAAATGTACGATTGAGTTTGATAGTGAATAATTATAATCTATCCCAATGAATTAATAGATGTATAGCTTTGCTTACATGTATATCAGTTTACTTCAGGTAAATTGTGTATTTTTAGACTGACCTTGAATATATCTTTATAATTATAAAGTACTTTATAATCTAGGCATTTCATACATTGAACCAAAATTAGTTGTCTTTCAGTCTTTTAACAGACTACTTTCCAAAATTCAATTTCAAATGTGAATTTGCTTAAGTTTGTTTCACAATAAATTATACTACATTTTGTTTTAACAATAAGTAAATGAAACTGTAACGGCGTAACAAACGGCGGATGTCTGGACAGTTGAGCATAATTGTAAATCATATGATATTAATGAAATTCGTGACGTTATTTTCATATTATAACAAGCGCAAAGATTTATGGTACAAACACCGGGTATTGTTTGGTAACACTCCAGTTCAACTTTGATTACACGAACATATGTTTGGTGCTTTGACGCCATTACATCATGATTGAGCTCGTAAAGCTCGTAACGGTGTATCATCCATATTACATTTTATCGAGTCCGTTCTTCTGGGACAGAGACATTATCGAGGATGATGTTATCGCAACTCAACAGCTGTTTGCAACGATCGGCGATGACAACTTTGTCAATTAACATACCTTACCAATCTGTTGTAGACATTCCACATCATTACCCATCCCTAATTTTAGCACTGAGCTAAAAAATAATCTAGTGAAATGGGAGTAGGTATGACATTCCAAAGACAAACAGAGAAAGGTGGTTAATAGTGAGAGAGAAAGACACTGTGTGTTTATACATGGGATCTTAAAATTTCCCCTGTGAGGCAGAAGGATGAAAGAATGCCCTCAGGCTTGCCACTCCACGGGAAGGCAAAGACATGACACTCGATAGCCTGGACAGTGCCATTACCATGGGAAGAATGGCCTCAAAGTACTACACCAAGAGGAGTGTCTTTCAATTAACCACCATAATCCTACCAAACAGATCAGAAGGGCAGAAAAAGTAATCACGTTCTGCCGAACCAATGCGCTGCACCACCTTCCCCGAAGCAACCTCTGGGAGTACAAAAAAATAAGCACCAAAGCAAGTGGTGATGGAAGAGGTCTAAACCAGTCCAAATCGGGAGTCAAGAGATGAGGCTTACTTACCCAACTTAGCCTTTGAGGAAGGATGGCCAATGACCAGCAACAAACCCAAGTATGTTGAGTTTCCAAAGAAGAGATTCACATCGTTAACATGGGGAACATACTTGACATTCACACCCCCGACAACTGGAAGCCACGCACCAAAAGCATATAATACAGATAAGAGAGCAGGCACTCGATCACTTATGCATAAAGTGAATGCGAAAACAGACAGTCCTGACGAACACCCTGTAAGATAGGAAAGGAAGATGTCAGATATTCATTGATAAAGAGTTTAATTGAAGTAGTCGCGTACAAGGCTTGCACTAGCGGGACATACAGAGTATCACACCTCTTTAGAACAAACCACAAAAAGTTGTGGTGAACTCGATCAAAAGCATGGCTCTGGTTGAAAGACACAGAGCTCACAGGAATATTCCTGTCCATAATGTAATGGAACATGTCCCTGAGAAGCACAATATTTTGTTGTATGCTTCTACCCAACACACCACAGGTCTGAGAGCTATGAGCCAAATGAAGCGTGACTGCACCCAAATGAGCACACAGGACTTTTAAAATAATCTCTGCGTCCACGTGTAGGAGAGATATGGAAAAGATACTCAGACTTGCTGACATTCTTACAGATAAATATCATGAGCCCATCCAATGATCCTGATTGTATTGACCCACCAGACAGAGAGCTCTTAAAAAGAAAAACAAAGAAGGATCCACACCATGTCACTTAAACATCCGTAGAATTTATTTTTTAGACAATTAGTGTTGGCCTTTGACCGAATCGACCATAATTTATTGTGGTATGTTTTGGAGAGGTATGGTTTTTCCAAATTATATGAATACTTGATACTTTCTTTATGTTTTCTTTCACAAGGATTTTAACAAACTGATACATTACAGTTCCCTTTCACTAAACTCAGGTTATTTGTTAAGGAAGTACATTGCCATCTACTTTGTGTATGCTCCTGATAGAGTGCATGCTTTCTAACTTTTTCCCACTGTCTCAATGTATTGTATTTTATTACCAGGTAATGTACTTATTATGTACACCAGTGATGCAGATGATGTGAACCTTTTTGGTCAAATCAACGTCCATACATACAGCACTGGCTCTTGTTAATAAATGCTCCAACATCTGCGTCACCCAACTGAACTACAGCAATATTGAAGCTCGTTTGCTGTAAAAGTGGGCCTCATTTGCAAACACCTTATTTGGTTTAGCATAGACTACCTCTGTAATTAAGTACGTTGGGATCACTTCATCATTTAAGCCTTCAAGTTTGTCTTCTCTGTATCCCTTCGATCTCGGCAAGAACTATCCTGTATCACTTATCTGTTCAAGTTTCCATTAAGCTGACTTTTATGTTATATTATACAATTAGAACGTTTAAATAGGTAATTTCGTTTACGAGGAACCAATATGCGAACGAATTGGTTTCTGTGACGTAGAATAGAATATTGTGTATTGTTATGTATAAGCTGTAACTTCGTTTTGAAGTAAACTACCAGCTACCGGTACCTCGGGTACAGGGCATAGGTTCCTCAGTGGTCCACTTTGCCTGCAAACACCAATGTGTTTTGACTATCCTTTTTGGTATGCATTTACTACAGCGGCATTTAGGCGATATAAGGTCGCGTTTTCAAGTTCCCTCTGTTGTTTGCTGTTCCCTGAAGATACTCATAGGATTTAGTAATAACATTCTGCTCTACAATGGGACGTTATATTAGTCATTGGTCGCAATTTCGAATCCCATTCGTACCAAACGTGCTCGTCCTCTCAGTCGTGGGGGCAATATAATGTGACGATGAATCCCACTATTCGTTGGTGAAAGAGTAGCCCAAGAGTTGGTAGTGGGTCGTGATGCCCATTTGAATTACCTCTAGTCTAACACTGCTAAATTAGGTTCGGCTTGAGCAGATAGCCCTCGAGTAGCTTTGCACAAATTTAAAACAAACATAATTATTATTATATGTATTGTTTCTTGCCTTGTATATATGTACACTATATATATGCATTTCTCTTAACACAGTGTATATCTGTATGGTGTAAGTGAAGTAAGTGTGTACCGCGTTCTTATTCATTGACTTGTTTATTTGTATGACGTTTTTATAATAAATGAATCCAAAATGAATTTTATTTTGTTACAATGTTAATCTAAGTTAATGAGTGCCCTATAAGGAATTGTATTAGTCTTTAAACGTATGCTTCACCACATGCCATTTAGTCTGTGAACTTTGTTTGAGTGTTGTTTGGGCTTTATTTGTTGTGGTGTTTGTATGTTTTTGTTCCTTCACGCACTTTTGTGAAGCTTGACAGTAGGTCGGTATGGGCACTGCCATCCGGTTCCATTCCAAAAAAGGACATTCCCTTTAAGGACCAGTGTACGTCCATGGAACTGGCTGAGAAAAACAGGAAGTGGAGGACTCGACAGTCTGCCTCTTTCGAACAGTGTCTCGTCGCCATCAAAGACGTATATTTGGTGTATGTGACAGTTCCAATATTCAAAATGAAGCATACCAAACACGCCCAGAAATGTACACTGGATAAAATTGAGAATTTTGGGCACGAAGAAGCCGGTTCGAAACATTGAGAAACTTCTTGGTCTCCAGGTAATAAGCAATTACCTGGGCATACAGCAGCTTTCCTATCACAGTGTTTTTGAAGTCCTCTTGCAGAGTGCTTACCAGCTTCTGTGGTGCAGGACATATCTAGCATTTGAAACAAAGACAGTGACTGTCTTATACGTTGCGCTGTTTGTGGTGGTGACCACACGTCCACGCGTTGCCCGAGGTATGTGGCATCATATGGAATGATGGCAGCAGGGCACTCACACTTGCACACAAAGAGTAGAGAAAGGGTAGAGGTTTCACATTTCTACCCCTAAAGTTTAATGCTGATGAAATTCGGGTCTCTGAAAAGGTGCCTGCCCCATAAGCTCCGTTACTCTCACGAGGAATGGATTTTTGTTCCTTTAAGAGATTCAGGCCCAACCTTCTGGTCAGCATGGTTGACCAAGTGTAGTTCCTGTTTCTGTGGAGGTTCTAGTCTCTCCATCTGGAGTTGAGGGGTTTGAAACTGCATTGTTGCCCACAACATTGCTGCTCACGTAAATGTTGGGATGAGATCCTTCGAGGATCATGCCTTCTCTGTTCCACGTAAGCTGGCTGAGAAAGATAGTGCCTGTGAGGTGACCCAGGCTTCCATGGCCAGTAAGGATGTTGTTCGAAGCGTTTAAGAGCTTTCTACCCTTACTTCATTTGTTGTGGATGATCTGGCCCTTTCACTCACTGACGTTCCTAAGTCTGAAAAGGCTTAAGAAACTAAAGAAGTCAACGAAGTAATCTATTGTGCCTGGTGAGGCTAACTCATTCACTATAAGGGTGGAGTTACCAACATCTGGATACTTTTTCAGTGCAGTGGTTGTGGTCGGATTCCAGGAGGTGCAGCTGTAACATATTGGTGGGGTGAGTGGCCTAAAGATGCAATTGATCTCCTGGCTAGTCGTTCCAGCCAAAGCATCAGTAACACTAACTCCTCCTCCTTACTCCTAACTTCTGGAAAATGTGTTGTGTTGTAGAGCATTCAATTGCTCTGAAGTTAATGACATACCTTTGCAGGAGGCCCATTTTACCTTGACGCGTGCGAGTGTTGTAAGGATCCTTTTTCATTCGCATTTTAATGGCATCATCTGTTAACCCTGGGGTCGTAAGATTCAGTTTTTTATTGTCTGTGCACCTGTCTCTCGGGCTTGCATAATCGGGCTTGATTATGCAGACTAATGCAGTCTTGTTGGTGACTTCAACTTCATACTGGATCCTCATCTCTACAAAATTCGAAGCAGTCCTCTTTCTAGTGATCAGTGTATGCAGTCTCTGCACGTGGTGCTGTTGGACATTAAACTTTTTCATGTGCTGTACAGGACTGCTTTTGTGGCCACTTGGAATGATCTGGGCGTATCGTGTCCCCTACACAGGTTCTGTGTTACAAGCAGTCTTAAGGAGAACCTTGACAGAGATGCAATCTCTAAGTTGGTGATGTCTCGTTCTATATGGCCTACCATCGGGTACTTCTCACCACATTCCTGAACGTTATCCTCGTTCGTCGGAGCCCTGTAGCGTGGAGGTTCAACTTCTCCATCCAAAGTTCAGAATTTTATTTTGTCCAGTATGTTGACTAATCCCAATAGTTGTTGAAACAAACTGACACGTGGCATTGACGATTCTACTGACTCGCCTTGCTTCAAGGCAGGATGATGGATCACTAGGTTTTCCCAGAAATTAAGAACCATTGCAAAGTTATAGATCTGGAGCATTTCAAACTATTCCATGTAGCGAGTGTCTCTAATTGATGAAGTTTCTCGATCCTTCCCCCTCTAGTAAAGCAGTAAGTCTACGGATTTACAATGTTAAAATAAGGGGTTCCATTCCCCTCAGTGGGCTCAACAGATAGTCCAATGTGGTTTTACTATAATAAAACACACCCACACACTGTGTATCACAAAAATGTTACAATAGTTCCAATATGAAAGGCACGGAAGATGGAAAAGACCAGACATGTTTCTACACTGTATTAGCAATGACTATCAACGGCTGAGCTTTAGGGAGTTTGATATCTGTGGAGGCCGGACGTTTCACCTCTTTTTTCGATGATGGGGTTTCAGGTCGAGATCGGGTTCTGAGCCGCCCTACCTACACTCCTGCGTTTAATTGTACTACTTTTTATATACAATAATATGTTTTTATTTGCTTTCATATTATTTTTCTTATATATATGAATGTTTTTGTTCTTCTTATTGTTATTATTAGTAGTATTTTATTTTTGTATATGTGCATTTATTTATTTTTCTTATACTTCTAAAGACGAAAATAAGAAAAGGGAAAATAAAATAAAAAATACTTTTTCAGCATGTAGTAGGGAAAACGAAATTAGCCTAAATCCTAGATGGTCAAAAGTTTAAGATCATACTGAATCGAAGCTTTAATCGGTAAATACATAACGAAGTTTAGTCATTTGTATTCAAGCATAAGTATTGTCAACGTATTCCACTGACAACTTATGTGTTACATTTGGTAACAAAATTGCAAAGGTTGAGAAGTTGACAGAGTTAGAACGTGGCAGAATTGTCAAGTGTTATGTAAATGTCGTGTAAATATTTTGTAAACGACAACATGTCGTGTTGTGTTTAAATTTTCATTTGTATTATTCATTTTTTCCATATTTATATTATTGTTTCGAAGTGTAAACTAATATTTTGTTATTCATTTAGGGTAACATTTTAGAATTTTCTCGAATTAAGTAGACCAATCATATGTTTGTAAATGAGTGCTGGTGACTTCCTGTCTAGACGTGTAGTCTCGTGCAAGAACGGACACGCGCGGATCGCTCTGGAGTTGTATGGAAATTGCAAGATTGTTCGAGAAATAGGCCTATCGGTATAAAAGATGGTGACAAGAAAGAGATTCACTCATCAGTTTTTATTCGAAAAGTGAGAGATTCAGTCATTAGTTTTTATTCGAAAGAAGTGAGATTCAGACATCAGTTTTATTTCAAAAGAAGAGAGTCAGTTATTTGAGAAAGATTAAGTGTTTGCTGTGATTATTCAACTTGGATTTGTGACTGAAGCTAGATCTACGGAAGCTGTGATTTTATTTCGTCAATCTCTACAATACATCTGAATTACTGCTTGTGCTGAGAGTCAGCGAATTTATTGAACTGTGAACTGTTTCGGAATTTCTTCGTGGGACCAAATTCACACCCTAGACTGGAATTTGAGATTTTCATTTTAGATCATTATATTAGATACAGGCCAGTACCGTTTTGTATTGTGATTAATTTTGAAGTTTGAAACTAGTATTATTTTGTTTTGTAATTAATTTCGAATGTCGTAACTTAATATCTGTCACTGTTATTATATAATTTATGTTATATCTGTTATATTTGTTAATAGGTTAGTGTAATAAATTATACAAGCTGTTATCTGTTTTTCTGTTGCGTTTAATCAACGAAGAACTTAAAACATTTAAAAAATACGTAACACAAGCTACCAAAACAAGGTTTCTCTCAAAGTGCCATCGCTGATAAGATAGGGCGTACGAAAACTGCTGTTTCAAATTTCTTAATAGACCCTGAAGAATACACAACGAGAAATTTAAGTGCTTGGTGCAAGAACATTTCGCCAGCATTGAGCAGTAGGATACGATGGGTTGTCCAGCATGACATCAGCCGATTGTCGAACCGGATAACGAACGAAAAGTGCAGCTCAAAAACAATAAGATGGCATCTAGGAGAGAAAGAATTTAAAAACTGCAAACATCTTCAAAGGCCATGCTTTCTTCCACACCACGAAACAGCTCGGTTAAACTTTGCTGAGAAGCACAAAACATAGGACGAAGAAAAGTGAAAGAAGATTTTGTTCTCTAATGAGAAAAAAATGATCCAATTGGCTTCCAACGTTACTGCCACAATAATGATATTCCACTGGAGACATTTTGTACACGACACAGTGGGAAAGGTTCCATCATGATCTGGGGAGCTTTCTCTTTCCATGTAACAATGGAGCTTCAGGCTATACAGGGGCGTCAAACAACATCTGGCTACATTGGCATGTATGAGAGAGCATCCTTATTGACTGAAGGCCTTCGCTTGAGTGGAAATGACTGGATCTTTCAGAAAGGAAAACACTACAATATACAATGCCCGCAGCACAAAGGACTATATGACAAATAACGTGACCATCCAGCTTGTTCGCCCGAGCCCCCCAGTGGCTCAGCGGTATGTCTGCGGACTTACACGATAAAATCCGGGTTCCGATACCAGTGGTGGGCAGAGCACAGATAGCCCATTGTGTAGCTTTGTGCTTAAATAAAAAAACAACAAAAGTGTTCGCCCAAACGGAATCCCATTGAAAATGTTTGGGGGTGGATGAAAAAGAAAGAAATAGACGTAGAAATAGACGTCAATTGCAAACAGTGCATGATTTTTGTGCAAAATTCACAATTAACCACTTAATACAACTTTCCAGCCAACCTTCTGAAAACGCTTATATCAACCTTGCTAAAGCAAATTTTTGAAGTTATTACGTGATGACGGCCATGTAACTCAATAATGAGATCTCTTTGTTGGGTATTTCGTATCATGCTTAAGAATTCTTTTTGGTATGATCTTTAACTTTTGACCAGCTAGTATTTAGGATTGTTTCACAGTGTTCACATTTTCCCTATTAAATGCTAAAAAGCTTTATAACTTTATTTTTCCTTTTTTATTTTAGCATTCAAAGCTCTACTCAAATAAGTGGGAGAGTCTAATAACGCAAAATGCATATTTTATCTTTTATATGTGTGTATTATATGTATGTATTTAATTTCTTTATTATTATTATTTCACTCATTGTGTAAAAACACAATGTGTGCAAGCCTTTTATGCGACTACTTCAAGCAACATGTTGATTAACAAATATCTGACATCGTTCTTTCATATCTTACAGAGAGTTCATCAGAACTGTTTGTTGTCCCCTTCACTTGATATATCGGTAATTGAGTGCCTGCTCTCTTATCTGTATCACTCGGTTTCAGTGTGTGGCCTCCAGTTACCAGAACGTATGGATATCAATTATGTTTCTTATGCAGATGATGTGAACATGTTCTTTGAGAACTCAACATCCATGGGTTGGCACTGGCCATAGTCCATCGTCACTTTCAGGGCAGAGCTGCCTGGCTGAACTACGCCAAGTCTCGGGATTAGTGGTTGGGCAAATGGGTCTCGTCTGCTGACATCCCATTTGAAATGGATTGTACTTCTTCCCCAGTCACTTGCTTTGGGGTTCATTTTCTCGTGAATCCAGAGGTGGCCTTTGGGGAGGTCGTAAAACGTGTAAGTTCGGCAGTGCACGATTACTGTTTCTGCCCTGCTGATATATTTGACAGCGTGAAGGTGGCTAAGAGAAGGATACATTTCTTTGTGTAGTACCTTGGAGGTATTTTTCCTCTGGATGACTACACAGCACCTGTATCAAGTGCCATGTATTTACCTTCTTGAGGAGTGGCAAGCCTGAGGATGTGTTTCATGTCTCTTTGATCCTGCCGCCTCGCATGGGAGGTCTTAGCATCCCATGTGTCGGAACCCAGTGCCTTTCTATCTTACTATCAACCACCTTTCGCTGTTTGTCTTTGGAGAGGTATCCCTTTTACCATCACAATAGATTCTTGGTTGGCATGGGAAGCAGGATTTTTGGTGTTCCAATGGACTCCCGTTCCCTCTACCACTTGCTGGTCTGTCAACGTACCAACAGGATTGAGCAATACCACCTTACTGTGCTGTGGAATGTTATTTGGGGCCGCGTTATGCTGCTTCATGTTGATACCTACTTTTAGGCTCTCAACTGGCGCGTGGAACATAATATTTTTCTGGTAGAAAAGCGTACACTACTGTTAAATTTTGTACAATTGAGATATGTCCTTTGCGTCACTCTTAGGTGGAGTCTGTTGTGTATATATTGGTCCTTTGTCCGAATTCAGTAGCGAAGGTGGGAGAAGGTGGCTTGCCTTTTCCGTATCTCACCACTCTCGGCACGTACCATACTATATCACGTGCTTCTCCTTGTTCCCAATTACTTGGCCTTTTCTTTATAGTATACACTAATCGTCTTCAAGTACATCATCTGACATTTTCGACACCAGTTTGTTTTCGAGCAGGCAACGGTGTCGTACTTTAAGATTCTGGATAAGGACAGATATCGGCCGTTACTCAATCTTGAGGTGGACTATAGGCGTCTGAGCACAAGGGAGTTTTATCGTCAGTAACTGGCTACCGGACGTTTCGTCTCTCTGTGTGCTGGAGGGGTGTGAAGTTGAGCTTGGGTTCAGAGCCGCTTATGTATGTATGTATTTTCTTTAATTATTCTTATTTTTTGTATATGTTTAATTATTTTTCTTTCTATATGTTTAATTTTTTTCGCTTTTTATATTTTCAATTACTCCTGTTTTGCTTTGTGTATATTTCATTATTTTTGTTATGTAGATCTTAAATATATAAAAATATAAATAAATTTTACAATGGAAAGTGCACAAGCAAGTAAAGTGATACTAGTTACTCGCCCTCCCAGCCGTGGGGGTGTATAATGTGACGGTCAATCCCACTATTCGTTGGTAAAAGAGTAGCCCAAGAGTTGGCGGTGGGTGGTGATGACTAGCTGCCTTCCCTCTAGTCTTACACTGCAAAATTAGGGACGGCTAGCACAGATAGCCCTGGAGTAGGTTTGTGCGAATTTCCAAAAAAACAAACAAAACAAAACTTGAATGGATTTTAGAAAGATGTTAAGTCCCAACTTTGGTTTGCATTGGGATACGTATCGCTATCTGTATGAAAGAAAGGAAAGTTTGAAAATTATTTGAATACTTTATTTTGAAGTATTTATTTTTTTGCTAACTTTCTGGCCTTTTTATGAATAACTAACAATCCACATTTGCTGTTAAATTTTAATTTTCCTCTGTTTCAGGTGAAACATTTGAAATACGGTAAAGTGATACTTTCATTACTGTGGAGCTGTCATTATGTAACGGTCAATCCCTCTATTCCTTAGTAAAACAGGGTAAAAGAGTAACCCAATAGATGACTGTTTGTAGTAATGAATAGCTCTTACATTACACTACTAAATTAGGAATGGTTATCGCAGATAGCCTTCATGTAGCTTAGCGTCAAATTCAAATAACCAATAAACAAAATTTCCAACAAAGAAATATTTTTTGTTTATTTATTTATAAAATACAATGGAACAACTGCCATGGCCTCTATAGATGTTAGAGAAACAGCACAAAATTGATACCAAATTTAAAGAACACAAAAATATACCTTCACATGTTTTCAATAGTGCAAATCAAATAAACACAACATAACCGCAGAAAACATTGATACACCAAGTTGGAAAACAAATGTAAATAAAACAAAATCAAAGCAACACTACTTATACAACAATTAAAACCAAAATTACACCAGTACAAATGACCATCTCCAGTAACTGATCACCTAACATTTAACTAAAACTCCCCCTACAATTCTCTACCCATTTACACACTCTTTCCTATGACATGTGACCGAAAATGGTCAATTTCGAACTCTCTCTTTTTTAATTTGATCATGACCAAAGAATGTCGAAGAGGTTGCTCTGTAGTTTATTTCAATTAAAGTACTAAAACCCGTACCATGTGTCTTGAGAATACATTTTTGCCTCAAAAGAGTTTCTCATCAAGACTAAATATATTGTTTATTAATGTATGTCCGGTATAGCCAGATTTTTATGGCACTCACAATCAACTCGTACTCTAGAGGTTGCGGGTGTGAATCCACGTCACACCAAACATGATCGTCCTTTCAGCCGTGGGAACTTTATAACGTGTGGACAATCCCACTTTCCGTTGGCAATAGAGTAACCAAAGAGATGGCTAACTGCCTTTCTTACACTTTTAAGTTAAGGGTGGTTGGCGCAAATAGACTTTATGCAGTTTTGCATATATAAATTAAGGCTATTAGATTTATACAATTGTTTTCAGTTTTAAGTTACATATATTGAGGTCATAAGAAATTTATCAGTGGCACTGATATTTAAAAAGTAGTCTTAGTTTCTCAATAGAATGTTGCTTCTGTCATAATGTAAATTATTTCAATGGTGATCTTCGAACTGGAAAAAGAAAAATTTGTGTACAAGAGTCGAACTGAAAAGTTTCACTCTTCTTTAATTAATAAGTAAAGCTGCTTCAAAATGTACGTTTACTTTCTTTAGTTACAACTATATGTTAAGTGTTATAATTTATCACAGACGAGTTTCTAAATTATTATGTTACGGTCGTAACAATTGGAAGTAGGATTGAGATGTTAATTGAAAGCCGATTTGTATCTAATTTATGACATTTCCCAATTAGAATGATACACACATTTTTTCTCTCTTAACAAAAATATGTTTTAATATAAAAACAATAATATAATTTATAATTACAATTATTTATATTTACAGGTTTTACCAACTTCGAGAGACTGCTGAGTTTTCTATTTGGTCTGTAACTAAATACTTTATCAATGATTCACGAAACGCAAATTACTTTTATGTCCAAAACACGTCCGACGTTAATTTACTGAAGTTCGAAGTAATGTTCGAAATCTATAAATATCTCTGTTTTTCCAATTAAAAGCGTTAATCACAATTACAGTTTCCAAAGCTTATAGTGTGTTGACTGTAGCTGAAAAAGAATAGCATATTGGCTCCCGGAGTTTCACGACAACTGCATTTTATACTGATTAGGCGAGTTTCTCAAAAATTAATTGGCAACAATATTCGAAAATAAACTAGTGCTTTTGGATATACATTGTAAATCTTATACTGGAGAATATTCTACTAATTTATAGAACAGGCGGGACTTCTGCGATACACATTTAACAATGAAATTACATACATTCCTTAATTGATATATACATTAAAGTGAAACAAACACAGATATCAAAATAATACTAAATTCTTAAAAGATAGTTTATGGAATCTTGTCAATAATTAACTACAAATTTGAGTTTGATAATGAATAATTCTAAACTATTTTAATGAATTAACAGATGCAGAATTTTGTTGAAGTTTATGTATGTTTACTTTTAGGTAATTAGCTATTTTTCAGACTTGACTTGAATATATCTGTATGAGTACTTCGTAATCTGCACACTTTATAGGCTTAACTGCACTTAGTTGTCTGTTTCTTAACAAATGATTGTGAAAAGTTCAATTTCATACGTGTGTTACTTCCAGTTTCCTTATTTACATACAGTTTTAAAAATAAATTATACTAAATTTTCATTCTAAAGTAATATTTTCCTGAATGATGATACTTTTAATAATCAATTTCTATAAAACCATTTGTGTTGAATGAAAGTTTAGGCGAAAATAAAATTACAACTGTTTTCTAGTAAATTATTGTTACACAAAATAGATCTCCAAAAGATAGAGTTTATAATTAGTTGGTTTGTAAACACTGTTTAATGCAGTCCAGATTTATAATTATGTTTCTCTGTTTGAATATATCGAGAATTACAAAAACTCAACTCTTTACAACATTCTCACGAACCGTGAAAATGAACGAATGGATTATGGAGTTTCAATTAAATCTTCATTTATTGCTAACACCACAATGCTTCAGTAAAAAAAATCTATTCATAACAAAACAAATATGGAATCTTGAAGATAGACACATAAGATTTTAAAATTAAATTTAATTAAAAGTACACTTTGAAAAAGCTGTACTAACTAAATGTCCAAGGTAACTTGTAATTATAACATCATTGTTTCAGTTCTTCTGAGGTGTACAAAGCGTACAGCACTTTCTGTAAAATATATTTAACTGACAAAATAATCATGAATATTGTTCGACTTTTATTCACATGATACAAAAGTTTAAAATTACGGAAAAGGCATCTCAGTTTTAGATTTCAATAATTTCATAGTTCAGGGAAAACTACTCCCCACAAGGATATTGTAATTCAATTTTTGTAAACTTCCTGGCGTTCTTTAACTTTTGTTAAAATGGCCGTGTTTGCGCCTTCGTCAACCTTTTAACATCAAGGATCTAATTTTACACCATTAAGTACAGTTTTGAGGGTAGAGATGTAATACGTCGATTTTTGCAGAAACTTTTGTTTGTACTTTATTTAGTGTAATCCAAAATCGTGGTAGGATGATCTTCGAATAACCTAAATTGATTTTGTTGTATTGAAGAAATATCGTAAATGTGAAATTAAAAGATAAGAAAGTTTCCAATTAAAATATGAAGAACCATTATTTTTATTGTCTCAGTATAAAAGGATTTATCAGATCCTCGAATAGAAAAAGACCAAAGAGTGGCAAAAACTGTGTAATATTGTGCTAAACCCCTTCACTCATGTGCGAAGCCGAATATAATTGGCTATAGTAGGCAAAACAAGTGTTGAGGATGTAAAAAATGTTCATGGACAAAGATTCATCTTCTGTCAACAAGAGAGAGATGTGCTTTTTTAAGATACCTCCTATGATTTGCACAGTGGAACTCTACTGACTTTTCTGGGATTCAAAGACTCCATCAAATCAGAAATTCTGGATGCTCGAAACAGCTTACAATTGTCCAAGTTTATATTCTTTTCAAGCCTCTCAGTATCCAAAAAAATATATAACTGCCACAACCAGAATATATCGTAGTTACGTGAAATAAATTAGATAATGTAAAATCGAGCTATACCAACAATGTAGGAGAAACAGGCAGTCAAACTTGAGTAAGAACAATCAAAATTAATAATCGTCACTGAAGAAATTTGTAGTTTATTCATAGGGAAATTGGTTAAAAGTCAATTAATTTAAGAACTTCTATAAGGTGTTAATTTTTTTTGATATCGTAGTTTTGGCGATAAAATGCATGATGTCACTCGATATTGGTATGGCAAACTAAAGAAACGTGTCGATATTCATACAACTTTTTTATGGTAAAAGATATATTTCTATTTAACTTTTCTGAAACCTGTATCCCAGAGCGGTAAATATGCGGAATCCCACTACTAAAATTAGATTGCTAGAATCGTAATGAACAGGACACATATAACCCATTGTGTACCTTTTTGATGAATTCCCAATAACAATTAACTCTGAAAACTAATAAATCGACAGATGCAGAAATAGAAACACAAATTTAAAGCGTGAAAGTAGTGAAAAGTCTTTATAAACCAGCTGATTTTAAAGTGTATATTTGAGTGAGTTGTTAGTTTTAACCCAAAACATTTGTCGTATACTTGAAATATGTTTTACATGACAATAACATACAAGGCTATAACTTTAACAACATGAGATTATCTTCGACTATACTCCACAAATATTAGTTTTAAATGAAAACAAAACCCACATTTCTAGTGGGTGAGCTTCAATATAGCCTTATCAATTTGATTTTAGGAGAACAATGAAGAAGTTTAAACTTGTGCACCAAATGCTACGTTCCTTCTCTCTAAAGTACAATAGAAATTTCAGCAGTGTTTCCATTTCTCTAATTACTGAAAGAGCAGTTACTCTTGCAGTATCTTCAGTTTACTGCTAGAATAAAATTTAGTATATTTTATTGCAAAATAAAGTATGTTTATATGATATATTTTTAAAAGATTGTAAATCCCAATCTTGGTTGGCACTATGATCCGTATAGCTAATTGAAACAGAGAAATATGTCTAGAGATGTGGAGTTAGAAAATGTTTTGTTTTCGTTGTACTGTAGCAATTCTTTTGAGGGGACTTTTCAGTATTTTTATGAATAAATAACGATTCATATTTAGTATTCAGTTATAATTTTTCTTATTATTCCATGGACATTTGAAATATGTACGTTTGACAATCAATTTTAAAGTTTTAAATTCAGAGAACCGGAATTTAAATCTCTGAAATATATTTTTGATCACTTTACACGGAGATAATCTTTAACATCAAAGAAATCGTAGTCCTTATTATTTTCTTTTCATTTACTTAACCACGTAATATTTGCAAAATCAGTAAGATCATCAAAGTACAGTCACTGCTTTTCTTAAAAGACTCAACAAACTGTCGATGGATGAGAGAGCTTCAACTTCTGATATAATTCACAATTTTTACAACAATATCCATTAAATTTTTCATTTCATCACTTTTAGACATCTGATGCAACATACAATGGAAAAATGGCTGCGTTGACTTCATATTATTTTAAATAATATGAAAACTTTAGAAAGATAACAATTATTTCACACATGTATATGTATTTATAGTAATTAGTATGTGTGAATTAATAATGAGGTTTTTTATTCACTTTGAGTTCAGCACAAATATTCCTAACTGGCTATCAGGGCTTTCTTCACCAGAAATATTAATACCCAGTAAAGAGCACAATAAGTTTAAAGTATGCCACTGTAGGTATGCCTCTGGTGGACCAATAATAAGGTTTATTTTAAGTTTCTCGTAGCTTATAAGGGTCGTCTTAGTTAACACAGAACAAACAGAGCAACTTAAAGCAGAAAGTGAAGACATTAAAAGGAGGAGAGAAAATTATTTCTAAAATTGATAATAACATTTATTTCACTTTCTTAAAAATATCAATGCTGTTAACAATGGTTTATCATTGATATTATACAATAATTTTTACTTAATGTTAGTGTTGTGTATATTACATTTCAGTGTTCAAGTATTGTTATATAGCTTATATTTAATAACTGATTGTCTTTATTTTTAACATTTCAAATTATAATATTTGTTTTTGTCACTTTCAAATGAGGTTCGTAACATCGGTATCAATCTTAAATCCCTTTAAACTTATTTTATTAACATAATTTGTTCAACTTATATAGAATACAATGTAATTGTTATTTTTTATTATTATCAATAACAAGAAATTCCTGCTTTTCATTCATAGAACAATTAGTTAGATATAAATGTTGACCGTAATATCGTCTTTCACGAAAATAAGGTGTATAATATAAAGGGTAAACCAACGTAGTTCACTTCATGAAAACGATTACGTACCAGTTAAGATCAAGTGAGTGTGTTTGTGTTTTCTTATAACAAAGCGACAATGGGCTATCTGTTGTGTCCACCGATGAGAATCAAATCCCTAATACACTAACTGCTGTTCCACTGGGAGTTTCAAGATAAAGTAACTCTATTTCGAATATAGGTATACTTATCGAGTTATTTAATTTTCGCTGTCCACATTGTTAACACTGTGAAATGATACAGTTTTCGGGGAATATACACAACAATCGTGTTTAAGTAAGACTTACACGAAAGTGGTATCCTGTCCCATCTGATAAACTATTTGATTACATTCTTATTGGTATATATTTAATGATTTTTTATTTTAATTTAGTTTTTGAATTTCCAAATTCCTTTTGTGAGTCCAGTTTCAAAAGTTATAATCTGTTGAGTCATTTATTTTTCCATATTGTTGCAAGAAATATTTAAAATGAATAAATATCAGATAATACAGTTAAATAAATGTTTAGAGCTAGTATATCCTGCATAAAAAGAGAATTTAAAGGACAACTGCAACCAATCATACGAATAGACAAAGGTGGCCGAGAGTCAAAATTGATATCAGAAGTTACGGAGTTGTAAACTTCCTTACTTCTGACACTAATTCAGAGGACGAGTGGAGAACATCTGTAGGTATTACTGATAGGATGTTTCAAAGTATGTTTCGTTCTTGGATCTCACGCCTGAGCAGAATGAACTCCTTACTATTTAAAGGCTTCTTTTGATCTCATTCTACTGGTGAACAATTTAAAGAAAGTATTTCAGTGCGCCACATAATAGAAAAGAGCTATAAACTATAAGTAAAAATACGTTATACTTCTCAAATCTGACGTCAAAGACGCTTCTATATATTTCTTTAAAATGATGGACTTTCATTCAGCTTTTAATAAACAAGGAGAAAGTGGAAACATTAATTTACATAACTCCTTTTCCATTAGATAACATTTGAGTTTGTTGAAAATGGAAAATTAGCCGTTTCTTTGTGCAAACAGGTAACTGAAAATTAAGTGCCGTGGTCCAAAAAAATCCTGACAGCTAATAACACTTCAACTATGAATTTTATAAAATCTCAAAAAGTTAGTGTTTGTTCTTCTTTTTTTGTTTTTCTTACAATAGGTGTGACTATTCGTTTTACAAATATAATACAATTACAGAAATTTTATTGCAAACTATTCTATTAAGGTAAAAGGTCAATTTTTGATTTTCAAAATATATAAGAAAATTTAAAAAAGAAACTTTTCATTGAAAAACTTCTAATTACGAAACAGAAAATTATTTTTTTAGGGATAGAATAGAAATGTGTAACGAAATACAGAATTCTCATTGCAGAAAAAAGGAAAATAAAGCAAAGTACTAACTGTGATTAAAAAAATGATACATCATGTTAAGAAAACACAAACTTTTAATTGCCAAAACACTTAATGCAAACCGAATATGATCAATGAAGGATGTAAACATGAAACAAAAAGTCAACATTTGATGATTTAATAGGATGCAATCATATTATAACTGAAATTTACTTTAACAAATGCCCTCTTTCCAATCACCCCAAAAGATTTTGGTTTGGTTTGTTTGGAATTTCGCTCAAAGCTACTCGAGAGTTATCTGCGCTATCCATCTCTAATTTCCAAGTGTAAGACTATGGGGAAGACAGTTAGTTATCGCCATCCACTGTCAAATCTTGGACGACCCTTTTAACAACGAATAATGGTATTGACCATCACATTATAACGCTCCCACAGTTGAAAGGGCAAGCATATATGGTCTGTCGGGGATTCGAACCGGCTGCTCTCAGATTACGAATCGAGTTCCTTATCCACCTGGCCATACCAGTCCCTCTCCAATTCGAACTTATAAATTTCAGTCAATTTCAACGTTTTAAAATACAATTTTAAAGTAAAAAACAGAGTTTAGAAATTCAACATAAATAATATCAAACAACGAGTTTCACTTTTTAAAACTCGGGATCTCAAAACTTCACACATTTTCATTGAGAAAAGTTTGAAAAAAATCATTTCTTCCTTTTCTCTCCACTCACAAATAGCTCTCTTTTTGTGTAATCTTCAGTTTTTAAAAGAACAAAGAGCTAAATTCTTAGCATGTAGCTTAAGTTTATAACTTTTAAAGTTTCATTGGGGCCCAGCATGGCCAGATGGGCTAAAGCGTTCGACTCGTAATCTGAAGGGCGCAGGTTTGAATCCCCGTCGCACCAAACATGCTCGCTTTTTCAGCCATAGTAGTGTTGTAATGTTACGGTCAATCCTACTATTTGAGCCTGGCATGGCCGAGCGCGTTAGGGCGTGCACTCGTAATCCGAGGGTCGCGGGTTCGCGCCCGCGTCGCGCTAAACATGCTCGCCCTCCCAGCCGTGGGGGTGTATAATGTGACGGTCAATCCCACTATTCGTTGGTAAAAAAATAGCCCAAGAGTTGGCGGTGGGTAGTGATGACTAGCTGCCTTCCCTCTAGTCTTACACTGCAAAATTAGGGACGGCTAGCACAGATAGCCCTCGAGTAGCTTTGTGCGAATTTCCAAAACAAAAACAAACAAAAAAAAGTTTTATTTTTATGTGATCGTCATGAATTCTGGTTGGTGTGAAATCCGTCGTCACCCTATTATCATTAGAAATGTAGTTTACTGTCTCCTATACATCAACATGTACATCAGCGATTGTTACTCTTCATTAAAGAGCTTTCTATGCAACAACACATACACACGTTGGTATCTCTGGTGAAACTTACCATTAAGTTATCATCAAATTGAACTCGTGTTTAGTTAAAGTTTCACCAAGTAAGTAATGTCTGGTAAAAATTACCATTGAGTTAAAATTAAGTTAAAAGTCAATTTTCCAACACACAGAGAATGTTATATTACATTGTCAACACTTGATTTCGCATCCTTTCCGTGAATTTCAGTGTATAAAAAGTGAGCTCTGGATGATACGTTCCACAGAGTTTTTACTTGTCACTATTTCTGTTTTCTCAATTTACTTTCAAAATGACATACTTGATAGAAACGCATTCATAGTACAACGAACAACCCAAACCATACCAATTAGAAAACTAATCTGACTAATTACTTGTAGATAGTAAAATGACGTGCTTTCAGTATCCGTCATTAGGTACACAGGTATCCTGTCTTCACACACTTTATTAGTTTTTTTCTCAGATCACTTGTCATGTTACTTTAGTTGGGAACAAACTTTATCGATATGCGATACACAGTTCACATATCTCATATTCACTGGAATAAATATATTGTAGGATGAACTTGTGGGATCCGTGCCTTTTACTCCTGGCAAATGCCACAACCACACCATTCACCATGTTGGAATATTCACTATTTTACTACTTAGCTATAATACCTCTCTTTTTTTGTGCTGGTTTACATGAAAACTGTTAAGAAAACTGATGTGCATTTGACAGTGTAAACCTCAAACATTTTATACAGTTTCGAGAGCAACTTTTCCTTTTGGTAACGTATCATAAATGATGTCCATGGGAATAGATAATTCCCATTAATATTAGAGGTAGCTGCAAACAATCTACTCTTTGTTCTTTCAACTATTACTGATTACATATAATAGCATAATACTTCACAAATAATACACTCAGGAACTGTTATGGAAACCACTCGAACTTGTCACTGCGACAATAAAACTCGATTTATATTATCACTAGCATCAATAGCTACCAGAAATCAACAACCCTGAAAAAGGCAAGCAAACATTAAGGCTTCTTGTAAGGCTAATTTTCGGTACTGGGAACTTTGGTCACACTCTTTGCTCGAATGGAAGTGCGCCTCCTATTTTGTGGGGAAAGACAGAAGTGCTGCTTTCTTTGATAATTTCTTCTTATATTGTCGATAATGAAATAAAATCCTATGAAAATAGTTCATTGAGAAAAGTATGTCCTAATATTCTTGTTGTTTTATGTACTGAAAAAATAAAATGTGTTTACAAAAATCTGGAAATTTATATATTAATTCAGAGTTTCCGTTAATTAAAGATGCTTATTTTCTATTGAAAACGTTGGTGATATAATAGAAAATTGCTTCACTGTGATATAATCCAATTGTATAGTTTAACGATGATTTTATAAACTTCATATGTTGGCATTTCTTACTCTTCTCAGTTGGAGAAATCAAGCGTGATATGACGTAACACAGTGGTCTTTAGATATATTTCTACTGTTAACGAAAATTTTATTTGTCTCTCGTGTTAACAAAATTAAACGTAGACTAAAATTCTACCTGGATCCAGTGTTATAAAGATACAGTAACTTACGAGAATCAACTTGTTTCTACTTTTTTACGAATTTGTTCGGTGAGAGGTTTTAGCAACATAACTTCATAAGATACGGGATTATTCAATACTCTATATTAATAAGCATTTCGTGTGGGGCAAGACTCTAAAAATTCTATTAACGTGAATCTACAAGATGAAAAACGCTTCTAGAATGTACTGTAAATCATCTCATACAAAGCGAGATTCGAGAATTGCTCTATCAAAATTACTTCCTTATATTTAATGTATTTTTCTCTTGCTTTCGTAGATCGTCAAAAGGATTTCTATCATTTCTGAAAAGAGTATTGTTAGGAACTTTAAGAAACGTTGTGAAAATTACGAGATATGGCAGTGAAAATGGCAAGGCTTTAAGTTTATTATATCAACACCTGCAGCACGGATAAGTTTTCAGCTTACCTTGCACCTAGTCACTAAAATATTATTGTTGATATAATAAGTAATCTGTTCTATGCTGTTAAATGCATTTTGTCTTTTATGACTCTTCCGTATTTAAAAAAAAGCAACAGTGAAGTGATATAGAATCGATATTGTATAGATTAGAACACTTAAAACGTTTCTTGGTTTCTATATATAGTATTAATATATCAAATGTAAGCTACCTTCATTGAAGACACAGAATATATGTGCAACTCAGTTGATAGATCGTGCAGATAATGAAATTGTCAAATCAAAAATGGGTTGGACATGGTAGTGGGACTCCATAATTACAAAACATTACAGAAGAAATTAAAAACGAAATATTTACAAACACATTTGAAAAAAATTAAAACTGTATGTCATCACCCATGAAACCCCAACTATATCTAATAAATTATTGATTATAATTTCTGTTTGTTGTGTGTCACTATAAACTTTTCTTTTTGATTTGGTTTAGTTGAAAGAAAAGATGCTGAAGTTTATAAACGTTCCTTTTAATAAGTTTGCATGATGTAGGATTTCATAGTGGATATTTGAAACATACTGTCGACGCATTCTGCTCAGATGGTGCAAATATAAGGTTTGGTCGTAAGTCAGAGGTGAGCATTAAACTTAAAAAATATTTTCCTAACATCATATTTTGGCATTGTTTAAATTACGGTCTACAACTGGTGTTAGATGATTGTATAACTAATATAAAACAAGAGAATTACTTCAAAGTGTATACAAGTAAAATCTACATGATCTTTCACGAATCAAATAAAAACTAGACGAAACTTTTTAACATTTGGGAAGAAACTGGACGAGAAATTGTTAAGATTAATAGAACTGTGGGACCAAGATGGACTGCTTGCAGCCTGAGTTCAACATCTGCTGTGTGTGGTGCTTATCTACCAGAATAAAATATTTGTTTATACTAGTAAATAATATTTAGAAATGGCTAGCGTCTTTGTAACAAATTTTTCGTGGAGTATTAAGGAATAATGATAAATATATTACAAGTTTTTACTTCCGAATTTCCTTTAAGCCAGAAATTTAAATTTAGGAAGACCTGTAAAATCTATAAAAAGAATCATTAAGACATTTTAGATGTTCAAAGAGAGTAATGGAAGCTTTGAAAAAGAAAAGTGATGAAACCATTGCTGCTGACGTCCTTAGAAATATTTAGTTTGCTGAAATCCAAAGATATGTTGACCTTTCTTTCTAAAAATTACTTGAACCTGTAATAAAAAATATGAAAGCTGGATTGATAGATTGTGATCTCTTAAAATACAAAATAATGAACAAGAAAATAGCAATAAAATTCATGAGCTTGTAAACATTCTTGAACCAGGTTCTTAAAATATTGATAAATTTGTTTTCCTCCTTTAATTCCCTTTTGTTTTTATTTGTGTTTAGTAGCTACCCCGACTTGTCGATTGAGTGATGATTTTGTTTTCTCTTTGTATTTGTTTGCTATGTTTACAAAAAGATGTACGTGAGTTTGTTGTTCAAAAATTTTTAAAGACTCAAATATACTACGTATCATTATGGTAAACTTGATACTGGAAGCGCATGTGCACGATTTTGCTCGATAATATAGTGGAAAGCTTGTATTCATTATGTATGAGCGATTATGCTGGGTAAGAGGTTATACCTACATGTTGATGACATTTGGAGAATAATATTTAAAAGAGTTAAGCCTTGCTTTAAAACCAATGTTCGTGCCATCTGTACACAGTGCAATCACTGATAATTAAAATATTGCGAGAGGATATTCATAGTGTAAGGAAGGTACGTACACTAAAAGAGGTCGGCAATCAACTTGACCTCCCTGTAATATATAATAAATACGGACAATTCCTTTTACCTCATAATTAAAAGCATGAGCAATTCTAGAGTTCCCAGAATTAATCAACGACCGATTGTATAAATACCAGAAGATGAAAGTGTGGAGGAGTTTACAGATTTTAGTTCTTTGTGTTTTATTTTAGTTTTTTACTTCTGTCGTGAGAAATGAAGTTTAAGGGTGTAGTTGGTATATTGTTTGTGGGTTTTAACATTATCTATCTGAATTGTTATCCAATATGCCCCCTCAAGTTAAGATATTCATCACAGAAAGTATCTTGTGTCTGAACACTAGTACAATACCAATATATTACATGATCAGTAGAGACGAGAGAGAATTAAAAGGTTAACTTACAAACTGAAAACGACGTTTTTTGTTTATGAAAATGAATGCACACATAACCTGCATTTTTCTACTCATTCCACGAGCTACATTGTGAAATGCACACGAGTTTCCTTAACAGTTTTTACGTATAACAAATAGTTAGTATAACTAAAAAGTAAAACAGTGGATATTATCAAATTGTGAGGTTGTAACATTTGCCAGGTGCATAAAAGCACGGATTGAAAAAGTTGTTCCTCCAATAAAGGAGATACTGTGAATATGAGATGTGAACTGTGCTGTGTGTGTCAATGACAGTTGTCTACTGAACTGTATTGACAAGTGACCTAAGAAAGAAAGTAATGAGTTGTATGAAGACATTAGGTTTCAAGAAACTTCGATTGGTGCTTCAAAAAATCAAAGCACGACAAAACTATCTCAGAATGTTGTGTTTGCATAAAATATTAGTAACTTCATGAAAGAGGTTTCGTTTAATTGTAAAAAAAAATCGTTGGAATTAGAACCATCAAAATCAAATTTAGTAGCGTTATTCGATAATATTTTCCTACTTCATTTATCATATGACTTCTAGGTTTTTCAATATTTGTTTCAAAAACTAAGGATACGTTTCCCACAATCCAGTTGATTGCTTTCGGGCTCTTTAAACTATTTTCTGATTTCTACGAACACATTCTCTCCTTAAACTTTACTATTCATTTGAACTGCTTACTTACGTACATTACATATTAGTAGTATGTAAAAACAAACTAGGTGACCTTTAATTTGACGTAAAACATCCATGACAAAACTTTAACATATTTCAATTTTATTTGTAAACATTTCAATAAACGAGGAGAATAGTTTAACAGTTTAAAATAGACATTTGAAGTTTAAAATCAAAATTTATTTTTAGTTATTCTCGTAGCTAATTATAAATATTCAGGTCTTACTATACCTATAATGACTGGTATTTAATTTGTTTTGTTTCTCAATTTCAAAAATATCATCTGAAACAAACATTTCCTCATAACTGGTATTTCATTGTTACCTCTAAAGCGTGAAATGGTAGCACAATATTGTATTTTGAATGTGTTGTAGCTTTGGGGAAGATTTTATAATAAACGTTTGCTAATGGGATTAACATTTTGTTCCTTTATTGAATGATATTTTAAATTATAATTCACATTGGTAAAAAAGATATCAAGGATTTTATTATTATATTTGTCTTGACCATAGCACTTTTGTTTGAGATTATTTTTTTAAAAGTTTCAAATATTAAAACGTGAAAATTCTTTAGATAGTGAGTTTTGAGAGTGAAACTCGTTGTTTGGTATTATTTAGGTTGAATCTGCAAACTTTGACTATTAAATTGTATTTTGAAACGTCGGTAATGACTGGGATTTATGAGTTCAAATTAGTAAAAGTGATGTTGCATAACTTCCATCACTTTTGCATCTCCTTACACACTTCTATTCTATACCCATAATGTTAATTTTAAGGTCGTGGACCTATATAGTCGATGAAATATCAAGTTGTTGTTGTTGTTGTTTTGAATTAAGCACAAAGCTACACAATGGGCTATCTGTGCTCTGCCCACCACGGGTATCGAAACCCGGATTTTAGCGTGTAAGTCCGCAGACATACCGCTGAGCCACTGGGGGGCAAAATATCAAGTTCTAAGCCGGATACATGAATCAATGTTGTTTATAATTTTCTAATAGTCTTATATATATATAATTTACAATAATTATTGGTAATAACCGTTATTGGAAATTGTATTTTCTTATATTAAGGTATATTTGTTTTAAGAAAAATATTATATGTGTTTGGTAAATATCATAAATTTCATACATATTAACATTTAATTAACTTCTAAATTCAAACTTAATTTTATGGTCATTTGAAATAATGATACGTGACGTGTTGCCCAAAGTAAATTTACTTAACATAAGTTTGATTGTTTTAAAGTTCGCACAAACCTACATAAAAAACTGAAGATAACGCAGCTAGTCATTACTACCACCACTTAGGTTAATCTTTTACCAACGAATATGGGGTTTGACTATCACTTTGAAACGTTTCTATGGCTCAAAGGGCAAGCATGTTTGACATGACGAGGATTTGGACCAGCGGCTCTTTGATTACGAGTTAGTGCCTCAACCACCTAGCTATACCGGGTGGAGATAAATACAATATTATTCATCTAATACTATGAATTTTTTAGGTTTGCCTATTATAGTGATACAAGAAACATATTTTCAAACAACAATGAATATAAGAAAGTTCATTAAAGTGTAGAAATAAATTCAAAACTAGGTATTTGATTGTTGCACGTCATATAAAAAAGACAAATAACTAGTGGAATAATTTTAAAATATTTACCCTATATTGACAAATTTATATATTAAAGTGTTACCAAAAGTTAATACTACCTTCAAAGGTTTGTTTGTTTATTTGTCAATTTGGTTATAGTTACATAAGTGCTATCTGCATTAACTGTCCCTAATTTAGTAATGTAAGAAAAGAGGGAAGACATCCAGCTATTACCACCTACCGAAAACCTTTGGGATACTCTTTTACCAACGAATAATGTTATTGACCGTTACATTATAATTCTCTCACAGAAATGCAAGTTTTAATTTTCCATATTTTAAAAGTATAACCTTGATGTCTACAATTATGGAAGGAAAAACCTTGTTCGTTTGCACAGAAGTGAAATTACTTGTCATTTGCTAACATATAATATAGAATCTGCTGAGGTGTTAAGTTTAATCCAGACCAAGGATTTTATAAAACTTCATATAATCGTCATATATAATTATCGCAATACAAATGTAAATCATTTTTCTCGATAACTAAGAGTTTTGGTACAGTTATTTTACAAAAATAATTACTTTATAGCCAACTTAAATGCGAATGTTATTGATGACAATAATTATGATTTTTAAAAGTATAAAAGATTTCAGCAAGAAATGGTTTTCATCAACATATAAATAAATACATAAGAGAAGATAATATCAGTACAAAACATTCAAATCAATTATTTGTGTCGGTTGTTGCACCCCAGTGGCTCAGCGGTATGTCTGCGGACTTACATGCTAAAATCCGGGTTTCGATACCCGTGATGGGCAGAGCACAGATAGCCCATTGTGTACCTTTGTGCTGAATTCAAAAACAACAACAACAACGTTTTCGGTTGTTAATACAATTAAAATATCAAATTATTATAATTTTACATTTTAATTCATACTTAAAATTGTCATAAATAAATGATAGGTAGAATGATGAAATAATATAATAAATTATTAAAGTGAGTGATATGAATTAGCAGGCAACATGAGTAATTACACGGTACTCTGTTTACACCATTCTCCACAATGTATGACAAAGGAGAAAATAATGGACGAGAAAGTATTACTGTTGAAATAAAAAGTTGTATCATAAGAACGTTATACATAGCAGGTACCTCACTAAAATACAGGGTGGTCGTTATATATAGCAGGTACCTCACTAAAATACAGGGTGGTCGTTATATATAGCAGGTACCTCACTAAAATACAGGGTGGTCGTTATATATAGCAGGTACCTCACTAAAATACAGGGTGGTCGTTATATATAGCAGGTACCTCACTAAAATACAGGGTGGTCGTTATATATAGCAGGTACCTCACTAAAATACAGAGTGGTCGTTATATATAGCAGGTACCTCACTAAAATACAGGGTGGTCGTTATATATAGCAGGTACCTCACTAAAATACAGGGTGGTCGTTATATATAGCAGGGACCTCACTAAAATACAGGGTGGTCGCTAGAAAAGCGGAAAATTTGTCAAACAGCTATTTATTTTTACAAAGAATAACTTTTACAGAGTTTTTTAAAGGCATATGTTATATTACACTCATAGATGCTCAAAATTATTAAAATCATGCATTTTATTCATGATGTAAAGAAATCAAAATAGAAATGAGTAAGCACGCATTTTATTCATGATCTCATATGACCCTCAAATTTTCCGCTTTTCTAGCGACCACCCTGTAATTCAACAAATGTATGTTATAGATATAATTGTGTGAAAAGTGAAAAAGAAAAAACATTTTAAAATAAAATATAGAAAAAAAAACAATGGTATCTCTCAAAGATTTATAATAACAAAATATAAAAAGATATTAATAAATTATTATAAAATAAATGAAAACTTAAGTGACAGTTATAAATAAATTTGTTTGTTAAAAATAAATTACAAAGCTACAGAATGGACTATCTGTTATCTGTCAATTATTGGTATAGAAAACCGATTACTTGCGTTGTAAAGCCGCAGACATACTACAATGCTTCGGAATGGCGTTAAAAGCAGATACAGTTAGAAATAGTTCATATAATGAAGTATAGTAATACTTTAGTGTAGGGATAAACACAGAAAATCCTCTCTATTGAATTTGAGAGCGAAAAGCACATCATTCAAAGTATTCGTTTCGCTGTTTGAAGCTCACATATACTAAGGTGCTGAAAACCTTCCAGTGAAACAATTCAATGATTTCTAAAACAGCAACCATTTCTTTTCCTTGTCTAGCGCTACACAGTTCAGTATATAACTACAATATTTCTCTAGCTTATGTGATTAATCTGTTTATATGAAAATTTGTAATTCCTCTAAGTATACACATATTTTTAATAAAGGGTAAAAATAGAATATGTGAACTTAAATATCTATTAATCCCAAGAGATGACGCTGCATTTCGATGTATGGTCACGCTTCTGATTCTAAGATATATATTTTATACAGCCAAGACATAAAAATTTAACAAACAAGAGTATTAAAAATTATTGATATTAAAATGACGTAGTGACCTTACTATGAAAATTATAAAAAGGAAGTTAAAACTACAATTATTAATTTTTAAAATGTAATTCTTTCTTCACATATTTATTTGTGAACCATATAATGATTACATTTTATCACATAGAAATTAAATTTTATTTCTTCTAAACCTTATAGCGATCAGGGATTTGTCTATTCTAGATCTTTATGGATGTTGTATTCCTGCAATGGACACAATAACACAAAGTTCACTTTTCATATCTCCATGGAATAAGGGTAAAAATGAAAATTTAATACCAAATATGAATGTTGACTATTAACAGAAATGCTAAAAAGTCACTTCAAAAAATGATGCAATATGAAGCATATTTAAAAATTTTACAAACACTACTTTTTGACATGTTTTATTGTTTCAATTAGCTATACGGATCACAGTGCCAACCAAAGTACGGACTTGACATCTTTCCAAAAATCTATCACATGCACATACTGTATATTTCAATAAATTGTACTACATTTTATTCTAATAATAAATTAAAGCGTAACTACTTTTTGTATGTAAATACCGTTTTTTAACAATAACGTATACCAAATTTTGTTGTTGTAGTAAATTAAAGATACTGTTAACACAGCTATTCTTGTGGTTCCTAGAATAATGAGAACACTGCTAATATTTGTATCAGAGTTCAGAGAGAAGAAATGTCGCATTTAGTTCGCAAGTTTTAGCTTTTTCACATTTTTTATTGAGAGCAAATAGATATGGCAATATTTCTCTTCTTTTCATATACTGATCTTCTAATGTATTGATATCAAGTTCACACAGTGGAAATCAAGGTTTTTTGTCTTTTTAAAAGTAGTATTTTCAAATAAGATGCTGCTTTTTACAGTTAATTTCTGTTAAACTACAATATCATATCGTGTTGAATTGGAGTATTGTCGATGATAATTTTATGTAGTTAAAGTTACAGACTAATATGTTATATAAAACATTTGAAGCCTACCACAGATATTTTAGATTAAACATTAACAGTTCACTCAAATATACGCTTTAAAATCAGGTGGTTTATAAACGCTCTTTTGAACAGCTTCGCTTTAAATTTGTATTTTTCTGCATCTATCGCCTCCTAAGTTGTATGAGTTAAGTCATTATTTGCAATTAAAAAAAGAGATACACAATGGGTTATTTTTGCTCTGCTCATAACAGATATAGAAACCTAGTTTCAGGAGTGAGATTTCGCATAATACCACTTTCCACTGGGATACGTATTTCGGTAAAATGAAATAAAAATATACGTTTCACCTAAAAAAAGTTGCATGGATATCAACATGTTTTTGTAGTTTTTCATATCTATATCGAGTAACATCATGCTTTTGGCGCCAAACACTACGATATAAAAAACAATGTTGTAACTTCTTATAGAAGTTCTTAAGTTAACTGACTTTTAACCTATGAACACACCACATGTTTCTTCCATGAACACTATTAATTTTGATTGTTTTAACTCATGTTTGATTACCTTTTACTTAATGTTTATTGGTATAGCTCGATTTTACATAATCTAATTTATTTTACGTAACTATGAAATATTTGGGTAGTAGCAGTTATCTAGTTATTTGTAAAATACTGTAATATTGTGTTTAGTATGAACGTTTTGCACACATATTTTGAAATCTTACTTCCAAGTGAATTGTCCATTGGTTTCTTATAACGAAAATGTATTTTTCTTACTTCACTATTGTCAAATAATGGAGATGTTTATGTTATTATATTCAATGAAGCAAACATTTTCCATTACCTTTTGATTTGGCTAAATTACCAGAGCTTTGGGAAATAGTTTTTACAAATAACAGAACAAAGATATGGAATTTTAACAGTAATAGACCCACACAAGATTAAAAAGTGCAGTTGCGAAAAGTATTAGAGCTGTAGTTTTGAAGAGTTTAACTTATAAAATGTCCAAAAATAAAGTTACAGTTACAATAAATTTATTATTTCTGTATTTCTGAAGTTTCAGAAGTATATTTTAGAATGAAGAAAACAACCATTAATAAAGTTATAATTTTATTCACATCATACAAAAGTTTAAAATCATCTAAGGAAAATATAACATTTAATATAATTAAAAAAATGTATTTTTTAGTTAAATATCTCTTCGCAAAGAATTATAGTACCATCTTCGTCAGCTTTCGGTCGCCGACGTTCTACATCTTCCGTTGGAGAGGCAGTGGTCAGCCTCACGTCACAGAAATGAAGTAAATGGGTAGGAGAAGTTGTGAAGTTGGTAACACACCCTGGACTCCATCATCCCGCGTAATATCTGCACGTGCTTACGATACAGACTCTGTACTCTTGGAAAAATGCTCCTGGTATTGTTGAGAAGACATTTCAGAAATCACCAAACATGGCGAGTGCAAATATTTCACTGCACGTAAGGCAGATTCAGCCGTCACCGAGAATACTTCCCAAGAAATTGAGGTTGAAGATAATTCTCACCATACAAACATGGCTCGAACCAAAAGACCAGAAGGCCCAAACAGGAAAACGATTTACAAAATAAAAGTGATCCCCCTTAGAAGCAAAATGAGTCTCCTCTTAAAATATTAAGTCAACCTTGAAATGGTTGAAAAGAGAAAATGAATAGAATTGCTTTGCGCAGCTACACATTCCCTGGATGTTCAGTGTGATGAAGGATAGACCCATCAACGTCTCCCGAGGGAGCAACGTACTTGCGCTGTTACTCAGGTGTTATAACTGGCAGTGAAGGATCATTCACTCTTTTTAGACGAGTATTAGACGTAGACTGTTTTGATTGGTCACGTGATTGGAATAACCGCTCTAAAACTTTGCTTTCTCTCAGACTTGAATCTCGAAAATGGAGGTTATGTTATGCATTAATTTATTTTTGCTCTTCTGATGATGAACCCAGAAGACTCAAAAAACTTTGAAAATTCTCAAGATATTGTGCGGGAGACATACCCTCAATAAAAAACGATGGAAGGTAGTTCATCCTTCACCAGTGTCGGGTCTCCACCCTTTACTGAAGAGGTGGCTTGATCATTCTCCAGATTTGCAAAGAAGTCTGATTCTAATAAAAAGGAGAAATGCTGAACTGGTTCACACGAGAATTTGTATGAACCCTCATGGACCTACAGCGGCCCTCATGTTTTCGTCGTGCTTTAAACGAGTGCGATAGGATATACGATAAAAATAAATTGCCCGACATCTCCACACATCAACAAGGCTGTCGTTTGAACCTTGTTTTTATAATTTATCAAAAACATTATCTCATTGTAAATTACTTCTAAACAAGTCTACATTACTAGTGAGCATTGTGTTATATAGCGTAAGAAAATCACTAATTTTGACGTCGTGAGACATAAATAAAAGTTGGCGAGGCATAACGTGGCTAGGCGGTTAAGGGTTTCGAGTCGTAATCTAAAATACGCGTGTTCAAATTCCCCAACAATGAAATTTTAGCTTTTTTTCAGTTCTCTTTAAAGTCAGTAGAAACGCCGATAACTCATTCATTCTGCGTGCCGATCTTGTAAACCGATCTTGTAAAATATTGATATTGTATTTCAAGTTCACATATTATAAATGTAGGTTTTTGTTTTCATTTGAATATTTTCTTACAAGATGTTGCATTTGACAATCAATTTCTGTTAAATAATAATGCCATATCATGTTAAATTGGAGTGTAGTCCCATATAATTCATGTGAATTAAGTTGTAGTTTAGTGAGTTACAAAACAAATTTGAAGACTACAAAAGTCGTTTAATATTATTATTATTTAGAATTAAGCACAAATATACATACTGGGTTATCTGTGTTCTGCCCACCACAGGTGTCCATACTTAGTTTCCTTTATCAAAAATATACTATTTTTCATTTCTGTAGTAAAATATTAAAGATGTTTACGTGGTTCTATGAAGTAAAAGCATATATTACATTTTCGTTTTGCTAAAACACGAAAGGTTTAGCAATTACTTCTATAAATGATGGAACAAAGATAAAATATCATGAGATTAAGAATGGCTGTAGCGAAGAAAATTATAACTATAGTTTGGAGGATTTTACTAATTAAATACCAGTTAGAATACTGTTATTGTTTCTGTATTTCTGAAGTTTCAGAAGTACACATGACAACTGTGAAAACAACCATTAACAAAGTTTACATTTTATTCACATCATACAAAAGTTTAAAATCAACTAAGGACAACAGAACAAAATATTTCCCAAAAGTAAATTATAGTTTTGGTTAAAGATCTATTCGTAAAAAAATGTTAATATAATTTTCGTCAGACTTCCGTCGCTGACGTTCTGAGCCTTCAGTTGAAGAGGCCTTAGTAGCGCCTTCGTCAGCGTCTCGTCTCAGGGCTGACGATTTACACCTTTCATTGGTGAGGTCGTGATACTGCTTACATCAGTCTTCCATTACCGGGGTTGGTAGCGCCTTCATAAGTCTCCCATCGCCGATGTTCTACATTTTTCATTAAAGTGATCGTTTTTCTTTGTCCTTGTTTCTAAGAATTAGTAGGTAACTGATTTGGTGCACATTGTTTACGAGTGTGTATGGACCACCATACTCAGTCTGTTTTGTAGAAAAAGATTTATTACTAACAAAAATGATGTTCTTGACTGGCGACAGGACGGAGCCTTGGGGCACTCCTGCAGTTATTTTAAAAAATTTGGATAAGGTTTTATTGACTTTTACTTGGGTTGTTCTATCTGTTTAGAAGTTTGATATCCATTTAATAACAGTGTGAGTTATTTTAAGATGAGTTAATTTATACTTAATGGTGTTACGCCAAACAATGTGTTTATGCTTTTTAACGTCTAAAATACATCTATGGTTAACTGATTGTTATTAAATGCTTTGTAAACTGATTCAGTGAGTTGTGTGAGATGATCTGTTGTTTGTCTGTTTTTCCTGGAAGCATTTTGAGATTCGGGTAGGATGTTATTCATTTCACAGAAATGAAAAAAAGTCGGTTTGAAATAATTTTCTCCATCAGTTTGCCAAGACAATTTAACAGACTAATGGGTCGGAAGTTATCAGGATTTATCTTGTTTGTTTGTATTGTTTGTTTGTTTTTACTTTGACAGGTGTGTGTGTGTTTTTATTTATTTATTTTTAACTGGATAGGCGTTTAGGTTTAAAAGACATTTGGAGAGACCACAAAGTCAAACCTGGAGCGCTCAGAAACTTGTGTTTCTCTTCAGCCTCGCACATTAAAGAAGATTAAAGTCATCGTAGCTTAACGACTTAGTAGATTTCTAATGATATACTTGGGGCAATTCGGACGTAGCTGCAATGCCAATCAGAAGAGCTGAAGAAGAAAAGGAGGAACGAGCAATAATGTGAATGGGGATAATGGCTTCACGAGCTGGAGAGTAGGGATACAGATTAATGTGGGTGTTACACGAATTACACAGATGATATAAGACAACGGACCTCTTTTCAGGACCTGGGTATTGAAATACCTAAAATTTGTATGTGGGGGGGAAACGAAAGCAGCTCAAGGAAAACCCACTTTCACGTGTGAGCGTGTGTATGTTGGTTGATACTGGATAGGTATTTAGGTTAACTTATTATTTCGTTCCCCGATTTTACTGATTCTTCTGAAGTAGTAGATTCGTTTATAGACTTCTGAGAGTATGGTTTTAAAGTGATCAGTCCAAGCTAGTTTCTTGTTGAACGTAATGCCAAAAAATTTTATAGTTGAAGAAAATTTAAGCTCAATGCTCATCATTTTCAGTTTACCTTTAGGGATATATTTGTTTTTTCTCGAGATTTTGTGTTTAAAGATTATAGCCTGTGTTTTAGTTGTATTAAGCGCAACCCGCCAGGTGTTACACCAGGTGATAATGCTGTTTAGAGTGGTTTGGACTTTAGAGGCGGCCAGTAGGGGTTCGCGTGACATGCTTTATCCTGCTATGTCGTCAGCATATTGCGACGCATCGGTGTACTTGAGCTTAGAAAACGGGATGTCATTAACATACAATACAAATAACAGACGGCTTAGTAATGAACCTTGGGAAACACCAGCTGAGAGGTGAACAGTGTGGGATGTAGCGTTGTTAATTCTTTAGCTGTCCTGTTATCTAAAAAGCTAGATATTCATCTTATTAAGGTGTACGGGAGGTTAAACTGAAGGAGTTGAAACTTGAGATGCTAGTGGCAGACAGAATCAAAGGCTTGTTTAACATCCAACAGTAACCTCATTGTGATGTGATTTCTATTAAATCCTTGAATTACGGATACGGTTAATCGCACTAAATGATCGTCAGTCTGTCTTTTTCTTCGGGAAGAGTTTTGTGTAACAGAAAGTAACATGTTACTTTTCAAATACCAAGCTATGCGATAAGCTAGATTTTTTTCCAATAATTTACCAATGCTGTTAATTATGCTAATGGGTCTATAGTCTTTTAGATTATTAGATGCAGGGGTTGTTTTAGGTATGACTTTAATTATAGCGGACTTGCATTGGGGTGGGTTGTACCCTGAGTAAAAAGAAAGGTTATATAAAGATGCTAGATGGCTTGTGAATGAGGTATATAAGAATGATATTATGTACGCTATTCTCACTTTAGGCACTATTTTTAAACGTTTTGTTTGCTAGTTTGATTTCGACATGTGTAATGGGTCGAGTGAGTTTTTGAAGGTCGGTCAGGTGAACACTGCTGTCATGGGATAGGTAGCATGGGAAATTTGTTCTGAATAGTGTTATATTTTTTGATAAAATTTTGGATTGTGCTAAAATGATTGTTATCAAAGAGTGGCGAGTTCGAAGTGGTGAAAACTTCTTTGTAGTAATCGGCTAATAAGTTGGCTTTTTCGAGGTCGCTGATTGCTGAGCTGGTGTTGAGTTTCAAGTTGGGAATGCTGTTAGTTGAATTGTCGTTACATATACTATTGAACTTTCTCCAAAATGTAGCCGAATTGTCTAAGCGTTTACAAGTTAAAAATAGATTTTACATAATATTTGAAAATTAAATAAATAAATATATAAAAATATAAACAACAGTATAAATTGTGTTTACAAAAATTACAAATAAAAACACAAATAAATGAAAATACAAATAGAAAAAGGAAATACAAGTACAAAAATACAACTATAAAATGAAAATACAAAACAAAAACACTACTTTATTTTCGGATTTTGTTGTCAACTAAATTTTTGATAATCTTGTCTAATGAGTATTAAAGGACGCTGTCTTAAAACGCGGGGAGGCAATATAACATTCTTCGTCAGCGAAAAATAGGCAACATTTGGAAAAAAAAACTTATAACAAAATACAACATTCCAGTAAACACCAAATTTATTAAAAAAACAGAAACAAAACCAAAGTCCACATTATGCTAAAAGTACATCGACAAACATAACACCAACATTATCTATAAAATACAATAGAACTACTGCCACAACCTTTTTTTTACTGGAGAAACAAGCAGTAAAATGAAAACCAGATTCAAAGAACACAAAAACACACGTTTACATGTTTTTGAACACTGCAAATCAAGCAAACACAACATAACTACTGAAATAATAAACAAACTCAAAATCAAAGAAGCCCTACTTATACAACTAAAACCAAAATTAAACCGATATAAACGATCACCTTTACACCAATACTAATTCATAACCTAGAATTTAACTGCAACACCCAAAACAATCCCGTACAAGTTTTCTTTCTTTTCTCAAAGACATGTGCCCAGCAACGGTCAGTTCTAAACTCTCTGTTTGTTTACCTAAAGATGACCAAAGAAGGTCGAAATGCTCTGTAATTTATTTTAATCAACGTTCTAAAACCAATACCAATTGTATTGAGAAAATATTTTTACTTCAAGGGGGATTTTCGTCGTCAGGAAATATATTTTCAGATAATTTAGGGTCGACAAGGCCTGATGATTAAAGCACTTCATTCGCAATCTGAAGGTCTTCGGTTCAAATCTCCATTACACCAAACATGCTCGTTTATTTAGCGTAGGGGTGTTATAATGTTACGGTCAATCCCATTATTCATTGGTAAAAGAGTAACCCATGAGTTGGCGGTGGGTGGTGATGACTAGTTGCTTTCCCTCTAATCTTGCACTGCTAAATTAGAGACGGCCAGCGCAGAAAGAATTCGTGCAGCTTTGGGGACATTAAAAGCAAACGAAATCTGTTATTTTTAAATTGACAACTGAATGAGTTAGGGTGAGAATACTTATCATTCCTTAAAATTACAAGATATTTGTATCAAGTACTTGTCGTATGAGTTTTGCTTGAATGAACAAACTTATCATATATAGGTCTTGGAATAACTGTCATGGTACCCCAAGCAGCAGTATCTTAACTCTACAGAAAGAAGTTAGCATATGGTATTGGTATATGCAAGAACACATTAATTTAATACCACTTCACGAACAAATAATGATAAAAACAGCGTTTAACAATATATATATTTGTTCTGTCTTGCAAGAGCCCAGAAAAACATAGAGAATTGTCTGTAGACCAGAGTGTTGCATAAAAGTTTTACGTGGTGTTGATTGGATTCTCTGACAAACTCCCGCAGAAATGCTCACCAAACACTATTAAGTACACCTTAGATCATGAGATCGAGACAGGTAAATGTGAAAATTGGATAGGAAAAGAAGAACTCCTGAACTCAATGTTACTGATTTAAGTATCTTCATTTATGCAGCTTTCGGAACAGAAGGAAGACTGCCACTGATCTGAAGCATGAGATAAACGACCATGAATGACATAAGAGTGTCCAGTTATACAATGTTAAGAAGACTCAATAATAGACTGAAAGTTACTAAAAAGAAGTACAAAACTGCGCTGTTTATAAACGGACGAACGAATTCAAGTTTGAAATATCTGGTTCAAAATGTAGGTTGTATGTCCTGATGGAATAAGGTAAAAGTTACTTACTTTTCAATGCGTAACACCTACCACGAAGCATGAAAGAGGCAGTGTGACGGTTTGGGAATGTTCTTTTGCTGAGACGACGAGAGATATTTACGAAATAGATGGAATAGTTGATCAGTGCAAGTACCATTAGATATTGATCCGTCGGGGTTTACGTATTATTGGTAAGAGATTCCACTACTAAGAAGATAATGACCCTAAACACTCATTCACTGTACAGAAATTACTTAGCTAAGAAAGAAGCTGTTAGAGTCATTCTGATGATCCAATGGTCCCCACAGATCCTCTTTCTCAATCCAATTGAGCAAATCTGGGATTTGACAAATCAAAAACTTGGTAAGTGAAGAGTTACTTTCAAAGAATCTTTATGGAAGTGTATTAAAGACATTTAAGGCAAACTCACAAAGGCCAATCAGATTAAATGTATTGCAACAATGCCTGAGAAACTGTTTGCAGTTACTCAAGCAAGAGGAGAACACACAAAATATTAACTGTTTACTGAACTCAAACACTTTCTCTAAGTCTGGGTTGTACTAAATATAAAGTTTATACAATTTTAATGTTTCACCCGTGATTTGCTTTATCTTGCTCTTTTAGAATATTCTGTGATATAAATTTTGACTTTGTCCTCTTACGTTTATACAGTACTGTACATATATTTATGTGCGTGTGTGTGTGTGTGTGTGTGTGTGTTACCGCGATCAACTCGTAGTCTGAGGATCGCATGTTCAAATCCCTGTCTTACCAAACATGCTCGTTATTTCAGCTGTAATTTGGCGTTATACTGTGACGGTCAATCTCACTGTTGGTTGGTAACTTAATGGCTCAAGAGTTGGCCTTCCCTCTAGTTTTAACTGCTAAATTAAGAATAGCTAACGTAGATATCCCTCATGCAGCTTTGCGCGAAATTAAAAAAGGAAACAATCCAAACCTGTTACTTCTTCAATAAAAATTTAAATTATAAATCATATAAGCATGGTGATGTGGAAAGCTCGGGTCCTCATGACTATACCATGCCCACTAATTACTCGCATGACATTTTATTAATTGTGAATATATGTGTGGTTATTTGGTATATTTGTCTGTATGTAAAAAGAAATATTCACATGTGAGTGATCATTGACAATACCTTAACAGGTGTTTGGTGTGTCATCGGTAAAATACAGGATTATATTCTCTAGTAAACAAAGTGTTTGACCTATTTGAATAGCTTTGCGCTGAAAAACAACTTTATATCAGATGGTTAAATATTTTAGCCCATATATAAACTTTGTTTCATATATCATTAATACAAGTGTGAAAGTCATAAGTTTTATGTAAATATCATAGGCACTTGGTATGTGTACTTTCAGCACGTATTTCTGTATTTAATCCATCACACAAATAATAACATAATAACTTTAACTAATACAAAGTTTAAATGATGCTTTTAGTGCCAATGAATAGTCTTCCAAGAACTTGCGATACTGACAGTGTATACAGATCGACATTAGTTATTGTATTACAAGGTACAATATGCAGTACCATTCTCACGTTTTGCACTTTTAACTGAAATGTGTTTAGAGCAAGAGTTAATTCCGCTATTCATTTAATAGTTAGGCAAGTATGAGGGAATCATAGAGGGTCTTTGACCTGACTGTTTCGCCTTTTGTGTGCATAAGATGTTGTTAAGGTGAATAAATAAACAAACAAACGCTAGTTTTGCATATATACTGAATATGAATGTAATTGTATGTTCAACACAAAAGAAAACAAACACAGAGTTGCTCAAAAATTTATAAAAAAGCCCGCGATAAGTGTGATATGTTAACTGACAAATGTGAATACTTTCCATAAAGTTTTGTTTTCAGTTTGAGATTGACAACGTTAGGTAAAAAGGGAAAATAATTTATGTATTTAAAGTCACCCTGACAAAACTACCATAATTAATTTAAATATTGTTAAAAATATTATTTCCGATTAAGATGTTTTTAAAAGTTATATTTAAAAGATAGTGTCCAGTTTTTTGTTGCGGCATTCGTTCCAAATTGCCACATTATAGACATAGACAGTCATTTTGTAAGAAACTTGCAAGAAGTATTAGTACACATGTTGTAGCATAACAGGTAAGGTCAAATTTACTCCTGCAACTATATATTATTGCAAGATTGAAAAATAAGCAAAGAGAATTGTATGTTTCACAGAAACTTTATTTATTCACAATCATGGTTTCGTCGGGTAACTGATGATGCCTCTAATGGTAAAAGCATGGTCGTGAATAAATAAAGTTTTTATGAACCGTACAGTTGTCTTTGTTTTACTTCAATACTGCTTATGGAGTTTTACCAAACGTCGACAATTTCAAGTATCAGTTATATATATCAGTAGATAGCGACACTTCCTAGTGTTAAGACAAGGGCCAAGTAGCAATTATTTAACTTGGCAAATTTAAAAAGATTCCAATGAATATGGTCAGAAGAACACTGCTAAGTCGGCTAGTTTACTAAATGGATTTGTTGATTCACAGACATAACCAACGATATCAGCAAAGTTTTGAGAAGTGATGGGAACCACTATATTTTTTTCTTTGACAACAATATGAAGTGAATTATATTTCTATCATATTCGCCTCTTTGATCCCTCATCAAGTCGATAAATATCTTACTGAAGAAGAAATTCCTTTACTGGGAAATGCAATCATAATAGGCATTTGAAAAGTCAGGTTACTGTATGTAAAAGTCTAGCTGAAAGGCTTGAAAGATAGAAATGAATGTACTTGAACTTAAAAAGTCACTCAGATGGTTTCTATGAAGAGGTTAGGAAACTTGTCAATATAACACACAAGTAAGACATTTTCTTAACCCATACATAGAAAACATAGCGATTAACATCAAATAGAGTAAATATTGCAAACAGCTCTTGAACTTTCAATTTTATACCACTCACATTATCATTATATCTATCCAACAAATAGAACATCAAATTGATGTCGATGGTTTAATTTTATCAGTGGGATAAGAAGTATAAGAAAATACCATATTTTTCTGAGACAAAATATTTGGTAACTATGAAATTGGAGATATTTAACATTGCCTAGTAACATAGTTTAACTAGTAACATTGCCCCAATATCTTTTACAATTGTCATGAATCTGTCTTATTCCAAAAGTCAACTAGCAATAAGGAACAAAGAAAGACACGAACATTAGGCCCAGAAAGTTTTTAGAAATTACTATCTCTAAAAAGCACAATGGAGAGAGAGCAAAAACTTTAGAGCCATTAACCACTAGCAAGATATTGCTTCTAGAGGTTAAGAAGTACATCTGGAGACTTATAACGCTAAAACTCAAGCTTTAATACTCGTAGTTGGAACAATACAAATAGTCCAAATACAATATACTGTATTTTTCAGAGTTACTCTCGACAGATTGAAAGTACAGATGAAAAAGTACCTTGTTTACTAATAATCAGACGTTAGAGTGGAAAGAAGTAAAATGGAGAAGAAACTCAGTTTGCATGAAATGCACCTTAAACGTAAGAAAGTCTTCCACAACACCATTGACTTCAAGAAAGGCTTACTTCAAGCAGGCCTAACAGTAAGCCCCTAACAGGGACTAGAGCAAGAAAAATAATATTCTTTCTTTACCTTGATACAGAAAGTAAAGTGCTGCTCAGTTATGCATTAGGCAACTGTAGTCATTGTTTTATTTTGGGAAAAAAATTAATTTTTAATTTATTGCGCCGATCACCGTATTATATTATTTATCATTTTGAGGAGATCAGTACTTCTGTGAAAGAATTGTATACTGTAACTTTTTCATTTCATATTTATCACTGTATAAACTGATAAGTATTTCCAAAACTGCTGATTTATTGATTTAATTACAATTGAAATTTCATTAGTGGGCTGTATATTGTTTAGCTTTGTTCTGGCTGAACGTAAGTTGCACAATAAACTAGTGTACATCCACCACGAGTATCTAACCCTGACTTGTAGCTCTGAATAATGTATTCATTCTCAGAAAATGTTTGTAACACTTAAATATACAGCATTTTGTTGTTATTTTGCGATAAATGATGTATCGTATATTTTATTGTTTTATTTTGAATTTCGCGCAAAGCTACACAAGGAGTATCTGTACCAGACATCCCTAATTTACCAATGAAGAGAGATAGTCAGTACCACCCACCGCTAACTCTTGAGCTATCGTTTTACAGAAAAATAGTAAATTTGACCGTCACATGATTACACCTCCATGGCTGAAAAGGTGACCATGTTTGATATAACGTGATTCAACCTGACGATTCACAGATTGTGAATCTAGCGTTCTAACCACCATGACATGCCAAGACTATATATTAAATACACTGTGCATGTTTATAACACTTCTATACAGGGAATTATATTCAATACTTATACACTGCTGGCCCAAATCTCAAGGTCAATGAACATAAAGAAAAAATATGAATTTGCGTTGTTAGACTCAGCCACTTATTTGAGTAAAACTTCGAAAGATGAAAATAAGAAAAGGGGAAAATAAAAATAAAAATCTTTTTAGCCTTTAATAGGGAAAAAGTGAATACTTTGAAATTAGACTAAATATAAGCTAGTCAGAAGTTTAAGACCATTCTGAAACGAAGCGTTAATTGGTAAGCACGTAACAAAATTCAGTCATTTGTGTTCAAGCATAAGCGTTGCCAACATCTCCCACTGGAATCTCCGGTGTTACATTGGGTAAAAACATTGCAAAGGCTAAAAAGTTGACAGAGTTTGAACGTGGCAGAATTGTCGAGCTGCAAAAACAAAGTCTCTCTCAACGTTCCATCGCTGATGAGATTGGGCGCTAGAAAACCGCTGCTTTTTGCAAATTTCTTTAAAGACCCTGAGGGATAAAGAACGAGAATTTCAAGCGGTCAACTCAAGAATATTTCCCCGGCGTTGAGCAGAATAATTCGACGGGTTTAAAAACCGTAAACGTCTTCAAAGGCCACGCCTCCTTCCACACCACGAAATAGCTCTGTTAAAATTTGCTTTCTGAGTAGTACCAAACATGGGACGTAAAAAGTGAAAGAAGGTTTTGTTCTGCGATGAAGAAAAATTTAACTTGCATGGTTCAGATGGCTTCCAACGTTACTGGTACGATAAAGATGTTCCACCGGAGACATTTTCTACAGGACATAGTGGAGGAGGTTCCATCATGTTCTTGGGTGCTTTCTCTTTCCATGTAACAATGGAGCTTCAGGTTATACAGTGGCGTCAAACAACAGCTGGCTACATTGGCATGTTGGAGAGAGCATTCTTATTGACTGAATGCCCTCGCTTGTATGGAAGTGACTGAATCTTTCAGCAAGGACAACGCTGTAATCCACAATGCTCGCAGGACAAAAGACTTTTTTACGGCAAATAACGTGATTCTTTTGGACCATCCAACGTGTTCGCCCGAACCGAACCCCATTGAAAATGTTTGCGGGTGGATGACAAAAGAAGTCTTTTGAAATGGACGTCAATTCCAAAAACTGCATGATCTTCGTGAAGCTATCTTCACCATATGGAATAACATTCCAGCCAGCCTTCTGCAAACGAAGGATCTCTAGTTATGAAGTTTGTGTGTCTATATTTCTCTGACTTTTAAATTAGTTTATCATGAAAAATGATAATGTGCGGAATGTGCGCAAGCACAATCGTCATTAAAAGTGACAAAAATACAATCACTAATAAAACAATAAAACAAGGGTAACAGTATTTATTGTGGCTCTGTTGGACTCGAAAGAGAAAGAATGAGAAGCATTGATGAGATCTCTTTTACCTACCCAGTGTATGACCCTCCACCTCGTTAGGCGAATTACAATGACGTGAAACTACAAAAAGGAAATAAACCCAACATTAAAACAACATTGAAAAACAAGAAATGCTAAAATCTCAGTTAAGCTAAAAAATGTTTAATCTTACAAAAGTTTCAATAAAAAGTAAAGTCAAAATTATACTAAAAATATCTAACTTACTAAAAGTCTTGGATTGAGAAAAATATCACAACAATCTGCTAAGAGAAGGATAACTTAGATTTTTAAAACAAGAAAATACGATAACAATTTAAGCGAAGTTTGCACACGAAATTTCTTTTCCGCACGTAGTTGAGAGCTTGGGCGAAGAAAACCCGAACTCATTACCTTATTCACTGACAATGAAGGCAATTTTCTATTAGTGGATTTCATATAAAAAAAAAATCAGTTAATTGCCAGTTTGCAGGCGAAGTCCTGAAAAAAGTTAATAAAAAGGTTCTCTCGTTCTTTTAGCGTAAAGTTACACAATGAGCCGTTTGCGTTCTGTCCATTGCGGAGAAACAAACAAGCACCACATTCCAGAATTGTAAGTCCATAAATTTAGCTCTGACCCACAGGGGTGGAAAAAGAAAACAGAATTAAGATATGTGCACTTTAACAATTTTTCACTGAAAGTAAAACAGATGAATTTACTTATTCACTGAGGACGTAGAAAATACAGGATACTGTCCAGCAGTGAACTCTTCTTTAAAGAACGTTATTCCCTGTTTATATGAAGATAATTAAAATAAAATTGTGTTAAAATAAATGGAAAGAAGAAATTACCTGGTACTGTTGTCATAGTCTGAATAAAAAAGAACTTAAATCACAACTTTTTTGTTAAACTCTCACTGAACAAATACATCAGTGAGTTTAGCTGACATTTTAGAAGCTTGTATGGCTCAAAAAACATTTTGAGGAACTTGTAAATTAAAGCCATTTTGTTCTAGTACTTCTTTCACCTAGAATTCTTTTTTAGCTTCAGTACTCGGAAAAATAACGCGTGACTCGTCAAGATTAATCATGATTATCAGACCTTGTTGTTGTTTTGAATTAAGCACAAAACTACAAAATGGGCTATCTGTGCTCTGCCCACCACGGGTATCGAAACCAGGATTTTAGCGTGTAAGTCCGCAGACATACCGCTGAGCCACTGGGGGGCTTATAAGACATTCTAAACTACATGGATGAGGACTTTGCTGGAGAAAGAAAACAACTCGGAGCATAAAACCTGATTTTCAAGTCTGCCTGTTTAAGATTCTCTACGTCAATAGATTTTCCATAAAATACTCGGGGTTTGGAGGAAAAGAACATAGAGAGGGAAGTTTGGCATCTTCTCGTGCTCTAAGCTCTTTTCCATCAAGATAGTTCTGAAAACTTCGGAAGAGATAATAATTAGATGGGATAAGATCTCGATAATTAGGAGGCTGTGGCAGTTTTTCCCAGTCTAGTTCTTCAATCTTTACAGATGTGATCCTTTCTTTATGGAGCAGTGCATTGTTCTGATGTAGCACTACACCATTATGATTAATTAAAACATTCAATCGCTCTAGCTCTTGACAGTAGAAATCTGATGTAATCGTTGCATTGAGTGGCACAAACTGAAAATGGATCACATCAACAATCTCCCACCAAACGCCTTACAAAATTTCCCTTGGGTGGAGGCTCATTATGGGCTGTGCTTTAGCCAGTTTACCTGCCTCTAGCCATTGTTTGCGGCGTTTGACATTTTTATAATATATCCATTTTACATTTCCAGTCAGTAAGATGTCGATCAACGTTGAGTTATGTTCATGAAAGTACAGTTCCAAAACACAATCTCACTGTGAGGTTGGCTTCTGTCAAATAATGCAGGACCAAATTTTCCAAGCGTTGAGACCTTTCCAAGATGTTGCAGATGACGGCGTATGGCCTGGCCTGGCCAGATTGGTCAAGACGTGCAACTCATAATATGAGAGACGTGGGTTCGCATCCCCGTTGCGCCAAACATGCTCGCCGTTTCAGCCGTAAAGACGTTATAATTTGACCGCCAATCCCACTATTCGTTGGTAAAAGAGTAGACCAAGAGTTGGCGGTGGGTGGTGATGACTAGCTGCCTTTTTTCTAGTCTTATACGGCAAAATTAGGGACTGCTATCGCAGATAGACCTCGAGTAGCTTTGTGCGATATTCAAAAACAAACAAAAGATGATGGTGTACTTTTGGTTGAATTAAGCTTCTGTGCTAGTTCTTCAACACAGCACAGCCTTCATTAAGGCACCAGCAGCAAGTCAGCATTAAACTCAACAGAATGACATGAATGTAGCGCATCACTTAAGCTGTGAACACATCCATCTACATAAGTGTTTGTTTGATTAATGATCTGAAAAAGTGAAGTTCGTTTAGTTTCTGCTATTTTTCTGAATATACTTACGTACGTCCTACAACATATTTTTGTCATTAAAGACTTCTATAAAGACAGAAGTTGTGATTCACTTTCTTTACTAAAGTTTCCGACACTACTGATAAAATAAACTCATATAATGGAGGTGTTTTTTTGTTGTTGTTTTTGTAAAGTGGGCCTGGCATGGCAAAGCGCGTAAGGCTTGCGACTCGTAATCCGAGGGTCGCGGGTTCGCCCCCATATCACGCTAAACATGCTCGTTCTCCAATACGTGGGGGCGTATAATGTGACGGTCAATCCCACTATTCGTTAGTAAAAAAGTAGCCTAAGAGTTTGGCTTTGAAGTGCTCAGTAGCCGGTGAAGTGATATATCCTTTTAAGCTCTGTCTAATATGGTTCCACTTTACCTATTTATAAGCTAGTTTTACAAAGCTTTTGTGTTTAGTGATTGTTTATACTTGTAAGTGCATTATTTTGGGTGTTATAGACTTTAAACATAATTTACAGCACATACAACTCAAGTTCACATCATTTAAAGCTGTATTTTTTGTTCCAGAATAATCTAATCCCGGTCTTAGGTGCTTAAGTCAGGAAATCTACGAATTGCAAAAATTCGTGTGATATATTTCATCGAATAGCTCAAACTGAGTTATTCTAGTTTAGAATAAGCGTAAGATGTCTACCTAATTATTTGAAAGTTTCAATATAATCGTATTAAAAATATTTTTAAGTTGGTACAAATTTATTTTCGAAGTTTAAGAAATGTTCCAATCACGGAACAAAGTTTGTTTTGTTTTGGAATTTCGCACAAAGCTACTCGAGGGCTCTCTGTGCTAGCGTCCCTAATTTAGCAGTGTAAGACTAGAGGGAAGACAGCTAGTCATCACCACCCACCGCCAACTCTTGGGCTACTCTTTTACCAACGAATAGTGGGATTGACCGTCACATTATACACCCCCACGGTAGGGAGGGCGAGCATGTTTGACACGACTCTGGCGCGAAACCGCGACCCTCAGTTCACGAAGCACACGTGTGTGTGTGTGTGTGTGTGTGTGTGGCTTGGTTGATAGTGTGCTCCTTATATAACACAAGAGCCGTGGTTTCGATCCTTCTTCACATCCAAGATGCTCGCCCCCTTTCAGTCTAGGTGAGAGTTATAAAGTGAGAATTAATCATCCTGTTCGTTAGTACATGAATGTCCCAAAAGGAGGCAGAGGGTGGTGATGACTAGCTGCCTTTTTTTTCAATTCTTACATTTCTAAGTTAGAAACAGCTAATTCAGGTAATTCTAGTGCAAAATTAAGGAAAAAAATCAAAATTAAACAACAATCCAATTCTTTCAAACACCAATGACTAATCGATAAAATATTCCAAAACACATACATAACGCCTTCAGTTACAAATGTAATTCGCATAATTTATTTCGGACGAGTCTCCCATTAAGTTTACACTGGGATTTACTTAATACGATAGCAAATAGCCCTTTAAGCGAAATCGGATTTCGAAATTATTTTAAGGTCGCTGTGTATAACATTTTAAACTTTAGTCGAAGATATGCTAAAGACGTAGCTTAAAATCTATTGTTCTTCGCGTTCTTTGAGAATCTTACACCGATTTAGGAAGCAATCTACACTCACGCAAAACACATTTCACAATAGAACCTGAAGATACTTCTCCAGTAATTAAAGGCACGAAAGAAAGTTAATGCATTTAAACGTGTAAAATTTTGCAGAAATTTTATTCATTTTCATTTACTTATCATTTATTATGGTAAACGGTATTATATATTTGTATTGTAGTCAGGTTCACACGATAGAAATTTAGGTTTGTTTATTAGATATCTCAGTACAAGATACTGTAGATAAAGAATGTTAAATATACTCTATTGTGAAAAACGAATACATAGTTCAAGATACAACTAATCGGTCCTGTAGTCGAACGGAAGTGATTATGTGGTGCTGTTTAATGAAATACGAATTATTCAAAGCTTCAAAAAGTAGAAAAGTATTGACCAATGATCAATAAAAAGGTTAAATTTTTTTTATTCACATGAAAAAACCACGACAAATACAAAACAGCACATTTCATGAAGGAGGTTCATAGTTGTAGTTATCGATATCTTCATGGAGAGGTCGTCGTAGCGCCTTCGTCGGCACCGCGTCGCCGACGTCCTACGCTTTCCGTTGGAGAGGTCGTGGCAGCGCCTTCGTCGGCCTCGCGTCGCCGACGTCCTACGCTTTCCGTTGGAGAGGTCGTGGTAGCGCCTTCGTCGGCCTCGCGTCGCCGACGTCCTACGCTTTCCGTTGGAGAGGCCGTGGTAGCGCCTTCGTCGGCCTCGCGTCGCCGACGTCCTACGCTTTCCGTTGGAGAGGCCGTGGTAGCGCCTTCGTCGGCCTCGCGTCGCCGACGTCCTACGCTTTCCGTTGGAGAGGCCGTGGCAGCGCCTTCGTCGGCCTCGCGTCGCCGACGTCCTACGCTTTCCGTTGGAGAGGCCGTGGCAGCGCCTTCGTCGGCCTCGCGTCGCCGACGTCCTACGCTTTCCGTTGGAGAGGCCGTGGCAGCGCCTTCGTCGGCCTCGCGTCGCCGACGTCCTACGCTTTCCGTTGGAGAGGCCGTGGCAGCGTCTTCGTCGGCCTCGCGTCGCCGACGTCCTACGCTTTCCGTTGGAGAGGCCGTGGCAGCGCCTTCGTCGGCCTCGCGTCGCCGACGTCCTACGCTTTCCGTTGGAGAGGCCGTGGCAGCGTCTTCGTCGGCCTCGCGTCGCCGACGTCCTACGCTTTCCGTTGGAGAGGCCGTGGCAGCGCCTTCGTCGGCCTCGCGTCGCCGACGTCCTACGCTTTCCGTTGGAGAGGCCGTGGCAGCGCCTTCGTCGGCCTCGCGTCGCCGACGTCCTACGCTTTCCGTTGGAGAGGCCGTGGAAGGGCCTTCGTCGGCCTCGCGTCGCTCATGTTTCATATTACTTGCTGCTTCATCAATTTCTGAAATTAATATATTCGACAGTGTGCAGGTTGTTGGATAACAATTCAGATAAAAAATATTAAAATATACAAAAAATATGCCAACTACAACCTTACACTCCATTACGAACACGACAATAAAAACTAAAAATAATATCAACTAAAACCTTTCTTTTCTTTGACCTTCCGGTATTTATACAACCGGTCGTTGATGAATTCTGGGAGCTCTAGAATTGCGCATGCTTTTAATTATGCAGTAAAGAGTACAGTCCATATGCATTATATGTACAGGGAAGTCAAGTTGATTGCAGTGCACGTACGTTCCTTACACTATGAATATCCTGAGCAATATTTTAATTATCAGTGATTGCACTATGTACAGATAGCATGGACATTGGTTTTAAAGCAAGGCTAATCTCTTTTAGATTTTTTTCTCCAAATGTCATTAACATGTAGATTTAACATCTCACCCAGCATTAACGCTCATCGAAAATGAATATAAGCTTTCCACTAACTTATCGAGCAAAACTGCGCACATGTGTTTCGATTACTAAGCTTATTATAAAACTACGTATCATTTTCGAATATATAAAATATTTTTGAACATCTAACCACGTACACCAGTTTACAGAAATAATAAACAAACACAAATAAAAACAAAAAGAATTAAAATTGACAAAACATATGGACCCAGTTTTCTATTTGTAAGATATTTTACATTGTTGATAGAAGAAGTATTCTACAGTTAACTGTTTCAAAACTCTAATGATTCTCATGAAATTCCAAGATTTCTCTCCAAAAAAATAGGTGAGTTCGTAATATCAGCTGATTTCTCAACCAATAATCCGATTTTTGGTTCAGTACAAGACAAATGTTTCAAACTCTTTTAATGTTTTTAAACCATAATGTATGGACCATTGTTAATCATTACTTTCTGCCAACGATTCAGAAGCTTATAAATGCCACTTGCGGTTTGGAGGAAAAGAATATGGAGAGAGTAGTTTGACATCTTCTTGTGCTCCAAGCTCTTTTTTATCACCTTTCTCTCAATACAACATTCAAGCACTCTAATTGTTGACAGTGGAAGTTTAATGTAAAAGTTATATTTAATGGCAGCAACCTGAAATGGGTCACATCAACAATATCCCACCAAACACGCAACAGGACTTCCTGGTTTGGAGGTCAATTGTGTGCTGTGCTTTAGCCAGTTTACCTGCTTCTAGCCATCGTTTGCGGCACCTAACATGTTTATCATATATCCATTTGTCATTTCCAGTCACTAACATGTCCAAAAACGTTGAGTTATGTTCACGAGAGTACAGAGAGGTACAAATATCCACTCTTGCTCTGCGGTTACCTTCGTAATGTCTTTACGCTTCGTTTCACTGTGGTCTTAAACTTTTGACCGGCTAGTATCTAGACTAATTTGGAAGTGTTCACATTGTCCGTATTAAATAATTTTTCTAATTTTATTTTTGCCCCCCAGTGGCTCAGCGGTATGTCTGCGGACTTACCCGCTAAAATCCGGGTTTCGATACCCGTGGTGGGCAGAGCACAGATAGCCCATTGTGTAGCTTTGTGCTTAATTAAAAAACAAAACAAATAAGAAGTTTTATTTTCACTTTTCTTAATTTCATTTTTCGAAGATATACTTGTATGAGTGATTGAGTCCATCAATCTGCGTATTCTGTCTTCATGTTCATTGGCCTTAAAATTTTTAGCTAGCATTATATATTATAAACCTTCGATGAAGCTAAACATTATTACAATTAAACATTGCTTTAAAAGTAACTTTATATTTTTACGTGGTTGGTTTGAGCACACACATTTGATATATTAATATTAAATGAAATAGCGAAGAAACGTTTGAAGTGACAGATCGAACAGTTGATTATTATCTGCCCAACATTCTTTTAGTGGTGGGGACTTATTCGTGCTTCGTGTGTTGATATAACAAATTTAAAGCCTTGCCATCTCTGCTACATATCTCGTAATTTGCACGTTTCTCATAGTTCCCAACAACACTTTTTTCAGGATACACAGAGTTATGGCCCGGCATGGACTAGCGCGTTAAGGCGTGCGCTTCGTAATTTGAGAGTCGCGGGTTCGCGCCCGAGTCGCGCCAAACATGCTCGCCTTCCCAGCCGAGGGGGTGGGAAGATAATCCAAGATACCACATAAAGGAAAAAATTCTCCTGCAGGTCACTTCAACCCTGTAAAACAAGTCATCAAAGCTATAGCGATAGCACCGTACTGCCAACGTGACACGTTGAATAACCTTCCTCCCAGGCAATTTTTAGGTTCACGAGGAAGTGATTTGCAAAGAACTTAACTGAATAGGAAGTCAATGTTAAACCAAATGGGGTAACTGAATGTGAGGCTTCCATGTCCAACCACCAAGCTTTAGTCTTAGCGTAATTCAGTTCAGATGAAGTTGGTTAGAATACAATTGCTGATTCGATTTGGTTTGGTCTGAAATTTGCGCATAGCTAGGAGAGAGCTATCTGCGCTAGCCGTCACATATTTATCAGTGTAAGACGAGAAGGAAAGTAGTCACTCAATTCTTGAGCTGCTCTTTTACCAACGACATGTGAGATTGACGGCACATAATAACGACTACACTGCTGAAAGGGCGAGAATGTTTGGTGTGACGGGGATTCAAACCCGCGACCCTCGAATTAGAAGACAAGAGCCTCAACCACGTGGCCTTGCCGGGCCATCCAGTGCTGAACCTAGGGATGTTTTATCCTATAAATATACTTCACTTCATCTGAATGACTTCCGTATTTAATGGACACTTCACCTGGTAGTATTCCACGCAACAAGACAGAGTGAAACAGTTTAGAAAGCAAGCATTCTGTCACCAGCGTTCATTGTGAACGTCTTTGAACATACTATGTTTGGTGAACGAGAGTCGCCAAATATTGATTCACTAAAAGCCTGTTACAAGATGACGAGTGGAATGTTCTGAAGTAATGGACGAAAAAAAAAATTGAGGAAACGTATACCTCTCTATAACATACCGCAAGAAATGAAGGTAGACTCAATCAAAAGCTTCATTTTCATCAGTCAAACAAAACATGCGGATTGTTTCTGTTTGGGATATAGTAAAACCGATCGCAGAGAAATACCAGATGTTGTTGGATTCTTCTGCTATGCAGTCCACATATTTGAGTGTTAAGAACAAGTTTAGGCATAACAGAACTAAAACGTGTACAGCGATCCCTAGACACAATTTTTTGAACCTAAAATAAGGAGAGATATGGGATGCGGTGAGGATGGGATCCTTATAAATTAATGAAATAAAACAATCCGGAGTAGTCCGGCATGGCCATGTGGGTTTAGGCGAAATCCAAGGGTCGTGAGTTCAAACTCACGTCACAAAACACATGCTCGCCATTTCAGCCGTGCGGGCGTTATAATGTGATAGTCAATCCCATTATTCTTTGGTAAAGGAGTAGCCCAACAGTTGGCGGTGGTTGGTGATAACTAGATACCTTTCCTCTAGTCATACTCTGCTAAATTAAGGACGGCTAGCGCAGATATCCCTTGAGTAGCTTTGACCGAATTTCAAAACAAATAAAACCGTCCAGAGTACCAAGAATCTAGAATCCTAATGTAAGTTAGTATTTAAAGGGTCTAATATAAAAAGAAAACCAATGATATACTACACGTGATGATAGAATTCCGATCGTAAATCGTCCCGCCGTGAACACTTACTAAGTGACATGGACCAGACAGCTTCTCAACATTCACCCATTTTAATGGGTTTTATCACATCCTCAAACAGTGGAGAATCAAAGAGTGCTAGAAACTGTGTAATGTCTTGACAAACCTTTCTATCGAAAGGCAAAGCCAAATATAGTTTGCTATCGTAATGAAAACACTTTTGAAGGATGTCAGCAATGACTTTTAACCACTGACCATTTTTCCGTAACAAACGAGAAATATGACTATTTTTAGACATATCCCATGCTTTACGTAATAGAACTCAATATATACTTCTGAGATACAATGACTCCATCAGATTAGAAACGTTGGCAGCTCCCAACAGTTTAACATATTCCAAGCTTATGTCTTCTGTAGCCTCTCAATGTCCAAAAGCTTCCATTGATCCATTGTTTAAATTCAAAGTAAAACTGTCAAGGTCTTTTGATTGTCTCAAAAATTGAGACGGTAGGTTCGAGAATACTGAATACTTGTCATCTAGCTAGAAGGCATAGGCTTTTTAAAAACCCACTCACCAGATCTCATTAATAGTGTCAATAAAACACATATTTTGGACAAGTGTAATCAATTGTTTTCCTGTAACTTCATCAGTGAGCAGAGAAATATTGAGTTTCTACACTCTAAATCTCAAAAAACCAAGATCGAGAAAGCTTGATGATCAGAACAAAATTGAGAGCATTACAATTATGGTAGATAGCAGCCCTGGTCAAACACTTCTTCAACTCAGGTGTAACATAGTAACAGTCAAGACTACTTGAAACACTATTACCTTTCCTAGTGACAACAAATGAAGTGCCATCTAAAGCCTGATAACAAGACTCTGAGAGCTTACCTACTTTGATCACAAAAAAGAGGATTTCCTGCAATCTTTTCAAGATGAGGATCTAACAAACAGTTGAAATTCACACCCAGGATAATGTCGACTTCCATGATCAAGAATATTGGCAAAGAGAATAAGAACATTTATATTTCCTTTCTCCAAGCGTTGAGTTATGTTCACGAGAGTGCAGAGAGGTACAAATATCCACTCTTGCTCTGCGGTTACCTTCGTAATGTCTTTACGCTTCGTTTCACTGTGGTCTTAAACTTTTGACCGGCTAGTATCTAGACTAATTTGGAAGTGTTCACATTGTCCGTATTAAATAATTTTTCTAATTTTATTTTTGCCCCCCAGTGGCTCAGCGGTATGTCTGCGGACTTACCCGCTAAAATCCGGGTTTCGATACCCGTGGTGGGCAGAGCACAGATAGCCCATTGTGTAGCTTTGTGCTTAATTAAAAAACAAAACAAATAAGAAGTTTTATTTTCACTTTTCTTAATTTCATTTTTCGAAGATATACTTGTATGAGTGATTGAGTCCATCAATCTGCGTATTCTGTCTTCATGTTCATTGGCCTTAAAATTTTTAGCTAGCATTATATATTATAAACCTTCGATGAAGCTAAACATTATTACAATTAAACATTGCTTTAAAAGTAACTTTATATTTTTACGTGGTTGGTTTGAGCACACACATTTGATATATTAATATTAAATGAAATAGCGAAGAAACGTTTGAAGTGACAGATCGAACAGTTGATTATTATCTGCCCAACATTCTTTTAGTGGTGGGGACTTATTCGTGCTTCGTGTGTTGATATAACAAATTTAAAGCCTTGCCATCTCTGCTACATATCTCGTAATTTGCACGTTTCTCATAGTTCCCAACAACACTTTTTTCAGGATACACAGAGTTATGGCCCGGCATGGACTAGCGCGTTAAGGCGTGCGCTTCGTAATTTGAGAGTCGCGGGTTCGCGCCCGAGTCGCGCCAAACATGCTCGCCTTCCCAGCCGAGGGGGTGGGAAGATAATCCAAGATACCACATAAAGGAAAAAATTCTCCTGCAGGTCACTTCAACCCTGTAAAACAAGTCATCAAAGCTATAGCGATAGCACCGTACTGCCAACGTGACACGTTGAATAACCTTCCTCCCAGGCAATTTTTAGGTTCACGAGGAAGTGATTTGCAAAGAACTTAACTGAATAGGAAGTCAATGTTAAACCAAATGGGGTAACTGAATGTGAGGCTTCCATGTCCAACCACCAAGCTTTAGTCTTAGCGTAATTCAGTTCAGATGAAGTTGGTTAGAATACAATTGCTGATTCGATTTGGTTTGGTCTGAAATTTGCGCATAGCTAGGAGAGAGCTATCTGCGCTAGCCGTCACATATTTATCAGTGTAAGACGAGAAGGAAAGTAGTCACTCAATTCTTGAGCTGCTCTTTTACCAACGACATGTGAGATTGACGGCACATAATAACGACTACACTGCTGAAAGGGCGAGAATGTTTGGTGTGACGGGGATTCAAACCCGCGACCCTCGAATTAGAAGACAAGAGCCTCAACCACGTGGCCTTGCCGGGCCATCCAGTGCTGAACCTAGGGATGTTTTATCCTATAAATATACTTCACTTCATCTGAATGACTTCCATATTTAATGGACACTTCACCCGGTAGTGACGACATTCCACGCAACAAGACAGAGTGAAACAGTTTAGAAAGCAAGCATTCTGTCACCAGCGTTCATTGTGAACGTCTTTGAACATACTATGTTTGGTGAACGAGAGTCGCCAAATATTGATTCACTAAAAGCCTATTACAAGATGACGAGTGGAAGGTTCTGAAGTAATGGACGAAAAAAAAAATTGAGGAAACGTATACTTCCCTATAACATACCGCAAGAAATGAAGGTAGATTCAATCAAAAGCTTCATTTTCATCAGTCAAACAAAACATGCGGAATGTTTCTGTTTGGGATATAGTAAAGCCGATCGCAGAGAATTACCAGATGTTGTTGGATGCTTCTACTATGCAGTCCACATTTCTGAGTGCTATGAACAAGTTTAGGCATAACAGAACTAAAACGTGTACAGCGATCCCTAGACACAATTTTTGAACCTAAAATATGGAGAGATATGGGATGCGGTGAGGATGGGATCCTTATAAATTAATGAAATAAAACAATCCGGAGTAGTCCGGCATGGCCATGTGAGTTTAGGCGAAATCCAAGGGTCGTGGGTTCAAACTCCCGTCACAAAACACATGCTCGCCATTTCACCCGTGCGAGCGTTATAATGTGATAGTCAATCCCATTATTCTTTGGTAAAGGAGTAGCCCAACAGTTGGGGGTGGTTGGTGATAACTAGATACCTTTCCTCTTGTTATACACTGCTAAATTAAGGACGGCTAGCGCAGATATCCCTTGAGTAGCTTTGAGCGAATTTCAAAACAAACAAAACCGTTCAGAGTACCCAGAATCTAGAACCCTAGTGTAAGTTAGTAATTAAAGGGTCTAATATAAAAAGAAAACCAATGATATACTACACGTGATGATAGAATTCCGATCGTAAATCGTCCCGCCGTGAACACTTACTAAGTGACATGGACCAGACAGCTTCTCAACATTCACCCATTTTAATGGGTTTTATCACATCCTCAAACAGTGGAGAATCAAAGAGTGCTAGAAACTGTGTAAGCTCTTGATAAACCTCTCTATCGAAAGGCAAAGCCAAATATAGTTTGCTATAGTAATGAAAACACTTTTGAAGGATGTCAGCAATGACTTTTAACCAACTAACCATTTTCCGTAACAAACGAGAAATATGACTATTTTTAGACATATCCCATGCTTTACGTAATAGAACTCAATATATACTTCTGAGATACAATGACTCCATCAGATTAGAAACGTTGGCAGCTCCCAACAGTTTAACATATTCCAAGTTTTTGTCTTCTGTAGCCTCTCAATGTCCAAAAGCTTCCATTGATCCATTGTTTAAATTCAAAGTAAAACTGTCAAGGTCTTTTGATTGTCTCAAAAATTGAGACGGTAGGTTCGAGAATACTGAATACTTGTCATCTAGCTAGAAGGCATAGGCTTTTTAAAAACCCACTCACCAGATCTCATTAATAGTGTCAATAAAACACATATTTTGGACAAGTGTAATCAATTGTTTTCCTGTAACTTCATCAGTGAGCAGAGAAATATTGAGTTTCTACACTCTAAATCTCAAAAAACCAAGATCGAGAAAGCTTGATGATCAGAACAAAATTGAGAGCATTACAATTATGGTAGATAGCAGCCCTGGTCAAACACTTCTTCAACTCAGGTGTAACATAGTAACAGTCAAGACTACTTGAAACACTATTACCTTTCCTAGTGACAACAAATGAAGTGCCATCTAAAGCCTGATAACAAGACTCTGAGAGCTTACCTACTTTGATCACAAAAAAGAGGATTTCCTGCAATCTTTTCAAGATGAGGATCTAACAAACAGTTGAAATTCACACCCAGGATAATGTCGACTTCCATGATCAAGAATATTGGCAAAGAGAATAAGAACATTTATATTTCCTTTCTCCAAGCGTTGAGTTATGTTCACGAGAGTGCAGAGAGGTACAAATATCCACTCTTGCTCTGCGGTTACCTTCGTAATGTTTTTACCGCTTCGTTTCACTGTGGTCTTAAACTTTTGACCGGCTAGTATTTAGACTAATTTGAAAGTGTTCACATTGAACGTATTAAACAAGTTTTTTAGTTTTATTTTCACTTTTCTTAATTTCATTTTTCGAAGTTCTACTTGTATGAGTGATTGAGTCTAACAATGCAAAATGCGTATTCTGTCTTTACGTTCATTAGCCTTAAGATTTTGGCCAGCATTGTATATTGTGAACCTTCGATGAAGCTAAACATTATTACAATTAAACATTGCTTTAAAAGTAACTTTATATTCTTATGTGGTAGGTTTGAGCACCCACATTTGATATATTAAATGTAATGGCCAAGAAACTTTTGAAGTGATAGATCGAACAGGTTGATTATTATCTGCCCAATATTCTTTTAGTGGTGGGGACTTATTCGTGCTTCGTGTGTTTAAAGCCTTACCATCTCTGCTACATATCTTGTAATTTGCACAATGTTTCTCACAGTTCCCAACAACACTTTTTCAGAAGTGGTAGAAAACGTTTGGACGTTCTTTGAAGGTAAGAGAGAAATACTTTAAATATAAGGAAAATTCTGTGATAGAACAATCTACAGGGTGGTCGCTAGAAAAGCGGAAAATTTGAGGGTCAGATGAGATCATGAATAAAATGCGTGCTCACTCATTTCTATTTTGATTTCTTTACATCATGAATAAAATGCATGATTTTAATAATTTTGAGCATCTATAAGTGTAATATAACATATGCCTTTAAAAAACTCTGTAAAAGTTATTCTTTGTAAAAATAAATAGCTGTTCGACAAATTTTCCGCTTTTCTAGCGACCACCCTGTATATGTCAAAAAGTAGGTTTGTAGAAACTGAAGGAATCATGAAAGAAAGTCCCTCCATTGCAGGAACTTTGGGACAATGCCTGGAAGAAAATTTAACAGAAGACAAAGGAGACGGTAGCAACAGAATAGAGAAACAAAAGGGTTTTGTTTGTTTCTGAATTTCGCACAAAGCTACTCGAGGGCAATATGTCCCAGCCCTCCCTAATTTAGCAGTGTAAGACTAGAGGGAAGGCAGCTAGTCATCACCATCCACAGCCAACTCTTGGGCTACTCTTTTACCAACGAAAAGTGGGATTGACCGATACGATATAACACCCCCACGGCTGGAAGGGTCAAATCATTCAACGCGTACTTTCCGCTTATTTCTAAAGTGTTATTGTTATGACAGTTATAAAACATCAAAGTTTTGAGATTACATGATTTTTGCCTCTCGAATGTGGTTTATTTTCATACATGTTTCAATATCTCTGATTTTATACGGAATTTAAAAGTTTCCCCAATTTCAGTTCAAATATTGAAAAATAAAAGCATCAATAACAAACTGTCAACATGCTGGTTGGAGCAGAATTACAATAAAAAGAAATTTACTTATTTTCTCCCATGAAGATACCTAGGGGGCTGAATTTAAAAATAGTAGAGCTAATAACATCACAGGGTTACTACTAATGTCTTCTCACAAGTATAATTAATTGTGATCATACTCTACCAGTTCAGAAACCGTCTTCACCATAAGATTCGTTTCCGTAACAAACTGCTTATTAATATTGTGCTTATTATGTTTGGTAGTCGGCAATGGATAGGATAAAGTATAGTTAATATAATATTGTACATTTATGGTTTTGAAAAATTCGTGAGTGCTTATGAAGCACATGAGGAAGAGAGAGCACAGAGTGCCGGTTTTGTAACTATCGCTGAAGGTGCAAGCAACCCTGTTTATGGAATTATCTGGAATTATTCAATGAGAGATTGGTCCTTCTGTGAGTCAGCCACTTTCTCTTGAAGTTATTCACCTCATGAACAATCTGAACCTGTTCATTCCGAGAAAGATTTTTATAGCCTTTTTTACATCACAGGATTTTCTTATATTTACCTATACACCTCCTGCAGAGTCAGCTCGGTCCAATATTGCGTATTTAGGTATGATTTCTCAGGTATGTGATGTTTTATCCCTTTTTACGATTTCCTACAATCCTCATCCTTTTTCGTTGTGTGATTGTTCTCAGTTTTTCTTTACCTTATTTAGTTTTCCCACTTTCTTTGGATATTAAGGTTCATACAAAGCATTTTACTTCATAATTGGTTGAGAGTTTCAGCATGTCTGGCTTCTTATGGGTTGTGGATAGTTTGTTTGACGAACCATTAAGTAGCCTATCCGTTTTTAGACTCACAGGTGTTGAAATCTATTTTGCCAATTTGGGAGTACTCCCTGATTTCCAGTGCTTTTAACCCATGCCTCCATCTTATCCTTACTTTTGTGGTATTTATCTGCTATACATTTACTTTCAGATACTCTGTGCCAAAATCCTGAGGTATTTGAGGAACAGCCTCTCCTTTGTTACTTCTAATATGACTCATTTTTCATTATCTACTCTCACCTTGCATACATAATTTTTCTGTTATTGAAACATACTTGGTCAAAATGCAGCCTTTTGTCAGATTTATTTGTTGCCTACTGAGGGAATCATGTGTAGCTCTGTTTCTTAGTATATTTTTAAACGTATTCCAGACGCTTTGGAATTGCATGCTGGGAACACCTGCATCAATACTTTACTCTTTCGTTTTTGGTAGCTCATTTGCCACTGTTGGAATCAAGACAAGCCCCTCTTCCTGCTTCCCAGCTTTTACCTGTTTCTCTTTCCAGGTGTTTTTTCAGTGTAGATCATCATAATATCAACAGTACCAGTTGATAACTGGATGAAAGCTCAGTTGTGTAAATTTTTTCCCCTTTGGCAATGTTTCCCCACAGATCGGTGGATTATTTGGGCATATCCTAGGCTTCCTTTACCTTCCCCTTTTTATCACAGATATCCATTTCTTTCCTTTTTCCTCAGGATCCCATTAACAGCCAGCTTCTGTTGGAGGTAGTTCAAGACCTTCTGTCCAACAGAACATTGAATCTGGAAATCATCTCTCTCACAGTTTCTATTCGAGCTTTTTTTTTATATGCAAAAACGGCGGCTCGTTTGGGTTGAGAAAATGTTTCAAATAGAAGAGCGAACAACGTTTCGACCTTCTTCGGTCATCGTCCATCACTGATCATCTTCTGTTTGTGATTTTTCTCCTTCCACCATATTGGTTCAACTTTTGATTTGATTGGTTTATTCCTGTGTTTCTTTAATCTCCCATACATTGCTCCAGTTGTCTTCTCATCAAATTAGGCATCTTACCTTTACTCTGGGATCTCATCTTCATCATCTGTTGGAGGAAATTCTTAGGCATATGGAATACATGTAATATGTTTCTTTCTCATTATTTGCACAGGCTTTCTACTTCAGGATGTTATCTTTCACCTGTGACTATTTTTTAGACTTCCATGTAACAACAAGCCAGGATAAGTTATATTTCTTCTTTTGCTACATTTTCAGAGGCTTTATTTCCAGTCTCATTGTAATTTTCTCTGTTTGGATCACACTCCATGGCAAGTGTTGCCTGATCAAGTGTTCTTTAACCATAAAATCCAAACTTTTCTGCCATGTATACACACCTAAATATATTCCATGGCCATTCAGTGCACACTGTTGAGATGGGGTATTCAACAAGGTTGCTTGAGTATTAACTTTGCAATAAAAGTGCTTCACAAATACACCCATCCCAGACTGTACCAATTATGGACTACAGGAGTGAAACAGAATGTGACAGCTGCCTATCCTGCCATGCCTTATATTGAATAAATCAGCTTGGTCTAATTTACAAAAATAGTTTCATGATCACCTATTTCACTCTCTTATGTGTTGACATATTTCCAAACTTTCCACCACGTATCACACTCCCTTTCCTTCTAGTGAAGTTGGGTGTCCTTATCAATTTTAAATTCCAAGTCACTGTGGTAGTGGAATGTGTGGCATCATCCTGAATTGTTTAATGGCACAAAATATTTACAAAACACAATTCAGTGAAGAGTCTGGAAGTGGTTTTCTGCTGGTGTATATGACATCATATATATAGACCAAAGGATTGAGACCTCAAATTGCAGTTCACTTGTTTGGTTGGGTTTCATCATCCTGGTCCTATATGAAAGTCAGTTCCCATTGGCTGGATATAGAGTAAAAGCAAAAAACACAAGGTTTTACACATTGTAGTATGGACGTTTGACTTCCTCCTTTAAGTATACTTCATCTGTATTGTGGAGGCAAGGCTGAATTATTTATTAGGCACAGTGCCTAGGGCCTATGGAAACTATAGGTCCATGAAAATTTTCCTTAAGAGTTAATTTTTGGTTTAACTTATTTGGCTTGTAGGGCCTACAAACAGTAGGTGCCTACGTCCTACAGTCGTCTTAATACAGCATGGTGGAGAAACATGGGATTGTTCTGGTTCTTTTCCTTCAACTATCTTTTGTGTAGCTTATTCTGAGGATGTTTTAAGTTGGTTCTGGTCTATTTCTCTCTCATACACATTTTCTTTCAATCCAGGGCATCAGGGTTTCTAAGTTGATATACCATTTTTTATTCTTCACATACCCTCTATTCATGAGTCAGGGGTTTGATATCTCTCCTGGTCTCATTAATTTTAGGTGAAGATGTTATGATCCTCATTCTACACCCACTCTCTCTATCTGTGTCAGTTTCCAGCAGCATAGATTTTGGATGTAGTTGACTTGTCAAGTACAGTCCATTATGCCCTAGTCACCTTGTGTCTGGGGACACTAATTGGATTTACTTCTCAGTTTTTTCTACCAGAATATACATCTTTTCCAGATTGGTGAAGAGTATGGCTGGTTTAGAAATAGTGTAATCTCCCACATCATGTCTTCATATCTAATTCTTTAGACTCAAGGTACGCTTTGTACTCTTTCAAAGGGTGTTTTTTTCTTCCCTTGTACCAATTCAGTGTGTGATTCTCTCTGATTATATAAGCATAGCTAATGTACCCGTATTAGAAGTTAGTTTTTCTATTCATAAAATGTACTTTCTCTCCACTTAAAGTGAGTACTTCAATTCTATACCAAAACTCAATACAATAATTTGATAGAACTGAATAGAGGAAGTCACACGTATAATGAGTGTATAGCACTTCCCTTTGTGGAGGATTATTTATGATAATTTGCATGAGATACATTAAAATGAATCATTTTCAAAGGCAGGGAGAAAAAAAGGCTTGTGGAGTGTTTTTCTTTGTTTTTTTCACATAAAGGGCAGCACTAAATGAGGCTAGTTATATGAAATACATTTTAAGTATAGAAAACATGACTTTCACTGTTGCCCTGCTTAATATCTTATTTTGTTGAAAATCACCTGTATTTTCATGAAAATTGGGCTCATCTAGAAATTTTTCCCTCCCTCCAGTATGTTTTTTTGGCTTCCAAATTAACAAGGCGTCTTATATCCAATTTTATATCGTAAGCCTCGATAAAGATACACATCATGCTATGATATTTTTATGGATGATTTATGGACAAAATTGAAAGTGCTTTTGTTTTTATTTTTAAAGCTTTTAACATATGGGGAAATATATGCAAATCAAGACATTTTAAGAGTTTGGAAAATTTGTAACTTGTGGACCATCACACTTTAATGTTATAACCTTAAGATTTAAACTGTTTATTTAAACCACATCTGAAACGTGAAACCATTTTTATCAAAATATAATTTAAAAGATACCCAAGAATAATTAACTTCTTAAAGTTTTATGTCAATAAGGAATTGTATTTTTTTAATGAAATTTAGTTTTCCGTGAAGAGATTTATTTTTGTTGTTAATTAATTAATGAAATTCCTATTTGTTTTGTTTTGTTCTTATTTATTTTTCCCCCTCGGTGTGGATTCCTGTACGTGGTGAGGGGCCCTCCCAGGGAAGGTTCTATTCTGTATGGTTACCTTCTCTGGGATCTAAACATATACCCACGTGTTTGCCGTGCGTGGCGACCAGTAAAGGGGAAGAGAGGATCCTGGTAGTTGAGGGGTCCAACCCTAACACACCACTTTGGCCTGTAGATGGGTGGCCCCCCTTGGGTCAATCGGCTGGTCCACTTGGGCTAGAGTCAACCAAGTACTCGTGTTGGAAGTTCTCAGCGGGTGTTGTGGACATTGTGCCTGATGCTGGTGTTTGGGTATAGTGCTCACGAATCCCTGGCGTTGCCGCATTGTCCTTGCATTACTTTGTAGTGCGTCCCCTTGTAGGGCTCCATGGTGGGTGGGGTCAGTGGGTACAGAAATGGATTCTCCAAAAAATTTAAATAAAATTGTAAAAAAACAGTCAATGGAAAAGCGACCACGTCTTGAATACTCTGAACAGCAATCTTCAAAATCAGTAACACACGAACCTCATTTTTTTATATTTCATTCTCTTTTGGAAAAACCTTTAGGGCAAATGTCCCCCTTTTTTATTCAGAAGAGACTAGAGGGACTTACTGGCTCTCCAAAGTCAGTAAAGAAGCTTCGATCTGGTGACATATTAGTTGAAACATCCACAACACAACACAATAAACTTCTCTTGAATTCAAAGGCAATTGGGGATATACCTATTGAGGTTACACCCCATGCTACCTTGAATTCCTCACGAGAAGTTATTGTTGAAAGGGATTTGAAGAACATTCCCGAGTCAGAGATTCTCGCTGGACTCCACTCAATGAGTTTCTGCAGTGAGGCGCATCTCCACTCGCAAAGATTGAGTTACACTACCAACAAATACCCTCGTTTTAACATTTACTTCACCACGTGCACCTGCCACCATCAAGGCAGGTTATCTCATTTGCATGGTTCGGCCATACATTCCAAACCCTCTTCGATGTTTCCAATGTCAGAGATTCGGCCACTCAAAGACATCCTGTCGTGGTTCCCTGACATGTGCTCGTTGTGGAAGCAAGGACCACAATGCCTATGACTGTGACATGAACTCACATTGGGTAAACTCCAATGGTTCTCACCCCTCTTACTTTCATTCTTGCCCAAAATGGTTGGAGGAAAAAGGGGTGCAGCATTTGAAAACTACACATAACATTAATTATCCTGAGACTCTGGAATTGCTGTCCACCACTTTATGTCGGACATATACTGCTGCTCTTCATTCCACAACTACAGAGTGAGTGCAAACAGATCTCTCTGTGCCTCCAAGAGAATCGTTTTCAAAACTAATGAAAAGCCCTTTGAACTCCATGGTCAAAGAGGTTGATGAATCGACTTCCACACCCACCTCTCTTTCTCCCATACATTCCAACAAACTTCAAGATACACACCCTTCAGTTTCAAATACAGGCATTTCTTCTGATACATCTTTTTCTCCAACCAAGAGGCAAAACAATTATTCGTTCACGTACTCAGTCACTGGAATCCCCTTTCAATAACAATTAAAATTGCCCCAGGGCAGGATCCGTGGAGGTTGATAGACCTCCTCCGACTAAAGACAGTAAAGAAAAAAGACGATCTGCCATTGCTCCATTTGGCCTTCACATCCACATGTAATTCGATCTGTCCTTGGATAACATTGCAGATTCCACAGGTTGGCCCATCTCACCATGGCTTATTATAACCCCCAAATGTGACCTTTCTTTCAGTCATCTAAAAAAAGGCAGATACTCCAGATTGGAAGTACCGTCTTTTATTTAATGAACATCTTTCGAACAATCATTCAGTTCCCATTTATACAGATGGTTCCAAAACAAGTAATTCAGTGGGCTCTGCTGTGGTTTGCTGTGGTTCGGTAATTGCTTGCAGAATCCTCTCTACAGCTTCTGTGTTCACTGCTGAACTGTATGCCATATCTCTTGCCCTGGATCATATTGCAGCTGAGCAGTACTCCAACTGCACTATTTATACTGATTCGCTTAGTTCTATACTTGCCTTGGAATCGCTACACGTGAGCTTACATCCTATTCTCGCTGATATTCGAAACCGACTGGCCAATTTCTCATTAACAGTTTTTCTGGATACCAGGCCATGTTGGTATTCACGGGAACGAGCTTGCAGATATGGCAGCTAAATCTGTCTGCTCCAGCACCATCACCCCTATGCCTATTCCGTACATGGACTATGGTGTTGTCTTCGAGGCTCGGTTCCGTGCCAGCTTGCAGTCCACTTGGAGTGAGCAACGCGACAACAAACTTTTTCAAATCAAACCCAAAATTGGACTTTGGCCATCTAGCTTCCGTAAAGTTCGGAAGGAGGAAGTTGTTCTCACTAGGCTACGCATTGGTCACAGTTTTTTAACCCATCATTTTCTTTTATCTGGAACTGATGCACCAATGTATAGTTTGTGTAACACTCAAATCGCTGTCAGCCACGTTTTACTTTCTTGCCATCGTTACAATTCTCAACCACGGCAATATTTTAAACATATTTTTTCCAGGGTCAGTCTGTAACATTGGACAGAGTTATTGGTGATGGTGACTCTGTCCACCTTAATAACGTTTTTAATTTTTTAATGGCCATTAATCTTTTTTATCTTATTTAAGTGTGGTATATTTATTCATTACACCTTTTAATTGTGGCTCCTTTTTTACAGTTTTAATCTCTCTCATTCAATGTGACATTAAACAATGGCCAAAACATTAAATAACTCGACACCAGGACTGGAAAGGCCAACTTCAGGTGGCTAACGCTACTGTTTGAACTACTCGTTAGTCGTCCTGGCGAGTTGTTATTATACTTTTGCTGCATATCATTTCACACTTTTACTACTTTACTTTTTAGTTCTGGCCATATTGACTCATAACCCGGAACCAGGACTGGAAAGAGCAACTTCAGGTGACTGACGGTGGTTTTTATGCTTATCTGTTAGTCTTCCTGGCGGGTTATGATCATTACCATTCTGCTACAGGTAGTCCTTTACAACTTTGTTGACTGGATGTCAACATTGGATTTTGCGCCATTTTCTGTTTTTATTGCCGTTTTGCTTTTATCTTCAATTACTTTTACAATTTTTACTCCATTTACTTGACTTTTATCTTTTTACTGGACATTTGACTACTCATTATTACGATTTTGCTGCGTGTCTTTTAAAACTTCTATTCTTTTACATTTTGATACTGGTTGCTATGACACATAACCCGGAACCAGGACTGGAAAGACCAACTTCTGATGACTGACGGTGGTTCTTGAACTTACCTGTTAGTCTTCCTGGCGAGTTATGATCATTACCTTTTTGCTAGAATAAATACCTTACAACTTCTTACACTCTGCCTTCTATCTTAACGTTCTAGACTAGATGTCAACATTGGTTTTATACTTTTTTACATTTTTACCGGATGTCTAGCGCAGGTAGCCTCGCTGCTTTGTGCCATAAAAGACTAAATCAATCAAGCAATCAATCAATTTATTTTTCAGTTGTTTTGTAAATAATCAGAATGCTTAATAGCCTGCCCCCAGTGGCTCAGCGGTATGTCTGCGGACTTACACGCTAAAATCCGGGTTTCGATACCCGTGGTGGGCAGAGCACATATAGCCCATTGTGTAGCTTTGTGCTTAATTCAAAACAACAACAACAACAACAGCTTAATAGCCTTACACAGTATTATTTGTTTAAGGGTTCATTTATCTTTTAAGAACAATTTTCAGGTTTCCTGCTGCACTTGGAACTATTTCATTGTTAATCATATCCAATTTTGATGGCCATAATAATGCATTATTACCTGCAAATACTTCTTTCATTGCAGTAAGTTTCTACAAAAGTTGATGAGGTCAATCTTACTCCACACAATTTGATAAACTTTTCACACAATCTCCACTGCATTTGGATGTTGGCTTTCTAGACTATGTTTAAGCAGATCAAAGATAAAAACGAAACATCATTTTATGCTTCAATAAAAGTGAATTGTGTTGGCAATCCAAATATTTTATGTTAAGGCCTTCAAAACAAACACAGATAATAATTATTCACTAATGGATATAAACTAATTCCGGTTAGTTCTGTATGACATGTGTGAAACTTTGCATATTCACTGCTGAACATCCAAAGTCTGCAAAGGCGAAGTCCACGCTTACTAGTTGACGTTTAACGTCAGTCATCGTCAATAATGAGTATACCTCCCGTGGCATCAATAACTGCTTGGCATCGCCTGTCCATGGAAGCGATGGGATGATGAATCACATCCTGTGGAATGGCTGTCCACTCAGCTTGCAAAGCTGCTGCAAACTGAGGTAGAGTCTGCAGTTGAGGTTTTTGCTGTCGCAGATGTCAGTCCAACTTGTCCCAAAGATGCTCGATGGGGTTTAAATATGGTAAGTTGGAGGGCCAGGGAAGAACGTTGATGTTGTGGTGTCTCAAGAAGACAGTGGTGCGTCGGGCTGGGTGAGGAAGAGCATTGTCATGTTAAAAATGTCATTGATGTTCACCATGACGGGTTGCACATGGGGCCTAAGAATCTCGTCGACGGTTGTGTACGGTCTGATTGGAAATTCTACGCAGCCCTGATATGGTTGAGGCAGTAGACGTCGCAGTGCGGGTCCTATGCCGAAGGTGACATAACAGGATGTAGTGATCTTGTGTGGGCGTGGTCAAACGAGGTCTGCCAGATCGTGGACGGTCACAAGCTGATCCATGTTGTTGGTGATGATTTCGTAGCCTTGTGATGGTGCTTGGGTGGACATTCACAGCTCTGGCAACATCTGATCAAGATTTGCCTGCTTCCAACGACCAATGGCGTTGTTGCGTTGTGTTTCAGTCAATCTTAGCGTAACTGTATTGCATGTCAGTGGTTTAACACTGAGCTATGGAAACCGAGAACCCATCACTTTTATAGGGATTTTGCACATGTTGCACTTGATGAACATGCAGATCTCTCAAACAAATTTATTGGACACGAATGCGTTTTGGCAAAAATTCCAATGTTTTCTTCTGTTTTCAAAGTGCACAACTTTTATTGTCATTTTGGTCTGACAATCAGTGCCTTAACGCCTGTAACTTCACATACTCTGAGCTTGTAACGTTATTACATATACATCTCTTTAAAGTAACAAAATATCTCTTTTGCGTGTTTTTGTTTCAAGAGTATATAAAAATTAGATTTAAGTACAGTTCAGCTGTCTCTCACTATAGCATTTTCAGGTAACAAACCACTGTAAGTGCTGTAGACAATAGTACTGCAGACTGTTACTTCTACTTCAGTACGAAAATTGTACACCAATTTTATAATAACTGTTGGTGGAGTAGAGTGTAAACTGAGTGTATAACATCTGTGTACACTTGTATTAACTAATTACTTGTACATCATAAATTTGTTTTCAAAGTATAGAAGATTGGCATAGCACCAATAAAAGGCTGTAAAATCTATTTCTCTTTTGCAGTGGATTCAGTTCCAAGACTGCATATATCGTATGTCTCAAAAGGACATGTGAAAATACATTGGCATCTAGAGAGTTGTATGCATTGCGAGCTTATGTGTTTACAGTCAGTTTCTGTTAAATTGGAGATTTTTTTTATATAACTTGGATCATGTGACAAGCAAACTATGTGAGCAAAATATTTATTTTCAATGTTTCTGTTGAAACAGAATTTGAACTTGGATAACATAAACATTAAATTATATATTATGATGTTAATTTCATTCACATGCATGGATTATAAAGATGTTTAATTAAATTTTGCACATAATTCAGTAATTTGCATATAAATTAATTTTAAAATGCTGCTGTTCTGATCAGATAAACAGATATGACTTTCAGTGTTATTTTGTTTATCAACACTACTCATCATTGAGTTTCTGATGTGAGTACTTAAGACTATGTCATTTAAATGTTTCTGTGTGCATTTTAATCTGGAATTTTTTGCCTGTTGGCTTCAGTCAAGAACACTTTTTATATATCTGGGAACCAAATATATACACGAGATTTACATTCATTGTCAGTGACAGCCCTAAATGTATTTATGGCATTTGTACTTGTGATTATAAATGTCACACATATGTTTGTAATTGATACATTTTTTGTTTACTTTACTTTCTTGAACTTCGAGGAATCCAGTTATATATCTTATCACAGCTTAAATGAGAGTGACTTATCTTGTCACATAATTCTTGGAATTGTGATTTCTTCATGAAGTTATTTGCTTTTATTCTCTTTTTTTATATTTTTTCAGTTGACCTTTCTACAGGCTTTAAAATAATTTCAAAGTAATTGTTAATCAGATTGTTTACTTCTGTTATAATTATTTTGGTGAACTTTGTATTTGGTAATTCTAATTTGCTTGATAAACATCTCGAGAATACTTAAGAATCCTCTTTTCTTAGTCTTGCCTGAAACATCAGTCTAGTCTAGTTATCTGAATAGTAAATGGTGAAAAGTTTTTGTATTTGTCTAGTTCATCCCATAGTTCTGATGCTCATGAACTGTCTTGGTTAGTAACCTGTGTGTTTACTTCCGTCTGATTGTTAATTGAGAACTTTTTTTTATTAACTGCTAGATTCTAGTTATTCATTACATTTTATCCCGTGTTTTGACTAATAATGTGCTTCCATATTCTTGGAACTATTTATTTCGTAGTCGTGGCTGAAAATCAATCATTAGTCTTCTTGATACAGAGACTGGTTGATATATATATATTTACACAGTAGTTTTAATATTCAGTGACCATCATGGAGGTCTGTTTTCTCTTTTTTTAACTCAAGGGAGTTTCAAGTTTGTATTGTGGGAATTTTGTTGCATATTGCTTTTTCTTTGTATTAG